>CM070770.1:221713263-222990335 GCA_036346955.1 Dipus sagitta
TGCAGTCTGATGGCTCCTTTGCAGCAACAAGAGACCCTGTCTCAATGAAGATACCTTGCGGTTGCCCGCTGTTGTCCACATGGTGAAATAGTATGCACACCACTCCCCCCCACAAATAAATAGAAACAAAATAGGGGCTGGAGAGATTGCTCAGTGGTTAAGGTGCTTGCCAGCAATGCCTAATAACCTGGGGTTCAATTCCCCAGTACCCACATAAACCCAGTACCCATAAACAAAGTGGCACATACATCTGGAGTTCATTTGCAGTGGCTAGACGCCCTGATGCATGCAGTCTCTCCCTCTCTCTCTCTCACTCTTTGGAAATAAATAAATTAAATATTTTTAAAATAAAATAGGTAAACGACTTTTTAGTCTGGTGTGGTGGTACACTCCATAATTGCAGCCCTAGGGATGGCTCAGGTAGAAGAATCTCCCAGTTCCAGGCCAGCCTGGGCTGTGTAACAAGACCGGATCTGAAGCAAAAGCAAACACATGATAATCTTCTGCACAGGGTACAACTTTGTCTGCTTGTCCACATAGTTCTGGGAAAGTCGTGCCTGGTTGCTTGATTGCGTATAGTCTTGAGAGCAGAGAAGAAAGGAGAAAACTAGGTTGACCATCACTGAAATGTAGGAACTCACTTGAGATCTACATTTGAGGGTATGTTTGAAGCTTTCTATAATAAAAAGGTAAAAACAAGGTGGGCGTGGTGACGCCTTTAATCCCAGCCCTTGGGAGGCAGAGGTAGGAGGATTGTCATGAGTTCAAGGCCATCCTGGGACTACATAGTGAATTCCAGGTCAGCCTGGGCTAGAACGAGACCCTACCCTGAAAAACAAAAACAAAAACAAAACAGAGAGAGAGAGAGAAGCAAGTTTACATTTGGAGATTTTCACAATCCTTCATATTAAGTAGAAGAAGAAGGTGACAAGATATATCCTGTTCCATATGGAAAGATTTGGTTCTGAGAGCAAACACTGGCCTTGTGAAAGGGGGCTGGGTAACAAATTCTGTTGCTGGGGTTTCCAGAGCTAAAGTCTGCCTCCTACTCTGGGCCACCACCAGAAGACAGCTGGGTGGCAGGGAGGCAAAATAATAAAAATAATAATAGCCAGGCGTGGTGGCGCATGCCTTTAATCCCAGCACTCGGGAGGCAGCGGTAGGAGGATTACCATGAGTTCGAGGCCACCCTGAGACTACATAGTTAATTCCAGGTCAGCGTGGACCACAGTGAGAACCTACCTCAAAAAACTAATAATAATAACTATTATTATTATTATTATTATTATTATTATAAATAATGTGAAAAAACAGGCTTTTCCTGGTGCTAGGATGGAAGCCTGAGCTTGCACACGCTGGGCAAACTCTCTGCCACCAGCTGCCTCAGAAATGTCACTTTGCCTCTGAAGTGGGGCTGGAGGAAACCTAGCATCCGGTCATCCTGGCAAAGGCCCAAAACTCCGGAACAGCATGAGTGTCAGGTCCTGCTGAGACCTGACTGGCAGGAGCCAGGGAAATCCCTCAGGAGTCCAAGCAGGAAGCAGCTGGAGAGGCGGAGACAGGGGAACTGCCAAGTTCCAGGACTTCCCTGTCAAGTGGAGAGAAGGCTGTGAGATCTCAGTGGAGAACTTGAGACCCAGTTAGTACTGCAGGGCTGGGGGTGTGACTCAGAGGTAGAACACAGCCCCAAATCCCCAGTGAGAAGGGGGCCTGTCTGGGAGGTGATCCCGCCTAGAAACCCCAGTGAAAAAAATAGGGGTGCTTGGTTTCCTACCTGGAGCAGATGGTAAGACTCTATTGCTGAAGACTCCACATCCTTGCACTTCAAAGTCACTGAGAAATCTTGCTGGAGCTGAGCTGAAAACCTCAGTGACCATATCAAGCCTTAAGTTTGGCCAGTCAGGCCAAATGAGCCAATGGGTGCAATAGTAGCATGTCTGTTATGGGGGAAACCAACTGCACTCTAATTGGACTGGAGGCCTGCTCCATGGGAGGGAATACATACCTGATACTAAAAAGCTATGAAGTCATGAGTTCCAGGAGTGTAACACCTGCTGGTGTGTGGCTAAATGCATATATTATGCTCCCCAAAGTGCTTGGTAAGCACTTTTCTTAATGATCATACCCATATATTAATGCTACTATCACTTTTGGTTAGGGAAGCTTCTCTTTTCAGATGGCGGTGACCTCTGGGATGACTCAAAAGGCACCATAGTGCTTAGAAGAAATGACAGAGGAGTGCTCAGCACTGAAACATCTCTACCACACATTCCAAGGCTCAGGGTCCATTACAGAAGAGGTGGTGGGAAGAATGTAAGAGCCAAAGGAAGGACAGGACCCCTTTTACAATGTAATCTTCCAGACACAAGATGGCCTGGATATCCATGACCTTGCAGTGCCTCACACTACCTACACAAGACCCGTATAATAGGTGGAAAAGATGATCACATCATAATAAAAGAGAGAGTGATTGAGATGGGGAGGGGATATGATGGAGAGTGAAGTTGTGAAGAGGAAAGTGGGGGGAGGGAATTATCATGGTTTATTGTCTATACTTATAAAAGTTGTCAATAATAAAAAAATAAATTAAAATAGGGCTGGAGAGTTCAGTGGTTAAGATGCTTCCATGCAAAGCCTAAAGACTTGAATTCAACTCCTCAGTACCCACATAAAGCCAGATGCACAAAGAGGCACGTGTCTGGATTTTGTTTGCAGTGGTTAGAGACCCTGGCGTGCCCATATTCTCTCTCACTCTATCTGCCTGTTTCTCTCTTTCACACTCTCTCAAATAAATAAATAAAATATTTCTTTAAGCAGAGTGTGATATGCGCACCTTTAATCCCAGTACTCGGGAGGCAGAGGTAGGAGGATCGCTGTGAGTTCAAGGTCACCCTGAGAGATTACATAGTGAATTTCAGGTCAGCCTGGGCTAGAATGATACCCTACCTTGAAAAAAACAACAAAAAATTCTCAATTAGAATGTCTTTAAAAGGGCTGGAGAGATGGCTTAGTGGTTAAGGCGCTTGCCTGTGAAGCCTAAAAGCTCATGTTCAAATCTCTAGCTCCCACACAAGCCAAATGCACAGTGATGCAAGTGCACATTGCACATGCACACAAGGGGGCACACGCATCTGGAGTTCGTTCACATCAGCTGAAGGCACTGTCATGCCCCTTCACTCTCTCTCTCAAAATAAATTTTAAAAATATTTTTTAAAAGTCGGGCATGGTGGTGCACACCTTTAACCCCAGCACTTGGGAGGCAGAGGTTGGAGGATTGCCATGAGTTCGAGGCCACCCTAAGACTACAGAGTGAATTTCAGGTCAGCCTGGGCTAGAGTGAGACCCTACCTTGAAAAACAAAACAAACAAACAAAGTTAAGGGCTGAAGAAATGGCTTAGTGGTTTAAGGCATTTTCCTATGAAGCCAAAGGACCCATGTTCAACTCCCCAGGACCCACATAAACCAGATACACAAGGGGCACATGCACCTGGAGTTCATTTGCAGTGGCTAGAAGCCCTAACGTGCCCATTCTCTCTCTGTCTGTCTGTCTTCTATTTCCCTCTGTATATCTGTGCTTGTAAATAAATAATTTTTTTAAAAAGTTAAAAAAAATAAGTCAACACACATCTTTATTTATTCATTTTGGGTTTCCATTGTTGTTTATTTTGTTGTGAAAATGCTTGTAGAAAATGCTGCTATGAGCAGGAGGCAGAGGGGGACAAAGGTCTAGGAACAGCGCGCACACACTGGCCCAGAACCGCCACTCTTAGCCCTGGATGCAATTCACACCAGGATGGATGGGTGATGCTTCTTGGCTCTGGATATTCCTGGAGAAGGGGGGGCGGGGCAGCAGGGACAGAATCTGGTGGTCAGAGCCTGGCTGCCAGGGCAAGTCCTTCCTTCTGTCAGACCTGAGCATCAGTTTCCTCATCTGCAAAATGGTACCACATAGATGTCCGAGAATCAGGCACAGAGTAAGCGCCGACATAGAGAGCATGGAGAAGGTATATGGCAGAGGCCGAGTTCACAGGCTGCTTGCAGGACCTGGAAGGACCTGCTCAACTGCCTGTCACAGGGCTCTGGGCTGGGTGGGGTGGCTGTGGTGGAGGACGCTTTGGTGACCCCTGTGGAAATGACAAACACCCTCTCTTTTCCCTGTGATTTTCCATAAGTGACTTACCCACGAGATGTGCACTTGCATGAAATGTTTGTACCACAGTAGGTCCCTGGCTATCTGTGGGAGATGAAGGACAGCCAAGTCCCTTCTATAAAAATGTGAAGTGTGTTGGGCTGGAGAGATGGCTTAGCGGTTAAGTGCTTGCCTGTGAAGCCTAAGGACGCCGGTTCGAGGCTTGATTCCCCAGGACCCACATTAGCCAGATGCACAAGGGGGCGCATGCATCTCTTTGTTTGTAGTGGCTGGAGGCCCTGGCGCGCCCACTTTTCTCTCTCACTCACTCTCTCTCTCTCTCCTCCTCTCTGTCTGTCACTCTCAAATAAATAAAAATAAACAAAAAATTAAAAAAAAAAAGTGAAGTGTGGCCTGGCGTGGTGGCGCACGCCTTTAATCCCAGCACTCGGGAGGCAGAGGTAGGAGGATCGCCGTGAGTTCGAGGCCACCTTGAGATTACATAGTGAATTCCAGGTCAGCCTGGGCTAGAGTGAAACTCTACCTCAGAAAAAAAGAAAAGAAAAAAAAATGTGGAGTGTGCCCTCAACCTCCCATAGGGGTGTGTATATATATATATATATTTTGAGACAAGATCATTCCAGCACTCAAAAGGTAGAAGCAGGAGTATCATAAGTTCAAGACCAGCCTGAGACCCTGTCGCAAATATCAAAAAAGAGCCAGGCACGGTTGCGCACACCTTTAATCCTAGCACTTGGGAGGCATTGGTAAGAGGACTGCCATGAGTTCAAGGCCACCCTGAGACTACATACTGAATTACTGGTCAGCCTGAGCTAGAGTGAAACTCTACCTCAAAAAACAAGCAAAAAGAAAAAGCCAAAGGAAGGGTAGGACTCCTTACAACGTGCTCCTCCAGACACAAAATGGCCTGGATATCCATGACCTCACAGTGTCTGACACTACCTACATAAGACCATCATAATAGGAGGAAAAGATCATGATATCAAAATAAAAGAGAGACTGATTGAGAGGGGGAGGGGATATGATGGAGAGTGGAGTTTCAAAGGGGAAAGTGGGGGGAAGGAGGGAATTACCATGGGATATTGTTTACAATCATGGAAGTTGTCAGTAAAAAAAAAAGAAAAGAAAGAAAAAAATAAAAAATAAGCCAGGCATAGTGGTGCAAGCCTTTAATCCCAGCACCCGGGAGCCAGAGGTAGGAGGATCACTGTGAGTTTGTGCCTAGTGTGAAGCTACAGAGGGAGTTCCAGGTCAGCCTGGACTACAGTGAAAAACCCTACCTTGGAAAAAAAAAATCCAAAAGGAAAGAAAAATTTAAAAACCCATCACTTTGGTTCTGGTTAAATAGAGTCTGGGGCCTACCCACAGTTCCTCATACCCAATGCTTGAACATTCAGAGTCTCTCTGTGAGGGAATGCAAGTGTGTGTGTCTTTGTGAGTGTATCTTTCTTAGTGTGAGTGGGTGTTTGTGTTAATCTGTGGAAGCTGCCCCTGCCCTGCGGCTCTCGCTCAGCTTGGGAGTGTACAGGACAGTTGGTGCTGGGTCATAAGCTGCAGTCATCCCCTCCATGCAGCACCTTTGCTAATTATAAACCAGGGGTTCCTCACCACACCTCCCAAGCCAATACTGAAGTAGAAACTGATACCTGAGAGATGCCCCATCATACCACAGATAGATGAGGAGGAACATAAATTACTCACCACCTCAACTCCCAAGGGCACATCAGAGCCTGGCCTTGGAAAATCTTTCTCAGGCTCAGATGCCCCTGAAGATTCTCCTCAACCTACTCACCATAAGCTTGGTCAGCCTGGCCAGGTCAGGAGACAAAGCCCCTTTCACCCTTGCCCCCTACACAGCCCCAACCCACTCCAGCATTTGCCACCATGGTACAGAAATCAGCGAAGTCCTAACCTGCTGCCTCCTGGTCCCACAGCCAGAGAACAAGTTCTGTCACCGTCACTGTTACCAGTGCCCAGGGCCTTTTCCAACTCTGGAATAAGAGAGAAAATCCTGGATACTGCTGGGGAAGCCCAGGAATTGGCTGGATCACAAGAAGTGTCTTCCAAGCTGTGCCAGTGGCAGACATTGCTAATCCATCCCTGCACAAGTCACTGAGGCAGAAGAATGTAGGCTCCACCTTCCAACTCTGGGCAGACATTACAAATCCACTGAAGTGGGAATCCCTTCAGAATGTGCCAAACCTCTAGGATCAGAAACTCAACAAAGTTGTCTGTTTCTGGAATCAATTTTACATTTTGAAGGTTTTTTTTTTTTTTTAATAGCTTTTTTGGTTAGTTGGTTGGTTTGTTTTCGAGGTAGGATCCCACTCTAGCCCAGGTTGACCTGGAATTCACTATGTAGTCTCAGCATGACCTCAAACTCACAGTGATCCTCCTACCTCTGCCTCTTGAATGCTGGGAATAAAGGCGTGTGCCACCATACCCGGATTTAAAAATCTTTTTATTTATTTGCAAGGAGAGAAGGGGGGGGGGATGAATATGAGATTGGGTGTGTGTCAGGGCTTCCAGCCACTGCAAACAAACTCCAGATGCATGTGCTACTTTGTGTATCTGGAGAGTGCTGGAGAATTGAACTCAGGTCGTTAGGCTTTCCAGGCAAGCGCCTTAATTATTGAGCCATCTCTCTGACCTCTACAAGATTTATTTTTCATGTAGCCCTGAGCTTTTTTTCTTTTCCCATGCCAGGTCTCATGTTGCCCAGGTTGGCATTGAACTCACTATGGAGACAAAGATGACCTTGACATCCTGACCCCCTACCTCAGCCTCCCTAATGCTGGGGTGACAGGTATGCACCACCACACCCACTTACTTTGTTCCACTAAAAACCTCTGCTTTTCTGCATAGTGGCTCATGCTTGTAATCCCAGCGCTCAAAGAGAGGCTGAGGCAGGAGGACGGCCAGAAAGACAGGTTTGTGCCGTCATCTCTCATTTGGCCCACAGAGCAAGGATATAGCCTCACTCTCGCCCCCTGGCTCTCAGCACTCACTGGTGGGCTCTCTGAATGGCATCCTCTACATCCTCAGAGGTACACTCTGTGACATCCCTCTCTGTGCTTGCCTTTGCTCCATGCCCATCCCTTGTCTGCCTCTTCCATCCAAGGTCTGTCCTTTGTCCCGATCCCTAGCTCCCACCTTCTGCTCACACCCCCCTATGGCTCCTGTCACATGCATAGTAAAGTCTAAACTGCACATCTGACCCAGGGGCCTCCAGCCTCCCTTTCAGACCTTGTGCACAAGCACATGGGCACCATGACATCCCTGTGTCATGGCTGCCTGACACTCTTCCTATCAATATAATGTGTCAGCCGTCAGCTGCAGGAGGGAGCAAGATGTTACTAGAACCATTTCCCACCCCAGGAGCATGTGTTTGCTGACCCCTGCCTTCCTTTCCTTCCTCCTCCAGAGAACTCCTACACAGCCTCCTTCCAAGTACCTCCCCTTCAGGGAGCTCCATCCCTGTTTGTTCAGAACCCTGTATTCCAGTCTGGCCTTAGCTCAAAGGTCAAGGTCTGTGGGAGTGATAGGTGAGGGGTCCTGAGTGGGACTAGGATCCCCTGAGCCACATGGCTGCTCACCTCTGTCAATCCTCTGCAGCAACACTCCACGGAGAACATCTTCATAGACACCCTCGGTGGTGAGAGCCTGGCAGCCTGCGGCCCGAATGATGCCCTCGACCTCAGGCAGCTCCTGGAACATGCAGTTAGGGGCCAGGCTGTAGGCTGGACCTCTCTATGATCATGGTGTGAGTTTGAGCCCTAGCTCTGGCCTGATTAGCTGGAGGGGTGCTTGGCCCTCAGTTTTCCCTTTCTATAAAGTAGCCTCAGTCATTCATAATCCTTAGCATTGTCATGGAGTTAACACCTAAACCACGGTGTCTTGTGAATTTCCCCAGAGTTCACATGCCTGAAATTTAATTCCCCCAGCACACATGGAGAGCTGGGAACTCCGTCACAGAGTGCCATGTTCATAAATGAATTAAAGCCACTTTCTCTGGTCTGGGGGAGATGGCTCAGTGGGTAAAGCGCTTGTCTTGCCAGCATGTGTACCTGAGTTTTACCCCTAGGGCACACATAAAAGTTGAATGTTACCCAGGGCTGCATGTCTTTAATCCCAGCACTTGGAAGGCAAAGATAGGAGGATCACTGTGCAGTAGAGGCCTAGCCTGAGACTACTTGGTGAATCCCAGATCAGCCTGGGCTAGAGCGAGACCCTACCTCAAAAAAGAAAAAAAATAAACAAACAAAAACAGTAGATGTGGTGACACACACTTGGAAACCCAGGGCTGGAGAGCCAGACCCAGTAGGATCTCTGGTGCTCCTTGTCTAGCCTAACTGGTGAGCTCTAAGCTTATGGAGTGACTCTGTCTAAAAGAAAAGGTAGATGGCATTTGCAGAACAGCACCCAAGGCTGTCATCTGTACACATGCACACACACTCACACTCCACTTTCTCAGGAGTGGATGAGATCATACCTCCGGACCTTTGCACAGGCTGTTCTCCCCTGCACTCCCACCACATGGAACCCCAGGCCTTATTCATGCTCAGCAAGGCTGAATGGAACCGAGGGCCTCCCATATGCTCTGCATGTGCTCAACCCCTGAGATCTGGGCTGGAGAGATAGCTTAGTGGTTAAGGCAGCTGCCTGCAAAGCCTAAGGACCTAGGTTCAGTTCCCCAGTATGCACGTAAGCCAGATGCCCAAGGTGGCACATATGTCTGGAATTCATTTGCAATGGCTTGAGGCCCTGGTGTGCCATTCTCTCTCTCTCTCTTTCTCTCAAATAAATAAGTAAAATAAAATATTTTAAAAAGTAGGGTTAGCCTGGAGAGATGCTCAGCTCTTAAGGTGCTTGCTTAAAAAGCCTAAGGACCCGAGTTTGATTCCCCACAACCCACATAAAGCTTGATGCCTAAGGTGGTGCATATGTCTGGAATTTGTTTGCAGTGACTGGAGGTCCCTTGTGTGTCCATTCTCTCTATCTGCCTCTCCCCCTCAAATTAATAAATTAATTTAATTAAATAAATAAATATTTTTTAAAAAGAAGAGTCCTAGGGAAAACAGTGGGTATCAACAGGAGCCACGTGACTCAGCATCAGGGAACAGTTTTTGGTCCTCTCAGTGGCTCTCTGTCCCTCTACAGAGAGGCATGACCTATGTGTCCCCTGCCCCATTGCTCACCACTTTGCAGCACGGCCTGAGCTGGCTCTGCAGGAAGGGTGAGAAGATTCTAAGCAGCCAGTCCCGCATGTACCTCTGCCGGGCAGACTCGCTGTCAGAGGCCAGCTTCTGTAGGGGGCACATGGAGAATCCTTATGGTGACCCTCAGAGCCTCCAGGCCACCACCGCCACCCTCCCGACCATCAGCCTCACCTTTAGCACCAGCCCCTGGACTTTCTCCAGCTGCTGAACTGCTTGGTTACAGTCCAGAGCTGAGGTCAGACACTCATCCGCTAGTTGCAGGAAAGTCGCTACAGCGTCCGCCATGAGCTGCAGAAGGAGGTGTTACAGTGACTCCCCCCCCCCCACACACATATACCAGGAATGTATGCTCTGGCCTCTGAGCCTTACACCTGCCCAGCTGGTGCCTTGGACCAGCCACCTCCCTGCCCCTCTGCCTATTCCTCTATGCTTTTCACTGAGGAAACTTGCTCAGGAAGATAGTACCAAGGTGCCCAGACTGTGGAGCAGAGAGCCAGCCTGCCCTAACAACCACTCTTGCACAGTGCACAAACTGAACTAAGGTGCCAGGCCACACTGAATCACTTCAACATACATCCTCTTCAAGTACCATATCCAAAACAGCTCCCAGTCCTCACTCACCACTTTTAAAATTTTACTTTATTTATTTGAGAGAGATTAGAGGTAGAGAGAGAGAAAGAGGGAGAGAATGGGTGTGCCAGGGCCTTCAGCCATTGCATGTGAACTCTAGATGCATGTGCCACCTTGTGCATCTGGCTTACGTGGGTATTGGGGAATTGAACCAGGGTTCTTTGGCTTTGCAGGCAAGTGCCTCCTTAACCACGAAGCCATCTCTCCAGCCTCTTTTTTTTTTTTTTTTTTCAAATTAGGGTCTCACTCTAGCCCAGGCTGACCTGGAATTCACTATGTAGTCTCAGGATGGCCTTGAACTCATGGCCATCCTTCTACCCCTGCCTCCCAAGTGCTGGGATTAAAGGCGTGTGCCACCACACCCGCCCCCCTTTGTTTAAGACAGTGTTTCATGAAGATAAAAGCTGACCTCAGACTCCATACATAGCTGAATTCCTGATTCTTCTGCCTCCTTTTCCCCAGTGCTGGGATGGCAAGCATGTGCCACCACACTAGGCTTCTCAAAAGGCTTGCTATGTCCCCTCTGACAGCCCTCACCTTAGTGGCAACCTTCCTACCCCATTCCTGTTCCTGACAGCTGGCACGCACTGTAGAAGACAGGGCCTCCCAAACCTTGACTTGCCTTGCTTACACACCTGCTGCCCTCCAGTCACAGCCCAGACCCTTAAGCCCTGCATCCCTCTAGAATCCACCCAGGCCACCTTCCCACCCACCTGGCTAATTTTCCACTTCTCTGCCTTTCCATAAATTCAGACTTCTCCCAATGTGGTTCCCTCAACCAGGGCTATGCCTGGCATTGCCCTCACCTGCTGGGCGAGATCCTGGGCCCCAAACACCAGGCTCTGTATTCCCAAAAAGCCAAACTGTGCGACCAGCGGCTGGAGACGACCCAGACTCCGCTGGGGCTCCCGGTAGCAAGACTGCATCAGCCCTGGGTCCCATGGTATCTCCCCAAATGTATAAACCTGCTCTTGCACGGCGAGGGGGTGGGGAGAAAAACACTATCAGCTGATGGAAGCCCACAGGCCACCAGCCACCAGGCCAGGAACTCCCCCTGGCACTCACCTCCCTGCGCAGCCGCCTGCCTGAGGGGTTCGTGCGCAAGTGGCGGGACAGCTGGTCCATACCTCGGGCCAGGAGGGTCCGCACCGCCCCCAGCGAGGCTTCCAGGGGGCTCAGCAGCGCCTGTGTGAGTGGGGCCAGCTGCGCGTCCACCTGCTGGTGCAGGCACACCTCCAGAGGGCCTTGGACCTGGACTGCAGTGAGAGAAGCCCACCCTGGCTCAGAAGTGAGGTGGGTAGTCACTCACTGTGCAGATGAGGAAACTGAGGCTGGGAGCAGGGAGCACTGCCCCAAAGGCGCAGGCCCAGGAGGCAAAGAGGGATTCAAACCCACACCTTGCTTACTGAGCATCAGAGGAGGCACTGTGGCTCACCCCTGCTGTCTACTCTAACCTCAGCCAGGCCTCTCCCTGGCCCACCTCCTTCCAGGCCCTACACTTTCTCTAGTTGGGCCTCTGGCCACGCCCCTTCAACCTCACGCCGAAGCCCCACCCATATGTGCATACTCCCATTTCCCCTGTTTCGCCCTGGCCACGCCCCTTGCATGAAAAACTCGAGGGCCGGCCACCTGTGGAGATCTTGTCTCCTCTCATTCTCTGGCCCCGTCTCTGCTCCCCCTGGCCCCGAGTCGGGGCCTCACAGGCATTGCCCTGCTCCCCGGCTGCGCCCCACACTGTCCAGTCCCTCCTGGATCAAGCCCCGCCCCTCTCATAACAGACCCGCCCCTGGGACCTGACTCCGCCCACACGTCATACCTGTCCTCCGTGGCCCTGCCCCTGGGCCTCACCTTGACTGCCCAGTACCTGGCTAGCCTGGCGGCACCGCGTCCTGTCTCTTCCCAAGCAGGCCCCGCCCCAGCCCCGCCCCGGCCTCACCTAGCAGCCCTGCGGCGACAAGCGAGCGCTGGCGCTGCACAGGCTCCAGGTCGCGGCGGATCGCCCTCTCCAGGGTCGCGAGCAGCTCGTCCTTCTCTGGCTGGAAGGCGCGGAGCCCCGCGGAGGTGCGGGCCAGCACGACGGCGTACGCGGCCTCCAGGCGCTTCCCGGGACGGGAGGAGGGGCTTAGATGACAGCGGAGGCCACCCCCTCCGCTGCCACCCGGGCGCCCCCGCTCACCTCGGCCGGGGCCCCGGAGCCGCCCGCTCCCCGCAGACTCGCCGGGTTCTGTGCTTGCCAGGCCCGCAGCAGCTCCCGCATGAGCACGGCCGTCAGTACCTGCACGACATGACAAGCCAGGAGTCGTCCGTGGACGCCCGGCAGGCTGGGAGGACCGGGGCTCCCGGGGGTCGCCTTGTGGGAGAGACACTGACCTCTGCGTCCGAGCCCAGGGTCACGTCGTCGTCGCCGAAGTGGCCCAGGCGCTGCCGGTACAGCCGGACGGCGTCCAGGAAGGCGCGGGCCGCGGGAACCTGGCTGCGCTGCAGGACTGAGAGGCGGCCTCAGCTCGCTCACCTCCCTGCCCAGGGACGCCTGCCTCCTGGCCTTGGCATGAGCCACCCTGCTGACCGCCCATCTCTTTTCAGATCTCAGCTTTGACTGACATCAGTGGCCTCCACCAGGAAGCCTTCCCTCACCTCCCCCCCCAGCTGTGTTCCCATATATGTCCCTGTCACAACACTACTGTGAGAGTCCCCTCTGTCTTCCCACAGCAAATCATTACATGGATTAGAAAACAGGCTTAGCTCCCAAAGGAACACAGTGACACTTGCACCCAGACGCCTAACCCTTCCGGGGACCCACCTGTGCCCCGAAGCCGGATACCACCCTGCAGGGCATGCTTCCAGCCGCGCTGGGCCTCCCGGGTGTCCGCTGAGAAACAGAGGCGAGTGCGGAAGGGGTGCTGGAGGAAAAGGGGGAAGCTCACCGCCTCCCCCAAGATGGGGGCAGGCTCTATGTGTGTGGGGTCACCTGAAAGCACACAGAAAGGATCAGGCCTTGCTCACTCGTTCCTTGGTGGTTTCCTTCATTCATTCCAAGATGACCATACAGGAGCCAGGCAGAGGTGGGCACCTATGGGCCCAGCCCTGGACAGGCTGAGGCTGCAGGATGCTCCAGCCTCTGCTAGTTCTCAAGACTGTCTCAGAAACAAAACAGGAGAACACAAGATGGCACAGGGCGACACATAGAACCCCTTTTATTTCTTTAAAAAAATTTTTTTTGGGGGGGTTTCGTGGTAGGTAGCCCAGGCTGACTTGGAATTAACTATGTAATCTCATGGTGGCCTCGAACTCTCAGCGATCTTCAACCTCTGCTGCACAACTGCTGGGATTAAAGGCGTGCTCCACCACGTCTGGCTTGTTTTTATTTTTGTTAATTATTATTATTATTTTCGAGGTAGGGTCTCACTCTAGCTCAGGCTGACCTGGAGGAATTCACTGTGTAGACTCAGGGTGGCCTTGAACTCATGGCGATCCTTCTACCTCCTATTCCCGAGTTCTGGGATTAAAGGTGTGCGCCACCACGCTCGGATTTTTTTTTTTTTTTTTTTTTTTTGAAGGCGGTGAGAAAGAGACAGAGAGAATGGGCACCAGGGCCTCTAGCCTCTGCAAATGAACTTCAGACGCATGCGCCACCTTGTGCACCTCGCTTACGTGGGTACTGGGGAATTGAACATGGATCCTTCGGCTTCGCAGGCCTTAACGGTTAAGCCATCTGTCCAGCTCCTACAACCCCTTTTCTGCATAGTGTTGGAACAGAGGGGAAGAAAGTACCCCAGACCTACCGTACCACCCATGCCGGAGACTGAGCAATTTCCTTTCCACCTCTGTCCTCACGTCCCCGAAGACACTGAATTTGATTGGTCTCTGCCCCTCCCTTCCCTGCTATCGCCCAGGGTCAGTGGGTATGGATTTTTTTTTTTTCTCCTTTCCAGAATAAAAGTACTCTCCCAGGGTCAAGGTCGCTTGACAGGGGACACTTCGCAACAAATGGAGACACGTTTAGATGACACCAGGGCACTGGCCACAGCGGGGAGGAGACTGATATACATCGTGGACCCAAATGCCACAGCAAGGCGGAGACACAGAGCCTCACCTGGGGCGTGTGGGCGGAGCTGGTCCAAACGGTGGAGATGCTCCTGCCCCGAGGAGAGCAAAGTGTACCCGGTCAGCGCCGCCGAGCCCAGGGGCCGGCCGCCAGCTTCGAACACCTGAGAACCAGGAACAGACGTGACTGAGGCCAGACAGGCGCTGCTCGGTCACAGCTACGGAAGGAAGGGACATGAGAGGGGAGAAGCCGGACTGCTATCTTCCCTGCCGGCCATCTTCCTCAGCACTCCCGACCCCGCGACTCACCGCCAGTCACGCCCCTCCTCACTGGGATTCTAGGTGAGGCTCCACTCCCAGCCACGCCCCTCCTCACTGGGATTCTAGGCGGGGCTCCACCTCCCAGCCACGCCCCTCCTCACTGGGATTCTAGGCGGGGCTCCACCTCCCAGCCACGCCCCCTCCTCACTGGGATTCTAGGCGGGGCTCCACCTCCCAACCACGCCCCCTCCTCACTGGGATTCTAGGCGGGGCTCCACCTCCCAGCCACGCCCCTCTCCTCACTGGGATTCTAGGCGGGGCTCCTCCTCCCAGCCACACCCCTCCTCACTGGGATTCTAGGCGGGGCTCCACCTCCCAGCCACGCCCCCTCCTCACTGGGATTCTAGGCGGGACTCCACCTCCCAGCCACGCCCCTCCTCACTGGGATTCTAGGGGGGCTACACCTCCCAGCCACGCCCCTCCTCACTGGGATTCTAGGCGGGGCTCCACCTCCCAGCCCACGCCCCCTCCTCACTGGGATTCTAGGTGAGGCTCCACTCCCAGCCACGCCCCCTCCTACTGGGATTCTAGGCGGGGCTCCACCTCCCAGCCACGCCCCCTCCTCACTGGGATTCTAGGTGAGGCTCCACCTCCCAGCCACGCCCCTCCTCACTGGATTCTAGGCGGGGCTCCACCTCCCAGCCACGCCCCCTCCTCACTGGAATTCTGGATGAGGCTCCACCTCCCAGCCACGCCCCCTCCTCACTGGGATTCTAGGTGAGGCTCCACCTCCCAGCCACGCCCCTTCCTCACTGGGATTCTAGGCGGGGCTCCACCTCTCAGCCACGCCCCCTCCTCACTGGGATTCTAGGCGGGGCTCCACCTCCCAGCCACGCCCCCTCCTCACTGGGATCCTGGGCGGGGCTCCACCTCCCAGCCACTCCCCCTCCTCACTGGGATCCTGGGCGGGGCTCCACCTCCCAGCCACGCCCCCTCCTCACTGGGATCCTAGGCGGGGCTCCACCTCCCAGCCACGCCCCCTCCTCACTGGGATTCTAGGCGGGGCTCCACCTCCCAGCCACGCCCCTCCTCACTGGAATTCTAGGCGGGACTCCACCTCCCAGCCACGCCCCTCCTCACTGGGATTCTGGGCGGGGCTCCACCTCCCAGCCACGCCCCCTCCTCACTGGAATTCTGGATGAGGCTCCACCTCCCAGCCACGCCCCCTCCTCACTGGGATTCTAGGGGGCTCCGCCTCCCAGCCACGCCCCCTCCTCACTGGGGTTCTAGGCAGGGCTCCACCTCCCAGCCACGCCCCCTCCTCACTGGGATTCTAGGCGGGGCTCCACCTACCAGACACGCCCCCTCCTCACTGGGATTCTAGGCGGGGCTCCACCTACCAGACACGCCCCCTCCTCACTGGGATTCTAGGCGGGGCTCCACCTACCAGACACGCCCCTTCTCACAGGCAAGATGAGGTTACCTGTGGCAGAGTTGCTAAGTGCCCCTCTTACCTCTTTGTGTTGGAACCACTCCAGACGACCGTCCCCACGAAGGACACAGAAGACGGGCTGCCACTGTGGGGGGTGGCCCCGCAGCTGCGTCAGGGGTCCTCGGTGCTCCCGGACTCGAGGTAGCTTCTGCAGAGGAAGGTCTGAGGGTGTCATGTCATCCTTTGATGACTCCACCTGAGTCCCCAGTGCCACTAAATTTACGATGCTCAGCCCTTTCCTCTCTCCTCTTCTCCCTCTTGGAGAAAGGGTTTCGTGTAGCCCACACTGGCCTCAAGCTCCTTCGTAGCTAAGGATGACCTTGAACCTCTGCTTCTTGTGCCTCCTGAGTGCTGATGTGACAGACGGAGCCCCAGAGCCCCGCGTGCCCTCCCTGCCGGAGGCCAACAGGGAAGCAGACAGCAGTGCCAGTTGCCGCTGAGACCTGGGAAGGACGGCTGGGCTGCAGGACGGGCATGCACCTTGCTGCGGGTCAACTGGCATCCAGCCGGCTCTCGGGGCCCCAGCTCCTCCGAGACCTGCCTCAGCACAGCAACAGCGAGCTGCCGGCGGTAACAGGGCAGGAAATTCCTCAGCAGCACGTCCACCTGACCTGCAGGGACAAAGGGACAGTGATGGAGCCCTGCAAGGCAGAACCTAGGAGACTCAGCTCCTGAACACCCTGAAGGCTCCAACCAGGAGGTGTGGTCCCATCCCTTCACCTTGAGCTACCCACCTGGTTATATGCCACCTTTTTTTTTTTTTTTTTTTTTTTTTTTTTAATGCGAGAGAGCAAGAGTGAGAGAGTAAGAGAGTGAGAGAGAATTGGTGTGCCAGGGCCTTCAGCCACTGTAAGTTCCAAGCCAGCCTGAGACTACATAGTGAATTCCAGGTCAACCCAGGCTAGAGTGAAAACCTACCTCAAAAACAAAACAGGGGCCTGGAGAGATGGCTTAGCGGTTAAGCGCTTGCCTGTGAAGCCTACAGACCCCGGTTCGAGGCTCGATTCCCCAGGACCCACGTTAGCCAAATGCACAAGGGGGCGCACACATCTGGAGTTCGTTTGCAGTGGCTGGAAGCCCTGGTGCACCCATTCTCGCTCTCGCTCTCGCTCTCTCCCTTTCTCTCTCTCTCTCTGTCGCTCTCAAATAAATAAAAATAAACAAACAAAAAAAATTTAAAAACACAACAGAACAACAGAAACCTTTCATGCTCCTGCCTAGAATGTGGTCTGATGGTCGGAGCAGCTGCAGCCACCATTCTACTATGAGGTGACCTGGGGCACAGAAGCCATGTGTAACTTTTAGGTGTGTAACTTTTACCAGCCTACCCACTTCCTTCATTTCTCCGTAAGAGAGAAAGTAAATCTTATTTAGAAAAAACAACCTCAAATCTAGGTAACTTGGTGAATCCCTACAAGGGCTCTGTAAAAATAGGCTTATCTGTAAAACAGATAAGAGAATGAGCCCCAAGGAGGGCAAGTCACTCTCCCAAAGGCACACAGCAAGTGAGGACAGCAGCTGATTTTGGGACTAGATGCCACAAGCCTTCGCACACAGTTCCCACTACTCCACAGACATCCTCCAGCCTGGCCTGGCGGCTCTCCTCAAGGGCAGTCACCCACACCTTGCTCTTCTGCCTACTCATGGAAACTCACCATTTCTACCTCACCTGGCATTTAGGTGACAATGACTTGCTCTTTTTCCTGGTCTATACAGTGTCCAGGGCAGCCCCACTTTCCATGTCCCCACCACATAGGGACATTACAGCCCTGGCTTCCCTGAGTCCCAGTGTCCATGCAAAGGGGCCTACTGGTTCCAGCCACATAGAAGGACCTCTGGAGACCTGGCTGAGGTTTCCTGTCACTTGTCCCATGACCCCCCACTCTGAAACCCTTCCCTGAGCAGGCACCTGGGATCACCAATTCTAGATGCAGAAATATTACATTTGACTCTGTTTTTTTTGGGAGTTTCATGGAGCCCAGGCTGGCCTTGAACACACTACGTTGTCCAGGGGTGACCTTGAACTCATCCTCCAGTGCTGGAGTGGCAGATGTGTGTGTGCCACCACGCCCTGCTGTTTTAATTTCATTTAAGTCTTGAATCTTTCCCAACATTATTGCCCATCAGAATTTAAGACATAGACACACTAATAAAATTATCCAAGAAGCTCCCAGATGCCATGTGAGTGTGGCATTGTGGGCACTGGATGGTATGACCCAGAACCCCTCTCCCTGTCCCCTCTGCTCACCCCTCAGCTGTTGCCGCTGCCTTTTGTCCAGAGGGCTGGAGGGCCTTGCCCCCATCCTGCTGCTGGACCTGTCCCCTCCTCACAGCCACCACGGGGTGCCGGGTGGCTACTGAGAGGTTTAAATGCCACCTGTGTTCAAAAGCCTGGATGGGTTGTGGGCGTGATGCCACCCCTGCCCCACCCTGCCCTGCCTCCTCCTGTCCCCTGGGGCCAGGCTGGACAGAGACTGCTGGTTTCTGAGGAGAGAATGGGGGATTCCTAGGGGGTGTGGGGAAGAAATGTCTTGAGCGAGAAGTGCCTGGTGGTGCACATCTGTTAAGCCAGCACTCAGGAGGTAGATGCAGGAGGATCAGGAGTTCAAGGTCACCCTCTGCTACATAGGGAGTTCCAGGTCAGTCTGGGCTACATAAATGAAGAAATCACCTGGGGACAGGCCATCAGGGAAGAGGTGCCCTCCACTTCCATGGCAGTTGACACTGCCATACATAATCAGATCATGACTGTGGTGACTAAAACTCAATCTCCCAGCACTCCTTGCTGCCACATGATTCTATGATGTAGTCCGGCCATGAAGATGAAGTGTTTAAGGTGAAGGCTGGTTTATTTCCTTGTCAACCTCTTTTCCTTTCCTTTTCCAGAGGCTGGAATGTGGACATGATAGCTGGGCCTAAGCAGCCACCTTGCCTCATGAGGTAGCCCTATGTATCAACAGTATCCCAGTATCTCGAGAGGGGCATAGAAACTATGCTATATCCTAGGCAGGGCCTCTGGTGGGGACCTGGCCCTCTTACCCTCCCTTGCCTTGCCAGCTATGTCAGCCTCTGCCCATGATTCTAGTCACCACCTGCTTTTGCCCGTATCTCCAGCTGGGCAGCTTCCTTCCCCCTTTGGGCTGTTTATTAACCAACCAGCTTCTGCTCGGGCTCTGTCCCACTTCCTCATCTTTGTAGCTGAGGGGCCTCTAGGGACAAGATGCTGAAGGAAAGTTCACTTTCTGTGGTTTGGGGAACGCCCCTTTGGGCCTTGTCATGCAGCACTGAATGGCCCCTGTATCCAGGAGCCTCTCCTCCTGGGTCCTGGCAGCTGAGGTGGGCTGTGAGCACAGAGATACTTATCCTGCTCAACACTCCTGCAGGCCTGCAGGTAAACAGTAGAGCGGACATGGCCGACATCGTCTCCACAGGGCTGCGTGGGTCCTGGAGATGCCGGCTGATGTGTCTTGGGGTGAATCCTGGTGGTTCCTTACAGCAGATCTCCTTTTCCCCTTGTGTAGTGGCTGGACCCCCATGGTCACTTTGGACTGAGATGGGTGCCCATGATAACCATAGAAAGTGCTGGGCCTGGGTGCTCAGAGCTCAGCCTGAGGGCCTGGAATAGAGCTCAGCTGACAGGCCCACTCTCTAACCTTTAATCCTCACACCTTTTTTGGAATAGGGATCATATTTTTGGTAATTTTTTTATTGGGCATTCTGGGATCAAAGCCTTGGTCTCAAGCATGCAAAGCAGGTGTTCTGCACTGAGCTCGAGGCCCACGGAGAACAACATCACCCTCCTCAGAGAAAGGGCTGTAGGCCGGAACCCACCCTGGGCATCAAGACCAGGGACCACAGACTTCCATAATTACTCCTCTAGTATCCCAGTGGCCAGGGCTGGGCCTGCAGGCTGTGCTGGGACAGGCAGGGCTGGCAGCCACTATTAGCTTCCTGCAGCTCCACACAGCCTTTCAGGAATGAGAAATCCCAGGTGCGGTATCCAGGAGAGGCCCAGCCCCAGAAGGCCCCAGGTCCCCCAGGTGCCATCCGTGGAGTCTTTCTGGCTGGCTACAATGTGGAATGCTTCTCGAAGGGCAGTGTGAGGAGCCGGGCGGCTGCCTCGTCCAGGAACCAGCAGAGCTTCCCAGTGTGTGGCTGGACTAGGGCAGCAGGCAGCGGGCTGTCCTCTTTGTCCTCCAGAAGGCGCTGTGGGGAGAAGGGCAGGAGTGTGAGGCCACAGCCTCAGGAGCCCTCAGAAATCTCAGACCCCACAGAGAACAGTGCGTTTGGTTTTTGTTTCAAGGCAGGTTCTCACTCTAGCCCAGGCTGACCTGGAATTCACTTTGTAGTCTCAGGGTGGCCTTGAACTCACAGTTATCTTCCTACCTCTGCCTCCCAAGTGCTGGGATTAAAGGCATGTGCCACCATGCCCGGCTAAAAATGCAGCTTTTGATGCCATGAATTTGCCTCTGAGTGCTGCTTTGACCTCATCTCATCAATTGTGGGTCACACCTATTAGTTCCTAACTACCCTATAATCCTGCTTTGATTTCCTTTAGCCCGAGAGCTACTGAACCACCTTTATAAACTATTTCTGTCACAAATGTAAGAGGCCATTCTTTCCCAGGGGCCTGTCACAGTTCTGGGACTGGAACCTTTGGATGTTACCTTTAGAATAGCTGCCTTCCCTTCTCCTGTGGCCACAAAGATGACCGTTCGAGCTGCGTTCAGCACAGGGAGTGTCAGGGTCACTCGCTCAGGTGGTGGCTTCGGGGAGTCACTGATGGGAGCCACAATCTTCTCTCGCTCCTGGGAACAGAAAGACAAGGTCATTCCAATTTCTTTGTGTGTGGGTGTGGGTGCATGTGTGGTTGTATGTGTGGAGGCCAGAGGTTGACGCTGGATGTCTTCCTTATTCACTCTTCACTTTACTTACTCAGGCAGGGTCTCTCACTTGAGCCCAGAACTCTCAATTTAGTCAGTCTAACTAGTAAGCTTACCCAGGGCATCCTGTCCCCACTGTCCAAATGCTGGTATTATAAGCTACCACCACACCTACCTGGCATTTACATGGGTTCTGGGCTCTAAACTCAGGTCCTCATGTTGGCACAGAAAGCACTTTATCCACTGAACAATCTTGCTGAGCTAACCCATTTACAAGTTTTCTTATTTCAGTGTGTGAGTATGGACATGTGTGTGCCAGTGTCCTCTGAAGTTAGAGGACAACTTTTGGATGTTGTTCCTTGTCTTCCACCTGGTTTGAGGCAGGGTTTCTTGCTTACTACTCCATTTGCCAAGCTAGCTGGTCCATGAGATGCTGGGAAGCTCTCCTGTCTCTGCCTCCTCTCACCACGGCATACTAGGAATAGAGGCCAGCCATACCTTGTGGCTAGTATGTGGGGTCTGCGGATCTAAACTCAGGTCCTCACTCTTCTATGGTAAGCATTTGACTCACTGAGCTGTCCCTCTAATCCACATTTTGACTTTTTTGTTCTGCTTGCTGTGCTGGGGACAGAACTCAGGTCCTGGTACACACCAGGCACGTGCTCACCATCAGGCCCATTCAAGCTTAACCATCTATGGTTGTCATAGGTTCTTGTTTGCAGGGTTTTAGGCAGTTTTTGAGACAGGGCCTCATTCTGTAGCCCAGGCTGGCTTCAAATCCAGTGGTTCTCCTGCCTCCACCTCAAGTAGTGGGATACCAGGCACATGCCACCACATGTGGCTCAAGGTCTGTTTTTAGATGGGCCACCTGAAGGTCAGAGTGTATGTTCCCTGCAGGCAGCCACCCTGTGGGAGCTGCAGACACCTAGAGCTCGGGGTATAGGGTGCCTCGGAGTGTGAGGTCAGGGTCTGCACCCACACTCACCTGCAGGAGTGGGTGACCGGGAAACAGTGAGCAGGTGTGGCCATCCGGGCCCACCCCCAGGATCAGCAGGTCGAACACAGGAATAGCATCTCCTTGGAAGGCCTGAATGGAGGAGGAAGATCAGGGAGGTTGTGCAGGGCTTAAAGATCACACAGGGAAGCCGGGCGTGGTGGCGCATGCCTTTAATCCCAGCACTCGGGAGGCAGAGGTAGGAGGACTGCCATGAGTTCGAGGCCACCCTGAGACTACATAGTGAATCCCAGGTCAGCCTGGGCCAGAGTGAGACCCTGCCTCGAAAAACAAAACAAAACAAAAACAAAAACAAAAGCAAAAACAAAAAAAGATCACACAGGGAGTGGTCAGAGAGAGAGAAGCCAGAAGAGCTAGCCTTCTGTTTCTATGGGTCTTGTACCCCCAACATTAACCAATGTTACACTGAGCTGATGTAGTACCACATGGCAGACCTTTGTCACAATATCCTAAAAGCACAGTGTGATACACACTGCAGTGTGACTTCCACTGGGGATTCTGAGCTGGCTAGAGATGATGGTTTGGGGGATTTTGAAAAAGGGTCTCACTATACAGCTAGGCTTGCCTGGAACTTATGGCAATCCTCCTGCCTCAGCCCCCTAGGTGCTAGAATTGCTGGCATATACCACCACACCACACCTGGCTTGATTAAAGGGACTCTCTTCTGTGAGGTCACACTTTTCACCTATCCAGTGGCCAAGAATCATAGGTCTGGGGATACTAGTGTCCCTAAGATGTGAAGGTGGTGACTCCCTGTTCTAACTTCAGAAAGGGCTTTCTCACAGGGGTGCAGAGTATGCCCAAAGCCGTCGCTGTGTGATTGGCCATGACTGCTAAGGACATGCTTCTCTCTGGTACCTCCCTGTACTCACCTCAGCTTCTCCCCAGGACACCCCTTGCCTCA
The DNA here is from genome assembly GCA_036346955.1 of Dipus sagitta. NCBI lineage: Eukaryota > Metazoa > Chordata > Mammalia > Rodentia > Dipodidae > Dipus > Dipus sagitta. The sequence continues at coordinate 221,735,863 of CM070770.1, forward strand.
GCTTCTCTCCAGGATCCCTGCCTCAGGTTTTCCTTTGGCTTCAGTTTCTCCCTGGGACCCACCTGCCTCAGCTTCTTGGCGTAGTCCTCAGCTGCGTCATCTACAGGCAGTGTGGGGTTGATGGTGATCACCTGGCTGTCGGGGACTGGCAGCTTCGAGAACAGGTGAGTCTGTGATAGAAGGAAGGACAATGTCAGCGAGGGATGTGACCTGCAAACTTTACTGTCCTCACACCCACTGACAGAGAGAGACACTGAGGCACAGTCCATGCATGGCATGAATGCTAAGAATGAGATCTGCCACATCCACCATGAGATCCCTCCTACTGCTTTCCTCTTCCAGGAAGCCATTCTGTCTGCAGCTCCCCCACTGCGGGAACCCGCCTGTGTATGCCTGGATGTGGCTGGCACATGGCTGTGGGCAGTGGCAGGCTTCAGGGAAGGGGAAGCTCCCCATGAGATGTTCTTTTGGGTGTCTGTTCCGACTCAGAAGTGGCTGTCCCTTGATGTCTGGGGACTTGGCTTTCAGGCCAAGTGCAGCTCAGCCCAGGAAATGCCAAGGCGAGCCTCAGAGTGAATCAAAGAAGGATGAAGCTCCAGGTGCCCGGGCACTGGGGAAGGTGTCAAGAACATGAATGTACAGGCCAGAGCTCACCAGCTGAGCACCCCCCATGCTGGCCTGAGGAATGTGGCTCTGTAGGAGGGCAGTGGAGAGCCAAGGTAGGCATTTGGGGAGGGCAGGGGGACACAGTCAGACCTGCTGCTGGCACCTGCTCCCTGTTGTCCAAGTCCAATCATGACTGGAAACCTGAAAGCCAGGGGTCTATTGCCCAGAGCTGAGGAGTTCCAAGGTCAAGGGGGCAACAGAGTCTGGTGAGGACTTGCTGTCTGGGTCCAAGCTGGCGCCATCTAGCTCTGTCCCACAGGGTGGAGGGGACTGGTCAGCAATCCTCAGTCTCTTTTTCTCTGGGGACATGGACTTGAGACACAGTCACATATAGCAGAGGCTGGCCTAGCACTTCTAAGCCTCCTGTCTCAGCCACCCAGTACTGGGATGACAGGCATGCCACCATACCAGGCCACAACTCTGGGGCTCTTGAAATGGCATGAATCACACCGGGCATGGTGGCACACACCTTTAATCCCAGCACTCAGGAGGCAGAGATAGGAGAATAGCGGTGAATTCGAGGGCAGCCTGACACTACAGAGTGAATTCCAGGTCAGCCTGGGCTAGAGTGGAACCCTACCTTAAAAAAAAGAAAAAGAAAAGAAAAGGCATGAATCCCACTCCTGAGGGCTCCACCTTCCCAAGACCATCATCCCAGGGCCTAGGGTTTGAGCATGACTTTCCAGAAGCATAATATTCAGACTCTAAGAGTCTATACACACTGATAGGGATCTGGATAAACAAAGCCAGAAGGAATATGGGTGCTATATTCACTTCTGTCACTTAAGCCCCTCAAACTGTGCATGATGGTGCGTGCTGTCATCGACGCACTTAGGGGGTAGAGGCAGGAGGATCTGGAGTTCAAGGTCAGCGGTGGTTACAGAGCGAGTTACATAGTGGGCTGCCTAAGACCCTAACGAAAAATACACAACAGGGACTGGAGAGATGGGTCAGGGGATCAAGCCCTTGCAGCTCAAGCTAGTGTACCTGAGTTTGATCTTCAGACCCCACATAAAAAGCCAGAAGCCATGGTAGGTTTCTGGAATAATATGCTGATATAGATGGTGAGGAAGATGCAGAGACAAGAAAATTCCCAGGAAGCTCAAGTCGAGCCCAGCAAAAAACAGCACAGAATCCAAAGAGAGAAACCCTCACCCAAAATGAGGTGGACGGGAGAACAAGCCCAAAGTTGTCCTCTGACTTCCACACTCATACATGAACAGGTGCACACACACCTATCTGATACTCAATGTGCAGGGTCCCTTTTTGTAGCGCTGGGGATGGAACCCAGGACCTCGTTTGATGACCTGCAATGGGCCCCCACAGCCCTTCTGGCCCCTATGTGTCGGACGCAGGCAGGGTGGGGTTCTGGCCTCAGTTTCCTCACCTCTGAAGTGGGTGTAGTGAAAGACCCCCTACGCCTCCCAGGGCCAGGCTTCCTCCCGCGGGCGGAGTGCAGAGAGACAAGCGAAGGTCTTGGGGGCCAACGCAGGTCCTCCGTGCCTCAGTTTCCATATGTGAACCAAGCGCACTCCCCGATTCCACAGGGACCTGAAGTCTCTAACAACGATCACCAGCCCGGGGGTCGACAGACCGTCAGACGCCTGGGGTCCACGGCCACTATTCCTGGCTAGAGGGGACACAAGTGAGGCTCGGGACCCTGCCAATACTTCCCGGGATAAAGCAAGAGGAGGGCGTAGCAGGCAGCCATCGCACCTCTCACGGAGACAGTGAAGGTGGCGGAACCCAGCTGGGGCCTCAAGACCATCTAGCCAGGAGGAAGGCCGAGCCTAGGAAACCGCTCTGTATTACCCAGCAATAGGAGGCTGACTTGGTATGACACCCAGCGGCCACCGTAGCCGGCGACGGGCAGACCATGCACCGACCACCGTAGCTAGGATTCAGACCTCCAGCAGTTTTCTGAAAATGACCCCGGTACCAGCAGCCACTTTAAAGATTCAGGTAATGGGCGTGTCTGTCATCCGCGACCCGTCGAGAGCACAGCTCGGGCCGTGGGCGTTCACTTCCGGTATAACCCTAGCAGCTCCCATAGCCCGGATGCAGTAGGTGTGGTCCTGCCGGCCTGACCGCAGGCGGCGCTCTTAGTCCGGGTTTAGTAGGGAGGTGTGGCCCCCGGCGGCCCCCGTAGCGCTCACCCGGTAAAGGCCGTACGTGCTCTCTGCGTGTTCGAAGGGCACGAGGCGCTCGTCGCAGAAGCCCACGGTCCAGCGCGCGAGGCTGGCGGGCCCGGCGGCGGCGGCGGCGGGGGGCAGGTCTCGAGCCAGCATGGAGACCAGACTACCGCCTGACAGGCCGAGTGAGAAGCGGCCGCGGGCCCCTTCCAGGCAGCACGCCGCCCGCTGCGCCACCAGCTGCGCCAGCGACGCGCCCAGCTCCTGCGGGTTGGAGAAGACCGAGATGAGGCCCGGGGCTGGGGCGGCCATGGCGGCGGAGGCGGGGAGGCGGGGAGGCGGAAGCGCTCCCCGCGGCCGCCTGTGCGCCTGCGTCAAAGCTGACCAGGTTTAGCAGCTTGCCGTGCACTTGCGCAGTTGTGCGTATGAAGCCGCTGGTGGTGTCCATCTATCCTCAGCCTCGAAGTCTGAGGGAGGTGCCTCAAAGAACAGGGGTTCTGAGGTTAGGGGAGGAGGGTACGACTTGATAGTTGTTTTTTTTTTTTTTTTTTTTAAAGAGAGAGAATTGGCGAGCCAGGGCCTTAGCCGCTGATATCGAACTCCAGACGCTTGTGCCACCTAGTGGGCATGTGTGACCTTGCGCTTGCCTCTCCTTTCTGCATGTGGCTTACATGGGATCTGGAGAGAGGTCGAACATGGGTCCTTAGGCTTTGCAGGCAAGTGCCTTAACCATTAAGCCATGTCTGCAGCCCTGATAGGGTTTTTGTTTGTTTGATTGGTTGGTTGATTGGTTGGTTTTGGAGACAAGATCTCATGTAGTCCAGGCTGGTCTCAAACCCCTAATCCTCATCCTGTACTCACAAAGAACTTCAGTTAAAGATATGCAGTCCCAAAGCCCTCTTCTCACACTTTTTGGAGCGATTGTTTGTTGTCTATAAGATATAAACTCTGAGGCTCCAGAGGTGACATCAGTGAAAGATGCTTGCTTGCAAAGCCAAATGGCCAGGTTCCATTTTCCAATACCCTTGTAAAGCCAGAGGCACAAAGTGGTACATGCATCTGGAGTTCGTTTGTAGTGGCAGGAGGCTGTGGCGCACCCATTCTCTTAAATAAATAATAAAATAATTATAAAATAAAATACAAGCTCTGTAAGACAAAGGATATCTAAGTTTTCTTCATGGGTGACCCTAAGCCTCTTAAATTATGCCTATCACAAAATACCATGGAAGGTGTTTGTTGAATTATTTCAACCAAACCTCTCTGGGGTCTGTTGTGTTCACCTGAGCAGTGAAAGAGTCCTCCAGCCTGGCCATGCAGGAGCTCCCCAAGGATTTTAGTTGGTGAGGTGGAGTATTTCAGGGAATAATATGGGCTGGAGATTGCTGGATCCAGAGCTGGACATCAGAGGGTGGACTAGGTCTCTAGGGTGTGGTGAGTGCTGGCAAACTCACATGCTCTGGCATCTTCAAGCCAGCAGCTTGGCACTTGGAAGGAAGAGGCAGGGGAAAAGGGGGATTGCTACAAGCTCAAGGCCAGCCTGGGCTACAGAGTGAGAGCCTGTCTCAGGAAAAATAAAAAAATAAAAGAGAGAGAAAGAAAAGGCAAAACCAGACATTTTGGGCTGGAGAGATGGTTTAGTGGTTAAGGAATTAACCTGTGAAGCCTAAGAACCACCTCAGAACCCACATAAGCCAGATGCATAAAGTGACGCTGGAGTTCATTTGTAGTGGCTAAGGCCTTGGCACACCAATTTTCTTGCTCTTGCACATGTGCGTGCTTTCTCTCTCTCATAAATTAAAAAAAAAAAAGCAGAGATGTTCAGCTATTGGAAAATATATTCAGGAATGGTAAGATGGCTTAGTGGGTAAAGACACTTGCTTGCAAAGCATGCTGTCCTGGGTTTGATTCCCAGTACCCACTTAAAGCGAGATACACAAAGTGCTGCATGAATCTGGAGATCATTTACACTGGTAAGAGGATCTGGCACACACAGACATTCAAATAATGTGTTTTTTTTTTAAATATTTTATTTGTTTGACAGAGAAAGAGAGAAAATGGGCACACCAGGGCCTCCAGCCACTGCAAACGAACTCCAGATGTCTGCATCACCTTGTGCATCTGGATAACTGGGTCCTGGGGAATTGAACCTGGGTCCTTTGGCTTTGCAGGCAAACGCCTTAACCACTAAGCCATCCCTCCAGCCCCAAAAAATGTTTTTTTTTTTCATTTATTTATTTATTTGAGAGCAACAGACAGAGGGAGAAAGAGGCAGAGAGAGAGAGAGAATGGGCATGCCAGGGCCTCCAGCCACTGTAAACGAACTCCAGACGCATACTCCCCCTTGTGCATCTGGCTAACGTGGGTCCTGGGGAATAGAGCCTTGAACCCAGGTCCTTAGGCTTCACAGGCAAGCGCTTAACCACTAAGCCATCTCTCCAGCCCTTTTTAAATTTTTTTTTAATTAAAACTGACTTCAGCTGGTGTGGTGGGGCACGCCTTTAATCCTAGCACTCGGGAAGCAGAGGTAGGAGGGATCGCCATGAGTTCAAGGCCACTCTGAGACTACATAGTGAATTCCAGGCCAGGCTTGGCTAGAGCAAGACCCTACCTCAAAAAACAAGACAAACAAACAAAACCTGTTTTCCACAGCTGATTTATACATTGTGTAGTTTTGAAACAATGCAACCAACAGCTGAACCTTTTTTTTTTTTTTTTTTTTTTTTTTTTTTTTTTTTGAGGTAGGGTCTCACTCTAGCTCAGGCTGACCTGAAATTCACTATGTAGTCTCAGAGTGACCTCGAATTTTCATCAATCCTGCTACCTCTGCCTCTGGGATAAAGGCATGCACCACCACACCCGGCATCCCAGCATCTTCTAAAGAGTACAATGGGCACAACTTTAAGAAAACATACAAATAATATAATAAATTAGCTCTTGTAATATATCCAATGGGAATTGTTGAATCAACATTCCTCCTTTCCATTGTTTTTTGTTTGTTGGTTGGTTTGTTTTGGTTTTTCAAGGTAGAGTCTCACTCTCTAGTCCAGGCTGACCTGGAATTCACTATGTAGTCTCAAGATGGCCTCAAACTCACAGTGATCATCTTACCTTTGCCTCTTGAGTGCTGGGATTAAAGGTGTGCACCACCACGCCTAGCTTCCATTGGGTCTTGTTTTTGGTTTCATCTTTATCTTTTCTGCTGTCATCCTTCTCTGCTTGATAAATAGGGTTCATTCTCAGATCCATCTTGCTCAGATTCTGATTTAAGACTTAAGCTCACTTGTCACTTTGCCTGTAAGAACACACAGTTCCTAGTAGCCTGCAGTATCTTTCCGAAAATGAAATGCACATGGATGAGCACACACATACACACCCATGCAATCACACGCCTCCCTCTGTAAATACATTTATCCCCAAAGAAATGGCTCATCTTTCCTGAGACATTCCAACAGATTGGTAAGCCTTCTAAAGGCACAAAGGTGAGGCAAGTGCAAAGTTGCACATGTGCACTAGGTGGCACAAGCATCTGGATTTGGATTGCAGTGGCTGAGGCCCTGGTGCGCCAGTTCTCTTGCTCTATAAAAAAACAAGTTTCAAGAAATTTAAACTGTGCAGCTGCTTGCTTATGCCACATACTCTTTAACTTTTGCTTGCTCGCACCTACTATAGATGAAAGATATAAAAAGTCCCACATGCCTAAACCCAGGCCTGTTGCCATTACAGAGGTATCTTGGTGTCAGCTAGCTAGCAGTCAGTACAGTAAGGAGCCAATGCAGATTGATTCCCACAGGAGTTCCAAACCTTGGGGGTTCTAAGGTGACGGCCCACCTTCCATCAGGATTGAAGTTGTTCTCATCTTGACTAGCTAGATCAGGATTATTAGTGGGATTAAATAGGGAAAATTGGGGCTGGAGAGATGGCTTAGTGGTTAAGGTGTTTGCCTGTGAAGCCTAAGGACCCATGTTCTGCTTTCCAGATCTCAAGTAAGCCAGACACACAAAGGTAGACACACAAAGGTGAGGCAAATGCAAGGTTGCACATGTCCACTAGGTGGCACAAACATCTGGAATTCAATTTCAGTGGCTGAGGTCCTGTCGTGCCAATTCTCTCCCTCTCCTGGCCCCTCTTACACTCTTGCTCTCTTTCTAAAAAAAATATAGGGAAAATTGTTTAAACTCTTTATGGCTGAATGAATGTGAGAGCGCAAGTGATAGCTCCACAGCTGTGATGCTATGAAGTCCAATTGGGCCCTAGCATGTGGTTCCACTGGGGTCATTTCAATTAAATGGGCACTCAGCTCCCCATAACTGGGACCTCTGACCAGGTGTGGGGTTTATATGTGTGGCCCTAATGGTAAGACCCCTTAAGCTGCTGCAAGGTGACTGGCCAGGCAGGCATCTGACTGAGGGAGAGTCTCCGAACTCTCCACCCCTCCCTGTACACACAAAACACACACCCAAGGCACATATAAATTAAGATGGGTTCCTCCCAGTCAAAGCACCTGAGATTGTTCCAGAGAATGTTAGAAAAATTTAAGGCAGGATATTCTGGAAATTATGGTATCAAATGAAACCATCAAAACTGAAGACCTGGGAAATCAATTTGATGTAGAATGGCTACTTGAGGGCACCCTAGATGTGGCTGCCATCTGTAGAATGAGAGAAGTTTGCACCAGAAACCCCACCATCCTGATCAGTTTCTGTAGATCGATTCATGGTATGTGCTAGCTTTGTGTCTACCTGACTGGCTCCTCTTCCATGCACCAAGGCCGCCATGCTGGCCACACAAAACAACCAAACCAAAAGAGAAACCCTTGATTCATCAGACACCTGAACAGGATGCCAAGCCCCCTCCATATATACTGCCAGTGAACCCACTGCCCCTGCAAATGCTTAAAAACCAGAGGTGCCACTGCCTGCTATTTATCCGGTTCTGCCACGGGAAGAGAACTAAGATCTTCCACTGCTGTCAGCATCCCCTCCAGCTGAGAAATGGGGAAGATCCTCATTCTCAGGCTACCTGACAACTAAGGAGGAAAGGGTACCCCTCTATCCATTGCAACAAATCCCAGGCCCCTCTCTTCCCAGGACAGACAGAACTTATGGGATGGCCCGATGCAGTATGCCTACCAGCCTTTCACCACCACGGACCTCCTGAACTGATGTCACCATATTCTGCCTTATTCAGAGCAACCACAAGCCATGATAGACCTCCTAACTACTATCATGCATAGCCACCAGCCCACTTGGGATGATTGCTGACAGCTGCTGTCCACCCTCTTCACCTCTAACAAGAGGTGGCACATTTACTAAGCTGCCCAAGTCTGGTTGACTACCCAGGCTCCTCAAGATGCCACAAATCCTGAATGATTTGCAGACACTGCCCTTCCAAATGAACACCCTCACTGGAACCCGAGTACCCAAGAAGTGATGGAATCCCCATCCAGATGAGAGAGGCAAGAGGCAATCTTTTTTTTTTTTTTTTTTTCAAGGTAGGGTCTCACTCTTGTCCAGGCTGACCTAGAATTCACTATGTATTCTCAGGGTGGCCTGAAACTCAAGGCGCTCATCCTACCTCTGCCTCCCAAGTGCTGGGATTAAAGTCGTGTGCCACCACGACTGGCTTGAGAGAGGCAATCTTAAAAGGAACCCAAGTAGGTGCACAGGGAGCCACCAATATGACCAAAGTGAGCGAGGTGACTCAGAAGCCAGACAAGTCACCCAGTCAATTCTATGAGAGACTCTGTGACACATCACTCCATTTGACTGTGAAGCACAACAGCACAAATCCATGTTGAACACAGCCTTTATTCAGCAGTCAGCTTCAGGTGTGCATCAAAAATTACAAAAGGAAGCCGCACATGGGGTGGTGCATTCCTTTAATCCCAGCACTCAGGAAACAGAGGTAGGAGGATCTCCATGAGTTCGAGGCCACCCTAAGAATACAGAGTGACTTCCAGGTCAGCCTGGGCTAGAGTAAGACCCTCCCTTGAATAAAACAACAAAATTACAACAGGTAGAAGGCTTCACTGGGATGAATATCAACCAACTCATCAGTATTGCAGCCAAGGTGGTACCTAGCTGAGGAAACAGCATGTAGAGAAAAGGAAAAATACCTGGAGAAAAAGGCCAAAATGATGGCCATGGCCCTCAGAGACTAAAGGGCCACTGGGAGACCAAGGCTACTACCTGCCATTAGAAAAAGAATAGTGTGCTGATTGTAAGGAAAGAGATCATTGGAAGAGTGAATGCCTTAAAAGAGAAAATGGGGCTGGAGAGATGGCTTAGTGGTTAAGGCACTTGCCTGTAAAGCCGAAGGGCCCACGTTCAATAACAGTACCCATGTAAATCCAGATGCACAAAGTGGCACATGCATCTGGAGTTCGTTTGCAGTGGCTACAGACCCTGGAGACATATTCTCTGTCTCTCTGTCTCTCTCTCTTTCTCTGCCTTTTTCTCTCTCTCTCAAATAAATAAATAATTTTTTTTTTAAGGAGAGGCAAAATAAAAGAACACAAGGTTGCAAAGGGACAAGACCTGCCACTATTGCAGCTTCTAAGAAGGCCTGCTCACCAAAGTTTGAAGACCCAGGATGAGAGACTGAATCTGACTGAGTGTGACCAGGCTCAATCACAGTCGACCCACAAGAGCCCATGGTCAAAATAAACCTGGGGGGGGGGGGTGGCAAGTTTGGGACTTTATTATTTTTTTGTGTGTTATCTTTTTTTTCTCAATTTTTATTAGCATTTTCCATGATTATAAAAAATATCCCATGGTAATACCCTCCCTCCCCCCACTTTCCCCTTTGAAATTCCATTCTCCATCATATCCCCTCCCCATCTCAATCAGTCTCTCTTTTATTTTGATGTCATGATATTTTCCTCCTCTTATGGTCTTGTGTAGGTAGTGTCAGGCACTATGAGGTCAAGGATACCCAGGCCATTTTATGTCTGGAGGGAGCACATTGTAAGGAGTCCTACCCTTCCTCTGGCTCTTACATTCTTTCTGTCACCTCTTCCACATTAGACCCTGAGCCTTGGAAGGTGTGATCGAGATGTTACTCAGTACTCCAGTCACTTCTATCCAGCACTATGATACCTTCTGAGTCATCCCAAGGTCACTGCCATCTGAAAAGAGAAGATTCTCTACCAAAGTGAGAGTAGCGTTAATATAAGGGTATAAATATTAAGAAAAGTGCTTACTGGGCAGTTTGATAGACATAGTGTATACATTTTTCCAGACATCAGCAGATGTTACACCCCTAGGGCTCATGACTACCCCTGTTTTAAGTTTTCATTATCAGGGATAATGATTCCCCCCCCCCCCATGGAGCGGGTCTCCAGTCCAATAAGTTTGGGACTTTATTTTAGGTACTGGCATGGCCACTAACACAATGACATCCCCCACCAGCCAACTCACCAAGGACTCTACCACAAATTATCTGGGCCACAGGGACCACCAAAAAATACCAATTTTGTGACCAAGAAATTGCTCAGTGGGAGGCCACTGAGTCCACCACCAGTTCCTATATGTGCCTGAAATTCCAGGGCCCCTTTCAGGAAGATACTTGTTATCTAAATTATGCACCACAATAACAATGGACCCAAGCCCCACCACCAACTCTGGTGCCCTGCCAGTGCTGACTTTAGAAGTCTCCCCCGAAGAAGAGTGGCAACTGTACTCTGAGGTCCTAGTGGGAAACATTCAAAACTCGTGCCAACTTAGCTGGTATGTGGAGGCCACCCACCTGTAGTGGTGACCCTCAAGCATGGTGTCACTCCCATAAGACAGAGGCAATACCCAATCTCCCTGGAAGCTCTGCTCCCAAAATCTCCCCACATCAAGAGGCTTATAGAAGGAGGAATTCTATGAGATTCAGTCTCCATGGAACACCCTCCCTGCTCCCGGTAAAGAACCCAGGGACCAGTGATTATCAATCAGCCAGTGCAGAATCTCTGCCGAGTCAATGACACCACTAAGACTCTACACCCTGTGGTCCCCAAACCATACACCCTGCTGAGCTTGATAACCCACACAGCAGCAATTTCTACATATCTGGATTTAAAGGATGCCTTCTGCTTGTGGGTAGCAGAAGTAAGCCAACCTTTGTTTGCCTTCGAGTGGGAAGATCTGGAGATGGGGACAAAAGGCCAACTGACATGGACACTACTGCCCAAAGAGTTCAGAAACCCCCCCACCGTCTTTGGGAAAGCACTGGCAAAAGACCTAGAGAACTGCTACCAGCAGAGTGCATTTTACTGCAATACATGGATGACCTGTTGCTGGCTGCCCCTCCAGGGAGACCTGTGAGAAGGGCACTGATGAACTGTTATGGTTTCTGCAGGAGACAGAGTCTCAAAGGAAAAGGTCCAGATTTGCCACGAGGAGTTCGTGATCACCTCAGCTGGGATAAAGGAAATTGGGAGAGGGATGAAAACAAGCAATTACTTGGTACCCCCTTCCCAAAACTAAAACATAACTGGAAATTTCTAGGGACAGCAGCCAGGTTCTACCAACTCTGGATCCCAGAGTTCTCTGCTGTAGCAGGGCCCCTCCATCACACCCTCCATAGATCTGCAATGGACCCTTTAAAATGGACACAAGGGTTGGAGAGATGGTTTAGTGGTTAAGGCACTTGCCTGCAAAGCCTAAGGACCCAGGTTTGATTCCCCAGAACCCACATAAGTCAGGCGCACATGGTGGCACCTGCATCTGGAGTTTGTTTGCAGTGGCTGGAGGCCCTGGTGTAGCCATTCTCTTTCATACACACACACACACACACACACACACACACACACACACACATATATTAACAGTAACAAGGTCCTAAAATGGACACAAGAAGAAGGAGAAGCCTTCAACCAACTCGAAGGAAGATTAAACGAAGCATCCGCATCAGCTCTCACAGATGTCACCGGGCCTTTCATCCTATATGTATATGAAAAGGGAGTCAGGCTAGGTGTGCTGACCCAACAACTAGGACCATGGAATAGGCCAGTGGCGTATTTGTCCAAGTGGCTAGGCCCCGTGGTGGCAAGGTGGCCGCCCTGCCTCTGGTTGTTGGCTGCCACAGCATTGCTGGTGCAGGAAACAGATAAAGTGACTCTGAGACAAACCATTACAGTCAGGGTACCCCACCATGTCACCTCCTTGCTCAATGGGACAGCTAGCCATTGGGTGACCAGACAGACAGCAGGTGGATCCATATCAGGTAATGCTGAGAGAAAATCCCCGGTTTCAGATCGAGGCAGTTCAAACCCTGAATAACTTGATTTGAAGGATGAATCACTCCCTAATTCGGACTTAGAACTCTTCGCTGATGAGAGCCAGAGTTTACAGCAGAGAGGGTACTGCACTGGGTATGTGGTAACTATTGCCAATGAGGTCCTGGAGGGGGGAGACTTCCCAGTGATTGGTCTGCCCAAAAGGGCAGATTACATGCACTCACCAGAGCTCTCCTTGCAGAAGGGAAGTGAACTATGATCTATACTGACTCCAGGTATGCTTTTGCCACACTACACACCCATGGGATCATTTATAAGGAGAGAGGACTGTTAACCTCAGGAGGAAAAGAGATTAAAAACAGCGACCACATCCTCCAGCTTCTGGAAGCAATCTGGGCCCCCGAGGCTATAGCAGTAGTTCACTGCCAAGCTCACAGTCAAAACCGAGATAAAGTGAGCCAAGGAAACTGGCTAGCACACCAGACAGGCAGCCCTTTTCAAGGAAGTGAGCCATAGCCCCCCTCCTTTGAGACCCCAGAAGGTATGCTTTGCCCTCTCAGTCCTCCCCGGGCCTCCCCGGGTACCCCAAATACCGCCCGGGGGAGAAAGAGGAAGCATTAAAGGAAGGAGCAACTGAAAACTCAGAGGGATTCGCCAAGATGGCAGAATAATAATCTCAGAACTGGCGACACCTGGCTTGGTCAAGCAGGTCCATGAAGTGACCCACCTGGAGAAAACAGCACCCCAGGCCCTGCTGCAGAGGTAACTGGTGGTCCCAGGCTGACAACACTAGCTAAACAAGCTTGTAGAGCATGTCTGCAATGCGCACAGCATAATCCCTCATGCCTAAACCCTGGGCTGGCACCATTACAGAGATATCTGGGTGTCAGCCTACTGGTGTGAATAAATCTTCTGCTCCTCTATCCGAACGGAATTCCCGCAACAGTTAAAGTTTGCAAAGCCTGATGGTCCAGGTTCAATTCCCTAGTACTCATGTAAAGCCAGTTACACAAAGTGGCTCATGTGTTTCATCAGAAGCATCAAGAGGGCTGTGGTGGGTGCACCCATATTCTAGCTTTTTCTCCTCACAAATAATTTTGTTGTTGTTTTTTGAGGTAGGGTCTCCCTCTAGCCCAGGCTGACCTGGAATTCTCTATGTAGTCTCAGGGTGGCTTTGAACTCACGGTGATCGTCCTACATCTGCCTTCAAATGCTAGGATTAAAGGCGTGCACCACCACGCCCAGCTACAAATAATTTTTTGTTGTTGTTTTTCAAGATAGGGTCTCCCGCTAGCCCAGGCTGACCTGGAATTGACTGTGTAGTCTCAGGGTGGCCTCCAGTTGCATATATGTAGCCAAGGATGATCTTGACTCCTTACTCTTGTATCAGCCTAAGGGCAGGGAGCACAGGTGTGTGCCACCAATCCAGTGGTCAGTTGTTTTTAATAGAAATCTCTTGAATAGATCCATGGAAACAAGATAGTCATTTAGTGTAAATGGAAGGGGCAAGCACAGTAAAACTGATAGCATGAGATATAATGCACAGATACATAGCTTTCAAGATGGAGGGAGGGACATTATGAAAAAGAAAGGGTAGAGTCACTATAAGTTGGAAAACGAAAATGGATTCTTCACACCTGACAGCCCATCTAGAATCCCAGTGAGGAGGGGCGTGGCTGGGAGGTGGAGCCTCACCTAGAATCCCAGTGAGGAGGGGGCGTGGCTGGGAGGTGGAGGCCCGCCTAGAATCCCAGTGAGGAGGGGCGTGGCTGGGAGGTGGAGCCCCGCCTAGAATCCCAGTGAGGAGGGGGCGTGGCTGGGAGGTGGAGCCTCGCCTAGAATCCCAGTGAGGAGGGGCGTGGCTGGGAGGTGGAGCCCCGCCTAGAATCCCAGTGAGGAGGGGGCGTGGCTGGGAGGTGGAGCCTCACCTAGAATCCCAGTGAGGAGGGGCGTGGCTGGGAGGTGGAGCCCCGCCTAGAATCCCAGTGAGGAGGGGCGTGGCTGGGAGGTGGAGCCCCGCCTAGAATCCCAGTGAGGAGGGGGCGTGGCTGGGAGGTGGAGCCCCGCCTAGAATCCCAGTGAGGAGGGGGCGTGGCTGGGAGGAGGAGCCCCGCCTAGAATCCCAGTGAGGAGGGGCGTGGCTGGGAGGTGGAGCCCCGCCTAGAATCCCAGTGAGGAGGGGCGTGGCTGGGAGGTGGAGCCCCGCCTAGAATCCCAGTGAGGAGGGGCGTGGCTGGGAGGTGGAGCCCCGCCTAGAATCCCAGTGAGGAGGGGCGTGGCTGGGAGGTGGAGCCCCGCCTAGAATCCCAGTGAGGAGGGGCGTGGCTGGGAGGTGGAGCCCCGCCTAGAATCCCAGGGAGGAGGGGCGTGGCTGGGAGGTGGAGCCCCGCCTAGAATCCCAGTGAGGAGGGGGCGTGGCTGGGAGGTGGAGCCCCGCCTAGAATCCCAGTGAGGAGGGGGCGTGGCTGGGAGGTGGAGCCCCTCCTAGAATCCCAGTGAGGAGGGGGCGTGGCTGGGAGGTGGAGGCCCGCCTAGAATCCCAGTGAGGAGGGGTGTGGCTGGGAGGTGGAGCCCCGCCTAGAATCCCAGTGAGGAGGGGGCGTGACTGGGAGGTGGAGGCCCGCCTAGAATCCCAGTGAGGAGGGGCGTGGCTGGGAGGTGGAGCCCCGCCTAGAATCCCAGTGAGGAGGGGGCGTGACTGGGAGGTGGAGCCCCGCCTAGAATCCCAGTGAGGAGGGGGCGTGGCTGGGAGGAGGAGCCCCGCCCAGAATCCCAGTGAGGAGGGGCGTGGCTGGGAGGTGGAGCCCCGCCTAGAATCCCAGTGAGGAGGGGGCGTGGCTGGGAGGTGGAGCCCCGCCCAGAATCCCAGTGAGGAGGGCGTGGCTGGCGGTGAGTCATGGGGTCGCGAGTGCTGAGGAAGATGGCCGGCAGGGAAGGAAGCAGTGCGCTTCCCCCCCTCACGTCCCTGTCTTCTGTAGCTGTAGAGTCCCGCCTAGAATCCCAGTGACAGAGGGGGCGTGGCCATTGAGCACCTACCTAGCATGTGGCGTCACTAAGTTGCCCTATCTGACAGGACCAAAAAAGTAGCCTCAGGGTAAAGATTTGAATTAAGTGTGAAATCCACGTCCAAGGCAGAGGTAAGCGCCTCACGTTAGAGTGCGCAGATGTGGTGTGAAAGGAAATAGGGTTGCTTTTTCCATAAACCTCGGACTGCCCGGATGTCTTTGGTTGGTGTCTTTTAGCTGTGTGGGTCTGGGTGTCACTTTGCTGGCAGTGCTAGCCGTCTGCTCTCCCCGCTCTCTTTCATCCTCACTAGACTTGGGATATTGGCATTATGTCCCCACACCGGGCCACATGGACATTCAACAGTGGCACAGCTGGTCGGACACTGGCAAGACGCCTCAGGCCCCTTCGCCCCCAGAGCTGGTGATGGTGACTCCATCCCTTTCTGCTTGATGTATGCCATGGGGGGGATCTTTTGGGGGAATCCCCAGATGCTGCAGGAAGGTGGAGACAGTGTTGATATGAATCCTTCAGCTTAAAAGATGGGTCTGAGCTGGGCGTGGTGGTGCAGGCCTTTACTCCCAGCACATGGGAAGCAGAGGTAAGAGGATCACCGTGAGTTCGAGGCCACCCCGGCACTACATAGTAAATTTCAGGTCTGCCAGGGCTAGAGGGAGTACCCTACCTCGAGAAATAGAGACAACATCAAAAGATGGGCATGGAGGGTGGGGTGCTTTTGTAGTCTCTGTCTGTTCTGTCTCACTCCCTCAAATTCCCCAGGCCAATTCACTAGATGAAGGAGAGATTAAGGTTGGTGGCTCATGCCAGAGATCCCAGCAGAGGCACAGGCTGGAGTGTTGCTATGTGTTTATGGTACCCAGGACTATTAAAGCAAGACTCTATCATTCATTCATATATATATATATATATATATATATATATATATATATATATATATATATATATATAAATTTAGTGCTGGGAGGATGGCTCAGCAATGAAAGACACTTGCTTGCAAAGCCTGACAACCCAGGTTTGGTTCCCCAGGATCCACATGAAGCCAGATCCAGGCCAGCCTGAAAGTACATAATGAATCCCAGGTAAGCCTGGGCTAGAGTGACATCCTACCTTGAAAACCAACCAATAACCCAAACAAAGAGTTAGATGAAGCAGCACAATGTGTCTCAATTTTTTTTTTTAAGCTAGGGTCCCATTCTAGCTCAGGCTGACATGGAATTCATTATCATTATGTAGTCTCAGGGTGACCTTGAACTCAGAGATCCTCCTACCTCTGCCTCCCGAGTGCTGGGATTAAAGGCATGTGCCACCACTCCCAGCTAACCTTTTTTTTTTCTTTTTAAAAATAGTTTATTTTTATTTATTAGAGAGAAAGAAAGAGAGAATGAGAGCACTAGGGCCTCCAGCCACTTATAAAGAACTACAGATGCATGTACCACCTTGTGCATCTGGCTTATGTGCGTATTGGGGGATTCAACCTGGGTCCTCAGGCTTCGCAGACAAGTGCCTTAACCGCTAAGCCATCTCTCCAGCTCCTGGAGAGATGGCTTAGCGGTTAAGGTGCTTGCCTCTGAAGCCTAAGGATCCAGGTTTGATTCCCTACTACCCATGTAAGCCAGGCACATGCATCTGGAGTTTATTTTGCAAAGACTGGCATGCTCATTCTCTCTCTCTCTTCGAGTCTCTCTCTCAAGTCAATAAATAATTACATTTTTAAGAAAACTTTAATCTGTTGTTTGATTAAAGCTGACTCCTTGGAAGATTCACTTAATTCAACCACAGACAACTTTATCTTTTCTAGTTTTTGTTTGAGTCAGCATCTCATTTCATAGCCTAGGCTGGCCTCAAACTTGGAGCCACAGGCTGGGGTTGTACTTGCCTACCATGCACAAGGCCCCACATTCTGGTTTTCAGCACTGCATAAAGAAGGCATGGTGGCACACACCTGCCATCCCTGGACTACATGAGACCCTCTCTCAACAAAACAACTTTGCAGCCAGCCATCCTACTGCCTCAGCCTCCTCAGTGCTAAGATCCCAGGTATGAGCTACCACACCCAGCTCAGATGTAGTTGGAGTTGTAACCGCCAGGAGCATTCTTCAATCACTCTGACCTGTATTCCCCACATCCTAGAAAGAGAAATGTCCAATGGAGGGCTAGAGAGATGGCTTAACAGTTAAGGCATTTGTCTGCAAAGCCTGAGAATCCAGGTTCAAATCCTCAGGACCCACATAAGCCAAAATGCACAAGAAGCATGCATTTGGAGTTCATTTGCAGTGGCTGGAGGTCCTGGCGCACCCATTCTCTATCTGCCTCTTTATCTCTCTCTCTCAAATAAAAATGTCCCACGGAGCCTCTGACCCTGGCCTGTCTTCTGCTAGCTTCAGGCCTATTCATGACATCCTTGGTTTCAGCTTGAGATAAACTAGGTAACAGTCCACCTGGATGAAGTCACTGTTCTTTTTTGCTTGTGTGTGCATGTGTGTGTAGAAGCCAGAGGTTGGTATCAGGTGTCTTCCTCATTCACTCTCCACCTTGTCTTTGAGACTGGGTCCCACTGAACATGGAGCTCACAGATTCAGCTAGACTAGACAAGCCCCAGGGGTTCTGTCTCCATGTCCCCAGCACTGGGATTACAGGCACATGCCACTACACCCAGCTTTTGCCTGGATTCTAGGGATTATACTCAGTCCTCATGCTTGGGAGGCAAACACTTTACCCACTGAGCTATCCATCTCCCAGCCCCAGATGCTGTCTTGTCCTGACTACTGCAGGATCCAGAGGCTATGATACCCATTTTGGTTTGGTCCTACCCAGGACCTGGCTTATGCCACTATGCCCCAATAAATTTATGCTGTGTTAGTTCTAGCCTCTCTTCTCTTCCTTGGGGCTGGTTCTGCCAGGTCACCACTGAGTTTTTCTGGAACATTCACATTAGCAGGGAGGATAAATGGGAGGCTGCATGAGGACAAAGACTGCCTTGCTCCTGGAGGTGTCAGAGGCTCTGCACATTTATTTCTTAAATCCAACCAGGAAACCATCTCTATGTGCAGTGACTGTGAGGTCCCTTGGGGACACTTACTGCTGTCCCCACTCTTCATGGGGCTGAGCCCTTGAGGACAAGGGATGGTTGAGGTGGGGTCTAGGTGTCAACCTTGCTGGCTTAGGTGACCAAAATGATCAACTGGGGGGACTGCTGGAGATGATGGGGCCATCACGGTAATACTGTCCCAATGTCCCCAGCAAAGCAAGGTCTCAGCTGTCATTAGCAAATGCAGTGGAGACACATCTAAAAGTAGTCACCAGAGGGTACCCAAGGGGTGAAGCCACCCTGAGAAAAGAGGGTCACTACCAGAAGCTGAGCCCTGGGGGACACCTAAAGGGCTTACCAGGGACAGGTGGCTGGCCAGCAAGCCACTCAGTTCAGTCAGAGGCCTGACCAGACACTTCTTGGGTGGGGCAGACAGTGGTGACATCCAAGTGGTAACACTCAGTTCTGGAAGCTTCCTGGCCATGACAGGGAGAAGGTGGGGCCAGGTAGATTCCTGGGGATGAGACCTAGCAGAGTGATGGTCCAGGCTCCAGTGGACTCTTGCTAGGTTTGGCGGCCTCCCAGCACGCACAGGCAAGAAGGCTGCATGCTTGAGGCCAGTCTGGGCCCACAGTGAGACATTGTCTCAAAAATTAGAAAAAAAAAAAAATGCCGGGCATGGTGGTGCACACCTTTAATCTCAGCACTCGGGAGGCAGAGGTAGGAGGATCGCTGTGAGTTCAAGGCCACCCTGAGACTACAGAGTGAGTTCCAGGTCAGCCTGGGCTAGAGTGAGACCCTACCTTGAAAAAAAAAAAAAAAAAGAAAAAAAGAAAAGAAAAAGAAAAGCAAAAGTTATTTCCAGTTGACCTGGGAGATCTGTAAGGTGTTCCTGCCAATCTCCCTCCAGTCACAAGGTGTGCCACCCAGCCCACGGACTCCAGCAGGAGGACGGCTGCCGGCTGCTTGGGCAGGTCCGTAAGGCACAGTGGGGAGGGGGGAAATGAGGGGAGGAGTCAGAAGCTCCAGTCTGGGTCACAACTGGATAGCAGTGACCACAGGACACTGGTCTCTGCACAGGATGCAGCTGCCAGGAAGTGTTTGCTGGGCTCCTGGCAGGGGGAAGAGAGGGAGAAGGAGGAACAGGGATGGGTGTGGAGGGCAGAGACATGGCAGGCAGCAGGGACATGACAGCAGGATGGGTGCAGGTGCCTCCCAGGTTCCAGTTTTGCAGTTCATGTACAGCCCAGCAGGTGGCTGGTGAGAACAGCCTGAGGCCACCCGGTCCATCAGAGCGAGAAGGCACCTGTGCAGATACGGCTGTAGACGCCCTCGTCCAGGGGCAGGTAGTGACCCTGCTTCACATCCAGGAAGAAGAGCCTGTCAGAGGTCTGGCGGGGGTCAAAGCCCTCACGCTGCAGTCGTGTTTTCTGGATCTTGAAGGTGCCTGTAGAGGAGGGAAGAGGACTGCTGTGCCTCGGAGACCCCACTCCCCATCTTCCAACCACTGCCCTGGGTCCCTGCACAGGCCTCCCTTGGCTGGAATCACTCTCCTCGATGTTGCCCGTTTCCCACTTTCCTGTCATTTCGATCCTGGCTTTATGCTCAAAACCCCCATCACTGGGAGAAACTTCCTTCTGCTATACCAGCCCTGTATGCCACATGCTGGATCAAAGTCCGTAATCTCTGTTCCACTGAACAAGTCTGGCCCCCAGCTGCATTTGTTAATAAAGCTTTACTGGAACACATCCATGTCCATTCCCTTACACACTGTCAGAGGCTGTGCCAATGGTGGAGCATAGTAGCTGTAGACACCATATGCCCACAAAGCTGAAACTTTTTTTTTTTTTTTTCAAGGAGAGAGGCAGAGGGAGGGAGGGAGGGAGGGAGGGAGGGAGGGAGGGAGGGAGGGTAGAAAGAGAGAGAGAATGGGTGCACCAAGGCCTCTAGCCACTGCAAACATACTCCAGATGCATGCGCCACTTGGTGCACCTGGCTTATGTGGGAATTGAACCTTAGGCTTTGCAGGCAAGTGCCTTAATTGCCAAGCCATCTATATCTCCAGACCACCTGTCTTTTTTTTTTTTTTTTTGAGTCAGGGTCTAAGTTTCTAGCCCTGCTGCCCTAGCCCTCATTAGTGCTGGGATTACAGGTGTGCACTGCCACATCCAGCTGAAACAATATGTTGTCCATGAAGAGCGAGTACGCCTCAGGGCAGGGCTGCTGCTCTGGGGTAGAGCGCTTGCTTGCTCAGCATGCATGAAGCCCTGGGCTGTGTCCCCAGCACCACATAAACCGGGTGTGGTGATGCATGCCTGTCATTACAGCACTGGGCAGGTAGAAGCAGGAGGATCAGGAGTTCAGTCATCCATGGCTACACAGTGAGTTCAAGGGGCAGCTTGGACTATATGAGGCCCTGTCAAAAAATGAACAAAACAGTCAATTTCAAAAGCACAAACCATGACTAAATAAAAAATGATGGATGATGGGGCTAGAGAAATTGCTCAGTGGTTAGAGGCATTTGCTTGCAAAGCCTGACAACCTGGTTCAAGTTCCAAGTACCCATGTAAAGCCAAATGCAAAGTGGTACATGCATATGAAGTTCATTTGCAGAGACAAGAGGCCTTGGGGTGCCCATTCTCTCCCTCTCAAATAAAAAAACAAACACTTAAAAAAGTAAGTTGGTATCAAAATTACAGCTTGAGCCAAGTATACTGCATGCAATCCCAGTCATGGCAAGTTCAAGGACAGCTACACAGGGAGACCCTGTCTCAAGTGGCAGAATGCTTGAAAGCCAAGTTCCCAGATTCCACCCCAACAGCACAGAAGATGCAATAACACAAGCATGGGTGATAGAGTCCACAGTTTACAAAGGAAGAGACTGGGGGGGGAGGGGCTCCAGAGTAGGCAGGTACTTTCCTGGACTAGGCAGAAAAGGACAGCCCTTAAGTGAGGGGTCTTAGGATGATCCTCACCACACTCAACCCAGCTCACCCTGACTGCGTCAGTGGTGGGATTCAGCGTTTGTTGTCTCACCCAATTAGATCTCTCCTAAGCGCGCACCCTGCCCAGGTGTGGGTGGATTCCTCCTCTGAGCTGGGACACCTGGCGCAGGTATATCCAGGTGTGCTGAGCACGAACTCTAAATATATCTTCTCTGACCCACTAAAAACATGGGGGCTCTCTCCCTCTCCTAAACTGCTATAGCAACACACTACTAAGATCCTTTTAATACTCTTTACTTTTTTAAAAATACAATTTTTATTTATTTAAGAGAGAGGCAGATAGAGAATGAACACGCCAGGGTCTTTAGCCACTGCAAACAAATTCCAGATGCATGTGTCACCTTGCGCAACTGGCTTATGCGGGTACTGGAGAATCGAACCTGGCAAGTGCCTTTACTGCTAAGCCATCTCTCTAGCCTCTGTCCTTACTTTTAATCTTTTTCTTAAGATTTATTTTTATTTATTAGAGACAGAGAAAAAAGAGAGAATGAGAATGGCACACCTCTAGCCACTGTAATCGAACTCCAGACACATGCGCCACCATGTGCATCTGGCTTATATGGGACCTGGAGAATCAAACCTGGGTCCTTAGGCTTTGCAGGTGAGCGCATTAACCACTAAGCCATCTCTCCAGCCCTTGGATCTTTTTAAAAAATATTTTATTTTTATTTATTCATTTGAGAGAAAGAGGCAGAGAGAAAGAGAAAATGAATGAATGAACGGGCACACCAGGGTCTCTAGCTCCAGCTACTGAAAAAGAACTCCAGATGCATGTGCCATCTTGTGCATCTAGCTTACAATGGTCCTGGGGAATCGAACCTTGGTCCTTTGGCTTTGCAGGCAAGCGCCTTAACCACTAAGCCATCTCTCCATACCTTTACTTTAATCTTTTTGGAAGTGCACACTTTTTAAAATCCCTTTTCATGTTTTTTAAGATCCACGTTGGTTTGTTTACAAGGTCTCCTGGACCACGTAGTGTACCTCTCTTTTCCCCACTTCACCTTCCCTTCCTCAGCCCTTTCCCTTACCCTTCCCCACATCCCTGTGATATCTAATAAAATGTGGTGGTTTAAAATCATTTTCTCTAGTCTGGAATTTCCAGTTCTTTGGTTAATTTGCATATATGAACTCAGAGCTTAGGGTTCCAAGAAGCACCCTAGAACCCCAAATTTATCTGTTACAAGATCTGTGACACCCCTCCACCTTCTCAGGAGGCAGAAGAGTGCAAAGTGGAGGCCAGTGCCTGACAGCTCAGGATGCTGGTGGGTGGGGGTGAGTCCATCATACAAGAGACCCTGCAGAGCCCACAGTGCTGGCTGGGAACCCTCAGGTCACAGTCAGCCACAGGGTCTCAAATGAGGACAAGGAAATACACGGTTCCCGAAGCAGCAGACAGATGGCTGAACAGTGGCAAGGCCATACCTGTGGTGTCCACATGGGGCAGGAGACGCAGAAAGATGGGCCGGGCATAGGGCGCCAGCACCTTCTGCAGCTCCTGATACATGGAGTTGGGGTCCAGCTTGCTGTGGGGGTCCACAATGGCTGCCATGCCTGCTTTCCCTTCCACCCCTGGAAACAGAGACTTGGCTGAGAACCCCCACAGCAGCAAGTAACCCTGGCCTCTAACCTGTGGTCTTCCCCAGCTGGGACATGTGCCCTAGCAGATTATTTTTTCTTTTCGAGTCTCACTCTAGCCCAGGGTGACCTGATGTCACTCTGTAGTCCCAGGATGGACTTGAACTCATGGCAATTTTCCTATCTGCCTCCCAAGTGGTGGGATAAAAGGTGTGTCAGCAAGCCCAGAGATTTTATAAGAGACCGGCTTCAGTCCTTCCACTCCCAAAAGGGCTGCCACTGAGATCCCATTTTGTGGATGACAAAATCGAGGCTCAACGTCAGCTATGTCGACTCTCAATCCAGAGCTTCCACCTAAGTCTGCCATGTACAACTGTCCAGGTTGTACATTTCCCAAGGGCACCCATCTCCAACTCCCTACTAGATTGCCTCCACTGGAATTTCTGCACCTCAGAGCCCCAGCTTGCCTGGCACGGCCACTCCATACACAGCTACGTCCGTCTGGCCAAGGAGGCGGCTCAGTACACCCTCCACCTCGGTGGTGGACACGTTCTCCCCTCGCCAGCGGAAGGTGTCCCCGCTGCGGTCGCGGAAGTACATGTAGCCCAGCTCGTCCATCACCAGCACATCACCTAGGGGACAACAACGGGTGGAACATGGTCCCCCACTGACAAGCGACCCCCCCCCTCAGCCTGGGTGGGTATGCACCTGAGAGGTAGGCACTGTCGCCTTTGCGGAAGACGCTGTGCGCGATCTTCTTGTCGGTGGCGGTGTCGCTGACATAGCCGTCGAAGCGCCTCAGTGGATCCTGCTGGTTGATCTGGCCCACGAGGAGGCCGGGCTCCCCTGCAGGAGGCGACGCTCAGGCTGAGCTGGGTTGGGCAGAGGTGGGGACCCCAGCCCCGGGGACCGGCGGACGGGCGCCCTGCTCACCGGGCTGGCACGGGATGCAGAGGCCTTGCGCGTCCCGCAGCGGCTCCATCGTGTCCTCGT
The DNA here is from genome assembly GCA_036346955.1 of Dipus sagitta. Classification (NCBI taxonomy): domain Eukaryota; kingdom Metazoa; phylum Chordata; class Mammalia; order Rodentia; family Dipodidae; genus Dipus; species Dipus sagitta. The sequence continues at coordinate 221,759,509 of CM070770.1, forward strand.
TGACCTTCACCAGGCGGATGGGGTACACGTGCGTAAGGATGCGGCTGTTGAAGCCGCAGGAGCCCACCTGGATGGAGCGCGGGAGGCGGTGAGGGCGCCGCCGTGGCCTGCAACCTTCCCGCTGGTCACAGCAGCATTTCACCAGCGGGCCGGGCAGCCCGGACACCTGCAGCAGTCAGTCACTTCCCTTTCGGGGGTGGGAAGGCTTTTGGAAGGGGGCAGACATGATACCCTAGTTGTCACTCATAGCCCGTTTGCCCAGGGCCAGCAGAGGACCCCTGGGCTCCAGGCGGCCCGTGACTGGGGCGCAGTCCACTTCCAAACACGGGGACACCAAAGCCCAAGGGCTTCAGGTGTCTGAGTGTCCTACAGGAGCGCCGCCCCTCATCCCAGCCGCAGGACCTCAGAGACAGGGAGGTGCGGCGGGGGAGGGCAACGAACCCACCCCGCCGGCGACCCAGGGAGAGCTGCGGGCTGGCCGCGAGCCCACCTTGCCGTCCATGTTGGCGATGCTGCAGTTGCACTCGGTGGCTCCGTAGAACTCGCCGATCTGGCGCACGCCGAAGCGCTGCGTGAACTCCTCCCAGATGGCCGGCCGCAGCCCGTTGCCCACGGCCAGGCGCACGCGGTGTCGCCGCTCGGCGTCGCGCACAGGCTGCTTCAGCAGGTAGCGGCAGATCTCGCCGATGTACTGCACCACCTGCGGGAGGACGCGCCGGGCTCCGAGCAGAGCGGGGGAGGGGCCACCGGAGGCGGGCGTGGCCTCAGGAGGCCGAACTCAGGGGGAGGAGCTGCCCGTGAGGACCACTGAGGCGGGACTTTGACGGGATGGGTGGGCCTGACGGGTGAGGGCGGGGCTCTGATTAAAAGATGGGCAGGCCCCGGTTGAGGGAGCAGTTTCACACCCAGAGACCCTCCTACGAAGCTCCGTGGGCGCGGGATCTTCACGTCGATGGCTGACAGCCCTGAGCTTAGCCGGCAAGCTCCACCGTTACCCTACAGGGGGGCGCTGCGCCCAGACTGTCCTGTGCGGCACCCCTAGGTAGATTCTCGCGGGACATCCGAGACCCTCGTGCCACAGGACGGGGCCCAGGTTTCCAAGGGGCTTGCTTGTCTCCGGCGCTCCCTGAAGGGAGTCTCCCTCCCTTCCCCGACTTCCGAGGTCACCTCCCTGGTACCCTGGAATTCATGCTGCCCATCTCCTTCCCAGTTTCTTTCCTTTAGTTTTTGGGGAGAATTCTCATCTTGGGCTGACTTCAGAATGACTACACTCCCCATTTTACAGATGGAGCAGCTGAGGGTTAGAAATAGTAACGATCAAGGTCAAGCCCACATTTTGCCCCTCTCCATCTTGCCTTCTGGGACTTTACACGGCTGAGCTTCTCTCCAGCACTGTTGGCCCCAGATGCACCCGTTTGCCCTCTCAGGTCTCCTGAAATGTTACAGCCGCCCCAGGAGCTCTCAGGTGCCCTTGGCTGAGCTCCCAAGCAACCGTTCACAAAGTATCACAGGAATAGAGCACCGTGTTCCAGAAAGAGGACACAGTGCACCCAGGACCACCAGCAGCCGGCCCAGTCTGTGGCCTCCTGAAGACCACCAGAGACTCAATCTGTACAGCAACCCAGCCCCAGCCACTGTGATGGCTGATGTTGATGGCTGATGTGATGGATTCAGAATGGGCACGTATCCAGGGTGCTGAGCAATGACAACCAGCACTGTGGGTGATAGGGTCTCAAGCAGTTAAATCTGACCTTGAACTCCTCATCCTCCTGCCTCCACCTCCAGACTGTTGGGATTACAATCAAGCACCACCATGCTCCTTTTTTTTTTTTTTTTTTTTTTTTGGTTTTTTGAGGTAGGGTCTCACTCTAGCCCAGGCTGACCTGGACTGTGGAGTCTCAGGGTGGCCTCGAACTCTCGGCAATCCTCCTACCTCTGCCTCCCGAGTGCTGGGATTAAAGGCGTGTGCCACCATGCCCGGCTAACCATGTTCCTTTTTGATTTTGAAATAATTTGATTGGGCTGGCCTCCAACCTGCAATCCTCCTGCCCCAACCTTCTAAGTAGCTAGACTCACAAGGGCACACCACCAACCAACCCAACCCATCCATCCATCTATATACATATATAGAGAGAGAACTGGTGCACCAGGGCCTCAGCTACTGCAATCGAACACCAGACGCTTGCGCCGCCTAGTGCGCATGTGCAACCTTGCACTCGCATCACCCTTGTGCATCTGGCTTACATGGGATCTGGAGAGAGATTGAACATGGGTCCTCAGGCTTCACAGGCAACTGCCTTAACTGCTAAGTCATCTCTCCAGCCCAATTTTTGGCCTTTTTGAGACAGAATCTCACTGCAACCCAAGTTGGAACTCACAATGTAGCTCAGTCCACCTGCCTTGGCCTCCCAAGTGCTGGGATTACAGGCATGTGCCTCCACACCAACAAACTAGAAGGCTGGAAAGAGAGCAGCTCTTTCCCTCCTGGGGAGGCTGGGGACACTCCAGGAAGAAAAGCTGAGGAAGCTGCTCACTAAAAGAAGCCAAGAGGAAGGTTGAAAAAAATCAGTATGGAGGACCTTCCTGTACTGAATGGTGTCTGAGCTGTCATGACATAGCCTCTGTATTTCTGAAAACTAAAAACTAAAAACTAAAAAAAAAAAAAAAAAAAAAAACCCTTGTTCAGGCTGAAGAGGTTGCTCAGTGGTAAAGGTGCTTGATTGCAAAGTCTAATGGCCCAGGTTTGATTACCAGTGTTCACATAAAGCCAGATACACAAAGTAGTGCACGCTTCTGGAGTTGGTTTGCAGTGGCAGGAGGCCCTAGTGCACCCATTCTCTTCCTCTCTCAAATATTTTTTTTAAAATCCTTTCTTAAGGACTGGAGAGATGGCTTAATGGTTAAGGCACTTGCCTATGAAACTTAAGGACTCCTGTCCAATCTCTCTCCAGATACCACATAAGCCAAATGCACAAGGTGGTGCATGTGTCTAGAGTTTGCAGTGGCTAAATGCCCTGGCACACCCATACTCTATCTGCCTCTTCTGTTGCTTCCTCTCTCTCTCAAACAAATAGATAAAATATTAAAATAAATTCTTTTTAGTTTTTCAAGATAGGGTCTCGCTCTAGCCCAGGCTGATCTACATAGTGATGTAGTCTCAGGGTGGTCTCAAACACACCACAATCCTCCTATCTCTGCCTCCTGAGTGCTGGGATTAAAGGCATGTGCCACCACACCTGGCAAAATAAAATCTTTTTATATTTTATTTTCTTCATTTATTTGTTAGAGAGAGAGAGAGAGAAAGAGAGTGGCAGATAGAGAGAATGGGCACGACAGGCCTCCAGCAAACAAACTCCAAATGCATGTACGACCTTGTGCATCTCTCTGGCTTATGTGGGTCCTGGGGAATCAAACTTTTTTTCTGGCTTTGCAGGCAAGCACCTTAACTGCTAAGCCATCTCTCCAGCCCCCAATTTTTTTTCCCCCAAAGTAGCATCTTATTCTAGCCCAGGCTGACCTGGAGTTTACTATGTAGTCTCAGGGTAGCCTTGAACTCATGGTAATCCTCCTACCTCTGCTCCCAAGTGCTGCGATTAAAGGTGTGTGCCACCTTGTCCGGTACAAAATCTTTTTTTTTTTTTAATCCTTTTTTTACTTGAGAAAGCTTAGACTTGGGGTCAAGGTTTCAGTTCATTTCCCTTCACGCAACAAAGCTGCATCTAGAGGCAGAGTAGCCCTCCAAACACAGACTAGCTGGTCTGGGCAGCACTCAGCTCCTATCTCTTTTCAGTTGCTTCTCTATTTCTACTCTGTTGAGAAAACAGCTGTAGATTATAGCTTGCACCCCAGCCTGGCTCAGGAATCCCCCACACCTCTGATCCCAGCATTTGAGGAGTGAGGCAGGTGAATCAAGGGTCCAGGCCAGCCTGAGGTATGGAGACCCGCCTCAGGAACAAAACAAAAGACCAGCAGCCAGGCCATTTGTCCCCTAAAGCCATGAGCGGGAGCTGAGACTCTGGCTGCTTGACCATCCTTGTTAACTGCGGCCTCCAAGATCCTGCCCTCTTCCTTCAGAGCCCCTGTGATTTCACAGGCTTTCCCCTCCATACAAATTCCACTTCTTGGAAACTGACAGGAATGGCTTTGAAAGATCTGAAGACAGTGAGCAGGTCCCCAAACACCATGGCCAGTTGGGACAAGGGGACCCTCAAGTACCACAGGGCCTCTCTGAAACAGTGCATGGTTCACACACAAGTGATCTGCCAAGAAGGCTGAACTTGGTGCGCTGTGGTGGCAAACACCTGTGATCCCAGCACATGGGAGACTGAGGCAGGAGGAACACTGCAAGTAAGAGGTTAGCCTGGATCGCACAGGTAGACCCATGTCCAAACCACCAACCAAACATGCTTGGCTGTGGCTCCAGGAGGGTGTGGGAGGGACAGAAACCAAAAATAAGAACCAAGCAGGGCATGGTGGTGCACACCTTTAATCCCAGCACTCAGGAGGCAGAGGTAGGAGAACTGCTGTAAGTTTGAGGCCACCCTGAGACTACAGAGTGAATTCTAGGTTAGCCTGGGCTAGAGTGAAACCCTACCTCAAAAATAAATAAATAAATATTTAAAAAGCTGGGCGTGGTGGCGTACGCCTTTGATCCCAGCACTCGGGAGGCAGTGGTAGGAGGACTGGCATGAGTTCGAGGCCACCCTGAGAATACAGAGTAAATTCCAGGTCAGCCTGGACTAGAGTGAGGCCCTACCTCAAAACAAAAACAAAAACAAAAACAAAAACAAAAACAAAAAAAATCAGGAACCAGCACTCCTCAGCCAAGCCAATCACCCACTGGTGTGTGAGCTGTGGACGAAATGTCAAGGACCAGCAAATTCACAGATTAGCAGCAGATGAGAGGCCTCCAAGGCCTGGAGGAGGAGATAGGAGTGACTGTATATCCAGATATAGGATTTGGTTGGGGGATGGAATGTTCTGGAACTAGACAGAGGAGGGGGAGTTGCACAATGTGCTGAATGTCACTGAATCTGTGGTGAATACCACTGAATTGTTCATTTATTTCTCCTTTTGCCACTGGGGGCAAAACCAGCCAAGTCCTAAGGGAGTATGCGGGAAGTGTGCACACTTCAAATGGCTAATCTTAGGTGATTTCAGAACTTCCTTGTCTCTCAGAGGCATTGTGGGCGGGGTGGGATCTGAGAAGGGGATTGATGCCTGGGCACAAGTGTCCTGGGAACCCTATACTTCTCTGTTCACATTTATGCACATCTGTAAGTCCCAGTCCTATGGGTATGCGAGGCCAGCTCTCTGCCCCTGAGCTAAATCTGCAGTCCTTGAACTTAAAAGTGACTTTTGTATTTCAAAAATCATATTCCAACTTTCCACAAGATACTCCCCCATCACCAAGCAGGGAATAAACTGCTCAAAAGCTAAGCAAAGTGCAGTTTTCTACCCAGAGTCCAGGAAGCAGGCCACTGCCTTTCCCTGCTGTGTGACCTAAGCAAGTGACTCCATCTCTCTGGACACACCTAGCTCTCTCCCTTCTTTACCCAGCTGCCCTTGCATCTCAGCCAGGTCTCTTCTTATAACCCCTCCCCACCCCTGGGAATGAACCCTCAGGCCTTGCACATGATAGGCAAGCATCCACCTGAAGCCTTTTCTGCTCTCCTCTCTTGAGAACATGTGCTCTACCTGGGCCTCCAGCTGATCCCAACTGCAGGCTTCCCTCCTAGGGAGCTGAACCCCCCCCCCCCCACACACACACAGTCACGCCTAGCATGACTCTCTACAGGAGTGATCCTGCTCACGAGGAGCTAGTAAGGAGCTCTGGTACCCTTGGTCCCATCCCAGCTGCACTACAAGCCTCCCTCTGTTTCCCTACCTATAAACTGGGCATGATGTCGTTGACCCAGTAAGTTAGGAGGCTCCAAAAAGGAAGCCATTAACCCCGGACTGGACTCAGTAACCCTAAAGGAACACTGGCCGGCTTCTCTTCTCTCGGCCTGGACAACCCTTCCTAAGACCACAGAAGAGAAGCAGGTGCTTTCTATCCTTGAGGGAGACCGGTGGACAGAAGGCAGGAAGCCGCCAGGACAGATAGGGCGGGACCTAAGCAGGAGAACTGTGTTAGGTGGGGTGGGCCTGAGAGAGAGGCACAGGGCTTGATTGGTGTGGGGGGAGCACAGGGCTTGGCCAGGAAGGGTGGAACCTGAGTCCAGGGGCAAGCTCTGGCCCTGGAGTTCATGCCCTGGCTGGGTGGGGCGGGACCTGAACAGGAATGGCAAATCCTGGTAGGGCGGGGCGGGGCTTGAGCCAGAGGGGCGGGGCCTACCGTGCAGTTGTACTTGATGCAGTCATCCCAGAAGCGGCTGGCTGAAAACTTCTTACGGAGGACCACAGTCAACCCGTAGATGATACACTGCCCCACACCCATGATGTTCCCTGTAGAGGGCCAGTTGGTGAGGGGTCCCTGGCACCATGCCCTTCCCCCCCAGGCAGCCCTGCGGTACCTGCCGAGTGGTACAGAGGCAGGCAGTCATAGAGCACGTCGGCCTGCCGCATGCTGTAGGAGTGGTGGCCGAAGGCTGTGATGCGGTAGTACCTGCAGGGGCAAGAGGGCAGGGTGGGGCAGGGTGGGCCCTAGGTCCCTGGGCAAGGCAAGTGGCATCCCAGCCAGTCACAGGAGAGGTGCTGGGGAGGGGAACACCAGACTGAAGACTGGGTAGTAAAGCATTTGGGGACGGGTTATATGGAAAGGTGCACCAGCGACGGGACAGTGCCTGCTATGGTCCTGAGGCTGTGCTGGGGCCAAAGAGGACAGAGATGAAGGGACAGCAAAGACAACGAAGAAGTGACAGAAACAGCGAGCTAGTGTGGCTCTTACTCTGAGGACCACAGCAAGGTGTGGTGACACATGGTCATGGCCAAGAAGCCTACAGACCTAGCGTCTCATGGGGTCAAAGGAAGGGGACACCCAATTAAGATTTAAAACCTTAAAAGGCGCAGAAAGGGAGGGTGGGCGTGTGGTGGTGGAGGCAAGCCCAGGCAGGGGGAGGGACTAGGAGAAAAGGGACAGGGACACATTGAGGGATGGGTCCACTGACCCGATGGTGTGGGGAAGAAGGGTGGTGGACCCAAGACACTGAATGTGGGGCAGCAGGGTCTTGGACAGGTCCCAGGTTGGGGTCAGGACACCCACGGATCCCACACAGGCTGGGAGTAGTAGGGCAGCATGGTCCCTGGAGCTAGGGAGGCCTCCTCACCTGCTATGCACCACAATGGCAGCCTTAGGTAGCCCTGTGGTCCCGGAGGTGTAGATGTAAAAGAGACGATCTGCAGAGGATGTGGGCATTGAGGACAAGATCAGGTGGGCCAGGAACAGGGGAGACACCGGTGGGAAGAGTCCCGTGACTCACCGTCCATGCCCTTGCCCGGGGCCTGTGTCAGGGGTGCTGTGGGAGCCTCCTTCAGCATGGGGTCTAGCAGCTGTGTGTCGGGCAAGACGCTCTCGGGCCCCAAGTCTCCGGAACAGAACTTGAGGAGGCTCTTCCCAAACTGTCCGCTCACCTCCGCCACCGCTGTGATGACACATGGTCATGGCCAAGAAGCCTACAGACCTAGCATCTCACTGTCCCTGGCAGCCCCAGGTCCCCACTGGTCTGGTGGACAGGCCCCTGGCCTCACCTGCAGCCAACTCCCCGCCGTAAATGAGGGCCTTGGCACCCGATGTGCCCAGGCAGAAGGCCAGGGGCTCCCGTCGCAGGTTAACATTGAGCAAGGCAGCCACCACACCGGCCTTGGCCAGGCCCAGCCACAGCCCCACGAACTCAGGCCGGCCCTCCAAGAAGACTGCCACCACGTCGCCAGACACAAAGCCCAGCTGGTGAAACTGGTTGGCCACAGCGTTGGAGTAGGCATCGAGCTGTGCGAAGGTCCAGCAAACACCACTGCCTGCGTCGACCAGGGCCAGGCGTTCAGGTTGTCGCTGGGCTACTGCCTGGAAGATGCTTGGGATGGTGTCCCTAGCGCGCTGGTGCCGACGAAGCTCCAGGCGCACACGAATCAGGACGGACAGGCCACTGCAGGACAGGGACAGTGTCACCACTGGGATGCCACCCCAGACTCAAAATCCCCACTAGGGAACCACAGGCAATGGTGGTACAAGGAGATAACCTGTATTTAGCCCTTTAGTGTGTGACAGCCAAGAGGAGGAGACAGAACTTTTACCAAGCAGGAAGGAGCAGGAGGACTCCCAAAACTAGCCTGGCCATATGGGGCGCAATCACTGCTCACTTCCTGTCCTAGAGCAGGACAGATCCATGCTCTGCAAAATCTCCACCTCCCAGACACGACCCCTCACTGGGATTCTAGGCGGGGCCCTACCTCCCAGCCACGCCCCATCCCATCCTGGGGATGGACCTTGTGCATCTGGCTTACACTGGTACTTGAGACTGAACCCAGGTCCTTAAGCTCTGCAGACAAGAGCCTTAACCATCTTAAGCCAACTCTCCAGCCCTTTTTACTTCTTGGGAAAGGGTTTTCCTAAGTTGCTCAGACTGGTATGTAACTTGCTTTGTAATCCCATGCTGCTCCCCACACAGTCTCCAAGTCTGGCCTTGTTACAGTCTCCTTGATTTGGGGTCCATTCCCAAGCCAGACAGCTGGGTCCAATGCCACCACCACTACAAGGGTCCAGGCACAGAGGTTAAGGCATCCAACATATGGGGGGTGGTGCTGCTGACCACACAGGTCCCTGGACATTCCAGCAGATGGGTAATGAGTGAATAAATGATTGGATGCCACGAGCAGGTGGCAGGTTCAAAACAGATGTGTGTGTCACCTGCAGATTCTACCAACAGCAGAGTCACCAAGGGTGCCTGAATGACCTTATTGAGCCAGTAGCCATATCCAGGCCAGGATGGTAAATGGAGGAGAAATCACTTAAAATTTTATTTAAAGCTGGAGAGATGGCTTAGTAGTTAAGATGCTTGCCTGCAAAGCCTAAGGACCCAAGGTTCCATTCCCCAGTACCCATGTAAGTCAGATGCACAGGATGACACATGCATCTTGAGTTCGTTTGTAGCAGCTAGAGGACCTGACATGCCCATTTTCTCTTTCTCTCTCTAATACATAAAATAAAAATTAAAATTAAAAAATAGATAAATAGAGCTCGATGTGGTGGTGCACACCTTTAACTCTTGCACTTGGGAGGCAGAGGTAGGAGAACCATCATGAGTTCAAGGCCACCCTGAGACAACAAAGGGAATTCCAGGTTAATCTGAGCTAGAGTGAAATCCCTACATCAAAAAACCAAAAAGAAAAATAATTAATTAAAAAAATAAAAATATAAAAATAAAATTATTTATTTGAGAGGCAGGGAGAGAGGGGGAAATGAATGAAAAAGAATGGGTGCACCAAGGCCTATACTACTGCAAAGGAACTCCAGACATATGCACGCACCACTGTGCATCTGGCTTTTTATTTTATTATATCTATATATTATCTTTTCTTTTCTTTTTCTTTTTCTTTTTTTGGTTTTTTCGAGGTAGGGTCTCACTCTAGCTCAGGCTGACCTGGAATTCACTATGGAGTCTCAGGGTGGCCTCGAACTCACGGCGATCCTCCCACCTCTGCCTCCCGAGTGCTGGGATTAAAGGTGTGCGCCACCTCGCCCGGCTTCTTTTTCTTTTTTTTTTTTTGAAGTAGGGTCTCACTCTAGCCTAGGCTGACCTGGAATTCACTATGTAGTCTCAGGGTGACCTCAAACTCATGGTGATCCTCCTACCTCTGCCTCCTGAGTGCAGGGATTAAAGGCGTGCACCACCACAACAGCTTCCTTTTTTTGGGTGGGGGGGGGGAGAGAAGGAGGGAGAGAATATGGGTGTGTCAGGGCCTTTCAGCTGCTGTGAACAAACTCCAGATGTATGCGCCCCCTTGTAGCCATACGTGGCATTGCATGCTTGTGTCACTGTTGTGTCTAGCTATATGTGGGATCTGGAGGATTCCAACAGGAGTTCTTAGGCTTCGCAGACAAGTGCCTTAACCGGTAAGCCATCTCTCCAGCCCTATTGTTACCTTTATTTTTTTAGGGGGGGGGAGGGAATTGGCATGCCAGGGCCTCAGCCACTGCAATTGAACGCCAGATGCTTGCACCACCTAGTGGGCATATGCGACCTTGTGCTCACCTCACCTTTGGGCATCTGGCTTACATATCGAACATAGGTCCTTAGGCTTCGCAGGCAAGCGCCTTAACCAGTAAGCCATCTCTCCAGCCCCCTGGCTTTTTGTGGGTACTGGGGAACTGGACCTAGGGCTGTCAGGATTTGCAAGCAAGCTCTTTTAAATGCTGAGTCATCTCCCCAGCCCCATTTTCTTTTCTTATGTGTATGTATGTATGCATGTGTGTAGTATATGCACATGTGTGCAAATCTACATGGCCATGCACATATATGTAGAGGTCAGAAAATGGTGGGTCCTCCTCTAATGCTCTTCACCTTATTTCCTTAAGACAGAGTCCCTCACTGATCCTGGAGCTCCCCATTCTCCGCAGACTGGCTGGCCAATGAATTCCAGTGATCCTTTTGTCTGTACCCCCATTAGTGCCAGGGTTATAAGCATGTGTGGGCCTAGCTTTTATGTGGGTGCTTGGGATGGAGCTCAGGTCCTCATGCTTTTATACCACCAAGTGCTCTTACCTGCTGAGCCATCTCCCAAGCCCCTCTTTTTCTTTTTTAGGGGCTAGGGATGTGGCTTCGTGGAAGAGGGCTTGGTGAGCATACCTCTGGGCTCATTTTCCATAGAAAACATGCATATATTAATAAGTAGTGTTAGATTAGAAAACAAACAAGTCGAAATTCCCAGGTTTAAAAGCCTGAGTAGTGCCCTAGGTCCCTGGTCCCCCTTCCTCTACAGCACCTAGTTCCCCTAAGCAGCTGTACAATGAGAAGCCACTGGCACTGGGGAGTGTCTGCTCCTCTCAACTCCATGCTTTGGTGGCTGCCCACCCCCCACCTGGCACTCCCATAATCATTCTCTCTCAAACAAACAAAGAAACAAATTTTTTAAAAAATATTTTATTTTGTGCTTGCTTCGGCAGCACACATACTGAAATTGGAATGATGCAGAGAAGATTAGCATGACTCTGTGCAAGGATGACATGCAAATTCGTGAAGTGATCCATATTAAAAAATAATTATTTTTATTTATTTACTTAAGGGGGGTTAGATGGAGAGAATGGCCATGCCAGGGCCTCTATCCGCTGCAAATGAACTCCAGATGCATGCACCACTTTGTGCATCTGGCTTATGTGGGTTCTGGGGAATAGAACCTGGGTCCTTAGGCTTCGCAGGCAAGTACCTTAATTACTAAGCCATCTCTCCAGCCCCAAATACACACACACACACACACACACACACACACACAATATTTTATTTATTTGAGAGAGGGAGAGGCAGTTAGAGAGAGAGAGAGAGAGAGAGCGAGCCAACAGGCACACCAGGGCCTCTAGCCACTGCAAATGAACTCCAGACCCATGTGCCACGTTGTGCATATGGCTTACAGGGGTACTGGGGAATGGAACCCGGGTCCTTAGGCTTCACAGGCAAGTGCCTTAAATGCGGAAAGCCATCTCTCCAGCCTCAGATTCTTTTTGTATTTTATTTTATTTTTTTAATAATTTATTTGGGGGCTGGAGAGATGGCTTCACCATTAAGGCGCTTGCCTGCAAAGCCTAAGGACCCAGGTTCAACTCCCCAGAACTCACAAAAGACAGATGCACAAGGTGACACATACATCTGGAGTTTGCAATGGGTAAGGCTCTGGCACACCAATTCTCCCTCTCTCTCATAAAAAAAAAAAAAAAAAAAAAAAGAATCCAAGCCAGGTACACGCCTTTAATCCCAACACTTGGGAGGCTGAGGTAGGAGGATCGCCATGAGTTCAAGGTCATCCTGAGACTACACAGTGAATTCCAAGTCAGCCTGGGCTAGAGTGAGACCCTACCTAGAAAAATCAAAAACAGAAGCAACATAAACATACAAACCCTAACCACAAGGATTCCTAAGGAATATTCTGGAAAGCACATTAGTTTTATCACCCCTGCAGCTGCTTTCTACACTAGCCATTTAAACATCATCCATGGCTAACTTGGGATGTGGGTCATCTCCCCCAGGGCCACCTCTGGTACCCTTGGGCCCCAAGTCGCCCTTCCATCCCACTCCTCCCTGCACCCCAGCATGGTGTGGAATGGTTGCCAGAATAGTGGTGCACACCTGTCACTGAGCTAGCTGGGAGGCTGAGGTAGAAGGATTCCAATTTCAAAGCTAGCCAAGGCTATATATAGTTAGTTACAGGCTGGCCTAGACAATTTAGTAAGACCCTGTCTCAAAATAGAAAAATAAAAATAAAAGAAAAAGCTCCAGGCTGGGCTTGCTGGTACATGTCTTTACTCCCAGCACTTGGGAAGAGGTAGGAGGAACACTGAGTTTGAGGCCACCCTGAGACTACATAGTGAATTCCAGGTCAGCCTGGGCTAGAGCAAGACCCTACCTCGAAAAAAAATAAATAACTAACAGCACCAGGAATGGTGGTGGTACATGCCCAACACCCGAGAAGCCTCAGGAGGCTGATTTTGGAGGACTACCACAAGTTCAAAGCCAGCCTGGCCTACATAATGACTCCTTCCCTTCCTCCCCCTTTTTTTAAATTTTTATTTTTATTATTTTGGTTTTCTGAGGTAGGGTCTTGCTCTAGCTCAGGCTGACCTAGAATTCACTATGTAGTCTCAGGGTAGCCTCAAACTCACAGCAATCCTCCTACCTCTGCCTCGCGAGTGCTGGATTAAAGGTGTGCGCCACCATGCTCAGCTCCTCTTTTCTTTATTTTTTGGGCCAAGATTTTATTTTGTAGCCAAGGCTGGCCTAGAACTCATGTTCCTCCTGCCTCAGCCTCCAAGTATTAGATGGCAGGGATGGTTTATATGGTGCTGGAGATGGGACCCAGGGCTTGTGCATGTTAAGTTAGAACACCACCAACTCAGCCTCAGCCCATCACTGTAACAGGCTGTATAACAGACCATGAGATTGTCTGAGTTCTGTGAGCCACTGAAGTAGTTAATGTAGCCCACAGTGGGACTTCTGGGAACCCTGGGTTACAGCTGATCCCTCAGAAGTACAGGAGAAGCCAGATGGGAACCAGGTATAGGTGCACATGCCTATTATCCCAGCAATTGGGAGGCAGAGGCAGGAGACTCCTAAGTTTGAGGGCAATGTTTGAGATGCTATCTCAAAAAATCAAAATAGAGAAATGATGAGAAAATCAGAACCTACCCAGGAGGTCTCACATCTGAATTTCTTCAGAAGAGAGCTCCTAAGCCAGGCATTCAAGAACAGAGGTCTAAGACAAAGGGAAGAAATTATAGTGATGTCATGCGGGAAAACTTGCTGCTGGGCCTAGTGGCCCAGGCATATAACAACAGATAGTTGGGAGGCTGAGGCAGGAGGATTTGCAAATTCAAGACCAACCTGTGCAATTTATCAAGACCCTGACTCAAAATTAAAAAGTCAAAAAGAGTGCCAGGCATGGTGGCGCACGCTTTTAATCCCAGCACTCGGGAGGCAGAGGTAGGAGGATTGCTGTGAGTTCGAGGCCACCCTGAGACTACATAGAGCAAGACCCTACCTTGAAAAACAAAAAAACAAAACAAACAAACAAAAAAGTAAAAAGAGGGGACTGTGGGGTATGGTGCACAAGCCTTTAATCCCAGCACTTGGGAGGCAGAGGTAGGAGGACTACCATGAGTTCAAGGCTACCCTGAGACTACATAGTAAATTCTAGGTCAGCCTGGGCTAGAGCAAGACACTACCTCAAAAAACAAACAAAAAGAAAGCAAGCAAGCAAGCAAGCAAGCAAGCAAAGGGAACAGTGCTAGCCCGTCTGACAGCTCTGCATTTTGTGAGGAAAGACACAACTCTTGTGGATTTGGGCTTCCCGTGAATACCAACACAGAAAACGAGCAAATCCAGTGGCAGTCAAGAACTCTGGGGAGGACATACGGCGACTGAGTTCCCTGGGCGGCCCGATCTTCGAACACTGCTGCAGTCAGAGCACTGCAAGCACTATCACGGACCTGACTCAAGTTACCATGGCCATCATCACGACTCAGGTGATCTGTCTACCACTGACGTGGATGGCAAGTCCTACCCACCCCTCATTCCGCTCTTCTATCACTTATGGATGAATGTAAGGTACATGTTCCCACTAAAGGTGAACCGTGACACCTGCTGTCTTGTTCTCCAGTGCCACAAACAGGTGATTCAGGGCCAAATCTGTTGCAACCTTGGGCTTTCTGTTGGTGATTGGGATGTTGCAAATGACCCCAGAGAAATTGCCTGTCCATAGATCTCAAGCACAAAAGGACTGATGTGGGCCTCACAGAGAAAACAAACACTAGACCAACTTCACTCAGATGTGAGTCACAGCACTGTTGGCTGTGAGTTCAAAGTGAACTGAACATTAATATGTATTACATAATGACAGAGGAGGGGAGGGGAAGGGCTTGTGACATCCTAGAACATGAGAGCATGCTAGAACTCATATTGCAGAAAGGAGGTTGCATGTACATTGTAAGTAGCATAGGTTGTCCCTACAGCTTGTCATCGAAAGAGGAATGTGGGCCTTGGTGTACTGGAGACCCTCACTACACAGGGGGTAACAAAGACAAAAGCACTAGCAGCGTAACTCTCAGGGACCAGGCTGGTCACCAGGCTGGAGGGGCAAGACTCCTCTCCAGGGTTGACCGGCTGCCTGTGTCCCTCGCTATACAACCTGCTACAGAGGATGGAGGAGAGCCCGAGGGTAACCCACTGTGCCCTCACACTGCTGCACTCTGAATGGAGCACAGCTGTTCCTTGTGTGCACACACATGTGTAGGCCAGAGGCTGATGTCAGCTTTCTTCTTTAATCCTTCTCCACCTAATTGTTATGCATGATTTTGTTTTGAAGCAGGGTCTAACTCTAGGCCAAGATGACCTGGAACTCAGGCCCAGGCTACCCTCAAACTCATGGTGATCCTCCTACCTCAACCTCCCAAGTACTGGAATTATGGTCTACTATGCTCAGGTCCCCAACTTATTTTTCAGACAGGTATCTCACTCAACCCAGAGCTCACAGATTCAGCTACAATAGCTGGCCAACAAGCCCCAGGGATCCTCCTGTCTCAGCCTCTCCAGAGCTGAAATTACAACTGTGGATCACCATGTCCTGCTTGTTTTGTTGTTTATGAGGCAAGGTCTCAGTCTAATCCAGACTGACCTGGAACTCACTCTGTAGCCCAGGCTGGCCTCGAATTCATGGTGATGCTCCCACCTCAGCATCCCAAGTGCTGAGATTGAAAATGTGCACCACAAGCCGGGCGTGGTGGTGCACACCTTTAATCCCAGCATTTGGGAGGCAGAGGTAGGAGGATCGTCATGAATTCAAGGCCACCCTGAGACTACACACTGAATTCCAGGTCAGCCTGGGCTGTAGCGAGACCCTACCCCGGGGTGGGGGGGAGATTTGCACCACCACGCCCGGCTCACATCCCACTTTTCTTTTTTTTTTTTTTTTTGGTTTTATGAGGTAGGGTCTCACTCTGGTCCAGGCTGACCTGGAATTAACTCTGTCATCTCAGGGTGGCCTTGAACTCATGGTGATCCTCCTACCTCTGCCTCCCGAGTGCTGGGATTAAAGGTGTGCGCCACCACGCCCAGCTTACATCCTACTTTTCTATCAGGGTCTGTGATGCCTGTCTCTACAGAAGCCAACAAAGGCAGGAATTGAACTTTAAAACCACTCTTTAGGGGTAGGGGGTGGGGAGACAACTGAGTGACTAGTGCTTACCACACCCACATGAGGACCTGAGTTCTGGGCCCCAGAACCCACATAAAAGCTGGATGTGGTGGTGTGTGACTGGAATCCCAGTGCTGGGGAGGCAGAATCAGAAGAACATGGGGCTCAGGCAAAAGGGTGGGCTACAGGTTCTGCATAAGACCTCGTCTCAAAGAATAAGGTTTGGAAAGCAACCAAGAAAGACATCTGATCTGGACTCTGGCCTCCACATGTCTACACACACATATGAATACATACACATACACTCACACACGTACACATGCAAAAACAAAAAAAGAAACAGGACTGTTTTCTACATCCACCTCCATGACTGGAAGCTGACAGCCCAGGGCACAGGGATGCATCTTGTAGGGTGTTGGTAGAAACAGATCAC
This sequence comes from Dipus sagitta, assembly GCA_036346955.1. NCBI lineage: Eukaryota > Metazoa > Chordata > Mammalia > Rodentia > Dipodidae > Dipus > Dipus sagitta. The sequence continues at coordinate 221,775,776 of CM070770.1, forward strand.
AGAACCCCAACAAGTTCCCTGGGTAGGTTCTGGGACTCCCACAGAAGGCCAGAATATAACTGGTGACTTCGCCAGCTAGAACCATGGCAAAGAAGACAAACAAAGAAACAAAGAAGTGGTAGTTCGTGGGGAATGAGGGAGGAGAGGGAAGGGGAAATGACGGGGTCTTGGGAAGGGGAAGGATCCCCTCACTAGGGAGTCTAGTGGAAGCTGAGTCAAGAATTCCAACACATCACCATTTGTGTGAGGACTGACACAAAGACGGTACTCCTGCTGTCAACCCAGCCCTGAGACCCAGACATGGTACTCCTGCCATCAACACTGCCCTGAGGCTTCATCCCTTTCCCCAGACGTTGTCTAGGAATCTCAAAGACTGCTGACAGAAAAGGTACCCTATGCTTCTGCATCCCGGTGAGTCCATCATTGTAGTCCAGTCAGGTACCCCTCAGGACCACCTTGTGACCTCATTTAGACTCCTTAGCAACCCTTGAAGATAACTTCAAAACCCAAAGTCCTGTAAATGACTATTGTAAAAATAATAAAGTGTGATTCTCTTCAGAGAAGTCTACACCCACACTCTGAGGTGTCTCTTTCTATTAACCCTGTGCTTAAGATCTGTATTAATAATGGCTGGGTGTGGTGGTGTACACCTTTAATCCAGGCAGTCTGGAGGCTGAGGTAGGAGGATCACTGTGAATTCCAGGTCAGCCTGGGCTAGAGCAAGACCCTACCTTGAAAAACCAAAAAATAAAAAATGTCTTTAATTAGGTGTGGTGACACATGCCTTTAACCCAGCACCCAAGGTAAGGGGATTGCCATGGGTTCCAGTTCAGCCTAGGCTACAAAAGTGAGACCTCTTTCTACCTCTCCCTCTCTCAAACAAATAAAATATTTAATATATTTATTTGGGGCTGAAGAAATGGCTTAGTAGTTAAGGCACTTGCCTGCGAAGCCAAAGACCAAGGTTCTGAGGTTCAATTCCTCAGAACCCAAGTAAATCAGATGCACATGGTGGTTGCAGGAATCATGACTTCATCTGTAGTGGCTAGAGGCCCTTGCATGGCCATTCTTTCTCAAATAAGTAACACACACACACCTTTAATCTCAGCCCTTTGGAGGCAGAGGCAAAGGCATGAGGACTGCTGTGAATTGGAGGTCACACTGAGATTACACAGTGAATTCCAGGTCAACCTGGGGCTAGAATGAGACCCTACCTCAAAAAAACAAAAAACAAAAAAAAAAAAAAAGAAAAAAAAGGTGAAGCCTAATGACATAGGTTCAATTCCCCGGTACCCACATAAGTCAGATGCATGAAGTGGTACATGCATCTGGAGTCCATTTGCAGTGGCTGGGGGCCCTGGTACGCCCATTCTCTGTCTCTCTTCTCTCTCTGCTTGCCAATAAATAATAATTTTTTTAAACTGGGTGTGGTGACACATGCCTTTAATCCCAGCACTTGGGATGCAGAGGTAGGAGGATCACCATGAGTTCGAGGCCACCCTGAGACTACATAGTGAATTCCAAGTCAGCCTGGACTAGAATGAGACCCTACCTTGGAAAATTATATATATATATATAATATATTATATTATATAGGAGGATTTCTGTGAGTTTGAGGCCACCCTGAGACTACATAGTGAATTGTGAATTCCAGGTCAGCCTGGGCTAGAGCGAAACCCTACCTCAAAAAAACAAAAATAAATAAATAAATAAAAATAAAAAATAATAAACCCCAGCTCAGGCTGGGAGTGGTGTCACATACCTTTAATCCCAGCCCTTTGGTGGTTGAGGTAGGAGGATTGCTGTGAGTTCTAGGCCAGCCTCGACTACATAGTGAGTTCCAGATCAAACTGGGCTAGAGTAGGGCCCTGCTGAAAAAATAAATAAATAAAAAATAAAACATAACTCTAATGCTGTTTCACACCTGTTTGTCAAGGACTTCTTTTCTTTGGTGAAGCCACAAATCCAGTTTCACCAGAATGAACCATACTGGAAAGGGAACTCTCAGGCTGCTGGGGGATGGGGGTGAAAGTGGAGTGCTGTCCCTGTCATTGATGACAGAACATGCTTAGCATGTGCGATGGTTTGAGTTAGGTGTCTTCCATAAACATATGTGTTTTGAATGCTTGGTCACCAGCTGGTGGCAATTTGGAAGGTGGAGCCCTTCTGGAGGAGGTGTGTTGATGAGGGTAGGCTTAGGGATGCTACAGGCTCTCCTGCTGCTTCCTGCCTGCTGCAGTGGCTGGATTATGACGTCCAGCCTCTGCTCTACCATCTGTTCTTTGCCGTCATGAAGTTTCCAGGTGAAACACTAAACCACAATGATCCCTTTCCTCCACTGGCTGCTTCTGGCTGGGTGTTCTATCCCAGCAACATGAAGGAACTACAACAGCAAGTTTGAGAGCTTGGACTCCATCTGTAGCAGTCCCAAGTCACAAAAAGAGTTATTAAAGACCAGTATTTATTAAATCTGCTGTATGCTACTCACTGTGAGAACTTTATAACCACCCTCCAGAGTAAGGTCCTAACATCCCCATTTATGAGATGATGGATGAGCTAGCTGTGGGCTCAGAGATGTGAGTTAACATGCCCAAGATCACACAGCAACTGAAGGACAGCAACCAAGAACCAAAGCTCCCTCACAGGGTCCTTCTGCTCCCCTGTAGCTTGCCCCATTACGGTACCTGTGATGCACTCAGAAGGTGCTCAATATGTGCATCTCCAAAGAGTCACACTGCCCCAGGATCTACATCAGATGAAGGAAATTGGCTGCCAAAGGGCAGCTGAAATTGTAGGCCAGAGCCAGGGCTCCTACTGCCAACCTGCTGCTCATAAGCTCACCAGCTCATCTGAACACCTATTGTATGCCTCACTCTGCTCTGATGGCCACCTCCCAAGGGGGAACAAGTGTCACAGCATGGGGACAGGGTTGCAGTCACAGGAATAGCCAACTCCTGCAAGCTGAAGGTGGGAACCCAGGCCACAGCTGGTCAGGCTCCAGAGGCAGATGCAGTTCCAAGCGCCTGTTCAGCCTCGCCAAACTCTCCTACCCCCTGGCCCCAAGGCCTCTTCTCTTTCAAGGGCACCCACGCGGGTAGGCGGTGGATCCGGTGTTTTGTCCCCACCACATGCCCAGGCGCCCTGGCTGGCAGTAGCCCAAGCCCCCCACGCCATGCACAAAGAGACCCCTGTCTAGCCTGGCCCTTCCCAGGGCCTCTCCAGGCTGCTTCTTTCATCCTGGGTCTTGGAAGGAATTAATAAGAAGGCAGCATGTGATCAGATTCCAGGCAGCAAACAGGGGACTACTGGGAGAGAGGCAGAGTGTGGGCATATGCTCAGAACGCAGCGAGTAAATTTAGCACAGCCAGGCATGGTGACATCTGCCTGTCATCCCAGCACTCAGAAGTTCAAACCAGCCTGGGCTACAGAGTGACACCTTGCCTCAAAACAGCAAAACAAGGGCTGGGGTCAGTGGCTCAGTGAATAGAGTGCTTGCCTAGCATAGGCAAAGCCAAGTTCCTTCCCTAGCACCACAAAAAGCAGACATGGTGGCACACACCTCTTGCCCCAGCACACAGGAGGTGGAGGGTAGAGAATCAGGAGCTCAAGGTCCTTGGCTATGCCTGGAGTTTGAGGGCATTTAGGCTCAATGAGACCTGTCTCAAAACAAAAACAGGAGGAGGGAGACATGTGCCTTTAATTCTAGCTCTGGGGAGGAGGAGACAGGGGATCCCTGAGGCTTGCTGGCTAGCTAGCTCAGCTAAATTAGTGAGCTCCAGGGTCAGTGGGAGACCCTGTCCCAAAGAATTCAGTGGAGAGCTTGGGAGACAGCTCAATGGTTAAAGGTGCTCACTATACAAGCCTGCCAGCCAGAGCTCAGATCCCCACACCCACGTGAAGCTGATGACATTGGGAGGCAGGGTCAGGACACTCCCGAAGCTTAAGGGCCAGATAGCCTGGCCTTCAAAGCATCAAAACTGATGAGGTCATTTTGCCCAACAGCTACAGGTGTAAGAGACTAGAGACAAGGTGTCTGGAGAAGATGAGCTGCTCTGTGGAAGAGATTCTTACACGCTATGGCAGTGGTAGTAATGCAGAGCACAGGGAGAGGGAGGCAGGGAACAGCAGGTGCAAAGGGCCTGGGGCTAGAACAACGGCTGTGTGGTTAGCAACAGCACAGCAGCAAGTATAGCTCAAGGAGTGACAAGGAGGGAGTGGAGGCTGGTTACACGGTAAGGTATTTCATAGGCTGTGCTCCAAAGTGGCTAAAATTCTAAAGATACGGAGGCCAGTCATGCTGAGCAGGACTGAGAGAATATTAGGGCATAATAGGCAAAAGGAGGCCCTGTATGTGCCAGGCAGGGGGAGCAGTCTTCACTGGATGCAACAGCTTATCTGGGGACCAGGTGAACACAGGCAGGACAGATGGGGACAGAGGCAGGTAGGAGGGACAAGTGTCCAGCTGAAAGGACAGTCTTTCTCCTACAGCGGATGAGGGCTGTGTAGGACATGTGACCATCTGCACGAGAGAAAACCCAACTCCAGCCAGGCGTGGTGGTGCACATTGTTAATCCCAGCACTAGGGAGGCAGAAGTAGGAGGATTGCCATGAGTTTGAGGCCACCCTGAGACTATATAGTGAATTTCAGGTCAGCCTGGGTTACAGTGAAAGCCTACCTTGAAAAACCAAAATCCAAACAAAAACACCACCACCAACAACAAAAAGCTTCATCTATCATCCCACAACTTGGAAAGGTTAAGGCAGGAGGATCACTGTGAATTCAGGGCCAGGCAGAACTGCAGAGTGAAACCCCAATCCCAGCACCCAAGTAAAAAGTTGAGCAGGGCTGCAGAGATGGTTTAGCAGTTAAGGCATTTGCCTGTAAAGCCAAAGGACCTAGGTTCAATGCCAAAGGAACCAGGTTCAATTCCCCAGAACCCACGTAGGTGGTGCATGTGTCTGGAGTTCATTTGCAGCAGCAGCAGTATATACACACACATACATACATACATAATTGAGCATAGACACTCAGGCCTGGAACCTTTAGTGCTGAGGGAAGGAAACAGAATAGCTCAGGTTCCCTGGTCGGGGAGCTCCAGTTCTGTCTGAAGGAAATAAGGTGGAAGAGTAATAAAGGACACCTGACATTTTCCTCTGCCTCCCCCAGGATACACACATCTGCACACACACATTCATGCACTGCACACAACCATATACTACACACACCAAAAGAAAGAAAAAAAGGCCAAAGGAAGTTGGATGAGGTGGCTCACACCTGTCATCCCAGCACTTGGGACTCTGAGGCAGGAGGATCACTGAGTTCTGAGTCAGCCTGGATTGCAGAGTGAGCCCTGGCTTTGGAAATGGGAGGGAAAGGGGAATGGGAAGGAGAAGGGGGAGGAAAGGAAAAAGAAAGTCCAGGAGGGAGGGGAGAAGGCACGGGGTAGAGGGTGGACTTCGGAAAATTCAGAGCCAGTTTTGTGTGGGGGGGGGACTCCCTGGCTCCACATTCCCTTGCAAGCCCCCTTACAAGCCCGCTTTTTCACCCTTAAAATAGGCTTAGTGTGCCTCCCTGCAGGCGGTAAAGGTATTTAGCAACACCCCAGGGTGCTTTTCTTGAGCCTGAGAGGCCCCAGTGACTCCTGTCACCTGTCACTAAAGAATCAACCCCAACAGTTCCTTCTGACAGAGGGTGAGACACGCCAGAAGCCTTCCAGGATCCCTGCACATCCAGGACACCAGAATCCTCCTAAGAACCCAGACCAGACACCTCCAAACAAGTCCTCAGACCCCAAAGTTCCACCCAGACCCCAAACTCTCAAAATGCTCCCCAGCACGCAGAAAGCTATACGTTGTCCTTAGCAGGCAGACAAGACACCCTTAAGAGCTCTAGCAGTCCCTTCACTCTCACCCGTAGGTCCACCCAAGAGGCTGGGCAGCCCGCAGAGATCTCTCAGTGCCCAGCCCCCCAGCCTCTCGTGACTTGCAAAGCCAGCCCCAGTCCCCAAACGTCCACCAGCTGCCAAGGCACGGGCAAGTCACCACCCGCGCGTGTCCCCTGAGATCACTTAATGGCCCATAAGTCCCAAACGTCTGGGAACCGACTCAAGTCTGTCCCCTGCAGCTCCCCACAGAGCTCCTAACCTGTCCCCGCCCCATCCATAAAATCTCCCCTAAGCCCTAAGAAACCTCCAAATTTTCCCTGTAACGTCCTCGGTGACTCCGGGACGCGCACCCCCGAACCCCGACCACCGGCCCGGGCTACTCACAACAGGTCTCGCCTCGCGGTCTTGCAGACGATGCGCAGGAAGCGCCACCCGCCGCCGCCCACGTACACGCCGAACGCCGCCGCCGCGCTCCAAGTCCACGGCAGCCCCAGCAGCCACAGAAGCGCCAGCGAGGCCACCGAGGCCGTGCCCGCACTCGGAGCACGCATCCTGCGGAGGAACCGCGCTGAGGACGCGCGCACGCCGGCCCAGAACCGGGCCCAGACCGCGGCTCCGCCCCCGCTGGCTCCCCGCCAGGCCCCGCTGCTCCAGGCTGCCGCTTCAAGCCAGTTACTACAACGTAGGCCACGCCCTCCGGCCCTGACTCCGCCCCTCTTGCCCCGCCCTCTCAGACGGCCCGTCCGTTTACTGCGAACCAGGCCCCGCCTCCGGCCCGGGATTGGCTAAACTAGGGTAGGCCACGCCCACAGGCGAAGCTCCGCCTCCCTGCCTATTATTGCCACAGATCTCTTCTCTCATCAAGGCCTTTTCATCACCAACTGCCCCACCCCGTTCTCTGAGCCGGGCAAGACCCTGGCCCTAGCTGCACCCTACGCTTTAGCGCTCAAAGCCAACGCACACGGAACCTCTCCTGTGTCCCAGCGCCCTCCTCCATGACCTGTCCCCAAGCCTGAAAGCCTCAGCTCCAGGGTTTCCCCCGAGGAGCCACCGCCATCCCCCTTTCTCCCAGCTCACTGGACCCCGCCCACTGCCTAGGCCTCTAGTCCCGCCCACAAGACATAGCCACGCCCTTCCTGAGCCAGGCCACGCCCCAGCTCCTGGTCCAGGGAGACCCACGTAGTACCTGCGTGGCCTCAAACCTGGACTCAGTCACCACGTCAAAAGAGACCCCCCCCTCACTCTCGACCACCTGACATCTAAACACTGCTCCAAGCCCCTCTTCCGACTTGACTCAGCCCCTCACTCCTCACAACCCCTTAACCCGAGGAAATGACCATAGAGAAGAACCGGGACCAGAGAGTCCACGGCCAACGAGATCTGGGAGCTAGAACGGCCGGCGGAGACGGGCGCTGTCCCCACGGCAACCAAGAGCGGCGCAGCCCACAGCAGCCGCGTGCTTCGCAGGCACGTGGGTCTGGAGGGCGGGGGGCGTGGCTCTCGGGCGCCAGGTCCCTAGATGGCAAACAAAATCTCCATCCCCAACGGCCATAAAATACGAGCTAACGTCTAGTGTCCGCCTACGCTGGATGCTAGACCCAGCTTGTCCCAAATCCAACCCCTAAAGCTCGTTCCGTCTTAGACACGTTTTCCAAGCTTCAGGAGAACCAGAAGGTCCTAAATGCAAACCCGGCCTCAGGGTTGTAGATCAAAGACCCATATACCCCTGAGTCCTCCAGTTCACACTCCAGAAGCCCTAAGAAGCCCCAGTTCTTCACACAGCCACAGTGAGTTCGTGTTTGCAGCCCACGGTCCTCGGTGTCCACCCAGAGGCGTCCCCAAGCCCTCTCGCTGACTTTCTGGCCTGGGTGCACAACACCCAAGTTTTCTGGCTGACCTGAAGTCGCTTGCAGACCTGGGCCCTCGCTGCTCCCTCGCGGGCTCTGGGAAGCTCAGCGAGGCTGGCAGGGACTATTTTGGGGGCTGAGACCTGGGGTTCGGCCCCCGCTGGTGGGTCCCTTCAAGGGCTTCTCTGTTGCTTGCAGACTACTAGCTGCTGGTCACTGCGCAGAGCTCAAGTGTGCTCGGCCTTGGGTCCCTCCCTCCAAGCCACCCCTCCCACGCCCCCCTGCCCACTGAGCGGCCGGCTTGTTTGCTGCTCAACTTGGCCGACCTTCTCAGTACTCTCCTTGGGAGGAGGCCAGGGCCGCCTCCCAGCGCCACTTAGAGAACAGGGCTGGGCAGGCGCGCAGCCCCACCCCCAACCCCAGCTGCCATTGGTCTCAGCGGGTGGTCCAAGGGTGGGTGGGATAGGGGGTGGCCAGCAGATCCGGAGCACAGGCCCGGAGCCAGCCTTCTCCGGCCAGGAATCAGCTCTGCCCTGAGGAATAGTTTTGTGACCATCCCATTTTACAGGTAAAGAGCAGAAAAAAGACTGCAGCCGGCTGTCAGCTGGGAGTGGCCTGGAGCAGCTCCCCGCCCCCAATCCTTTTGTTGTCATCCTCCTACTTCTGTCTTTCTGGAACTTCTCTCTCTCTCTGACCTTTGCCCCACTTCCTCTCTCCACCTCCCCATACCTCCTCTTTCCCCTTTCTCATTCTCCTCCTCTCCTTCCCTCCATTTTATCAAGTCCACAGACCTCGGAAGATCATGCGCTTGACCTCATCAGATCCTCTCCACAGCTCTCCAGCCCTCAATCCTGAAATCTACGACTTTGATGTGGTGGCAAGCTTGTCATCCCAGCATTCCGCAGATTGAGGAAGGCGCATCACGAGATGGAGAACAAAGAAAGAAGGAAGGGAGGAAGGGGGGGAAGCAAGGTATGGGGGCGAAGTTCAGTCATCCTAGCACTTGGGAACTGGCAGCAGGAAGATGAGAGGTTCAAACTCAACTACATATTGAGTTTGAGGCCAGCCTGGGCTGCCTGAACTCTCTCAAAACAACAAAAGGAAAACGTTTGGGGCTAGAGAGATGGCTCAGCGGTGAAGGCACTTACCTGCAAAGCCTAAGGACCAGGGTTTTATTCTCTAGTACCCACATAAAGTCAGATGCACAAGGGGGCACATGCATCTGGAGACTGTTTGCAGTGGCTATAGGCGCTGGCGCGCCTATTCCCTCTATCTGCCTCTTTCTCTCAAATAAATAAGGTATATATATTTTTAGAAAGGAAAAAGTGCTGGGCATGGTGGCACACACCTTTAATCCCAGCTCTGAGGTAGAAGGGTTGCTGTGAGTTCGAGGCCACCCTGAGACTGCATAGTGAATTTCAGGTCAGCCTGGACTAGAGTGAGACCCTACCTTGAAAAAAAAAGGAAAATATGTTTATTGGGAGCCAATATGAGTATCCAAGGCCCAGAACAAAGACTTAAGTTCCTTTTTTTTCCCCCCCCGTTTTTCAAGGTAGGGTCTTGCTCAGGCCCAAGCTGACCTGGAATTCATTATGTACTCTCAGGGTGGCCTTGAACTCATGGCAGTCCTCCTACCTCTGCCTCATGAGGGCTGGAGTTAAAGGCACATGCCAGCGTGCCCAGCTCTGAAGTTCCATTTAATAACATGTTCCACCTTGGAAAGGGGTGCATGAACACTGATGATTACAAAAAAGTGAGGGCTGGAGAGATGACTAACTGGTTAAGGCCCTTGCCTGAGAAGCCTAAAGATCCAGATTCACTTCCCCAGTACCTACATAAGCCAGGTGCACAAGGTGGCACATACGTCTGGAGTTCATTTGCAGTGGCTGGAGTCCCTGGCATGCTCCCTCTCTCTACCTCCTCCTCTCTCTTTCTCAAAATAAATACAGTTTTTTAAAAAGTCAAGCTGAGCTTGGTGCCGCATGCCTGAGGCAGAGGTAGGAGGACTGCCATGAGTTTGAGGCTACCCTGAGACAACATAGTGAATTCCAGGTCAGCCTGGGCTACAGCAAAACCCTACCTCAGGGGGGAAAAAAAAGTCAGCCAATGTGTTCAGAGAATAGTTAGGGGTTTTCCTTCCTTCCTTCCTTCCTTCCTCCCTCCCTCCCTTTTTTTTTTTTTTTTTTCTGAGGTAGGGTCTCAGTCTAGCCCAGGCTGACCTGGAATTTACTATGTAGTCCCAGGGTAGCCTCAAACTCATGGCAGTCCTCCTACCTCTGCCTCCCGAGTGCTGGGATTAAAGGCCTGCGCCACCACGCCGAGCTTGTTTTCTTTTCTCGAGGTAGGGTCTCGCTGTTACCCAGGCTGACATGGAAGTTACTATGTAGTCTCAGGCTGGCCTTGAACTCATGTTGATCCTCCTACCTCTGCATCCCAAGTGCTTATTGTGTCATTTTTTAATTTATGAGAGAGAGAAAGAGAGAGAGGGAGGGAGTGTGTGTGTGTGTGTGTGTGCGCGCGCCAGGGACTCTAGCCACTGCAAACGACCTCCAGAAGGCAGCGCCACCATGTGCATTTATCTGGTTTTACGTGGTGTGGTGGTTTGATTCAGGTGTCCCCCATAAACATAGGTGTTCTGATTACTAGGTCCCCAGCTGATGATAATTAAAGCCTCTCTTGTTGCTGTTGTCCATCTGATATTGCCCAAGAGGTGATGTCCACCCTCTGCTCATGCCATCATTTTCCCTTGCCATCACTGAGCTTCCTCTCAAGTCTGTAAGTCAAACATTTTTTTCCCCACAAACTGCTCTTTGTTGAGTTTTCTGCCAGCAGAGTGAACCTGACTGCAATACATGGGTTCTGGAGAGTTGAACCTCTATCCTTAGGCTTAGCAGGCAAGCGACTAATCGCTAAGACATTTCTCTTGAACCTTTTTTTTTTTTTTTTTTTGCTTTTCTGAGGTAGGGTCTCATTCTAGCCCAGGCCGACTTGAAATTCACTATGTAGTCTCAGGGTGGCCTTGAACTGTCCATGATCCTCCTACCTCTGCCTCCCAAGTGCTGAGATTAAAGGGGTGTGGGCGTGCGCGTGTATGTGTGTGTGGTGTATTTTCCAGGACCTCTGGAATTCCAAGGAGGCACCTTATGTTGATTTGGGCAGGGCCCCACCTCCCAGCCACTCCCCCTCCTCACTAGGATTATAGGCGGCGCCCCACCTCCCAGCCACGCCCCCTCCTCACTGGGATTATCTGCGGGGCCCCACCTCCCAGCCACGCCCCTCCTCACTGGGATTCCAGGCGGGAATCCACCTCCCAGCCCCACCCCCTCCTCAGAGATTCTAGGCGGGGCTCCACCTCCCAGCCACGCCCCTCCTCACTGGGATTCTAGGCGGGGCTCCACCTCCCAGCCACGCCCCTCCTCACTGGGATTCTAGGCGGGGCTCCACCTCCCAGCCACGCCCCTCCTCACTGGGATTCTAGGTGGGGCTCCACCTTCCAGCCACGCCCCCTCCTCACTGGGATTCTAGGCGGGGCTCCACCTCCCAGCCACGCCCCTCCTCACTGGGATTCTAGGTTGGGCCCCACTTCCAGCCACACCCCCTCCTCACTGGGATTCTAGGTGGGGCTCCACCTTCCAGCCACGCCCCCTCCTCACTGGGATTCTAGGCGGGGCTCCTCCTCCCAGCCACGCCCCTCCTCACTGGGATTCTAGGTTGGGCCCCACTTCCAGCCACGCCCCTCCTCTCTGGGATTCTAGGCGGGGCTCCACCACCCAGCCACGCCCCCTCCTCACTGGGATTCTAGGCGGGGCTCCACCTCCCAGCCACACCCCTCTCCTCACTGGGATTCTAGGCGGGGCTCCACCTCCCAGCCACGCCCCCTCCTCACTGGGATTCTAGGCGGGGCTCCACCTCCCAGCCTCGCCCCTCTCCTCACTGGGATTCTAGGCGGGGCTCCACCTCCCAGCCACGCCCCTCCTCACTGGGATTCTAGGTGGGGCTCCACCTCCCAGCCACGCCCCTCCTCACTGGGATTCTAGGTGGGGCTCCACCTCCCAGACACGCCCCCTCCTCACTGGGATTCTGGGCGGGGCTCCACCTCCCAGCCACGCCCCCTCCTCACTGGGATTCTAGGCGGGGCTCCACCTCCCAGCCACGCCCCTCCTCACTGGGATTCTAGGTGGGGCTCCACCTCCCAGCCACGCCCCCTCCTCACTGGGATTCTGGGCGGGGCTCCACCTCCCAGCCACGCCCCCTCCTCACTGGGATTCTAGGTGGGGCTCCACCTCCCAGCCACGCCCCCTCCTCACTGGGATTCTGGGCGGGGCTCCACCTCCCAGCCACGCCCCCTCCTCACTGGGATTCTAGGTGGGGCTCCACCTCCCAGCCACGCCCCTCCTCACTGGGATTCTAGGTGGGGCTCCACCTCCCAGCCACGCCCCCTCCTCACTGGGATTCTGGGCGGGGCTCCACCTCCCAGACACGCCCCCTCATCACTGGGATTCTAGGCGGGGCTCCACCTCCCCGCCACGCCCCCTCCTCACTGGGATTCTAGGCGGGGTCCACCTCCCAGCCACGCCCCTCTCCTCACTGGGATTCTAGGCGGGGCTCCACCTCCCAGCCACGCCCCTCTCCTCACTGGGATTCTAGGCGGGACTCCACCTCCCAGCCACGCCCCTCTCCTCACTGGGATTCTAGGCAGGGCTCCACCTCCCAGCCACACCCCTCCTCACGGGGATTCTAGGCGGGGTTCCACCTCCCAGCCCCTTTAAAAAAAATAATTTTATTAACTTATTTATTTTGAGACAGTGAATGAGTGCCTCAGGGGCCTCCAGCCACTGCAAATGAACTCGAGATGCGTGTACCACCTGTGCATTTGGTTAACATGGCTCCTGGGGAATCAAACCTTGGTCCTTAGGCTTCGCAGGCAAGTGCCTTAACCGCTAAGCCATCTCTCCAGCCATCCCAGCCCCTTTTATCATAAATCTCAGATTAGTCTAGAATTACTGTAGCCCATATTGAGCTGGAATTCGCAGTGAACCCCCTGCCGCAGTCTCCTCAGTGCACCTATGCCAGGCTCAGTATGCTCCCCTCCCCTGCTCCGGGACTGCAGCTCCCCGTCACTTAGGCGGATTAGGAGCTCCTAAACTGGTTTATGAGCTTTGTTCTCCAGGGAGAAGAGCCAGCCCCGCATTCCAGGTCACAGCACGCTCCCATCCCTGTGCCCTGTGCCGTGTCCCCAGCCCCCTGCGAGCTGTCATGGTGTCCCTCTTCTCCGGCCGCGTCTTGATCCGCAACAACAGCGACCAGGACGAGCTGGAGACGGACACGGAGTTGAGCCGCCGGCTGGAGAATCGGCTGGTGTTGCTGTTCTTCGGCGCGGGCACTTGTCCCAAGTGCCAGGCCTTCGCGCCCGTGCTCAAGGACTTCTTCGTGCGCCTCACTGACGAGTTCTACGTGCTGCGGGCAGCTCAGCTGGCCCTGGTATATGTGTCCCAGGACCGCACGGAGGAGCAGCAGGACCTGTTCCTCAGGGACATGCCTGAAAAGTGGCTCTACCTGCCTTTCGAGGACGACCTGAGGAGGTGAGGCCCGGGGAGGTCAGCGGGGACTTCCTGGAGGAGGGGCATCTGAGGCCGGGGATGCCTCCTCCAAGTAGAGGGATGCGCAGTCTGTGTGGACTGGAATGGAGGTGGTCCACCCTGCTCCCCGCCAACCCCAGGAAGCAAACAGCCTAGTTGGGCAAAAAGATTCCAAGCAAAAGTTAAGATAGATACGTGATGGCGGCCAGACATGGTGGCATGAGCCTGCCATACCGGCAGGTGGGGAGGCTGAAGCAGTAATATAGGGATTCAAAGCCTGCTTGGGTTATGTAGGGAGACTGTCAAAAATAAAGAACTATAGGTGGTGGAGCATGCCTTTAATTCCAGCACTCCAGGAGGCCGAGGTAGCAGGATATCTGTGAGTTCCAGGCAAGCCTGAGACTACATAGTGAATTCCAGGTCAGCCTGGGCTAGAGGGAGACCCCACCTCAAAAAAAAAAAAAAAAAAATAGGGCTAGAGAGATGGCATAGTGGTTAAGGCACTTGCCTGTGAAGTCTAAGGACTCAGGTTCGACTACCCAGAATGCATGTCATCCAGATGCACAAGGTGGTTTCATGATTCTGGAGTTCATTTGTAGTGGCTGGAGGCCCAGGCACACCCATTCCCCCCTCCTGCACCTCTCCCTCTCTCTCAAATAAATAAATAAAACCAAAAAATAAAAAGAAAACAGGGACTGGTGAGATGGTTCAGCAGATACAATGCTTGTCACAGAAGCATAAGGATCTGACTTCAGATCCCCAGCACCCACACAAAAATTTGGGCATGCTGGTGTGCACCTATAATCCCAATGCTGGAGGTCTAGTGGAATCAGTGACCTTCAGGTTTGGGAAAACATCTGATGTCCACCTCTGGTCTCCACATCCATTTTGTACACCATGCCCACACACATGTAACCATGCATATACACATGTGCGCATACCACACACACATACACATGTGAAAATATAAATAATCAAAACTCATCTGTGGTGGTTTGAATACGAATGTATGTCTCCCATAGCCGCAGGGATTTTTTATTGAGTTTGCCACTGGCCATGGTGGCCCACACCTTTAATCCTTCCTACCTCTGCCTCCCGAGTGCTGGGATTAAAGGCATGTGCCACCATGCCTGGCTTAAAAGATATTTTATTTATTTATTTAAAATATGTATTGTGCCAGGCATGGTGGCACATGCCTTTAATCCCGGCACTCGGGAGGCAGAGGTAGGAGGATTGCTGTGAGTTCAAGGCCAGCCTGAGACTACATAGTGAATTCCAGGTCAGCATGGGCCCTACCTTGAAAAACCAAAAAAATAAAAAATAAAAAAATATATATATATAGAGAGAGAGGGAGACGGAGAGTTTTTTTTTAAGCCGAGCATGGTGGTTCATGCTTTTTAATCCCAGGACTCAGGAGGTAGAGGTAGGAGGATTACTGAGAGTTCAATGCCACCCTGAGACTACATAGTGAGTTCCAGGTCAGCCTGGGCTACAGCAAAACCTTGCCTCAAAAAACCAAAAAAATAATAAAAAATAAAATAAAATTTTAGCCAGAAGTGATGGCACACGCCTTTAATCCTGGCACTCGGGAGGCAGCGGTAGGAGGATCGCTGTGAGTTCGAGACTACCCTGAGACTACATAGTGAATTCCAGGTCAGCCTGAGCTAGAGTGAGACCCTACCTCGAAAAACCAATAAATAAATAAATAAGATAAAATAAAATTTTAAAGAGAAAGAAAAAAACAAAACAAAACAAACAAACAACAACAACAAAAAAAAAACGAGCTTGTAACTTGAGTCTCTGGTGAGTGCAGCCCTGCTGGGAGGAGGTGTCACTGGGGGTGGATCTTGTAATACAACCATGCTGGGAATGCAGAGAGCCAAGTCTGAGCTGTGGCTGTTTGGTGGCGTCTCTGTACTATGATCTATGGAAGTGAGCTAGCTTCTTCCACCATTGATGGAGTTTCCCCTGGATTGTGTAAGCCAGAAATAAGCCCCTTTCCTCACATAAGCTGCTTCTGGCTGGGTGTTTGTTCCAGCAATGAGAGCGTAACTGCAACATGTAAAATATAAAAGAACTAGAGGCCTCCAAGGAGATGTCACACAAGAAGGGAGTGTGGAATGGAAGGAGGCTTCCAGGCAGAGTCTAGCACGAAAGCTTGGACTCTAGAGAGCTGCCAGGTCAGGAGCTGAGACCTCTCGGTGGATGACGGCTTGCTCCGCAAGGCTGGGTACGTTAGTTCCCATCCGCAGGCCCTATGTAAACACTGGAAGTTGAGGTGGGCTCCTGAAAGCCTAGTGTGCCTACAGCAAGAGAGGAGGCAGAGAAAGGAGAGTTTTCCTGGAAGCTTGTGGACCAGCTAGCTTGGCCAGCGCATCACAGTGGATAATAAGGACAAGAGACCTTGCCTTAGCATGAACTCAGAATGTTGTAGTCTGACCACCACACATGCACCACGGGATACATGTGCCTGTTTTCATGCTCATGCACCCCCTCCTGCCAAGAAAGAATAGACAGTTCAGGAGAACTAGGTAATTATGAATGCTGAATGCATGGGGAGAGAGCCATGGAAAGTACTTAGGGGCAGGGGAGAATAGGTGGGAGCCATGGTGAGTATTAAAGCCAGGAAGAGGAAGGTTCAGTCATTGTGCAAAGGTGCCTGACTAACATAACATCATAATTTGTGGTTCTGGTTATCTCAGAACTTTCCACTTTTCTGCTTATTAAGATATACCTTTTTTCCTTTTCTTTTCCTTTTATTTTAAGACAGGGTCTCCTGTAGCCCAGGCTGGCCTTGAACTCCCGATCCTCCTGCCTCTGCCTCCCATGTGCTAGGATGACAGTCTTATAGCATCATGCCTAGTCCTTTGTTTTGGAGAGAGTCTGACAGTGCAGGCTGGCTTGGAACTCAAGGCAATCCTCCTGCCTCAGCCTCCTACGTGGTGACAAACATGTGCCATCACACATGAGTTTTCATTTCTTTTTAATTTTTTGAGTGACAGAAAGAGCAAGCGAGAGAGAGAATGGGCATGCCAGGGCCTCCAGCCACTGCAAACGAACTCCAGATGCATGCACCCCCTTGTGCATCTGGCTAATGTGGGTCCTGGGAAATCAAGCCTCGAACCAGGGTACTTAGGCTTCACAGGCAAGCGCTTAACTGCTAAGCCTTCTCTTCTTTTTAATTTTAATTTTTAATTTTTCGAGGTAGGGTCTCAGCTCAGGCTGACCTGGAATTCACTGTGTAGTCTCAGGGTGGCCTCAAACTCATGGTGATCCTCCTATCTATGCCTCCGGAGTGCTGGAATTAAAGGCGTGTGCCACCACGCCCAGCTTCTTTTTAATTTTTTAAAAATATTTTTATTCATTTCGCCAGATGTGGTGGCACACGCCTTTAATCCCAGCACTTGGAAGGCAGAGGTGGAGTTCAAGGCCACCCTGAGACTACATAGTGAATTCCAGATCAACCTGGACTGGAGTGAAACCCTACCTCGAAAAACCAAAGATAAATAAATAAAATTAAAATAAAAATATTTTTATTCATTTGTAATTACAGAAAGATAGAGAGATGGAGGGGGGAGAGCATGCCAGGGCCTCTAGCCACTCACTGCAAACGAACTCCAGAAGCATGCACTACCTTGTGCATCTGGCTTACATGGGTACTGGGTAATTGAACTCAGGTTATTAGGTTTTGCAGGCAAGAGCCTTTAACCACTGAGCCATCTCTCCGCCCCTTCATTTCTTTTATTAAAAAAATTTATTTTTATTTATTTATTTGACAGAGAAAGAGGAAGAGAAAGAGAGAGAGAATGGGCTCACCAGGGCCTCCAGCCACTGCAAACGAACTCCAGATGCATGTGCTCCCTCGTGCATCTGGTTAATGTGGGTACTGGGGAATCAAACCTGGATCCTTTAGCTTTGCAGGCAAACGTCTTAACTGCTAAGCCATCTCTCCAGTGCCCTTCATTTCTTTTTAACTCCAACTTTATATTACTGTGAGAGTTCAGGGGCAGAACATTTTCATAGCATGCTAAGGGCTCTGGATTCCAAGTCCAGCATTGAAAACAAGATCCAAATGTAGCAGAAAAGTGAAAGAACTGTTTTTGAACATGAACCCTTACATTTTACCCAGACCCTCTGGGCATGTGACTTGTGTTGGAAGGTAAGTTACAGACTTCCTGATGAGTTGCAAACTTCATGACATTTTGCCAATTTCATTTGTTTTCTTACACAATTTCAAGTCTGGTCATGGGATGTTCATTTTGAATCATCTTGGTCAGAGTTGGCAGGCTTACTCACTGTCCTCTACAGCTGAGTAGGTGCCCCCCACCGTCCCCCAGACCCCCCCCCAAAAAAGAGTAGTATTTCTGTCCCAAGGGTAGAAACACCCACTGCAAGGATTACGCAGGAACTTTCTATTGAGACAAACACTCAGTGGATGGCACAGCCCTTCACCCAAGCACTCCAGAGACAGAGGCAAGAGCAGCAGTCAGTCTGGGCTGCATAGTGAGGTCTTGTTTCAAAAAACAACAGCCAGAGCCGGGCGTGGTAGCACACGCCTTTAATCCCAGCACTTGGGAGGCAGAGGTAGGAGGATCGCCGTGAGTTCGAGGCCACCCTGAGACTCCATAGTGAATTCCAGGTCAGCCTGGACTAGAGTGACACCCTACCTCGAAAAACCAAAAAAAAAAAAAAAAAAAAAAAAAAAAAGCTAACAACAGCGTGGTGGCACACACCTTTAATCCCAGCACTCGGGAGGCAGAGGTAGGAGGATCGCCATGAGTTCAAGGCCACCCTGAGACTACATAGTGAATTCCAGGTTAGCCTGGGCTAGAGTGAGACCCTACCTTGAAAAATCAAAACCCAAACAAAACAAACAAACAAACAAACAAACAAACAAAAAAAACCCAGAAGAATCGCAGGTTGAGAATACAGGCTGGCAGGCTTGTCTCCTGAGGACCCAGACTTTTCCATGACTTTCCCCAACACTCCGAACACAAATGAAAAACTCCTCCTTAGCATGTCTCCCACCCAGGGCCTGGGGTGATCCAGGCTTACCTCAATCATCATTCAACCAAGGGCCTTTGCATTTGTGGGGCTGATTGGGTATGATGAATGTTGCAGTCAGGTTCACATTGCTGGTAGAAATCACCCGACCAAGAGCAGCTTGTGGGGAAATAAAAAAAGAGTTTATTTTGACTTACAAACTTGCGGGGAAGCTCCATGATGGCAGGGGAAAACGACATGAGCAGAAGGTGGACATCACCTCCTGGCCAACATCAGATGGACAACAGTAGCAGGAGAGTGTGCCAAACACTGGCAAGAGGAAGCTGGCTATAACACCCATAAGCTCACCCCCCAGCAACACACTGCCTCCAGGAGGCATTAATTCCCAAATCTCCATCAGCGGGGAACCTAGCATTCAGAACACCTAAGTTTATGGAGGACACCTGAATCAAACCACCACAATGAGTGTGGGTGTATGTGGAGGTCAGAGGATAACTTCAGGAGTTGGTCTTCATCTTCAGCCTAGTTGGAGGAAGGGTCTCATTTTTTGTTGTTGGTTTTTCAAGGGATAGTCTTGCTCTAGCGCAGGCTGACCTGGAATTTACTATGTAGTCTCAGAGTAGCCTTGAATTCATGGTGATCTTCCTACCTCTGCCTCCTGAGTGCTGGGATTAAAGGCGTCCACCTCCACACCCGGCTCGTATTTTTTTTTTTTTTTTAACATTTCATTTCTTAGAGAAAGAGAGAGAATGGGCACACCAGGGCCTGTTGCCACTACAAACAAAACTCCAAAATCATGTGCCACTTTGTGCATCTGGCTGTACATGGGTACTGGGGAATCAAACGTGGGCCGTCAGGCTTTGCAGGCAAACACCTTTAACTGCTAAGGCATGTCTCCAGCCCCAAGGGTCTCTTATTTTGTTGTTCACCCATCTTGCCTCCCTTTGCCCTAGGCAAGGTGGGATTATAGGCACTAGCACTACAGCCCTGAGCTTTCCATGAATTTTGGGGATCTGAATGCACATCCTCTAGCTTACATGGCATCCATTTTATTATGAGCCGCCCACCCAGTTTGGATTTACTACTCACTGTTTATTGTATTTGCCGTGAGAAGTAGGAGAGATACACATGCAGTGTGTTACACAACTGTGACAACCTGAGCACAAATCCCCAGACCCCAGTTACAGCTGGAGTCGGTAGCACGCATCTATAACCCGAGACAGGAGGACCCCCAGAAGCAAACAAGAGACCTTGCCCCAAACAAGGTGGAAGGTGAGGATCAACAACACTCTAGGTTGTCCTCTGACCCCCACAGGTGCGAGGTGGCACGCACATGCATTAACACACATACAGACACGTCATTTGCACACATGAAGATATAAAAAGAAGGAATTAAAGAAAGGGACTAGAGGGTTGGAGGGATGGCTCAGTGATAAAGACGCTTGCCTGCAAAGCCCAAGGGCCTGAGTTCAATTCCCCAGTACCCGTGTAAAGCCTGACGCACAGAGTGGCGCATGCATGCATCTGGAGTCCATTTGTAGGCCCTGGCATGCCTATTCTCTGTCTCTCTTCTATCGCTCTCTCTCTCTCTCTGCTTGCAAATAAATAAATAAAATTACAGATTAAAAAAAAAAAAAAAAGGACAAGGAAGTAAATCCTGCATAGCAGGGCTGAGAGAGGGGTGGATGCCGGATCACAAAGGCACCTGCAGGGACCTGAGCACACAGCCAGGGCAAAGGCCTAGGTCCCGGTCCTCCAGGCCCCCAGCGGGCAGCCTCGGTTGTGGGCAGCTGGGATGCGGGGTCAGCATCGCGGACTGACCGCGCGCTTCCCGCAGGGACCTCGGCCGCCAGTTCTCCGTGGAGCGCCTGCCGGCGGTCGTGGTGCTCAAGCCGGGCGGGGACCTGCTCACGCGGGACGCGGCCGAGGAGATCCAGAGCCTGGGACCCGCATGCTTCGCCAACTGGCAGGAGGCCGCCGAGGTGCTGGACCGGAGCTTCCTGCAGCCCGAGGATCTGGACGAGCCCCCGCCGCGCAGCCTCACCGAGCCGCTGCGCCGCCGCAAGTACCGCGTGGACAAGGCGGCGCGGGGCGGGCGGGGCGCCCGGGACGGCGACGAGGCCTGCGCGGGGGCGGGGGAGGGGGCGGGGCTGTTCTGACGCCCCAGGCGTCCCCTGAGCCCTTTGCTACCCCAGCCCCCTAGTGCCATGCTGGCTGTCTGGGTAGACCCTGCACCTTGTGGTGTCCTTGGCCCGCCACACTTAAGACCCTATCCATAGCTAGACCTAAGGCCGGCCCCAGCCCAGGCCCCACCCCACCCTGACCCGGAACACTCCACCTGAACCCGGCCTCGCCCCACCCCACTCCAATCCCCTCCTTACTTCAGGCTCACCTGCAAGGTCACTTAGCCCTGGCCAGGAGGAAACCACTGCTCGCTCTTGTCTGGATAAAGGAGTATATGATGCCCACGAAACCGCCCTCTAAATCACTGTTTATGCACCTATATTAATGGTACTCTCACTTTTGGTTAGAGATGGCAGTGACCTGTGGGATGACTCAAACCCACCATAGTGCTGAGAAGAAGAGACAATGAAGTGGTCAGCACTAAGTGAGACGTCTCTATCACACCCTCCAAGGCTCAGGGTCCATTGCGGAAGAGGTGGTGGAAAGAATGTAGGGAGAGGAGTGCTTACAATGCTATCTTCCTGACACAAAATGGCTTGGTTATTCATGACCTCGCAGTGGCTGATGCTAAGCAAGACCTGCACAGCAGGAGGAAAAATGATGGCATCAAAATAGAAGAGAGACTAATTGAAAAGAAGAAGGGATTTACTGGAGGAGGGATTTGGGAGAAGGAAAAGAGAGGGTGGGAGGAGACTATGATCATAGAATATTGTTTATACTGATGAAAGTTGTCAATAAAAAAGAAAAAAAAAAAAGAACCCTTCCTTCTGGTCCCACCACCCAACTAGACCTGGCCTTTTCTAGGCTCAGTCCTTCAACACCTGTCCCTGTGAGCTGCTCCAGGCCTGCCCCTTTAGCTCTGTTAGCCACCCTGTGAGGCTCAGGCCTACTCTGCCATCTCCTGCTCCAGAGCTGGAAGCTGGCACCTTGTCAAAGTACAGACAGAAAATCTGTAGTCCATGGAGCAGGCTGCACTGCACACCATCAACGAACATCAGGAACGGGCAGATTGGACTGCCATCAAATCCAAATGCTTATACACAGCGAAAGACATGACAAAGTGAAGGCTACAGAGCTAGGGAAAATCCTTGCCAGCTATTTACCCCGTGAAATGTTAATATTCACACGTTTTTGTTTTGAAGTAGGGCCTCACTCTAGCCCAGTCTGATCTGGAACTCACTCTGAAGCCCAGGCTGGTGTTGAACTCATGGTGACCTCATACCTCAGCCTCGTAAGTACTGGAACTAAAAGTATGAGCCACAACATTTGGCTTTTCACAGATTATTATTATTTTTTATTTTTTATATTTATTTTTTTGTAAGCAGAGAGAGAGAGAGCAGAGAGACAGACAGGATGAGAGTGTGCCAGGGTCTCCAGTTATTGGAAACAAACTCCAGATACATGTACCACCTTGTGCATCTGGCTTACATGGGTACTAAGGAATCAAACCTGGGTCCTTAGGCTTCATAGGCAAGCACCTTAACTGCTAAGCCATCTCTCCAGCCCTTCAACTTATTATTATTATTATTATTATTATTATTATTATTATTCATGGTAGAGGATTGAGGGTTTTTTTTTTCTTCTGGCTTTTGAAGGTAGGGTCTCTAGTCCAGGCTGACCTGGAATTCACTATGTAATCTCAGGGTGGCCTTGAACTCATGGTGATCCTCCTTCCTCTGCTGGCTGTTTTTGTTTTTGTTTAAAATATTTTATTTTATTTATTTATTTGAGAGAGAGAGAGAGAGAGAGAGAGAGAGAGAAGGTGGGGGGAGGGAGGAGAATGGGCATGCCAGGGCCTCCAGCCATTGCAAACGAACTCCAGATGCATGTGATGTGCCTCCTTGTGCATCTGGCTTACGTGGGTTCTGGAGAATCAAACCAGGATTCTTTGGCTTTGCAGGCAAATGACTTAACTGCTAAACCATCTCTCCAGCCCTTGTTTGTTTGTTTGTTCCAAGGTAGAGTCTCACTCTAGCCCAGGCTGGCCTTAAACCCATAGCAATCCTCCTACCTCTGCCTCCCAAGTGCTAGGGTAAAAGGTGTGCACTACCACACCTAGATTTTTTAAAAAAATATTTTATTGCTGGGCATGGTGGTGCATGTCTTTAATCCCAGCACTCAGGGGGCCAGAGGTAGGAGGATTGCTGTGAGTTCAAGGCCACCCTGAGACTTGTAGTGAATTCCAGGTCAGCCTGGGCTAGGGTGAAACTCTACCTTGAACAACCAAAACACACACACACACACACACACACACACACACACACATATACACACACACATATTTGCAAGCAGAGAGAGATAGAAAAGAGACAAAAAGAATGGGCACACCCGGGTCTCCAGCCACTGCAAACAAACCCCAGATGCATGTGCCACTTTGTGCAGCTTGCTTTACATGGGAACTAGGGAATAGAACTCACTTTGGACATTAGCCTTTGCAAGAAAGCTCCTTAACCATTGAGTCATCTCTCCAGCCCCAGACCTCTTTTGTGTGTGTGTGGTATTTTTTTTTTTTCTTTTTGAGTTAGGGTCTTGCTCCAGCCCAGGCTGACCTGGAATTCACTCTGTAGTCTCAAGGAGGCCTCAAGCTCATGGCAATCCTCCTACGCCTACCAACCTGAGTGCTGGGATTAAAGGCGTGTGCCACCATGCCTGGCTCTTTTTTTTTTTTTTAATTAAAAGTTATTTTCAGGCTGGAGTATGGCTTAGTGGTTAAGGCACACCCCTGCAAAGCCTAAAGGATCCTGGTTTGATTTTCTAGGTCCCATGTAAGCCATATGCACATGGTGGCGCATGCGTCTGGAGTTCGTTTGCAGTGGCTAGAGGCCCTGGCATGCCCATTCTTTCTCTCTCCCTCTCTCTTTCTCTAATAAATAAATAAAGAAAATAAAAATATTTTTAAACAGTTTTATTTTCCCCGCATGGATATTTCTCAATGTTTTTAAATTTCTAGCTACTTTCTTTAAAATATGTATTTCTTTGGCCAAGTGTGGTGGTGCTTGCCTTTAATCCATCACTTGGGAGTCTGAGGTAGTAGACTTGCTGAGTTTTGGGCCATTTTGGAGCTATAGAGTGAGTTCCATGTCAGCCTGGGCTAGAGTGAGACCCTGTCACAAAAAAAAAAAAAAAAGCCAGGTGTGGTGGTGCACGCCTTTAATTCCAGCACTTGGAGGCAGAGGAAGGAGGATTGCTGTGAGTTCAAGGCCACTCTGAGACTACATAGTGAATTCCAGGTCAGCCTGGGCTAGAGTGAGACCCTACTTTGAAAATCCACAAAGTGCTGGGTGAGGTGGCGCACGTCTTTAATCTCAGCACTCGGGAGGCAGAGGTAGGAGGATCACTGTGAGTTCGAGGCCACCCTGAGCATACAGAGTGAATTCCAGGTCAGCCTGGGCTAGAGTGAGACCCTGCCTTGAAAAACCAAACAAACAAAAAAACCACACACAGAGAGAGGGAAGGTTTTGACTCATGACTTCAGTGTTCAGCCTGTCATGATGGGAAAACCATGGTGGTGTGCTCCGCATGTGGCAAACTCCTCACAGGACTCACGCACACCTGACACCTCCAGTACTCTCAGGTCTCCATTACAGCTCACACTTTCTTTCCTGTCACAGAGTGACAGGAAACTCACTCCGTACAGGAAATCAGACCCTACTACACACTGAATGGCCTCACAGGCATTTTTTTCTGGAACCTTGGTGAATGCCCCTGTGGTGGCTTGACTATGAAATGTCCCTCATAGCCTCATACTTAATCCCTAGCTAGTGGCAATTTGGGAGGTGGAGCCTTGCTGGAGGAGGTGTGTCACTTGAGTTGGGCCTTGGGGTGTAATAGCCCAAGCCCCCTTTGTCAAACCTAGCTCATGCTCTTCCTGTTTCCTGCCAGCTGATGGGACAAGATGTGATGCCCAGCCATGATGAAATTTCCCCTGGAAACTATATGCCAATATAAACCCTTTCTACCATATGCTGCTTTTGGTTGGGTGTTTTGTCCCAGCAACAAGAAGTTCTGACTCCACAACTCTTCCATTCTGCATGCCAGAAAAAGCAACACCCATGTGTACCACCTTGAGCTGTAGCCGTTTCCATGTGGTATGACCACAGCAAAAGACCCACTTCTCAGTGCCAACTTTGGGTTTTTTGTTTGTTTGTTTGGTTGGTTGGTTTGGTTTTTCATGGTAGGTTCTCACTCTAGCTCAGGCTGACGTAGAATTCACTATGCAGTCTCAGGCTGGCCTCAAACTCACAGCAATCCTCCTATGTCTGCCTCCTGAGTACTGAGACTAAAGGCGCGCACCACCACGCCCGGCTCAGTGCCAACTTTCTCTGTTGGTTACTTTCCTCATCACTGTGACAAAAACCCTGACAGAGAAATAGGAACAAATGTTTGTTTGGGCTCACAGTTCCAGAGGGTACAGTCACTCCAGTGGGAAAGGCATGGTGGGACAGCCCCAGGGTGGCGGGAGCACCCGATGCAGCTCTTTACATGGCAGCTAGGACAGGAAACAGACCAGAGCTGGAGGTGGGTAGCACCTCCAAAGGACCTCTTCTAGTGACCTATCCCCACCAGCAAGTCCCCACGTCCAAAACATTTCAGAATCTTCCCAAACAGCTCCACCATCAGGAGACCAAGGCGCAAAATATGAGCCAGTGGAGGATGTTCCAGACTCAAACCACAGCACTGTACCATACTCCTGTCCTTTCAGATGCTGAGATTTTTTCTCCTCAATTTAGTTTGATTTTTTTAAAAAAATATTTTATTTATTTATTTGAGAGAAAAGGAGGCAGAGAGAAGAAGAGAGGGAGAGAATGAGCGTTCCAGGGCCTCTAGCCACTGTAAAAGAGCTCCAGATGCATGCACCCCCTTGTGCAGCTGGCTTACATGGGTCCTGGAGAGTCGAACAGGGATCCTTTGGCTTTGCAGCCAAACGCCTTAACCGCTAAGCAATCTCTCCAGCCCTAGTTTGATATATTTTTTAAATGTTTGTTGCTGGGAATGGTGGCACATGCCTTTAACCCAGCACTCTGGGAGGCAGAGACAGGAGGATTGCTGTGAGTTCAAGGCCAGCATGAGACTACATAGTGAATTCTATGTCAGCCTGGACTACAGTGAGACCTACCTCAAAACCCCACCCCCCCAAAAAAAATGTTCTGGAGAGATGGCTTAATGGTTAAAGCGCTTGCCTGCAAAGCCAAATGATCTAGGTTTGATTCCCCAGGACCCACGTAAGCCAGATGCACAAGGTGGCGCATACGTCTAGAGTTCATTTGCAGCAGCTGAAGGCGCTGGTGAGCCTATTCTCTCCCTCTATCTGCCTCCCTCTCCCTCTCTCTCTCAAATAAATAAATAAGATTTTTAAAAAAATTTAAAAAGCCAGGCATGGTGGCACATGCCTTTAATCCCAGCACTTGGGAGATAGAGGTAGGAGGATCACTGTGAGGTCAAGGCCACCCTGAGACTACATAGTGAATTCCAGGTCAGCTTGGACTAGAGTGAGACCCTACATTGAAAAAAAAAAAAAAAAAAAAAAAGAAGAAGAAAGTTTGTCATGAACAAAAGAAAGAAAATAGCTTTATTTGCTATTGTAGTCACCTCCACGCTGCTGGGATGAACTTCCAAACCTGACAGTTTATGGGAGGAAGGGATTTATTTGAAGTTTACAGATCCAGAGGAAGTTCCATTGATGGTGGAAGAAGCTGGCTTCCTTTCACAGATTCAAGCAGAGAGACACAATCGCAAGCCAGCACACAGGAACCTGTGGCAGCAGCAGGATCCCCAGAGCTCACTTTGCATGCATTAGGTTGGAATCAGATCCACCCTCAGTAACACTTTAGGGCTGAGCCCCAGAATCTGCCCCCAGTGACACCTCCTCCAGCCAGGCAACTGGAGATAAACTTTTTAATAAAAACACCTGAGCTGAATGTATTTCAGATAACCTTTCCTCAGCATAGTGTCAGGTGCAGGGTTCACAACGGAGGATTGAAACAGTTTCTTGGGTGCAAAGTTTTATTTAGTGCCAAGAGAGACCTGTGGAATCTGAAGTGAAGGGCAAGGATGTTTCAGATCTCCAGGAGAGACTGGTGGGAATCAAAGCCAAAGAGCAGGAAGCCACAGAGCTCGGAGGAGGGGGAGGAAAGAGACTGTGAGGGAAGGGGCTTGAGCACCTGTGATTCAAGTCTACCTGATAGGGAGCATTCCCTTTGTGGGTCTGGATTTTTTTATTTTTTATTTTTAATGTGATTTTAGAGAGAGCGAGAGAGAAACACAGAGAGAGGGAGAGAACTGGCATGCCAGGGCCTCAGCCATTGTAATCTAACTCCAGACACTTGCGCCACCTAGTGAGCATGTTTGACCTTGCATTTGCCTCACCTTTGTGTGTCTGGCTTAAGAGGTATCTGGAGAGTAGAACATGGGTCCTTAGGCTTCTCAGGCAAGCGCCTTAACTGCTAAGCCATCTCTCCAGCCCCCTGGGTCTGGATTTTATGACCACCGATTAGGGTTCTTTGGTGTGCCTGCGGCCGCTCCCTCAGAGAAGGGAGGCTTGGATTGCCATGTCCTCTCCCAGGGCCACTGGTAGAAGCTGGGAGGAAGTCTCATTCATCGCCCAGGCCCTGGGGCAGTAACGCTTATATTATTTGGTCCTGGCACACTTGTTGGAAGGGGACAGACCTAGGAGAGAGCTTTCTTTCTTCTTTTGAGGTAGCCTCATACTCTAGCCTAGGATGATTCACTCTGTAGTCCCAGGCTGGCCACAAATTCACAGCGATCCTCCTATGTCTGCCTCCTAAGTGCTGGGATTACAGGCATGCACCACTATGCCTAGCCGAAACTTTCTTGAAATCTAACATTTCCAGCCTCTTTATTTACATTAAAAAAAAAAAACATCAAAAAAAAAAAAAAAAACAACAACAACAACAACAACAACAACAAAAAACCAGAGAGCCAGGCATGGTGGCACACGCCTTTCATCCCAGTACTCGGGAGGCAGAGGTAGAAGGATCATTGTGAGTTCGAGGCCACCCTGAGACTACATAGTGAATTCCAGGTCAGCCAGGACTAGAGTGAAACCCTATCTCGAAAAACCAAAAACCAAAACCAAACAAACAAAAGAACAAAAACAGAGAAATTGAAGTGGAAGAGTTAAGGGCAAGGCATTGAGATCACAAGAAAACAGCTTTATTAGACACCTAAGACTCAGGCAGAGTAACTCTCCCAAAAAACCTAAACCTCATCCAAGGTTTTCCACACTTCACACTTTTTATAGTAAAGAACAGCATACAGGAATGTTGATTGTATTTGGCAGTATTTGATTGGTTACTTCTTCTTTTTTTTTTCACTTTGGATTCCCAGGGTGGCCTCGAACTCACAGTGATTCTCCTACCTCTGCCTCCTGAGTGCTGGGATTAAAGGCGTGCATGCCTGACTTGGTTACTTCTTTAATATTTTCTTTCTTATTTATTTTCAAGCAGAGAAACAGAGAGAGAGAGAGAGAGAGAGAGAGAGAGAGAGAGAGAGATAGGCAGACAAACAAACAGACAAAGAGAATGAGTGCATCAGGATGTCCAGATGCTGCAAACGAACTCCAGATGCATGTGCCACTTTGTGCATCTGGCTTTACATGGGTACTGGGGAATTGAACCTGGGTCATTAGGCTTTGCAGGCAAGTGCCTTAACTGCTGAGCCATGTCTCCCGCCCATGATTGGCTATTTGTATCTCTAGGTAGAATAGGGTTATAGAGAAGGAGGGAGTTAGGCTCAAGGACACTGACCAGTCCCCCTTATCATCTGGCCTATCCTCCCTGCCATAATACAGTAACATATTATCCTAAGCTCCTGGGCTCCAAGGTTACTTGCATGCATACGGACACGCAGCTGTCGTCTCTGTTCTGTGAAGGCCCTTGACTCATCCCCACCCTTTACCACAGGGCAGCTGTGTAGAAAAAGGCCATGAGGAGGTAGTGGAGCTGTAGGGGCATGTGATCATCTCTTTAAGCAAGCACCTTAACCACTGAGCCATCTCTCCAGCCAGTAGGCCTACCCATCTTGGGGTATCTGATCTGTACTCCAGCATCATGAGGACGTTATCTTCATGAGTTTATGTGATATGCTGGACTGTGGTGTGGACAAATTAGGTTAGCAAGCAGATTAGAGGCCTATAGACAAGAATCGAAATGGTCATTGAGGAAGTAACAAGTAGTTTTAAAATCTTTTGGAATTAGATCTGCTGAGATTAATTGTATATGTAGGCACATAAAAGACTGACTCATGGACTGGAGAGAGCTCAGCAGTTAAAGGCAGTTGCTTGCAAAGCCTGATGATGGCCCAGGTTTGAGTCCCCAGTACCCATGTAAAGCCAGATACACAAAGTGTTACATGCATCTGGAATTTGTTTGCAGTGGCAAAAGGCCTTGGATCACCCATTCTCTCTCTCTTTTTTTTCGAGGTAGGGTCTCATTCTAGTCCAGGCTGACCTGGAATTCACTATGTAGTCTCAGGGTGGCCTTGAACTCACGGTGATCCTCTTACCTCTGCCTCCTGAGTGCTGGGATTAAAAGTATGGGCCACCTCGCCCAGCCCATTCTCTCTTTGTTAAGTTAAACAAATAAATGGGGGGGGGGGGGAGATGGCTGAGTGGTTAAGGCACTCGTCTGCAAAGCCAAAGGACCCGAGTTCAGTTTCCCAGTCCCCACATAAAGCCAGATGCACAAAGTGGTACATACATCTGGAATTCTTTTATTTTTATTTTTATTTATTTATTTATTTTCTCAATTTTTATTAACATTTTCCATGATTATAAAAAATATCCCATGGTAATGCCCTCCCTCCCCCCACTTTCCTCTTTGAAATTCCATTCTCCATCATATCCTCTCCCCATCTCAATCAGTCTCTCTTTTATTTTGATGTCATGATATTTTCCTCCTCTTATGATGGTCTTGTATAGGTAGTGTCAGGCACTATGAGGTCATGGATATCCAGGCCATTTTATGTCTGGAGGGAGCACGTTGTAAGGAGTCCTACCCTTCCTTTGGTTCTTACATTCTTTCTGCCACCTCTTCCGCATTAGACCCTGAGCCTTGGAAGGTGTGATCGAGATGTTACTCAGTACTCCAGTCACTTCTTTCCAGCACCATGATGCCTTCTGAGTCATCCCTAGGTCACTGACATCTGAAAAGAGAAGATTCTCTACCCAAAGTGAGAGTAGCATTAATATAAGGGTATGAATATTAAGAGAAGTGCTTACTGGGCAGTTTGATAAGCATAGTATACACATTTTTCCAGACATCAGCAGTACATCTGGAATTCTTTTGCAGTGGCTAGAGACCCTGGAGTACCCATTCTCTCTCTCTCTCTCTCTGCTTGCAAATAAATAAAAATAAGAATGTATAAATATATTAAAGATTTATTTTATTTTATTATTTATTTTATTTATTTGAGAGCAAGAGAGAGAGAGAGAGAGAGAGAGAGAGAGAGAGAGAGAATGGGCACACCAGGGCCTCCAGCCACTGCAAACAAACTCCAGACACATGTACCACCTGTGCATCTGGCTTACGTGTGTACTGAGGAATTACGCCACAAACGGGGTCCTTAGACTTCACAGGCAAGCCCTTAACCACTAAGCCATCTCTCCAGCCCTATTTTATTTTTTTTTATTTGAGAAGGACAGAGAGAAAGAGAAAGAGAGGATTGGTGTGCTAGGGTGTCAGCCACTGAAATCGAACTCCAGATGCTTGCGTCACCTAGTGAGTATGTATGACCTTGTGCTTGCCTCACTTTTGTGTGTCTGGCTTACGTGGGATCTGGAGAGTCGAACATGGGTCCTTAGGCTTTGTAGGCAAGCACCTTAATCACTAAGCCATCTCTCCAGCCCTAAAAGATATATTACTCCTATTATGTGTTACGTGCAAATGTCATGTCGGATATTGAAAAATTATATACACACATATACATTTTAAATCTTTATTTATTTTTAAATAGTCATTTTTACTTATATATTAGAGACAAAGAGAGAGCCAGAGCAAGAGAGAGAGAGAGAATGGGTGCACCAGAACATCTAGCCACTGCAAATGAACTTCAGAGGCATGCACCACCATGTGCATCTGGCTTATGTGGGATCTGGAGAATTGAGCCTGGATCCTTAGGCTTTGCAGGCAAGCTAAGCCATCTCTCCAGCCCATTTATTTTTTATTGACAACTTCTATACTTACAGACAATAAACCATGATATTTCCTTCCCCCACTTTCCCTTTAAAACTCTGCTCTCCATCATATCCCCTCCCTCTCTCCATTAGTCTCTCAGTTTTTTAAAGATTTTTTTTTTTTTTTTTTTTTGGTTTTTCGAGGTAGGGTCTCACTCTAGCCCAGGCTGACCTGGAATTCACTATGGAGTCTCAGGGTGGCCCCGAATTCACGGCGATCCTCCTACCTCTGCCTCCCGAGTGCTGGGATTAAAGGCGTGCACCACCACGCCTGGCTTAAAGATTTATTTTTATTTATTTATTTATTAGAAACAGAAATAGAGGAGAGAGAGAGACAGACTGAGAATGGGCACGCCAGGGATTGTAACCACTGCAAACAAACTCCAGATGCGTGTGCCATCATGTGCATCTGGCTTCACAGGCAAGCACCTTAACCGCTAAGCCATCTCTCCAGGCCTAGTCTCTCTTTTAATTTGATGTTGTCATCTTTTTCTCCTATTATGAGGGTCTTGTGTAGGTATTGCTAGGCACTGTGAGGTCACATATATACATTTATATCAAGACCAGATTACAATGGCTAATATATTAATGTGATCTAGGAGATTCTTTTTTTCTTTTTCTTTTCTTTTCTTTTCTTTCTTTCTTTTTTTTTTTTTTTTTGTGGTTTTTCAAGATAGTGTCTTGCTCTAGCCCAGGCTGACCTGGAATTCACTATGTAGGAGATCCTTTTTTTTTTTTTTAATGGTTTGTTTATTTATTTATTTATTTATTTATTTATTTTGGTTTTTCAAGGTATGGTCTCACTCTATCTCAGGCTGACCTGGGATTCACTATGGAGTCTCAGGGTGGCCTCAAACTCACGAAATCCTCCTACCTCTGTCTCCCGAGTGCTGGGATTAAAGGTGTGCGCCACTACGCCTGGCGCTATTTTTAATTTTTTTTAAGAGAGAGAGAGAGAGAGAGAGAGAGAGAGAGAGGGAGAGATTGAGAGAGAGAATTAGCATGCTAGAGCCTCAGCCTCTGCAATCAAATTCCAGACACTTGCACCACCTAGTGGGCATGTGTGACCTTGCACTTGACTTACCTTTTGTGTGTTGGGCTTTCATGAGATCTGGAGAATCGAACAAGGGTCCTTAGGTTTTGCAGGCAAGTTCCTTAACCACTAACCCATCTCTCCAGCCCTGTAGGGGATTCCTTACTGATGGCTTCTGAAGTGCTGCCTCCTGGGCTAGAGAGATGGCTCAGTGTTAAGGAGTTTGCCTGAAGTGCTACCTCCCTATCAGCCTTATCTACCATAGACTAGGTGTAAGCCTCCTAGTCGTGAGGGACAACAGGCGGCCACATGCAGAAAGTGTAATGTGATGTTTGGCAAAAGGGAACCAAAAGCTGGGGCTTCCAGAAGCCACACCTGTGTCACTAGAACTTCTGCAAAGGACTTCAGCAATTGGGGAGAGAGGAGTGTTACAGGTTCAGAGCCAAAATTATTTTGGGCCTTTAAAAATGGCCAGTGTTGGGCTGGAGAGGTAGCTTAGTGGTTAAGGTGCTCACCTGCAAAGCAAAAGGACTTAGGTTGGACTCCCCAGGACCCACATAAGCTACATGCACAAGGTGGTGCACATGTCTGGAGTTCATTTGCAATGGCTGGAGGCCTTGGCACACCCATTCTCATTTTCTCTCTCTGCTTCCTTCTATAACAAATAAATAAAAAAAAACAAAATTAAAAAAATATAGCCAGCTTCTTATCTTTTTCTGTGTATGACTTGACATCTCTGTAACCAGGTGTGACACTCATTGTTCTGGATTAAGTTTTTCTTGACATACATCACCCATACATAAGACTTTGTTTATTTCCTCTGAGAAAAAATCATTCCTTTGTCTGCAGGACTCAAGTTTTTCTGCTTTCCAATGTCAGGAGGAGTCAATCTTTTTTTTTTTTATTTTTTATTATTGAAAGAGAGGGAGAAAGAAGCAGGTAGATAGAACAGGCACACCAAGGCCTTCAGCCACTGTAAGCGAACTCCAGATGCATGTGCCACCATGTGCATCTGGCTTATGTGGGTCCTGGGGGATTTAACCAGGGTCCTTTGGCTTTGCAGGCAAAGCCTTAACCGCTAAGCCATCTTTCCAGCCCAGGGGTCAATCTTTTTGTTGTTGTTGTCGTTTTGTGAGGTAGGGTCTCATTCTATATTCTCAGGCTAGCCTCAAACTCACAGCAATCCTCCTACCTCTGCCTCCTAACTGCTGGCATTAAAAGTGTGCACCACTATGCCTAGCTGAGAAGAAGATATATACATACACACACACACACACACACACATATGAGGAGAAAATGCTTTTATTAATCACAATATGAAACTGACATGAAATCCTGTTAGAATGGAACCAGGATAAATAGTGCTGTTACAAAATTTGTATTTTCACATCCACTTTAGAGGAAAAATATTACATATTAGGGCTTTTCTTGGGGTTATGGATTGATGTCAATAAAATCTTTTTTTGGTAAAAAATAGTAATTAACATATATTTTCAAACTATATGCTAAGACCCAGTTAGAAGGGCAACTATGAAGTCTGCCTTGTTAACAATTGGCAGGGCTAGGACTATTCTCATCTCAGCCGCTGCAAGGAAGTTATATTTTTTAAGGTATTTGTTTATTTATTTGAAAGCAAAGAGAGAAAGAGAGAAGAGAGACAGAGAGAATGGGTGCACCATGGCCTCCAGCTGCTGCAAATGAACTCCAGATGCATGTGCTACTTAATGCATCTGGCTTTGCCTGGGTGTTAGGAAATCGAACCCTGGTCATTAGGCGTTGCAGGTAAATGTCTTAACTGCTGAGCCATGTCTCCAGCCCCTGAAGAAAGTTTTAGTTTTAAATATTTTATTTATTTTGAGAGGGGATGAGAGAGAGGAAGAGGCAGATGAAGAGAGAGATAGAGCCGGGCGTGGTGGTGCACTCCTTTAATCCCAGCACTCGGGATGCAGGAGTAGGAGGATCACCATGAGTTTGGGACCACCCTTGGTCTCGATCTAGCCCAGGCTGACCTGGAATTCAATATATAGTCTCAGTGTGGCCTCAAACTCAAGGTGATCCTCCTACCTCTGCCTCCCAGGTGCTGGGATTAAAGGCATGTGCCACCATGCCCATTTCTTTTTTTTTTTTTTAATTACAAGATTTTTATTGGCTAAATTAGCCCTAAAAGAGAAACAGAATAATTTATATTCCTTCATGATCTGGTATGGGTAAAATTTTAAGAGGTGCAGAATTTAGTCCAGTATTGAAATAGGGACAAATGGCATTGCTGAAACCATCATTAAACATGTAGATGAAAGAATTATTATTCCTATCATAAAAGGAGACTTCATATAATTCATAGTCCAAAAAAATGCCAATCTTACTGGGCCACACTGCAGGTACTCCCTGCATTCTCATGGGACCAAATGTAACATGCCCAGTCCTGGAGTACAGCCCAATAGCCCAAAGGCCTTCAACAAGTGAGGGCTGGTTCTGCCAGGTCCTGGGAAAACAATCTTGACACACACTCACAGTCCACTCATGTTTTCTCCTCACTTCTACCTCCCAGTAATGACGGCCAGAAACAAACTTCTCAAAGCCCAGGATAGAAGGGCAGAAAGCAAACCTCTGGGGGCTATCACAGACGTTTTGTTTGGCTGTACTGAACTGCACGATTTTTCTGTCCTTAGAAACTACAAGCTGAACATGGGCTGTGTCGAAATCGAAATTCACATCTGTTTGAAATCGCTTGATAACTCTGTCCAGGCCAGAATACAGTGGAGGGAGACTGAATCCGCATTCCTTTAAGCAGAATGAGAAGACTTTGGGGCGCCTCAGGTTTCGATACCGGTGATAGATGCTCCGAGCGTGGGTCAACAGCACCGTATTGGGAAGCGGGCCCTTGTCCTGCAATTCCCCCAGGAGGTGTTTTAATGTGGAAGCATGGTCTGAAAGGCTGGCAAAGTTCTCACTAAGTTTTGATAAAATGCCCAACCCTTCAACTTCCATTTCCTTCACATAGCCTCCCACTCATCCTGTAAAAACTGCCTAAACTGCTCAAATTCAGAATGTATTGCTTCCTTCCTCTGCTCTGCCATCTTCCTCAGCTCCAGCGACTTGCTGCCTTGCAGGACTATTATTCTTTCAACCCGTTCCACGTTATTTTTCAGGGGCTCAATGCTGCTTTCTAAAATTTTCCTGTGGTAAGTGGCCACTTTCTTAATGTGGCAAATGTAATGTCTCTGGTGTTCAACAGAGACGGTGCACTGGCTACATAAGACCTGTTGGTCCTTCATACAGAAATGGGTGAGAATCTGCTGGTGCTTCTTGCACACCACGGTGTCCTTCAGACTCTTCCTCTTGCTTCTTCGGATCTTCAAACACCTGGCAATTTCAGCCAGGTTACGGAGCTGGCGGTTCCTCCTGAAGTTCCTCTGTGAAAAGCAAATTCGGCAGACAGGGCATGGAAGGGCACCCTTTAGATCTTTCCAGGACCTACTGAGGCAGGCATAACAGAAGTTGTGTCCACAGCTAATAGTAACTGGGTCTTTGAGGTAATTCAGACACATGGGACAGCCGCACTCCTCTTGGAGGTTCTCCAGGGCTGTCTCGAACTCCATCAGAACGTGAGCAAAGGTGGAAGGCGGTGGGAAAAGGCGATGTTCCCTTGGGAGGGTCGGCCTCCCCGAAGCTCAGGATCCAGTGAGGAGCGCTAGTCCTACAAGGCTTGCAGAAGGGCCAACAGGAAGTCTCACTGGCTTGACTCACTGATGCTCACTGAAGTCTACCACTTCAGCTCAGAGGAAGAGCACAATTCGGAGTTCATCACTCTGTCCCAGGTTAGCTTATCAAAACAGAAGTTTAATAATTTTCTTCAAGGATGCAGCCACAGGTCTAATGGACCAATAATTCCTGCGCCAGGTAGAGCAGCGGCCGAGGCTGGAAGCCTTTCTTTTTTGAAGCAGAATCTTACTCTAGCTCAGGCTGGCCCTGAACTCACAGTGATTCTCTACGTCAGCCTCCTGAGTGCGAGGGTTAAAGGTGTGTGTCACTGATGCAAAATTTTGGGGTTCAGGGGTTCCCAAGATCTGTGAACCCCAATTTTTGGGTCCTTATCTGATTTATCTAAGAATTGATAAAATGGACTTCAAGCAGGGGGCTTAATGATTAAGGCTCATGCCTGCAAAGCCACAGGACCCAGGCTCAGTTCCCCAGGACCCATGTAAAGCCAGGTGCACAGGGTGACACATGGGTCGAGAATTCGTTTGTAGTGGCTGGAGGCCCTGGAGGGCCCATTCTCTCTCTCTCTCTCATCTGTCTGCCTCTTTCTCTCTCTCTCTCTCAAATAAATAAATGAAATGAAAACAAAACAAATAACTTTAAAAGCCAGGTGTAGTGTAACATACTTTTAATCCTAGCATTCAGAAGGCAGAGGTAGGAGGATTGCTGTGAGTTTGAGGCCAGCCTGAAACTATATTGAATTCCAGGTAAGCCTGGGAAAGAGCAAGACCCTACCTTGGAAAAAGACAAAAAAAAAAAAAAAAAAAAAAGACCAAAGAAGATTAAGAAAGAATGAAGGGGATGGAGAGATAGCTTACAGTTAAGGTGTTTGCCTGCAAAGCCAAAGGATACAGGTTTGATTCTCCAGGACCCACGTAAGCCAGTTGCACAAGATGGTGCATGCATTTGGAGTTCGTTTGCAATAGCTAAAGGCCCTGGTGTGCCCATTCTCTCTCTGCCTTTCTGTGAAAGAAAGAAAGGAAGAAAAGAGAGAGTGAAGGACTCAGAGGTCAAAGAAAAATTATGCATGTAATCAAAGTGAGAAAACACCCCAAAACAAGACATATGTAGGAGGCAAGCAGGAAAATACCTAGGCCCAGAGACATGCTCCCCTGCTGGAAGTGGGGCTGCAAACGAACTCCAGATGCATGTGCCACTTTGTGCATCTGGCTTTACATGGGTACTGGGGAATTGAACCTGGGTCATTAGGCTTTGCAGGCAAGTGCCTTAACTGCTGAGCCATGTCTCCCGCCCATGATTGGCTATTTGTATCTCTAGGTAGAATAGGGTTATAGAGAAGGAGGGAGTTAGGCTCAAGGACACTGACCAGTCCCCCTTATCATCTGGCCTATCCTCCCTGCCATAATACAGTAACATATTATCCTAAGCTCCTGGGCTCCAAGGTTACTTGCATGCATACGGACACGCAGCTGTCGTCTCTGTTCTGTGAAGGCCCTTGACTCATCCCCACCCTTTACCACAGGGCAGCTGTGTAGAAAAAGGCCATGAGGAGGTAGTGGAGCTGTAGGGGCATGTGATCATCTCTTTAAGCAAGCACCTTAACCACTGAGCCATCTCTCCAGCCAGTAGGCCTACCCATCTTGGGGTATCTGATCTGTACTCCAGCATCATGAGGACGTTATCTTCATGAGTTTATGTGATATGCTGGACTGTGGTGTGGACAAATTAGGTTAGCAAGCAGATTAGAGGCCTATAGACAAGAATCGAAATGGTCATTGAGGAAGTAACAAGTAGTTTTAAAATCTTTTGGAATTAGATCTGCTGAGATTAATTGTATATGTAGGCACATAAAAGACTGACTCATGGACTGGAGAGAGCTCAGCAGTTAAAGGCAGTTGCTTGCAAAGCCTGATGATGGCCCAGGTTTGAGTCCCCAGTACCCATGTAAAGCCAGATACACAAAGTGTTACATGCATCTGGAATTTGTTTGCAGTGGCAAAAGGCCTTGGATCACCCATTCTCTCTCTCTTTTTTTTCGAGGTAGGGTCTCATTCTAGTCCAGGCTGACCTGGAATTCACTATGTAGTCTCAGGGTGGCCTTGAACTCACGGTGATCCTCTTACCTCTGCCTCCTGAGTGCTGGGATTAAAAGTATGGGCCACCTCGCCCAGCCCATTCTCTCTTTGTTAAGTTAAACAAATAAATGGGGGGGGGGGGAGATGGCTGAGTGGTTAAGGCACTCGTCTGCAAAGCCAAAGGACCCGAGTTCAGTTTCCCAGTCCCCACATAAAGCCAGATGCACAAAGTGGTACATACATCTGGAATTCTTTTATTTTTATTTTTATTTATTTATTTATTTTCTCAATTTTTATTAACATTTTCCATGATTATAAAAAATATCCCATGGTAATGCCCTCCCTCCCCCCACTTTCCTCTTTGAAATTCCATTCTCCATCATATCCTCTCCCCATCTCAATCAGTCTCTCTTTTATTTTGATGTCATGATATTTTCCTCCTCTTATGATGGTCTTGTATAGGTAGTGTCAGGCACTATGAGGTCATGGATATCCAGGCCATTTTATGTCTGGAGGGAGCACGTTGTAAGGAGTCCTACCCTTCCTTTGGTTCTTACATTCTTTCTGCCACCTCTTCCGCATTAGACCCTGAGCCTTGGAAGGTGTGATCGAGATGTTACTCAGTACTCCAGTCACTTCTTTCCAGCACTATGATACCTTCTGAGTCATCCCTAGGTCACTGACATCTGAAAAGAGAAGATTCTCTACCCAAAGTGAGAGTAGCATTAATATAAGGGTATGAATATTAAGAGAAGTGCTTACTGGGCAGTTTGATAAGCATAGTATACACATTTTTCCAGACATCAGCAGTACATCTGGAATTCTTTTGCAGTGGCTAGAGACCCTGGAGTACCCATTCTCTCTCTCTCTCTCTCTGCTTGCAAATAAATAAAAATAAGAATGTATAAATATATTAAAGATTTATTTTATTTTATTATTTATTTTATTTATTTGAGAGCAAGAGAGAGAGAGAGAGAGAGAGAGAGAGAGAGAGAGAGAATGGGCACACCAGGGCCTCCAGCCACTGCAAACAAACTCCAGACACATGTACCACCTGTGCATCTGGCTTACGTGTGTACTGAGGAATTACGCCACAAACCGGGGTCCTTAGACTTCACAGGCAAGCCCTTAACCACTAAGCCATCTCTCCAGCCCTATTTTATTTTTTTTTATTTGAGAAGGACAGAGAGAAAGAGAAAGAGAGGATTGGTATGCTAGGGTGTCAGCCACTGAAATCGAACTCCAGATGCTTGCGTCACCTAGTGAGTATGTATGACCTTGTGCTTGCCTCACTTTTGTGTGTCTGGCTTACGTGGGATCTGGAGAGTCGAACATGGGTCCTTAGGCTTTGTAGGCAAGCACCTTAATCACTAAGCCATCTCTCCAGCCCTAAAAGATATATTACTCCTATTATGTGTTACGTGCAAATGTCATGTCGGATATTGAAAAATTATATACACACATATACATTTTAAATCTTTATTTATTTTTAAATAGTCATTTTTACTTATATATTAGAGACAAAGAGAGAGCCAGAGCAAGAGAGAGAGAGAGAATGGGTGCACCAGAACATCTAGCCACTGCAAATGAACTTCAGAGGCATGCACCACCATGTGCATCTGGCTTATGTGGGATCTGGAGAATTGAGCCTGGATCCTTAGGCTTTGCAGGCAAGCTAAGCCATCTCTCCAGCCCATTTATTTTTTATTGACAACTTCTATACTTACAGACAATAAACCATGATATTTCCTTCCCCCACTTTCCCTTTAAAACTCTGCTCTCCATCATATCCCCTCCCTCTCTCCATTAGTCTCTCAGTTTTTTAAAGATTTTTTTTTTTTTTTTTTTTTGGTTTTTCGAGGTAGGGTCTCACTCTAGCCCAGGCTGACCTGGAATTCACTATGGAGTCTCAGGGTGGCCCCGAATTCACGGCGATCCTCCTACCTCTGCCTCCCGAGTGCTGGGATTAAAGGCGTGCACCACCACGCCTGGCTTAAAGATTTATTTTTATTTATTTATTTATTAGAAACAGAAATAGAGGAGAGAGAGAGACAGACTGAGAATGGGCACGCCAGGGATTGTAACCACTGCAAACAAACTCCAGATGCGTGTGCCATCATGTGCATCTGGCTTCACAGGCAAGCACCTTAACCGCTAAGCCATCTCTCCAGGCCTAGTCTCTCTTTTAATTTGATGTTGTCATCTTTTTCTCCTATTATGAGGGTCTTGTGTAGGTATTGCTAGGCACTGTGAGGTCACATATATACATTTATATCAAGACCAGATTACAATGGCTAATATATTAATGTGATCTAGGAGATTCTTTTTTTCTTTTTCTTTTCTTTTCTTTTCTTTCTTTCTTTTTTTTTTTTTTTTTTGTGGTTTTTCAAGATAGTGTCTTGCTCTAGCCCAGGCTGACCTGGAATTCACTATGTAGGAGATCCTTTTTTTTTTTTTTTAATGGTTTGTTTATTTATTTATTTATTTATTTATTTTGGTTTTTCAAGGTATGGTCTCACTCTATCTCAGGCTGACCTGGGATTCACTATGGAGTCTCAGGGTGGCCTCAAACTCACGAAATCCTCCTACCTCTGTCTCCCGAGTGCTGGGATTAAAGGTGTGCGCCACTACGCCTGGCGCTATTTTTAATTTTTTTTAAGAGAGAGAGAGAGAGAGAGAGAGAGAGGGAGAGATTGAGAGAGAGAATTAGCATGCTAGAGCCTCAGCCTCTGCAATCAAATTCCAGACACTTGCACCACCTAGTGGGCATGTGTGACCTTGCACTTGACTTACCTTTTGTGTGTTGGGCTTTCATGAGATCTGGAGAATCGAACAAGGGTCCTTAGGTTTTGCAGGCAAGTTCCTTAACCACTAACCCATCTCTCCAGCCCTGTAGGGGATTCCTTACTGATGGCTTCTGAAGTGCTGCCTCCTGGGCTAGAGAGATGGCTCAGTGTTAAGGAGTTTGCCTGAAGTGCTACCTCCCTATCAGCCTTATCTACCATAGACTAGGTGTAAGCCTCCTAGTCGTGAGGGACAACAGGCGGCCACATGCAGAAAGTGTAATGTGATGTTTGGCAAAAGGGAACCAAAAGCTGGGGCTTCCAGAAGCCACACCTGTGTCACTAGAACTTCTGCAAAGGACTTCAGCAATTGGGGAGAGAGGAGTGTTACAGGTTCAGAGCCAAAATTATTTTGGGCCTTTAAAAATGGCCAGTGTTGGGCTGGAGAGGTAGCTTAGTGGTTAAGGTGCTCACCTGCAAAGCAAAAGGACTTAGGTTGGACTCCCCAGGACCCACATAAGCTACATGCACAAGGTGGTGCACATGTCTGGAGTTCAT
The DNA here is from genome assembly GCA_036346955.1 of Dipus sagitta. NCBI lineage: Eukaryota > Metazoa > Chordata > Mammalia > Rodentia > Dipodidae > Dipus > Dipus sagitta. Next base: position 221,816,636 of record CM070770.1, read on the forward strand.
TTGCAATGGCTGGAGGCCTTGGCACACCCATTCTCATTTTCTCTCTCTGCTTCCTTCTATAACAAATAAATAAAAAAAAACAAAATTAAAAAAATATAGCCAGCTTCTTATCTTTTTCTGTGTATGACTTGACATCTCTGTAACCAGGTGTGACACTCATTGTTCTGGATTAAGTTTTTCTTGACATACATCACCCATACATAAGACTTTGTTTATTTCCTCTGAGAAAAAATCATTCCTTTGTCTGCAGGACTCAAGTTTTTCTGCTTTCCAATGTCAGGAGGAGTCAATCTTTTTTTTTTTTTATTTTTTATTATTGAAAGAGAGGGAGAAAGAAGCAGGTAGATAGAACAGGCACACCAAGGCCTTCAGCCACTGTAAGCGAACTCCAGATGCATGTGCCACCATGTGCATCTGGCTTATGTGGGTCCTGGGGGATTTAACCAGGGTCCTTTGGCTTTGCAGGCAAAGCCTTAACCGCTAAGCCATCTTTCCAGCCCAGGGGTCAATCTTTTTGTTGTTGTTGTCGTTTTGTGAGGTAGGGTCTCATTCTATATTCTCAGGCTAGCCTCAAACTCACAGCAATCCTCCTACCTCTGCCTCCTAACTGCTGGCATTAAAAGTGTGCACCACTATGCCTAGCTGAGAAGAAGATATATACATACACACACACACACACACACACATATGAGGAGAAAATGCTTTTATTAATCACAATATGAAACTGACATGAAATCCTGTTAGAATGGAACCAGGATAAATAGTGCTGTTACAAAATTTGTATTTTCACATCCACTTTAGAGGAAAAATATTACATATTAGGGCTTTTCTTGGGGTTATGGATTGATGTCAATAAAATCTTTTTTTGGTAAAAAATAGTAATTAACATATATTTTCAAACTATATGCTAAGACCCAGTTAGAAGGGCAACTATGAAGTCTGCCTTGTTAACAATTGGCAGGGCTAGGACTATTCTCATCTCAGCTGCTGCAAGGAAGTTATATTTTTTAAGGTATTTGTTTATTTATTTGAAAGCAAAGAGAGAAAGAGAGAAGAGAGACAGAGAGAATGGGTGCACCATGGCCTCCAGCTGCTGCAAATGAACTCCAGATGCATGTGCTACTTAATGCATCTGGCTTTGCCTGGGTGTTAGGAAATCGAACCCTGGTCATTAGGCGTTGCAGGTAAATGTCTTAACTGCTGAGCCATGTCTCCAGCCCCTGAAGAAAGTTTTAGTTTTAAATATTTTATTTATTTTGAGAGGGGATGAGAGAGAGGAAGAGGCAGATGAAGAGAGAGATAGAGCCGGGCGTGGTGGTGCACTCCTTTAATCCCAGCACTCGGGATGCAGGAGTAGGAGGATCACCATGAGTTTGGGACCACCCTTGGTCTCGATCTAGCCCAGGCTGACCTGGAATTCAATATATAGTCTCAGTGTGGCCTCAAACTCAAGGTGATCCTCCTACCTCTGCCTCCCAGGTGCTGGGATTAAAGGCATGTGCCACCATGCCCATTTCTTTTTTTTTTTTTTAATTACAAGATTTTTATTGGCTAAATTAGCCCTAAAAGAGAAACAGAATAATTTATATTCCTTCATGATCTGGTATGGGTAAAATTTTAAGAGGTGCAGAATTTAGTCCAGTATTGAAATAGGGACAAATGGCATTGCTGAAACCATCATTAAACATGTAGATGAAAGAATTATTATTCCTATCATAAAAGGAGACTTCATATAATTCATAGTCCAAAAAAATGCCAATCTTACTGGGCCACACTGCAGGTACTCCCTGCATTCTCATGGGACCAAATGTAACATGCCCAGTCCTGGAGTACAGCCCAATAGCCCAAAGGCCTTCAACAAGTGAGGGCTGGTTCTGCCAGGTCCTGGGAAAACAATCTTGACACACACTCACAGTCCACTCATGTTTTCTCCTCACTTCTACCTCCCAGTAATGACGGCCAGAAACAAACTTCTCAAAGCCCAGGATAGAAGGGCAGAAAGCAAACCTCTGGGGGCTATCACAGACGTTTTGTTTGGCTGTACTGAACTGCACGATTTTTCTGTCCTTAGAAACTACAAGCTGAACATGGGCTGTGTCGAAATCGAAATTCACATCTGTTTGAAATCACTTGATAACTCTGTCCAGGCCAGAATACAGTGGAGGGAGACTGAATCCGCATTCCTTTAAGCAGAATGAGAAGACTTTGGGGAGCCTCAGGTTTCGATACCGGTGATAGATGCTCCGAGCGTGGGTCAACAGCACCGTATTGGGAAGCGGGCCCTTGTCCTGCAATTCCCCCAGGAGGTGTTTTAATGTGGAAGCATGGTCTGAAAGGCTGGCAAAGTTTTCACTAAGTTTTGATAAAATGCCCAACCCTTCAACTTCCATTTCCTTCACATAGCCTCCCACTCATCCTGTAAAAACTGCCTAAACTGCTCAAATTCAGAATGTATTGCTTCCTTCCTCTGCTCTGCCATCTTCCTCAGCTCCAGCGACTTGCTGCCTTGCAGGACTATTATTCTTTCAACCCGTTCCACGTTATTTTTCAGGGGCTCAATGCTGCTTTCTAAAATTTTCCTGTGGTAAGTGGCCACTTTCTTAATGTGGCAAATGTAATGTCTCTGGTGTTCAACAGAGACGGTGCACTGGCTACATAAGACCTGTTGGTCCTTCATACAGAAATGGGTGAGAATCTGCTGGTGCTTCTTGCACACCACGGTGTCCTTCAGACTCTTCCTTTGCTTCTTCGGATCTTCAAACACCTGGCAATTTCAGCCAGGTTACGGAGCTGGCGGTTCCTCCTGAAGTTCCTCTGTGAAAAGCAAATTCGGCAGACAGGGCATGGAAGGGCACCCTTTAGATCTTTCCAGGACCTACTGAGGCAGGCATAACAGAAGTTGTGTCCACAGCTAATAGTAACTGGGTCTTTGAGGTAATTCAGACACATGGGACAGCCGCACTCCTCTTGGAGGTTCTCCAGGGCTGTCTCGAACTCCATCAGAACGTGAGCAAAGGTGGAAGGCGGTGGGAAAAGGCGATGTTCCCTTGGGAGGGTCGGCCTCCCCGAAGCTCAGGATCCAGTGAGGAGCGCTAGTCCTACAAGGCTTGCAGAAGGGCCAACAGGAAGTCTCACTGGCTTGACTCACTGATGCTCACTGAAGTCTACCACTTCAGCTCAGAGGAAGAGCACAATTCGGAGTTCATCACTCTGTCCCAGGTTAGCTTATCAAAACAGAAGTTTAATAATTTTCTTCAAGGATGCAGCCACAGGTCTAATGGACCAATAATTCCTGCGCCAGGTAGAGCAGCGGCCGAGGCTGGAAGCCTTTCTTTTTTGAAGCAGAATCTTACTCTAGCTCAGGCTGGCCCTGAACTCACAGTGATTCTCTACGTCAGCCTCCTGAGTGCGAGGGTTAAAGGTGTGTGTCACTGATGCAAAATTTTGGGGTTCAGGGGTTCCCAAGATCTGTGAACCCCAATTTTTGGGTCCTTATCTGATTTATCTAAGAATTGATAAAATGGACTTCAAGCAGGGGGCTTAATGATTAAGGCTCATGCCTGCAAAGCCACAGCACCCAGGCTCAGTTCCCCAGGACCCATGTAAAGCCAGGTGCACAGGGTGACACATGGGTCGAGAATTCGTTTGTAGTGGCTGGAGGCCCTGGAGGGCCCATTCTCTCTCTCTCTCTCATCTGTCTGCCTCTTTCTCTCTCTCTCTCTCAAATAAATAAATGAAATGAAAACAAAACAAAATAACTTTAAAAGCCAGGTGTAGTGTAACATACTTTTAATCCTAGCATTCAGAAGGCAGAGGTAGGAGGATTGCTGTGAGTTTGAGGCCAGCCTGAAACTATATTGAATTCCAGGTAAGCCTGGGAAAGAGCAAGACCCTACCTTGGAAAAAGACAAAAAAAAAAAAAAGACCAAAGAAGATTAAGAAAGAATGAAGGGGATGGAGAGATAGCTTACAGTTAAGGTGTTTGCCTGCAAAGCCAAAGGATACAGGTTTGATTCTCCAGGACCCACGTAAGCCAGTTGCACAAGATGGTGCATGCATTTGGAGTTCGTTTGCAATAGCTAAAGGCCCTGGTGTGCCCATTCTCTCTCTGCCTTTCTGTGAAAGAAAGAAAGGAAGAAAAGAGAGAGTGAAGGACTCAGAGGTCAAAGAAAAATTATGCATGTAATCAAAGTGAGAAAACACCCCAAAACAAGACATATGTAGGAGGCAAGCAGGAAAATACCTAGGCCCAGAGACATGCTCCCCTGCTGGAAGTGGGGGGGGGGGCAGACTTACACACCTGCAGGCAGGTGAAATCACAGGAAGAACAAAAGAGAACTGGCCCATGTGATTAGGATCCTTTATACAGATCAAGCCTCCAATTAGGGTGAGCCTTGTTATCAGACTCAGGTGTGCTAGGAGAGACCTGATGGTTCCTGGACTCAGGGGCTGACCTACTACTAGGAGCGCTGAGCTGAGGAAGAAGCAGGGGTTCCTGCTGGGGAGTGTTGCTTACAGTCATCTTCGATGGGACTGGATCAGATGGGAGTTTTAGTTCTAGATGTGAGTTTTAGTTCTGCCAGGGCGGATGTGTGTGCGTGCATGTGTGTGCGTGTGATCTCCTTATTCTCTTTGGGCCTTTGAACCTGTCTGACTGCCTATAAAAAGCTATCTTTCTCCTGTTTCTCCTTCACCACCATGCCTGAACCCCCCACACCCCCCTTTTTTTTTGAGGTAGGGTTTCACTCTAGCTCAGGCTGACCTGGAATTCACTATGTAGTTTCAGGGTGGCCTTGAACTCAGGGTGATCCTCCTACCTCTGCCCCCCAAATGCTGGGATTAAAGGCGTGTGCCACCACACCTGGCTTGAAAACCCCATTTTAAATTTTTATTTATTTATTTCCAAGCAAAAAGAGAGAGAGAGGGAGAGAGAATGGGCATGCCAGGGCCTCTAGCCGCTGCAAACAAACTCCAGACACATGTACCACTTTGTGCATCTGGCTTTACATGGGTACTGGGGAACCCAACTCTGGCCATTAGGCTTTGCAGACAAGTGCCTTAACCGCTGAGCAATCTCACCTGCCCCCTTCATTCTTTCTTAATCCTCTCTCTCTCTTTTTTTGTTTTCAAGGTAGGGTCTCATTCTAGCCCAGGATGACCTGGAATTCACTGTGTATTCTCAGAGTGGCCTTGAACTCACAGCAATCCTCCTACCTCTGCCTCTGGAGTTCTGGGATTAAAAATGTGCGCCACCATGCCCAGCTTAAAAAAAAAATCCTGGGCTAGAGAGGTGGTTTAGCAGTTAAGCACTTGCCTGTGAAGCCTAAGGACACCAGTTTGAGGCTCGATTCCCCAGGACCCACATTAGCCAGATGCACAAGGGTATGCACATGTCTGGAGTTCGTTTACAGTGGCTGGAGGCCCTGGCACACCCATTCTCTCTCCCTCTCTTTATCTGCCTTTCTCTCTGTGTCTGTCACTCTCAAATAAATAAATAAAAAATGAACAATTTTTTTTTAAATCCCATTTTTATATATCAAACAACATTGAAATGCCTTAGATAACATTATTTAAACATGAAATAATTTAAGAAATTGAGGGCTGTAGAGATGGCAAAATGGTTAAGGTGATTGCTTGCAAGGCCTAAGGACCCAGGTTCAATTCCCCAGTATCTATATAAAACCAGATCCCAAAATTGTGCATGTTTCTGGAGTTTGTTTGTAGTGGCTGAGGCTCTGGCGTGCCCGTTGTCTGGCTCTCTATCTACTTCTTTCTCTCTCCACCTCTCTTTCAAATAAATAAATAAATAAATAAAATATTTTTAAAAATTAAGGGCTGGAGAGATGGCTTAGTGATTAAGGTGCTTGCCTGCAAAGCCTAAGGACCCATGTTCGACTCTCCAGGTCCCATGTAAGCCAGACTCACAAGGTGATGCAAGTATGCAAGGTTGCACATGTGCACACGGTGGTGCACATGTGTGGAGTTCAATGACAGTGGCTACAGGCCCTGGCGCACCCATTTTTTCTCTCTCTCTCTCAATTCTAATATTTTTTAAAATATTATTTTTTAATTTATTTGAGAAAGAAAGAGGGAGAGAGAGAGAGGGAGAGAGAGAGAGGGAGAGAATGGGCGTGCCAGGGCCTCCAGCCACTGCAAACGAACTCCAGATGCATATGCCACCTTGTGCATCTGGTTTACATGGGTCCTGGAGAATCGAACTGGGATCCTTTGGCTTTGCAGGCAAATGCCTTAACTGCTAAACCATCTCTCCAGCCCAATTCTTACATTATTTTTTAATTTTTTTTTTGAGGCAAGCCCAACAGACTGGCCTTTTTATGCAAGAGAGAGAGAATGAGAGAGTGTATGTGTGAGAAGGAACTGGCACACCAGGACTTCCAGCCACTGCAATCAAACTCCAGATGCATGTGCCCCCTTGTGTGCATGTGGGACCTTGTGTGCTTGTGTCATTGTGTGTCTGGCTTATGTGGGACCCGAAGAGTCAAACATAAGTCCTTGGGCTTTGCAGGCAAGTGCCTTAACCACTAAGCCATCTCTCCAGCCCAGTTTTGGAGATTTTAGTCAGTAGATTTGCAAGTTTCTTATAATATAGTTTCTTTAATCTGGGTAAATAGAAGTGCTTCTTAGTTTTACTTACTTGGTACAGAGACCAAAACAGCTCTTAGGATTAGAACTATTGAAGTGTGTCAGGCTAAAAAGGTAAAAACTTTGGTTAATCTAACAATTTATTTATGTCAGTTGTTTATTTAACCAGCAGTACAAAGGATTAAAGATCAAAAACATTTTAGTCATCAGGGAAATGCAAATTAAAACTACCTTGAGATTCCATTCTCACTACTGTTAGAATGGCTACCATAATGAAAACAAATGACCATAAATGCTGGCGAGGATGCGGAAAAAGAGGAACCTTCTACACTGTTGGTGGGAATGCAATCTGGCCCAGCCATTGTGGAAATCAGTGTGGAGGTTCCTGAGACAGCTAAAAATAGATCTACCATATGACCCAGCTATACCACTCCTAGGGATATATCCTAAGGACTCATCTCACTACCTTAGAGATATTTGCTCAATAACATTTATTGCTGCTCTGTTCACAATAGCTAGGAAATGGAACCAGCCTAGATGTCCCTCAACTGATGAGTGGATAGTGAAGATGTGGCACATTTACACAATGGTGTTCTACTTAGTGGTAAAGAAAAATGAAATTATGAAATTTGCAGGAAAATGGATGGATCTTGGAAGGATTATACTTAGTGAGGTAACCCAAGCCCAGGAAGCCAAATGTCACATGTTCTCTCTCATATGTGGATCCTAGCTACACATGATTGGACTTCTATGTGAGTGGGAATAAAACTCAGTAGCAGAGCCGGGTGTGGTGGTGCATGCCTTTAATCCCAACACTAGGGAGGCAGAGGTAAGAGGATTGCTGTGAGTTCGAGGCCACCCTGAGACTACATAGTGAATTCCAGGTCAGCCTGGGCTAGAGTGAACCCCTACCTCAAAAAACCAAAACCAACAACAACAACAACAAAAAACTCAGTACCAGAGGCCAGTAACCACAAAGGGGATATAAAAGAAATAGAAAGAAAGGGAGGAGGGGGCTTAATAAAATGGTATTGTACATATGTAAGTAAAATAACAGATTAATGGGGGTGAAAAGACATAAGTGAGGTCAGGGGAAGAGATTGAGTAAAGGAAAGGTAGAGGGGGGGCTAATAAAAATCCAAGAGGATATAAATAAATTGTATAGAAACCTACTTTTTTGGACAATGGAACACCCAGAAGCCATAGATTGTTACTAGAAAGTTTTCACGGGCTGGAGGGATGGCTTAGCGGTTAAGGCATTTGCCTGCAAAGCCAAAAGACCCAGGTTCGATTCCCCAGGACCCACGTTAGCCAGATGCACAGGGGGGATCACGCATCTGGAGGTCATTTGCAGTGGCTAAAGGCCCTGACATGCCTATTCTCTCTCTCTCTCTCTCTCTCTCTCTCTTTCTCTGTCAAATAAATAAACAAAAATAAAATATTTTTTTTAAAAAAGAAAAATTTCAGTGCCAGGGATGGGATACCTTCCAGTGAATTGTTGGCCAGAGCAGTCACTGATGCCCCCAAAACATTATAGGCCATTGCTGAGGCTCTTGGTTTCCCACCAGAAATAGATGGTAAGACCCTATTGCTGAAGACTCCACATGTTTGGGCTGCAAGGTCACTGAGAAATCCTGCTGGAGCTGAGCTGAAAACCTCCTCCATGTAGACCAGCTGACAGAAAGCTGGGAAAAGCTACACTTCATGCAGTTCAATGGGAGAGAGAGAAATCTCCAGTAGACTCAACAGTGGACACTACAAGCCTTAAATTTGACCAGCCAGGCCAAATAAGCCAATGAGTACAATAGTGGCATGCCTGTTATTGGGGAGACCAGCTACTCTCTAACTGGACTGGAGGCCTGCTCTACGGGAGAGAATATATCCCTGATACTGAAAACCTACAACAGGGGTAGTCATGAGCCCTAGGGGTTTAACGTCTGCTGGTGTTTGGTGTTTATACTATGCTCACCAAACTGCCCCATAAACACTCTTCTTAATGTTCGTATCCATATATTAATGCTACTCTCACTTTTGGCTAGCACCATAGTGCTGAGAAGTGACAGAGGAATGCTCAGCACTGAAACATCTCTATCACGCCTTCCAAGACTCAGTGTCTAATGCAGAGGATGTGGTGGAAAGAATGTAAGAGCCAAAGGAAGGGTAGGACTCGTTACAATGTGCTCCTCTACACACAAAATGGCCTGGATATCCATGGCCTCACAGTGCCTGACACTACCTACACAAGACCATCATAATAGGAAGAAAATATCATGACATCAAAATAAAAGAGAGACTGAGAGGGATAAGGGGTATGATGGAGAGTGGAGAAAGGAGGGGGGGCAAGGAGGGAATTACCATGAGTTATTGTCTACAATTATGGAAGTTGTCAATTAAATTTTTTTTTAAAAAAGAGCATAAACATTTATCTGTCAGAAGTAGTTTTTTTTTTTTTTTTTTTTTTTTTTTTTTGTCGAGGTAGGGTCTCACTCTGGACCAGGCTGACCTGGAATTCACTGTGTAGTCTCAGAGTGGCCTCAAACTCACGGCGATCCTCCTACCTCTGCCTCCTGAGTGCTGGGATCAAAGGCCTGCACCACCACCAGAAGTAGTTTTTTAAAAAATATTTTGTTAGCTGCGCCATCACCAGAAGTAGTTTTTTAAAAAATATTTTGTTAGCTGGGTGTGGTGGCACAGGGCTTTGATCCCAGCACTCGGGAGGCAGCTCGAGGTCACCCTGAGACTACATAGTGAATTCCAGGTCAGCCTGGGCCAGAGTGAGACCCTACCTCGAAAATAAAAATAAAAAAAAAAATTTTTTTTGTTTATTTGTTTGCAATCAGAGATACTGACAGAAAGAGAAAGAATGAGTGGGTGCTCTAGGGTCTCTAGCCACTGCAGTCGAACTCCAGATGCATGTACCACCTTGTGCATCTGACTTTATGTGGGTACTGGGGAATGGAATCTGGATCGTTAGGCTTTGCAAGCAAATGCCTTAACTGCTGAGCCATCTCTCCAAGTTCTAAGAATTATTATTATTATTGTCATTATTATTTTGGTTTTTCAAGGTAGGGACTCACTCTAGTCCAGGCTGACCTGGAATTCACTATGTAGTGTCAGTCTGGCCTCAAACTCATGGTAATCCTCCTGTCTCTGCCTCTGGAGTGTGCTGGGATTAAAGGTATGTGCCACCATGCCCAGCCAAGAATTTGTTTATCAAATAAAGGCTTTGCCTAATGGGAAAACATGCAAATTTAGCATTTGGATATACTTTTTTTTCCCAAGGCAGGGTCTTACTTTTAAGGTTTTTAAAATTAATTTTTTTAATTTTTAATTTTTTTTTATTTTGGAGAGAGAAAGAGAGAGACAGAGGGAGAGAGAGAGAAAATTGGTGTGCCAGGGCCTCAGCCACTGCAATTGAACTGCACATGCTTGTGCCACCCAGTGGGCTGGGTGACCTTGCCCTTGCCTCACCTTTGTGCGTCTGGTTTACGTGGGATCTGGAAAGTTGAACATGGGTCCTTAGGCTTTGCAGGCAAGCACCTTAACTGCTAAGCCATCTCTCTAGCCCTTTTCTTCCTTCCTTCCTTCCTTCCTTCCTTCCTTTCTTTCTTTCTTTCTTTCTTTTTTTTTTTTTTTTGGTTTTCCAAGTTAGGGTGTTGCTCTAGCCCAGGGTGGCCTCCAACTCACTGTGATCCTCCTCTATCTCTGGAGTGTTGGGATTAAAGGCATGCACCACCATACTTGGCATTTTTTTTTAAACACGTTTTTTATTTATTTGCAAGAAAAGTGTGTGTGTGTGTGAGAGAGAGAGAGAGAGAGAGAGAATGAGAGGGAATAGGTATGCCAGGGCCTCTTGCCACTGCAAATGAACTCCAGACAAATGCACCTCTTTGTGCATCTGGATTTATGTGGGTACTGGGGAGTTGAATCCAGGACATCAGGCTTTACAAAAAGTGTCTTTAACCTCCGAGGTGAGGTCTTATTCTAGCCCAAACTGACCTGTAATTCACTGTGTAGTCTTAGAGTGGTCTTGAATTTACAGTGATCCTCCTACCTCTGCCTCCTGAGTACTGGGATTAGAGGCGAGTGACACCACAACCAGCTGGGATTCACTTTTTAATTGAATCCATAAAGCAATTTAAAAGCAGGATTGAAGTTTGGTGTTTATTTTTGTTTGTGTATGGCGTGGTGTGTGTGTGTATGGATTGTGTTGCAGTCAGTTTTGCATTGCTGGTAGAAATCACCCAACTAACAGCAGCTTGTGGGAAAAAGAGTTTTATTTTGGCTTACAGGTTTGAGGGGAAGCTCCACAATGGCAGGGAAAATGATGGCATGGGCAGAGGGTGGACCCCCCGACCCACATAAGGAACAGGAGAGTGTGCCAAACACTGGCTTGAGGAAACTGGCTATAATACTCATAAGCCTGCCCCCTAAAATACACTCCTTCCAGGAGGCGTTAATTCCCAAATCTCCATCAGTTGGGAACCTAGCATTCAGAACACCTAAGTTTATGGGGGACACCTGAATCAAACCACCACAGATTGACACCCAAAACATTCATCTGTGCTCAGGTGTCCTGATCCATCCCTCTTCTGCTCCTACCTCTGTCTCCCAAGTGCTGGGATTAAAGGTGTGCAGCACCACCATGCCTGGCTGCCTGGTCTGGTTTTTTTTTTTTTCAAGGTAGGGTTTCACTCTAGTCCAGGCTGACTTGGAATTCACTATGTAGTCTCAGGGTGGTCTCGAATTCACAGTGATTTTCCTACCTCTGCCTCCCTAGTGCTGGGATTAAAGGAGTGCGCCACCACGCCTAGCCTGGTCTGGTTTTGAGGGAGCCTTTTTACTGATTCTGGTATAGTTTGTGGGATTCTATAGATTCTGGGGTTTCTGTTCCTCTGTGGGTTGGAGTTCCAGGCACCTGTGGCCATACCCAGCTGGGTACTTGGATTGTGGAGATTCATACTCTGCAGGTCTCAGGCCCCTTTAGGCTCTCATGTTTGCACAAGCAGTGTAGTTAGTAGCCATGCCATCTCTCCAGCCCAAGTTTGGCATTTTTTGTTTACCCTTAAAACATCTGTTTATCACTGTAGTAAGCATAAACAAGCACTTTGCTTTAAAAGCCGAAAGCACAGAGGTGAATTATGTTCTACACATTGTAAACACATTTCCAGTAATTTTTTTTATTTGCAAACAGAGAGACAGGGAATGCTCTAGTAAGTTCACATCACCTCAAAAGACTTCCCTGCACATACATGTGCACAGTCTACAATCAGAGCATTTGGTGGCACAGATTCAGTTATGTAAATTCTGGACATTAAACATATCAAGAGAGACTATGTGAAGAGAACATAAACATGTGACAATGGCTGGCAGGCTTTGGACACATGACAAAGAACATGTAATATGATTTAAATAGAAGACAGGTGTCTATCTTTCCCTTAAAAATTTTTAGTTAGCCGGGTGTGGTGGCACACGCCTTTAATCCCAGCGCTCGGGAGGCAGAGGTAGGAGGATCATCGAGTTTGAGGCCACTCTGAGACTACATAGCGAATTCCAGGAGAGCCTGAGCTAGAGTGAAACCCTACCTCAAAAAACCAAAAAAAAAAAAATTTAGTTATTGGATCCAGTCATAGTGAGGCACGCCTTTAATCCCAGCACTCGGGAGGCTGAGGTAGGAGGATCACTGTGAGTTTGAGGCCAGGTCGTCTATGCTAGCGTGAGACACTACTTCAATAAACAAACAAAAAATTTAGGGGCTGGAGAGATAGCTTAGAGATCAAAGTGCTTGCCTACAAAGCCTAAGGACTCATGTTTGACTCTCCAAGTCCCATGTAAGCCAGACATACAATGTGACGCAAGTGCGCAAGGTCGCACATGCATACAAGATGGTGCATGCATCTGGTGTTCGATTGCAGTGGCGAGAGGCCCTGGTGTACCAATTCTCTCTCTCTCTCTCTGATAAAATTAATAAAAGGATTTTAAGAAATTTAGTTATAAACTGTGAGGGACTTGAGCTAATTTGATTTGTTAAATTTTTATTTATTTATTTATGAGAGCGAGAGAATGCACGCACCAGGATGTTTAGCCACTGCAAATAAACTCCAGACACATGTGCCACCACATGCATCTGGATTACTTGGGTTCTGGGGAATCAAACCTGGGTCCTTAGGCTTTGCAGGCAAGCACTTTAACTGGTAAACCATCTCTCCAGCCCTAATTTGATTTTTTTCCCCATTGTTTGAGGTAGGGGCTCACTCTAGTCCAGGCTGACCTGTAATTCACTATGGAGTCTCAGGGTAGCCTTGAACTCATTGTGATTCTCCTACCTCTGCCTCCCAAGTGCTGGGTTTAAAGGTGTGCACTACCATGCCAGGCTCTAATTTGAAATTTTTAATTTATATGAGTACTCACTTATGAGCCGTTGTTACTATATCAACATTATAGACAACATATACCATTAACTATAAAGAATCAATGATTTGTAGCTTTTAGAATTATCACTTGTCAGTTTTTTAAAATTTATTTTAACTTATTTGTTTGCAAGCAGAGAGAGAGAATGAGAGATACAGAGAAAAAGAGAGAGAATAGATATGGGTGTGTCAGGGCCTCCACCACTGTAAAGGAACTCCAGATGCATGCTTCGCTGTGCATCTGGTTTTACATGGGTAGTGGGGAACTGAACCTGGGTCCTTAGACTTTGCAGACACACACTTTAACTGTTGAGCCATCTCCCCAGCCCTAACTTGTCAGTTTTTAAAAAAATTTTATTTTATTTATTTGACAGAGAGAGAGAGAGATTGAGAATGGGCATACCAGGGCCTCCAGCCACTGTAGACGATCTCCAGATGCATGCGCCACTTTATGCATCTGGCTTACATGGGAACTGGGGAATTGAACCTGGGTCCTTAAGCTTTGCAGGCGAGTGCCTTAACCACTAAGCATATCTCCAGCCCCCAACTTGTCAGTTTTTAAAAAATATTTATTTATTTGAGAGAGAAGAGAAAGAGAGAAAACTAAAAGTGACACATTTCTCTCTATCTGCCTCTTTCTCTCTCTCTTAAATAAGTAAATAGTTAAAAAATAAAACAAAAAAAAGGAAAAAAAAGACTGGAGGGATGGCTTAGCAGTTAAGGCACTTGCCTGTGAAGCCTAAGGACCCAGGTTTAATTCCCCAGTATCTATGTAAGCCAGATGCACAAGCTGGCACATGTGTCTGGAGTTCGTTTGCAGTGACTAGAGGCCCTGCAGTGGGGCTAGAAGCCCTGGTGTGCCCATTCTCAATCTCTACCTGCCTCCTTTTTTTCTCTCTCTCTCTCAAAATAAATAAATAAATAAATAAAAAACAAAACAAAAAAAAAGTAAATGTGACCTACTATTTTCTGTGTCTCTGGACAACTTCACCATGACTACAATGTGGGAGGGACCTGTACGGGGGTAGGGCATGCACCATGGAATTGATAAGCAGGTCACGTTAACTTCACCTGGTGCTGAGGTGGAGGCAGTTTGGGGGTGACAGGACCCCAAAGTGAATAGCTTTCTCTTAGCCTTAATGTGGGAAAAAATCTAGGTCACTACACTTCACCACAGGTCAGAAATGTCCTTATCTCTGTCTCTTTAGGGAGTCCTTCCACTCCTTATGAGGAGGTCCTTCCTAGTGAATTAACATTTCTGGAAAGATTACCCTTTTCTAGAAATCCTGACCTGACGTCAGTACTAGATTGGCTAAACCCTCCAAGAGGCTCATAAAAATCCCCAACCTGAGTCTCCAGGTGGGGTTTCCAAACTCTATCTTGCCTCCCTGTGCAAGAGCTATGTCTTCCTTCCTTCCCTTAAGCTCCCCTTCTCTTAAAGCCTTTCCTCCTTAAAGCTCTAAGCTATAATAAAATCTTTCTGAACCTTATCCTCTGGTCTGTGAATTTCATTTCTTTAATGCATAAGACAAGAATCCAGAGAGATTACAAAATTACTGGTGCATTGGTCTTGAACCCCAAAACTCCTCTCTATCAGTGTCATAGAGCAATCCATGTGGCTGCTGCTAGGGTGACCAGTATGTGTGAGTTCTGTCCAGTAGCCACAGACATGCCCATCTGCCTCAGCGCCCAGGGAGAGAGAGCTCCCATGTTACCATGTGGCTAGGGGTCACAGGCACATGGGGAAACAACCCAGGAAAGATAGCACCGTGGGCTCTGTGTCCTGCCCTGGTCCCCATGCGGAAGCCTCTGAGAGGAGATGAGGAGAGCCATGTTGGGAACCCTTGGATGTTGGGGGGAGCTCTGGAGGCACCAAAGAGAAAACCAGTGGGGGGAAGTCTTGGATGTGGCGGTTTAGACCTGCACAGACATTTTAGGCTAAGCAGATCTTCTTACCCCACACCTCGCATCTCAGCATCACCTCCAGATGATGTAGGGTTTGAGTTCTGGAGAGACTTCAGCTGTTATTTCGCTTAATTCAGGGGGCTGAGATGCCAGTGCAACTAAGGACCACAGCTGGGCATGGTGGTGCACAGCCTTTAATCCCAGCACTCGCGAGGCAGAGGTAGGAGGATCGACTGAGTTCGTGGTCACCGAGACTACATAGTGAATTCCAGGTCAGCCTGGACTAAAGCGAGACCCTACCTTAAAAAACCAAAACCAAACCAAAACAAACACACACACACACAAACAGAAAAACCCAAGGGCCACCAAAGTCAGAGGTGCTAGAGGAATTAGAATGTGGACAAGGGAGTGAGCAAGTGAAAGTAGATGAGAGAGAGAGAGAGAGAGAGAGAGAGGGAGAGAGAGAGGAAGAGATTGCCACTTTGCCCTGGCACTGTGTTGGGATTGTGTTGTGATGAGAGACCCACAGGGATGGGTCCTCACTCTGGACCTGCTCGGCTCTAGAAGGGCTGGGGTGGGTTTGGGGGAAAAGGAAGTTCTGGATCTGTGCCCAGTAGGGAGGACCAGGGCCATGAAGGGACAGTCTGGAGGGATGCTGTAAGCTGTAAACTCTGGAAATGAACCTGGCAGGGTGAAGTAAGGATCAAATCATCCTTGTTCCTCTTTTGAATGTCTCAACAGTGTGAGGCGAAGTTGCGTGGAAATCTGAGACAAAGCATCTTTACATCTCTATTGGGTTCAGAGCAAGAGGTCTGTCAGCCTTGAGGAAGTCACCAACTCAGCTGTGAGATTCCCAATCATAGGCATGCCTCCACCTGACTCACCAGAAAATGGGCCTGGGGTTGGATATAGAAAAAGCCCAGCAAAGGTAGAAGGAGAAAAGGGGAAGTGGATCCCAAGAAGGCAGCTGTCCCAGTAATATGTCCAGTTTGAGTCACGGCACCAGATGTTAAGTTTAGGGTTCATGATAGAGGACCGAGAGAGTTTCTTGGGCCCAGGGTCTGATTTAGCATCAGGATAGGCTGGCGTGACCCAAAAGGGGGAGGGAAGCTATGGATCAGAGGACTCACAGACAGTTTATTGTATTGGGGAGAGGGGAGGGTTCATGCACCTGGAGCGGGAGAGCCAAAAATTGAGCAAATGAGTCACAGGAAGAGGGTTTTATGTGAGGGAGGGGCCTGGGATGGTGTCCAGAGGTAAGGGCTGGTGGGGCAAGGTGGCCTTCTCTCCTCTTAGCCCAGAGGGTCCTCAGTTACCATAGCGGCAGGCAGTCAGGTTCTCAGGCCCAGCATAGGAGACAGTAGGGGAGAGGGGGATGGGCAGGGTTCTGGGACCAACATGAAAGGGGATTTCTGAGCTTTGGGTCAGAGGCCAGCTGAGTATTTTCCTTTCTGTGTCAAGGCCTGGCTGCTTTCCCAATCGGAATCTGGTGGTGTTCTCAACAGTTCAGAGAGGTTAGGTGACTTTCCAAGGACACATGGCTGGGCCACAGGAACTCCTGACTCCAGGCCTAGGATTTTCTCTTTGAACCCTGGATTGAAGGCTTCGAAGTAATTTCTGTGGAGGAGGAGGTGGGGCAGATACTCTGTGGATTTGGTTTTAGTTTGTGTTGTTTTGAGACGGGGTCTCTCCACGCAGCACAGGCTGACCTCCAACTTTCAAACCTCCCACCCTTGCCTCCAGAGTGCTAGGATTACAGGCGCGCAGCGTCACACTCAGCCTGAGCAGGGCTGGGAAGCCTGGGTTTCTGAAGTGCCATGGGGTCTTGCAGCAAGAAGCAGGAGCCTTGGGAAGAACTCATCCTGGAGGTGGTCTTGGGCTGGTTCTGCCCAGGATGAGAACCCACCCTAAGGCAGGCATCTCGGCACACACTGTCCTCCCACAGGGCCAAGCTCAGCCCTAGGAGAAGGACTCCCAAAGAAAACCACGACTCCTGACTCCCCAAGACAAGGACAGCAGCTGAGGGTGTCAGACAGGATAACAGCGAAGAGAGGTCTCCCCCACCCCAACAGCATGCACCCTCATCCCTGTCTACATCCATCATATGTCTCAGTCTTCCACACTGCTTGGAGCTCGCTGTGGCCTCCTGCTACTCCTGCTCAGCTGCCAGAGCCACCCCAAAGGAAGATGACAAACATCTAACCCCCCCGCCCCCTCCTGATAGCCCCTCGAGGGCTTCTTGCTCTGATTCACAAGACCTTATTTCTTCTTTTTCTTCTTCTTTCCCTCTTCCTTCCCCTTATTTCCCCCTCCCCCTCCTCCTCCCCCTCCTCCTCTCTTCTACTTCTTGTTTTGGTTTTTCAAGATAGAGTCTCACTCTAGCCCAGGCTGACCCATCTCTGCCTCCCAAGTGCTGGAATTAAAGGCATGTGCTGGGCTGGAGAGATGGCGTAATGGTTAAGGCACTTGCCTGTGAAGCTAAAGGACCCAGGTTCAATTCCCCAGGACCCAAGTAAGCCAGATGCACAAGGTGGTGCATGTGTCTGGAGTTTGTTTACAGTGGCTGAAGGCCCTGGTACACCCATTCTCTCCCTCCCTCTCTGTTTCTTATTCTCTCTCAAATAAATAAAATAAATAAATATTAAAAAATAAAGGCGTGTGCCACCATGCCCAGATACAATACTTCATTTCTTTTTTTAAAAAATATTTTAGCTGGGTGTGGTGGTGCACACCTTTAATCCCAGCACTCCGGAGGCAGAGGTAGGGGCATTGCCTAGAGTTGAAGGCCACCCTGAGACTACATAGTGAATTCCAGGTCAGCCTGAGCTAGAGCAAGACCCAAACAAACAAACAAACAAACCCCACTAGACTAAAAAATATTTATGAGAGAGAGAGAGAGAGAGAGAGAGAGATTGAGAGAGAGAGAGAGAGAGAGATGGGACACCAGGGCCTCTAGCCACTGCAAACAAATTCCAGATGTATGTCCCATCATGTGTGCATCTGGCCTATGTGGGTACTGGGGAATCAAACCTAGGTCCTTAGGCTTCTCAGGCAAGCTCCTTAACTGCTAAGCCATCTTGCCAGCCACAAGACCTCATTTCTAATACACCTGACCCCAAACTTCTGATCTCATCTGGGGCCACTCTTCTCCTTCCTCCATGACCTCCAGCCCTGGTGACCGCCTGCTCCCAGAGCCACCCCAGGCCTTCCTTGCCTGCTCCTATCTGAGCCCTGCAGCCCCACATGGCCTGGCTCAGACCTTCACAGTTGCAGTGCGGGCTCTCCTGTGGCCTGTAGCTGCTTTCTTGGTCCCTGCTGTCCTCCCCACCCCGTGTCATCTGGTCCCTGACTTATGTGAAAACAGCCTCCTGGTAAAGACATCTACTGACCTTGCCACTGTCCCCTCAGCTCAGACCAAATTCCTGGGACCTGGGTGTATAAGTACCTGTTGCAAGGAGGAAAGAATGGGGTGACCACGAACAAAGTAAGAACAAGGACAAGACACACCATCTGAGGTTGGGAAAGGAGAAATGCAGAACAGGGGTGGGAGGGCACCCTCATCTGTGACTGAGGCACGACAATGGCCTGAATCCCTGTCATTCAGAGTATGCGTTGTCCTCCAGGGTCCTGCAGAATCCGAGGGTGGGTGTGACCAGGGAGCCTGGGCTTAGGTGACTTTTACTGCAGGGGTACAATTCTCAGTGACACTGGCTCCTCTGAGAGACCTTTGTAATCAGGATGACCACCCTCACCAGTGATGGACAGAGAAGCCTGGCGGTCCAGCCTGTCTCTTCTCCCTGACTTGGGGGTGCAGGATGGGAGCATTTGTCTTTGCCATCCAGCGCACCCTCCCTCGGGGAGCCCCTTGGCATCCACATCCACGCTGCTACCTGCCAATCGGGTGCTTCTTGGCCATTTAGGTCCGAACAGAAATGGAACCTTTCCTGTGGAGGGTGGCAGGCCTGGCTGGTGACAACTCGCAGCGTACCAGGAGAAGGAATTGCCTAAGAATGGCCTCTCCCCATGCCTGGTCCACGTCACCCTTCCATCCACTGATGGCACAAGTGTACAGCCCCGCTGTCACCTGAGGGGGCTCAGGTTAGGTGTTCATCACCTGCAGCCAGGGCTCCTGAGGCCAAAGAACCTGGACTGTTCCTAACATCTCTCTCAAGAACCTCTGCAGCATTTCTCCAGGCAGTTGCACGTCTTGGAGGCAGGACGCACTAAGGGCAGGTGTGGCAGGGGCTTTTCAGACAGACTTGCAGGGTAAAATAGGAGTAAATGTGGAGGTGACCTAGCCGTGGGTGTGCCGTCCCCTTGTGGCCACAGCAGGAATAGCTTACCCTCCCGTCTGCTCACCAGCTTGGAAGGTATTCCTAATTGAACTGGAGATTTATAGTACTTGAAATTGTGTGTATGAAGTGAGGCTGTCTTTTAATTTATTTTTTGCTCTGGTTTTTCAAGGTAGGGTCTCACTCTAGTCCAGGCTGACCTGGTATTCACTGTGTAGTCTCAGGGTGGTCTTGAACTCACTGCGATCCTTCTACCTCTGCCTCCCGAGTGTTGGGGCTAAAGGCACCATCACGCCCGGCCCCTTACTCTTATTTATTTATTTCTGGGAAAAAGAGGTTTATTTTGGCTTACAGGCTCTAGGGAAAGCTCCACAATGGCAGGGAAAACGATGGCATGAGCAGAGGGTGGACATCACCCCCCTGGCCAACATAAGGTGGACAATAGCAACAGAAGAGTGTGCCAAACACTGGCATGAGGAAACTGGCTTTAACACCCATAAGCCTGCCCCCAACAATACACTGCCTCCAGGAAGCATTAATTTCCAATTGCCATCAGCTTGGGACCTAGCATCCAGAACATCTAAGTTTATGGGGGACACCTGAATCAAACCACCACATTCTGCCCCTGGCTCCCATAAACTGATAACCATCCATGATGTAAAATGCAATGCATTCATCCAGCTTTAAAAGTCCCCATTTTTTAATCAATTCAATGATGTTCAAACATCCCCATAGTCCAAGATCTTTTAACTGAGCCATAATACCAAAAAATATTCCCCCAAAACCCATAATGGCACAGAATAAACGTTTATTCATACTGCAAAAGACGGCATTGGGCATAGTAAAGAAATACTCAGCCAATGCAAGATTTAAAATAACCAGAGCAAACATCAAACTCTGTAGCTTCAAGTCCAACAACTCTAGCCAGTGACAAGTCTCCAAGTCCAATAATTCTAACCAGTAACAAGTCTCTGGCATTCCAATTCCGCCCCTCCAGCTAGGCTACTCACAGTCCTGGAAAACTTCATCTGGGGCCGGCAGCTTTCCTTAGCAGCCATCTCGTGGTCCCCACATCTCCACTGGGTCTCCACTGCAATCCACGGTTCATCCTCATGGCCCCATGGGGTCTCCATGCAGGCATCCAGCAAACCTGCTTCACACTGCCCATGACCATTTCCAAAACACAAACCCATGTTGCAAACTCAATGTCCCTCTCTTTCCTGCATTTCTTATACTTCACAATACCAGGTAGGGTGCCAATTTGTTAATCCTGGGGAGAATAAAGTAGACTTTGAAGAACAGGACACTCCTTGAGCATTCAGGCCCCCTCAAAAGAATCTACATTCTTCCTGTTGCCCCAGTGCAGGTCAGCTGGCCCAATCTCAAAGGTTGTAATCTCTCAATTGCAGGTGAATGGGCAGTAGTTCACCCAAAGATTTTTCTTTCTGTGCCATATCCTTCTGCTCACACCAGTTCATTTCTATTCAAAGCAACCCTGCACAACCTCTCAGGACCCAGGCATAACAGCAAGCTTCCCACACAAACTGCTAGCCCAGTCCAGGGAAGCTCTTTCTCACCCTGACAAGCCAAACCTCACAGTCCATAGTTCTTACTGCATTCAGGTCTTTCAACTCTGACCAGAACCGTCCATCAAGCTGTACTTCCAGCACTGCAAGTTGTCTCTTAGGCTAAGGTTTCAAAGTCTTCCACATTTTTCTTGAAAATCAGCTCCAAAAGGCCAAAGCCACACAGTCAGGTGTCTAGCAGCAATCCCACTTCTTGGTACCACTTTACTGTTGCAGTCTGGTTCGCATTGTTGGTCGAAATCACCCAAGCAAGAGCAGCTTCTGGGAAAAAGAGGTTTATTTTGGCTTACAGGCTTGAGGGGAAGCTCCACGATGGCAGGGGCAAATGATGGCATACGCAGAGGGTGGACATCACCCCCTGGCCAACATATGGTGGATAATAGCAACAGAAGAGTGTGCCCTATTTATTTTTTAAATTTAATTTCTTTCTTTATTTATTTGAGAGAAAGAGAGATAGAGAGAATGGGCACATCTCTAGCCACTGCAAATGAACTCCAGACACATGCACCACTTTGTGCATCTGGCTTTATGTGGGTACTGGGGGAATTGAACCCAGGCCAAGAGGCTTTGGAAGCAAGTGCCTTTACCTGCTAAGCCATCTCTTCAACCCCAAAGCTGTTTTTTTTTTTTTTTTTTTTTTTTTTTTCCTTTTTCTTTTTGGCTTTTTGAGGTAGAGTCTCACTCTAGCTCAGGCTGACCTAAAATTCACTCTGCAGTCTCAGGGTGGCCTTGAACTCATGGCGATCCTCCTACCTCTGCCTCCTGAGTGCTAGGATTAAAGGCGTGTGCCATCAAGCCTGGTTAAGCTGTCTTTTAAAAAATGTCCATTTTTAATGGTGATTACTAGAGGAGACTCAAAACTCACCATAGGGCTGAGAAGAGACAATGCAGTGTTCAGCACTAAGTGAGACATCTCTACCACACCCTCCAAGGCTCAGGGTCCATTGTGGAAGAGGTGATGGAAAGAATGTAAGAATTAAAGGGTGGGGAGTGAGAGGTCGCAGTCAGGGTGACTGGACCCCTAAAAGTAAAAATGGCAGGATGGTCTGCACTTGCTAGAATTCTTATCTCTTACCTAGACCTGCTTTCCACAAGCAACCTGGGCCCCTCCTTGGAGGAGGGGCTTTGATTTAAACTTGTGGTTGGTCAAGTTCAGCCCCCAGAACTTGGCTAGCCTCAGCCCCTTTCCCTAACCAATCAGCTGTCCCTCTGGTTCACCTAAGCAGGAGGACAAGGCCCACCACCATAAGGTTATAAATTACCTTTGCGAGGGGAGGGCTCGCTCGGAGCTGCCTGACCACTTGGGAACTTCCAGTAGTGGGTGAGTTTCCCCTTCGCCGGGCCTGGCGTCAATTGGGGGACAACCTCCTGGCCCTTGCTCTCCACATGGGGTCACTGGCTCATTATCCTCTTTCCACATGGCAGGAGCTCTTTGAACTTTCTTTTTTTTCTTTTCTTTTCTTTCTATGGTTTTCCCAGTCCCTCCAATGTGGGCTGTCTAGCCACGAGGGTGTCCTTCCTTGGCTCTGAACTTCCCTCAATAAATATAATTGAATAATTATCCTTCTCAGTCTTTTTGTTCAGTTCTTTAATTAAAATTAGAAACAAACCTAGGGGGCTGGAGAGATGGCTTAGAGGTTAAGGCACTTGCCTGCGAAGCCTAAGGACCCCAATTGGATTCTCCAGGTCCCACGTAAGCCAGATGCACATGGAGGTGCAGGCATCTGGAGTTTATTTGCTGTGGCTAGAGGCCCTGGCGTGCCCATTCTCCCTCTCTCTCTCTTGCTCTCCCTTCTCTGTCTCTAATAAATAAAAATAAATAAATAAATAAAGGAATCCCCACCCTGAGACTCCATAGTGAATTCCAGGGCAGTCTGAGCCAGACCCTACCTGGAAAAACCAAAATAAAGAAAGAAAGAAAGAAAGAAAGAAATCCATTGAAAAAAAAAAGAAACAAACCTAGGGATTGGGGCTCAAGGACTTTCCTGGGCCCCAAGCACCCTGTTGTGGGAGGAGAGCTTACAATACTGTATTCCAGCTGCCCATGGTATTCATGATCTCACAGTGGCTAACACTACCTACATAAGACTTGTATAATATGAAGACATAAAAGAATAGAAAAGGGGGCTGGAGAGATGGCTCAGTGGTTAAGGTGCTAACCTGCAAAGCCTAAAGACCTGGGTTTGTTTCCCAGTACCCACGTAAAGATGTACAAAGTGGTGCATGTGTCTGGAGTTCATTTGCAGTGGCTAGAGGCCCTAGCATGCCCATTCTCTCTGTCTCTCTGCTTGCAAACAAGTAAAAATACATATAAAAAATAGAAAAGGGGGGCTGGAGACAGATGGCTTAGCGGTTAAGATGCTTGCCTGTGAAGCCAAAGGACTCAGGTTTGATTCCCCAGTTCCCATGTAAACCAGATACATATGGTGGTACATGTGTTTGGAGTTCATTTGCAGTGGCTGGAGGCCCTGGTGCGCCCATTCTCTTTTTCCCTCCCTCTGTCTATCTGCCTCTTTCTCTCTCAAATAAATAAATAAAATATTTTTTAAAAATAGAAAAGGGATTATTTGGAAAGAAGGGTTTCATTGAAGGGGCATAAGGGAGGGGGGAAAGAAGGGTGCTAGGAGAGGATTATGGTCAGGGTACATTGTGTGTATATGTGTGGTGGTTTCCAATAAAAAGCTCAAAAAATTCAATTTTGATTTAACTATTGATACTTTAGTCAGTTTCATACTGGAAAAATTTAAAAATAGACTCATTGAGACAGAACCCATATCTCAATGACTTAGGTATAAGAATAGATTATAAAGAAATGTATTAGGGCTGGAGAGATGGCTTAGCGGTTAAGCGCTTGCCTATGAAGCCTTAGGACCCAGGTTCAAGGCTCAATTCCCCAGGACCCACGTTAGCCAGATGCACAAGGGGGCACATGCATCTGGAGTTCGTTTGTAGAGGCTGGAGGCTCTGGCGCGCCCATTCTCTCTCTCTCTCTCTCTCTCTCCCTCCTTCTCTCCGTCGCTCTCAAATAAATAAATAAACAAAAAAAAAATAAAAAAAAGAAATGTATTAGTCCACCACAAAATCAAATAACAAAATAAAATGCCCATTTTGTTTTTCTTTTTTTGTTTACTTTTATTTATTTATTTGAGAGCTACAGACAAAGAGGGAGAGAGAGAGAGAATGGGCACATCAGGGACTCCAGCCACTGCAAACACACATGCGCCACCTTGTGCATTTGGCTTACATGGGTTCTGGGGAATCAACCGAGCCTCGAACTGGGATCCTTAGGCTTCACAGGCAAGCGCTTAACCACTAAGCCATCTCTCCAGCCCCCATTCTACTATTTTGATGGCTTCCTGGGGAGTGCTAGCACCACAGCCACCTCCTGAGACCCGCTTCCTATTTCATGCTGATTTTTGGTGTTGGTGGCTTCATAGCCATCTCTCCTGTCCCAGCTGATCCTGCATGGTGGGATCTCTGCTGGAAAAATGTGGCACACGTCACCAAGCCCAACTTTGACACTTCCTCAGGACTGAGCCACCCACCAGGCACTCTCTGCAGCTGGGCGGTCACTGTTTCTTCCACCCTCACATGCTCCAGGCCTCTCCATGGTCTCTGAAACCACCCACGGTCTATGTGGCCAGCCCTCAGGAGATGCCACTGAGGCACTATAGTGACAGGGAGTCAGGTAGCTTTGTTAGGCAGTTAGGTGGCCCCTGAAAGTAAAAAGGCAGGAAGGTCTGTCCTTGCCATCTGCACTTACTAGAGACTCAAAAGATGATCTGACTTCTTATCTCTTGCCTAGTTCCCTAGACCTGAGCCCCTCCTTGGGAGGGAAGTCTTTTTCTAGAATTCAAATCTAATCCTGACATTGTGGTTGGTCAAGTTTAGACCCCAGAACTTGGTGGTATGGCGGCCTCTTCCTGAGCCAATCTCTAGCTCAGACCAATCAGCTATTTCTCTGGCTCACCTGAGCCAGAAGGTGAAACCCACCACAATAAGGTTATTAAATAGATGTGTGTGAGGGGACAAGCCTCTCTCTGGGCTGCCTGACCACTCCTGAACCTCTAGGTTCTGGTATTGTATATTATGTTTTTGAGGCAGAGTCTCCTAGGCCAGGCTGACCTGGAACTCACTCTGTAGTCTCAGGGTGGCCTCAAACTCACAGTGATCCTGACCCTCCTACCTCTGCCTCCTGAGTGTTAGGATTAAAGGCATGCGCCACCACACCCAGCTATTTTTTATTTTTTTATTTTTTATTTTTATTTTTTAGTTTTCAAGGTAGGGTCTCACTCTAGCCCAGGCTGACCTGGAATTCACTATGTAGTCTCAGGGTGGCCTTGAACTCACGGCAATCCTCCTACCTCTGCCTCCTGAGTGCTGGGATTAAAGGTGTGCACCACCATGCCCGGTTATTTTTTTATTTTTTAATTTATTTGTTTATGAGAGAGAGAGAGAAAATGTGTGTGCCAGGGCTTCTAGTAAAGGGACCAAACTGATGCCATGACAGGCTTCTGTAAAGTGCTGCTTAACTAGGCCTAAGTTTCAGTTTCCCAGTGTTATGCCCAGTTCTCGGCACCCCCAGTGACCACCAAGGAGAGCCAAACACGTATGCAAGGGCCAGGAGCTTTATTTCGGGCTTAAGCTCGGTCTCTTGACTTCACCAACACAGTGGATCCGTACAAGAGCCCCGAGTAGTGGGAGGTTAGGGTTTTTATAGGGATTTAAACATGGGAGAAGGGGATGGGTACATGATTGGTTGATTTAAACAGTGTACTCTTCTGGTTGGCTTAGGATTTTGGCGAGCAAAGTTGGCGGGCTGGGGCTAGGGGAATTGAACTTATCTATGACTACAGGAATGTATGGCGTAATCAGTTTCCAGTAAGTGTTAAACCCACCCTTACTGGAAGATAAAAACTTAGACCTTGCCAGGGAAACAAAAACTTAAGGCCTACTGAGGACTCTGAAGCCTGTCATGGCGTCCATCTGGTTCCTGAGTCCTTCACCAGAGAGGTAGGCAAGACTTCTGGGAAAACCCACAAAGGGCAGGCTGTTAATCAACAGTGACTCTGACATGTGGCTGGAAAAGATATCTGCCATTTTGTGCCCTAGGAGCTCCTGGAGACATGTCCAAACATGTCTCTCTCGGGTGCTTTTGCCCCAACCAATCAGAGAGGTACAACTGTAACTTCTGCTTGCCTAGCCAATCACGTTAGAAGATTTCCTAACCCGCCTGGAATTCCCTTAGTTGTGCTTAAAAGGAGCCTGCGTGCTCCTCTTGTAGTTGCCATTTTGTATGAATGGTTGACCCCGCATGCTGGTTGATTCTGCAGAATAAATGCTCTTTGTTTTTGCATACTATTTGAGTCTGGGGTCTTTCTTCAGTGATTCTCAGACCCTTACACTAGCCACTGCAAATAAACTCCAAATGTGTGTACCACACCACCAAGTGCATCTGGCTTACATGGGTCCTGGGGAAATAAACCTGGGTCCTTAGACATTGCAGGCAAACACCTTAACTGCTAAGCTATCTCTCCAGTCCACATTTTAAAATTCATGTATTTGTGTGTGTTTGTGTACACATGCTATAGTAGTCAGCTTTATGTTGCTGAGATGAACTTCCAAACCAGGCACAAGTTATGGGAGGAAGGGATTTATTGAAGCTTACAGATCTAGCAGAAGTTCCATAATGGCAGAAGAATCTGGTCCTCTTCACAGGTCCACACAGAGCGAAATACCACCACCATCACCATGAGCAAGTAAGCGCACTCCAGGAACCCCAGGCAGAGCTCAAGCACTCTGCATTCTTACGCTGGAAATCCAGATCCACCCAAAGGCACCTTAGGGCCAGACCCTAAGATTCACACTGCGACACCTCTTCCAGCCAGGCAGCTTGAATAAAACTCCTAAATCGGGCTGGAGAGATGGCTTAGCAATTAGGCGCTTGCCTGTGAAGCCTAAGGACCCTGGTTCAAGGCTCAATTCCCCAGGACCCACGTAAGCCAGATACACAAGATGGCGCATGAATCTGGAGTTTGTTTACAGTGGCTGGAGGACCTGGCGTGCCCATTCTCTCTCTCTCTATCTGCTTCCTTCTCTCTCTGTCTGCCACTCTCAAATAAATAAAAAAATAAAAATTTAAAAAATTTAAAAAACCTCCTAAATCTATTGGGGGACAACCATTCAAACTACCACATGCACCATGACATGCAAGTGTGGAGGTTAGAAGAGGTGTCTGAGCTCCACCTTCTCTTGAGACAGGGACTCCAGCTGCTGCATGTAAGTCTGGCCCTCAAGGGGCTTTACACAGGAATTGAACTCAGGTAGCAGGCTTTGCAAGCAAGCACTTTTAACCACAGAACCATCTCAAACCTGCCACCCCCAAGTTTTTTTTACTCTTCCTTCCCTCCCTCTCTTCTTCCTCCTCTCCTTCCTCCTCCCCCTCTTCCTCCTCCCCTTCTTCTTTCTCCCCCTCTTCCTCCTTTTTTTTTTTTAATGTATTTATTTTATTTGAGACAGAAAGGGAGAGAGATAGAGATAGATAGATAGATAGACCGGGGGGGGGGGGGGAATGGATACACCAGGGCCTCTAGCCAGTGCAAACAAACTCTAGACACATGCACCACCTTGTGCATCTGGCTTATGTGGGACCTGGAGACTTGAACCTTGGTTCTTAGGATTCGCAGACAAGTGCCTTAACTGTTAAGCCATCTCTCTAGCCCCACCTTCTGTTTTTGAGAGATAGCCAGAGAGAGAGAGAGATAGAGAGAGAGAGAGAATTGGCACTCCAGGCCCTCAACTCAAGACGCTTGCACCACTTAGTGGGCATGTGTGACCTTTTGTTTGTCTCACCTTTGTGCCTCTGGCTAACGTGGGATCTGGAGAGTCAAACATTGGGTCCTTAGGTTTAGCAGGAAAGTGACTTAACCACTAAGCCATGTCTCCAGCCCCTCTTCTTTGCTTTGTGTATTTTTTTCAAGATAGGGTCTTACTCTAGTCAAGGCTGACCTAGAATTCACTATGTAGTCTCAGGGTGGCCTCAACCTCACTGCGATCCTCCTATCTTTGCCTCTCAAGTGCTGGGATTAAAGGTGAGTGCCACCATAACCAGCTTTATTTTAAAAATTTTGTTAGTTGGGGGCTGGAGAGATGGCTTAGTGGTTAAGGTGCTTGCCTGCAAAGCCAAAGGACCTTGGTTCAATTCCCTAGGACCCATGTAAGCCAGATGCACAAAGTGGCACATACATCTGGAGTTTGTTTGCAGTGGCTGGAGGCCCTGGCAAGCCTATTCTCTCTCTCTCTCTCTCTCTGCATCTTTTTCTATCTCAAATAAATAAATAAAATATATATTTAAAAATTTGTTAGTTGGGAGCTGGGCATAGTGGTGCATGCCTTTAATTTCAGCATTCAGAAGACAAAGTTAGGAGGATCACTGTGAGTTTGAAGCCACCTTGAGACTAATGAGCAAATTCCAGGTCAGTATGGGCTAGAGTAAGAACCTACCTCAAAAAACTGAAAAATATAAAATAAAATAAAAATTTGTTAGGGGCTGGAGAGATGGCTTAGTGGTTAAGGCACTTGCCTGCAAAGCCAAAGGACCAGGTTTGGTTCCCCAGTACCCACGTAAGCCAGATGCACAAGGTGGTACATATGTCTAGAGTTCTTTTGCAGGTGCTAGAGGCCCTGGTGCACCCATTCTCTATCTGCCTCTTTTTCTCTCTCAACTAAATAAAAAAAATAAAAATAAAAATATATATTAACTGTACAAAATAAGGCACTTCATTATGAAACTTGCACACATGCATGTAGTGAACTCTGGTCATATTCACCTGCACTTTGCTGCCCTCCTTTCTCCTCCCATGTCCAAAATAGTCCCCTCTTTCCCTGGAGGTCTCCACTGACCAGCAGAATTTCCTTCTATGCCTTTCTCATCTCCGTCTGGTCCAACTGCCATCATGCAGAGCATGTTCCTGCTTCTCACCTCACCTTCCCCTGCGCCCAGGTCCTGGTAGGCTGTGCTGAAGAAATTCACATGAGACTTAGTGGGCTGTATTACATAGGCAGTGTGCCATATTACACAGATAGAGTGTATTGTATTAAATGGGCAGTGTGCATGTTTACACAAGCAGTGTGCCATATTACACAGGCAGAGTGTGCCATTTACATGGGTAGAGTATGGCATATCACACATGTAGAGTGTGCCGTATCACAGAGGCAGAGTGAGCCATGTTACATGGGCAGAGTGCGCCACATTACACTGGCAGAGTGAGCCGTATTGCATGGGTAGAGTATGCCATATTACACGGGCAGAATGAGCTGTATTACATGGGTAAAATGTACCATATTACACTGGCATAGTATGCCATATTACATGGGCAGAATGTGCCATATTATACTGGTAGAGTGTGCTCTATTACACAGGCAGAATGTGCCATATAACATGGACAGAGTATGCCATGTTATGCTGGCATAGTGAGCCACATTACATGGGTAGAATGTGCTGTATCACATGGGCAGAGTGTGCCATGTTACATAGGCAGAGTGTGCTGCATTACACAGGCATGGTGTGCCATAATATATGGGTAAGGTGTGCCACATAACATGGGTAGAGTGTGCCGTATTACATGGGCAGAGTGAACTGTATCACGCGGGCAGAGAATGCTGTATTAGACAGGCAGTGTGCCACATTATGCAGGCAGAGTGTGCCATAGTACATGGGCAGAGGGAGCCGTATTACAAAGAGTATGCCCCATTACAGGGGCAGCGTGCTGGATTACACAAACAGTGTGTGCCATATTACTCAGGCTGAGTTCATCACACAGTGACATGGGGCACTGTCAAGGTGACAGTGAGCAATGGCCAAAGGCAGTGTGACCGAGGACACACCACAGGTGAGGTTGGCCAGTGGTCAGAGAGATGGTTGTGTTGGCCGCCTGCAGGGAAAGTTTTTTCCGGTCTCCAGGACAGACCTTCCTTGGTGGTTCACTTGCTCAAGGGGTGACAGGCCATTCTGGGATGACAGATTTTTCTTGTTCATTCTAAACATACCAACCCACTATCTTTTGGGGTCCTAGATTTATGATGAGAAATCTATGAGAGTCCCATGGGGAAGGTGTGTGAGGAAGCTCTCTTTCTTGTGCCCTAAGGGGTTCTGGGAGACAGCATTTTGTTACAGCATCACAATGTCCCTGAGGGGCCACCATCCAGTGGACACCAACCCATCTAATTCCAGGAAAAGAAGCTGAGTATTTTTAGTGTAGATTTGACGAGGCCTGTAAAAGCAAGAGTGACTACAGAGCTTTTTAGGGGCCAAACAAAAGGCTATTGCCGCATCCTGAACCCTCCCTTTTGTTCATTTGTTCGTTCTTTCTTTCTTTCTTTCTTTTTTTTTTTTTTCTTTTTTTTTGGTTTTTCGAGGTAGGGTCTCACTCTAGCCCAGGCTGACCTGGAATTCACTATGTAGTCTCAGGGTGGCCTCGAACTCACGGCAATCCTCCTACCTCTGCCTCCCGAGTGCTGGGATTAAAGGCGTGCGCCACCATGCCCGGCTTTCTTTCTTTCTTTTTTTGAGGGGGTTTTGAGGTAGGGTCTCGCTGTAGCCCAGGCTGACCTGGAATTCACTATGTAGTCTCAGGCTGACCTCAAACTCATGGTGATCCTCCTACCTCTGACTCCCAAGTGCTGGGACTAAAGGCATCTACCACCATGCCCGGCCTTGTACCCTCCCTTTCTAATTGGTGTACATCAGTGTCCACAGTCAGCAAAACATGAAGCTTCCGGAATCCAGAAGAATGGTCATTGTTACTGTGGCTTTGATTCTTTTAAAAGTGGAAAAGGTCCTTGTCATGGTTAGGATGGGACACGGCCCCCACAGGTTCATGTGTTTGAACACTTGTTCCCAGCAGGTGGCACTGTTTGGGAATGTGTGTAACCTTGGCAAGTGTGGTGGTTTGATTCAGGTGTCCCCCATAAATTTAGGTGTTCTGAGTGCTGGGTTCCCAGCTGATGGAGATTGAGAATTAGCACCTCTTGTAGGCAGTGTATTGTTGGGGGCGGGCTTGTGGGTGTCATAGTCAGTGTCCCCTTGCCAGAGTTTGGCACATTCTTCTGTTGCTATTATCCACCTTATGTTGGCCAGGGGGTGATATCCACCCTCTGCTCATACCATCGTTTCCCCTTGCCATCATGGAGCTTCCTCTTGACTCTGTAAGCCAAAATAAACCCTTTTTTCCCAAAAGCTGTTCTTGTTCAGGTGGTTTCTGCCAGCAATGTGAACTTGACTGCAACAATAAGCTGGTACGGAGGAGTAGGATTGCTGCTAGACACTTGGCTGTGTGGCTTTGGCCTTTTGGAGCTGATTTTCAAGAGAAATGTGGAAGGATTTGAAACCTTGGCCTAAGAGACACCTTGCAGTGATGTAAATACAGCTTGATGGACTATTCTGGGCAGAGTTGAAAGACCTGAATGCGGTAAGAACTATGGACTATGAGGTTTGGTTTATGAGGGTGAGAAAGAGCTTTGCTTGGATTGAGCTGGAAGCAGTTTGTATGGGAAGCTTACTGTTATGGCCATATCCTGAGAAGTTGCACAGGTTGCATTACATAGAAATGGACTGGTGTGAGCAGAGGGATATGGAACAAAAGAGATGAAATCTTTGGGCTGAAACTGCTGCCTGTTCAGCTGCAATTGAGAGATTACAACCTTTGAGCTTTGAGCAGGGCCAGCTGACCTGCACTGGGACAACAGGAAGAATGGACTCTTTTTTTAAAATTTTATTTATTTATTTGAGAGCTACAGACAGAGAGAGAAAGAGAGACAGAGAGAATGGGCATGCCAGGACCACCAGCCACTGCAAACGAACTCCAGACATGTGTGCCCCCTTGTGCATCTGGCTAACGTGGGTCCTGGGGAATCGAGCCTCGAACCAGGGTCCTTAGGCTTCACAGGCAAGCACTTAACTGCTAAGCCATCTCTCCAGCCCCAAGAATGGACTCTTTTGAGGGGGTCTGAGTGCTCAAGGAGTGTCCTGTTCTTCAAAGTCTGCTTTATTCCCTCCTGGATTAACAAATTGGCACCCTGCCTGGTATTATGGAGTGTAAGAAATGCAGGAAAGAGAGGGTCATTGAGTTTGCAACATGGTCTTGTGTTTTGGAAATGGCCATGGGCAGTGTGAAGCATGTTTGCTGGTTGCCTGCATGGAGACCCAATGGAGCCATGAGGACAAACCGTGGGTTGCAGTGTAGACCCATTGGAGATGCTGGGACCACAAGATGGCTGCCAAGGAGAGCTGCCAGCCTGGGATGACGCTTTCCAAGACTGTGAGTAGCCTAGCTCGAGGGATGGAATTGGAATTCCAGAGACTTGTTGCTAGTTAAAATTATTGGACTTGGAGATTTGTCACTGGCTAGAGTTGTTGGACTTGGAGCTACAAAGTTTGATATTTTCCCTATTTAAATCTTGTATTGGTTGAATATTTCTTTGCTATGTCCAATGCCATCTTTTGCAGTGTGTTTATTCTGTGTCATTATAGATTTATGGGGGATATTTTTGGTATTATCGCTCAGTTAAAAGACCTTGGATTATGGGGACGTTTGAACAGCATTAGAATTGATAAAAACTATGGGGACTTTTAAAGTTGGACTGAATGCATTGTATTTTATATCATGTGTGGATATCAGTTTATGGGGGCCAGGACTGGAATGTGGTGGTTTGATTCACATGTCCCCCATAAACTTAGGTGTTCTGAGTGCTGGGTTCCCAGCTGATGGAGATTTGGAAATTAGTGCCTCCTGCAGGCAGTGTATTGTTGGGAGCGGGCTTATGGGTATTATAGCCAGTTTCCCCTTACCAGTGTTTGGCACACTCTCCTGTTGCTATTGTCCACCTTATGTTGGCCAGGGGGGTGATGTCCACCCTCTGCTCATGCCATCATTTTCCCTGCCATCGTGGAGCTTCCTCTTGAGGCTATAAGCCAAAATAAACCCTTTTATCCCAAAAGCTGCTCTTGGTCAGGTGATTTCTTCCAGCAATGTAAACCTGACTGCAACAGAAAATGAGGCTCAGCTGAGCGACTGCCAATGAGGGGGTAATCTGTCACCCCACTGCCCCAGCTGCCAACTGTTCCTACCACCATACATTCCTTGACCCTTCAAAGCATGAACTGAAATAATCCCTTTCTCCCTTAAAGTTGTTTCTTTTTTTAAAACTTCATTTTTATTTGAGAGAGAGAGAGACAGGGAGAGAGAGAGAGGGAGAGAGAATGGGCACGCTAAGGCCGCCAGCCACTGCAAACGAACTCCCTTGTGCATCTGGTGTATGTAGGTCCTGGGGAATCGAACCAAGGTCCTTTGGATTTTCAGGCAAATGTCTTAACTACTAAGCCATCTCTTCAGCCCTTAAAGTTGCTTCTTGTCTGGTATTTGGTCACAAGGACATGAAAAGTAACTAGGAAGTTCTTGGGGCCAAAAAGTGAGAAAAGTTTGGTGTGGTAGCACACGTCTTTAATCCTAGCACTCTGGAGGTAGAGGAACAAGACTGCTGTGAGTTCAAGGCCACCCTGAGACTACATAGTGAATTCCAGGTCAGCGTGGGCTAGAATAAGACCCTTACCTTAAACATCCAAAATTAGAAGAAAAAAAAAAGTGAGAAAAAACACTGTGGGTTATGTTCAGCTGTGATTGGTCCTCATCTCCCCAGCCCATAACTCTTAATTTTTCTTTGTCACTTTTTACTTTGCTCTAATTTTTTTTTTACTTTTCTTCTTTAAAATACTTAATTAATTAATTAATTAATTTGACAGAGAAATAGAGAGAGAGAGAGAATGGGCACGCCAGGGCCTCTAGCCACTGCAAATGAACTCCAGATGCATGTGCCCCCTTGTGCATCTGGCTTACATGGGTCCTGGAGAGTCAAACCAGGATCCTTTGGCTTTGCAGGCAAATGCAAACAAGCTTCCTACCTCTGCCTCCTGAGTACTGGGATTAAAGACTATGCCACCGTGCCCAGCTATTTTTAGTGTTTTTTTTTTTTTGTTGTTGTTGTTGTTTGTTTGTTTTGTTTTTCCGAGTTAGGGTTTCACTCTAGCCTGGGCTGACCTGGAATTTACTATGTAGTCTCAGGGTGGTCTCAAACTCATGGAGATCCTCCTACCTCTGCCTCCCATGTGCTGGGATTAAAGGCGTGCGCCACCACGCCTGGCTTCGCTATTTTTCGCTTTTATTATTTATTTAAAAATATTTTTATTTACTTATTTGCAAGGAGAGCAAGAAAGAGAGAATGAGTGTGCCAGGGCCTCTAGCCACTGCAAATGAATTCTAGACACATGCGCCACTGTGGTAGTTTGAATGGGTGTCCCCTAATACATTTAGGAGTTTATTAAAGCTTGTAATTTAGATCTCTAGCCACCTGGCTGGAGGAGGTGTCACTGTGGGCAGATCCTAGGGTCCATTCCTAAGGTGGATCTGGAATCCCAGTCTAAAGATACACAAAGTGCTTGGACCTTGCCTGGAGTTTCTAAAGTGTGGAACTGTAAAAGTGAGCCAGCTTCTTCTGCCATTATGGAACTTCCTGTGGTTCTGTAAGCCCTTCCTCCCATAAATGTGCCTAGTTTGGAGGTTCATCCTGGCAACACAAGGCTGATTATTACAGCCACTTTGTGCATCTGGCTTTACATGGGTACTGGGGAATCGAACCTGGGTCCTTAGTCTTTGCAAGCAAGCACCTTAACTGCTGAGCCATTTCTCCAGCCCTATTTATTTATTTACAAGAAGACAGAGAGAGAAATAGAGAGAGAGAGAGACGCACCAGGACCTCTTGCTGCTGGAAACAAACTCCATATGCATGTGCAGCTTTGTGCATCTACCTTTACATGGGTACTGGGGAAATGAACCAGGCCAGCAGACTTTGCAAGCAAGCAAACAAGTGCCTTTAACTGCTGAGCCATCTCTCCAGCTTGACTTCAGTACTTTTAACTACATCCCTCCAAATTAATGTCATGTGCAGTGGAGGGCCCATAACTGTATTAGGGCCATTAGAGACACTGCTTTTTATCTGAGAAGGTAGAGGCTTGATTTTATGACCCTATGGAGAAAGCAAGCTCTCCAGTCAGCCATTGAGCCTGTGTTTCAAAACCTCATGGTGAAGCCCTTGCTTATGGGGAAACTCTAAAGTGTGTCACTAGCAGGTTTCTGGTAGGATGAGTGACGAGACAAGGCTGTGAAGCCCTAGATCGAACCCCCTGGCACCATAAAACAACACCTCCACCACTGACCCCACAGGCAGCTGCAAGGCACAGGGGGAGCAGGCAAGGGAGCTCCACCCTCCCCTGCTGTTCTTGGCAGTGTCGGGTGGGGACAATTGCTTGTCATTTGTATGACTGAAGGCTTTCATCGAGTGATTGCTTTCCATGTAAAGTGAGGCTGGAACTGGACGTCCTAAGAGTGGACAGAAACACTCACGCGGAAGGTTAAGATTTCTCCGAATGAGGGTGCAAGAGGGAAGCCCCATGCCCATTGCCCCTGAGCAGGACAGAGGGCCAACAGGAAGTGGCCAACTGCCCCCTGCAATGGGCAGCCTCAGCTCAGTCTGTAACCCAAGGTCAAGGTGCAGACAGATGCCGGCTGGGATAAGGAGTCCCAGGCTTGCTTTGTGCCACTTCCCTCCTGGATTAGGACCATCACAGGGCAGGAAACAGGCGTCCTTCACTTCCTGACCCCAGGCCACCTACTCTTCTGGTAATTGTCCAGTCAGTGCCTCCAGGAGGTGGGCAGGCGCAAGTGGCTATGTGCCCACAAGGTGGCGCTCAGACTACTGCAAAGTAAATAGCTAGGCTCTTGGTCTAAGTACAATTTTAATTTCGAGATACAGTAGTTTTATCCAGTGTGATGGCACATGCCTCACGAATAAACACATGTAAGGCAGAAGCAGGAGTTGAATGCCAGCCGCCTGCTGCATAAATTCAAGGCCAGCCTAGGTCATATAGCAGGTTTGAGGCCAGCCTGAGCTACAGGAGATAAAATAAAATAATAGTATAAAAAAATAATAATAAAGTAATACATTTAAGTTTCAAAACCATTATTGGGCTGGAGAGATGGCTTAGCAATTAAGGCGTTTGCCTGCAAAGTCAAAGGACCCATGTAAGCCAGATGCATATTCATTTGCAGTGACTGGAGGCCCTGGCGTGCCCGTTTGTTTTCTCTTTCGGCCTCTTTCAAATAAATAAATAAAAAGATATTTAAAAATAATTATTAGTTTGGAGACAGGGAGATTGCTCAGTGGGTAAAGGTGCTTGCTTTCAAAGCCTGCCAACCTGGATTTGGTTCCTCAACACCCATGTAAAGCTAGTCTCACAAAATGACACATGGGTCTGGAGTTCATTTGCAGTAGCAAGAGTACCTGGTGCACCCATTCTCAGTCTCTCACAAATAAATAAAAATGTTAAAAACATATTTACTTGTATGTGCATGTTTGTGGGTGTGAGTGCCAGGGCACATATCACTCCTTCTACCTCTTTTGGGGCAGGGTCTCTGGTTATTTTCACCACTTCATTCGTGAGCTTCTGGGTGATTCTCTTCTCTCTGCCTCCCTTCTTTTTTTTAATGTTTTTTTTTTTGTTTATTTTTATTTATTTATTTGAGAGTGACAGACAGAGAGAGAAAGAGGCAGAGAGAGAGAATGTGCGCGCCAGGGCTTCCAGCCACTGCAAAGGAACTCCAGTCGCGTGCGCCCCCTTGTGCATCTGGCTAATGTGGGTCCTGGGGAATCAAGCCTCGAACCAGGATCCTTAGGCTTCATAGGCAAGCGCTTAACCGCTAAGCCATCTCTCCAGCCCCCTTCTTTTTTTAAAATTAATTTATTTTTATTGACAACTTCCATGATTGTAAACAGTATCCCATGGTAATTCCCTACCTCCCCCCACTTTCCCCTTTGAAACTCCATTCTCCATCATATCCCCCCTCCTCTCAATTAGTCTCTCTTTTATTTTTATGTCATTATCTTTTGCCTCCTATTATGATGGTCTTGTGTAGGTAGTGTCAGGCACTGTGAGGTCATGGATATCCAGGCCATTTTGTGTCTGGAGGAGCATGTTGTAAGGAGTCCTACCCTTCCTTTGGCTCTTTCATTCTTTCCGCCACCTCTTCCGCAATGGACCCTGAGCCTTGGAAGGCATGATAGAGATATTGCAGTGCTGAGCATTCCTCTGTCACTTCTTCTCAGCACCATGGTGCCTTCTGAGTCGTCCCAAGGTCACTGCTATCTGAAAACGTTGCACCCCTAGGGCTCATGACTACCCCTGTTGTAGGTTTTCAGTATCATGGATGTATTCCCTCCCATGGAGCAAGCCTCCAGTCAAATTAGAGAGCAGTTGGTTTCCCCCATAACAGACGTGCCACTATTGCACCCGTTGGCTCATTTGGCCTGGCTGGCCAAATCTAAGGCTTGCAGTGCCCACTGTTGAGTATCTTCACTGGTGATTTCTCTTTCGCCCATTGAACTGCATGCAGAATGGCTTTTTCCAGCTTTCTGTCAGCTGATCTACATGGAGGAGGTTATCAGCTCAGATCCAGCAGGATTTCTCAGTGGCCTTGCAGCCCAAGTATATGGAGTCTTCAGCAATAGGGTCTTACCATCTATTCCTCGTGGGAAACCAAGGGCCTTGTCTGCCTCCCTTCTTGTCACAGGCCCACTGGGGTTACAGAAGCTTCTGGCTTGTTACTTGAGGTCTGGGGATCTGAACTCAGGTACTCAGGGTTGCATGGCAAGTACCTTAACCACAGCAATTTCTCCATCCCCCAATAACTTTTTTTTTTTTTTTTTTTGGTTTTTTGAGGTAGGGTCTCACTCTAGCCCAGGCTGACCTGGAATTCACTATGTAGTGTTAGGCTGGCCTCAAACTCAAAGTGATTCTCCTATCTCTGCCTCAAGTGCTGGGATTAAAGGCATGTGCCTACCGCGCCCCGCCCAATAACTTTAGGAGTCCAGGAGGAGGGCTGGAGAGATTGCTTAGTGCTTAAGGTCCTTGTCTGCAAAGCCTAAGGACCAATGTTTGACTCTCCAGATCCTAGATAAGCCAGATGTACAAAGGTGAGGCAAGCACAATGTCACACATGACCACTAGGTGGCGCAAGCGTCTGGTGTTCAATTGCAATGGCTGAGGGCCCTGGTGCAGCAATTCATTCCCCCTCTCTCGGTCTCTCTCTCTCTCTCTCTTTTTCTTTCTCTTGCTCTCTCTAAAAAAATTTAAAAAATAAAGCTGGGTTTGATGGTGCATGCCTTTAATCCCAGCACCTGGGAGGTAGAGGTAGGATGAGTTCGAGGCTACCCTGAGACAACATAGTGAATTCCAGGTCAGCCTGAGCTAGAGTGAGACCCTACCTCGAAAAACAAACAAGCAAAAATAAATAAATAAAAGAGTCCAGGAGTCTTAGATTTACAAGGTAGTTATGAATATAAGGGGGTACTCCCTGTGTGACCCACTGCTCAGCTCATCTGCCGTCAACATCTTTTGGGGGGGAGGAGGGTTGAGGTAGGCTGACCTGGGATTCGCTATGCAGTCTCCGGGTGGCCTCAAACTCATGGCGATCCTCCTACCTCTGCCTCCCGAGTGCTGGGATTAAGGGCGTGTGCCACCGTGCCAGGCTGCCATCAACATCTTACAGCTCTGGTACATGTCACCGTTCATGAGCTGGTACTCATAACTTAAAGCTGACACTCGAGCCAGACTTCATGATGCAGTTAGAAGACGTGGATCTAAGCTGTTTGGGAGGCTGAGGCAGGGGGAAAGTTTAAGCCTTGACTGGGCTGCAGAACGAGACCTTGTCTCAAACCACACACATGGGCTGGGACTTGCCAGCAAGCATGAGGGCCCGAGAGGCCCACGTTCTCCTGAGTTCAAGCCCCAGCACCCACATAAACAGCTGGACAGTGGTCACACGTGTCTGCACCCCCAGCCCTGTGTTGAGGGGAGATGGGAGCATTGCTGCGGCTCACTGATCCGCCAGTCTGATGGATAAAAGCAGCAGGTCTGGGTTCAGTAAGAGACTGTTTGAAGGAAACGTGCAGATGAGTGATAGAGTAGGCCACCCGACGTCCTCCTCTGGTCTGCATGCTTGCTGGCCATCACAGGTGGTGACCACATGGCACACACACGTGCATATACCACACACCACGCCATGCATATTATACACACACAAGAACACACACTGGCAAGAATACTCAAGAACACACACACACAGACACAAGCCACTTCTGTCCCCAAGTATGAGGTAGAAATGTGGAACATCTTAGTGATTTAAAAGTTTAGAATTTAAGCCGGGCATGGTGGCACATGCCTTTAATCCCAGCATTCGGGAGGCAGAGGTAGGAGGATTGCCATGAGTTCGAGGCCACCCTGAGACTCCATAGTGAATTCCAGGTCAGCCTGGGCTAGAGTGAGACCTTGTCTCGAAAAACCAAAAAAAAAAAAAAAGAAGTTTAGAATTTACAGTTGGGCGTGGTGGTGCACGCTTCTAATCCCAGCACTCAGGAGGCAGAGGTAGGAGTATCACTGTGAGTTTGAGGCCATCCTGAGACTATGTAGTAGTGAATTCCAGGTCAGCCTGGGCTAAAGCAAGACCCTACCTCAAAAAAAAAAAAGTTTAGAACTTAGAGCTTAAAGTAATAACTTGGGGTTCCCACCTGTTCCCACCTCTCAAGTCACCTCAGTATAACCAAGCAAGTCTAAAGGGATTCTGGAGGAAACTTTAACAGAGAACACTCATGAAAAAGAAACATGAGTCAGGTGAAGAGACAGTGTCCCTCTGCCTTCTGAGACCCTGGAAACACAAGCCCTAGCGAGCCCGGACACTGCCCAAGCCTGTGTCTGGCTGGGACACGCACCTCTAATGCAGGTGCTTCAGAAATGGCTGTTGAAGGAACACTGGGCCCATGGCTCTCACTGCTCTGCCCACAGGGGTTCAGTTCCATGAAACAAACCAAATCTACCCCTCTCCTACTTGAGTGCCATCCCTGACCTCCCAGAGCCCCAGCAGACCCTAACTGTGGACCCCAAGTCTCTCCCCTACCAGCTCCCCTAGCACTGAGCCTTTTGTTCTGCCGGGGACGAGTTTCCCCACCTTTCCCCCTCCGTCACCCTTCAAGCCTTGGCTTCAGTGCCTTTTGTGCCTGCTCTGCCTCCCCAAGATGAAGAACTGGGGAGAGGTGCAGAGATGGCTCGTAACTTCGCAGACAGTCCAGGCCAGGCTGGGCAGCCCAACCCTGTGGGGAGCCGTGGGCTGGAGAGGGCCTGGAGTGTCCCCTGGCAGACACTATGCTCTCCATTCTGTAAGGACCCCTGGCCACCTGGGGCCCCCAGCCCAGTTGTTTCTGTCCCTCGGCAGTCACCTTGGCACCTTGAGCTTGCAGGAAAGGCTGGTTTTGTGGTGTCACAGTGAGTTTCAACCCACATGTCTCACAGGCAAGGCTCTTGTGTTTCTGCTTTTGTGGCCCGGCTCTGGTCTTCCTCTAAAGCCATAAAAGGTGACAAAGCCTCTTGATTGCGGAAGTCCTTTGTGCATAGCTCAGTCAGGGGAGTGTTTGTGGCTTCCCTGAGTGAGGCCTGGTAGCGGACAGCCTGCTCACCTGCGCCACCAGTGAGGAGGGATGGCCTTATATGGTCAAGAGCAGCCACGCATAGGGCACAGCTCAGGGTGCGAAGGAAATGCTTAGTTTCACAAGGAGCTCTGTGGACCCTTTGCAAAGACCTCTAGAACACACATCTCACTTAACCATCATGACCACTCGGTGCGGTGGGCACCCTTATCACTTCTACGCGGAGATGATCCCTTCTGGGAGACACTAGCTTGTCCCCCCGGAGGCGACAGACAGCAAGCAGCACGGCCTGGCACAATCCTGCCTCTGGGAGTGAGATGCAGAGAAAAGCCATATAGCAGGTAGCCATGCGAAACACAGCTGCTCCCAACTGGGATAAGTGAGTGTGAGATACACACCAGGGTTCAAAGGCTTGGTGGTGCTACTAAGATAAAATGTCTTGGTTTATTTCATTTTATTTTTATTTATCTTTGAGAGAGAGAGAGAGAGAAAATGGTTGCACCAGGGCCTCCAGCCACTGCAAATGAACTCCAGATGGATGCGCCCCCTTGTGCATTTTGCTTGTGTGGGTCCTGGTGAGTGAAACCTGAGTCTTTAGCCTTAACTTAGTCTTAACCACTAAATCTTAACCTCCATCCCCCCCCCTTTTTTTTGAGGTAGGGTCTCAGTCTAGCCCAGGCTGACCTGGAATTCACTATGGAGTCTCAGGGTGGCCTCGAACTCACGGCGATCCTCCTACCTCTGTCTCCCAAGTGCTGGGATTAAAGGTGTGCGCCACCATGCCCGGTGCCTCAAGATGGCCTCGAACTCACAGTGCCGCCTGGGTGCTGGGACTAAAGGCCTGTGCTACCATGTCTGACTTTTTTGTTTGTTTTGTTTTGAGGCAGGGTCTCACTCTAGCCCAGACTGAACTGGAACTCACTCTGTAGCTACAGGTTGGCCTGGAACTCATGGTGATCCTCCTACCTCTGCCTCCCAAGTACTGAGATCAAAGGGGTGTACCACCACGCCTGGCTAAAAATAATTTTAAAAGTTTTTTTTTAATTTTTTATTTATTTTAGGGCTGGAGAGATGGCTTATCGGTTAAAGCACTTGCCTGGGAAGCCTAAGAACTCCTGTTCGAATCTCCAGATACCAAGTATAGCCAGACGCCAAGTGATGCAAGCATGCAATTCCACTTATGCCCATAAGGGATGCACTCATCTGGAGTTTGTTCACAGTGGCTGAAAGACCCTGGCGTGCTCTCTCTCTCTCTCTCTCTCTCTCTTTCTCTGTCTTAAAAATAAAATTAGCCAGGTGTGGTGGTGCATGTCTTTAGTCCCAACACTTGGGAGGCAGAAGTAGAAGAATTCAAGGTCAGCCTGAGACTACATAGTGAATCCAGGTCAGCCTAGGCTAGAAGGAAACCCTACCTTGAAAAACCAAAAAAATTTTTTTTTAAATTTATTTCCTTATGTATTTATGAGAGAGGAAAGAAAGACAGAAAGAGAGAGAGAGAGAGAGAGAGAGAGAGAGAGACACTAGCATCTAGCCGCTTGAGTTTGAACCCGTATGTCTTTGAAGATCCTAGCAACTTTGGGTAACACCTGATTTCACGGATGCAGAAGTGGATTCTCTGAAGGATCCAGTACCTTACCCAGGGGCACACAGCTAAGGGGGCCTGTCCTCAAACAGGCATCAGGCAAAGGGCCATGCCAGAGCTGTAGCTTGGATCTTCCAAGGGACTACTGTACAGAACAGGCTGTGCCACTCCAGGACAGGCTAAAGGATTTTCCCACAAAATCCTCTTCTTTGGGAAAGTATGAATGTGTCATTCTTTCATTTTTATTTTTATTTTAGAGAGAGAGAGAGAGTGTGTGTGTGTGTCAGGGCCTCAGCCACTGCAATTGAACTCCAGACGCTTGGCCACCTAATGGGCATGTGCAACCTTGTGCTTGCCTCACCTTTGTGCGTCTGGCTTACGTGGGGATCTGGAGTGTCAAACATAGGTCCTTAGGCTTCGCAGGCAAGCGCCTTAATAGCTAATCCATCTTGCCAGCCCCATCCTTTTTAAAATGTAACACTACCACGTGCTTACAGTGTGTGTGCTGAGCATTTTCTCCAGCCCATCCTGCCCTGACACCTTTGACCAACTCTACACAGTCCCATGAGGCAAGCTCTGGATACACATTGGCTCAGAGAGGCAGAAAGATGGGAGCAGTTAGGGCAGGTGGGCATCGGTCCAGGCTATGGACAAGTCTGGAGGAAGTGAGGGCTATACCAACAGCCTACAGGAAGAATGGGAGTAAAGGGGGAAGAGGAGGCTCTCAGCCCTGGCTTATACCCACAAAATCAGCGTCCATGTTGAAGGAGACCTCCTCCCCCAGACATTCCTCTGCATGTTCAAGTTTAAAAAGCCCTAGAGGGTTCAAAAGGCTTCTTGGGGGCCAGGGATGTGCCATGCTTGTGTAGCATGCATAAAGCCCTGGGTTCCATCCCCAACGCCAGATAAGCCTGGTGTGGTGGGGCACGCTTGTCATCCCAGCACTCAAGGGGTGGAGGCACAAAGATCAACCATCTAAGGTCAGGGTTGAAGAGATGGCTCAGTGGTTAAAGGCACTTGCTTGCAAGGTCTGCTAGCCTGGGTTCAATTCCCCAGCACCCACATAAAACCAGATGTAAAAGTGGCACAAGCATCTGGTGTTCGTTTGTAGTGGCAAGAGGTCCTGGTGCACCCATATACACACATACACATGCACACTCAATTCAATAAATAATTAAAAATTTAGAAGCTTCATATTTGATTAAAGGTCATGTAAAACTCCTGGTGCATTATGCATGTGGATATAGGCTAATTCCCTAGCCACCCTGTTTTCTTTTCTACACAGGAAGGTGGGTGCCCTCCTCCTAGCACATTCCCATGATAGATTCTGAGGAGCCCAACAGCAGGCTGAGAGCCTGTAGGTTCTCTCATTTCAATCCTGCAGGGGCCCTCAGAAGTAGAAATCATCATCACAGTCGGGCGTGGTGGCACACGCCTTTAATCCCAGCACTTGGGAGGCAGAGGTAGGAGGATCGCTGTGAGTTCGAGGCCACCCTGAGACTACCTAGTGAATTCCAGGTCAGCCTGGGCTAGAGCGACATCCTACCTCAAAAAAACCAAAAACAAAAACAAACAAACAAAAATTATCACTATGGTGCAAAGAAGCAAAAAGACACTCATAGGGGTCCCCTGTTCACAGTGGCCAGGTGGGCTGGGCCGTGTTCTGACCATGGCCCTCTGCATGCTTCCTCATTAAACCTGAGCAGCTCGGGCCCTATGCTGGTTCGCTGCTCAGGCTGTCACTCCCCCACTTTCCATCATGTCTAGGAGATGTGGCACAGTGTCACATGAACAAGACATGGTGGGCGGGGCTTGACACACCACACAAACACACCCTCCAAGCAGACAAGTGCCTGAAGAAAGATAGAAATGACATCAACTTGCACTTTTGTGGGTGTTTGGCTGCCAGGTTTGTGTTTGGGGCCAAGCATCCCTGCGTCCACCCTGCGTGCTGAGACCACTCTGTGCTGATGACTCATCAAGGGTCCAGACAGTGAGAGGGACACAGGTGGTGACCTTCCAAGGAAGAGAATGATTGGTCCCTCAGCACTCCCGAGAGGAATTCCTCAAGGCAGCCAAGCACATGGTGTGTGTCTGGAAGTGCATCCTGATGCATGGAACCCCGTGTGAGACTGAACCTGGTGCAGTAGGCCTTTAGTGCCAGCTACTGGGGAGGCTGTCGGGAGATCAGCCAAGTTTAAGGCCTAGGCAACTTGGCAAGATCTCATCTCAAAATAAAAAATACAAAAAGTGGGCTGGAGGGATTGCTTAGTGGTTAACACATTTGCCTGCAAAGGTTCAATTCCCCAGGTCCCACGTTAACCAGATGCATAAGGGGGCGCACTCGTCTGGAGTTCGTTTGCAGTGGCTGGAAGCCCTTGTGTGCCCATTCTCTCTCTCTCTCTCTCTCTCTGTCCAATAAATAAAAATAAAATATTTAAAAAAACTTAAATACAAAAAGTGGCTCTGGAGGGTATGTGTGTAGAAATGTGTTTCTCTTTTTCAGAAGGTAGCAAGACCAGAGGAGATAAACTACCCCTTGCACTTCAGCCAAGCCACAGCTGAAACTACAGAGGAAATGGGGAGACCAGAAAGAGTGCTGCTTTCATGGTGAACCTGATAATCAGTGCCAGGACAGGAGACAGATCCTAAGGATATTGAACGTTTACCAAAGCAGAAATCCAACGATTCCTAAGAGCTCATTACTGAAGTAGACTTAAAACTCACCCACCGAGGGCTGGAGAGATGGCTTAGCAGTTAAGGCACTTGCCTGTGAAGCCTAAGGACCCATGTTTGACTCTTCAGGCCCCATGTTAGCCAGACACATAAAGGTCACACATGCCCACTAGGTGGCATAGCGTCTGGAATTTGACTGCAGTGGTTGAGGCTCTGGTGTGTCAACTCTCTCTTTCTCTCTCTCTAAAAAAAAAAAAAAAAAAGCTGGGCGTGGTGGCGCACGCCTTTCATCCCAGCACTCAGGAGGCAGAGGTAGGAGGATCACCGAGAATTTGAGGCCACCCTGAGAGTA
The DNA here is from genome assembly GCA_036346955.1 of Dipus sagitta. Lineage (NCBI taxonomy): Eukaryota > Metazoa > Chordata > Mammalia > Rodentia > Dipodidae > Dipus > Dipus sagitta. Next base: position 221,861,629 of record CM070770.1, read on the forward strand.
CATAGTGAATTCCAGGTCAGCCTGAGCCAGCGTGAGACCCTACCTCGAAAAACCACCCCCCCCAAAAAAACAAACCTTACCCACTGGGCTGGAGAGATGGCACTTGCCTGCAAAGCCTAAGAACCCAGGTTTCATTCTCTAGGCCCCATGTAAGCCAGATGCACATGGTGGCACATGTGTCTGGAGTTTGTTTGCCGTGGCTAGAGGGCCTGACGTGCCCATTCTTTCTCTCCCTCCCTCCCTTCCTCCTTCCCTCTCTCTCTCTCTGCCTCTAATAAATAAATTAAAAATAAAGAATGTAAATAAAAATAAATCAATGAAACTCTCCCACCACAGCTCAGAGAATTTTCTGGAAGAGGGGGTGGAAAGATTGTAAGAGTCACAAGTTGAGACATCATGCCCAGAGGAATTCCTCCCCCTTCCCCCCACAAGTAACTGTCTGCTGTTCCCACAACATATAACCCACAACCCCACAGGGAATACCTGTAATCCCACTGAGGAGGGTCCTCAGTGGAATGGGGGCAAGAACACAGAAAAAAGGGTACCAACACATGATGTAGCCATGCAAAATATGCTGTTAATAATAAACAGAAAAAAAATACAAAAAGCCCTGAGGGTGTCTCAATGGTAGTGGCCTTGCCTAGCATGTTTAAGGTGTTGGGTTCAATTCCCTATACTGCAAAAGAAAAAAAAAAAAAAAAAAAAGGAAGAAAGGCAGGGAGGAAAGAAGGAAGGAATAGAGGAAGGAAGGAAGAAAGTAAAGAGAAAGAAAGGAAGAGAGGCAGGCAGGAAGGAAGAGCTGGGGCAGAAGGAAGCTACAGAAGCCTTGGAAAACTGCCCCTGAGGAGGGGCACCTCGAATGGGAAGCATGGCTGCGTGTTTGCCTGGCAAATTTGGAACTCACAGTTCTCCTTTCCTTAGGGAAATAACAGCCGCTGCCCAGAGAGAAAAGCAAGAAATTCCCCACAGAGACGGGTGTGGTAGCATGCCCCTACTATCGCAGCACTGGAGACGCTGAAGCAGACACAGAATGGCCTGGATATCCATGACCTCACAGTGCCTGCCACTACCTACACAAGACCATCATAACAGAAGAAAAGATGATGACATCAAAATAAAAGAGAGACTGATTGAGAGGGGGAGGGGATATGATGGAGAGTAGAGTTTCAAAGCAGAAAGTGGGAGGGGGAAGGAGAGAATTACCATGGGATATTGTTTACAATTATAGAAGTTGTCAATAAAAAAAAAACTGCAAGCAAGCTGGGTATAGTGGCACACATCTTTAATCCCAGCACTTGGGAGGCAGAGGTAGGAGGGTCACTGTGAGTTTGAGGCCAGCCTTGGACTACAGAGTGAATTCCAGGTCAGCCTTGACTACAGCGAGACCGTACCTCAAAAAAAAAAAAAAAAAAATCAAGCTGAAAGAAACCTTTTCCTCCCATAATCTGTGCTTGGCTGGGTGTTTTGTCCCAGTAATGAGACACTAACTGCAACACACAGTGAGCTCTCATCTTCATTCAGGGAACCATTCAGGCACCAAGCTCCCAGCCACCAGCCAGGCCTGCCTAGCTCAGTGTGCCCGTAGTGGGCAGCTGTCCTGGCTTGGATGTAAACTGTCCCCACAGGCTCATGTATGGGAACACATGGTCCCCAGCTGGTGGTGCTGTTTTGGGAGGTTGTGTGAGGTGTGGACTAGCTGGAGGAGCGGGTCACTGGGGGCCGGCCTGCAGCTTTTATAGCCTGGCCCACTTCCTGTCCAGACCACTTCCTGGCTCACAGAGATGTGAGTAAGCCTCAGGTTCCTGCTACCACGACTGCGAGCCATTTCAGTGGCATGTCTTTTCTGCTATGATGGACGGCAGTACCTTCATGTTGTCAAAAGAAATCCTTCCCCTTTAAATTGTTGTGTGTGTGTGTGTGTGGTGTGTATGCATGTAGGTCACTTCATGTGCGTGGACAAATATGTGGGTGCGTGTTTACATGTGTGTAGATGCCAGAGGTTGACACAGGTTGTGGTCCTCAATCACTCTCACTTTATTTTATTTTATTTTGTTTTTTCAAGGTAGGATCCCATTCTAGCTGACCTGGAATTCACTCTGTAGTCTCAGGGTAGCCTCGAACTCATGGTGATCCTCCTACTGCTGCTTCCCAAGTGCTGGGATTAAAGGCATGTGCCATCATGCCTGCCACACTTAATTTTTTTAAATATATTTTTTTCAATTTTTACTTTGGAGAGAGAGAGAGGAGAGAGAGACTGAGAGAATGGGCACACCAGGGCCTCCAGTCGCTGCAATCGAACTCCAGATGCATGTGCCATCTTGTGCATCTGGCTTCCATGGGTCCTGGGGAATCGAACCTGGGTCCTTTGGCTTTGCAGGCAAATGCCTTAACTGCTAAGCCATCTCTCCAGCTCCCACACTTAATTTTTTGAGACAGGGTCTATCACCAAACCTGGAGCTCACCAATTTGGCTAGACTAGCTATGCAGTGAGTGTCAGGGATCTCCTGTCTCTGCCTCCCAGTGCTGGGACTGCAGGTGTATACCACCACACCTGGCATTTTTCATGGGTGCTGGGGATGGGAACTCAGGTCCTCGTGCTTGTGTGGACACACTTTACCCACTGAGCGCTCCCTCCAGCCTGTTAAATTGCTTCCTGTCAGGAATGTGGTCACAGCTTTTCTGCTCACCTGCTGTGTCCCTCCTCCTGCTCAGCCCCTCTCAGCTGCTCCGGCCCTGCCGCACAGCCCTTCCTTCCCTTTTCTTTAGCCTGTGAGTATCTTGCCCCTTAAGTGTAATCATATGATATGAAGGGAAGTAATCAGGATTAAACAGTTTAGTATTCTGTTCCTTTTTATTTATTTTATTTTTGATTTTTCGACGTAGGGTCTCACTCTAACTCAGGCTGACCTGGAATTCACTATGTGGTTTCAGCGTGGCCTCGAACTCATGGCGATCCTCCTACCTCTGCCTCCCAAGTGCTGGGATGAAAGGCGTGTGCCACCACGCCCCAGATTCTGTTCCTTTTAATCTTAACATCATTACATAATTTGTACTGGCTGAATTCATGCATATTCACTTGAGGAGGAATGCCCTATTTCAGAGGTATCCTGAGCTTCTGCCCAGTGCATGGGTGTCTCCTTAATGAGCACTGGTTATGCGCCTATTATATGTAAGCCTGGAAAGCCAGGCTAGTTCTGACCTCAGAAACACTGAGGAAAATGCTATCATTTCGGGGTATGATTAATAAACTAGCTTCTCACCAATGCCAGGCAAGATTCTAGAACAGATCAGTGGAGGACCCAGAAAGACTTGAGAAAAAAAGTGGGGTTCACTGGGGGGGGAGCAAAGGTTAATAATGGTCAGCTGCATCTCTACCTGAGGCATCTCACCTATGAACCTCCCGTAACCCTCGCTGCATCCGTGAGGATCAGGTCATATTATTCTCATTTTACTACAAGGAAAAGAGGCGCAGAGAGGTTTGGTGACTTTCCCCAGGCCACACAGTCAGTATATGGAGAGATGATGTGACACAAAGCCAGATGTGTCCCCAACCTCAGCATGATCCCAATGTCTGTAAAAGCAGCGGCTGCCTCAGCCTCCTTCCCTTCTCCAGCAGTGCACAGGAAAACAGAACCATCAGTCTAGACACCAGAGGCAGCTGGTGAGGCCTCCCGAGGTTCTCTATCATTGAACCCAATTAAGTATGTCTAGGGCTACAGAGATTGCTCAGTGGTTAAGGCATTTGCCTACAAAGCCTAAGGACCAGAGTTTGATTCTCCAGTATGCACATAAAACCAGAAGCACAAAGTGGCACATGTATCTGGAGTTAGTTTGTAGCTGCTAGAGACCCTGGCACAACCATTCTCTCTGTCTGTCTCTCTTCTCTCTGCTTGCAGATAAATAAATAAAAACATTTTTTTAAAACAAGTATGTTAGGCTGGAGGGATGGCTTAGTGGTTAAGGAGTTTGCCTGCAAAGCCAAAGGACCCAGGTTCTATTCCCCAGGACCCACGTTAGGCAGATGCACAAGGGGGCACACACATCTGGAGTTTGTTTGCAGTGGCTGGAGGCCCTAGTGCACCCATTCTCTCTCTTTCTTTCTCTGTCAAATAAATAAATAAATAAAATTAAAATAAATGTGTTAAGGTGGCCCTCAATGGGGACCTATTGAGTGGTGGACAAGCCCCATAGCAATCCAAGGGCATGGCATGTCACAAATCTGTGGTCCTGGCTAGTGGTCTCATTAGCCACCTGGAAGAAGTTGGAGGAGGCAGGCGGCTCTCTCAGTCCTGAGAGCTGCCAGCTCCAAGTACTCAGGGACATTGCAGGGGCACTGCCACCTGCCTGCACTCACCCCAGATGGGCTCTGTCCAATTCTGTTAATCCTCATCCTTCTTCCTCTGAGTACTGGGGATGGGACCGAGGCCTTGTGCATGCCAGGCAAGTGCTATGCCACTCAGCTCAATTGCAGTCCCGTAGTCGAGTCTCACTAGGTTGTCCAGATGGTCTCTGAACTCGCTCTGTAGCCAGGCAGGCCTTAAGTAGCTAGGGTTTCAGGCCTGAATAACCTGGGATTCACTATGTAATTTCAGGGTGGCCCTGAACTCATAGCCATCCTCCTACTTCTGCCTCCCAAATGCTGGGATTAGAGGCGTGTGCCACCACACCCCATTTCTTCTTCCTCTTCTTCTTCTTCTTCTTCTTCTTCTTCTTTTTTTAAGAGAGAAAAAGAGAGAGAGAGAGAGAATTGGCATTCCAGGGCCTCAGCCACGCAACCAAACTCCAGGCGCTTGTGCCACCTAATGTGTATGTGTGACCTTGCTCTTGTGTCACCTTTGTGCATCTGGCCTATGTGGGATCTGGAAAGAGATTGAACATGGGTCCTTGGGCTTCTCAGGCAAGCACCTTAACCACTAAGCCATCTCTCCAGCCCCCTTTTATATTTATTTACGAGAGAGAGAGAGAGAGAGAGAGAGAGAGAGAGAGAGAGAGAGAGAACAGGCACACCAGGGCCTCCAGCCATTGCAAATGAACTCCAGACGCATGTGTCATCTTGTGCATCTGGCTTTATGTGGGTACAGGGGAATCATACCTTGGTCCTTAGGCTTCGCAGGCAAGTGCCTTAACCACTAAGCCATCTCTCCAGCTCTATTTGTTCTTTTGTAAGAAAAAAAATATTTATTTGTTTGTTTGAGAGAGAGAGAGACAGACAGACAGAAAGAGGGAGTATGGGCACATCAGGGCCTCCTGCTACTGCCAATGAACTCCAGATACATGGACCACTTAGTGCATCTGGTTTTATGTGTGTGCTGGAGAATCAAACCCCAGGCCCTCAGGTTTTGCAAGTTAAGGGCCTTTAACCACTGAGCCATTTTCCAGCTCTTCTTGTTCTTTATTTTGCCAAAGATCATTGGGGATACTTGAACCTAGAGTGAAGACAGAGATGTTCAGTTAACCCCTTATCCCAGCAGCTCAGGACACTCTTGGCCCCTGACCCTGGGCTGACTAGACCCTTGGGCATGGTCCAGCTGCCCATGTTTGAGGTCACACACTGTCCACTGAGGGCTGCCGGGCTCTGTGGTCCTCCCTGGGCCACAGGCAATGGCTGCGCCATGTTAGGAATTGGAAGGCTTGCACAGGGTCCCATCACTTCCCAGCTCTCTGCTGGTTACCACCCTGGACAAACCCCAGGAAAGCCCTACTTCCATCCTCCCCATTGTGCCTGGGAAGAGCCTTTCCATCATATGACAAGGCCACCCTCCTGCCAGGTCAGGTTTACTCACTCTGGGTGACCATACCCTGTGTCAGCACGGTGGGTGCACAGCCCACAGGTCCTGCACGGAGACCCACCGCACCGTTGCTGTTCCCATATTGAGAGCTCTGAAACATTCTGAGGAGGGGCTCCACTGCTTCTTCGGGTGCTAAGTCCCAGATGGCATAGCTGGGCTTGCACAAGACCCCTCTGGGGACTTGATGTGTGGAGAGCTATTAGAAGGGTGAGGGGTGACACAGAGACCTCAAAAGCAAGAATGTGACTGGGCCTAATGGGGTTGGAAGCAGGGCCTGGAAACCAAAAGGAGCCATAAGTAATCTCTCCTCTCTCTCTCTTTCTCCTTTCTTTCCCCCTTCTCCCCTCTCCTTCTCTTCCCCTCCCTTTCTTCCCTCTTCTCTTTCTTCTTCCTCTGTTCTTTTCTTCTTCTTCTTCTTCTTCTTCTCTCTCTCTTTTTTTTCTAGATAGGGTCTCACTAGCCCAGGATAACCTAGAATTCACTCTGTGGTCTCAGGGTGTCCTTGAACTCACAGTGATCCTCCTACCTCTGCCTCCCGAGTGCTGGGATTAAAGGTGTGTGCCACCACATTCAGCTTTTCTCTCTTATACTGTTCTTCTCTCCTTTTTCTCTCTCACTCTTTCCTTTTTCTTTTTCTCTCTTCCTCTTCTCCTCTCCCTTTCTCTGTCATCCTCTGTCCTCTTATTTCTTCTCTCTCTCTTACTCTCTCATACTCTTTCTCCCTCTCTCTCATCTTTGATCTCCCTTTCTCTCTCTGTTCTTCCTCCTCTACCTCCCCTACCCTTCCACTTCTACACCCTCTCTTTCTCTCCTGGAGACAGAACCACCCAAGACTTCTCTGTCCCCAGCATCTCAGACCTCAGCCCCATGACAATGTCATGGAACCATGAATCTGACTGGTCCGGCTTGGTTCTCCAGCCCTGGCCAGTTGGTTCCGTCTACAGGCTCATAGCACCAACATGGCTTCCCCATGGCAGCCAGAAGCAGGGTTGGCCACTGGCTAGGAAGTTCTCTCATAGCCACCACAGCCCTAATGTGACTGTCCCCAACTTCGTCCTTGCTCACCCCAGCTGCCTTCCATGCTGAGCCCTCCACATGGGTTTGGTGACTAATAGGTTGACCTCTGGCCTCAGGCCCAGGCCTGGCGCCTGCTGGAGCCATTGCCCCATGCTGTGGGCTTAGGGAAACCCTGTCCCTTCCAGTCACTTCCTTTCTTGTCCTACTAGAAACAAACCAAACTCAGGCATGCAAACAAAACTTTACCAAGAGGCTGGGAGGGTGAGCTGCTCGGTACCTGCGTAGACAGACAGATGGTCTGGAAGCAAGCCTCTCTCTCTCTCTTCCTCCTGCTGTCCCCTCCCCCACATCCCCCAGACTCTGGAAGCATCTGTTCATCTTTGTACATCAGCGTCTGACCCTTTGTAGCTTACATAAGGAACGCTCTCAGAACAGACGGCACCTCCCAAAGGAAGCAGCTTAGCCCGGAGATCAATCTCCCGAGCTTCCTTCCGCCTGCCCGAGGTGACAGAGGTTACAGCTGATGCAAAGAGCCCAGTCAGTTGTCCCCCACCTCAGGGAACAAAGGCCCAGTGTTGGCTGTGCCCTGTGAACTCTCCTGCATTCCTAATGATGGCCTCCTAAGCATTCCCTCAGCTTGCATGCTCCCAGCTATAGGAGACCCCTGGACTCGGGGCTGCTGTCCTCCTTTCTCCTGTCATGCCAGCTCCCAGGGAAGACAGTCTTCCAACCTTAAACACCTGCTAGGCCTTCTGCCACATTACCCAGAAGTGTGGGGCAGGATGGAGGGGACACACTCCATTGTCATATTTGTTAAACTGCTAGGAATGGGAGTGTAAGGTGTCAAAGCCCAAACATGGGCCCTCTGCGCATGGGCCCTGGCCACTGCCCCAGAGACCACTGTCCACACAGCCAGCCCCAGCCGCAGCTCTGATCTCAGCTCACCCCTCACCCCTCACCCTTCACCCCGATCCTTCAGCTGGGAAGCCACTTACCATGTCACAGTACCTCCTCAGCTGGAGCAAGACACTTCCAGCATCTCCACTCGGCGCACATGACAGAGACCCATGCATGTAGCTGAGAATGACCTTGAACTCCTGATCCTGTGACTCTACCTCCCAAGCGCTGGGATGACAGGCCTGTGCCACCGTGCCCGGGCTGGGAATCAAACGCAGGGATTCATGCATGCCAGGGAAACACTCTACTCACTGAGCCACACTCTCCTTCTTCTTCTTTTTTTTTTTTTTTTTGGTTTTTCGAGGTAGGGTTTCACTCTAGCTCAGGCTGACACACTCTCCTTCTTTATCAACATGTAACTTGAAATTGTCCCCACATTGGCCATCGTCACACCACCACTATTCTATACCACAAGGTAAGAGAACTTGTTTACCAATCATCCACTGCAGTCCACACAGACCCACATTACCAAGAACCCTAGAGCCACGCTGGGTAGGGGAGGCTGGTGGTGAGGACACAGACACAGAGTCCACCATGAACCGAACCCACATGGCGAGGTTGGGGTCAGGGGAGGGCTGTGTGGCCACTTGCAGGCATATCCTCTGGGCTGCTTAAAATGGGTCAGGTGTGGAGGTGCACACCGCTAGTTCTAGCACCCTGGAGGCTGAAGCAGGAGGATTGTTGAGAGTTGGAGGCCAGCCCAAGCTATACAGCAACTTCCTAGCCATCCTAGGCTACAGAATGAGACCCTTCGTCCAAAAACAAAAAATAAAACGAGGGCTGGAGAGATGGCTCAGTGGTTAAATGCACTTGCTTGCAAAGCCTGACAGCCTGGGTTTGACTCCCCAGTACCCGTATAAAGTGAGATGCACAAAGTGGCACGTGCGTCTGGAGTTTGCAGTGGCAGGAGGCCCTGGCGAACCCATACTCACTCTTTCTCTCTCAAATAAATAAATTAAAACTTTTTTTTTTTTTTTTTTTGGTTTTGGTCTTTCGAGGTAGGGTCTCACTCTGGCCCAGGCTGACCTGGAATTCACTCTGTATTCTCAGGGTGGCCTCAAACTCACCGTGATCCTCCTATCTCTGCCTCTCGAGTGTTGGGATTAAAGGCGTGCACCATCACGCCTGGCTAAATTAAAACATTTTTTAAAAACTAAGCTGAGCATGGTGGCACACACCTTTAATCCCAGCACTCAGGAGGCAGAGTCACCCTGAAACTACACAGTGAATTTTAGGTCGATCTGGGCTAGAGTGAGACTGTACCTTGAAAAACCAACCAACCAAACAAACAACAACAACAACAAAACTAAACAAAACATGTAAAAGAGGATCTTAAATTTCTAACTGGGAGCATCTGCTTGTGAGATTGGAGAAAACGCCTACCAGGTCCTTTGAGGGTCATTGTCCTTCTGGCATAACAGCCTGCCAGCCTTTGACTCTCCAGGGTGCTTCTCCCTGAGGGCTGAGTCACCTTGACAATGTGGTGGATCACAGGAAAGCCCTGGGGTTCCCCCTGCGTGGGAACTGCAGTTGCCTCCAATCTTTTAACACCATAAACCACATGAAGGGCTCCCAACACGAATGATGATGGGCATAGTTGCCCACATCTGGGGGTGTCCGGTGGGCTTGGGGCTTGGAAAGTCGTCATTTACTTCACTCTCCCAACAGTCTTTGAGCAGAGGTGCTCCTGCCAACTCCATTGTGCAGAAGTAGACACCGAGGCACGGAGAGCCAAAGCAGGGGTCTTGGTCACAGGGCTGGCAGGTGGCAGAGCTGAGATTCAGCACCGAAGCAAGGGGTCAGGCATGCTCGGGGACTCCTCTATCCACAGCACAAGCTTGCAGGTTCCCTCTGGGCCGGCCATGGTGAAGGTCTCAAAGACCTGGCTGGCACAGGTGGGGACATGCTATCGGTCCACGCCCTGTTGGGAGCTCACTCTGTGATCTGTGTGGATTTGATGGGGTCCCTGCTGTCTCCATTTCAGGAATACGGCCCAGCCCGTGTCACGGGTGTCTGTGCAAGAATGTTCCCGCAGCATATGATGGTAGTGATAGTCACCAGCAGGTGATGGCTAAGTTGTCATACATTTAGCTCATGGACTCCAGAGGAGGACACTGCTATGTCAGGGCTTCTCATTGTTGACACATTTGACATTTGGTGTTCAAGAGAGGGGCTAGCTTATGCATCGTAGGATGCCCACTAGATGTCAGAGCCACCCTTCTTGGTGTGACATGCAAAACCACATCCAGGCAGTGACAGATGTTCTCTGGAGGAAAAGCTTCAGGGGTTGAGGATAGCTGGTCTATAGCAGGATGTTCTACAAGACGGGAGAAAGCTGTGGGGCATATGTATTTTATTTTATCATTATTTTAATGAGACAGGGTATCACTATGTAGCCCAGGCTGGCCTCAAACCTTCATCTTCCTGCCTCAGCTTCTTGAGTGCCAGGATGTAAGCCGCTATGCCTAGCTTGATTTCATTTAGTTTTTTTGCTGGTGTATATAGGTGTGTGTCATGTGGTGTGTGTACACATGGTGCATGCATGTGTGTGTGCCCTTGTGCCGCCCCATGGGATTGCCTGCGGTGGCCGGAGCAGAACGATGGGTGTCTTGCTCCTTGGCTCTTCCACTTGATCTTGTCTGAGCCGGAGACTCTTTACTGACACCAGAGCTGCTGCTTTTCATGAGCCAAGTGATTCCCTGGTCTCTGCTCCCCTTTGTGGGATTGGGGTTACAGGCTCGTGGCTACATTCAACTGTTTACATGGGATCTGGAGACTCGAACTCAGGTAGCCTCAGGCCCCCTCAGCCCTCATGCTTGCAGAAATACATTTAACTGCTGAGTCACCTCTGTAGACTGCATGTTATTTTTCAAAGCATGAGAAGCTATTTATCTATATATATAGAGAGAGAGAGAAAAAAAAATACACAAATACAGAGCTAAGTTCACACACCCTGCAATTTTTCTTGAGTCCCTATGCCATGCCTGAAGTTTTGTTTGATGCTGGGACAGAGTGAATAAAACCAACTGTGGCCATCCTGGAGATGCCACTGTGGCAGGAAACTTGGGCAACGAATAAGCAAACAATGGAGTTTACAGCAGTGACAAGTGCTATGAGAAAAAATAGTAACACACTGGGTCCCAGGCCTGGAGCAGGACTGTTCTGAACATGACTGAGGCACGTCTCCCGGGTGAAAAGACACAGCAGGGCTGAAGAGGTGGCTCAGCAGTTAAAGCACTTGCCTACAAGGCCTAACAATCCAGGTTTCGATTCCCCAGTACCCAGGTAAAGCCAGATGCACAGTGGCACATGCATCTGAAGTTCATTTGCAATGGCTGAAGGCCCTGGTGTGCCCATTCTCTCTCTGCCTGTAAATAATAAATAGGTAAATAAGAAGACACAGCAGAGGATTGCCTGGATGAGGCACAAGCATGAACACATGGGGACCAGCTTGCTGCAGACAGAGGGAGGGAGATATACAAAGGACCAGAGGCAACCCTGCGCTATGCAGGTGCAAAGCAGAGGCCTGTGTGTCAGGAACAGTGAAAGAAGGACGTGATGGGTGGGGAGGTCAGTGAGACACCAGTGGCAATCAGTGCTGGCCTTGCATGGTGTCCTGTGGCTGGAAGATGATCCAGGGCCTTGGGCTGAGGAAGCCTGGTGTCTGATGTGGGTGTTGACAACATCACTGTGACTCCTATGGGTCCTGGGAGAAAGAAGGACATCAACAGACTGTCAGTGACCCCAGTGAGGGCTTCAGTAGCCAGTGGAGGATCTTGTTTGGATGGATGGCTCCAGAGGTCATAGGAGAGAGATGAAGAAAAGGAGGGAAGGAGAGAAGAAAGGAGAGGTGACTCAGAATTTGGATTGCTGAGCCACCTTATTTGGGTTCAAACCCCAGCTCCACCACCTTGTCAAGCAAGAAGGTTGGCCTCTCTGTGCCTTAGTTTCCTCTTTTTATTTATTTGTTTATTTGACAGAGAGAGAGAGAGAGAGAGAGAGAGAGAGAGAGAGGGAGGGAGGGACAGGATGGGCACGCCAGGGCCTCCAGCCTCTGCAAACGAACTCTAGACGTGTGTGCCCTTATGCATCTGGCTAAAGTGGGTCCTGAGGAATCGAACCTGGGTCCTTTGGCTTTGTAGGAAAATACCTTAATCGCTAAGCCATCCCTCCAGCCCTCCTCTTCTGTAGAATGATCTCACACCTTCTCATTGGTCACTTAGGACAATGGCACCAGTTGAGCCCCCAAGGCAATGCTGCCACACAGCAGGCCCCAAAATCTAAGGGGAAACCCTCCTTGAACTGCCAGCAGGCCCAGGGCAGGTCTTGCAGCCCCCACAATACCACACCGCTGGTCTCTCAGCCACAGCGCAGAGCTGCAGGGACCCCAGGCAACCCAGGGTCAGCGCCTTCCTGGAGTTCATGAAACCGGAGACCCTGACCTAACATTGCTCTGACCTTTGGGCCTGAGGCTTTGTCCCTGTGAGAAGAAAGTCCACAGTCCAGGTTAGAAGCTCCCAGGGGCTTATAAGGGTGACCCCTGGCACCACAGCCACCCGGACAGCTGGTGCACCCCCTGCTCCCCTGCCAGGCTTTGAGGTCGGGGCTTTCTTTCTTTCCCCTGAGCTCAGCAATAACCCCAGCCCCACACGCCTTCAGCACAAGTCCCAGGGGAGGTCAGGACCCTCCCACAGCATCTGCTTGGGGGCTCATAAATCCACAGAGACAATTCCAGGCCCAGGCTTCTCCATGTCACATGGATGGGTGGGGCGCTGGGCAGAAGGGGGGCCACCCCAGATGCTCCAAGGAAAATACACCAGGCTTGCTTAGATACCCACAGTGCCATGGAAACAGGCACAGGGACTCAGGCAGCTGAAGAGAATGTTCTAGACTCTTTAAAGGGCCTGGCAGGAGCCTGTGGGCATGGAGACAAAGCCGGGTGCATCTGTCTTGAGCTTTTCTAGCAATCTGGAGCCCTGCTGTCCCTATACTCCTTGTTCTGATGGCAAATGGGCCAGTGTGGAGGCAGTGGCTGCCTGCTCCCCATGTCCCAGCCCTCCCTGTGGCGCAGAACAAGGAGGGCGTGTTCGGGAGAGATGTCAATCACTTTTATATAAATACGCCAATATGGGGCTCTTTTTGAAGTAAAGAGTCTTAGGAAAACACAACCACATGAGTGTGGAGGTGGCAGCTGCCCACAGCATGAAGGGCCTCCCTTGGGCCACTGTCCCCACCTCTCCCTGTCATGTCCTTGGTGCTCAGCCTCCCTTCCTCCTTCCTTTTGTGCTGAAACTAGGAGTCATTGTTCCTCAGCCCCTGCCCAGAGAAGCCAGTGGAGGCCAGCCGGGGGGGGGGGGGGGGGGGTCTTGGCCTGTGGACAGGCGGTCCCTCTTGTCAGGGCCATGGAAGAGGGCCACTGACATGGCTGCATACTGCGTCTACAGCAGCCTAAGGGTTTGTTTTAAACGTTCTTTTCTGTATGTATTTATTTGTATGTATGATATATGTATTACATATGTGTGTGGGGGCATATGGGCATCCATGTGCAATGGCACACATGTAGAGGTCAGACGAGAGCCTTGAGATATCTGTCCTTTCCTTTACCTTTTCTGAGATGGGTTTGTCTGCTTTTTTTTTTTTTTTTTTTTTTTGTTTGTTTTTGGAGGTAGGGTCTCACTCTAGTCCAGGATGACCTGGAATTCACTGTGTAGTCTCAGGTGGCCTTGAACTCATGGCAATTCTCCTACCTCTGCCTCCCGAGTGCTGGGATTGAAGGCGTGCACCACCATGCATGGCTCTAGTCCTTTAAAAATTATTTTATTTATTTGCAAGCAGAGAGAGAGAGAATGGGCACACCAGGGCCTCCAGCCATTGTAAACAAACTCCAGATGCATGTACCACTTTGTGCATCTGGCTTTATGTAGAGCCTGGGGAATCAAGCCCAAGTCGTTAGGCTTTGCGGGCAAGCACCTTGACTGCTGTACCATGTCTCCAGTCCCCGTGACATGTGTTTTAGGGAGAAGGATGAGTAAGTTTTAGCCTGGACCAGACAGAGGAATAGTGTGGAAATCATGTAAAGCAGCACATGGCTTTGGAAAGGGAATTTGATCAATTATGTGAGTGATTTGAGGGATCATCCCAAAAATCTTTTTTTTTTTTTTTGAGGTAGGGTTTCACTCTAGCCCAGGCTGACCCAGAATTCACTATGTAGTCTCAGGGTGGCCTTGAACTCACAGTGATCCTCCTACCTCTGCCTCCTGGGTGCTGGGATTAAAAGCATGAACCACGACGCCTGGCTCAAAAATCTTTTTCTTTTTCTTTTTTTTTTTTTAAAGTAGGGTTTCACTCTAGCCCACGGTGACCTGGCACTTACTCTGTAGTCCCAAACTGGCCTTGAACTCAGTGATCCTCCCACCTCTGCCTCCCACAAAAATCTTTTAGAAAGCCCAGTGTGGTGGCGCACACCTTTAATCCCAGCACTTGGGAGGCAGAGGTAGGAGGATCACCATGAGTTCAAGGCCACCCTGAGACTACATAGTGAATTCCAGGTCAGCTTGAGCTAGAATGAGACCCTACCTTAAAAAAAAAATCTTTTAGAAACCCTCCTCACAGAAACTGTATGGAAAGTATGCTGTAGACAGAAATGCTGACAAAAAGCAAGCAAAGGAATTCTAGAAACCACTGACATGCCTATTAGCTTTTTTTTTTTTTTTTTTTTTTTTTTTGAGGTAGGGTCTTGCTCTGGCTCAGGCTGACCTGGAATTCACTATGTAGTCTCAGGCTGGCCTCAAACATGAAATGCCTATTAGATTTCTCTTGTTGCAGAACAAGTTACCCCAACTTTGGTGACTAGCAATTACCCCTTTGCTGGAACAAAATCCCTGACCAGAAGTAGCTGATGGAAGGAAAGGGTTTATTTCCATTTACAGTCTAGAGGGGAAGCTTTGTCACGGCAGAAGCATGGCAGGAATAGACAGCAGGACGTCATGCATTGTCACGTCAGCTGGGAGGAAGTCCTGGGCTTGGAGCTACATTGTATTACCCCAAAGCCCACCCCCAGCCACACACCTCCTCCAGAAAGACTCTGCCTCCCAAAGGCCTTACAATGTTCCCAAATTGTCATCAGCTGAGGACCAAGTATTCAAAACACATGAGCCTATGGAAGACATTTTATTTATTTATTTTTATTGACAATTTCCATAATTATAAACAATATCCCATGGAAATTCCCTCCCTCCCCCCACTTTCCTCTTTGAAACTCCATTCTCCATCATATGCCCTCCCACTCTCAATCAGTCTCTCTTTTATTTTGATGTCATGATCTTTTCCTCCTATTATAATGGTCTTGTGTAGGTGGTGTCAGGCACTGTGAGGTCATGGGTATCCAGGCCATTTTATGTCTGGAGGGAGCACATTGTAAGGAGTCCTACCCTTCCTTTGGCTCTTACATTCTTTCTGCCACCTCTTCCGCAATGGACCCTGAGCTTTGGAAGGTGTGATAGAGATATTGCAGTACTGAGCACTGCAATCACTTCTTCTCAGCACCATGGTGCCTTCTGAATCATCCCAAGGTCACTGCCATCTGAAAACAGAAGCTTCTCTAACTAAAAGTGAGAGTAGCATTAATATATGGGTATGAACATTAAGAGAAGTGCATACTGGACAGTTGGATGAGCATAGTATGCATTTAGCCAGACAGCACCAGATGTTACACCCCTAGGGCTCATGACTACCCCTGTTGTAGGTTTTCAGTATCAGGGATATATTCCCTCCCATGGAGCGGGCCTCCAGTTAAATTAGAGAGTGGTTGGTTTCTCCCATAACAGACATGCCACTATTGCACCAGTTGGCTCATTTGGCCTGGCTGGCCAAATATGATATGGGAGTCATTTTATTCATTTCATCCAAACACCACAGTCCTGGGGTCAGAATCCCAAGCAGGCCTAGTGGAGCTCTGCTCAGGGCCTCAAGGCCATACCTAAGTGAGCCCCAAGAGTGTGGTCCCCTTATCCTACAGCCTCTTCTACCCCTCCATGCCTTGGCAGGGTTCATATTGTAGCCCCTCTGCATCTTGTATCTGTGCCTGGTATTGGCCAGGGATTCTCACTGCCATGCCCTCTCCTCATGCCCCTCTCCCAGTCAGCAGTAGACTGTGTCTTGATCAGGGCCTGATCACTAGGAATCTGCCTATCAGGAGGAACCTGTCCTGAGATCTGCTGACTACTTTAGAGCCCATGTTAGTTCTGTCCCCTCGTCTTAGAGGGTGCCCTATTGTATGCCCAAGGGAAAGGCATCACACTTGGATATGGCCAAAAATAGGAGGCTAGATGTTCCCATAGCCACAGGTACTACCAAACTCTTAAACAGAATGAGATGCAGCCATGTGAACATTTTCCTCGATGTACTGTGAGTTAGTGTCCAGTCTAGGCTACAGAGTGAATTGGCAGCCAGTCTGGGATACAGACTGAGTTCCAGGTCAGCCTGGGCTAGAGTGACACCCTACCTCAAATAGACAAACAACAAAACAACAAAACAAGTGCTGCTTCTGATAGTCTTGTCCAAGCCAGCTTCATCTTTTTTTTTTTTTTAAGCTTTGAGGTCATTCCTAGCAACGCCCTAACTTCCTTTTACCTAAGAGACCTGAGACTCAGTGTGCAAAGCCCCAGAGTCCTACTCTGTGGTTTTCTCCCCAGGCCAGAACAATGGGGAAAAGAGTGTCCACACTGCAGGCAAGCAGCAGTCCTGAGTCCTTGGCTGGGGGAGGGGCACTGCTTCTTGGGGGAAGTTCTGCCATCATCCCTGAAGCATCTACAGTGTGGTCCCAGGGTTGCCATAGCAACCTCCCATCTGGGCTGCTTTCATGAAGTGTAGTTCTCATCTATTGTTGCTTGGAAAAATGATTCCTTCGGTCAGTTAAATTTTTTTTACAATTTTAGTTTTATTTATTTACTTATTTATTTATTTGAGAGAGAGAGGCAGATAGAGACAATGGGTCCACCAGGGTCTTCAGCTACTGCAAATGAACTCCAGACGCATGCACCATCATGTGCATCTAGCTTACGTGGGTCCTGAGGAATCGAGCCTGGATGAACCTTTGGTTTTGCAGGCAAGTACCTTAACCGCTAAGCCATTTCTCCAGTCCCCTTAAAAAAATTTTTTTTGAGGTAGGAGGTGGGGTCTCATTCTAGCTCAAGCTGACCTGGAATTCACTATGTAGTCTTAGGGTGGTTGTGAACTCACGATGATCCTCCTACCTCTGCGTCCCTAGTGCTGGTGGGATTAAAGGCGTGAGCTACCACGCCCGGCTCAGATTTTTTAAATATTTTATTTATTTGAGAGCAAGTGAAAGAGAAAGGCAGAGAGAAAGAGAGTGAGTATGGGCACACCAGGGCTTCCAGCCACTGCAAACAAATTCCAGACACATGTGCCACTTTGTGCATCTGGCTTTATGTGGGTACTGAGGACTCTAACCCAGGCCTTCAGGCTTTGCAAGAAAGCACCTTTAGCCTCTGAGCTATCTCATCCTCCCCCAGTCACTGTCCAGGGGTGGACATGCTCACATGCTTCCAGAAGCCACATAGCTAACAGAAAGGAACTCTTAAAAGGATGGCAAGAAGAGGTGGGCAGAGAGGGAAACCCCCTGTGCAGACAGCCACAGCTTAGTCTCATCCCCTGGTGACTCTGCAGGAATGCAAACCCAATATTATAGGACAGTCAGAGTTACTAAGAAAAGTTGACAGATGGATCTATATGTAAAATCTTTTTTTTTTTTTTTTTTGAAGTAGGGTCTCACTCAAGCCCAGCTGACCTGGAACTCACTCTGTAGTCTCAGGTTGGCCTCAAACTCACGGCGATCCTCCTACCTTAGCCTACAAAGTGTTGAGATTAAAGCCATGTACCACCACACACCCTGCAGGGTTGTTTTTTTTTTTTTTAATTTTTAACTTTTAATTTTCGTTTTTTGTTTTTTGAGGGAAGGTCTCACTCTAGCCCAGGCTGACTTGGAATTCACTATGTAGTCTTAGTTTGGCCTCGAACTCCCACTGTGAACTCCCAAGTGCTGTAAGTAAAGATATGTGCCACCATGCCCAGCTAATCTTTCAATTTTTTAAAAAACTACTTTATTTATTTATTTGAGAGGAGAGAGAGAGAAAGAAAGAAAGACAGGGAAAGAGGGTGGGCGCTCCATGGCCTCTAGCCACTGCAAACAAACTCCAGACATATGTGCCACCTTGTGCATCTGGCTTTATGTGGATACTGGGGAATTGAACCTGGGTCTTTGGCTTTGCCAGCAAACACCTTAAAGGCTAAGCCATTTCTCCAGCCCAATCTCTCAATTTATTTTTATTTATTTTTATTTTGTTTATAGTTTTTCAAGGTAGGGTCTCACTCTAGCCCAGACTGATCTGGAATTCACTATGTCGTCTCAGGGTGGCCTTGAACTTATGTTGATCCTCCTACCTCTGCCTCCCAAGTGCTGGGATTAAAGGCGTGTGCCACCACACCTGGCTTCTTTCAATTATTTTTAATTTTTTAATTAACAACTTCCATGATTATAAAAAATACCCCATGGTGATACCCTCCCTCCCCCCCCCCCGACTTACCCCTTTGAAACTCCACTCTCCATCATACCCCCTCCCCATCTCAATCAGTCTCTCTTTTACTTTTGATGTCTTGATCTTTTCCTCCTCTTATGATGGTCTTATGCAGGTAGTATCAGGCACTGTGAGGCCATGGATATCCAGGCCATTTTGTATCTGGAGGGAGCATGTTGTATGGAGTCCTGCCTTCCCTTTGGCTCTTACATTCTTTCTGTCACCTCTTCCACATTAGACCCTGAGCCTTAGAAAGTATGATAGAGATATTGCAGTACTGAGCACTGCGGCCATTTCTTTCCATCACCATGATACCTTCTGAGTTGTCCCAAGGTCTTTCAATTTTTTAAGCAACCAATTCAAAATGTCAGGTGGGAACTATTACACAGGTTGTGCACTACACAATTTTGAGGACACCAGTTTCGTGTTAGTTCAAGGGCACACTGCTCACTACAGCTATGAAGTGCCCATGCGCTGGTTGTCCCATCAGGGTCAAGTCTGGCTTGTGGGTTAGTCGCTTGTTGATTCCATCTGTAAATAGCTCATCTAAGAAATGTAGCTAGTGTACAACCATCCAATATAACCCACCAGAAAAGATGGTGGTGCGTGCCTGTCGTCCCAGCACCTGGGGGTCTAAGACAAGAGGATGACCAGCTCGAGGCCAGTCTGGGCTATAGGGTGAGACCCTGTCAAGTACAGAATAAATGATTAATAGTCAATAGAAGTCACTGATGTTCACGTTCACCGCCGAGTGACAAGTGAGGAGCATGTAAGAATTGACAGAGCGTGTTCATTTGACAGTAAGGATGTTTGCCTCTTTAAGGAGCTAGAAAGCCAGGAGTGGTGGTGCACACCTTTAATCCCAGCACTTTGGAGGTGGAAGTAGGAGGATCTGTGAGTTCGAGGCCAGCCTGGGACTACAGAGTGAATTCTAGGGTAGCCTGGGACTAGAGTGAGACCCTACCTCAAAAAACCCAACCCCCCCAAGAAAAAACAAACAAAAAACAAAGAGTCAGAAGGCTAAATCCAAAAAATATGGCAGTCATTGCTCCTGAAAGGCCATTTTATTTATTTACTTTTTTGTGTTTTTTGAGGTAGGGCTGACCTGGAATACACTATGTAGTCTCAAGGTGGCCTTGAACTCACAGTGACCCTCCTACCTCTGCCTCCCAAGTGCTGGCATTTTTTAAAATGCTTATTTATATATTTATTTTCAAGCAGAGAGAGACAGAGAGAATGGGCGTGCCAGGGCCTCCAGCCATCACAAATGAACTCCAGAAGTATGTGCCACTTTGTGCATCTGACTACGTAGGCATTGGAGAATTGAACCCAGGTCATTAAGCTTTGAAGGCAACCACCTTAACTGCTGAGCTATCTCTCCAGCCTTTATTTATTTAATTATTTATTTATTGAGGTAGGTTCTCACTCTAGCCCAGGCTGACTTGGAACTCACTCTGTAGCCTAGACTGGCTTCAAACTCACAGCGATCCTCCTACCTCTGCCTCCTGAATCTGGTACAAAAGGTGTGCTCCACTGCGGCTGGCTTCCAGTCTTTGTTTTCTTCATGTTTGTGTTTTCTATATATTTTTATAAAGGCATATCATGAAATGGAAAAATTATAAGTTCATTCAAAAACTTCTAAGGTGGGGCTGGAGAGATGACCCTGTGGTTAAAGGAGCTTACTTGTGGCTTCCAGTTAAGATGGCAGTGTAGGAACCACGCCAAAGCAGCCTAGGGGAGAAAAAGCAAAACAACAACAACAACAACAAAAACCTGAGCAAAATACACTCTTCTACTAAAAAGTGAGGTATATGAGAAATTACCAATAGCAGCAGAGAAGCAGGAGAGCTCCAGAGCATCCAGAGCCCACATAGGCAGGCAGAAGCAGCTCCAGCAGCGGCAGCACCAGGTCCGCAGGGCCACAGCTGCCAGGCTCGGCTTGAGCTGCAGGAAAAGATGGTGAGCGGATTTTCCACTCACACCAGAGCTCTTTGCAAACTCAAGAAACATGAAGGGAGAACTGTGAACAATGGAGGAGCAGATCACAAGGTAGAGGATCACATGGACCAGCGGGAGAACTACAGGCACCATCCACAGCCTCCCCTTCCCCACCACCAGCACAAGCACCAGAAAGCACCAGAGACCTGGGGAAGGGAGCTCACAGCACCCAGCACTGGTGACCAGAGCAGTGATCCAACGACCCAGCCAGCCTACTTGAACCCACAGTGCACTAAAGAGGGACCAAAGCAAGAGTGCATTATAACTGAGACCAAAATCATCCCAAAAGGTAAGTGGGATTATACCAGGTCAGTACCCGCCAAATAAGTCTGGTATATAGACCTGAACCGGAAGTACTAATTGCACCTTCCATATCAGGATATGTTATATGTTAAATCTGATCGATGGTCAGATTTGCCATCCTTAAATAAGCTATATTTTGGGCTTGTTATTTGTTGCTTCTTGATTTATAGTGGTTTTGTTTCCTCTTCTGTCGTACATTAGGGAAGGGTCTCACTTGATCACAAGCTGACTTGGAGCCCTCAACAGACCAGAAATCTTAACCTCCTTGTTGACAGGATTAAGGGTGTGGGGCACCACACACCCCAAGGGACAGTGACTTTGTTAAAGTATCTGGTTGTCATAATACCTATTCTTGCATAAATACTCTGTTTTTCACTGAATGTATACATTGTTTAGTTAAATTTTAGAATCTGCCTGTACTTTGTTCCTCTCAGCCTACTTGAATACTCTCATAGCAGGCAAACCCAACACCTAGGGTCACTTTTGTAGATACTCTGAGAATCTTAAGAGCCACACCTAGCACCTTAAGCTCCTACCCTGAAGATATATAATATCAGATTGATTGATACATATAATAGTACTGCAGCTAACTAGGAAATCCAAGCATTAAATTAATCCAAGATGCAAAAATATATACATTATAACAAAGAAACACCAAAACTCAAGACAATATAAATCCACCAAAAAGTATTAATGCATCAGAAATGACCTCCAGTGAGAATGAGTTAGAGGAAATGGCTGAGAAAGATTTCAAAAGAATGTTTATAAATATGCTCAAAGAAGTCAAAGAGGAAATCAAAGGAATGAATGAGGGAATCTAAGAAATCAAAGAAGACACAGGAAACCAATTTAATGAAATAAAGAGATCAATACAAGACATAAATACGGAAATAGAAATCATAAAGAAAAACCAGTCAGAATTACTAGCAATGAAGAACACAGTTAATGAAATATAAAAACAAAACTCTGTAGAAAATCTCACCAGTAGAATGGATGAAGGAGAGGACAGAATATCTAAGCTAGAAGATCAGGTGGCAGATCTAATACAGTCCAACAAAGAGAAAGACAAACTAATAGAAAAGTATGAGTGGGAATTTCAAGATATTCAGGACACTATGAAAAGATCAAACATAAGAATTCAGGATATAGTAGAAGGAGAAGAATTTCACTTCAAATGCATAGTAGGTGTCTTCAACAAAATCATAGAAGAAAACTTCCCCCAAATTGGGAAAGAGATATCAATGCAGATACAGGAGTCATTTAGAACACTAACCAGACAAAACATGGAGAGAACCTCTCCTCACCATATTATAATTAAACTACCAAATTACAAACCACAGAAAAAATATTGAAAGCAGCTAGAGAGAAATATCAAGTTACCTACAAAGGCAAGCACATCAGGATCACAGCAGATTACTCAACACAAACGTTAAAAGCCAGAAGGGCTTGGAATGATGTATTCCAAGTTCTGAAAGATAACAACTGTCAACCAAGGTTACTTTACCCTGCAAAGCTATCCATTCAAATAGAGAAATAAGGACATTCCATAACAAAAGCAGACTAACGGAATATTTGAAGACAAAACCAGCTCTACGGAAAATACTTGAAAGAATCCTCCATACTGAAGAAAAAGAAAAGCACACATATAAGGAACCGGGAAAAAACAAACCGTACTCAAATACTAGTTAACAGAAGATAGCAAAGGTAAAACCTGAAGAACTACAAAATAATGGCAAAAAGGAATACACACCTTTCAATAATATCTCTTAATATCAATGGCCTCCATGCCCCAACCAAAAGGCATAGGTTTGCAGACTGGGTTAAAAAGCAGGATCCTTCAATTTGTTGCCTCCAAGAAACCCACCTTTCTACAAAGGATGGACACTATCTTAGGGTGAAAGGTTGGAAAACAGTGTTTCAAGCAAATGGACCTAGAAAACAAGCAGGGGTTGCTATCCTAATATCTGACAAGGTAGACTTCAGTCCAACATTAGTTAAGAAAGATAAGGAAGGTCACTTTATATTGATTAA
Organism: Dipus sagitta; assembly: GCA_036346955.1. Taxonomy (NCBI): domain Eukaryota; kingdom Metazoa; phylum Chordata; class Mammalia; order Rodentia; family Dipodidae; genus Dipus; species Dipus sagitta. Next base: position 221,884,319 of record CM070770.1, read on the forward strand.
AGGCACACTCCAACAGGAGGACATTACAATCCTAAACATATATGCACCTAACATGGGGGCCCCCAAATTCATCAAACAAACGCTATTAGAACTAAGGTCACAGATAATACCAAACACAGTGGTAGTGGGTGACTTCAACACCCCACTCTCATCAATTGACAGGTCATCCCAGGAAAAAATAAACAGAGAGGCATCTGGACTAAATGAGGTCATAGAAGGAATGGGCCTAACAGATATATACAGGACATTTCATCCAAATGCTGCAGAATATACATTCTTTTCAGCAGCACAGGAACATTCTCTACAATATACTGTATATTAGGACACAAATACAGGAAAATTGAAATAATTCCTTGCATTCTATCTGACCACAATGGAATCAAACTACAAATCAATAGCAAGAAAAGCTATAGAGCATACACAAAATCATGGAAACTAAACTACTAAATGATGAATGGGTCAATGAAGAAATCAAGAAGGAGCCGGGCATGGTGGCACACGCCTTTAGTCCCTGCACTCGGGAGGCAGAGGTAGGAGGATCACCATGAGTTCGAGGCCACCCTGAGACTACATAGTGAATTCCAGGTCAGCCTGGGCTAGAGTGAGACCCTACATCAAAAACAAACAAACAAACAAACAAACAAACAAAAAAGAAATCAAGAAGGAAATCAAAAAATTCATAGAGACAAATGATAATGAAAACACAACATACCAAAACGTTTGGGACACAATGAAGGCAGTCCTAAGAGGTAAATTTATAGCTTTAAGTGCCTATATTAAGAAATTAGAAAGGTCTCAAGTAAACGACCTAATGCTTTACCTTAAAGCCTTGGAAAAAGAAGAACAAGACAAACCAAAAATCAGTAGATGGGAAGAAATATTAAAGATTAGGGCAGAAATTAATGAAATAGAAACCCAAAAAACAATCCAAAGAATCAGTGAAAGAAAGTTTTTTTCTTTGAAAGGATAAACAAGATTGATAAACCCTTAGCAAATCTGACCAAAAGAAAGAGAGAAGAGACACAAATTAATAAAATTAGAGATGAAAAAGGCAACATCACAAAAGATAGCAGAGAAATTAAAAAAATCATAGGGACATACTATAAAAGCACTAAGTATGAAAATCTGAAAGAAATGGATGATTTCCTTGATTTATATGACCTACCTAGATTAAATGAAGAAGAGATTAATCACTTAAATAGACCTATAACAAGTATGGAGATCCAAGCAGTTATCAAAATCTCCCAACTAAAAAATGTCCAGGCCCAGATGGATTCACTGGTGATTTTTACCAGACCTTCAGAGAAGAACTAACACCATTGCTTCTTAAGCTTTTCCATAAAATAGAAAAAAAAAAAAAAAAAAAAAAGGAATGCTACCAAACTCCTTCTACAAAGCCAGCATCACCCTGATACCAAAACCAGGCAAAGATAGAACAAAAAAAGAAAATTACAGACCAATCTCCCTCATGAACATAGATGCAAAAATTCTCAACAAAATATTGGCAAACAGAATACAAGAATATATCAGAAGGATCATTCACCCCGACCAAGTAGGCTTTATCCCAGAGATACAGGGATGGTTCAACATATGCAAATCGACAAATGTAATACATTATATAAATGGGCTGAGGGACAAAAATCACATGATCATCTCATAGATGCAAAGAAAGCATTTGACAAAATCCAACATCCCTTCCTGATAAAAGTCCTACAGAGACTGGGAATTGAAGGAACATATCTCAAAGGCTATTTATGACAAGCCTACAGCCAACATAATACTAAATGGGGAAAAACTGGACACTTTTCCACTAAAATCAGGAACAAGACAAGGGTGTCCACTGTCCCCACTTCTATTTAATATAGTACTGGAAGTCTTAGCCTTAGCAATAAGGCAAGAGACGCACATAAAATGGATACAAATTGGAAAGGAAGAGATCAAGTTATCATTATTTGCAGATGACATGATTCTGTACATAAAGATTCTATAAGACCTAAAGACTCTACCAGCAAACTGTTAGAGCTGATAAACACCTATAGCCATGTAGCAGGATACAAAATAAGTACACAGAAATCAGTAGCCTTCCTATATGCTAACAACAAACACACAGAGGATGAAATCAGAGAATCACTCCCATTCACAATTACATAAAAAAAAATAAAATAAAATGCCTTGGAATAAACCTAACAAAGGAAGTGAAGGACCTCAACAATGAAACGTTAAAAAACTCAAGCGAGAAATTGCAGAAGACACTAGGAAATGGAAAAACATCCCTTGTTCATGGATCAGAAGAATCAATATTGTGAAAATGGCAATTTTACCAAGAGCAATCTACACATTTAATGCAATCCTCGTCAAAATTCCAATGGCATTCTTCATGAAAATAGAAAAAACAATCCAAAAATTAATTTGGAATCATAAAAAAATCTCAACTATCTAAAACAATTTTCAGCAACAAAAATAAGGCTGATGGGGGCTGGAGAGATGGCTTAGCGGTTAAGCGCTTGCCTGTGAAGCCTAAGGACCCCGGTTCGAGGCTCGACTCCCCAGAACCCACGTTTGCCAGATGCACAAGGGGCTGCATGTGTCTGGAGTTTGATTGCAGTGGCTAGAGGCCCTGGAGTGCCCATTCTCTCTCTATCTGACTCTTTCTCTCTCTGTCTGTCACTCTCAAATAAATAAATAAAAATTAACAAAAAATTTAAAAAATAAGGCTGGTGGTATCACCATGCCTGATTTTAACTTATACTACAGAGCCATAGTAACAAATATAGCATGGTAGTGGCACAAAAGCAGACATGTAGATCAATGGAACAGAATAGAGGACCCAGATGTAAGTCCAGGTAGCTATAGCCACCTGATATTTGATAAAAATGTGAAAAATACTCATTGGAGAAAAGACAGCCCCTTCAGCAAATGGTGCTGGGAAAACTGGATATGTATCTGAAGAAGGAGGAAAATAGATTTTTCTCTCTCTCTCCATGCACAAGAATTAAGTCCATATGGACTAAAGACCTTAACATCAGACCTGAAACTCTGAAACTGCTAGAGGAAAAAGTAGGGGAAACCCTTCAACATATTGGTCTTGGCAAAGACTTTCTGAATATAACTCTAATTGCTCAGGCAATAAAAGCACACATTAACTGGTGGGGCCTCATGAAATTACAACTATTTTGTACAGCAAGGGACACTGTGAATAAAGCAAAGAAGCAACCTACAGAATGGGAATATCTTTGCCAGCTATATATCTGATAGAAGATTAATATCTAGGATATACAAAGAATTCAAAAAATTACACCGGGCGTGGTGGCGCACGCCTTTAATCCCAGAATTTGGGAGGCAGAGGTAGGAGGATCACCATGAGTTCGAGGCCACCCTGAGACTCCATAGTGAATTCCAGGTCAGCCTGGGCTAGAGTGAGACCCTAACTCGAAAAACAAAACAAAAAAAAAATTAAATAATAAGAAATCAAACAAGCCAATTAAAAAATGGGCTATGGAGCTAAATACAGAGTTCTCAAAAGAAGAAACATGGATGGCATATAAGCACCTAAAAAATTGTTCTGCATCCCTAGTCATCAGGGAAATTCAGATTAAAACTACGTTGAGATTCCATCTCACTCCTGTCAGATTGGCTACCATCATGAAAGCAAATGACCATAAATGCTGGCAAGGATGTGGAAAAAGAGGAACCCTTCTACACTGATGGTGGGAATGCAGTCTGGTCTAGCCATTGTGGAAATCAGTATGGAGGCCCCTAAAACAGCTAAAAATAGATCTACCATATGACCCAGCTATAGCACTCCTATCTCATTACCTTAGAGAAACAGGCTCAACCATGTTTATTGCTGCTCAATTCACAATACCTGGGAAATGGAACCAGCCTAGATGTCCCTCAACTGATGAGTAGATAATGAAGATACGGCACATTTATACAATGGAGTTCTATTCAGCAGTAAAGAAAAATGAAGTTATGAAATTTGCAGGAAAATGGATGGATCTGGAAAGGATTATACTAAGTGAGGTAACCCAGGCCTAGAAAGCCAAGTGTCGCATGTTCTCTCTCATATGTGGATCCTAGCTACAGATGATTGGACTTCTGTGTGAGTAGGAAGAAAACTCAGTAGCAAAGGCCAGTAAGCTAGAAAAGAGATATGAAGGGAAGAGAAAGGAAGGGAGAGGGGTACTTAATAGGATGATATTATATATGTGTAAGTAGAAGAATAGATTAATAGGGGTGAAAAGGCCCAAAGTGAGGTCAGGGGAAGAGATTGAGTAAAGGAAAGGTGGAGGGAGGGCTAATCAAAATCTAAGAGGATATAAATAAATCATATGGAATCCTACTTTTTTGGACAATGGAACACTCAGGAGCCACAAATTGTAGCTAGAAAATTTTCAGTGCCAGGGATGGGATACCTTCCAGTGAGTTGTTGGCCAGGGAGGTTCCTGATGCCCCCAAAACATTATAGGCCAGAAGAGGCCCTTGGTTTCCCATCAGGAATAGATGATAAGACCCTATTGCTGAAGACTCCATATACTTGGGCTGCAAGGCCACTGAAAAATCCTGCTAGAACTGAGCTGATAACCTCCTCCATGTAGGCCAGCTGACAGAAAGCTGGAAGAAGCCATGTTGCATGCAGTTCAAGGGGAGAAAGAAATATCACCCATGAAGATACTCAACAGTGGACACTACAAGCCTTATATTTTGCCAGCTAGGCCAAATGAGCCAACAGATGCAATAGTGGCACGTCTGTCATGGTGGAAACCAGCTGCCCTCTAATTGGACTGGAGGCCCACTCCATGGGAAGGGAATACATCCCTGATACTGAAAACTTAAAACAGGGGTAGTCACGAGCCCTAGGGGTGTAACGTCTGTTGCTGCCTGGCTAAATGTATATACTATGCTTATCAAACTGCCCAGTAAGCACTTCTCTTAATGTTCATACCTATATATTAATGCTACTCTCACTTTTGGTAGAGAATCTCCTCTTTTCAGATGACAGTGACCTTGCGATGACTCAGAAGGCACCATGGTGCTGGAAAGAAGTGACAGGAGTACTGCAATATCTCTATCACACTTTCCAAGGCTCAGGGTCTATTTCGGAAGAGGTTGCAGAAAGAATGTAAGAGCCAAAGGAAGGGTAGGACTCCTTACAACGTGCTCCCCCCAGACACAAAATGGCCTGAATATCCATGACCTCACAGTGCCTGACACTACCTACACAAGACCATCATAATAGGAGGAAAAGATCATGACATCAAAATGAAAGAGAGACTGATTGAGATGGGGAGGGGATATGATGGAGAATGGAGTTTCAAAGGAGAAAGTGGGGGGAGGGAGGGAATTACCATGGCATATTTTTTATAATCATGGAAGTTGTTGATAAAAAAAAAATTGAAAAGAAAAAAAATGCTTACTTGCAAATGCTGTGGGCCTTGTTATAATTCCACAGCCACTCCATAAAGCTGGACACAAAAAGTGGTGCATTTGTCTGGTATTTGTTTGGAAGAGGACCTACACGCATGTGGAAATAAAAAATACTTTTTGATTTTGTGTTTGGTTGAAAGTTTTGTGTAATACTGCTGTGTGCTCACAGCTATAAGCGTTGTCTTGAGCACCTGCCTTTATGTTTTGGGATTTAGCAAAGATTTGGAGTGTCCCTTGCCTGTGCACACCATCCATGGCTTGGCATGTCACCAGGAGTGACCTCATACATGGGAACTGCTGGGGACGAGCCAAGGAGCAAAGAAAGACCCGCCAGTGTCTGTTTCAGCTCTCTTGGCTTTCCCGGAAAGCCCCGTGGTGAACTGTTGGCCCTGGTTTCCAAGGGGTCTCCTCCCCAGCCCCTGCCCTACCATCTCCACTGCCTGGCAGCTCCCCAGTGCCCAGCCCAGGCAGAGAGAAGAGCTCTCTGCAAGGCTCCCACAGGTGGGGGAACTCCAGACTCCAGAGGCCTTCTCTCTCACCCCAGATCACACCCTCTTCATTCTCAGGGTACCTGAGCACCTGCCTCTTGTGAAGATCACACCAGGCACTGGGACACAGGTGTACCCATGCTGGAGAGGCTTCCAGAATGGGGGGTGGGTGGGTTCATGTCAGCAAGCCACAGCAAACTGTTGCTTAACACAGCTGAGAGTGTTCTGTCTGAAGCTGGATCTTATACCCAGGAACCAGGATGTGGTTCAGCACCCCTCTCCCCGGGGGGGGGGGGGTGCTTCTGCCTCTTCAGCTCCTGGTGTCTCTAGTAGTCCCTTAGCTATGGCCCCTCACTCTAGTCCCATTCTCCATCTTGACACATTCTTTTCTCTCCTCGCTCTCTGATCACACGCTGACACCTGCCACATTCCTCAATCCAGCAATGACAGGATCTGGGCAGGTGCATAACTTATGGAAGCCACCTTTCAGCACACTTCAAATGATCTGGAGAATCTTCTAGAAGAATCAGGTCAGTGCTGAGCTGTGAGCCCTGCAGCCCGCTGCCTCTTGTTTCTTAATGAGTGGCTGACCTTTTTCAGCTCTCATTTTGTCATTCTTCTGTGGGTTACTATGGAGAGGGGGCAGGGAGACTATTTTGAGGACACTCATCCCCAGGGTAGGGATGGCAGGAGGCATTTCCCCCAGGCAGGAAGGTGCTCTGGAGCTGGACCTCCCTTCCAGCCCCAGATACGCCCCAGATCACAGGGTGTCAGGAGCCCACAGAAGGGCTGGGCAGATTTGGGAAACACAAGTGTTCCCCCCGGGTTAGTCAGCAGTGGAGTAAAAAATACACACGTGGCCATGGCTGGCTTCCTAGCACGCGCCTTGCCGAGGATGTGTAGGTCCCTTTCCCACCCCACCACAGGAAAGTTCCCTGGTGGGGACAGGACCGAGCAGAGCTCAGGAGAGTGTGCCTGAGGCAGCCTGGGATCAGCAAGGAGTGTGGCTTTTTAAAAAAAAATCTGTGTATATATGTGTGTGTGTTTGTATTTTTTCTTTTAAAATATATTTATTTACTTATGTGAGACAGCCAGACAGACACAGAGAAAGTGAGTGAGACAGAGGCTAGAGAGATGGCTTAGCAGTTAAGGTGCTTGCCCGCAAAGCTGAAAGACCCAGGTTTGATTCCCCAGAACTCACGTAAGCCAGATGCACAAGGTAGTGCATGCATCTGGAGTTCGTTTGCAATGGCTGGGGGCCCTGCCATGGCCATTCTCTCTCTTCCTCTCTTTCTCTCTCTGCCTCCTCCTTTCTCTCCCTCCCTCTCTGTGTAAAATAAATAAATAAATAAAATTTAAAAACAGGAAAAGAAAGTCAGTGAGAGACAGAGAATGGATGCCCCTGGGCCTCCTGTCACTGCAAATGAACTCCAGATGCATACATCACTTTGTGCACCTGGCTTTACATGGGTCCTGGGGAATTGAACCTAGGCTGTCAGGCTATAAAGCAAGTGCCTTTAACTGCTGAGCCATCTTTCCAGCCCCTAACTTTCCTTTTATTTATTTATTTTTCTTTTTGGTTTTATGAGGTAGGGTCTTGCTCTAGCTCAGGCTGATCTAGAATTCACTTTGTAGTCTCAGGTTAGCCTAGAACTTGCAGCACTCCTTCTACTTCTGCTTTTCAAGTGCTGGGATTAAAGGTATGTGCCACCATGCCTGGCACAACTTTACTTTTTTTTTTTTTTTGGCTTTTCAAGGTAAGGTCTTGCTCTAGCCCAGGCTATCCTGGAATTCACTATGTAGTCTCAGGGTGGCCTTGAACTCAGTGATTCTCCTACCTCTGCCTCCCAAGTGCTGGGATTAAAGGTGTACAACACCACACCCAAACCAACTTTACTTTTGAGACTGTTTGTCACTGAACTCATTGATTTAGTTAGATTAGCCAGCCAGACCCAAGGATCCCTTGTACTGTCACATCCAGCTTTTATGTAGGTGCCCAGAATCTAAATGCAGTCCCTCGTGCTTGTGCAACACTTCACCCACTGAGCCATCTCCCTAGCTTCTCAAAAGCCCAGTAAGCCGGGCATGGTGGCACACTCCTTTAATCCCAGCACTCGGGAGGCAGAGGCAGGAGGATCACCATGAATTCAAGGCCAGCCTGAGACTACATAGTGAAATCCAGGTCAGCCTGAGCTAGAGTGAGACCTTACCTTGAAAAGCCAAAAAAAAAAAAAAAAAAATAAAAAATCCCAGCAAAAGTGAAGCCTGTGTCCCCCATGAATGGGGCATGTGTGACTTTTACTTGAATAGGATGTCATGAAATGAGGCCAAGTGGCTGTGGAGGCCAGAACAGCCTAATTGATCCTCTTGGGGTACACACTCTGGGGGGTGTCCATGTAAATCTAATAATTTTGAGGCCTCATGCTGGGGACCACATGGAGGTACTCAACCTATAAGCCTGCAGCTGCTGGTCACAAGAGAGGGCCAGCTGGACCTTGAGCCCAGTCCATCTGTCTACACCAACCAAACCAGGTGGAGACACACACTGTCCTTTCTTGAGAAGCCAGAGGATGGGGCTGGCCTCTCAAAGGGTATCATAACCTGCTGTCTGGTTGCCATGTGAAAGCCAGCCCCTCTCACAGCCCCCTGAGTTCCAGCACAGGGCCTCAAGAGACCTGGGTTCAAATCATAGCTCAGTTCATTTCTACCTTGTGACCGCAGGTTTGAGCAGAGAATAGGGATCAAGGGAGAGTCCTGGAGGCCGAGTGGCCTTCAGGCAAAGGACTTCTGACAGAGCTGTGGGTCTGAAGGAAGCTCCAGCCTGGGAGAACACAGCCTGTTTCTTTAAGGTCCCCTGTGAGAGAGCAGGGGCTGGGGATGTTGTGTCATGAGGAAATGGGTCCAAGGTCAGCTGATATCACCTGTGGAGACTTAGAACTGGCTGAGGCAGGTGTCTGAAAAGTCCCAAGGGCATTCCTGGACAAGAGGCTTCCTGCCTGCAGCCTTCTCCCTCCATGGCTTTGCATCTGGAAGGCGGGCTCCTAGTCACAGCACCTGGGAGGTTTAGTTTTATCAGTGTGGGTGTGGTGGTGGTGTCGGTGCGAGGGGGGGGGGGGAGATTAATCTCTCTATCTCAGGTTTCCTAAAATGAGAACAAACACACCACCCATTTCTCCTGGTTGTTAAGTATTTAGCAAACTAAGCTAGGAGTGGTTGAGTAGGCCTGAAATCCCAGCACTTGGGAGGCTGAGTCAGGGGCATTCCCACAATTCAAGGATAGCATGGGCTAGAGTGAAGCCCTACCTCACAACACCCCAACCTTAAAAAAAAAAAAAAAAAAAAGCATATTTAAAGTCAGTCATGGTGGCACAGGCCTGTCATTCCAGCTACTTGGAAGGCTGAGGCAAAAAGATCACAAGTTCAAGGCCTGCATGGGCTACTATGGAGGGAGTTCAAGACCAGCCTGGGAAACTCAGTGACACTTGTCTCAAAATAAAAGTTTAAAAAAGGGGGGGGGAGGGGCTGGAGAGATGGCTCAGCTGTTAAAGGCACATGCTTGCAAAGCGTGACAGGCTAGGTTTGATTCTCCAGTATCTACATAAAGCCAGATGCACAAAATGGCACATGTATCTAGAGTTGGTTTGCAGTGGCAAGAGGCCCTGGAATGCCTCTCTCTCCTTACAAATAAAAACTAAAAAATGGGCTGGACCAATGGCTTAGTTAAGGCATTTGCCTGTGAAGCCAAAGGACTCAGGTTCAATTCCCCAGAACCCACATAAAAAAGGTGGTGCATGCGTCTGGAGTTAGTTTGCAGTGGCTGGAGGCCTTGGAGTGCCCATTCTCTCTCAAACAAATGAATAAAATATTTTTAAAATACTAAATAAAAATTAAATAAAAAAATAAGCAAGCCAGGCGTGGTAGCGCACGCCTTTAATCCCAGCACTAGGGAGGCAGAGGTAGGAGGAGGATCACAAGTGCCTTAACTGCTGAGCCATCTCTCCAGCCCATCACAGACTTTTAAAAAATTTAATTAATTTCTTTGAGAGAAAAAGACAGACAGATAGATAGATAGACAGAGAGAGAGAGAGAGAATGGGTGCACCAGGGCCTCTAGCCATTGCAAAGGAAACTCCAGATGCATGCTCCACCTAGTGCATTTGGCTCTATGTGGATACTGGGGAATTGAAACTGAGTCCATAGGCTTTGCTGGCAAGTGCCTTAAATGCTAAGCCATCTTTCCATCCCCCTAGTCATGGGCTTTTGACTAGGTTTTCAGTACCAGGCATGTATGCCTTCCCATGGAATATGCCTCCAGTCAGTTAGAGAGCAGCTGGTTTCCACTGTAATAGACATGCTACTATTGCACCACTTGACACATTTGGCCTGGTTGGTCAATCTTTTTTTTATTTTTGTTTTTTTGAGGTAGGGTCTCACTCTAGCCCAGGCTGACCTGGAATTCACTATGTAGTCTCAGGGTGGCCTCAAACTCACGGTGATCCTCCTACCTCTGCCTCCCGAGTGCTGGGATTAAAGGCATGCGCCACCCTGCCTAGCCTGGTTGGTCAATCTTAAGGCTTGTAGGGTCCACTGCTATTTAACACCACTGATGACTTCTCTCTCCCATAGAGCTGCATGCAGTATAGCTCTTTCTAGATTTTTGTCAGCTGGTCTACAGGGAGGTTTTCAGCTTAGCTCCTGCTTGATTTCTCAGTGACCTGCAGCCTAAGCATGTGGAGTTTTCAGCAATAGGGTCTTATCTAGTTCTGGTGGGCAACCAAGAGCCTTGGCAATGGCATGTAATGTTTTGGGAGCATCAGGCACCTCTCTAGCCAACAACTCATTGGTAGGTATCCCACCCTTGGGATACTGAAAGTGGTCATTAATTCTGAAGGAGGACCAGGACCTTTGCAGTGACAGTATAGAAATAGTGCACAAATCAGAGAACTGAACTTTCTTTTTTTTTTTTGAAAAACAACATTTATTTCTGTAAACTGAGTGCCAGAGATGGTGTTCAGAATCCCAGTACAAGCAGCCTTCTTCCCAACATGAAGGAGCGAGGAGGGATGGAGCAAGAACGCTACCACGCATGTGTGCTCACAAGGAACCAAGCCAATCTCATCTTTCATTAAAAGCCAAACAAAGCGATCCTTTTGAATTGGTGGAGCTGACCTACGACTCCGGCCTCACGCTTTCTGGGTGCTGTGAGGCGCACTATGCCAGCCTCGCTGTTTGCAGGGAACTTTGTGTAGAAATGTACATTCTACCCAGCATCCCGGTACCGGGGGAGCCCTTGAGGTTGACCCTGAACTTCTCCTCCTGCCACACCTTGACTCAGATCTTCCTCGTACTTCAAAAAAAAAAAGGTAGTTTCAGACCACAAGGCAGAGCCACTGCCAGGCAGGTTTTAAGGCAAATTTTGTCACTTCTAACTCGGTCCACATCAAACCTAAACTTTTCACCACCGAGCAATACTGTCTCTGCTGGAAGTGTAGCTTAGGTGACTCTGAATGGGGTGGGATGCAGGGTCTGGAGCCAAGTCTAGGAGGTCTGGGGGGGCAGGTGTGAGCTCATGAAGGCTGCAGGTGGCTCCTGGCACAACAGCCGGCTTAGCAGTAAGTAGGAGGCCATGGAAAATGGGGATGGCACCAGGGCCACTTCCCAGCAGCCACGGAGGCCAGGATGGTTCACAGTAGACAGGCCACAGTGAGCGCAAGAGAAATGCCAGACCAGGACCCACCAACGCAGGCACCTGGGATGTGATGGCACACATGACCTTGGCACCAAAATTATTTTTTTTTTAGAATGAAAAGGGGGGGGGCACTAGATCAAAGAAAAATGTTTCATGAGCTTTGTGAGACAGGCCAGGGCAGGGGCATGAGGAGGCAGAGGAGGGGGCTAGGGCCACAGGCACAGGTGGTGGCCAGTACCGCTCAGCACCTCTCCCTTCCCTGGAGGGCTGGTGTCGTGGCCCCTTCCCCGAGGAGCAGGCAGATGGCTTGGCAGGGGCACAGGGCTGGGGCTACTCAGTCTGGGCATCGTAATTGGCTCCTCCAGCCTTCTTCAGCTCACTTTTGATAAAATCTTCCTCCAGCTCCTTCCGATCGCTGATCACAAACTCCTTCGCGAAATTCTGCAAAGACAAAGGGAAAGGCAGAGGTCCCGTGAGGGAGGAGGGGACAGTCCCACAAGGGCTGCTCGGGGCCCCAAGGAGGGAGGTCCTGGGGCCCCAGAGGATCAAGATGAAAACAGCTGCAGAGCTGGGTGCCAGGAAGTGACAGGCTAGAGAGCAGGAAAGCAGGGACACTGTCCTCCCACCATTTAAGACACAGGCTGGGGCTAGGCGTGGATGTGCCTCCTGCCCTTTATTTCCTGTCTATGCTACCTTGGGCAAATCCCTTTCAACGTTCTGTGATTAACCCATGGAGGCTGGGTGTGGTGGTGCAGGCCTTTAATCCCGGGCACTCAGGAGACAGAGGTAGGAAGATCACTGAGTTTGACTAGTCTGAGACTATGTAGCAAAACTACCTCGAAAACCAAACCACTCATGGAGAAGAGCAGAGAGTAAGAGCAGATGAAATCAGAAAGGCAGAGGGACTGTGTTAGCAAATGTTTAACATGGAGAGAGGTTAGAGGGGGAGGAGTCCAGCAGAGAAAAAGCTAGGCATGGTGGTACATGCCTGTGATCCCAATACTTGGGAAGCTGAAGCAGGGGAATTGCCAAGAGTTTGAGGCCAGCCTGGGCTACGTAGTGACACCTTATCTTAAAAATCACAAAGGTGGGCTGGAGAGATGGCTTAGAGGTTAAGAAGTTTGCCTGTGAAGCCAAAGGACCCAGGTTTGATTCCCCAAGACCCATGTAAGCCAGTTGCACAAGGTGGTGGGCGCATGTGTCTGGAATTTGTTTACAGTGGCTGAAGGCCCTGGCGTGCTCTCTTTCTCTCTCTCTCTTCCTGCCTCTTTCTCTCTCTCTAAAAGAAATAATTAAAAAAAAAATCACAAAGATGGGCTGGAGGGATGGCTTAGTGGTTAAGGCGCCTGCCTGAGAAGCCTAAGGATCCAGGTTCAATTCTCCAGGTCCCACGTAAGCCAGATACACATGATGATGCATGCATCTGGAGTTTGTTTGCAGTGGCTGGAGGCCCTGGCACACCCATTCTCTCTCTCTCTCTCTCTAATAAATAAATAAATAATAGAATATTTTTAAAAATCACAAAGGTGAAGCCAGGTGTGGTGGTGCACGCCTTTAATCCCAGCACTTGGGAGGCAGAGGTAGGAAGATCTCCGTGAGTGAATTCCAGGTCAGCCTGGGCTAGAAGGAGACCTTACCTCGAAAACAGCAACAAAAGTCCGTAGGGTGTGGGAAAGAGGTGGTGCATACCTGTACTCTCAGCACTCACAGGCCAGCCTGGGCTACACAAGACCCTGTCTCAAACACACCCCGTTATTAAGTGTGCATGTGTACCACGTTCTGCGGTACTGTGACCAGGCCACAGCACCAACTGTAATCCTCAAGCCTTTAGCTCTGCTGGCAACTGGAGCTGCCTGAGAGACAGGAGAGCACGCAGGGCCACGTGAGCGCCTGCCCAGGCGCTTGCACAAGCACAATCTCAGCGGCCGAAGTGCTCACCAACAGATGAGAGGAGACACAAGATGTGGCTTTCCATGGGGCCATGAAAAGGAGGGCAATTCTGATGCTTGCTGCAGCATAGATGAACTACTCAGAACAGGATGCTGAGCGAAAGAAGCCAGACGTGAGGTCAGCACCGCCTGAGGTCACTGATGCAAAATGCCCCAAAATGGCAAATCTATACAGACAGAAGGAAGATTCATGGTGACCAGGGGCTACAGATGGGAACAGGAAACGACAAAAATGTTCTAAAGTTGGATGCGGTCAAGGTTGCACAACTGCACATTTACTAAGAGCCATGAACTGTGCACATGGATGAGTTAGTTCTGTGGTGGATAATCCAAAGCTGCTTTAAAAAAAATAATCCTAAAAGGTTGGGCATGATGGTGCACACCTTTAATCTCAGCACTCGGGCAGAGGTAGGAAGATAGATGTGAGTTTGAGGCCAGCCTGGGCTAGAACAAGACCCTTAAAAAAATAAAGGGCTAAGGCACTCACCTGTAAAGCCAAAGAACCCAGGCTTGATTCCCCAGTACCCACATAAAGCCAGATGCACAATGTGATGCATACATCTGGAGTTCATTTATAGTGGCTAGAGGTCCTGGCACATGCATTCTCTCTCTATCTACCTCTTTCTCTCTCAATTAAATAAATGAATAACATTTTATTTTTTATTTTTTGGTTTTTCGAGGTAGGGTCTCACACTAGTCCAGGCTGGCCTGGAATTCACTCTGTTGTCTCAGGGTGGCCTTGAACTCACGGCGATCCTCCTACCTCTGCCTCCCGAGTGCTGGGATTAAAGGTGTGTGCCACCATGGCCGGCATGAATAACATTTTAAAAAAGCACAAGCAAGGCAGAAGCAAACAAGACAGCAGAATGTAGTAAGCCATACTGAGAGTAGAAGTAATGACAAAGCCCACCTAACAAACAAAACCTGTGCTGGGAAGATGACTCAAGAGGTAAAGTACCTTTATCTAATCCCAGCACACCTCCAGCGACAAGAGAGGCACACACAGGAGAACCCTGAAGCTCGTGGGCCAATGAGCCTGGCATAGGCAGTTGGGAACAAGAGACAGACTCTGTCTCAGGCTGGAAAGATGGCTCGGCGGTTAAGGCACTTGCTTGCAAAGCCTGATGGTCTGGGTTCGATTCCCTAATACCCACATAAAGCCATATGCACAAGTGGCATATGTGTCTGGAATTCATTTGCAGTGGCTGGAGGCCCTTGCATGCTCTCTCTCTCTCTCTCCTTGCAAATAAAAAGAAAGAGAGAGAGAGAGAGAGAGAGAGACCTTGCCTTAAACAAGACGAAAGGCGAGGATCGACACCCAAAAGTTATTCTCTAACCTCCACACATGCCCTGTGATATGTGTACACACACACACACACACACACACACACACACTCAAACTACAAAACAAAAGCAACCCCAAACTTAGAGACATGTTTAAAACAAAACAAACAAACAACAACAAAACCGGTATATAACTACTAAGTTACATAGAGGTGTGTGACCAAGGAGCCATGTTCCCTCTGAAGGAAAGCAAAGTGACTCCAACATGGCGGGCAAGTCACCATGCACGTGACACTCTTGAATTAGCCCCAGCAGGCATCCTCCTCCCTTGATGCTCGCAGAAGACAGAATGCAAGGGGACTTTGCTGAGGACATGTTTTTATTGTCACTGCCTGCAGAGGCCCAACACAAGTCCCCCAGGGAACCCATTACTGTGGAAAACCCCAAGGATGCAGGCCACATGTCCCAGAGATCTCAGGGGAACAGCAGAGTTCGAGTCCCACCTGCCTCACTCTGCAATGTTTGCCTTTCTGATGACCAAGGCAGGCCTTTATACATTCCCAAAGCTACAACAGCTGGTGGGGCTATGCCCAGGGTCCCATGAGACCAGACCCCAGATTTTCTGACTCGCTACCTCATTCACACGTTAGCCCAGCTGGGGCCGATGCATCTGGCCCCACTGCCCTCACCCCTTGAACAAGGGGCCCGGCCATGGCTCTGCCAGTTGGTGCAATCCACTATAAGCGCCTGCTGCCCAGAATGTCACTGCAGAGGTGTGGGCAGAGGGCAGGAAGGGCATGCTCTTCAGCGTCCTCCCATCTCCCCACAGGACTGACTGTAGCAAGAAGGCCATGAGAGGTCATCTTCTCTCACCCCTTAGCCCACAGGAGGGGAAACTGAGGCTCCAGGAGCAATAACCCCATCCCTCAGCTTTCCATCCTAACACCTGGGTCCACTTACCAGCCCTCCAACCTCCCTTCACTCCTCCTAGGATTTAGCCACCCCCTGTGCATCCTTAGTGCTAGGGAGTTACTCCTGACACCTCCAAACAAGGTGGCCCCATCTCCACTCAACCGACCCTACCATGGACTCCCACCTGTCACCTTGTGTGGACAGTAGGGCCACGTGAATGTCCAAGTGATAGTGGCTGTCCTCACCCTAACTAGGGGCGGCGTCTGCTCCTTCCTTAGGACCCCCATGGGGAGGAGCTAGCAAGTGCTACCTGACATATCTCAGACAACCCTGAAGGCCTCCAAGCTCCAAATCATCTAGGACGCAGATTCTACAAAATGACTGATTTCGAGCTGGAGGGATAGCTTAGCAATTAAGGTGCTTGCCTGCAAAGTCTAAGGACCCTGATTCAATTCCCAGTACCCACATAAGCCAGATGCTCAAGGTAGTGCATGCGTCTGGAGTTTGTAGTGGCTAGAGGCCCTGGTGCACCCATTCTCTTTATCTGCCTCTTTCTCTCTTAAATAAATAAATAAAATATTTTTAAAAAATGACTTGGAGCTGGGCGTGGTGGCACACACCTTTAATCCCAGCACTTGGGAGGCACAGGTAGGAGGATCACCGTGAGTTTGAGGCCACTCTGACACTACATAGTGAATTCCAGGTCAGCCTGGACTAGACTGAAACCCTATCTCGAACCCCCCCCCCAAAAAAAAACAAAAAACAACAACCATGACTTGGGCTGGAGATATGGCTTAGCAGTTAAGGTGTTTGCCTGTGA
Source organism: Dipus sagitta (assembly GCA_036346955.1). Lineage (NCBI taxonomy): Eukaryota > Metazoa > Chordata > Mammalia > Rodentia > Dipodidae > Dipus > Dipus sagitta. Next base: position 221,900,887 of record CM070770.1, read on the forward strand.
AGCTGACAGACCCAGGTTCAATTCCCCAGTACCCATGTAAGCCAGATGCATATGGGGGCACATGCATCTGGAGTTCGTGTACAGTGGCTGGAGGTCCTGGCATGCCTATTCTCTCTATATCTGCCTCTCTCTCTCTCAAATAAATAAATAAAATATTTTTTTTTACAAAAGGACTGATTTGGCCACCGACCTTAAAGCCAACTTCAGTGGTTGGGGACATGGCTTAGCTATTACGGGCACTTGCTTGCAAGGCCTGAGGGCCTGAGTTGGATTTCCCAGTATCCATGTGAAAGCCAGATGCCCAGAGTGGCGCATGTGTCTGGAGTTCAGCTGCAGTGGCAAGAGATCCTGGCAAGCATATTTCTCTCCTCCACTTTCTCCTTCCAAATAAATAATAAATAAAAGTATTTTTAAATTTTATTTATTTATGAGAGAGAGAGGGAGAAAGGCAGATAGAGAAAGAATAGACATGCCAAGTCCTCCAGCTGCTGCAAATAAACTCCAGACACATGCACCGCTTTGTTCATCTGGCTTACATGGGTCCTGGGGAATTGAACCTGGATCCTTTGGCTTTGCAGACAAGTGCCTTAACTGCTAAGCCATCTCTCCAGCCAAATAAAAGTATTTTTAAAAACAACTTGAGGGGCTGGGGAGATGGCAGAGCTGTTACAGGCATTTGATTGCATAGCCTGATAGCCTAGGTTCGATTCCCCAATACCCATGTAAAGCCAGACACACAAAGTGGCATCTGTGTCTGGAGTTCATTTACAGTGGTGAGTGGCCCTGGCACACACATATTCACTCTCTCTCTTTCTCTCAAATAAACAACAACAACAAAAGGGATGGAGATATGGCTTAGTGATTAAGGTGCTTGCCTGTAAAGCCCAAGGACCCAGGTTCAATTCCCCCAGTACCCACATAAAGTCAGATGCACAAGGGGGTGCATGTATCTGGAGTTTGTTTGCGGAGGCTGATGAGGCCCTGGCTTGCCCATTCTCTCTCTCTCTCTCAAATAAAAATAAATGAAATATTTTAAAAAATTTAAACAACTTGAACACCCTCCACCTCTGTTCCTGGCAGCAGACCTGCTGAGCAATCAGCTTTAGGCATGTAGGGGGGTTGCAGGTACTGTTGGTGAGTAGCCTTAATGGTACGTTTGCAAAAAGTGCAGAAACCAAGCAACATCATTGGGCAGAGGAAGCCTGGCCCAGAGACTTGACACTCGACACAGACCAGGAGTGCTGAGAGCTGCTGGCTGTGCCCATGGGTGAAAACCACCATGAGGTTATCTGTGAGCAGGCCACCTCCCAGCACACTCATGGCTCCTCACACAGCCACCCAACCCCTAGGGCCACTTTTGTAGATACTCTGAGACTCTTAAGAGCCACACCTAGCACCTTAAGCTCCTACCCTGAAGATACATAACATCAGATCAATTGATACATCTAATAATACCCAGCTAACTAGAAAATCCAAGCATTAACTTAATCCAAGATGCAAAAATATATACATTATAGCACAAGAAACACCAAAAATCAAGACAATATAAGTCCACCAAAAAGTATTAATGCATCAGAAATGACCTCCAGTGAGAATAAGTTAGAGGAAATGCCTGAGAAAGATTTCAAAAGAATGATTGTAAATATGTTCAAAGAAGTCAAAGAAGAAATCAAAGGAATCAAAGAAAACACAGGACACCAATTTAACGAAATAAAGAGGTCAGTACAAGACATAAATAAGGAAATAGAAATAATAAAGAAAAACCAGTCAGAATTACTAGCAATGAAGAACACAGTTAATGAAATAAAAAACTCTGTAGAAATTCTCACCAGTAGAATGGATGAAGGAGAGGACAGAATATCTAAGTTAGAAGACCAGGTGGCAGATCTAATACAGTCCAACAAAGAGAAAGACAAACTAATAGAAAAGTATGAGTGGGAATTTCAAGATATTTGGGACACTATGAAAAGATCAAACATAAGAATTCAGGGTATAGTAGGAGAAGAATTTCACTCCAAAGGCATAGTAGGCGTCTTCAACAAAATCATAGAAGAAAACTTCCCCCAAACTGGGAAAGAGGTGCCAATGCAGATACAGGAATCCTTTAGAACACCAGCCAGACAAAACCTGGAAAGAACCTCTCCTTACCATATTATAATCAAACTACCAAACACACAAACCAAAGAAAAAATATTGAAAGCAGTTAGAGAGAAAAATCAAGTTACCTACAAAGGCAAGCCCATCAGGATTATAGCAGATTACTCAACATAAAAAGCCCCCCAGACTGATGGATCTCCAACTCTCTCATAACCCACTATCAGGTCTTGCTCTTAGATCAATCAAGGATACAACTTTGCCAGACTAAGACCTTGAACCCAGCTGTTCTGCTGCCACAAACTGATGGAGCTTCAGCTCCTCTGCATGACTGCCTAGAGATCACCTCCGCCTTCCAGGGACTCTGTCCGGACCTCACAGATGTAGCCTGGCCAGGCCCTGATCTGGTGACGTATCCTGATGGCAGCAGCTTTGTTCAGGATGGAATCAGGTATGCAGGGGTGGCTGTGGTGACCATGGAGGAGATCCTGTGGGCTGAGGCTCTGCCTGAGGGTACATCGGCTCAGAAGGCTCTGATATTGGGAAAGGACAAAACAGTAAACACCTACACAGACAGCTGTTATGCCTTTGCCACGGCTCATGTCCATGGGGCCATCTACCAGGAGTGAGGACTATTGACCACAGAAGGTAAAGACATTAAAAATAAAAATAAGATCCTGGACTTATTGGCTGCCATTTGGGTGCCTGCTAAAGTGGCTATTATCCACTGTCGAGGCCATCAGAACGGGGAGACCGCAGAAACAAGAGGAAACAGATTGGCAGACCTCACAACAAAGAGTGTGGCCTCTCAGCATCCTTCAGATTGTTTGGTCACTTTCCCAGCGCCCACTCTTCCTGAGTGACCAAACATACATAGAATAGGACCTATAGCTCACTTCTCACCTGACAAAGAAACAGACAGCACAGGATGGTATCAACTGCAGAATGGACAATTTTTGTTGCCCTAAGCCCTAGGGTGAAGACTGACTAAGCAACTACATGAAGAAACTCACTTGGAAAGCAACAAGTTATCTGAACTAATAAGAAAAGAGTTTTTCTAGCCAAGCATGGTGGTGCACGCCTTTAATCCCAGCACTCGAGAAGCAGAGGTAGGGGCTGGAGAGATGGCTTAGCAGATAAGCGCTTGCCTGTGAAGCCTAAGGACACTGGTTCGAGGCTCCCCAGGACCCACATTAGCCAGATGCACAAGGGGACGCATGCGTCTGGAGTTCATTTGCAGTGGTTAGAGGCCCTGGCGCGCCCATTCTCTCTCTCTCTCTCTATCTCTCTTCCTCTTTCTCTCTCTGTCTGTCACTCTCAAATAAATAAAAATAAAACAAAAAAATTAAAAAAAAAATAAAAAAGAGAGAAGCAGAGATAGGAGGATCGCCGTGAGTCTGAGGACACCTTGATACTACATAGTGAATTCCAGGTCAGCCTGGGCTAGAAGACACTACCTGGAAAAAAAGAAAGCATTTTTCTTCCCATAATATGGACTCAGTCATCAAGGACACCATCACCCTCTGTCAGGCCTGCAAACAGACAAACGCCTCCTCTGGTAAGGTACCACCAATGGAGAAGAGAAAGCGGGAAACAGCCAGGTAGATAACGGAAAGTGGATTTCACAGAGGTAAAGCCAGGTCAGTATGGATATAAATATTTACTTGTTTATGTTGATACCTTTTTGTTTTGTTTTGTTTTTGTTTTTTTGAGGTAGGGTCTCACTCTAGTCCAGGCCGACCTGGACCTCACTATGTAGTCTCAGGGTGGCCTCGAACTCACAGTGATCCACCTACTTCTGCCTCCCAAGTGCTGGGATTAAAGGCATGCGCCACCACGCCCGGCTCGTTTATGTTGATACCTTCTCGGGATGGGTGGAAACTTTTCCGACCAAGTCTGAGACAGCCCAAATAGTGACTAAGAAATTGTTAAAGGAGATAATCCCCCGCTATGGGTTGCCCCTCAAGATAGGATGAGATAATGGGCTTGCCTTGTGTCAAAAGTCACTAAGAAATTGACTAGGATGCTGGGGATTAATTGGAAATTACATTGCGCCTATCACCCCCAAAGTTCAGGACAGGTAGAAAGAATGAATCGGACCTTAAAGGAGACTCTAACTAAATTAACCATAGTCTAGAGACCAGTGAAGAATAGGTAGGATACCTTCCCTTCACCCTGTTAAGGGTCAGATGTGCCCCTTATGTAAAAGGGATTACTCTATTTGAAATTATGTATGGAAAACCCCCTTCCATCCTGCCCCAGATGGGTCTTGAACAGATAACTGACTTTACTAATGAAAGGCTTCTTTGGTCTATGCAAGCCTTACAAAGAGTCCAGGAGTCCATTGTTCTGGCAGTCAAGGCTGCTTTTCAGACACCCCTGTTGTCCCCCATCCCTTTCAGCCCAGTGAGAGTTTGGATCAAGAGACACTGTACTGGGACGTTGGACCCCCGCTGGAAGGGCCCCACCAGGTCGTCATGACAACTCCAGTGGCTGTGAAAGAGGACGGGGTATGCACCTAGAGTCACACTCTCAAGCAAAAAAGGCAACGACTCCTGAGGACCCTTTGGAAGGACTAAAGAAAGACAAGAGATGGTGGGTCCTGTTACACCCGGAAGGTCCACTAAAGCTAAGACTCTTTACTCATAGACTTACTGTTGTTACACTATTTAAAGCCTACCAGCCAGGAAAACTCTTACATTCCCTAGGACCTGGGAATGGGAATGAGAGGATATTCAGACAGGGGAATTAAGGGCCAAGTCGACAGAGAGAACTGCTCCCCCGACATTTAAACTAGACCTGTGCCAACTATGGCCAACACTTGGAAGCTGTGAGAGCTCGGGAGCAGGAGGGCTTCCTCCAGGGGGAGAATATAGACACGGGGCAGTTGGAGGAGTCCACTTAACACACTGGAACGGATGTGGTTACCCTCCACCCTTTGAAAAGGCCATAAGGGGAGCTGAATACTATGCATGTCCTGCCAACGGGATCATCTGCCAGGTTTAATCAGTATCACTGTGGAGGCTGGGGATGTGAAGCCATAGCACCCTGGGTGGACAGAGACCCCTTCACATCCCTTAAGACAGAATCCAACAATAGCAGCGAGGCACCTGGGTACTGCAACCCAATAACTATCACCCTCCGCAGTGGGACCCTTTTTCCTTAACAGGGCAATGGGACACAGGGGGAACATGGGGAATCCAAAAGTACCAACAGGGGCGAGACCCAGGCACCAAGTTTACTATCCAAAGAGTTAAGGTAGTTCCCCCAGTACAGCCTATAGGACCTAACAGGGAGATATTCACGGACCCACCTAAAATCAAGCCTACTCCTCTGGGAAAAGAAATAACCTCAGGCCAATGATAAAAACAACTGTCCCTATACTCCTGTGGTAATGATGTCACCCAAACCCATCCTCTCTATGCTAGACACAATGTACTCCGTTGTCAATGGAACTAACTCAAATTTAACTAATGACTGTTGGTTCTGTTTAAACCCAAAGCTTCCCTATATGTAGGAATAAGGGCCAACAGTACAACCGGGGAAGGAGAACTATAGATAAGGAAAATCAATTACACCAGGGTAGGAAAAGAATGCTCTTGGGGAGGACCTAACCTGGTAATAACCCTGGGAGACGTTAGAGAAAGAGGACTATGTCTCAAGTCCTCAACCTATCCTCGGCAGTTCTCCCTTTTTCAACAATATTGTAAAATGACCCTGGAAATAAAGCCAGAAGAAAATGAACACGCCCTTTTTAAAAGTCCACCCCGCTACCTGGTTTGCCTGCACAGTTGGCCTCACACCTTGTATAAGTCTGGAATTTTTTAAAGACCAGGAAGAATTATGTATACTAACTCATGTTATTCCCCAGGTCTGCTTATATGATGGAACATCAGGTAGGGAACAACATGGGTATGTTTACTACTCTGCCAAAAAGGGTCAAAAGAGGTGCTCTAATTCTAGTGCCCTTACTGGTAGGGGCTGGAATTGTGGGGTCAACTGCATTAGGCATTGCCTCTCTGGTGACAGGAGACAAAAATCTTAAGACTGCTTAGTGAACAAATAGACCAGGACTTAGGACACTTAAAAAGTTCCATTAGCTGCGTGGAACAAGAAGTTGATTGTTTAGCAGAAACAGTGCTACAAAACCGAAGAGGATTAGACTTACTTTTTATGAAACAAAGGGGCCTATGTATGGCTTTAGGCAAAACTTGTTTCTTTTATGCCAATCGGTCGGGAATAATTCGAAATACACTGGCTTTAGTCGGAGAGAATGTCAAGGAAAGAGAATTTCAGAGACAAGCCACTAATAATTCGTTTCAGTCCATGCTCAGTCGGGCGCCGTGGCTAACCACCCTTATCTCTGCTATTGCTGGCTCCCTGATACTCCTGCTCTTAGGTTTTACCATAGGACCTTCATCATTAACGCGTTAGTTAGATATATTAGGAATAGAATAAGTTCTGTTAAGCTCATGGTCTTGCAGACTCAGTATGCCCCCTTAGCTGAAGACAAAGAAACCCTAGACAATGCTCTTCACGACTCAAAGATGTGACATAGTGCCCTATCAGAGGGGGAATGTAAAGGCACAAACAATAGACCAAGTTCAACATTCTCCTGTGTAACCCTTGCAATCAGGGCACACATAATGGGGATGACTGCCCAAGCTGATTCTCTTTTTAATTTTTTTTGTTTGTTTGTTTTTTTGAGGTAGGGTCTCACTCTAGCTCAGGCTGACCTGGAATTCACTATGTAGTCTCAGGGTTCCCTCGAACTCATGGCAATCTTCCTACCTCTGCCTCCGGAGGACTGGCACACCCATTCTCTCCCTCTTTCTCTCAAGTAAATAAAACAAATTTTTAAAAATCTTAAAAAAAAAAAAAAGAAAATTAGTCCTTAGGCTTCACAGGCAAGCGCTTTAACCACTCATCCATCTCTCCAGCCCTAAACTGCCTTTTTTGTTGTTGTTTTTTTGAGGTAGGGTCTCACTCTAGCCCAGGCTGACCTGGAATTCACTATGTAGTCTCACGTTGGCCTTGAACTCACAGAGATCCTCCTACCTCAGCCTTCTGAGTGCTGGGATTAAAGGTGTGCACCACCACACCCATGCTCGATAAACTGCCTCTTTTTAAAAAAATTTTTTTTGTTCATTTTTATTTATTTATTTGAGAGTCAGAGAGAGAGAGAGAGAGAGAGAGAGGCAGATAGAGAGGGAGACAGAATGGGCGCGCCAGGGCCTCCAGCCACTGCAAACGAACTCCAGACACGTGCGCCCCCTTGTGCATCTGGCTAACGTGGGTCCTGGGGAATCGAGCCTTGAACCGGGGTCCTTAGGCTTCACAGGCAAGCGCTTAACCGCCAAGCCATCTCTCCAGCCCTAAACTGCCTCTTTTAAAAATGACTCCCAACTGCCTGGTTTAAATCCAAGCTTTTGTGGCACAGCAGGAGGGGGAGAGGGTTTTGGCCAAAGTTACCTTGTATGCCTTCAGGAGTCTAGACCTCTTTGGGAACCCAACCTCTCGGAGGAGTCTTTTCTCATTTGCAAACCGAAAAGCACTTATGTCCTGGGGCTATTGCAAGGGCCTTAGGGACACACCAAGGGCTTGCACATGGGGAAGGTCCTGACTGGTCCTTGACTATTTTTTTTTTGGTTTTCCAAGGTAGGGTTTCACTCTAGCTCAAGCTGGCCTGGGATTCCCTATGTAGTCTCAGGGTGGCGTTGAACTCACGGCGATCCTCTTACCTCTGCCTCCTGAGTGCTGGGATTAAAGGCGTGCACCACCAAGCCCAGGTTCTTGACTGACATTTTAAGCCACAGTGACTTTGTCTCCAGTGTCAAGACTGCAGGGGAACTGGAGGCTCAGGATGCTACCTGTTCCCTTCCCCAGTGTTCATTTCTTAACAAAGGGAAAGCCCAGGATTCTTCTGGGTAACTGAGGCACCCAGGGTGCTGGCTTCTACCTTGGCAGGGAAGTTGGCCATCCCACCGCAAGACCCAAAGCCAGGCCCTTGGGCAACTTCAGGAGAAGGAAGAAGCCTGCCAGGGTAGACACAACTGCTGAGATCACACTGCCACATCCTGGGAACTTACGGTGCCCATGGCTCCCTGAGGACCTGACAGCAGGAGGGAACAGGGGCTCTGAGAAGGTGGCACTCAATGTCTCTGGGCCCAGTGTTCTTTTCCTGAAAGAACTGAGCTGGATAGAAGGGTCCCCAAGGGTCCCCAAGACCAATCTCTATCTGCCATCTAGGGGTCCCACCTAAGTTTACAGAGCATAGGGACTACATTCCATTATGGATGCCAGAATCTGAGGCCCGTGGGGATGCCAGGGACAGAACCAGTGTTGGCATCATAACATGGTTCAAGGTGAAGGCTGTGGACTCACCACACCCATCCTAAACCCCACTGTGGCATGTAGGGTGTGGAATCTCTCCCACATGCATGAGCTGGGGGTGAAGGGCAGGACACCCGGGGGTTGCAGTCATGCACCTTTCCCCCAGTGGGGAAAATGAATTCTGAACCAAAGGCCCTGTAGTGCCCAGAAAAGCCATCAGTACCCAGCAGCCCTTTATTCCAGACAAAGGGCCACCTGGTGGGAGCCTGGGCACATAGAGGGCTCCCACAGACCTCCTCTGGCAGCTCCCCACCCCTCGCCTACACCTACTCAATGCCTGAAAGGCCAAGTTCTTAAGACCCAATGTACAAAATATAATTAACTCAAAAACAGCAGGTTCTTAAAGGCATGACTCATCAGAGAAGGCATGAAACAAGCAGGCTGGATGGAGAGGTTGATGGTCATTTGACAGATTCAGGAACAAAGGCACCTGCTCACTGTGGGAGTTTGAATCAGATGGCCCCATAAACTCATGTGCTTTGAATGCTTGGCCTCCAGCTGGTGGCAATTTTGGAGGTGGAGGCTTGCCAGAGGAGGTGTGTTGGTGGTGGTGGGCTTTGGGGTGCTAAAGCAGCTGCCCCTTGCCAGAGCTCAGCTCGTTCTCCTGCTGCTGTTGTCCACTTGCTGTGACAGAGGTGATGTTCAGCCTTGTCCTACCATCTTTCTCCTGTCGTCATGAAGCGACCTCACAAGACTGTAAGGCAGAATAAACAACTTTCCTCCCATTGGCTGCTCTGTATTGATATCCTGTCCCAGCAAGGTGAAGGTGACTACAATAGTCACCCTCTCTGCTCGGGAATGACACAACTGATTCGGGAGGGGAAGAAACAAGGGCACAGGTGGCACAGAGAGATCTAACAACGGCGAGCAAGCAGGTGTCCTAAGAGAACGTTGTAAGTGTGACCACACCAACTCAGGATAGTTCATCACGTGCCTGGAAACCAGTCACAGCCACCACTCTTAGCGTCTGGGAGACTGTCTGGAATCAGTGCTCTGCCTCCCTGAGCACAGCTGTCCCTGAGCACCAGGTCAGGGAGGGCCACAGTACTCTACATTGCTCCTGCATCCGCAACAGACATCACAAATCAATATTGGCACATTTCCGTAAGCTCAGACTTAACTGCAGAATCCTTAACCCAGAGCTCCAAGGAGCCCCTGCCCAGTGGTCATCTGACAAGCCAGAGTTCAAATCTAGGACCAGTCAACATCTGCCTAGTCAAAATTGAGCATGTTGGGCTAGTGTAATGGCTTAGTGGTTCAGGCACTTAACCTGCAAAGCCTAAGGACCTAGGTTCAATTCCCTAGTACCTATGCAAGTCAGATGCATATGGTAGCACATGTGTTTGCAGTTTGTTTGCAGTGGCTAGAGGTCCTGGTGCACCCATTCTCTCCACCCCCCCCCAAGTAAAAATAAAATATAATTTTAAAAAAAAGAGCTGTGGCTGGGTGTGGTGGTGCACACCTTTTAATCCCATCACTCGGGAGGCAGAGGTAAGAGGATCATTGTGGGTTCAAGGAGAGTACATAAGGAATTCCAGGTCAGCCTGAGCTAGAATGAGACCCAACCTTAAAAAACCAAAACAAACAAACAAACAAGTAAAAAAAAGAGCTGTGTACCCAGCCCAAAATAATAAAATAAAACTGGGGGGCTGAGGAGATAGCTAAAATATGAGGACATGAGTTCAATCCTCAGAACCCACATAAAATGCTGGCTGTAAAATGTAAAATGTGGCACACACTTGTAATCCCAGCACAGAGGAGACAGAGACAGGAGGATCCCTGGAGTTCACCAGCAAGCCAGTCTAAGCTAATTGGTGAGCTCCAGACCAGTGAAAGGCCTAGTCTCAAGAAAAGGTGGAGTGCAGCCAGGCGTGGTGGCGCACGCCTTTGATCCCAGCACTGGGGAGGCAGAGGTAGAAGGATTGCCGAGTGTTCGAGGCCACCCTGAGACTACATAGTGAATTCCAGGTCAGCCTGGACTGAAGTGAGACCCTACCTTGAAAACCCCCTCCCCACCAAAAGAAAAGAAAAGGCAGAGGGTACCTGAGGTTGTCTTTTGGCCTCCACATACACGCATGCCTGTGCAAGTACATGCACCTACACACACAAACATATACACAAAATAAATGAATAAAAATTTTTAAAAATTGAGCCAGGTGTGGTGGTGCACGCCTTTAATCCCAGCACTGGGGAGGCAGAGGTAGGAGGATCTGAGTTTGAGGCCACCCTGAGACTACATAGTGAATTCCAGGTCAGCCTGAGCTAGAGTGAAAGCCTACCTCAAAAAAAATTTTTTAACAAGAAAAAATAAATAAAAATTAAATTCAAAAATTTGTACATAGCTTTATTTTATTTATTTATTTATTTTGGTTTTTCAAGGTAGGATCTTGCTCTCTAGCTCAGACTGACCTGGAATTCACTCTGTATTCTCAGGTTGGCCTTGAACTCATGGCAACCCTCCTACCTCTGCCTCTTGAGTGCTAGGATTAGAGGCGTGTGCCACCATGCCCAGCTGCATAGCATTTTTGTTCCCAGCCATACCCCTGTTTGGGAAATTTCCCCAAAGAATAATTTAACAGATTGTTTTAAAACTGACAACATGTATCCTCAAAGATATTCACTGTTAGTAAATACCAGCTGACGGTTATGAATAAATCATAGGATCTTCATATACTCCAAGCATTGGTTCTTTTTTAAATATTTTATTTTTATTTATTTATTTGAGAGAGGGAGGAAAGAGATAGAGAGAGAGGCAGATAGAGAATGGAGGTGCCAGGACCTCCAGCCACTGTAAACCAACTCCAGGACACATGTACCACCTTGTGCATCTGGCTTTACATGGGTCCTGGGGAATTGAACCTGGGTCCTTTGGCTCTGCAGGCAAGCGCCTTAACTGCTAAATCATCTCTCTAGCCCCTGTACCTCATCTTAAAAAAAAAAAATTAAGAGCTGGAGAGACGGCTTAGCAGTTAAAGGTGCTTGTTTGCAAAGCCTGACAGCCTCGGTTTCATTCTCCATTACCCACCTAAAGCCAGATGCACAAAGGGGTGCATGCATCAGGCCCTAACACACCTATTCCCTCTCTCATTCTAATTCTTTCTCTCTTGTTCTCTCTGCTTGCAAATTTGTATTGTTTTGTTTATTTTTCGAGGTAGGGTCTCACTCTAGCTGGGCTGACCTGAGTGGGATTCACTCTGTAGTCTCAGGCTGGCCTGAAACTCATGGCGATCCTCCTACCTCTGTCTGCCAAGTGCTGAGATTAGAGGCTTGTGCCACCATGCCCAGCTTATTTGTTTTTTTAATTTAAAGTACATATTTGTGTATGTGTCATGTGTGTGCAGAAGTGTGCATGCCACTACCTCAGAACAGTCCCTCAGGGTTGAAGGATGCTGGGGGAGGCTGTAAGCATCTTATGCATGTCCCTTAGGTGTGAAATGGGGAAGCCAGTGACATGGCCTTAGAAAGTTAAGTGACTTAATTCACAGAACGTCCCTGGAAAAGTATCAGGCACATGTCAGGGATCTGATAAACTACCATCACTAGCATTACTACCACACTGGTACTGGGAGGGTCCTGGGACTCCAGCAAGTCCTGCTCCAGGTTTAGAGGCATTGATCCTCCTTAACTGCCATCTCCGAACCCTCCAGAAGCCTTGGTCTGACTTTTTACCTTTTTTTGTTTGTTTGTTTTGGGTTTTTGTCTTTTCGAGGTAGGGTCTCACTCTAGCTCAGGCTGACCTGGAATTTACTCTAGTCTCAGGGTGGCCTTGAACTCAGGGCAATCTTCCTACCTCTGCCTCCCGAGGGCTGGGATTAAAGGCGTGCGCCACCATGCCTGGCCTTTTTCTTTTTCTTCTTTTTTTTTTTTTTCTTTTTGAGACAGAGTCTCTCATTGTCCTGAAATTCACCAAGTAGGCCAAGCTGGTTAGCCAGCAAGCTCCAGGATCTCTCTCCAGTGCTAGGACCACAGGCGCACGCCATCTCCTTGGCTTTATTTCATGTGGATTCTGGGGACTCAGCTCTTCATGCTTGCAAGGCACAGCCCCTCTGTGGGCTCTGCCCTGTGCCCAACATAGAGCTGTTTCCATTGCAGACGTTCAGGTTACAGCAAAAATGAACAAATGGCCGGGCGTGGTGGCGCACGCCTTTAATCCCAGCACTCAGGAGGCAGAGGTAGGAGGATCACTGTGAGTTCAAGGCCACCCTGAGACTACATAGGGAACTCCAGGTCAGCCTGGGCTAGAGTGAGACAACCCTCCCTCCAAAAAAAAGGGAACAAATGGGGGCTGAGGATATGACTCTATGGTAGCACGTAACTTAGTAGGTATGAGGCTCTTGGGTTCCATCTCAGCATAGCAAAAGTCAGTCATAAATTAACACAAATGGAAAGAGTCCATGAATTAGAGCAGTTTGCATTTTGCAAGGCAGGCCTGATCCGCAGTGATTGACTCTGGTTCTAACGCACATTGGCCAGCCAGCACTTGGCAGTCTCCACTGCTGGCCACTTCATTGTCCCCAGCAGCCTGCGGGGGCACCAGAACAATGGGGCGGGTGAGCTGTCCAGGCACCAGCTGGCGCTTCTGTGCGGTAGACAGCATGCAGTGCGGTGAAGCAGCTGGGATGCTGTCCGCTCAGCACATTCCCGCACTCAGGGCCAGGGTCACCCTGGAACCACACAGCCTCTGCTGGCTGATGGCTGGGGGAAGGGAACTTTATCTGGTTTGTTTTTCCGAACGCTGACTCAGGGAGAAACTCCAGACTTCCTGTTTCTGAACTCAAGTCCCTCTCTGAGTCTGACCCTTAACCCCAGCCATGGACAAGGTCCAGCTTTTAGCCAGAGACCAGACAACTCCAGTGAACCTCCTAACTTCCAACCCTAGGCTGGCCTCACCAGCTTTCTGCCTCAGAAGTCTGACTGCTAGGGTTTCAGGTGTGTGCCACCATGCCCAGCTTCAGAAAATGAACATTTTGAAGAACAGGAGCAGAAAATGCAGCTGGCGGGGGGAGGGGCTTAGAGGATGACTCAATGGTTAGAGGCATTGGCTTGCAAAGCCTGGTGGCCTAAGTACAGTTCCCCAGTCACTCACGTAAGCCTGATGCAAACAGTGCCCTAAGTGTCTGATGTTTGCAGGGGGAAGAGGTCGGGGTGTACTCACGTCTCCACCTTCCTGGAACTTGGGTTACAGGTGGGCACCACCACGCCTGGATTTGTTATGTGGGTTCTGGGCACCAAACTCAGGTCCCCATGCTTGAAGGCAAGCCTTATCCACTGAACCATCCCCCCAGCCCCTGACACATGTCACCAACCGCCCTGCTGATCCAAAGCCACAGCTTGTTCCAAGTCACAGCTAAGTCATGAAGTCTATCCCGTGCTCTCTGACCCTGCAGGGTAGTGACCCTTGGTGACGAGCGGCCTCCCAGCCCCTAAGGAACACAGGAGAAGGCACTACCTGGACCACCTCCTTCACCAGGGTCTTGTCGGTGCCAGTCTTGGCGCGCTGCAGCCCGCTGACGTTCTCACCGATCCACGTGATGAGGGCGAACTTGGACCTCTTGCTCATGGCGTCGCCGGTGGTAAAGCGCACAAAGGCAAACAACCGGACGTCATCTGAAGACGGAGCAGAGATGGAGTGTTCAGTGAGACGCCCCAACACCACATCCCCAGGAGAGGCTGTGAGCTGAGTGTGCGCCCAGTGAGAGGGCAGGGAGAAAGCGCGTTACCAGGGGCCTTGGCAATGTCCTTTCTGATGCCTGATTCACAGATGGGAGATGGTGGCAGGCACAGTCATGTGACATTCCTAGGGTGATGTGGGCAGCAGTGTGTCTCCTTGCACTTTCCAGGGTCAAGGCTGAGGCCACAGCTCTTACTTAGGCATAAAAACTTCAACCCAGGGAGAGAGATTGCTCAGTGGTTAAAGACACTTGCACAGTCTGTGGCCCAGGTTTGAGTCCCCAGTACCCATGTAAAGCCAGATGCAAAAGGTAATGCATGCGTCTGGAATTTGTTTGCAGTGGCAAGAGGCCCTGGTACGCCCATTCTCTTCCCCTCACCCACTCTGCTTGCAAATAAACAATATATGAATTGGAGAAAGAAAAGAAAGAAAAGAGGGAGGGAGGGGAAGGGAAGGAAGAAAGGAAGGAAGGGAGGAAGGAAAGAAGGAAGGAAAGAAGGAAGGAAAGAAGGAAGGAAAGTGGCAGTGGTAGCACACTCCTTTAATCCTAGCACTCAGGAGGCAGAGGTAGGAGGATCGCCACAAGTTCTAGGCTACCCTGAAACTACATAGTGAATTCCAGGTCAGCCTGAGCTAGAGTGAAACCCTACCTCAAAAAACCAAAAAAGAAAAAAAAAAGTAAGAAACTCCAACCTGGGCCAGGGATGTGACTTCATTGTTAGAGGACCTATGCAAAACACACAAAGCCTTGGGTTCAATTCCCAGCACCAAATAAACTGGGTGTGGTGTCAGATGCCTGTCATCCCCACATGTGGGAGGTGGAGGCAAGAGGATCACAATTTCAAGGCCTGCCTCATATAGAGTGTTAGGAGACAGCCTTGGCTACATGAAATTTGGCTCAAAGAAAAGAAAAATGAAAGACATTTGCCAGCTCTTCTTCCTTCATCTACTTAGCAAGGTGGTACTTGGGATGAGAAAGCCATCCATGCAGACAGGAGCCTATCAGGACAGGGGTGCCTGGGACACAGCTTAGGTGTAGCTTATGGCAACACCATGAGATCCACTGGCGATCTGTGACATTTCCCTGCTGGGCACACTGTATTTGTATGTCATATAACCCCATGTCTATTAAAACAATCTGGGGGGGGGGTCCCTTGAGTTACATCTGTTTTGTTTCATTTGGTCACTTTACAATATCTTCTACAATGTCCTCTGCTAAAGTCCTCCATCTCCTGCTGCTCCACCCACAACTGTGTTTTGAGATTCTTGGTGGTGATGGTGCGTGTGTGTGTGTGCGTGTGTGTGCAAGAGACTTGGGGTTGAACAGGTCTGTAGTTG
Organism: Dipus sagitta; assembly: GCA_036346955.1. Classification (NCBI taxonomy): domain Eukaryota; kingdom Metazoa; phylum Chordata; class Mammalia; order Rodentia; family Dipodidae; genus Dipus; species Dipus sagitta. The sequence continues at coordinate 221,916,383 of CM070770.1, forward strand.
GTGTCATCCTAGGTATCGTAAGATGTTGAGCAACCTCTCTGACTTCCACCCACTAGATGTGAGGAGTGCCCTTAAGTCGTGCCAACCAAAGCCACCTGCAGTGCTTCCAGATGTCCCCTGGGGAGCAGCAGCACCTGTCAGAAGACACTCTGAGGGGTGTGTATGTTTATGTGCGGGTGTCATGGGTGAGTGTGAATCAAGATACCTTTATTCCTGCAGTTATGCTAGGGCTCTCCAGGCATGTCCCCTCAAAAACAGCATGTGAGGGAACACCAAGTCCCAAGGCCATAGCCTGTCTGAAGGCTGCACAAGCCTTCGGCTAACAGACCTCCTTCCTAGTGTCACCTCAAGGAGGCTGACATGGAGCGGTTAGCAGGACATGAGAGCCAGCTCTATGGTCTCATGAGAACCTCTGTCCCAAGAGACTGGGAAATGCACATCTTCCATGTGTAGCACACTCTGCAGCCACCAGCACTTCCTTCTTAAAGAGAACACGTCAGGGCCACCGCTCCCCTGTCATAGCACTTGTCAGTATGTATCACATAGTGGAGCTCTGAGGAAGGGGAGGTGGGGACCGCACGGTCACTTTCATCTTCAACATCCAATTCAGGGTCAGGTAGATGCCTGAAGAAGGCCTCAGGGGTCATGTGACTGGACAGAAACACATGTGTGGCCATGCTATGTCCCTCCTTTACACGACCATACCCATAGTCATGAGAAGGTGGAGAATCACCAAGGGGCCTCAGAGGTTAGAGGGCACGAGGCAGTGGAGACAGAAGGATGGCCTCAGAGACACTTCACAGGCCTGTTAAGAGGTGTAGGCAACCAGCATGAAGACAGACCACCTACAGGAGACCAGAGGCCATGGGCAAAGACTCTAACCTTGTTCTGAGGACACTGACTCTGCCCCAAAAGCTGGGCTACCTACCAGGCTGGAGAGATGGCTTAGTAGTTAAGGTGCTTGCCTGCGAAGCCTAAGGACCCAGGTTTGATTCCCCAGTACCCACGTAAGCCAGATGTACAAGGTACACATGTGTCTGGAGTTCGTTTGCAGTGGCTAGAGGCCCTGCGTGCCCATTCTCTCTCTCTCAAATAAAAAAATATTTAAAAAATTTTAAAGCTGGGCTACCTCACCTGGAATATGGGCTTGTTTCTTAATTTTTTCTCCCTTTGCCATCATATTTGCTCAATTGAACTTTAAAAAAAAATATTTTTATCCAGGTGTGGTGGTGCACACCTTTAATCCCAGCACTCGGGGGGGGGGGGGGCAGAGGTAGGAGGATCGCTGAGAGTTCAAGGCCACCCTGAGACGACACAGTGAATTCCAGGTCAGCCTGGGCTAGTGAAACCCTACCTCAAAAAACAAAAACAAGCCGGGGATGGTGACACATGCCTTTAATCCCAGCACTTGGGAGGCAGAGGTAGGAGGATTGCCATGAGTTTGAGGCCACTCTGAGACTCCATAGTGAATTCCAGGTCAGCCTGGGCTAGAGTGAGATCCTACCTCGAAAAATCAAACCAAAACAAAACAATACAAACAAACAATACATATATATATATATATATATATATATATATATATATATATGTTAAATTTATTTAATTATTTATTAGAGACAGAGAGAGGGACAGAAAGAAAGAGAGAAAGAATGGGGGCAGCAGGGCCTCCAGCCACTGCAAATGAACTCCAGACACATGTGCCGCCATGTACATCTGGCTTACATGGGCCGTAGAGAATCGAACCAGGGTCCTTAGGCTTTGCAGGCAAGTGCCTTAACTGCTAAGCCGTCTCTCCAGTCCCTAAAAATATTTTTATTTATTTATTTGGAAGCAGAGAGAGATAGAGAGAGAAGAGACAGACAGATAAGAGCATGGGTGCACCAGGGCCTCTACCCACTGAAAATGAACCCCTGATACTTGTGCCACTGTGCATCTGGCTTTATGTGGGTACTGGGGAATCAAACTATGTTGTTAGGCTTTGCAGGCAAGCACCTTAGCAACTGAACCATCTCTCCAGCTCTCAAGTGAAATTAAAAAAATTTTTAAATTTTTTTATTTTTATTTATTTTGAGAGAGGGAAAGAGGGAGAGAGAGATAGAGAGAGAGAACGGGTATGCCAGGGCTTACAGCCACTGCAGATGAACTCCAGGTGCATGTGCCACCTTGTGCATCTGACATACATGGGTACTGGGGGATCGAACCGAAGTCCTTTGGCTTTGCAGGCAAGTGTCTTGGCCACTAAGCCATCTCTCCAGCCCCTAAAAAAGTGTTTTATTTATTTATTCGACAGAGAGAAAGGAGAGAAAGAGGGAGAGACAGAATGGGCACACCAGGACCTACAGTCCTGCAAATGAACTATAGATGCTTGTGCCACCTTGTGCATCTGGTTTATGTGGGTCCTGGGGAATTGAACCCAGGTTGTCAGGCTTTGCATGCAAGCACCTTTAACCACTGAGCCATCTCTTGAGCCTCCAGTTGAAAATTTTAATAATATTTTTATTTGAGAGAGAGAGAGAGAAAGTATGGGTGTGCCAGGGCCTCTAGCCACTGCAAACTCCAGATATATGTACCACTTTGTGCATCTGGCTTTATGTGGGCACTGGGAAATGAACCCAGGTTGTCAGGCTTTTACATGCAAGCACCTTTAACCACTGAGCCATCTCTCCAGCCCTGAACTGAAAATTTAAAGTCACCATATCTAAAATAACCACAAAACATTGTTCTCCTTGCTCTTTCTTTTATTTTTGTCTTGACACAGGATCTTGCTATGTAACCCTAGCTGACCGTGAATTCACAGCAATCCTCTTGCTTACATTTCATGACTTTGGACCAAAAAAATCAGTTTTCTTATATTTAAAGTGTCAGCTCACTAAAACAACCTCAGTACATGGCCAATTTCTATTTATAAAATTGCTATAGAGATATTCTATATTTTGGGTTTTTTCCCTCCAAATCATAAATGGGCTGAGTTAGCAGTCTATACAGATGTCTTATGTTTTCATTGGTGAAAAAAAATCACTACTTTGAAAGGACACAGTGCAGTGGCTCCTAGTACACTCAGTGTTGTGCAACCGTCATCACTACCTAATTCCAGAACATACTTATCACCCCAAAAGAAAACCCATACTCATGAGCAGTCACCCCCATTCTCGCTCAGTCCCAGCCCCCAACAACCACTAACACGCCTCTGTCTCTGGCTGGCTTTGCTGGCTCTGTACATTTCACACAAGTGACATTATAGCGTATGTGGCCTTTGGTGACTGAGTTCTTTCATGCAGCACCAAGTTCTTCAGGCTCAAGGCAGATATGATTGGGGAACTAGGCTGATTTTAAAATTTTATTTATTTATTTATTTATTTATTTATTTTTCTCAATTTTTAATATTTTCCATGATTACAAAAAATATCCCATGGTATTACCCTCCCCCCTTTCCCCTTTGAAATTCCATTCTCCATCATATCCCCTCCCCCTCTCACTCTATCTACTTACATATATACAATACCAACCTAATAAATTCCCTCCTCCCTTTCTTTCTCTTCCCTTTCTATCTCCTTTTTAACTTACTGGCTTCTGCTACTGAGTTTTTTCCTTCTCGCACAGAAGCCCAATCATCTGTAGCTAAGATCCACATATGAGGGAGAACATGTGGCGCTTGGCTTTCTGGGCCTGGGTTACCTCACTTAGTATGATTCTTTCCAGATCCATCCACTTTTCTGCAAATTTCATAACTTCATTTTTCTTTACCGCTGAGTAAAACTCCATTGTATAAATGTGCCATATCTTCATTATCCACTCATCAGTTGAGGGACATCTAGGCTGGTTCCATTTCCCAGCTATTATAAATTGAGCAGCAATAAACATGATTGAGCACGTACTTCTAAGGAAATGAGATGAGTCCTTAGGATATATGCCTAGGAGTGCTATAGCTGGGTCATATGGTAGATCAATCTTTAGCTGTTTTAGGACCCTCCACACTGATTTCCACAATGGCTGGACCAGATTGCATTCCCACCAACAGTGCAGAAGGGTTCCCCTTTTTCCACATCCTCGCCAGCATTTATGATCATTTGTTTTCATGATGGTAGCCAATCTGACAGGAGTGAGATGGAATCTCAATGTAGTTTTAATGTGCATTTCCCTGATGACTAGGGATGTAGAACATTTTTTTAGAAAATATTTTGATATTTATTTGTTCATTTGAGAGAGAGAGAGAGAGGGAGAGAGAGAATGGGCATGGCAAGGCCTCTAGTCACCATATGTGCATCTGGCTGACATGGGTTCTGGAGAATGAAACCTGGGTCCTTGCAGGCAAATGCCTTAACCACTAAGCCATCTCTTCAAGTCCCTTTTTTTTTTTTTTTTTTTCTTTTTTGGTTTTTAGAGGTAGGGTCTTACTCTTGCCCAGGCTGAACTGGAATTCACTATGTAGTCTCAGGGTGGCCTCGAATTTACAGCAATCCTCCTACCTCTGCCTCCCAGGTGCTGGGGTTAAAGGCGACACACCACCACACCCAGCTTTCAATTTTTTGTTTTTAATTTGTTTGAGGCAGGGTCTGAGTATAGTCCAGACTGACCTGGAATTCATTATGAAGTCCTGGGCCGGCTTCAAACTTATGGGGCTCCTTCAAACTCAGCCTCCCTTAGTACTCGGATTAAAGGTGTGCAATACCACACAGGACACTTAAAAAAAAAAAAAAAACAACTTTATTTTATTTTATTTATTTGCAAGTAGAGAGCCAGAGAGAAAGTGAGGAAGTACGGGCACACTAGGACCTCCTGCCACTGCAAACAAACTCCAGACATATGCGCCACTTTGTGCATTTGGCTTTATATGGGTGGCTGGGGAAATTGAACCTGTGCAGGCAGGCTTTAATTGCTAAGCCATCTCTCCAGCCCTTTGTACATTTCTTTTTATTTATTTATTTCTTGCTGCCCTCGAACACTCTAGGACCTGGAGACAGCCCCTGTGGCTGATGTAAGCACAGTAGGCTGATGTCATCACTAGCCACCATAGCTGAGAACACCCCTCAGCATCCAGGGAGTGTCTGGGCACTGTTATGAGTAGTGTGATCAGAAAACGGGCACCCAAGGGTGTCATTAAATTGCAGTCTTGGCCAGGCATGGTGGCACATGCCTTTAATCCCAGCACTCAGGAGGCAGAGGTAGGAGGATTGCCGCAAGTTCAGGGCCACCCTGAGAATACAGAGTGAATTCCAGGTCAGCCTGGGCTAGAGTGAGACTCTACCTCGAAAAACCAAAAAAAAAAAAAATTAAAATAATAATAATAATAATAATAATAATTGCAGTCTTGACCTGTAGAGGAGGCAGGTGGCCCATCACAGATATCTCCCTCCTGGGCTGTGTATAAAACAACATCTGTGTCTGTTTCTATGGTATCTGCTGCTCAGTTCCAGAGTCAGTCCTGTCACTTGGACCCAATGACTGTGACACAGACCAGGACCACCCAATGCCTCTGCATGGGGGAGTCGATGGAGTCCCTGGGCCTGAGCTCAGCCAAGTGCAGAGCTTTCTGGCACAGTCAGCCCTCCTGGCCTGTCTCTCCTCTCAATGCCACCCTCCCTGGTCGCTGGCCAGTTTCTCTGTACCAGGCAGACCTCTCCCAAGGTGGCCCTTTTGCTGGCTGCCCTCTGAGAGTACTTCAATCACTCCTCCCGAGTGGCACCGTCCCCTCTACAGCCACAAGCAGTTACCCAGTTAAACCCTGAGTCTCAAGGACTGGCCAGGACCTGTCACAAGATAGATGAACAATAAGTCACACACCTCACACCCTGAAGTTCATTAGGAACTTTCCAGAATACCAGGATGATGTCATTTAAACAATGGAGGGAGAGAGCCAAGGAAGGGTGACTGGCAGAGTGACTGGTTGGGAGCTTATCAGGCAATGGTTTACTCAGCAAGATTGCTGACAGGGTTTCAAAAATCCAGCAATGACATCATGCTTGCAAATGTTTGCCAATGGGGATTTGAGCAGACGGGGATGTCAGCTGAGGCTGGGCCATGAGATCTGCCCGTCTCAGCAGCATTTCGCCACTCTCCGGAAGACCTGGGCTGTCACTGCCCAGTTGTGGCCTCTCAGCCCACCCAGGACAGCACAGCAGGAAGAAGCAGTCCTTCCTTCCATGGCCTCATTCCGCTCCCTTCCTCCAGCCTGAGTGGATCCGCAGCGGGCAGCGCACACACCCTCAGCTTCCTCCTGCTGGTACCTCCCCAGACATAGGTGACGAGTGTAGCTGAGGACAGAAGGAAACTTCTCCGTAGATGTGTGTGTACATGCGCCTGTGTGTGTGTGCACGTGTGTGCGCGCATGCACACCACACACATGCCACAATGACAAACCTCATCAGAAGGTTGGCACCTGAGCTGTCACCTCGTGGTGCTTCTGGTGACCCAGGCGATCAGGAACTAGATGGCCTTCAATGCTTGTTGAAAAGCGCCACGGTCAACAAGTGCAGTTCTCAAAGCATGGTCCTCATCTCCTGGCCCTGGCAGCCCCCAAGAGTTTTACAGGCATGTGACCTACTCTCTCACCTTAGGACCTGCACAGGGATGTCCCTGATGGTGCATCTGCATTGACTGCTGGCCTGGCCTTCGTGCCAAGGCATTCTCACTAGCTTCCTTTGCTGTCCCCAAAGCCCGTCCCAGCTGGAGGACACACCCTTGCGATGCAGGAGTCACCATGTACCTCCTATCACTCTGAAATGCTTTAAACACACTACAGGAGGAGAATATGTAGAAACACAAATACACAAGAATCAGAATTCCACCATGGAGTAAGAACTGTCAACTTTATGTTTATTCTATTTACTTGAGAGAAAGAGAGAGAGAATGGGTGGGCGCCAGGGCCTTCAGCCACTACAAATGAACTTCGGACACATGTGCCACCTTGTACATCTGGCTTATGTGGGTCCGGGGAATCAAACCTGGGTCCTTTGGCTTTGCAGGCAAGCGCCTTAACCACTAAGCCATCCCTCCAGCCCAACCATCAACTTTTTATCACAGGGACCTCAGGCTGACCTCAAACTGATGAGGTAGCAGAGAATGACCTTGAACTTCTTATCCTTCTGCCTCCACCTCCTGAGTACAAGGATTACAGGTTTGTGCCACCATGATTCCCAGCACTGGGTGTATTCAGTGCTAGGAAGCAAACACCTCAAGCCCTCAAGCTGGGTGGATGCTTGATCCATTAAAGGCACTTGCTTACAAAGTCTAAAGGCCAGGGTTCAATTCCCTAGCACCTAGGTAGGGCTAGACGCACACAGTGGTACATGCATCTAGTGTCTGTCTGCAATGGCAAGAGGCCCTGACACACCCATTCTCTCTCTCTCCCTCTCTTTCTCAAGCAAATAAATAAATAAAAATAATTTTAACCCCCCCCCAAAAAAAAGCCCAGCGTGGGCTGGAAGTGGTGGTGCACGCCTTTAATCCCAGCACTCAGAAGGCAGAGGTAGGAGGATTGCTGTGAGTTCGAAACCAGCCTGGGACTACAGAGTGAGTTCTAGGTCATCCTACGCTAGCGTGAGACCCTACCTTGAAAAAATAACAAAAAATTAAAAATATATTTAAAAGAAAAAATACCTCATGCTAGGGAAACACTCTACCCATGAGCTCCATCCCCAGCTGGGTACACAAATCATTCTGATTTTTTTTTTTTTTTTGACACAGGTTCTTACTCTATAGCCCAGGCTGGCCTTAAACTTATAACGATCCTCCTGCTTCCATCTCTTTCATGCTAGGATTACAGGCCTGAGCCACCATCCCCAGCATCTGTTTTAATCTTTTTAAAAATTTTACTTATTCATATTCTCAAGAGATATAAAGGGAAGAGAAAGGAAGGGAGGGGGGTACTTAATAGGATGGTATTGTATATATGTAAGTAGAAGAATAGATTAATGGGGGTGAAAAGGCCCAAAGTGAGGTCAGGGGAAGAGACTGAGTAAAGGAAAGGTGGAGGGAGGGCTAATCAAAATCTAAGAGGATATAAATAAATCATATGGAATCCTACTTTTTTGGACAATGGAACACTCAGGAGCCGTAGATTGTTACTAGAAAATTTTCAGTGTCAGGGATGGGATACCTTCCAGTGAGTTGTTGGCCAGGGAGGTCCCTGATGCCCCCAAAACATTATAGGCCATTGCCGAGGCTCTTGGTTTCCCACCAGGAATAGATGGTAAGGCCCTATTGCTGAAGACTCCATATACTTGGGCTGCAAGGCCACTGAGAAATCCTGCTGGATCTGAGCTGATAACCTCCTCAATGTAGACCAGCTGACAGAAAGCTGAAAGAAGCCATTCTGCATGCAGTTCAATGGGAGAAAGAGAAATCACCAGTGAAGATACTCAACAGTGGGCACTGCAAGCCTTATGTTTGGCCAGCCAGGCCAAATGAGCCAACGGGTGCAATAGTGGCACGTCTGTTATGGGGGAAACCAACTGCCCTCTAATTGGACTGGAGGCCCACTCCATGGGAGGGAATACATCCCTGATACTGAAAACTTAAAACAGGGGTAGTCATGAGCCCTAGGGGTGTAACGTCTGCTGTTGCCTGGCTAAATGTATATACTATGCTTATCAAACTGCCCAGTAAGCACTTCTGTTAATGTTCATACCCTTATATTAATGCTACTCTCACTTTGGGTAGAGAATCTTCTCTTTTCAGATGGCAGTGACCTTGGGACGACTCAGAAGGTATCATGGTGATGGAAAGAAATGACCACAGTGCTCAGTACTGCAATATCTCTATCACACCTTCCAAGGCTCAGGGTCTAATGCAGACGAGGTGGCAGAAAGAATGTAAGAGCCAAAGGAAGGGTAGGACTCCATACAACATGCTTCCTCCAGATACAAAATGGCCTGGATATCCATGGCCTCACAGTGCCTGACACTACCTACACAAAACCATCATAAGAGGAGGAAAAAGATCATGACATCAAAATTAAAAGAGAGACTGATTGAAATGGGGAGGGGGTGTGATGGAGAATGGAGTTTCAAAGAGGAAAGTGGGGGGAGGAGGAAGGGTATTACCATGGGGCATTTTTTATAATCAGGGAAGTTGTTAATAAAAATTTGGAAGAAAAAAATAAAATGTGTCAGGATCTGAAGAATTAAGTAACTTTAAAAAATTTTTTATTTATTCATATTCTCAAGGAGAAAGACACACACAGAGAAACTGCAACCGAGAGAGAGAGAGAGAGAGAGAGAGAGAGAGAGAGAGAATGGGCAATGCCAGGGCCTCCTGCCACTGCAAACAAACTCCAGATACATGTGTCACCTTGTGTATCTGGCTTTACATGGGTACTGGGGAATCAAACCTGGGTCCTTAGGCTTTGCAGGCAGGGGCCTTAACCGCTAAGCCATCTCTCCAGCCCTGTTCTCATCTTTTAATGAACTGTGGGCTAGCAAGAAAAGAGGAGAATAAAATGATTTCGTAATTTCCACCCACTCACTGAACTTCAGAACAAGACAAAGGAAAGGAGAAAGAGGAAGGCAAGATGAACTGCCCCAGAGCATGAGATAGCAGCTCCCCCAGCAGCAGACCCTGTTACACAAATAAGCTTGCAGGGAACAGCACCCCCACACCAAAGAGCTTGAGCAGTCAGCTTTAGGGCTCAAGGTGAGGCTGGGTGGATGGGGAAAAGCAGAAGAACTGACATCCTGCCCCAGCTCCAAGGGGAGGGACACACCACAGTGGGGGGCTCCTCCAGGGATGGACACAGCATCACAGTGGGGAGGGACACACCACAGTGGGGGCTCCTCCAGGGATGGACACAGCATCATAGTGGGGAGGTACACATCACAGTAGGGAGGGACACACCACAGTGGGGGGCTCCTCCAGGGATGGACACAGCATCATAGTGGGGAGGTACACATCACAGTAGGGAGGGACACACCACAGTGGGGGTTCCTCCAGGGATGGACACAGCATCATAGTGTGGAGAGACACATCACAGTGGGGGCTCCTCCAGGGCCACAAAGGGGCAGCCAAGAGGGGCAGCTGCAAAGGGGACAAGGCCCTCTGCCTTCACAGAGGCACCAAGGGGAGCTGGGGGCATGGCTCAAAGGCAAAAGGTCTGTCTACCAAGTACAAAGCTGTGGATTCTATCCTCAGTACCAAAAACCAATTCATCAATGAGCCTGAGGGGCAGAGTCTCAAGCTGGCTTGAACTTGAAGAGAGATAGCTGGTTACTAAAATGTCTCTGTTCCCACTCAATTATGTAGAAAATCTCCACCCCCCTCCCCACCTTGAAATAAAGGTCTCAAATAGCCTAGGCTGGCCTTGAACTCTATATATAGCCAAGGATGTCCTTAAACTTCTGATCCTTCCGGCCTCATTTCCTAAGTACTGGAATTAGAGGTGTTCACCACCATGCATGCCCCTTTATCCAGTGCCAGGGATGAACCCAGAGTTTTGTTTATGCTAGGCAAGTACTCTATCAACTGAGCCAAATCCCCAGTCCAGAAAATATTTTAAAATAAAAGATAGATGAACTGGGTATGGTAGCAATCCCAGCACTGGGAGGCTGAGGTAGGAGGACCACTGTGAGTTCAAGACCAGTCTGGGACTACAGAGTGATTTTCAGGTAGCCTGGGCTAGAGTGAGATACTACCATAAATAAATAAATAAATAAATAGCTATGCCTGGTAGCACAGGCCAGTAATCCCAGATATTCAGGAGACTGAGGCAGGAGGATAGTAAGTTTAAGACTGGCCAGAACCTCAGAGTAAGACTATCTCAAAGAAAACAGTAAGATGCAGGTTGGAGATATAGCTCAATGGTTAAACACTTGCCCAGCATGTGCAAGCTCCAACACTGAAAAAAATATCAATTAAAAAAATAATAAAGAGGAGCCAGGCATGGTGGTGCACGGCTTTAATCCCAGCCCTTGGAAGGCAGAGGTAGAGGGCTGTGAGTTCAAGGCCACCCTGAGACTACATAGTGAATTCCAGGTCAGCCTGAGCTACCTTAAAAAAAAAAAAAAAAACTAAATAAATAAATAAATAAATAAATAATATAAATAAATAAAGAGGGATGGAGAGATGGCTTAGCAGTTAAAGTCCGTGCCCGCAAAGCCAAAGGACCCAGGTACAATTCTCCAGGACCCACGTAAGCCAGATGCACAAAGTGACACATGTATCTAGAGTTCATTTACAGTTACTGGAGGTCTTGGCATGCCTATATTCTCTCTCCCTCTTTCAAATAAAATAAATAAACATTAATCTAGAAATAAAATCTCGGTTCATATGTGGCTTATTCTGCATGGCACTTGGGTAGAGACAGTTCATAGATGTGAGCTTGGCATGCAAGGGTGACTGTTTCTTTTTTTTTAATACTTGTTTTCTAATTTTATTTATTTTTATTTGAGAGAGAGGAAGAGAGACAGAGAGAGAATGGGCACACCAGGGCCTTCAGCTGCTGCAAACAGACTCTAGACACATGCGCCACCTTGTGCATCTGGCTTACATGGGTCCTGGTGAATCAAATCTGGGTCCTTTGGCTTTATAGGCAAGCACCTTAACTGGTAACAGCCCTGATATTTATTTATTTAAGAGAGAGAGAAGAGAGAATGGGTACACCAGGGACTCTTGCCACTGCAAATGAACTCCAGAAGCATGTGCCATATTGTGTGTCTTGAACCTGGGCTTTCAGGCTTTACAAGCAAGTGCCTTACCTGCTGAGCCATCCCCCCAGCCCAGGGGTGACTATCTACATACCTGCTCAGAGTTTAAATTTTTTATTTATTTATTTGCAAGCAGAGAATGACAGAGAGACAGACAAAAAGAATGGGTGCACCAGCCCTAATATTTATTTATTTATTTGAGAGAGAGAGAAGAGAGAATGGGTGTACTAGGGACTCCTGCCACTGCAATCGAACTCCAGGTGCATGTGCCATTTTGTGCATCTGGCTTTACTTGTACTGGGGAAATCAAACCCAGGTCATTAGGCTTTACAGGCAAGCACCTTAAGTACTGAGTAATCTCTCCAGCCTATTTATCAAGCTGAGAGAGACAGAGAGAGAATAGGCACCCCAGGGCCTCCAGCTGCTGTAAACGAACTCCAGATGCATGTGCCACTCTGTATATGTGGCTTTATGTGGGTACTGGGGAATCGAACCAGGGTCATTAGGCTTTGCAGGCAAGCTCCTTAACTGCTGAGCCATCGTTCCAGCCCCTACTCATGGTTTTGACTTGTGTCCACACACTTGCACCATCTGAGACCTGACACCCATGCCCAAAGCTGCAAGCTCCCCACATGAATCTAGCTAACTGGGTAATGCCAGTGACCCAGCTTTATGTCTGAGAAAGCAGGACTGGGCGGCACAGAGATAGCAGGTCGCACTGTGCAGGAGACTCACCAATTCAGAGCCCCAGATTATAGACAGCCACAGGCTTCCCCATCACAAAGCAGTGGCTCCCTTAAATGCTCACTTCCTACTTCCTTAAATGAAAGTGGAGGCTCTGAGTACATCACCACACAATCTGTGGTGAGACACTCTGGGGCCTGTGTGGGATTTGGTGTCTGCTTTTGTCATTTTGCTATCAGTCATTTGACACACTATGGACAATCTATGACCCAGGGACTTTGCTGAATAAGATCTGATCCCTGCTCTCAAAAGACAGCCAAATAGACAAAAACACAGCGTGGGAAGACAGTGACATTAACACGGTAGCAGAGCTGCTGCTGGTGCTGCGGGGAACATGGAAGAAGGGAGGCGCTGAGCTCTCTATCTGGGGGCTGCGAACAGGCGCTTCATGGAGGAGATGATGTTTGATATGGGTCTTAAAGGACGAGTTGGCATTCACCCAACTAGTAGGGTAAGGAGGAGGGGGGCTCAGGCTAGTAATGTGAGGGGAGATAGTGAAAGAACTCCTGGGTGAAACTTCTGGGGTGAGTCCCACCATTGTTTCTCTAGCCACAGGCCAGGAGGACATCAACTAAGGCATGTGCAGAGTGAGAGCTAAGAGGGTCACAATGACTCTTCCTGCTTCCACACCTTGTCCATTATTGCCAAGCACCCAGCGGGCAGATGCTCAGTAAAGAGCCTTGGTCCACCTCCTCTGCCATCAGGGATTTTCAGTCCCATCTCAGCTGGTCCAGTCTGGTAGGAGGAGCCAGTGTGCTCTGACCCTCAGAGAGCAGCAAAGAACAAGCAGGAAGGGCCCAGTGTGGCCACACCTGTCTTTCACTGGTGGAGAGGGGAAGGCTGGCGCATCTACAGAAGGCTGGTGGCTTGGATGAGGCCTGCATTGGATGGACACACACACACACACACACACACACACACGCACAGAGTCCAGTGTGATCCCACAGGAAGGCACAGCCAATACCAAGCCATAGTGGCCTGAGGGACCTGGGTTCAAGTCCTAGCTCTGCCTCTCTCCTGTGCAGTGGCTTTCCACTCCTCCTGCATAGTGAGGACAGGTAGAACCCATGCCTGGTCCCTCCTCCCAGCCACACTCACAGCTGACACCACCAGCTCCTCTTCTTCTTCCTTTCTGTATTTATTTACTTATTTGAGAGAGAGAGAGAGAGAGAGAGGTTGAGAGAGAGAGAGAGGAGGCAGATATAAAGAGAATATAGGTGCACCAGAGCCTCTACCTACTGCAAACAAACTCCAGACACGTGCCACTATGTACATCTGGCTTATGTGGGTTCTGAGGAATTGAACCCTAGGCTTCACAGGCAAGCGCCTTAATTGCTAAGCCATCTCTCCAGACCAACTTGTTATTTCTTGGTGAGGAGGTAAGATCAAACAACAGGAGGCTCAAGGACTATTGCAGAAGAGGTGGTGGAAAGAATGTAAGAGCCAGAGGAAGGGGAGAACTGCTCACAATGCAATCTTCCAGACGCAAAATGGCCTTGATATTCATGACTTCAGTGTCTGGCACTACCTACATAAATGGACTTTCATTTTTGGAGGAAAAGATGATGACATCAAAATAAAAAGAGGCTAATTGGAAGGGAGAGGGAATTTAAAGGGTGAATTTGAGAAAGGGAAAATGAGGCTGGGAGTGGGAATTATTATGGTTTATTGTCCATACTTATAGAAGCTGTCAATAAAAGATTACAAAACAAACAAACAAACAAACAAAAAAAAACAGCAGAGCCCAGAGCTGGGCATGGTGGCACACACCTTTAATCCCAGCACTCAGGAGGCAGAATTAGGTGGGTCACTGTGAGTTCAAGGCCACCCTGAGACTACATAGTGAATTCCAGGTCAGCCTGGGCTAGAGCAATATCCCACCTCGAAAAACAAACCAGCAGGAGGTACAAGATGACTAGAGGATGAGTACTGTTGAAAACTGGGACCTGATCTTGGCATGGTGGTGCACGATTGGGAGTTCAAGGTCAGCCTAGATGATTAGGGCAGATGAGGCAGGAGGATTGCAAGAACCAAGCCAACCTGGGAAACCTAATGAGACCTTACTTCAAAATATAAGGGCTAGAGAGAAGGATCAGTGGTTAAAGGTGCTTGCTTGCAAAACCTGCTAGAGCAGACAGCTTCCAGGTTACTGAGATGAACTTCCAGACCAGGCACAGTTATGGAAGAAGGGATATTTACTGAAGCTTACAGATCCAAGGGAAATTCCATAATGGCAGAAGAAGTTGGCCCTCTCTCATAAGACCAACAGGGAGACAGAAAGCCACAAACCAAACCAAACCAAACCAAAACAAAACAAAAGCCACACCACATAACACACTTCAGGAACTCCAGGTAGAACTGAGGCACTTTGCAAATCATTAGATCAGAATTCCAAATCCACCACCTCAGAGCTGGACCCTAAGATTCACCCAGTGATACCTCCTCCACTCAGGTGGCTGCAGATCCAAACCACAAACTAATAAAACACCAAATATATTGGGGACCATCTATTCAAGTGCCACAACTGCCAACCAAGTTCGATTCCCCTGTACCCACGTAAAGCCAGATGCACAATGTGGTATGTGTCAGGAGTTTGTTGCAGTGGCAAAGGGCTCTGGTGCGCCCACTGTCTGTCTATCTGTCACTCTCCAACTAAATTTTTAAAAAATGAAATGTAAGAGGGCTAGGGATGTGGCTCAGTTTTAGACTGCTTGCCTGGCATACATAAGGCCCTGGGCTCCAACCCCAGTACAGAAAAAAAAAAAAAAAAAAAAAAAAAAAAAGAGGAGGCTCTATGGCAAGTTTATTTCAAAGTGCACTGATGACATAAATATTAAATGGCAATATAAAATCCAGGCTCTGGGAAACAAGTGTCTGGAGACCCACTGATGCTGAGTCTCGAGCTGATCCTGGAAGCAACATGCATAAAATTAAGTGGGAGAGGAAAGCTGGGATACAGGGTCTGCAGGAAGAGGCACTGTACAGTCACTGGGATATTGCTACAGTAGGCCTTCTGGTGGTGGTCGGTGGGGGTGGGGGCAGTCCTCCTTCCCCTGGGCAACACACAGCTCATGAGTGTGGCACCAAGAACCAAAACCAGGCTTCAGCTCACACTGGGTGTGTGTGACCTTGGGTACTGCTGGTGCTGCGAGAAAACACCTTGCGGGGCTGGAGAGATGGCTTAGCAGTTAAGGCGTTTGCCTGCAAAGCCAAAGGATCCCAGTTCGACTGTCCAGGACCCACGTAAGCCAGATGCACAAGGGGGTGCATGCATCTGGAGTTGGTTTGCAGCGGCTGGAGGCCCTGGTGTGCCTATTCTCTCTCCTCTCTCTCTCTCTCTCTCTTTCTCTCTGCCTCTTTCTCGCTCTCAAATAAATAAATAAAATATAGAAAGAAAGAAAGAAAACGCCTTGTGGCTAATGTCCCATCTAATGCTTGGGATTGGTGTGTGGCCTGAGCACTCAGTGACCCTGGTTTCAGCAGGACTGAGCCATTCCGCTTATGATCTGGCTCAGAAACTTTAAAAAAATATATATATTTTATTTTTATTTTATTTGAGAGAGAGAGAAAGAGAGAATGGGGTATGCCAGGGCCTTCAGCTGCTGCAAACGAACTCCAGAAGCTTATGTGGGTCCTGGGGAGTTGAACCTGGGCCCTTTGGCTTTGCAGGAAAGAGCCTTAACCACTAAGCCATCTCTCCAGCCAGCTCAGAAACTTCTGATGCTGCTCGACCCCACAGAGACAATGCATTGCTCTGAGCAACCCTAAAGCCCTGGGCGACACCCTCAACCAAAGGGGACACAACTGGTAACAATGCACCCTGGCTTCCCAGCTGGTCCTCCAAGGTCCCAGCCCTGGCACAGCAGGATGTCACTCCAGTGCTCATGGCCTTAATGGCTAATGTTCCCCTCACTGCTTCTCCCCTTTCTGCCTCGCTTGACCCATACCCTCACTCCTAACCCTAACCTGCACCCAGGCCGTGGTCTCAGGTAAGGCTGCTGTGAACCTCAACCTAAAACAGTGCCGGGGAGAAAGCAGGCCAGTGGACAGAATGTGGCTGGGGCTGCTGGCTCAGACAGGCCATCCAAGAGGATCTTTAAAAATATTTTATTTATTTATTTGAGAGAAAGAGGCAGATTAAGAATGGGCACACCAGGGCCTCTAGCCACTGCAAACAAACACCAGACGCATGTGCCACCTTGTGCATTTGGCTTATGTGGGTACTGGGAAATCGAACCTGGGTCCTTTGGCCTTGCAGGCAAACGCCTTAACTGCTAAGCCATCTCTCCAGCCCCCAAGAAGACTTTTGAGAAAAGGTGGCTCTTCCTATGGGCCAAGTGAGACACAGAAAAGCTAGATGACCTGCCCAAGGTCACACAGCTCATAAGGAGTGGAGGCAAGATCTGAACCCATGCAGGGTGGATTCACTTCTCAAAGTGCAGACAAAGGGTTGCACACCGGTGCTTACTGGAGATGCCTGTCGTCCAGGCACCTCATGACAGGGTATAGCACGCCCATGGGGGAAGAGAGGCCAGGTGCTGGCTACCATGAAGGTCAGGGGTTCACCACCAAGATGCTGAGTCTTCCCTTCAGGATGTCGCCAAGGAGTCCAAGATACACACATAAGCATGTCAAATGTGGTCATTGCATGAGGATAAGGAAGGCTTCTGAGCAGAAGCGATATTCTCCTGGGCCTTGGTGGATGTGCAGAAGCCCTCCAGGAAAGCAAGAGGGAAGGAGACGGTACAGGCTCAGGGGAGAGAGGGACAGGGTGGCAGGGAGCCTCTGACGCAGGTGGGACTTCAATGTGCAGCCCCTCCAACTGTCGGCCACCAGTGGGGAAACAGGCAGGCTCCTACCTGCAAAATGGAGATGATACCTGCCTACAGGTGTCCCTGTCACATGTCCCTTTTAGACAGGAGAAAACATGCTAACACCAGAAAGGCACATGCATGCACCCTGATCCAGGTACATGTGAGGCCAGGCTCCTATGTGCTGCACACACAAGAGAACACTAGCTAGCTAGCATGCTGTGAGGGGCATCCAGGTCACGTCACAGCACCAGGACCCTAGGAACAAGAGTTACAAAGTGGGCTGGAGAGACGGCTTAGCAGTTAAGGTGCTTGCCTGCAAAGCCTAAGGACCCATGTTCAACCCCCCAGATCCCATGTATGCCAGATGCACAAGGTGACACATGCACAAGGTTGCACATGCACACAAGGGGCGTATGTGTCTGGAGTTCAATTACAGTGGCTGGTAGCCCTGGCACACCAATTCTACACGCCCCGGGGCCCTGCTCTCACTTTCATTTAAAAAAAAAAAAAAAAAAAAAGGAAAGAAAGAGAGAAAGAAAGAAAGAAGGCAGGCAGGCAAACAAGCTAGCTACAAAGCTCCTAAGGGCTGGGGGAGGGGAACACACAACCTGAAGTGAGGCTCAGAGAGCTACCCTGCGGGCCAGGATGCCAGGTCATGGGGTCAGGAACAGGTCCAAGTCAGTTCTGAGAAGCAGCAAGGGCAGGAAGTCGAAGACAAGGCCACAGCAGAGGGTGGAGGCCCCCACTCGGTGTCTTCCCTCTCTGCAGGAAGGAGAAGTGGCAAAAGGAAGCAAAAACATGCAAAAGAAGTTTAAAAGGAGAAGTAGTGGCTCAGCCCAGCAGGGCGCGGGTAGGGGGCTTGGCATTTCCTGTAGACCACAACCTCCTACAATGCTAAAGGAGCAGGAGACAGCAGAGTAAGGACAAGATCACCAAGAGGCAGGTCTGGGTTCGGCACTCTGGTGGGCTCAGCAGGCAAAGGAGGCAGATGCAAGGGCAAGGTGGGGTCTGTAACACCTGGGAAATCCCCAGCAAAGCTCCCAAGACTCTGCATTGGCTCCTGGGGGTGGGGGCCAGGGAGGCAGTTCCAGGAGCAAAGCTTCAACTCAGGAGAGATTAATGGAGCTGTTGTGAAGGAGGGACACTATCTACACTTCAGGAAGATGGATGCTAAACACAAAGGCAAGCACAAACATCTCCAAGCCAGAAACCCAAAGGGCTGTCACAAAGTACATGCACTTGGAGACAGAGTGTGGGAGTCAATGGAGACCAGCATCCAAGCTACGAGGGCTATGACTCTTAACCCTAAAAGTATTACCTAAAATAATAATCTGGGCCTGGGAAGATGGCTCAGACGTTAAAGGTGCTTACTTGCAAAACCTGCCGGCCTGGGTGTGATGCCCCAGTATCGACGTAAAGCCAGATGCACAAAGTGGTGCATGCGTCTGGAGTTCAGCTGCAGTGACAAGAGGCCCTGGAGCACCCAAGCTCTCTCATGTTTTCTCTCTTGCAAATAAATAAATAAAAATATTTTTCAAAAAGAAAATATTAAGCTGCCAGGTGTGCTAGCTCAGGATTATAGGTCTAGCACTCAGGAGGCTGAGGCAGGAGGATTACTGTGAGAGTTCAAGGCCAGCCTGGGATACATAGTGAGTTCCAGGCCAACCTGGGTAAGCTCCTCTGTCTCTAAAAGAGAGGAGAGGAGAGAGAACGGAGGAAGGGGGAGAGGGAGAGAGAGAAAAGAAAAGAGAAGAATAAAATCAATGGGCTCCTGACCGTTCATGGTCTAAGGAGATAGGCTGCTTTGGGCTTGGCTGCATCAAGACTGTAAGCCATGCCACCTGGCCTCCATCCCTGACCTTTGCTTCCACTCCCGGTCACAGGACAGGTTCTCTACACGTGCTAGAGGGGCCCTGTGAGGTTCAAGCCTTCCTCCTCCTCTCCGGATATAAGCCAGAGAAAAGATAAAAGGTCTCTTTCCCAACAGCCCTGTCCAAAGTCCTAGTCCCAGGAGCCAGCCTGCTGGGCTCCAGGAGCTACAGGAGAGCCCAGCCTTGAACCAATCGGCTAGCAGTTAGGGTCATGTGCCTACGCAGTGGAGCGGAGCAGTGTCAGTCCCACGGGTGTGACACTGCCTGGGCAGGATGAGTATGACATGGGAGGGAGTGATCTCCCACAAAGGACAGGATGCGGGACAGACAAGCCTCAGTCCCTGCAACTCCGAGGAACTCTGGGCTGAATGCTACAGGCTAGCTAGAGCATCATGGGAAGAATCATCTCCCTGCTTTCTTCACAGCTCACACTCCCTCTGTGAGTGCCCCTTCACCAGGGACTGATCCATACACACAGTTTAGCTCAGACAACACATCAGTGGACCACAGATGGTCGCCCAAGTTAGTGCTATGCTCATGAAGGCCACGTTTACAGTCTACAGCAGGCAGTGATGCAGAACTTCTGTATGACGTGAATGTATCCTCTCCACAGCCCTGTCATTACCCACTACTGTCATCGGGGATGGGGAGGAGCTCTAAGACTCTAACAATCCTCATCTTGTGGGCACAGAATCAGGGAAACTGGAGCTGGAGAGATGGCCCAGTGGTTAAGGCAGTACCCTGCAAAGCCTAAAGATACAGGTTTGATTCCCCAGTACACATGTAAAGCCAGATGTACAATGTAGCATGCGCATCTGGAGTTTGTTTGCAGTGGCTAGAGACCCTGGTGTGCCCATTCTCTCCCTCCCCTCCATCTGCCCCCGAAAATAACGAACTAAATAAATAAATAAAATATTTTTTAAAAAATGAAACAAAACGCCTTGTGGCTAATGTCCCATCTAATGCTTGGGATTGGTGTGTGGCCTGAGCACTCAGTGACCCTGGTTTCAGCAGGACTGAGCCATTCCGCTTATGATCTGGCTCAGAAACTTTAAAAAAATATATATATTTTATTTTTATTTTATTTGAGAGAGAGAGAAAGAGAGAATGGGGTATGCCAGGGCCTTCAGCTGCTGCAAACGAACTCCAGAAGCTTATGTGGGTCCTGGGGAGTTGAACCTGGGCCCTTTGGCTTTGCAGGAAAGAGCCTTAACCACTAAGCCATCTCTCCAGCCAGCTCAGAAACTTCTGATGCTGCTCGACCCCACAGAGACAATGCATTGCTCTGAGCAACCCTAAAGCCCTGGGCGACACCCTCAACCAAAGGGGACACAACTGGTAACAATGCACCCTGGCTTCCCAGCTGGTCCTCCAAGGTCCCAGCCCTGGCACAGCAGGATGTCACTCCAGTGCTCATGGCCTTAATGGCTAATGTTCCCCTCACTGCTTCTCCCCTTTCTGCCTCGCTTGACCCATACCCTCACTCCTAACCCTAACCTGCACCCAGGCCGTGGTCTCAGGTAAGGCTGCTGTGAACCTCAACCTAAAACAGTGCCGGGGAGAAAGCAGGCCAGTAGACAGAATGTGGCTGGGGCTGCTGGCTCAGACAGGCCATCCAAGAGGATCTTTAAAAATATTTTATTTATTTATTTGAGAGAAAGAGGCAGATTAAGAATGGGCACACCAGGGCCTCTAGCCACTGCAAACAAACACCAGACGCATGTGCCACCTTGTGCATTTGGCTTATGTGGGTACTGGGAAATCGAACCTGGGTCCTTTGGCCTCGCAGGCAAACGCCTTAACTGCTAAGCCATCTCTCCAGCCCCCAAGAAGACTTTTGAGAAAAGGTGGCTCTTCCTATGGGCCAAGTGAGACACAGAAAAGCTAGATGACCTGCCCAAGGTCACACAGCTCATAAGGAGTGGAGGCAAGATCTGAACCATGCAGGGTGGATTCACTTCTCAAAGTGCAGACAAAGGGTTGCACACCGGTGCTTACTGGAGATGCCTGTCGTCCAGGCACCTCATGACAGGGTATAGCACGCCCATGGGGAAAGAGAGGCCAGGTGCTGGCTACCATGAAGGTCAGGGGTTCACCACCAAGATGCTGAGTCTTCCCTTCAGGATGTCGCCAAGGAGTCCAAGATACACACATAAGCATGTCAAATGTGGTCATTGCATGAGGATAAGGAAGGCTTCTGAGCAGAAGCGATATTCGCCTGGGCCTTGGTGGATGTGCAGAAGCCCTCCAGGAAAGCAAGAGGGAAGGAGACGGTACAGGCTCAGGGGAGAGAGGGACAGGGTGGCAGGGAGCCTCTGACGCAGGTGGGACTTCAATGTGCAGCCCCTCCAACTGTCGGCCACCAGTGGGGAAACAGGCAGGCTCCTACCTGCAAAATGGAGATGATACCTGCCTACAGGTGTCCCTGTCACATGTCCCTTTTAGACAGGAGAAAACATGCTAACACCAGAAAGGCACATGCATGCACCTTGATCCAGGTACATGTGAGGCCAGGCTCCTATGTGCTTCACACACAAGAGAACACTAGCTAGCTAGCATGCTGTGAGGGGCATCCAGGTCACAGCACCAGGACCCTAGGAACAAGAGTTACAAAGTGGGCTGGAGAGACGGCTTAGCAGTTAAGGTGCTTGCCTGCAAAGCCTAAGGACCCATGTTCAACCCCCCAGATCCCATGTATGCCAGATGCACAAGGTGACACATGCACAAGGTTGCACATGCACACAAGGGGCGTATGTGTCTGGAGTTCAATTACAGTGGCTGGTAGCCCTGGCACACCAATTCTACACGCCCCGGGGCCCTGCTCTCACTTTCATTTAAAAAAAAAAAAAAGGAAAGAAAGAAAGAAAGAAAGAAGGCAGGCAGGCAAACAAGCTAGCTACAAAGCTCCTAAGGGCTGGGGGAGGGGAACACACAACCTGAAGTGAGGCTCAGAGAGCTACCCTGTGGGCCAGGATGCCAGGTCATGGGGTCAGGAACAGGTCCAAGTCAGTTCTGAGAAGCAGCAAGGGCAGGAAGTCGAAGACAAGGCCACAGCGGAGGGTGGAGGCCCCCACTCGGTGTCTTCCCTCTCTGCAGGAAGGAGAAGTGGCAAAAGGAAGCAAAAACATGCAAAAGAAGTTTAAAAGGAGAAGTAGTGGCTCAGCCCAGCAGGGCGCGGGTAGGGGCTTGGCATTTCCTGTAGACCACAACCTCCTACAATGCTAAAGGAGCAGGAGACAGCAGAGTAAGGACAAGATCACCAAGAGGCAGGTCTGGGTTCGGCACTCTGGTGGGCTCAGCAGGCAAAGGAGGCAGATGCAAGGGCAAGGTGGGGTCTGTCACACCTGGGAAATCCCCAGCAAAGCTCCCAAGACTCTGCATTGGCTCCTGGGGGTGGGGGCCAGGGAGGCAGTTCCAGGAGCAAAGCTTCAACTCAGGAGAGATTAATGGAGCTGTTGTGAAGGAGGGACACTATCTACACTTCAGGAAGATGGATGCTAAACACAAAGGCAAGCACAAACATCTCCAAGCCAGAAACCCAAAGGGCTGTCACAAAGTACATGCACTTGGAGACAGAGTGTGGGAGTCAATGGAGACCAGCATCCAAGCTACGAGGGCTATGACTCTTAACCCTAAAAGTATTACCTAAAATAATAATCTGGGCCTGGGAAGATGGCTCAGACGTTAAAGGTGCTTACTTGCAAAACCTGCCGGCCTGGGTGTGATGCCCCAGTATCGACGTAAAGCCAGATGCACAAAGTGGTGCATGCGTCTGGAGTTCAGCTGCAGTGACAAGAGGCCCTGGAGCACCCAAGCTCTCTCATGTTTTCTCTCTTGCAAATAAATAAATAAAAATATTTTTCAAAAAGAAAATATTAAGCTGCCAGGTGTGCTAGCTCAGGATTATAGGTCTAGCACTCAGGAGGCTGAGGCAGGAGGATTACTGTGAGAGTTCAAGGCCAGCCTGGGATACATAGTGAGTTCCAGGCCAACCTGGGTAAGCTCCTCTGTCTCTAAAAGAGAGGAGAGGAGAGAGAACAGAGGAAGGGGGAGAGGGAGAGAGAGAAAAGAAAAGAGAAGAATAAAATCAATGGGCTCCTGACCGTTTATGGTCTAAGGAGATAGGCTGCTTTGGGCTTGGCTGCATCAAGACTGTAAGCCATGCCACCTGGCCTCCATCCCTGACCTTTGCTTCCACTCCCGGTCACAGGACAGGTTCTCTACACGTGCTAGAGGGGCCCTGTGAGGTTCAAGCCTTCCTCCTCCTCTCCGGATATAAGCCAGAGAAAAGATAAAAGGTCTCTTTCCCAACAGCCCTATCCAAAGTCCTAGTCCCAGGAGCCAGCCTGCTGGGCTCCAGGAGCTACAGGAGAGCCCAGCCTTGAACCAATCGGCTAGCAGTTAGGGTCATGTGCCTACGCAGTGGAGCGGAGCAGTGTCAGTCCCACGGGTGTGACACTGCCTGGGCAGGATGAGTATGACATGGGAGGGAGTGATCTCCCACAAAGGACAGGATGCGGGACAGACAAGCCTCAGTCCCTGCAACTCCGAGGAACTCTGGGCTGAATGCTACAGGCTAGCTAGAGCATCATGGGAAGAATCATCTCCCTGCTTTCTTCACAGCTCACACTCCCTCTGTGAGTGCCCCTTCACCAGGGACTGATCCATACACACAGTTTAGCTCAGACAACACATCAGTGGACCACAGATGGTCGCCCAAGTTAGTGCTATGCTCATGAAGGCCACGTTTACAGTCTACAGCAGGCAGTGATGCAGAACTTCTGTATGACGTGAATGTATCCTCTCCACAGCCCTGTCATTACCCACTACTGTCATCGGGGATGGGGAGGAGCTCTAAGACTCTAACAATCCTCATCTTGTGGGCACAGAATCAGGGAAACTGGAGCTGGAGAGATGGCCCAGTGGTTAAGGCAGTACCCTGCAAAGCCTAAAGATACAGGTTTGATTCCCCAGTACACATGTAAAGCCAGATGTACAATGTAGCATGCGCATCTGGAGTTTGTTTGCAGTGGCTAGAGACCCTGGTGTGCCCATTCTCTCCCTCCCCTCCATCTGCCCCCGAAAATAACGAACTAAATAAATAAATAAAATATTTTTTAAAAAATGAAACAGTGAAACTAAGTGACCTGCCCAAGGCAACACCATGCGGTGAGGCTATGGTTCAAGAGGAGACAGCTCCTTCATCCATGGGCTCTAAAGTCACCAGAAAACTGGATGCATTTCCAGGCACTTGGATTCTTTCCAGCAGAAAACTGCTTGCAGCAGAGGCTTTGAGTCCACAGAGAGAGGCCTGGCTAAACAATGTGCATGGACAGACAGAACACTATGGAGCCGTTTTAAAGAGGCAGCTGGGAACTGGAGGAATGGCTTAGCGGTTAAGGCATTTGCCTGCAAAGCCAAAGGACCCAGGTTTGATTCCCCAGGACCCACATTAGCCAGATGCACAAGGGGGTGCACATGTCTGGAGTTCATTTGCAGTGGCTGGAGGCCCTGGTGTGCCCATTCTTTCTCGCTCTCTCTCAATTAAAAAATAAAGAGGCAGCCAGAAAAACAGAAGGTGGGAGATGGATCTGCAAGGGCCAGGGTGGCTGGTCATCCAACAACTACAAGATGGGTCAGAAAATACACATAGGAAAGAAAGTATCTCAAGGGGCCGGGGAGATGGCTCAGTGGTTAAGGTTCTTGCCATGCAAGCATGATGATCTTCGGATCCCCAGCACCCACAAAAATGCCAGGCGGATGTGGGGGTGCCTGTAATTCCAGCACTGAGGCTGAGTGAGATAGGCTGTTAGCTAGGCTAGCCAAATCCTCGAACTCTGTGGTTAAGTGAGAGAGCCCGTCTTAGTAAATGAAGAGTGATGGAGGAAGACAACCTACATCAACCTCGGACCTTCACATGCATGTACACACACGTGCAAATAGGCTTACAGGCATATGCACCATACACACATACATATACATGTACAAAGGGCAAAAACGGGGCAGCAGTGCACCCAGGGAGATGAAAATGACATCAGCTCTGCGATACCTCAGTGTACAGAACAAGCCACCCACAGAGGAGCCACCCAGGCACACTGAACAAACGAATGAATGAATGACAGAACAGATGAACAAGTGAACATGTCTTTAGTGGGGAACCATGTGAACTACGTCTGGCTTCAATCTCTGCACGAGTGTTGGATTCCGAGTATGTGACAAGACTGTCCATGGTGTTGTCGGGACAGGACACAAGCAATGAAGTTTCACAGACAGCAGGAACCACCACCTCACCACCCATGCCAGACCTGCGAGCCCCTTTGGCAGTGGCCTGGCTGGCAGGTGGTCCCCCTTCCCTTGACTGCTGCAGGCTGAGTGGCAGTGCACCCGATGTCACGGGCTCTGTGGTGCTGACAGGATCAGCCCAGCTCAGCTGTTTCCTCCCCAGCATCCCCTCACACCTTTCGGTCACTGTTGGCATTACCTACATCCTGTCAACAAAACACCCACTGCGGTCACCAGTATCCCAGGCACCATGCACTTGCTTCCTTAACCCTCCTGCTGACCTGTCCCATGGTGGGCAACTCACCTGCTCCAGAACACACAACTGGCACATCTCTGAACCTGCGGCATTGGCATAGTTTGAATCCCTCAGCACTGTGGCAACTACTTCTCCCCATGACCAAGCAGCTACTGCAAGCAGACCCAAGCCAAGAAGCATGCGCTCCCATGTAGGCCAGAGGCCACTACACACCTGCCTGGGGCGGGCCTACTGTGCACAGAGCTGGGCACACACTGAAAGCCTCAGAAGGGAAACAATGTTGGGAGAGAACACAAGATTCATTTCATAAGAGTTATGGGCTGGGGAGATGGCTCAGTGGTTAAAGGGTGCTTGCTTGCAAAGCCTGATGGCCCAGGTTTGACTTCCCAGAACCCATGTAAAGCCAGATGCACAAAATGGCATGTGTCTGGAGTTTGTCTGCAGTGACAAGTGGTCATTCTCTCTCACTCTCTCTGCTTGCAAGTAAATAATAAATACATTTTTTTATATTTTATTTTTCTTTATGTATTTGAGAGAGGGAGAGAGAGAGAGAAACGGGCGTGCCAGGGCCTCCAGCCACTGCAAACGAACTCCATGTGCCCCCTTGTGCATCTGGCTTACATGGGTCCTGGGGAATTGAATCTGGGTCCTTTGACTTTGCAGGCAAGCGCCTTAACCACTAAGCCATTTCTCTAGTCCCAATAAATTTATTTTTAAAAAGAGTTATATTGGCTGAGTGTGGTAGTGCACACCTTTAATCCCAGCACTAGGGAGGCAGAGGTAGGAGGATTGCTGTGAGTTCGAGGCCACTCTGAGACTGCATAGTTAATTCCAGGTCAGCCTGGTCTCTAGTGAGACCCTACCTCGAAAAACCAAAAGCAAACAAACAAACAAGCAAAGCCTGAAGGTATGGTGGATTTCTGTGATCCCAGCACACTGACACTACGGTCAGGTGGGAGGCAGAGAATTTCCAGAAGCTCCAGGTAGTGTGGGTCAATGTCTGTTTGAGGTCTGCCCTCATTTAGAAGCTACCCTCACCCACTCTGACTCTCAGTTTGGATGGGTGGGGTTCTCCCCTCCCCTACTCCAAGGGTGGACATGTGACCCAGGCTCAGTACTGGTGGTTCAGCAATAGGCACATGAACTCAGGCAGGACAAGGATGGTGGGTCAGGACCCCTGGACTTGCTGGCCAAGGGGCTTATTCTGTCCCACCGCACCCCATGACTGAAGCTGGTGTGGCTGGTAGCCATCTGGGTCCCCACTCAAGAAGCCCCCTCCCCCATCACTCCAGGACAGGGAGACGAAGGAGACCTTGAAGGCTTGTTCTGTGGGGGCTGAGCTATGGGGCACCAAGACATGGGTAGTGAGAAGGAAGGAGAGACCCTTCTGGGAAGAAGCCAGCACCTATGGGCCCGGCCTGGAGCTGAAAGAAAGCAGCTGGGCGAGCAGCTGGAGAATGTTGGGGGAGGAAGTGTAGGGGAAGAAGACAAGGGGCAGAGGTGTCAGCATCTGGAGGGGGCCTCCCCAAAGCCCACAGGAAGCAGCTCCTGGAAAGAGAGAGCAAAGGACAAGAGTCTAGAAACAAGAGGAAAGAAGCCTTTTGCAGCTCAGGCCTGCCAGAACACCTGGCAAGGACTCAGCGCCCTTCCCATGTCACAAGTGAGCAAACATGTCCTTCTAACCCTAAAACAAGCCCACAAGGGGCGAAGCCACTTCCTTGAGGCCAAGAGCATGGGATCCAGAGCCAAGGCCAAACCCTGCCCCTTCCCAGTGGTGTGCAATTACTCCCTCTGGGACTGGGTGTGCACATGTGTGGAAGGGGAAACAACCTGGCACCGCTGGCTGACACCCAGCGGGGCAAGTGTGGTGCTGGGAAAGTCACTAGTCAGAGTTCTGTGGGGGGCTCCTGGACTCAGGAGGACACGGCAGGGAAGGGAACAGGAGCAGACGTGGCAAGCAGAGGCTGCAGGGACATTTGTCCAGCAGATGGCTGGGGAGGGAAGGCAGACTGCAGCAGACAGCCTCGGATCCCACGGCTTATTCACAAGGATCAACAAGCAGCCGGCTAAGCATTTTTAGCTGTCAGCCAGACGTTCCTTATCCCCACCCTCCCCACAGTGAGGGTGAGCGGAGGGGAGCCTGAGCAGAAAGCCGCACCCACCCACCAGAGGAAGGAAGTGTTCCCCCAAACAACAACCAGGCTGGCAGGGTTAGGAAGCAAGATGCGGGCTCTTCCTCAGTCACCTTCTCCAGCAAAAGTGGTGGAGAAAATAAGAGCTCAGAGGCAGGACTGGCCGTGAGGGCCATCGGTGGGTGACCCACTGGAGGAGAGCTGGATCCCGTAGGGAGGAAAATTGCCAGGTCAGAATCCTGATAACCGGCTGGGCTGCCCGTGCAGCGACCAGGGGGAGAAAGTTGAGTCTGCACTTGTCTCAGTTGCAGAAGTGTTTGCCGCAGAGGCAGAAGGACAGAGGGCAGCCGAGACAGGGCTCCCGGAGTCAGAGTCTGCACACCAGGCCCGCCTCATCCACTCCATGCCATGGCCTCCTGTGCCCAGTCACTGACTTGTACTTTTGCTCCTGATTCTTTAAGTGAATTATTTACAAAAGCAATGGATACAGAGATCTAGAGGCAACTCCCAAGAGAAATCTTAACTGGGAAAACACTCACTCTGTCTCTCTCATCTTCGTAGTGCCCACCACTCAGCAGACACTTCATAAAGACTCTCTGAATTAAATGCAAAAGGCAATTCAATTAAGAAAGTGGTTAAGAGCTGGGCATGGTGGTGCATGCCTTTAATCCTAGCACTGAGGAGGCAGAGGCAGGCAGATCGCTGTGAATTCAAGGCCAGCCTGAGACTACAGAGTGAGTTTCAGGTCAGCCAGAGCTACAGTGAGACCCTACCTCGAAAAAAGGAGAAAAATGCAGTGAGATTAAGGAGCCGGGCCTAGTGGCACAAGCCTGTAAACCTAGTACTCAGGAGCCCAAGGTGGAAGGATTGAGAGTTTAAGGCCTGCCTGAGCAACTTACTAAGACCCTGTTTCAAAAAGGGCTAGGGGGACACTGGGTGTGGTGACCTTTAATCCCAGCACTTGGGAGGCAGAGGTAGAATGATCGCCATGAGTTCAAGGCCACCCTGAGACTACATAGTGAATTCCAGGTTAGCCTGGGCTAGAGTGAGACCCTACCTCAAAAAAACAAAAACAAAAAAAATCAAAAAGGGCTGGGATCTAGAGGTCCCATCACTAGTAATACAATGAAGAAGGAAAAAAAAAAAAAAAAAACAAGGGAGGGAGAAATGGAGAGGAGGGAAGAACAGAAAATGAAAAAAAGATAGCAGTTAAGGAAACCACATGATACCCTAGCTAAAATTTTTTTTTTTTTTTTTTTTGAGGTAGGGTCTTGCTCTAGCCCAGGCTGACCTGGAATTAACTATGTAGTCTCAGGTTGGCCTTGAACTCACAGCGATCCTCCTACCTCTGCCTCCTGAGTGCTGGGATTAAAGGCGTGCGCCACCACTCTGGGAAGATTTTTGTCTTTATTTCAGAAACAACCCTGTGGTGTGACAGGAACTGCTCTGAGCATTTTTGCACACATGGGCTCAATCAATCTCGAAATAATCCTGAGATGACAGGTGAGAAGCTCTGGCCCCAGGGCGTAAGTGACCTGCCCCAACCCACCCAGCTGGGAAGTAGCCCTGTGGGATTCAAGCCCACACCATCTGTCTGAGTCCCGCCCTAACCTCCAAGCGGCTTGTCTTTGTCTGAAAGTTTGTTCCCAAGCTAAAGACCAGAGAGGAAAGGACAGGGGAGGCAGGCAGTCTCAAACATCCTTTTGAAAAAAATCTTGCTGGGCATGATGGTGCACACCTTTAGTACCAGCACTTGGGAGGTAGAGACAGAAGGATCATCAGAATTTGAGACCAGCCTGAGACTACATACTGAAATCCAGGTTAGCCTGGGCTAGAGTGAGACCGTATCTTGAAAAAAAAAAAATCTTTTTTTTTTTTTTTTTTTTGGAGATAGGAACTTGCTATCTAGCCCAGGCTGGCATGTCAAAGTGCTGAGATGGCAAGTGTGTGCCACCATGCTGGCTCCTCCTGAACCAACCAAGCAGTTTTGTCCCTCTATTGAGGGGCTATGGCTATCCAGGCCACCCAGGCCACGTGCCCATTCTTTCATGGTCTACATCCACAAGGAAGCAAGGTACACACACAGATCCCAAGTAACAATTGACGGATCTTTTCAGTAAGTCACACACGGTGCAAACCCCTGCACATCCAAACACAGGACCTTTCTGCTTCCCAGAGCCTCAGCCTGCCCCACAAGTCAGCAGCTACCACCTCAAAGGAAATGACTATTTGGACTTCACAGGTCACCCAGCCTTTTTGAGAATGTCACATAAATGGAATCATATGGTATCCACTCTTTTGTATCTGAGTCTGTGAAAAATGTGCATAAGCAGTCAGAGACAATGATGGTGGGCAAAAGGAAGGAAAGCGCAGCAGACAGTCTTCCTCCAGCAAGCAGCCCCCAGGGGTCCTTTTTTTTTTTTTTTTTTTTTTTGGCTCGCTGACCAATTAGAGAGGGTGGTGGGGGGCTGAACACTGGAGTCTGAGCTACAGAAGCTGACCTGGAAACCAGTGAACCACAGGGGGTGAAGGAGCAGTCTGGCCTGCCAAAGGGGGAGGAGGGACCCGAGAGGGTCACTTTTGCTGCCCTGGATGTTCACAAGGGAAGACAGCTTTTTGAGGCTTTACAAAGATCAGATCTGAGCAGGGCGTGGTGATGCACACCTATCATCCCAGCTCTTGCAGGTTGAGGCAGGAGGATGGCTAGTTTAAGGCCAGGCTGGCTACAAAGTGAGTCCCTGTCTCAACAAATAAGCAATAAAACAGTTTGAAGCCTAGATCTGGTGCCTCCAACACCTAAGCACCTAGGTGCCCAGGAGGGCCACCGGCTTCTCCTTGGGGTGCCACCCTCTCCCAGCATGCCCCTTACCTGTGCACTGTTGGATGAACTGCTGGTACTCCGCTCCCTGGTCGCCTGGGACGATGGTGGGGCCGTCATATTTAAAAGTCACCCTTTGGGTTGGGA
Organism: Dipus sagitta; assembly: GCA_036346955.1. Lineage (NCBI taxonomy): Eukaryota > Metazoa > Chordata > Mammalia > Rodentia > Dipodidae > Dipus > Dipus sagitta. The sequence continues at coordinate 221,947,083 of CM070770.1, forward strand.
GAAGAAAAAGACACACATCAACGCTGACCGGGGCAGGGTGCCCAGGACAATCTCACAGGCTCTGGCCAGCGAGAGAGGCCAGCGCCGGTCCCCGAGGCTGCAAGAAGGACGCAGGAGACAGCCGGGTGACCCTCCGTGCGGCTGGCTCGGGGCGCGGGGCTGGACATCAATGACAAGTTCTCACCAGATGACGGCCGAGCCGTCGTCGCGCACCAGGTTGTATGCCGCCCGGCAAGCTTCTTTGTCGATCTTGGTGGCCATGGCCGCTGTGCTGCTGTGGGGACACTGCCCGGAGCCACCGAGCGCGCCCCGGGCCGGCTGCGGGGATCGGAGCGCTACGGGCACGCGCCGAGACGAGCAAACAGCGGCAAAGGCGACAGCGACAGCACCTGCAAGCTCCGCGCGCGGCGCCGGCGACTCCCGCGGACCCAGCGCGCGCAAGGGGACCCTAGTCCGTGGCGCGCCCCGCCCCTCCCCTCCGCCGCCATTGGTCGGCAAAGCCATAGTCTGTCCCGCCCGTCCTCGCCATTGGCCAGAGGTCCGCTGGGCGGGACGTCTTTATTCTCCAGCAGCCAATCCCAGTCTGGGTCGGTTGCGCAACTCCTGGAAGGGGGCTGGAGATGGGGGCTTTTCCCTGGCCGTCCTCCCCTCCCTCGGCCCCAGCCTGCATCTCCTCTCCCTCCTTCCTCCGCTGCACTCCCAGTCGCTCCAGGGTTCTCCCTTGACTCCATCCCCTGCCAATTTCCTTACTTTCCAGCCCCTCTCCTTCCCCCTACCTTCTCGGATTTTCTCTAATCTCCCTCCTCCTTCCCCCGCTCCGCTCCTCCCGCCCTCCTTTGCCTCTCTCCGCCCTCACTCCCTCTCCCACTCCCTCTGCTCTCATTCTCCCCTCTTCCTATTTCTCCTTGCTTATCCTGCTCCCAACCCTTTCTCCCTCTTCCATATCCCCTCCTCCCCAAGTGATCTACCCCTCCTCCTCTTTTCCCCTCTCTACCCTTCTTGCCTCTTCCCTCCCCTGGTTGCAGCTCCTTCCTCATTCTCCCTCTCTCCTCCTCTCTCTTCCCCCCAGTGGGCGGGGCCCCTCCGAGCACCTCAGAGTGTATGACTTAAGTCAGCAAATCCGAGGAGCCAGGCTGGCTGCGAGGCCCCCACCCCAGTGTGTTTAGTTCTGGAAAGAACGAAGCTTGTTAAGTAGGAGGGGGGAAAAGGTGGACTGCTTCCAACATGCTGGTGGGATCACTGTTGACTTTGTAGTGTGGTTATTTGCAGCCATTGGCTTGCCTCCCCCTCTGGAGCCAGAGCTCACCCAGGCAGCCATCCCTGTCTCCTTCACTGTGTGTTCATTCACTCCTTGCCCACTTGTCGGAGATGGCCAGTGTGCAGGCAGGTGAAAGGCTAGCCATGGAGGCCAGGCTCTCGAAGCGCACCCAGCCCCAGGCCTCTGGGCCTGCCTGGAACCCTTCGCGAGAGTGCTTCCTCCCCGTCAATGCCCATTGCAGAGTCAGCCTCTCCATGTGCTTTCAGTTTTAATTGAAATGATGCATGTAAGCAAACAGAGACATTATAAAGGTCATTGTTGTTTGCTAAGTAAGTAATTAAAATAAATCCTAAATAGAAACTCAAAAGGTCGGTAACAATGTCCAATGAATATGAGAACCCTTGCTTGTAGGAGTATGGCTCAATGTTAGAGCTCTTACACAGCATGCGTGAGACCCTGAGTTCAGACATAGCAATTCAAAAGAAAACTAAGTTAGGTCACACCAGAAATCCCAGCACTCTGGAGGCTGAGGGAGGAGCATTCTAAGTTAAAGGCCATCCTGAGCTACATAGTGAATTCAAGGCCAGCCTGAGCTGCATAATGAGACTCTGTCAAAAATAAACAAGGGAGGCTGGAGAGATGGCTTAGCGGTTAAGCACTTGCCTGTGAAGCCTGAGGACCCCGGTTCGAGGCTCGCTTCTCCAGGACCCACGTTAGCCAGATGCACAAGGGGGCGCATGCATCTGGAGTTCCTTTGCAGTGGCTGGAGGCCCTGGCGTGCCCATTCTCTCTCTCTGTATCTGCTTCTCTCTTTCTCTGTCTGTTGCTCTCAAATAAATAAATAAAAATAAACAAAAAAATTTAAAAAAAAAGAAAAATAAACAAGGGTAGGGCTTAGCCATTAAGGTGCATGCCTGCAAAGCTAAAGGACCCAGGTTGGATTCTCCAGGCCCCACGTAAGCCAGATGCACAAGGTGGCACATGCATCTGGAGTTCGTTTTCAGAAGCTAGAGGCCCCGGTGCACCCATTCTCTCTCTCTATTTACCTCTTTATCCCTCTCGAAATAAATAAAAATTTAAAGGGGGGGGGGCCTGGAAAGATGGCTTAGTGCCTTAGCATTTGCCTGCAAAGTCTAAGGACCTGGGTTCAATTCCGCAGTACACAACTCCCCAGTACAGTGCATAAGCCAGATGCACAAAGGTGGCACAAGCATCTGTAGTTCGTTTGCAGTGGCTAGAGACCCTGGGGCGCCCATTCTCCCATTCCCCCCACCACCTCTTTCTCTCTCTCAAATAAATAAATAAATATTTTCAAAAATATTTTTTAAATCTGGGCATGGTGGTGCATGCCTTTAATCCCAGCACTCAGGAGGCAGAGGTAGGAGGATCACCGTGAGTTCAAGGCCACCCTGAGACTACATAGTGAATTCCAGGTTAGCCTGAGCTAGAGAAAGACCTTACCATGAAAAAGAAAGAGAGAGAAAAAGAAAGGAAGGAAAGAATGGGCTAAAAATCAGCCTGTAAAGTGCTTGCTGTGTAAGCCTGAGGACCTGAGTTCTATCCCCAGAAGCCCCATTAAAAAAGGGGTGGAACTGGAGAAAAGGCTCAAAGATTAAAGGTTCTTGCTTGCAAAGCCTGACAGTCCAGGTTTAATTCCCCAGTACCCACATAAAGCCAGATGCAGAAAGTGGTGCATGTGTCTGGAGTTTGTTTGCCTTGGCAGGAGGCCCCTGGCACACCTATACTAACACTTTCAGTCTATCTCTTTCTCTCTCAGATAAGTAAATTATTTTTTAAATCCGGGGTGGTGGCACACACCTTTAACCCCAGCACTCAGGAGGCAGAGGTAGGAGGATCGCCATGAGTTCAAGGCCACCCTGAGATTACCTAGTGAATTCCAGGTCAGCCCAGGCTACAGCAAAACCCTACCTCAAAAAACAAACAAACAAAAAATTAAAAGCTGGGTGTGATGATACACACTTTTTAAAATTTTGATTTTTTGAGGTAGGATCTCACTTTAGCCCAGGCTGACCTGGAATTCACTATTTAGTCTCAGGCTGGTCTTGAAACTCATGACTATCCTTCTACCTTGCCTCCAGAGTGCTAGGATTAAAGGTGTGCGCCACTATGTTTGGTAATGATACACACTTTTTAAAATATATTTTATTTATTTATTTATTGAGAGAGAGAGAGAATGGTCACGCCAGGACCTCTAGCCACTGCAAATGAACTCCAGATGCATGCACCCCCTTGTGCATCTGGCTTAAGTGGGACCTAGGGAATCGAACCAGGGTTCTTTGGCTTTGCAGGCAAATGCCTTAACTGCTAAGCCATCTTCTCCAGCTCTGATACACACTTTTAACCCCAGTGCTGGGAAGGTGGAGAAGGGCCAATCCCAGGGCTCCCATGGTCAACAGTCTAGCTTACCTGGTGAGCTTCCAGCCACTGAGAGGCCTGGAAAGAAAAAACAAAAAAAGAAAAACAGGTGGATGGCGCCTGAAGAATGACACCCAAGGTTATGCTTTGGCCTCCACATGCATGTGCACATATGCAGACATACATAAAAACACAAAAGCAAAAGAAAGATGCACATGCTCAGATAGACAAAAAAAAAAAAAAAAAAAAAAAAAAAAAAAAAGGAGCCAAATGTAGAGCAGGCCTGTCATCCTAGCACTCAGGAGTTGGAGACAGGAGGATCAAGAGTTCTAAGCCAGGCTGGAGAGATGGCTTAGCGGTTAGCGCTTGCCTGTGAAGCCTAAGGACCCCGGTTCGAGGATTGATTCCCCAGGACCCACGTTAGCCAGATGCACAAGGGGGCGCAAGCGTCTGGAGTTCGTTTGCAGTGGCTGGAAGCCCTGGCGCGCCCATTCTCTCTCTATCTATCTGCCTCTTTCTCTCTCTATCTGTTGCTCTCAAATAAATAAATAAATAAATAAAACAAAAAAATTAAAAAAAAAGAGTTCTAAGCCATCCCCAGCTACATTGCAAGTTCAGCTACATTGCAAGTTCAAAGCCAGCCTGCACTATATGAAACTCTCAAAACAAACAACAAAACATTTAAAAACATTTTATTTATTTTCAAGCAGAGAGAGAGAGAGAATGAGAATGGGCACACCAGGTCCTTTTGCCACTGCTAACCTCCAGATGCATGTACCACTTTGTGCATCTGGCTTTACATGAGTACTGGGGAGTTGAGCCCAGGCCATCAGGCTTAGAAAGTAAGCATATTTAACCACTGAGCCATTTCCCTCCCAAAACATACACATTTATGTAGTCTTCTTCAAAGAAAAAAAAAAATCTGGAGAGATGGCACAGTGGTTAAAGGCACCTACTTGCAAAATCTGCTGGTTTGAGTTTAATTCCCCAGTACCCATGTAAAGCCAAATGCACAAAGTGGCACGTGCATCTGGAGGTCATTGGTAGTCACAAGTGGCCCTGGTGGACATATATTCATTCTCTCTCTCTTTCAAAAAAATATTTTTTTTAATTTTATTTATTTATTTGAGAAAGAGGTAGAGAGAAAGAAAGAGAAAGAGAATGACTTGAATGGGTGCACCAGGGCCTCTAGCCACTGCAACTGAACTGTCACTATTTACATCTGGCTTACGTGGGTACTGGGGAATCCAACCTGGGTCCTGAGGATTCATAGCCATCTCTCCAGCCCCCAAAGAAAAATATTTTAAAAAATGAAATACCACTTCTTACAAAGTAAAACAGAAAAATATGACAGTTAAGTGTTTATCACTTGACACATAAAGAACTGGACTTGATAACATGCAGTTATGTCAACCTAAAAGTAAAAATGGAGCCGGGTGTGGTGGTGCATGCCTTTAATCCTAGCATTTGGGAGGCTGAGGTAGGAAGATCACCATGAGTTCAAGGCCACCTTGAGACTACACAGTGAATTCCAGGCTAGCCTGGATAGAGTGAGACCTACCTCGAAAAAATTTAAAAATAAATAATTAAAATAAAATAATGGAAGAGAAGCCGGGGTGTGGTGGTGCACGCCTTTAATCCCAGCACTCAAGAGGCAGAGGTAGGAGGATCACCATGAGTTCAAGGCCACCCTGAGATTACATAGTGAATTCCAGGTCAGCCTGGAGTAGAGTGAAACTCAACCTCAAAATAAATAAATAATGGATGAGAAAGATGCGCACAGGACATGGTTAGATGGGTTGAGGATGACTTATTTATATATTTATTTATTTATTTTGAGACAGGGCCTAATGTTGTAAGCTCACTATGTGGCCAAGGTTGACCTTGAACACTTTATTTTTTATTTTGTTGTTGGTTTTCGTTTTTTCGAGGTAGGGTCTCACTCTAGTTCAGGCTGACCTGGAATTCACTATGTAGTCTCAGACTGCTGGGATTAAAGGCGTGCGCCACCATGCCCGGCAAACTCTTTTTTTTTTAACATTTACTTATTAGAGAGAGGCAGATAGAGAAAGAATGGGCACACCAGGGCCTCCAGCCACTGCAAACGAACTCCAGACGCATGGGCCATATTGTATATCTGGCTTACGTGAGTACTAGGGAATTGAACCTGGGTCCTTAGGCTTCATAGGCAAGTTCCTTAACTGCTAAGCCATCTCTCTAGCCCCAACCTTGAACTCTTGGTCCCCCTGCCTCCACCTCCTAAGTGCTGGCATTCCAGGTATATGCTACCACACCAAGCTTTCAAATGGCTCTTAATCCATTTGCTAAAGCAAGACTGAGGTGCCGTGACAATGACTAGCGAGAGTGGTGGCTCACCTACAATCCCAGGGAGGCTGAGGTAGGACAGTCAGCAGGAGTTCCAGGTCATCCTGGGCTAGAGTGAAACCTTGTCTCAGGAAAAAAAAAAAAAAAAAAAAAAAAAAAAACGCCAACAACGGGGCTGGAGGGATGGCTTTGTGGCTAAGGCATTTGAGTGCAAAGCCAAAGGACCCAGGTTCGATTCCCCAGGACCCACGTGAGCCAGATGCATAAAGGGTCGCACACGTCTGGAGCTTGCAGTGGCTGGAGGCTCTGGCATGCCCACTCTCTCTCTCTCTCTCTCTCTCCCTCTTTCTCTGTCAAATAAATAAATAAATATTTTTAAAAATTTTTTTAAATGCCAACAATGAGTAGTGCCTCCTGCAGACAAGGCTCTGGGTAAGAACTTCTTGGCTCTTGTATGTGCTGCTAGTCTGGGGTATAGATTGCTATAGGCTCCCCTGAAGGCCATGTGACTCTATCCACCACATTTTCAAATTGGACAGCTTCAACCAATCAATTTTCCCTGGAGATCAGTGGTACCCAGTCTGGCCAGATGCTGGGATCACCAGGGATTCTGAAGTTACATTAGACCAGGGCATTCCCTGGGTGCTGAGAGTTTTTTTAAACCCCCATAGGTGATTCTGGTGCACAGCTAAGACTGAAAGTCACTGCTCTTGGCATCCTTGCCCAGCTGCAAAGTACAGTCAAGGTTACTGATTGCTTGGTTTCCAACAGCAGAAAGTGAGGCGTGACCTAACGGACAGCCCATCCACAGAGGACTGGACGCATACTAACTGTGGTACTGCGCAAAGGCAGGCAAAAGCAAGAGAGAGGACTGTGTGCCAATATAAACACCGATCTGGAATATTCTACGAGGTGTGAATAACCAGGGCCAGGTATGGAGCAGTATGCTGAGACCTGGCCTGACTTTGGGGTAAAATGAAGGAAATATATATGCTTACGGGTGCATTATAAACCTTTGGGAGGGCATACAGGAGAAAAATAGCTGTTGTACCTTGCAGGAGGCAAAGTGCAAGCCAGGGGCACAGAGATGGGAGGGTTTATTTGTTTTATGTTTGTTGGTTTGTTTTTGTTTTTTTCTGGTTTTTTTTTGTTTGTTTGTTTGTTTGTTTTGAGGTAGGGTCTCACTCTAGCTCAGGCTGACCTGGAATTCACTATGTGGTCTCCGTGTGGCCTTGAACTCCCTGCAGTCCTCCTACTTCTGCCTCCTGAGGGCTGGAATTAAAGGCGTGCACTACCACACCCAGCTTGTTTTTTGTTTGTTTTTTAACCTTGTGAGGCATTATTTATTCATAATGTTAAATTACCACCAAAAAAAACTGTCTCTGATCCTGGGCCAGCCCATCCATCCCCACTGTTTTGCATTCCTGGAACCTGGCAGGAACTGCTTTGCTTGGGACTGGGAAACTCACTTTATACCTCCCTCAATTGTCCTGTCCATTGCTGCTGCGCCCTCTAGTGGAATGACTTCGTAAGAGTCGATTTGCAAGACAATCTTGGTTTTGAACACCTTCTGTCAATGCACAAAGACTGGGGATGTAGCTCCGTAGGTAGCAGTGTTTGCCTACCATGCAGGGCACCCTGGATTTGGTTCCCAGCACCATATATACAGGGAGTAATGGCACATTCCTGTAATTCTAGCACTTGGGAGGTGGAGAGAGGAAGATCAGAAGTTCAAGGTCATCCTCTGCCCAGTCTCAAACAAAAGGCACACTAGATATATTATGTGTATAGCTAGGTGTGGTGGTGCACGCCTTTAATCCTAGCACTCAGGAGGCAGAGGTGGGAGGATCGTTGTGAGTTCAAGGCCACCCTGAGACTACATAGTGAGTGAGACCCTACTTCAAAAAAAAAAAAAAAAAAAGAAAGAAAGAAAGAAAGAAAGGAAACCAGAGCTAGACCTAGTGGCTCATGCCTTTAATCCCAGCACTAGGGAGGTTGGGGTAGGAGGATTGCCATGAATTTGAGGCCAGCCTGGAACTACAAGGTGGGTTCTAGGTCAGCTCCCTGGGATAAAATGAGACCTTGCCTCAAAAAGAAAGAAAATGGATCCAGACATAAAATGGCCTGGATATCCATGTCCTCATAGTTCCTGATACTACCTACACAAGACCATCATAAGAGGAGGAAAAGATCATGACATCAAAATAAAAGAGAGACTGATTGAGATGGGGAGGGGATATGATGGAGAATGGAATTTCAAAGGGGAAAGTGGGGGGAGGGAGGGTATTAACATGGGATGCTTTTTATAATCATGGAAAATGTTAATAAAAATTGAGAAAAAAAAAAGAAAGAAAATGGAGTTCTACTCAGCAGTAAAGAAACATGAAGTTATGAAATTTGCAGGAAAATGGATGGATCTGGAAGGAATTATACTAAGTGAGGTAATCCAGGCCCAGAAAGCCAAATGTCACATGTTCTCTCTCACATGTGGATCCTAGCTACAAATGACTGGACTCTGTATGAGTAGGAAGAAAACTCAGTAGCAGAGGCCAGTAGCCTACAAAGGAGATAAAAAGGGAATAGAAAGGGAGGGAGGGGGGACTTAATAAGATGGTATTGTATATATGTAAGTAGAAGAACAGATTAATGGGGATGAAAAGGCCTAAATAAGGTCAGGGGAAGAGATTGAGTACAGGAAAGGTGGAGGGAGGGCTAACCAAAATCCAAGAGGATATAAATAAATCATATGAAAACTTACTTTTCTGGACAATTGAACACACAGAAGCCATAGATTGTTACTAGAAAATTTTCAGTGTCAGGGGTGGGATACCTTCCAGTGAGTTGTTGGCCAGGGAGGTCCCTAATGCCCCCAAAACATTACAGACCATTGCGAAGGCCCTTGGTTTCCCACCAGGAATAGATGGTAAGACCCTATTGCTGAAGACTCCACATACTTGGGCTGCAAGGACACTAAGAAATCCTGCTGGAGCTGAGCTGAAAACCTCCTCCATGTAGACCACCTGACAGAAAGCTGGAAAAAGCCACGGTGCATGCAATTCAATGTGAGAAAGAGAAATCACCAATGGAGATACTCAACAGTGGACACTACAAGCCTTAAATTTGGCCAGCCAGCCCAAATGAGCCTACAAATGAGACTGCAGGCCCACTCCATGGGAGGGAATATATCCCTGATACTTAAAGCCTACAACAAGGGTAGTCATGAGCCCTAGGGGTGTAACCTGTTGCTGTCTGGCTAAATATATATACTTTGCTCACCAAACTGCCCAGTAAGCACTTCTCTTAATGTTCATGCCCACATATTAATGCTACTCTCACTTTTGGTTAGAGAAGCTTCTCTTTTCAGATGGCAGTGACCTTGGGATGACTCAGAAGGCACCATCGTGCTGAGAAGAAGTGACAGAGGAGTGCTCATCACTGAAATATCTCTATCACAGCTTCCAAGGCTCAGGGTCCAGTGCAGAAGAGATGGCAGAAACAATGTAAGGGCCAAAAGAAGGGTAGGACTCTTACAACATGCTCCTCCAGACATAAAATGGCCTGGATATCCATGACCTCACAGTGCCTGACACTACCTACACAAGACCATCATAATAGGAGAAAAGATCATGACATCAAAATAAAAGAGAGACTGATTGAGAGGGGAAGGGGATATGATGGAGAGTGGAGTTTCAAAGGGGAAAGTGGGGGATATTGTTGACAATCATGTAAGTTGTTAATAAAAATAAAAATATATACAAATAAATAAATAAAAATAAAAGCTAAAAGAAAGAAAGAAAGAAAGAGGGTTAGAGAGATGGCTTATTGGTTAAAGTGCTTGCCTACAAAGCCAAAGGATCCAGGTTTGATTCCCCAGTACCTATGTAAAGCCAGATGCACAAGGTCACACATGCATACAAGATGGCAAATGCATCTGGAGTTCAATTGCAGTGGCTGGAGGCCCTGGTGCACAATTCTCTCTCTCTCTCATAAAAAAATCATTTATTTGCAAGCAGAGGGAGAGAGAGAGAGAGAGAGAGAGAGAGGAGATGAACACATCAGGGCCTCTAGCTACTATAAATGAACTCCAGATGCATGTGTCATTTAGTGCATCTGGCTTTACATGGGCACTGGGGAGTTAAAACTGCATCATTAACCTTTGCAGGCAAATGCCTTAACTGCTGAACTGCTGGGCCATCTCTCTAGCACCCTAAAAGAATTTTTTTTGTTTGTTTGTTTTTGTTTTTTCAAGGTAGGGTCTTGCTCTAGCCCAGGCTGACCTGGAATTCACTATGTAGTCTACAGTGATCCTTCTACCTCTGCCTCCCAAGTGCTAGGATTAAAGGCATGTGCCATGCCCGGCTAAAATAAATTTTTTGGTTTTTGTTTTCTTAAGGTAGGCTTTCACTCTAGCTCAAGGTTGACCTGGAATTCACTATGCAGTCTCAGGGTGGCCTTGAACTCTTGGCGATCCTCTTACCTCTGCCTCCCAAGTGCTGGGATTAAAGGCATGTGGCACCAAGCCTTGCTTAAAATAAATATATTTTTAAAAAATTTAAAAAGGAAGAAAGAAGAAAGGAAGAAGGAAAGAAATAAGGAGGAGAAAGGATGAGAAAGAAAGGAAGGAAGGAAGGAAGGAAGGAAGGAAGGAAAAGAGGAAGGAAGAAAGGAAGGGAAGAAGGAAGGAAGAAGAAGGGACAAATGAAAACCAGCTGAGCATGGTAGTATACTCAGGAAGCTGAGACAAGTGTACAAGGCCAGGACCTCACAATGTAGACCAGATTGGTCAGGACTACAGAGTGAAACCCTGTCTCAAGAAAGGAAGAAAGGAATGAAGGAGAGAGGAGAGGAGGAGAGAGAGGCCAAAGGAAGGGAAAACAATCAGTTCACTTCATGTTTCTCCAGAAACTTCTTACCCATGCTCCTGTAAGTACCCTCGTGAAACTTATTGGATTAAAAAAAAAAAAGACATGAAGCCTGGAGAGATGGCTTAGCTCTTAAGGCACTTGTCCATAAAGCCTAACAACCAGAGTTCAATTCCCCAGTGTCTTGGTATACCCATATTCTCTCCATCCCTCTGTTGGGAATGGTGGCACATGCCATTCATCCCAGCACTCAGGAAGCAGAGGTAGGAGGATCACTGTGAGTTTGAGGCCAGCCTGAGACTACATAATAAATTCCAGGGCAGCCTGGGCTAGAGCAAGACCCTACCTTGGGGGAAAAAAAAAAGAAAAGACATCAGGACTGGAAAGAAAGCTCAGAGATGAAAGTCCCTGCTTACAAAGTCTGATGAACCCAGTTTGAGTACCCAGTACCCAAGTAAAGCCAGATGCACAAAGTGGCACGTGTGTCCCATAAATAAAATTTTAAATATATTTTATTGATTTGCAATCAGAGAGAAAGAGAGACAGGGAGAGGAAAGAGAGAATGGGCATTTGGCTCCATGTTGGTACTGGGGAATCAAACCCAGGCAGTCAAGCTTTACAAGCAAGCGTCTTTAAGCGCTGAGCCATCTCTTCAGCACCTAAATAAAATTGTTAAAAAGGGCTGGAGAGATGGCTTAGTGGTTAAGGCATTTGCCTGAAAAGCTTAAGGACTCAAGGCACATGCACTCAGGACTACACATGCACACAAGGTGGCTCACGCATCTGGAGTTTGACTGCAGTGGCTTGAGGCCCTGGCGCACCAACTCTCTCTCTCTTTTTCTTTCTCTCATAAGAAAATATTAAAAAATAAAATATAGGGCTGGAGAGATGGCTTAGCAGTTAAGCACTTGTCTGTGAAGCCTAAGAACCCTGGTCCAAGGCAAGATTCCGCAGGACCCACGTAAGCCAGATGCACAAGGTGGTGCATGCATCTGGAGTTTGTTTGCAGTGGCTGGAAGCCCTGGCATGCCCATTCTCTCTCTATCTACCTCTTTCTCTGTCTGTTGCTCTCAAATAAATAAATAAATAAATAAATAAAATAAAAATAAATTAAAAAAAGAAATTGACATGCATCAGCTTAAAAAAATAAACAAACAAACAAAAATACCAGGCCAGGTGTGGTGGTGCAAGCCTTTAATCCCAGCATTTGGGAGGCAGAGGTAGGAGGATCACTGTGAGTTCAAGGCCACCCTGAGAATACACAGTAAGTTCCAGGTCAGCCTGAGCTAGCTAGAGTGAGACACTACCTCAAAAAACAAAACAAAACAAACAAACAAACAAAAAACAAAACAGGCATGGTGGCGCATGCCTTTAATCCCAGCACTCAGGAGACAGAGGTAGGGGGATTACCATGAGTTCAAGGCTACCCTGAGACTACATAGTGAATTTCAGGTCAGCCTGGGCTAGAGTGAGATCCTACCACAAGAAAAAGCAAACAAACCAAAAATCACTGAGGGTAGGCATGTTGGGCACACCTTTAATACCAGTACTTGGGAGGGAGAAGTAGGAGGATCACTGAGTTCAAGGCCAGCCTGGGACTATAGAATTAGTTCCAGGTCAGCCTGGCTTATAGTGAGACTCTGGTGGTTTGATTCAGATGTCCCCATAAACTATGTATTCTGAATGCTAGGTCCCCTAGCTGGTGACAATTTGGGAATTAGAGCCTCCTGGAGGTGCTATATTGTTGAGGGCAGGCTTATGGGTATTATAGCCAGCGTCTCCTTGCCAGTGTTTGGCATACTTTCCTGCTGCTATATTGTCCACTTGATGTTGACCAGAAAGTAATGTCCACCTTCTATTCATGCCATTGTTTTCTCTGCAATCATGGAGCTTTCCCTCAAGCCTGTAAGCCAAAATAACCCTTTTCTCTCTCAAGCTGCTCTCTGTTATGTGTTTTCTGCCAGCAACACAAAGCTAACTGCAACAGTAAAATTGGTACAGAGAAGTGGGGTTGTTACTGCTAGAAACCTAACTGTGTGACTTTTGGCCTTTTGGGACTGATTTGAGGGAGGAATGTTGAAGGATCTGAAACCTTGGCCCAACAGACACCTTGCAGTGCTGTAAGTACAACTTGATGGACCATTCTGGTCAGAGTTGAAAGACCTAAATGCAGTAAGAACTAAGGACTGTGAGGTTTGGCTTATGAGGGTGAGAAAGATCTTTGTCTGGACTGGGCTAGAAGCAGTTTGTGTGAGAGGCTTGCTGTTATGCCTGTGTCCTGACAACTTGTGCAGGGTTGCACTGTGTAGAAATGGACTGGTGTGAGCAAAGGGATATGGCACAGAAAAAAAAAAAGAAAAAGAAAAAGAAAGAAAGAAATCTTTGGGCTGAAACTGCTGCCCATTCAACTGCAATTGTTTGATTGATTACAACCATTGAGATTGGGCTAGCTGGCCTACATTGAGACAATGGGAAGAATATATACACTTTTGAAGGGCCTGAATGCTGAAGGAGTGTTCTGTTCTTCAATGTTAGATTTATTCCCCCCTGGATTAACAGATTGGTAGTTCACCTGGTACTATAGCATGTAACAAATGCAGGAAAGAGAGAGGGTCATTGAATTTGCAACTCGGTTTTGTTTTTTGGAAATGGCCATGGGCAGTGTGAAGCTAGGCTTGTTGGATTACCTTTGTGGAGGCCTGATGGAGCCAAGGAGATGAACTGTAGGTTGCAGTGGAAACTCAATGGAGATGTCAAGACTATGGATGGGATGGCTGCCAAGGAGAGCTACTGGCACTGGATGGAGTATACCTGGGGCTATGAGCAGCTGTGCCACCACGCCTGGCTAAAATTTTTTTTATTATTTTTTATTTATTTGAGAGAAGGAGAAAGAGACAGAGAAAGAGAGAGAGAGAGAGAGAGAAAATGCACTTGTCAGGGCATCCAGCCACTGTAAACAAAGTCCAGATGCATGTGCCACTTTGGGCATCATGTTTAAGTGGGTCCTGGGAAATCAAACCTGGGTCCTTTGGCTTTGCAGGCAAGTGCCTTAACCACTAAGCCATTTCTCCAGATCTAAAATAATTTAAAAAATTTTTTTGGTTTATTTTTTATTTATTATTTATTTGAGAGCAACACAGAGAGACAGAAAGAGGCAGAGAGAGAGAGAGAGAATGGGTGCGGCAGGGCTTCCAGCCACTGCAAACAAACTCCAGATACGTGCGTCCCCTTGTGCATCTGGCTAATGTGGGTCCTGGGGAATCGAGCCTTGAACCATGATCCTTAGGCTTCACAGGCAAGTGCTTAACTTCTAAGCCATCTCTCCAGCCCCTAAAATAATTTTTAATAAGGGCAAAAAAAGGCACGATGGGGCTGGAGGTATGGCTTAGCGGTTAAGGCGTTTGTCTGCAAAGCCAAAGGACTCAGGTTTGATTCCCCAGGACCCACGTTAGCCAGATGCACAAGGGGACGCACGCGTCTAGAGTTCATCTACAGTGACTGGAAGCCACTGGTGTGCCCATTCTCTCTCTCTCTCTTTCTCCGTCAAATAAATAAATAATTAAAAATAAAAAATATATTTTTAAAGACATGATGTAGCCAGGCAGGTGGCACATGCTTTTAATCCCAGCACTCAGGATGCTGAGGTAGGAGGATCAACATGAGTTCAAGGCCACCCTGAGACTACATAGTGAATTCCAGGTCTGCCTGGGCTAGAGTAAGACCCTACCTTGAAATACCAAACAGAAAAAAAAAAAAAAAGGCATGATGTAGGAGGACTAATTGGGAAAAGGAAGGTGTTCAGCAGGAGTGGGAGGGGGGTCAGAAAAGGTAAGGAAGGGGTGATGAATATGATCATGATACCTAACATATATGAAAATGTCACAGTGAAACCCATTCTGTATAAATAATGCATGCTAATAAAAATTAAAGTGTGTACATACAGGGCTGGGGAGATGACTCAGCAGTTAAGAGCACTTGCCTGCTGGCCTGGACTCAACTCCCCAGCACCCATATGTGGTAGTTTGAATGTGATAGTGTAAATGTATGGCTCCACAGAGTCAGGTGTATTTGTCTTATTTTGTTTTATTTTATTTTTTGTTGTTGTTGCTTTTTGCAAGGCAGGGTTTCACTCTAGTTCAGGCTGACCTGGAACTCACTCTGTAGCTCCAGACTGGCCTCAAACTCATGGCGATCCTCCTACCTCAGCCTCCCAAGTTCTGGGATTAAAGGCGTGCACTCAGCTCAAGTGTTATATTAAAATTAAATTTGTGAGCTGGAGAGATGGCTTTATGGCTAAGGTGCTTGCCTGTGAAGCCTAAAGATCCAGGTTTGATTCCCCAGTACCCACATAAGCCAGATGCACAAGGTGGCACATAAGTCTGGAGTTCATTTGCAGTGGCTAGAGGCCCCGGAGCACCCATTCTCTCTTTTCCTATTTCTGCTTGCAAATAAATAATTAAAAATACTTTAGGGCTGGAGAGACGGCTTAGTGGTTAAGGTGCTTGCCAGTAAAGTCAAAGGACCCAAGTTTTTTCCCCAGTACCCGTGTAAAGTCAGATGCACAAGGTGGCACATGCATCTGGAGTTTGTTTGCAGTGGCCAGAGGCCCTGCTACACCCATTCTCCCTATCTGCCTCTTTCTCTCATTCTCTCTCTCTCTCTCAAATAAATAAATAAAATATTTTTAAAAATAGAAGAGGGCAGGACGTAGTGGCACACACCTTTAATCCCAGCACTCAGGGGGCAGAGGTAGGAGGATCACCATGAGTTTGAGGCCACCCTGAGACTACATAGTAAATTCCAGGTCAGCCTGAGCTAGAATGAGACCCTACCTCAAAAAAACAAAAATCAAAACAAAACAACAAAAATAGAAGAGGGATGAGCTGAAGAGATGGCTTAGTGGTTAAGGGGCTTCCTGTGAAGCCTAAGGATCCGGGTTCAATTCCCCAGTACCCACGTAGCCAGATGCACAAGGTGGTACATATATCTGGAGTTTGTTTGCGGTGGCTAGAGGCCCTGGTGTGCCTATTCTCTCTCTCTCTTATCTGCCTCTTTCTGTGTCTCAAATAAATAAAATATGTTTAGAAAAAATAAAAGAGGGGGCTGAAGAGATGACAGCACTTAAGGCACTTGCCTGCAAAGCCTAAGGACCCATATTTGACTTTCCAGGTCCCATGTAAGTCAGATGCACAAGGTGCTGCAAGCATGCCAGTTTGCACATGTGTACAAGGTGGCACATGTGTCTGGAGTTTGATTGCACTGGCTGGAGGCCCTGGTGCATCAATTCTCTCTCTCTCTCTCATGATCTCTCTCTCTAATAAAAAAAATAAACAAAAGGGCTGGAGAGATGGCTTAGTGGTTAAGACACTTGCCTGCAGAGCCAAAGGACTTTGGTTCGATTCCCCAGGACCCACTTTAGCCAGATGCACAAGGTGGCACATGTGTCTGGAGTTCATTTGCAGTAGCTGGAATCCCTGTCGCGCCCATTATTTCTTTCTCTCTCTCTCTCTTTCTCTCACACTCTGCCTCTTTCCTTCTCTCAAATAAATAAATAAAAATAAAAATATAGAAAAAAAAAACAAAAAATAGGAATTAGTAGGGAAGAAGAAGGAGTTCAGTGGAAAGGGGATGAGGGAGATGGGACCAAAGAAAGTAATAGAAGGAATCATGATCAAAGGCCATTATGTACATAAATGAAAGCTGTCAATAAGTAGTTAAAATGGGGCTGGAGAGATGGTGCAGCAGTTAAGGTGCTTGCCTGCAAATCCTAACATCCCAGACTGGATTCCCTGGTACCCATGTAAAGCCAGATGCACAGAGTGGCACATGCATGTGGAGTTCATTTGCAGTGACTGGAGGCTCTGGCACACCCACTCTCTCCCCGTCCCCACTGTCTTCACTCTGTTTCTCTCTGCATACAAATAAATAGAAATATATATATTTAAAGTTAATATGGGGCTGGAGGCATTTGTCTGTGAAGCCTAAGGACCCATGTTTGACTCTCCAAATCCCACGTTAGCCAGATGCACAAGGTCACATATGCCCACAAGGTGGTATAAGTGTCTGGAGTTTGATTGCAGTGGCTGAGGCCCTGGTGTGC
Source organism: Dipus sagitta (assembly GCA_036346955.1). Classification (NCBI taxonomy): domain Eukaryota; kingdom Metazoa; phylum Chordata; class Mammalia; order Rodentia; family Dipodidae; genus Dipus; species Dipus sagitta. Next base: position 221,964,004 of record CM070770.1, read on the forward strand.
CATCTCTCTCTCTCTCTCTCTCTCTCTCCCTCCCTCTCTTTCTAGCTTACTGTCTGTAAAATAAAAAATAAAATATTTTTTTTAAAAAAGTAGATGGGCATGGTAGTTAATGCCTTTAATCTCAGCACTCAGAAGGCAAAGGTAGGAGGATCTGTGAGTTCAAGGCCAGCCCGAGACTACATAATGAATTCCAGGTCAGCCTGGACTAGAGTGAAACTCTACCTTGAAAAAAAAATTATTTATTTGACAGAGGGGGAGGGCCAGAGAGACTAGGAGTGTCAGTGCCTCCTGCCACTGCAAACAAACTCCAGACACACGGGTCACTTGTGTGTCTGGCTTTGTGTGGGCACCGGGAAATTGAACCTGGGCCATCAGGCTGTGCAAGCAAGCGTTTTTAACCACTGGGCTACCTCCCCAGTCCTGAATTACATGCTCAAAGTATATGTTTCAGGGCTGGGATGGAGCTCAGTGGGGTAAGTGCTTTCCTTGCATGAGGACCTGAGTTCAATCCCCAGAACCCACAGAAACAAGCCAGGCGTGGCAGTATGCTCCCATCATCCCAGTGCTGGTGTCACAGGAACCTTTTTCCTTGGGGTGATGCAAGCACACGTTCTCTCCCCAAGATAGGACATAGACAGCAAACCGAAGAACGATTACGCCAAAACCAGTTCTGAAGAACTAGTAAGTTTATTGGGCTTACAGGAGTGCGGGTGACTCAAGCACAGCTGCAACCACCATAAAGTCCCACTCATCCCGGATGGCGACCTCATGGAAGCTGCACCATGGAGCCTCCTAAGCAGCTGCCCCATTGAGAAGTCTCACCGCACCCTGGATGATGACCTCTCCACAGCCACTTAGGTGGAGCTCCCTGTTGGAATTATCCCCCCCACACACACCCAGCTCCATGCTCCTTCCTCAGCCTCAGGGTGAGAGCTTACAGAGCACAGAGACCCCCAAAGCAGCCACACCATCGAGAAGTCTCACTCCATCCTGGATGGTGACCTCACGGAAGCTGTAGCATGGAGCCCCACTTCTAGTTAACCTGCTGCCCCCTGTACAAGCTTTTTCTTAAGGTCACTTGCAGCAGGGCAAGGACAGACAAAATCAGATGTAACTTTAGGTGAGGGTCTTTGGGTAGGGTCACCTACCAGGGAGGCATCAGTAGCTCCATTACCATTATTAGACACATTGTATCAGTTTTACCATAGCCACCTGAACAAAGCATTCTTTTATTATTATTTTTTTTTAATTTTAGAGCAAGAGAGAGGGGGGAAAGAGAGAGAATTGGCACACCAAGGCCTCAGCCACTGAAATCAAACTCGAGACACTTGCACCACTTAGTGGACATGTGCAACCTTGTGCTTGCCTCACCTTTGTGCATCTGGCTTACATGGGATCTGGAGAGTAGAACATGGGTCCTTTACACTTCGCAGCCAAGTGCCTTAACTTAATGCAATAAGCCATCTCTCTAGCCCCTAAATCATTCTTTTTTTTTGTTATTGTGTTTATTGAGGTAGGGTCTCCTCTAGCCCAGGCTGACCTGTAATTCACTCTGTAGTCTCAGAGTGGTCTTGAACTCATGACAATCCTCCTACTCACTGGAAGATATCCCATCTGTGGAGGTTTGATTCAGGTGTCCCCCATAAACTCAGGCATTCTGAATGCTAGGTTCCCAGCTGATGAAGATTTGGGAATTAACACCTCCTGGAGGCAGTGTGTTGTTGAGGGCGGGCTTATGGGTGTTATAGCCAGTTTCCCCTTGCCAGTGTTTGGCATACTCTCCTGTTGCTGTTGTCCACCTGATGTTGGTCAGGAGGTGATGCCCATCCTCTTCTCATGCCACCATTTTCCCCTGCCATTATGGAGCTTCCCCTTGAGCCTGTAAACCAAAATAAACCCCTTTTCCCCACAAGCTGCTCTTGGCCAGGTGATTTCTGCCATCAATGCGAACCTGACTGCAACAGTAAAGTTGGTACCAGAGGAGTGGGATTATTGCTGCTTGAAACTTGACTGTGGCTTTGGCCTTTTGGAGCTGATTTTCAAGAGGAATGTGGAAGGATTTGAAATCTTGGCCTTAGAGATGCCTTGCAGTGCTATAAGTACAGCTTGATGGGCTATTCTGGTCAGAGTTGAAAGACCTGAATGCAGTAAGAACTATGGACTGTGAGGTTTGGCTTATGAGAATGGGAAACAACTTTGCCTGGACTGGTCTAGAAGGTTTGCCTGAGAGGCTTGCTGTTATACCCATGTCCTGAGAACTTGTGCAGCATTGCTTTGTGTAGAAATGGACTAGTATGAGCAGAGGGATATGGCACAGAAATTAAATCTTTGGGGCTGGAGGGATGGCTTAGCGGTTAAGGCACTTGCCTGCAAAGCCTAAGGACCCACATTCAGTTCTCCAGATCCCACGTAAGCCAGATGCATCTGGAGTAGCTTTGCACTGGCTACAGGCCCTGGTGTGCCCATTTTCTCTCTCTCTCTCTCTCTCTCTCTCTCTTTCTCTCTCCTTCTCTCTCTTTCCCTCTCTCTGTCTCTAATAAATAGATTTTAAAAATAAAACATTTATTTCTTTAGTTTTTGTTGTTGTTTTTTTGAGGTAGGGTCTCACTCTAGCCCAGGCTGACCTGGAATTCACTCTGTAGTCTCAGGGTGGCCTTGAACTCATGGCGATACTCCTACCTCTGCCTCCCGAGTGCTGGGATTAAAGGCGTGCCCCACCATGCCCGGCCAAAAATAAAACATTAAAAAAAAAAAAAAAAAGAAATGAAATCTTTGGGCTGAAACTTCTGCCCATTCAACTGTAATTGTATGAGAGACTACAACCTTTGAGATTGGGTCAGCTGACCTGCACTGGGGCAACAGGAAGAATGTATATTCTTTAGAAGGGGCCTAAGTGCTGAAGAAGTGCCCTGTTCTTCAAAGTCTGCTTTATTCCCACTTGGATTAACAAGTTAGCACCCCACTTAGTATTATGGAGTATAAGAAATGCAGGAGAGGATCATTGAATTTACAACGCAGTCTTGTGTTTTAGAAATGGCCAGGGGCAGTGTGAAGCAGGTTTGCTCGATGCCTGCATGGCTTTACTTGGGTACTGGGGAATTGAACCTGGGCCATTAGACTTTGCAAGCAAGTGCCTTTCCCCACTGAGCCATCTCCCCAGCTCCCTGTTTGTTGTTTTTGTTTGTTTGTTTGTTTTCAGGTAGGGTCTCACTCTAGCCCCGGCTGACCTAGAATTCACTCTGTAGTCCCAGGCTAACCTCAAATTCACAGTGATCCTCCTACCTCTGCCTAGATTAAAGGCAAGAGCTACCATGCCTGGTTATGATGGAATATTTTAATGTGGAAGAATCTGCTATAGAACAAACTTAGGGTCCCTTCCCCTGGCTGATATCATCTGACACTGTGGCCTGTGTTCTACCTTGTCCCATGTCTCGGATCAGAGTCCTCCGGGGCTTTCAGACCATGCCCTCCCTTTCTCTTTCTCTCTCCTCTCTACCTCCCTGCCAATGTTTCACTCCCTCAGGTGCATAAAATCTCACTGTGCTCACGACTTTGAACTAAACAGCCACCTGTGACCTGAAACCTCCAGTCTTTCCAGCTTGATACCTGGAGGCTTCTTCCTTTTCTTCTTTTACCCTCTTCCACCAGACTTATGAACTGCAGACTAGAGGCCTCTCGCCATGTGATCTGCTGCATGTGATCTGCTGCATGCACATCCTTATCAAATCCAACTTCAGGACAAGGTCTTCGTTCTCAATCTATGGCAGAGGTGCCCTGCCCCAGACCTTAGAAACTCTGGGAATTTCTTGTTTTCCAGTCTGTGCACAATTGGAGACTCCAGGAGCCTCCCATGTATCATTCCACTGGACACCCCAAACATTATGAGTGTGGGGACGCTTCCTCCTAATCCTTGGGTTTCGTTTGCCTTCCCTAGGCCTGGGAGAAGTCCCTGGTGGCAGGATTGGCCACACTAGTCCTTGTCCTCCAAAATAAGCCCTAAATTATCTGTTGCAAAAGACACTCCATTGACATGTTTCAAGGCTAATTTAAAGAAGCTCAAACTTCCTGAGCTCCTGCTTGCCAAATTACTCCAGATCTCTTTTTAAATTTGGCTGCAATTAGATAATGGCCACTGCTGGCCTGGATTTGGTACTTTTTATTTTAACATTCTTATTGATCTTGCTAACTTTCTCAGAAAACATGTCAAGTGGTCCGATGTTCCTTACCTTCAGGGCTTCTTTGCCTTCCGTTCCTGCCCTTCCCTTTGTACTTCTTGTTCTACCTACCAAATTCTCCTCTGTCACCCAAAGCCCTCTAAAATCCTGTGCCTTCTAAAACTACCTCTCACTCACAGTTCTGTCATCTGGCTATGACTTGCCAGGGTCTCTCCCACTCAAACAAAATTCAAGCCATTTGTCTATATCAAATACAAACTCTGCCTTCTTAAAGAAACTCCTGTCTTTACTGGGCCTCTTTAATTTCTTCTTCATATGGATATCTAATTTTTCTCTCCTTGCTAAAAGTTAAAATCACTATATAGCTTCTAGATTGTTTTTCCTTTCTTTTTCCTTTCCCCCATCTTTTCATTGCAAGCAACCAAAGGAAAAAATGTCAACTTTAAATTCAAACCACTGTTTTGAATTTAAATGGCTATTGCCCTGTTAAGATTAAGTCCTCACCAATTTAAAACATAGCTAAAATCTTAAAAGGCTGTCTCTCCATGTTTCATGTTGTCATGTCTAATGTTGGTCAACCATTCATGTCATATGTTCTATGTTTCATGAGGTCTGTCCTGATGTATGACTAAATTTATGATTATTAATTGTTCCAATGCTCATGGTCATTAACTGTTCTGATGCTCATATATTTTAAGATGATGTCAAATTATTAAAACCATGTTGACAATATATTTAAAATAATTAACCTCTATGTTTTTGACAACATGCTTATTCATGCTTACTACAATAATAGACATATTTGTATACAAAATTCTAAGCTTGCTTCTACAGAAAAAGATGTAGTTTTGGATCAGAAAGACTTTATAAGGTAAGAGATTGTTGTGAGGTATGTTATTAAAAGGATATGAAAATGATATGGAAAGGTTGTGGGACTTAAACTGAAAAAGGTTTGGGTTGCTTGTGGTAAAATGGGTTAACTTAAAAGTTTTCATTCTTAGCCGGGTGTGGTGGCGCACGCCTTTAATCCCAGCACTTGGGAGGCAGAGGTAGGAGGAGTTCAAGGCCACTCTGAGACCCCATAGTGAATTCCACGTTAGCTTGGGCTAGAGTGAGACCCTATCTCGAAAAACCAAAAAAAAAAAAAGTTTTCATTCTTTATATTTCTCCTCACCTTAATTGTTCATATAGTTCAGACTTTACTCTTTGCTCTTTGGGGTTTTTTGTTGTTGTTGTTGGTTGTTTTCTTTTTGCTTGTTTGTTTGTTTTTCAAGGTGGGGTTTCATTCTACTCCAGGCTGATCTGGAATTCACTTTGTAGTCTCAGGGCGGCCTCAAACTCACAGTGATCCTCCTACCTCTGCCTCCCAAGGGCTAGGATTAAAGGTGTGCGCCACCATGCTGGCACTGAGACTTTACTCTTTGTAATAGGTTGGTAAATTTATTTATATTGTCATGTGTCAAATCAAAGTTAAATTGAGCTATATCTGTATTTCCTACTGTTAAACTCTGACTACTGGAAAAAACTAAATGCTTAACAAAAATCAAGATTCATTTTAAATAAGTTTTTGTTTGTTTATTTAAACCTTATCTACATGTAATATAAAAGTCAAAATATAAAATTAATATAACTGACATTCTAAATATTAAAAAAAAAAAGAGGGGAGCCTATGGGGACTGCTGACCCAAGAAAATGGAGGAAAAACAATTAGAATCCAGACAGCCTATTTACAATTAACCATAGGGACAGAAAAACCATAAAAGCAGAAGTTAAAAAGAAAAAGAAAAATTTGATGGGCATGGTGGCACACTCCTTTAATCCCAGCACTCGGGAGGCAGAGGCAGGAGGATTGCCGTGAATTTGAGGCAACCCTGAGAATTCAGAGTGAATTCCAGATCAGCCTAGACTAGAGTGAAACTCTACCTTGAAAAAAAAATTAAATGGTCATATTAAAAGTCTTACAGTAGACTTCCAGTTAAGATGGCAGTGTAGGAACCACACCAAAGCAGCCTAGGGGAGAAAAAGCAAAAAACAAACCTTGCAAAATACACTATTCTACTAAAAAGGGAGGAGTACAAGAAAATATCAACTGCAGCAGAGAAGGAGGAGAGGTCCACAGAATCTAGAGCCCACAGAAGCAGGTAGAAGCAGGCTCCAGCAACAGTGGAACCAGGTCTGCCTGACCACAGGTGCCAGGCTCAGCCTGAGCCACAGGAAAAGCCAGATGAGGGGATTCACCACTCACACAGGAGCTCCTCACAAACTCAAGAAACATGAAGGGAGGACAGCAAGGAAGAATGGAGGAGCAGCTCCTGAGGAAGAGGACCAGCAGGAAAACTTCAGCCACCATCCACAGCCTTCCCTACCCCACCACCACAGCAAGCACCAGAGACCTGGGGAAGGGAGCTCAGCTACACAACATCCAGCACAGGTGATCAGAGCAGCGATCCAGTGACCCAGACAGCCTACCTGAGCCCACAGCACAACAAAGAGGGACCCAAGCAGGAGCGCAGCATAATTGAGAACAAAACCATCCCCAAAGGTAACTGGGATTGCACCAGGTCAGTACCCACCAAATAAGCCTGGTATATAGGCTTGAATTTGAAGTACAAATTGCACCTTCCATGCCAGGATAAATTATATGTTAAATCTGATAGATAGTAGGATTTGCCATTCTAAAATAAGCTATATTTTGGACTTGTCATTTGTTGCTTCCTGATTTATAGTGCTTTTGTTTCCTCTTCTGTCATTTGTTAGGGAAGAGTCTCACTTGGTCATAAGCTGACTTGGGACCCTCAACAGACCAAAAATCTTAGCCTCCTACTTGACAGGATTAAGGGTGTGGAGCAACACACATCCTAAGGGACTGTGACTTTGTTAGAGGACCTGGTTGTCATAATATGTACTCTTGCATAAATAATGTGTGCTGTTTTTCATTCAATGTGTACATGTTTAGCTAAATTTTAGAATCTGCCTGTATTTTGTTCTACTCAATCTACTTGAATACTCTCATAGCAGGCAAACCCAACATCTAGAGTCACTTCTGTAGTTACTCTGAGAGTCCTAAGAACCACACCTAGCACCTTAAGCTCCTACCCTGAAGATATATAACATTAGGTAGAATGATACATCTGATAATACTGCAGATAATTAGAGAATACAAGCATTAAATTAATCCAAGATGCAAAAATATGTACATTATAACACAAGAAACACAAAAAATCAAGACAATGTGAATCCACCAAAAAGTATTAATGCATCAGAAATGAACTCCAGTGAGAATGATTTAGAGGAAATGCCTGAGAAAGATTTCAAAATAATGACTATAAATATGTTCAAAGAAGTCAAAGAGGAAATCAAAGAAATGAAAGAAGACACAGGAAACCAATTTAATGAGATAAGGAGGTCAATACAAGACAGAAATAAGGAAATAGAAATAATAAAGAAAAAACAGTCAGAATTACTAGCAATGAAGAACACAGTTAATGAAATAAAAAACTGTAGAAAATCTTACCAGTACAATGGATGAAAGAGAGGACAGAATATCTAAACTAGAAGAGCAGGTAGAAGATCTAATACAGACCAACAAAGAGAAAGACAAACTAATAGGAAAGTATGAATAGGAATTTCAAGATATTCAGGACACTATGAAAAGATCAAACATAAGAATTCAGGGTATAGTAGAAGGAGAAGAATTTTACTCCAAAGGCATAGTAGGCATTTTCAACAAAATCATTCATTAAACTATCAAACATAGAAACCAAAGAAAATATATTGAAAGCAGTTAGAAAGAAACATCAAGTCATATACAAAGGCAAGCCCATCAGGATCACAGAAGATTACTCAACACAAACTTTAAAAGCCAGAAGGGCTTCAAATGATGTATTCCAAGTTCTGAAAGATAACAACTGTCAACCAAGATTACTTTATCTTGCAAAGCTATACATTCAAATAGACAGAGAAATAAGGACATTCCACAACAAAAGCAGGCTAAAGGAATATTTGAAGAAGAAACCAGCTCTACAGAAAATACTTGAAAGGATCCTGCATGCTGAACAGAAAGAAAAACACACATATAAGGAACCTGGAAAAAACAAATTATACTCAAATACTAGTTAATACAAGAAAGCAAAGGTAAAACTGGAAGAACTACAAAACAAAAAAAATGGCAAAAATAAATAAACCTCTTTCAATAATATCTCTTAATATCAACAGCCTCAATGCCCCAACCAAAATACATAGGTTTGCAGACTGGGTTAAAAAGCAGGATCCTTCAATTTTTTGCCTCCAAGAAACTCATCTTTCTACAAAGGATGGACACTATCTTAGGGTGAAAGGTTGGAAAATGGTGTTTCAAGCAAATGGGCCTAAAAAACAAGCAGGGGTTGCTATCCTAATATCTGACAAGGTAGACTTCAGTCCATCATTAGTTACGAAAGATAAGGAAGGTCACTTTATATTGATTAAAGGCACATTCCAACAGGAGGACATTACAATCCTAAACATATATGCACCTCACATGGGAGCTCCCAAATTCATCAAACAAATGCTATTAGAACTAAGGTCACAGATAACACCAAACACAGTTGTAGTGGGTGCCTCTCATCAATTGACGGATCATCCTGGCAAAAAATAAACAGAGATGCGTCTGAATTAAATGAGGTATTAGAACAAATGAAGCTAACAGATATATACAGGACATTTCATCCAAATGCTGCAGAATATACATTCTTTACAGCAGCACATGAAACATTTTCTAAAATAGACCATCTATTAGGACACAAAACAAATCTTAACAAATACAGGAAAGTCCTTGTACTCTATCTGATCACAATGGGATCAAATTACAAATCAATAGCAAGAAAAGCTATAGAGCATACACAAAATCATGGAAACTAAACAATACACTACTAAATGATGAATGGGTCAATGAAGAAATAGAGTCAAATGATAATGAGACCACAACATACCAAAACTTTTGGGACACAATGAAGGCAGTCCTAAGAGGGAAATTTATAGCTTTAAGTGCCTATATTAAGAAATTAGAAAGGTCAAAAGTAAACAACTTAATGCTTCACCTCAAAGCCTTGGAGAAAGAAGAACAAAACAAACCAGAAATCAGTAGATGGGAAGAAATAATAAAGATTGGGGCAGAAATTAATGAAATAGAAACCAAAAAAACAATCCAAAGAATCAATGAAAGAAAGAGTTGGTTCTTTGAAAGGATAAACAAGATTGATAAACCCTTAGCAAATCTGACCAAAAGAAAGAGAGAAGAGACACATTAATAAAATTAGAGATGAAAAAGGCACCATCACAACAGATACCAGAGAAATTTTAAAAACTCATATGGACATACTATAAGAACATATACTCAACTAAGTTTGAAAATCTGAAGTAAATGGATGATTTCCCTGATTTATATGACCCACTTAAATCAAGATGAGATTAACCACTTAAATAGACCTATAACAAGTATGGAGATCCAAGCAGTTATCAAAAATCTCCCAACTAGGGCTGGACAGATTGCTTAGTGGTTAAGGCTCTTGCCTCCAAAGCCAAAGGACCCAAGTTCGACTCCCTAGGAACCACGTAAGCCATATACACAAAGGGGTGCAACATCTGGAGTTTGTTTGCAGTGGTTAGAGGCCTTGGAATGCCCTCTCTCTCTCTCTCTCTCTCTCTCTCTCTCTCTCTCTCTCTTTCTACCTGCCTACTTCTGTATCTCTCTCTCACACATTAATAAATAAAAATAAAATATTTAAAAATTCTCCCAACTAAAAAAAGTCCAGGCTCAGATGGATTCACTGGTGAATTTTACCAGACCTTCATGGAAAAACTAACACCAATGCTTCTTAAACTTTTCCATAAAATAGAAAAAGAAGGAATCCTACCAAACTCCTTCTACAAAGCCAGCATCACCCTGATACCAAAACCAGGCAAAGATAGAACAAAAAAAAAAAAAAAAGAAAAAAGAAAAAGAGAATTACAGATTGATCTCCCTCATGAACATAGATGCAAAAATTCTCAAAAAATATTGGCAAACATAATACAAGAGTATATCAGAAATATCATTCATCCCGACAAAGTAGGATTTATCCCAGAGCTGCAGGGATGGTTCAACATATGCAAATTGATAAATGGAATACATTATATAAATGGACTGAAGGACAAAAATCACATGATCATCTCATTAGATGCAGAAAAAGCATTTGACAAAATCCAACATCCTTTCATGATAAAAGTCCTATGGAGAGTGGGAATTGAAGGAATATATCTCAACATAATAAATGCTATTTATTAATTATTAATTTATTAAGCCTACCGCCAACATAATATTAAATGGAGAAAAACTTGAATCTTTTCCACTAAAATCAGATACAAGACAAGGGTGTCCACTGTCCCCACTTTTATTTAATATAGTACTGGAAGTCTTAGCCACAGCAATAAGGCAAGAGACGCACATAAAAGGGATACAAATTGGAAAGGAAGAGATCAAGTTATCATTATTTGCAGATGACATGATTCTATACATAAAGGACCCTAAAGACTCTACCAGCAAACTGTTAGAGCTGATAAACACCTATAGCCATGTAGCAGGATGCAAATTAACACACAGTAGCCTTCCTATATGCTAACAACAAACACACAGAGGATGAAATCAGAGAATCACTCCCATTCACAATTGCATCAAAATAAATAAATAAATAAAGTAGGCAGTATGGTTGCACATGCCTTTAACCCCAGCACTCAAGAGGCAGAGGTAGGAGGAACGCCATGAGTTAGAGGCCACCATGAGAGTCCACAGTGAATCCCAGGTCAGCCTGGGCTAGAGTGAGACTCTTGAAAAACCAAAAAAAAGGTACCTTGGAATAAACCTAACCAAGGAAGTGAAGGATCTCTACAATGAAAACTTTAAAACACTCAAGCAAGAAATTGCAGAAGACACTAGGAAATGGAAAAACATCCCTTGTTCTTGGGCTCGAAGAATCAATATTGTGAAAATGTCAATCTTACCAAAAGCAATCTACACATTTAATGCAATTCTCATCAAAATTCCAATAGCATTCTTCACAAAAAGAGAAAAAACAACCCAAAAATTCATTTGGAAGCACAAAAAAACTCATATATCTAAAGCAATTTTGAGCAACAAAAATAAGGCTGGTGGTATCACCATACCTGATTTTAACCTATACTACAGAGCCATAGTAACAAAAACAGCATGGTACTGACACAAAAGCAGACATGTAGATCAATGGAACAGAATAGAGGACTCAGACATAAGTCCGGGTAGCTATATCCACCTGATCCTCGACAAAAATGCCAAAAATACTCATTGTAGAAAAGACAGCATCTTCAGCAAATGGTGCTGAGAAAACTGGATATGTATCTGTAGAAGGATGAAAATAAATTCTTATCTCTCTCCATGCACAAGAATTAAGTCCAAATGGATCAAAGACCTTAATATCAGACCTGAAACTCTCAAACTGCTAAAGGGAAAAGTAGGGGAACCCTTCTTTTTGGCAAAGACTTTCTGAATATAACCCCAATTGCTCAGGCAATAAAACTACAGATTAACTGCTGGGACCTCATGAAATTACAAAGCTTTTGCACAGCAAAAGACACTGTGAATACAGTAAAGAGGCAACCTATAGAATGGGAGAAAATCTTTGCCAGATATACATCTGATAGAGGATTAATATCTAGGATACACAAAGAACTCAAAAAATTAAAGAATAAGAAATCAAACAACCCAATTAAAAAATGGGCTATGAACTAAATAGAGCATTCTCAAAAGAAGTAACACAGATGGCATATACACATCTAAAAAAAATGTTCTACATCCTTAGTCATCAGGGAAATGCAGATTAAAACTATGTTGAGATTCTATCTCATTCCTGTCAGATTGGCTACCATCATGAAAACAAATGACCATAAATGCTGGTGAGGATGCAGCAAAGGAGAAACCCTTCCACACTGTTGGTGGGAATGCAATCTGGTCCAGCCATTGTGGAAATCACTGTGGAGGTTTCTGAGACAGTTAAAAATTGATCTATCATATGACCCAGCTATAGCACCCCTAGGCATATATCCTATGGATTTGTCTGACTACCTTAGAGATACTTGCTCAACCATGTTTATTGCTGCTCTATTCACAATAGCTAGGAAATGGAACCAGCCTAGATGTCCCTCAACTGATGAGTGAATAATGTAGATGCAGCATATTTACACAATGGAGTTCTACTCAGCAGTAAAGAAAAATGAAGTTATGAAATTTGCAGGAAAATGGATGGATCTGGAAAGGATTATACTTAGTGAGGTAACCCAGGCCCAGAAAGCCAAATATCACATGTTCTCTCTCATATGTGGATCCTAGCTACAGATGACTGGACTTCTGTGTGAGTAGGAAGAAAACTCAATAGCAGAGGCCAGTAAGTTAGAAAGGAGATATAAAGGGAATAGAAAGAGAGGGAGGGGGGAGACTTAATAAGATGGTATTGTATATATGTAAGTAGAAGAACAGATTAATGGGAGTGAAAAGGCCTAAGTGAGGTCAGGGGAAGTGATCAAGTAAAGGAAAGGTGGAGGGAGGGCTAATCAAGATCTAAGAGGATATAAATAAGTCATATGGAAACCTACTTTTTTGGACAATGGAACACACAGGAGCCATAGATTGTTACTAGAAAATTTTCAGTGCCAGGGATGGGATACCTTCCAGTGAGGTGTTGGCCAGGGAGGTCCCTGATGCCCCCAAAACATTACAGGCCATTGCCAAGGCCCTTGTTTTCCCATCAGGAATAGATGATAAGACCCTATTGCTGAAGACTCCACATACTTGGGCTGCAAGGTCACTGAGAAACCCTGGTGGAGCTGAGCTGAAAACCTCCTCCATGTAGACCATTTGACAGAAAGCTGAAAAAAGCCATGCTGCATGCAGTTCAATGGGAGACAGAAATCACCAGTGAAGATACCCAACAGTGGACACTGCAAGCCTTATATTTGGCCAGCCATGCTAAATGAGCCAATGGGTGCAACCAACTTACATATCTATTGCTATAATTAAAAAAAATCTCAGGCTGGAGAGATTGCTTAGTGGTTAAGTGCTTGCCTATGAAGCCTAAGGACCCCGGTTTCAGGCTCGATTCCCCAGGACCCACGTTAGCCAGAAGCACAAGGGGGCACACGTGTCTGGAGTTCGTTTGCAGTGGCTGGAGTCCCTGACGTGCCCATTCTCTCTCTCTATCTATCTATCTATCTATCTATCTATCTATCTATCTATCTCTATCTCTCTCTATCTGCCTCTTTCTCTCTCTTTCAAATAAATTATATATATATATATATATATATATATATATATATATATATATATAAAATCTCACAGTTCTACTTCCTTCAAGTTAAACCTATCCTGTCTCTGACATGTACTTTATTTCCCTGATTATAATAATGTTCACCCTCTCTTTTGGTCCTTGCCTGTTCAGATGCCTCACTGAATTCCTCCATGACAGAATCTGTGCCTTCACTTCTTGATGAGTCATTGAATTCCTCATGGCCACTGAATATTGGCTCCTAAGCATCCGACCTTTACAGGGCTGCATGGGACACCCTGAGAGATCTGCTGCCCCCCTCAGCTTGAAGTAGTTAGAGATGAGTCATTGTCCCCCCATTCCAGCCCACACAATCCTCCCCTAGATGCCCCATATATCCCCAATTCTCCCCAATCTTTTTTATCTTCCAGAGGCCCGGACTGAAGGGATAATAGCTTTTCCTGTAAACTAGAGGGAACTAAAGAGTTAATAACTATCCCTAAAACTAACAGGCAATAAAGAAGTCATAAAGAGATACCTGGCCTTGTTAAGTTGGACACTTTCCCTGATTGATGTACTCCCCTTAAGCTCAGATGGCCTTGAAGGACCAGAAACCATCCGAGTATCCTCCCTTAGACAATCTTGGCTGAAGAAGCCTATTCTGAACAAGGACACAAACAGCTACAATTTTCTTACCAACTGCACCTGGTACAGTCTGTTTCTTAGGATCCTCCTTATAAGTCTGAACCCCAACCTGGCATAGTGCTTCAGCCTTCATCCCATGGGAAGGTTGCTGCCCCTCGCTGTTTCTCCAAATAAACAGTCCATCTGTACAGATCAAGCCCGGTGTTCTCTTTAGTTTTTCTCTTACACTTTCCTTACAACCCGACTTTGTAAGTAGCCCCAATAAACTCGTGTCATCAATACCAGTTTTGGTGTAACCTTACTTTGGGTCTGTGGTCTGTGCCCTATCTGGGGTAAATAGAAGTGAGTTTGCATCTCCCTAGGAAAAAGATTTCCGGTGACATTAGTGCACAGAGAAAATTTTATGAGTGTAATGCTAGGAGTTGAACAGAAGGCCTCACACCTGAGCTTAGTACCTCCAGCTCCATAGCCATGTTGATCTGTTACTGGCCCAGGAGATGGACAGTGGACAGACACTGAAGACCAGAGCCTGGTTTGTGCCTGCTCCTTTGTTTATGGCCTCCTGTGACCCCCCACCCCAACCATACCAGATAGGCAAATCACATAGAAACTGTTACTGTGTTATGTAGCATTAGTGGCAGGGATCTCATACATCCTATATGCTATGTGGTTAACCTGTAGGTTATATAGTACTGGTGATCAGCATATCCTCCTATGAGCTTGCACTACATGTCACCATGTTACATGCTTTGCCTCTTCTATTTTTCATGGTGTAGTTTCACTCTAGCCCAGGCTGTCCTTAAACTCACAGAGATGCTCCTACCCCTGTCTCCTGAGCACAGGGATTAAAGTCATGTGCCATCACACCTACCCTCCTCTTGATTTTACTCTATTATTTATTTATTTATTTTTATTCAGGTTTTTGAGGTAGGGTCTCGCTCTAGCCCAGGCTGAACTGGAATTCACTATGTAGTCTCAGGGTGGCCTCAAACTCTCGGCGATCCTCCTACCTTTGCCTCCTGAGCACAGGGATTAAAGTTGTCTGCCACCATGTCTGCCCCCCTCTTGATTTTACTTTATTTGTAAGCAGAGAGAGAAAGAGAGACAGAGAATGGGTGGCCTGAGGCCTCTTACCATTACAAATGTACCACTTTGTGTGTCTGGCTTTACGTGGGTATTAGGGAATTGAACCTTGGGCCATCAGGCTTTGCAAGCACCTTTAATCACTGAGCCATCTCTCCAGCCTCTCTTGCTGTTGTTGTTTTGAGATGGGGTCTCCTGTAGCTCAGGATGGCCTAGAACTCACTATGTACACAAAGATGGCCTTGAATTCCTGATTCACCTGTTTCTACTTCCTAAACCCAGCTGTATACAGCTATTTTCTCAGTTAATTCTCATTTCAGCTGGAGGAGACCTTGTACTATATCAACATAGATGAGAGGTGAAGCCATCCCCTGGGTTGTGTTTTTGGTTTTTGGTCTTACGCTAGCCCAGGCTGACCTGGAATTCACTACGTAGTCTCAGGTTGGCTTCAAACGCAGAAGGTGAAGGCAGGGGGATCAGAAAGTCAATTCTCAGCTACCTAGCAAGATCAGGGCCAGCCTGGGATACATAAGACTCTGTCTGAAAAACAAAACAAAGCACATAGGTTTTATTCTGTGTACAGCCTTTATTTCTGTCTTTGCAAAAACCTTACAGACTTGGCTAAATGTATATACCATGTTTATCAAACTGCCCAGTAAGCACTTCTGTTAATGTTCATACACTTATAGTAATGCTACTCTCACTTTTGGTAGAGAATATTCTCTTTTCAGATGGCAGTGACTTTGGGACGACTCAGAAGGCATCATGGTGCTGGAAAGAAATGACCGGAGTGCTCAGCATTGCAGTATCTTTATCACACCTTCCAAGGCTCAGGGTCTAATGCAGAAGAGGTGGCGGAAAGAATGTAAGAACCAAAGGAGGTGTGGGGGTTTGAATAGAATACATGGCCCCCAATATATTCAGTTGTTTATTTGTTTGTAGTTTGCATCTGCAGCCACCTGGCTGGAGACAGTGTCACTGGGTGGATCTTAAGGTGTGGTGGTGGGTTTCAGATTTCAATCTAAAGATATGCAAAGTGTGCCTAGCTGGAGTTCCTGAAGTGTGCTGTGCTGTGTGGCTTTTGGCTTTAGGCTTTTCAGCTTGTGCTTCTCTCTCTCTCTCTGCTTGAATCTGTGAAGGCAGGCCAGCTTCTTCTGCCATTATGGAACTTCCCCTGGATCTGTAAGCTTCAATAAATATCCCTTCCTCCATAACTATGCCTGGCCTGGAAGTTCAGTGAACCTGAAGCTGTCTGCTACAGGAGGGTAGGACTCCTTACAACATGCTCTCTCCAGACACAAAATGGCCTGGATATCCATGACCTCACAGTGCCTGACACTACCTACACAAGACCATCATAAGAGGAGGAAAAGATCATGACATCAAAATAAAAGAGAGACTGATTGAGAGTGGGAGGGGATATGATGGAGAATGGAGTTTCAAAGGGGAAAGTGGGGGGAGGGAGGGTATTACCATGAGATTTTTTTATAATCATGGAAGTTGTTAATAAAAATTTGGGGAAAAAAAACAACCCTCCAGCCTATGCACCACCATGTGCATCTTGCTTATGTGGTTCTAGGGAATCAAACAAAACCAAAACTAAATAAATAAATAAAAATTAATTAATTTAAAAACAAACCTTACAGACATTTTTCTCCTCCTCCTCCTCCTCCTTCTTCTTTTTATGAGCGAGTGAGAGAAAGAGAGAATTGGTACACCAGGGCCTCTAGCCATTGCAACTGAACTCCAGATACAAGAGCCACTTTGTGTGCACCTTGTGCACTTGCATCACCTTGTGCGTCTGGCTTACATGAGACCTGGAGAGTTGAACATGGGTCCTTAGGCTTCACAGGGAAGTGCCTTAACCACTAAGCCACCTCTCTAGCCCCCCCTACAGACTTTTTATTTTTATTTTTTTAAATATTTTATTTCTTTATTTATTGAGAGAGGAAGAGGCAGAGGGAAAGAGAGAATGGGCATGCAAGGGCCTCCAGCCACCACAAATGAACTCCAGATGCATGTGCCCCCTTCTGCATCTGGCTTACGTGGGTCCTGGGGAATTGCACTGGGGAGTCCTTAGGCTTTGCAGGCAAATGCCTTAACCACTAAGCCATTTCCCTGCCTTTTTTCCCCTAGGAATTAGAACTTTATATTGGCAAGCCCTTAGCTGTCATGTTTTTTATCTCAATTTTTATTAACATTTTCCATGATTATAAAAAATATCCCATGGTAATACCCTCCCTCCCCACACTTTCACCTTTGATACTCCATTCTCCACCATATCCCCTCCCCATCTCAATCAGTCTATCTTTTATTTTGATGTCATCATCTTTTCCTCCTTTTATGATGGTCTTGTGTAGGTAGTGTCAGGCACTGTGAGGTCATGGATATCCAGGCCATTTTACATTTGGAGGGAGCACGTTGTAAGGAGTCCTACCCTTCCTTTGGCTCTTACATTCTTTCCGCCACCTCTTCCGCATTAGACCCTGAGCCTTGGAAGGTGTGGTTGAGATGTTACTCAGTACTCCAGTCACGTCTTTCCAGCACTATGATACCTTCTGAGTCGTCCCAAGGTCACTGCCATCTGAAAAGAGAAGATTCTCTACCAAAAGTGAGAGTAGCGCCCCCTTGTGCATCTGGCTAACATGGGTCCTGGGGAATCAAGCCTTGAACCAGGGTCCCTAGGCTTCACGGGCAAGTGCTTAACCACTAAGCCATCTCTCTAGCCCTCATTTGGACTTAATTCTTGTGCATGGAGAGAGAGAAGAATCTATTTTCATCCTTCTACAGATACATATCCAGTTTTCCCAGCACCATTTGCTGAAGAGGCTGTCTTTTCTCCAATGGGTATTTTTGGCATTTTTATCGAATATCAGGTAGCTATAGCTACCTGGACTTATATCTGGGTCCTCCATTCTGTTCCATTGATCTACATGTCTGCTTTTGTGCCAGTACCATGCTGTTTTTGTTACTATGGCTCTGTAGTATAGGTTAAAATCAGGTATGGTGAGACCTCCCACCTTATTTTTTTTTAATTTTTTTATTTTTTTATTAACAACTTCCATGATTATAAAAAATACCCCATGGTGATACCCTCCCTCCCCTCACTTACCCCTTTGAAACTCCACTCTCTATCATACCCCCTCCCCATCTCAATCAGTCTCTCTTTTACTTTTGATATCTTGATCTTTTCCTCCTCTTATGATGGTCTTATGCATGTAGTATCAGGCACTGTGAGGCCATGGATATCCAGGCCATTTTTTGTCTGGAGGGAGCATGTTGTATGGAGTCCTGCCTTTCCTTTGGCTCTTACATTCTTTCTGCCACCTCTTCCACATTAGACCCTGAGCCTTGGAAGGTGTGATACAGATATTGCAGTCCTGAGCACTGCAGTCATTTCTTTCCAACACCATGATACCTTCTGAGTCATCCCAAGGTCACTGACATCTGAAAAGAGAAGATTTTCTACCAAAAGTGAGAGTAGCATTAATATAAGGGTATGAACATTAACAGAAGTGCTTACTGGGCAGTTTGATAAGCATAGTATATACATTTGGCCAGACAACAGCAGATGTTACACCCCTAGGGCTAATGACTACCCCTGTTTTAGGTTTTCAGTATCAGGGATGTATTCCCTCCCATGGAGTGGGCCTCCAGTCCAATTAGAGGGAAGTTGGTTTCCCCCATAACAGACATGCCACTATTGCACCAGTTGGCTCATTTGGCCTGGATGGCCAATTATAAGGCTTGCAGTGTCCACTGATAAGTAGCTTCACTGGTAATTTCTCTTTCTCCCATTGAACTGCATGCAGAATGGCTTCTTTCAGCTTTCTGTCAGCTGGTCTGCATGGAGGAGGTTATCAGCTCAGTTCCAGCAAGATTTCTCAGTGGCCTTGCAGCCCAAGTATATGGAGTCTTCAGCAATAGTCTTACCATCTATTCCTGGTGAGAAACTATGGGCCTCGGCAATGACCTATAATGTTTTGGGGGCATCAGGGACCTCCGTGGCCAACAACTCACTGGGAAGTATCCCATCCCTGACACTGCAAATTTTCTAGTAACAATCTGTGGCTCCTGAGTGTTCCATTGTCCAAAAAAGTAGGATTCCATATGATTTATTTATATCCTCTTAGATTTTGATTATCCCTCCCTCCACCTTTCCTTTACTCAATCTCTTCCCCTGACCTCACTTGGGCTTTTTCACACACCCCCCATTAATCTATTCTTCTACTTATATACATACATTTAGTATTATGTTGGCTGTAGGCTTGTCATAAATAGCCTTTGAGATATGTTCCTTCTATTCCCAGTCTCTGTAGGACTTTTATCATGAAGGAATGTTGGATTTTGTCAAATGCTTTCTCTGTGTCTAACAAGATGATCATGTGATTTTAAAAAAAATTTTTGTTATTTTTATTTATTTATTTGAAAGCGATGGACAGAGAGAGAGAAAGACGCAGATAGACAGAGAGAGAATGGGCACGCCAGGGCCTCCAGCCACTGCAAACCAACTCCAGATGCGTGCACCCCCTTGTGCATCTGGCTAACGTGGGTCCTGGGGCATCGAGCCTTGAACCAGGGTCCTTAGGCTTCACAGGCAAGTGCTTAACCACTAAGCCATCTCTCCAGCCCTGATTATGTGATTTTTTGTCCTTCAGTCCATTTATATAATGTATTCCATTTATTGATTTGTGTATGTTGAACCATCCCTGCATCTCTGGGATAAAGCCTACTTGGTCAGGGTGAATGATCTTTCTGATATATTCTTGTATTCTGTTTGCCAATACTTTGTTGTGAATTTTTGCATCTATGTTCATGAGGGAGATTGGTCTATAATTTTCCTTTTTTGTTCTATGTTTGCCTGGTTTTGGTATCAGGGTGATGCTGGCTTTGTAGAAGGAGTTTGGTAGGATTCCTTTTTTTTTCTATTTTATGGAAAAGCTTAAGAAGCAATGGTGCTAGTTCTTCCCTGTAGGTCTGGCAAAATTCAGCAGTGAATCCATCTGGGCCTGGACTTTTTTTAGTTGGGAGATTTTTGATAACTGCTTGGATCTCCATACTTGTTATAGGTCTATTTAAGTGATTAATCTCATCTTGATTTAATTTAGGTAGGTCATATAAATCAAGGAAATCATCCATTTCTTTCAGATTTTCATACTTTGTGGAGTATATGCTTTTATAGTATGTCCCTATGATTTTTTTAATTTCTCTGGCATCTGTTGTGATGTTACCTTTTTCATCTCTAATTTTATTAATTTGTGTATCCTCTCTCTTTCTTTTGGTCAGATTTGCTAAGGGCTTATCAATCTTGTTTATCCTTTCAAAGAACCAACTCTTTGTTTCATTGATTCTTTGGACTGGTTTTTTTTTAGGAGGGGGGTTCTATTTCATTAATTTCTGCCCCAATCTTTATTATTTCTTCCCATCTGCTGATTTTTGGTTTGTCTTGTTCTTCTTTTTCCAAGGCTTTAAGGTGAAGCATTAGGTCATTTACTTGCAACCTTTCTAATTTCTTTCTAATTTCTTAATATAGGCACTTAAAGCTATAAATTTACCTCTTAGGACTGCCTTCATTGTGTCCCAGAGATTTTGGTATGTTGTGTTCTCATTATCATTTGACTCTATAAATTTTTTGATTTCCTCATTGACCCATTCATCATTTAGTAGTGTATTGTTTAATTTCCATGATTTTGTGTATGCTCTATAGCTTTTCTTGCTATTGATTTGTAGTTTGATTCCACTGTGGTCATATAGAATGCAAGGAATTATTTCAATTTTCCTGTATTTGTTAAGATATGCTTTGTGTCCTAATATATGGTCTATTTTAGAGAACGTTCCATGTGCTTCTGAAAAGAATGTATATTCTGCAGCATTTGGATGAAATGTCCTGTATATATCTGTTAGGTCCATTCCTTCTATGACCTCATTTAGTCCAGATGCCTCTCTGTTTATTTTTTCCCGGGATAACCTGCCAGTTGATGAGAGTGGGGTGTTGAAATCACCCACTACCACTGTGTTTTTTGTTATCTGTGACCTTAGTTCTAATAGTGTTTGTTTGATGAATTTGGGGGCACCCATGTTAGGTGCATATATGTTTAGGATTGTAATGTCCTCCTGTTGGAGGGTGCCTTTAATCAATATAGAGTGGCCTTCCTTATCTTTCTTAACTAATGTTGGACTGAAGTTTACCTTGTCAGATATTAGGATAGCAACCCCTGCTTGTTTTCTAGGTCCATTTGCTTGAAACACTGTTTTCCAACCTTTCATCCTAAGATAGTGTCCATCCTTTGTCAAAAGGTGGGTTTCTTGGAGGCAACAAATTGAAAGATCCTGCTTTTTAACCCAGTCTGTAAACCTATGTCTTTTGGTTGGGCCATTGAGGCCATTGATACTAAGAGATATTATTGAAAGGTGTGTATTCTTTTTTGCCATTATTTTGTAGTTCTTCCAGTTTTACCTTTGCTCTCTTGTGTTAACTAGTATTTGAGTATGGTTTGTCTTTTCCCGGTTCCTTATATGTGTGCTTTTCTTTTTCTTCAGCATGGAAGATTCTTTCAAGTATTTTCTGTAGAGCTGGTTTTGTCTTCAAATACTCTATTAGCCTGCTTTTGTCATGGAATGTCCTTATTTCTCTGTCTATTTGAATGGATAGCTTTGCAGGATAAATTAATCTTGGTTGACAGTTGTTATCTTTCAGAGCTTGGACTACACCACTCAACGCCCTTCTGTCTTTCAAAGCTTGTGTTGAGTAATTGGCTGTAATCCTGATAGGCTTGCCTTTGTAGGTAAATTGATTTTTCTCTCTGACTGCTTTCAATATCTTTTCTTTATTTTGTGTGTTTGGTAGTTTGATTATAATATGGCAAGGAGAGGTTCTTTCCAGGTTTTATCTGGCTGGTGTTCTGAAGGATTCCTGTATCTGCATTGGCACCTCTTTCCCAAGTTCGGGGAAGTTTTCTTCTATGATTTTGTTGAAGACGCCTACTATGACTTTGGAGTGAAATTCTTCTTCTACTATGCCCTGAATTCTTATGTTTGATCTTTTCATAGTGTCCCAAATATCTTGAAATTCCCATTCATACTTTTCTATTAGTTTGTCTTTCTCTTTGTTGGACTGTATTAGATCTGCCACCTGGTCTTCTAGCTTAGATATTCTTTCCTCTCCTTCATCTATTCTACTGGTGAGATTTTCTACAGAGTTTTTTATTTCATTAACTGTGTTCTTTATTGCTAGTAATTCTAACTGGTTTTTCTTTATTATTTCTATTTCCTTATTTATGTCTAGTATTGACCTCTTTATTTCATTAAATTGGTGTCCTCTGTCTTCTTTGCTTCCTTTGATTTCTTCTTTGAGTTCTTTGAACATATTTATAACCATTCTTTTGAAATCTTTCTCAGGCATTTCCTCTAACTCGTTCTCACTGGAGGTCATTTCTACTTAATTAATACTTTTTGGTGGATTTATATTGTCTTGATTTTTGGTGTTTCTTGTGTTATAATGTATATATTTTTGCATCCTGGATTATTTAATGATTGGATTTTCTAGTTAGCTGGGTATTATTAGATGTATCAATCAATCTGATGTTATTTATCTTCAGGGTAGGAGCTTAAGGTACTAGGTGTGGCTCTCAAGAGTCTGAGAGTGGGCTGGAGAGATGGCTTAGCGGTTAAGCACTTGCCTGTAAAGCCTAAGGACCCCGGTTCGAGGCTCGATTCCCCAGGACCCATGTAAGCCAGATGCACAAGGGGGTGCACGCATCTAGAGTTCATTTGCAGTGGCTGGAGGCCCTGGCGTGCCCATTCTCTCTCTCTCTCTCTCTATCTTCCTCTTTCTCTCTCTGTCTGTCACTCTCAAATAAATAAATAAAAATGAACAAAAAAGACTCAAAAAAAAAAAAAAAGACTCTGAGAGTATCTACAAAAGTGACTCTAGGTGTTGGTTTGCTATGAGAGTATTCAAGTAGGCTGAGTGGAACCAAATACAGTTAGTTTCTAATATTTAACTAAACAATGTACACTTTCAATGAAAAACATCACAGAGCATTCATCCAAGAGTAGGTATTATCCTCTGTCTGTCCCTTAGGCTGTTTGGTGCCTCACCCACTCCCTTAATCCTGACAACAAGGAGGTTAAGATTTCTGGTCTGTAGAGGGTTCCAAGTCAGCTTGTGACCAGGTAAGACCCTTCCCTAATGTATAACAGAAGAGGAAACAAAGCCACTATAAACCAAGAAGCTACAAATAACAAGCCCAAACTACAGCTTATTTAAGAATGGCAAATCTGACCATCCATCAGATTTAACATATAATTTATCCTGATATGGAAGGTGCAATTAGTACTTCTGGTTTAGGTCTATATACCAGGTTTATTAGGCGGGTACTGACCTGGTGTAATCCCAGTTACCTTTTGGGATGATTTTGGTCTTTGCTCCTGCTTGAATCCCGCTGTCAGTTCAAGTTGGCGTGGCCGGGTCCCTGGACCGCTGCTCTGTTCCCTGGAGCTGGGCACTGGCGGTGGGGGAGGGGAGGCTGCCAATGCTGCTCTAGTTCTCTCGCTGTTCCATGTGTTCTTCTACCTTGTGATCTTCTCCTCCGTTGTTCACTGCCCTTCTCCCTTCACATTTCTTGAGTCTGCGGAGAGCTCCGGTGTGAGTGAAAACTCCCCTCACCTGGCTTTTCCTCAGGCTCCAGCCGAGCCTGGTTGCTGGCGCGCCGCCCGTGGACCTGCTGGAGCTGTTTCTGCCGGCCTGTGTGGGCTCTGGATGCTCTGGATCTCTCCTGCTTCTCCACTGCCATTTCAATTTCCTATACACCTCACTTTTTAGTAAAAGTGTGCATTTTGCTGTTTTGGTGGGGGGGGGCTTTTTCCCCCCTAGGCTGCTTTTGTGTGGTACCTATGCCACCATCTTACCCAGAAGTCCTCCAGCCTTTATTTTTGAGAGAAAGAAGCAGAGAGAGAGAAAGAACGGTTATACCTTGGTCTTTGAGCTGCTATGAATGAACTCTAGACATGTGTGCCTCCTTGCGAGAGAGAGAGAGAATTGGGGTACTAGGGCCTCCAGCCACTGCAATTGAACTCCAGACATAAGTGCCACCTTGTGTGCATGTGTGACCTTGCACACTTGCATCACCTTGTGTGTCTGGCTACATGGGACCTGGGGATCCAAACATGCATTCTTAGTCTTTGCAAAACAAGTGCCATAACTGCTAAGCCATCTCTCCAGCCCCCTTACAGACTTTTTGATCAGTGTTCTGGTTTCCAGTTTTCCACAGGGCAACAAGTTGAAAAACAAAACACAGACAGGTCCCCTTTGCTGACCTGAGATGGAGCACACCCTGACACTTGTTTGCCCAGCAAGGTGGTTCCGCTGAGAAGCAGGTGCCTGGGTGGCGATGGGTATTTATAGAAAAGGCTATTTGTGGAATCAGCCCATCTCACCCATTGTCAGAGATCTAAAAAGAGGCTCCCAGAAATGTCAGAGAAGAAGCTGCCCAGCCTGGATGGAAGGCGGCAAGGACCTTCTGGCTTCCCAGATGATGCAACCTGGAGTTCCTCTGCCTGGGAGTCCAGGAGGAGAGTCCAGGGCTGTGTGGGCAGTGAGGCAATGTCCAACGGTAAGGGCTGGACAGATATTTATAGCTCAGTCCTGCCTCAGCCTCCTGTCAGTTTCCTCTTCAGAGAAAGGGGGTATCCTGCAGAGGTTGGGAGGACCACACATGGAGAATGTGGGCAAAGGTCTTCCAGTGGCAGCTGGCATTTTAAGTGTTATTCTCAGGTCTGGGGAGATGGCTCAGTGGTTTAAAGGCACTTGTTTACAAAGCTTACCTACCTAATGCCTAGGTACAATTCCCCAGTACCCATGTAAAGCCAGATGCACAGGGTGGCACATGTGTCTGGAGTTTGTTTGTAGCTCTGGTATTGGGGAAATAAACTCTGGGCCTGTAGAAAGCACTTTTAACCTCTGAGTCATCTATCTGGCCCCAAAATACATTTTTTAAGTGTGCAGAGGCAGGGCCAATGGCTCAGTAGATAAAGTGTTTACTGCTCTAGCCTGAGTACCAGAGTTGGACCCTCAGACTCCATGTTTAAAAAAAAAAGTGTGCCCACTGTGGAAACTGAGAAATGTTTTGCCCATGCTGAGAGGAGGGCTCTGCCACTTAAGGAAGAGACTGCAGTGGGGGTTGGGAAAGGTTGTGAGCAAGAGAAAGGTTGCACTTGCAGTTACCAGGGGACAAGCGGCCTCTGTGAGGCAGTGAATTCTCTGTCACAGCAAAAGGCTCAGGAGAATTTTCCCTTGACCTAGTGACTGGTGTCATTCTCAACTACCTTCTGCTTTTGTTCTGACAATGTTCCAGGAAACAGACAGGGTCTCATGTCACCTTCTGAACTTTTTTTTTCAATTATTAAATTATTCTATTTATTGAGGGAAACAGAGCCAAGGAAAGGCACACACATGGCTAGAGATCTCACGTGGAAGGCCTGGGGGAAAAGTGTAGAAAGAAAGAGAAAAGAAAGTTCAGCTGGGCGTGGTGGCGCACGCCTTTAATCCTAATACTTGGGAGGCAGAGGTAGGAGGATCACCATGAGTTCAAGGCCACCCTGAGGCTACATAGTGAATTCCAGGCCATCCTGGGCTAGAGTGAGACCCTACCTCAAAAAAATAAAAAAAAAAAATAGCTGGGTGTGGTGGCGCATGCCTTTAATCCCAGCACTTGGGAGGCAAAGGTAGGTGGATCGCCTTGAGTTCGAGGCCACCCTGAGATTACATAGTGAATTCCAGGTCAGCCTGGACTAGAGCGAGACCCTACCTCAAAAAACAAACAAACAAAAAAAGAAAGAAAGTAAGTAAATTCAAGGGGCTTCTGCCATGTGGGGAGCTGGAGGGGATAAAGATCCCATGAGGAGAAGAGTATGTGGTAGAGGGCCCAGCCAAGGGAAAAACTCACCCATAGCTGGAAGATCCCAAGTGATCAGAAAGAAAGACAGAGAGCACCTGCCAAACTTTTGTGCTTGCTTTGTGTTCCTTTGTCCAAGGAGGAGTCTGCCTGTCCAACTTTAAGCAAACATAATCTGTGGAAACTAGATTTTTTTTGTTTTGTTTTGTTTTTCGAGGTTGGGTCTCGCTCTAGCCCAGGCTGACGTGGAATTCACTATGTAGTCTCAGGGTGGCCTTGAACTTGTGGCCATCCTCCTACCTCTGCCTCCCAAATGCTGGGATTAAAGGCGTGTGCCACCACACCTGGCTGAAACTAGATTTTAAAAAATACATATTTTATTTATTTATTTATTTGAGAGAGAGAATGGGCATGCCAGGGCCTCCAGCCACTGCAAATGAACTCCAAATGCATGCACCCCCTTGTGCATCTGACTTACGTGGGTCCTGGAGAGTCGAACCAGGATCCTGTGGCTTTGCAGGCAAATGCCTTAACTGCTAAGCCATTTCTCCAGTCCCCTCCCTTTTTTGTTTTCTTTTGAGGTAGGGTCTCACTTTAGCCCAGGCTGATCTGGAATTCACTACATAGTCTCAGGGTGGCCTGCAACTCACAGTGATCCTCCTACCTCTGCCTTCCCAGTGCTGGGATTAAAGGCATGTGCCACCACATCCAGCTGAAACTAGATTCTTGATTTAACAAAACCAAACCAAAAATAATTTTTTTTGTTTGTTTTTCGAGGTAGGGTCTCACTCTAGCCCAAGCTGACCTGGAATTCACTAGGTAATCTCAGGGTGGCCTCGAACTCAGGTCAATCCTCCTACCACTGCCTCCCTAGTGCTGGGATTAAAGGCGTGCGCCACCATGCCCAGTTTACATTCTTTCTCTCTCTTTGCAAATAACTAATAAATGCGTTTTCTAAAAAATTCATGAATTGGGCTGGGCAAGGTGGTGCACGCCTTTAATCCCAGCACTCAGAAGGCTGAGGTAGGAAAATCGCTGTAAATTCAAGGCCACCCTGAGACTACATAGTGAATTCCAGGTCAGCCTGGGCTAGAGTGAGACCCTACCTCAAAAAACCAAAAAAAAAAAAAGTTCATGATATGGTGGCACACGCCTTTAATTCCAGCACTCAGGAGGCAGAGGTAGGAGGATCACTGTGTCACTGTGAGTTCAAAGCCACCCTGAGACTACATAGTGAATTCCAGGTTAGCCTGGGCTACAGTGAGACCCTACCTCGGAAAAACCAAAAAAAAAAAAAAAAAAGTTCATGAATTTATCTTGCACACAGAGTAGAAGATAACACACCTCCAGGGCTATGGGTAGGGGGTAGATCATGTATATGGCTGGCTACATCTGTGAGCCTGTACCCAGCACTTACTGCCATCTTGATAAATCCTCCCTAAATCTTGAGGAAAAATCTCCTCACTTCATAAAGGCTACAACATCAGCTGTGCAATTGGCCCAATTTTACATACCTACTATGTGGCCGAATGAATGATTGCAACCAGCAAAAACCTTAATGACCAGAGATGCCTCTAGGACAGGGGCCCCAAGTCTGTCCCTGCCATGGGGGAGGGGAGGGCCTGTGACAGGCCATTCCAAGGGTCTGGCTGCAGATGGTGGACATGGTGATCCAGGACAGGCACCTTCTGATGAGGCAGACTACCCTGTGCCCTGTGTTCCTTCCTCCCTTGGTTCCCAGAGTGAGGGCCAGCTTCTATCCTCCCTTATCTCCTCAGATTGCAACTGTGCTCAGACCTGTCTCCCTCACGAGCTTATTTGTGAAAAACAGCCTGTTTCGGTCAGGACAGCTCTGGTGAGAACCCAGCCAGAGCATACAAGCAAGAAGCCGGCAAAGCCACTCAGCTGACAAGGTACTGACCATGTGCTTGCTGTCCCCTAAACCCAACAAGAGACCCAGCCTAAACTCTGCAGACAGGACCTACAGGGTCTCAGATTCTGGGGTTATGCAGGACAGGCACTTGGTGGGGGAGACTCAGAGGCAGTGTTGAAAGGGGTGATTGTGAGTTCTGGGGAGATGTGTCTATGGGTTCTATTCTGTAATCCCACAGCCACTTCTGAACTCAGGAATGTAAGGAAAAAGTTTAGAGGTGAGTTTGGAAGGAAAAAACTGATAGAAATCTCAATGGCAAAAAGGTTTTATTTAGAGTATAGGGCCTGGGAGGTTGCTGCCTCAGGTTCCAAAGGCACTATGCCCCTGGAAACAAGAGTGCACACTGGGGGCTGGAGAGATGCCTTGGCGGTTAAGGCGCTTGCTTTCAAAGCCAAAGGACCTCGGTCCAATTCCCCAGTACCCACATAAGCCAGATGCACTAGGTGGCACATGCATCTGGAGTTCTTTTGCAGTGGCTGGGAGCCCTAGCACACCCATTTTCTCTCTCTCATACACATACACTTTCCCTCTCTCAAACTAAAAAAAAAAAAAAAAAGAATGCACGCTGGGTGGCAGGTTGTTGGGAGGTTTTATTAGCCTTGGGATAGGACAGAGGGTTGTTCTAGCTGCAAAACTAGGGCTGGAGAGATGACTCAGCAGTTAAGGTGCTTGCCCACAAACCCTACGGATCTAGGTTTGTCTCCTCAGAACCCATGTAAGTCAGGTGAATATGGTGGCACATGTGTGTGGAGTTATTTGCAGTGGCTAGAGACCCTGGCATGCCCATTCTCTCTCTCTCATAAATAAATAAAAACAAAAAGCCTCAAAAATATTTTAAAAGATGAGGAAGGGGGAAGTGAGGACATGTGAACTGCAAGCTGTCTAGAGTTATTTTAGTTTCCTGTGGTGACAAGTCAGCAAGTGGTTTCTTGTGGCCTAAGATAGAGGGGACAGGTGACCGTCTCTGAGCAGGCTGTAGCTTGAGTTTGCCTACAAGGCTGCAATCTCTGGGCAAATCCCTGGTGTCTTTCTGGGGTCCGTGTGATCACTCCTTCAGGGAAAGTGTGCAGGAACCAGTTAGCCATGCCTGCCATGGACACAGGGTGGAAGGCCAAGGCACCTATATGGTGTTCACCATCATGAGTAGCAGAACTATGGGAGAAGAAAACTGGGCAGATTGTTAGTCAGAATAATCTAAGCCAGGCAGGATGGCACATGCCTGTAAAATCTCAGCACTTGAGAAGCTGAGGCAGGCGGGCTGAGGTTCAGGTCAGCCTGGGCTTCCAATAAGGCCTTGTCAAAATTGTACTAGCATTTATTCAGCATATCCAATGCACCATGTTCATTGCTCTTCCTGCTCGGTCTCAGTCTCATTTCATCCTCAATGAAACCTCGGAGATGAATGCTGTTATGGTCCTGTACTCTAACAGATTAGCCCCATGAGGGCTATGGCATCATATATATGTGTGTGTGTGTGTGTGTACATATGTATAATTTTAAATATTTTATTCTTATTTGAGAGAGAGGAGAGAGAGAAAGAAAGAGAGAGAGAGAAAATGAGCATGCCAGGGCCTCCAGCTGCTGCAAACAAGCTCCAGATGCATATGCATGTGCCACCTTGTACATCTGGCTTATGTGGGTCCTGGGGATCAACTGTGGTCCTTTGGCTTTGCAGGCAAGCACCTTAACTGCTAAGCCATTTCTCCATTGCTATTTTTATATTTTTATTTATTTATTTGAGAAGCAGAGTGTGAGTGCACAGAGAGAGTGTGAGCGCACTAGGGCCTCCAGCTGCTGCAAACAAACTCCAGACACATGTGCCACCTTGTGCATCTGGCTTGTTTATCATTGCATCCTGGGCTCCTAAAATATAGTACCAGATCAAACAGGCACTCAGTAAGTGTTTGGGTGGTGCAGATGAACTCCCATTTTGTACATGAGGAAACTGAGGCCCAGAACAGCAACTTGTTCAAAGCCGAGGCAGAACTTTCTAGGAGGATATAACATTCTGCAACCTGCACTGTCCCACAGGACAGCCACTAGCCAGGTGTGCCTACTAAGCACTTGAAACAGGCAAGTGAAAGTCTGAACTTAGAATTTTTTATTTTGAGAGAGAGAATTGGTGTGCCAGGACCTCCAGTCACTGCAATCCAACTCCAAGCATGTGTGCCACCTTGTGCATCTGGCTTATGTGGGTTCTGAAGAGTCAAAAATGGGTCCTTAGGCTTCACAGGCAAGTGCCTTAACCACTAAGCAATCTCTCCAGCCCCTGAACTTAGAATTTTAAGTAAATCTTGAGCCGACCTTTAAAGGAGCTACACATGTCTGAGGGCATAGAGCAGTCTGGAACTTAAGGTTGGCTCCAGGCTAACTGGTAAGGGGCGCCAGTGAGCAAATACTCCAGCAAATGTGTTTGCGTTCAGGTAGGCTTTACATGTTTATTAGACCACATCTGTTTAACAGGAATCGGGGCTTAAACCAAAGAGCCCTATGATTGCTAGCATGTCCAGCATTCTCAGCCAAAGTTAATATATGTTCATAGAGCATGAGGCTGTGAGATTAATCCATTTAACTCTCCGGACAATACCAGGAGGCAGGAGCTGGTACTTTCCCACTTGGAGGTGGGAAAACTGAGGCACAATAAAGTGAGGTTGTTCCTGCAGTTTACAAATCAGGAGCAGCCAGGACAGGCTCATATCCAGTCACAGTTGCATATAAATGTCAGCAAGGAAGGAGGGAAGGGTGACAAGAGCCTCTCAGGGAAGGTCTTTGTTTTCTAATCTGAAATGATTAGCCACCCCCCACCCCAGCCCAGAGGCTTCTGAGGCCCTGCCTATGTGCTGGCCACATCTACAAGAATTTGCTGCTTCCTGCACAAAGCTCCAACAGTTACAAACTTCGAGTGTGGATGTACTTGGGGTTGGTCCTTGGGACTGCTCTTTTGTGCAGAGCTGCAATTTCTCTAGATTACTCAGCCTTTGGGGGAGGCAGGCTGGGCCAAGGACAAAACTTTGGCAAGCAGAATGCGGGATGTTTAGAGAGTAGGACCCACCTCCTGTGTCCAGCTTCCTCCTCCAGGAGCCCTGCAACCCTATAAAGCCCTGGAGGGAACAGAGCTGCAGCTGTCCACAACAGTTAGAATGGGCCTCTGCCCTTTGCAGGCCCTGCCTCATGTTCTGAGGGAGCCAGAGATCCCCTTTCCTGATCCACTTGGTCATTCACCAAACTTCCCATGCACCAGCCAGTTACTGGGTAACCTTTAAAAGTTGACTTATGCCCGGCATGGTGGCACATGCCTTTAATTCCAGCACTCTGGGAGGCAGAGGAAGGAGCATCACCGTGAGACTCTATAGTGAATTTCAGGTCAGCCTTTGCTAGAGTGAGACTCTACTTCAAAAAAAAAAAAAAAAAAAATATATATATATATATATATATATATGTAAGGGGACTAAGCATGCATGAAGCCCTGGGTTCCATCCCCAGACTAAACCAGGTGTGGTGGCACATGCCTCTAATTCCAGCACTTGGGAGTAGAGGCAGGAGGATCAGAAGTTCAAGGTCATCCTTTACTACTTAGGCCAGTCTGGGTATATGAGAGCCTATCTCAAAAAAAGGGGGAAGAAGGCTGGAGAGATTGCTCAGTGGTTAAGGCACTTGCCAGCAAAACCAAAGGACCCAGGTTCAATTTCCCAGTACCCATGTAAGCCAGATGCACAAAGTGGCGGCACATGGAGTTTGTCTGTATTGAGTAGGAGGACCTGGTGCACCCATTCTCTCTGCCTGCCTCTCTCTAAGAAAAAGAAAAACAAAATAATCTTTATCTCTTATCTTGATAGCAGATAGTCTTATATTCCCAGAGGTGTGCAATTAGCAATACTATCTAATTTCAGAACATTTTCATCTTCCCCAAAGAAACACCTTATGTTGAGCCATGATCCATTTCCCCAGCTCCCCCATTCATGGCTCTTCCATTTGCCTATTTGAATATTTACTTAGATAGGGGCATACCACGTGTCCTTTTCTTTTTGAGGTTTTTAAAAACTTGTTTTTTATTTTTATTTATTTGAGAGAGAGAGAGAAATAGGCAGGGGAGAGAGAGAGAGAGAAGAATGGGCGTGCCCGGGCCTCCAG
Organism: Dipus sagitta; assembly: GCA_036346955.1. NCBI lineage: Eukaryota > Metazoa > Chordata > Mammalia > Rodentia > Dipodidae > Dipus > Dipus sagitta. The sequence continues at coordinate 221,996,174 of CM070770.1, forward strand.
CCACTGCAAATGAACTCCAGATGCGTGCACCCCCTTGTGCACCTGGCTTATAAAAACTTGTTTTTTATTTTATTTATTTGAGAGAGAGAGAGAAATAGGCAGGAGAGAGAGAGAGAGAGAGAAAGAATGGGCGTGCCCGGGCCTCCAGCCACTGCAAATGAACTCCAGATGCGTGCACCCCCTTGTGCACCTGGCTTATGTGGGCCCTGGGGAATCGAACCTGGGTCTTTTGGCTTTGGAGGCAAGTGCCTTAGCCACTAAACCATTTCTCCAGCTCCCCCCCTCTTTTTTTTTTTTTTTTTTTTTTAAGATAGGGTCTTTGAACCTGGGACTCATATTCTGCTACACTAGCCAGAAAGTCCTAGAATTCTCCTGTTTCCCTCTCCTGCAGTGCTAGGATTACAGGTGTCTGGCATTTTACATGGGCACCTGAAATTCAAGTCAGGCACACGTTTTACCTACTGAACTATCCCCCTGGCCCTTGCTTTTCAGAAACTTGGTCTTCCTATGTAGTCCAGGCTGACCTGAAACTATAGGACCTCTTGCTTCAGCCTCCCTAGGCTGGGATCCCAGTTGAGGGCCACCAGGCCCTGCTAGTGTGTGTCCTCTTGTGTTAGGTTTGTTTTCCCCCAATTAGTGGAACTTCTTCTAGGCTCTCACCCAGCTGTAACATGAGAGTAGTTTGACAACTGATTGATTAAGATGCTGTAATTCGGTAGTTCAACAAATACTTACCAACAGGCTACTGTGCTGAGGATTTGTAAGAAGAGAGAAAAAGAAAAGTTATGTAAAATATGAGCCGGCTGAGGTGCTGCTCAGAGGCATGGGCTCTGGGCTCAATCTCCAGCACTGCAAAGGGGAAGTGACTGCAGAGAGGTCAGCAAAGGCTTTTGGACGCAGGGGACTCTTCCACCGGAAGGAGGTGTGGAGGCCATCGGGGACCGTGTTGGTCCCATGAGGTCTGGGGTCTCATGGTTTGTGGTGCATCTCAAGTCCCAGCGCCTGAGGAGGGGGTGGGGGGGTTGGCTTCCGCAACACAGGTTGCGACCTGCCTTGGGATCGCCCCAGTGGTGAGCTACGGATGTGATCCCGGGCCCAGGATGACGTCTCCTGACCCCGCCTTCCAGCCCGTAGGCTCCACCCCTCCAATCCCGTCTAGCGTTCCTCCTTCCCGCCCAAAAGGCTGCCCCGCCCTCCTGCCCTTGGGCTTCCACAGGCCTCGCCCCCAGACCTCGTCCTGAAACCCCGCCTCCAGCGGACACCTCCCTTCTTTCCACCCAGACCCGGCTCCTACGCCAGTCCCGAGAGCCCTGCCCCCAGCACGCAGGCTCCCGCCCTAGACCCCGCCCCCAGCTCATCCCCGAGAGCCCCGCCCCCAGCGCGCAGGCTCCCGCCCTAGACCCCGCCCCCAGCTCATCCCCGAGAGCCCCGCCCCCAGCTCATCCCGAGAGCCCCGCCCCCAGCTCATCCCCGAGAGCCCCGCCCCCAGCTCATCCCGAGAGCCCCGCCCCCAGCTCATCCCGAGAGCCCTGCCCCCAGCACGCAGGCTCCCGCCCTAGACCCCGCCCCCAGCTCATCCCGAGAGCCCCGCCCCCAGCTCATCCCGAGAGCCCCGCCCCCAGCTCATCCCGAGAGCCCCGCCCCCAGCTCATCCCGAGAGCCCCGCCCCCAGCGCGCAGGCTCCCGCCCTAGGCCCCGCCCCCACGTCTGTCTTCCTTTAGAGCCCCGCCCCCAGCTCATCCCGAGAGCCCCGCCCCCAGCGCGCAGGCTCCCGCCCTAGGCCCCGCCCCCACGTCTGTCTTCCTTTAGAGCCCCGCCCCCAGCGCGCAGGCTCCCGCCCTAGGCCCCGCCCCCACGTCTGTCTTCCTTTAGAGCCCCGCCCCCAGCTCATCCCGAGAGCCCCGCCCCCAGCTCATCCCGAGAGCCCCGCCCCCAGCGCGCAGGCTCCCGCCCTAGACCCCGCCCCCAGCTCATCCCGAGAGCCCCGCCCCCAGCTCATCCCGAGAGCCCCGCCCCCAGCGCGCAGGCTCCCGCCCTAGACCCCGCCCCCAGCTCATCCCGAGAGCCCCGCCCCCAGCTCATCCCGAGAGCCCCGCCCCCAGCTCATCCCGAGAGCCCCGCCCCCAGCGCGCAGGCTCCCGCCCTAGACCCCGCCCCCAGCTCATCCCGAGAGCCCCGCCCCCAGCTCATCCCGAGAGCCCCGCCCCCAGCTCATCCCGAGAGCCCCGCCCCCAGCTCATCCCGAGAGCCCCGCCCCCCAGCTCATCCCGAGAGCCCCGCCCCCAGCTCATCCCGAGAGCCCCGCCCCCAGCGCGCAGGCTCCCGCCCTAGGCCCCGCCCCCACGTCTGTCTTCCTTTAGAGCCCCGCCCCCAGCAACTGCGGCCCCGTCCTGGAGGCCCCGCCCCGCCCTCCCGTCGGCTGGCCTCCTCAGGCCGGGCTCCCACAGGCGCCGCCCCCCTCGGCCGCCGCCATTGGCCGCGCTTTCTTGGCTCTGGGTTCGCACTTCCTGGCGGAGCCATGGCGGCGCTCCGGGCCGGCCTCGGGGCCCCGCCGCCCGCGTCCCGCCGCCTCGCCCGCCCGGCCCCGCCGCCGTCTGCGCCGCACCCCTGACTCCCTCCCAGGTGGGCCTCCGCGCGCGCCGTCCAGGGGGCGGGGCGGGTCTTCGCGGCGGGCGCGGGCAGGGAGGGAGGGCGCCGCCCCCGCAGTTGAGGCCGGGCCGCCTGGGACGCCCAGCTCCGCCTCCTCGCCCGGCCCGCGCCTTCCCCGGGCTGCGGGCTCCGGGCTCCCCGCTAGCCACGGCAGGGTCGCCGGAGACCCGCCCGGGACGCCCTAGTGGCGCGTGGCAATCTCGAGTCTTCGGCTCCCCGGGGACCCCGCGGCGGGGCACTTGAGCTCCGACCCCTCGTTTCCCGACTGACCCCGGCGCCGCTGTGGCTGTGTCCACCGAGCGCCTCACCTGCTTGCACCCGGTCAGAAAGGAGCCCCAGGCGCCTGCCTGCCTGCCTGGAGACAAAGGGGCGCCCAGCTCCCGAGACTTGGGTCGATCTTGGCCTAGAAAACAAAGCTTCCAGCCCGAAAGGGGAGGACGAAGACACGGCACCTGTAGTTTCTTCCCTGTGACCTTGGGTACCCCCTGACCCTCCGACACCCGTGTCTGGAAGGTTCCCTGTGTAAATGACATGGCCCCTGTTTCAGAGGGTCAGGGTGACCCGAGGGACTCCGGGGTATGCAGTAAGCGTTGCATGAATGCTGCTTTTCTTCCCTCCACCTCCCCAGAGTGGGCACAGCCTGTCAGCTACAGAGGACTTACTACTAGTTTGCCCAGAGACTCTAGTTGTCGCTTCCTTCCCGGGGGAGTTGAACAGGATGGAATGTGCCCAGATTTATTCCTCCCGTGGGAATGCTGGAGACCCCTGTCCGTGTCCCCATTGATCTCAGAACAGTGCTGACTTTTTACTACATTGTTTTCTTTAGCAAAAGCTGTTGGTCAGTGGTGACACATGATTCTCAGGGTTCCAGCAGAGTGAGTGTTCCTTAAACCCTCGCTCCTGTTGTCACCTATGTCCACACTGTTGACATAGGCCTTTGTCAGTGTCCCTTCCCAAGTCCCTGTGGTATTCATGAATTGCCTGGCATGTTAACACCACTAGAAACCTTAGCATCATCTTGTGCTTCTATGGATTTGATCATAGAGATTAACACTTGCTTAAGTTCATGTTCAAAAGCTGAGAGTGTGGGCGTGGTGGCGCACGCCTTTATTCCCAGCATTCAGGAGGCAGAGGTAGGAGGATCACCATGAGTTCCAGGCCACCCTGAGATTACATACTGAATTACAGGTCAGCCTGGGCTACAGCAGAACCCTACCTCAAAAAACCAACAACAGGAGAGTTCATGTTCAAGTCCTCAGGCCACAATGGAGTTGGAGTTCAAAGGCGTGTGACCCCTTCTGGAAAGGCATACCAGCTCTGCCCTCTTTGTCTTAAAGATTGTTTCACCCCTCTGACATCACCTCTTCCCGTGTAGAACAAGGACAGTACAGTGCTTGTCTCCTGAGGTTATCCTGAGAAAAAATTTATGGAAAACCAAAGCCCTGGGGGACAGTAGGATAGTGTCCACATTGGTTGTTGCTATATCACATCCTTGACATCATGCTAATAGTTTCAGAATATGACCATGGGCCAGTCTGAACTCTTTCCCTGGGCTCAGGTGAAGGCCTGGGTTTTGACACCAGGCAGCTCTGTGTTTGATTGTCCTCTGTTAACTAACAGGGTGGTCATGACTCAATGTTTTTATCTGTAGAATGAGGTAGATGACATCACTTTGGCCTGCTTGTTACAGGAGGTGCATGTGGAAATTCCTTAGCTTGTGTCCACCATTTAGTCAGCTGGAAATGATAGCTATTCCCACAAAAACCTTGACCTAGGCCCGGCGTGATGATGCACACCTTTAATCCCAGCACTTGGGAGGCAGAGGTAGGAGGAGCACTATGAGTTCAAGGCCACCCTGAGACTACATAGTGAATTTCAGGTCAGCCTGAGCTAGAGTGAGACCCTACCTCAAAAAAACAAAAAGCAAAAAAGAAAGGAAGGAAGAAAGAAACCTTGACCTAGCCAAAGGGCCTGCTTTGGATGAAGCATCAATAGGCGTGTGTAGGACACAGACTTTAGATGATAAAGGGGTATGAGTTAAATGTTGTAAACAGTTCTCTGACAGTCTGAGTCTTTCCTCCCACAGGGTCAAGAATTCTTTGCCGGATTCTGTTCTCTCCTCTTCAGGATGGGCTGGGGGCGATGAGGGGGGCGGGGTTCCACATCTGTTGACCTTGGCTCTGTGGGTAGGGCCTGCAGGTAATGAGTGGCCTGATTTACTCTGCACACTGAGAAATCCTGTTCTTTTGTAGGTCTTCAATCCCTTACAATGGAGGCAAGCAGGCAGACCCGAGTGTCTCGTCCATACAAGATCAGCGAGTCTTCAAAGGTCTGTGACTTGTCAGTCCCCTGTTTCTGATTGCCTCTTTCTCACTGGTCTTGGGGTGCTGATCCCCTCAAAGTGGCTGCTGTGGCCTTCAGAGCTGCATCTGTACATAGTTTCTTTCTTTCACTCTGCATATCAGTATGGGAGTGGGCAGGATAAGAACTGTGAGATTTCTGCCTCCATATGGGCTCAACAACTCCAATGAGTAGGGGGTTGTGGCACACACCTTTAATCCCGTAATTTGGGAGGCAGAGGTAGGAGGATCACTGTGAGTTTGAGGCCAGCCTGGGACTGCAGAGTAAGTGCCAGGTCAGCCTGGGCTAGAGTGAGACCCTACCTTGGAAAAACAAAGCAAAACAAAAAAGAAACTGCCATATGGGGCTCATGGAGAACCCAGCCTCTGACCTTAAAGTAGGACCCTTGTAAAGGATCCAGGGTCTTCTTCCCTGCTCATCACTTGATTCTCTGGGACCCCCAAGAGTGAGCAAGGGTGGACTCTTCAGGAATAGGGAAGAGGAGTCCAGGGAGAAAGACTTGCCCAGCCAGGTGTAATGACACATATCTGTAATCCCATACTGGGGAGGTTGATGCAGGAAGATTGCCATGAGATTGAAGTTAGCCTGTACTACATAGTGAGCACCAGGCCAACCAGGACCACATCCAAAAAGAGGACTTGGAATGTGGCTCATCTAGCATGCACCTGATCTCCAGTTCTGCATAAACTGAGTGTGGTAGTGTACCCCTGTAACTCCAGCACTTGGGAGGTAGAGGCAGGCAGATGAGAAGTTCAGGGTCATCCTTAGCTACATAATTAGTTTGAAAGCTGAGCGTAGTGGCACACGCCTTTAATCCCAGCACTCGGGAGGCAGAGGTAGGAGGATCGCTGTGAGTTCGAGGCCACCCTGAGACTACATAGTGAATTCCAGGACAGCCTGAGTTAGAGCGAGACCCAAAAACAAAACAAACAGTAAGTTTGAGGCCAATCTAGGCTACTGGAGACCGAGTGTGTGTGTGTACATACATATGTATGTACATATAAAGGTTTTAGTAGGTTTGGTGGTACACACCTTTAATCCCAGCATTTTGAGAGGCAGAGGTACTAGGATTGCTGTGAGTTTGAGGCCAGCCTTGAGCTCAGGTCAGCCTGGGCTAAAGTTGAGACCCTACCTCAAAAAAAAAATTTTTTTTTTTTTTAATGCTAGGGAGATGGCTCAGCAGGTAAGAGCATTTGCCACAGAAGCATGAGGACTTGAGAGGGCCTGAGACCGTCTGAGTTCAGTTCCCCAGCATCCATGTAAAACAGTGAGCATGACCACACATGTCTGTTACCCCAGTCCTGTGTGGAGTGGACATTGGACAGTCACTGAGGCAAAAACAGCAGCATTGCTTTCAGAAACTTGGTCTTAGGGAAATAATCAGATGAATAATAGAGAAAGTCACCTGACATAAATACATGCAGACATACTCACCATATATGCACAAAGGCTTGGAAGAATCAAGAAACTGCATTAGGTGAAGGGTGTGTGAGCAGCCTGGAGAGCTAAGTGTAGGGGCTTCTGTGGGGACACGTCAGAGAAAAGTAGGGTATCATTTACAGGACAGGTTGCTTCTCCTGAGAACTAGTCTTTTGGTGCCATCCAGGTTTGTGGAAAAGGCTCTGCCAAATCTTGCCTGAAGGGTCTGGCCACTGCTCAGAGGGTTTGGCTGCAAAGAGTTGTCACTTTTTTTTTCTTGTTTTTTTTGAGGTAGGGTCTTGCTCTAACCCAGGGTGACCTAGAATTTACTATGTAGTCCCAGGATGGACTCGAACTCATGGCGATCCTCCTGTCTCTGCTTCCAGAGTGCTGGGATTAAAGGTGTGCGCCATCATGCCTGGCTGTCACTTTCCAAGTATGATAGCACTTTAGGGCCAGAACAGCAGCTTTTAGGAATGGGATTCTGTGTCCCTTGATCATGCTTCTAACCTCTTTAAAAAGATGCCAGAATACAGGCTAGAGAGATGGCTTAGCTGTTAAGGCATTTGCCTGCAAAGCCAAAGGACCCAGGTTCCATTCCCTAGGGCCCACGTAAGCCAGATGCGCAAGGTGGTGTATGTGTTCAGAGTTCATTTGCACTGGATGGAGGCCCTGGCACACCTGTTCTCTCTCTCTTTCTCTGCCTCTTTCTCTCTCCCTCAAATAAATAAATAGAAAATAAAATGCTTTTTTAAAAATTTTTATTATTTTGGTTTTTCAAGGTAAGGTCTCACTCTACCCCAGACTGATGTGAAATTCAGTATGTAGTCTCAGGCTGGCCTTGAACTCAAGTTGATCCCCCTACCTCTGCCTTGGCCTCGAACTCATGCGATCCTCCTACCTTTGCCTCCCGAGGGCTGGGATTAAAGGTGTGCGCCACCACACCCAGCAACAAAATGCTTTTGGGCTGGAAAGATGGCTTACCTGTTAAGAAGCTTGCCTACAAAGCCTAATGCTCTGAGTTTGATTCTCTAGTGCCCATGAAAAGCCAGATGCACAAAGTGATGCATGGGTCTGGAGTTCATTTGTAGTGGCTGGAGGACCCTGGCTTACTCATTCTGTTTGTCTCTTTTCTTTCTCTCTCTACTTGTAAATAAATAAATATATAAACATATATATATATATATATATGTATATGTATATATGTATATATATGTATGGTTTTTCGAGGTAGGGTTTCACTCTAGTCCAGGCTGACCTGGAATTCACTATGTAGTCTCAGGGTGGCCTTGAACTCATGGTGAACCTTCTACCTCTGCCTCCTGAGTATTGGGATTAAAGGTGTGCGCTTAAATAAATAAATTTTTTAAAAGATGCTAACATCCTTAGTGCACCGTTTGCGTTTGTATACATCCAGCACATCCATGTAACCCCCAGTGGAAGAAAACTGAGGTCAGTAAAATTGCTCTCTGCCCCTCCTGCCATGCTCTGTGCTCACCAACTGGCTTTCCTGGTGCTCCTGTGTGTAGTTGTATCACACAGAGGGCGGCCACTGGGGCTCCTTGGGAGACTCCAGGCAGCGGCAGGTTGTTCTTCCTCAGGGATGGGGTCTGTCTGCCGTGAGCCTGCAGTGGGGCTGCCCCTGTTCTTTCAGCTTCCGCAATAAGATCCAGTTCTGTGCTAACAGGAAGCACACCTGTCTGCTGAGCTCTGCTGGACCATCAGTGGCCCCTCATCATCTGTGGTGTCCCATCACCACTTCCCCCCACACACCTACCTCTGTCACCCCCTGTGTTTGATGAGGCACTAAAGTCAGAAATAAGGATTGAAGAGGACTGATATTGGTCAAGAAATGTTGGGAATGATGCCAAATTCTTACTGGGGTCCTGGGGCTGGGGAGAGTGTGTGGGGGAAGCTGCCATTTCTGCAGCTGAAATGCCAGAACAGGTAAGGCCAGGTGGGGAAGGAAGAAGGTGTCAGACACAGTTGCTGTGCTCTTCCCTCCACCCCACCCCTACTCAGTGAGGTTGGTGTCCTGGGCTCTCCTGATCCACCCAGCACCTCACCACTATAGGACTCAGTGGGCCTACCTGCTTCTCTAGGAACACTGAGCCATTATGGTCCTTTGTCACCTGTCAATTTCTTGCCTTTGGTCCACCTGGGAGGTGCTCAGACCAGTCCTGCTGGAGGCCAGCAGGGCCTTGCTGGGAGAGGAGCCAACATTAAAAAATGGTCGTGGGGGAGCCTAGGAGAAGTGGTGTTGTTACGGAAGAGCAGCAGAGCCTGGCCCACTGAGTTAGGAGGGACTTATCTGTCTTCCTCAGACTGTGGGAAGGTGGTAGAGTGACCAGACACAGAAGGAAGTAAAGAAACTCCACTACAAAGGCATCTGCTGCAGAAAAGAGCAGATTCAAAAGGGGAGTAAAAGAGGAAAGGGGGTGTAGCTATAGCTTCACATGCACAAAACCCTGGGTTCCATCTCTCTTTTTTATTTATTTTTTATTTTTTATTTTTATTTTTTGGTTTTTCGAGGTAGGGTCTCACTCTGGCCCAGGCTGACCTGGAATTCACTATGTAGTTTCAGGGTGGCCTTGAACTCACGGTGATCCTCCTACCTCTGCCTCCCAAGTGCTGGGATTAAAGGCGTGCGCCACCACACCCGGCTGATTCCATCTCTTAACACCACACAAACTGGCATGGTGGTGTACCCCTGTCATCCTGGTACTGGTATTTTGGTAGTTATTGAAAGATCAGAAGTTCATGGTCATCCTTGGCTACATGCTGAGTTTGAGGCCAGCTTGGGATATATGAGATGGTAAGAGCACTGTCACTAGAAGCTTGGGGAGAACGGGTTCAGTCCTTGGTCACGCCAGCACACTGCTGACCCCCAGGTAGCTCCTGGCCATGCTTATCTCGTCCAGTCACACTTGCACTTCCTGAAACTACCCAGTCTTCTCAGTTGTCCTTGAATAGACCAGCTACTGCTTGAGATTTTTAAACAGTCTGTTTTCCCAGAGTTGAGCTGCTTTTTCCTCTCCCCCTTCCTCCTCTGTCTAGCTGTTCCCAAACTCATGAGCCCAAGTGATCCTCCACCCTCCACTCCTGAGTAGCTAAGACTACAGGCATGTCATTGTGCTGGGTTCTCCTCTCTCCTTTCTTACTTTCTTTTTAATTTTTTTTTTTTTTTTTTTGGTTTTTGTTTATCAAGATAGGGTCTTGATTTAGTCCAGCCTAAACTGGAATTCGCTGTGTAGTCTAGTCTGGCTTCAAACTCATAACGATCCTCCTATCTTGGCCTCCTAAGTGCTGGGATTAAAGGTGTGTGCCTCTGAATCCAGCCTCTTTCACTTCTCTTATATTGAGTAGATAAAGCAGTGTGCGAAACACTCATTTGGGCCTGGTGCGTCTCTGCATGCAACATTCAGTAGATGTCTTCAACTGGAGGTCGTCAAGCCAGTTTGTAGTCTTTAAAAAAATAAAAGAAGAAGAATTGTCTATTTATTAGAGACAGAAAGAGGCAAATAGAGACAAAAAATAAAAAGAGAAAGAATGGGTGTGCCAGGGCCTCAAACTCACAGCGATCCTCCTACCTCAGCCTCCTGAGTGCTGGGATTAAAGCTGTGAGCCACCACACCTGACTATTCTTATTAAATACATTCATTTCAGTATAGCCTGGAGAATAAATCAAATCAAAACAAATCTCAGTTCTGCCATGTACACATTCCTAGGGGACTAGGGGCAAGTTTATTATTCCCTTGAACCTCTGTTTTCCTCATATGAAAAATGGGGTTGTAATAGATGTTCCCTCAGGGAGTTGCTGTGGTGTGACATGTGGTGCTAAGTGAGAGAGCAGACCCAGCATGACTCACAGGCAGCACAGGAGCCCTATGAAGGCAGCACTGCTGCACGCCATGCTTCCCTTATCCCTGGGTTCACAGACGAGGTCCCAAAGCACCTGTGTCAGTTGATTGTAATGGCTGCCACCTTCTGGGATTAAGCAGTGGAAATAGGGGTCATGCTGTGTAGAGTGACAGTGTATATAAGGCAGAGAAGGCTTCCTCCTGTGTACAGAGCCTCTGAGCCAATAGAGCTGCCCTCTGTGGTGTTCTGACTCATGAATGCCCTAAAACTAAGTGCTGAGTGCCCTTCTGTACTGTGAGGCAAGGAACTGAAGGCACAGAGAGGTTATGCTGCTAACCTAAGACCACACAACAGAGCTAGAGTCCAGACTCAGGTTCCACCTGACGTTTGGGGCTTCCTCCTGAGGTGCTGCACTCCTCTAGTAGGAAAGCACTTTCAGACATAATTGTCAGTCGACCATCGTGGCACATGCCTTTAATCCCAGCCTTCAGGAGGTCAAGGTAGGAGGATCACCACGAGTTCAAGTCTGACCTGGGACTACATAGTGAATTCCAGGTCAGCTTGGGCTAGAGCAAGACCCTACCTCAAAAAAAGGGGGGCACGGGTGTGGTGGCACACGCCTTTAATCCCAGCACTTGAGAGGCAGAGGTAGGAGGATTGCCGTGAGTTTGAGGCCACCCTGAGACTACAAAATGAATTCCAGGTCAACCTGGGCTAAAGTGAGACCCTACCTCAAACAAACAAACAAAAAAAAAAAGTGTGTGTGGGGGAGCTGGAGAGATGGCTTAGCAGTTAAGGCGCTTGCCTGCAAAGCCAAAGGACCCAGGTTCAATTCCCCAGAGCCCACATAAGCCAGATGCACAAGGTGGCACATGCATCCAGAGTTCATTTGCAGCAACTGGACCTGGCACACTCATTCTCTCTCTTTGCCTCTCTCTCTCTCAAGTAAATGAATAAAAATAAAACATTTTTTAATTGGGGGGGGGTCCCTGGAGAGATGGCTTAGCGGTTAAGGCACTTGCCTGTAAAGCCAAAGGACCCAGGTTCAGTTCCCCAAAACACACATAAGCCAGATGCACAAGGTGGCACATGCGTCTGGAGTTCAGTTGCAGTGGCTGAATGCCCTGGTGTGCTCATTCTCTTTCTCTCTCTCTCTCTAGTAAATAAATAAAAATAAAAGTTTTTTTTTTTTGGTTTTTTGAGGTAGGGTTTCACTCTAGCCCAGGCTGACCTGGAATTCACTATGGAGTCTCAGGGTGGCCTCGAACTCACGGCGATCCTCCTACCTCTGCCTCCCGAGTGCTGGGATTAAAGGCGTGCGCCACCACGCCCGGCTAAAATAAAATATTTTTAAAATAACAAAACAACTCTGGCATTACCCAGAGGGAGAGCAAGGGAAAGAAAGATGGGGAAAAGAAAGCTTTAGTATTCTATTTATAAAGATGGAAGGAGGTAAGAGGGAGAGAAAGTTAGTTCTTGGGGATGATATTTCAGAAGGAGGGTCTGCAGTGCTATCTGATGTTGTATTTCTGTGGTGCCTTCCCTGCATCTGAAGATGGCTGTGCCCTCTGGACTACAGTGGGCTGGCTGCACAGGCCAGGGGTGGGGGCAGGCTGGGACTCCCTCTCCTGACCTCCTCCTCTGTGCAGGTGTACCATTGGACTGACCACTCCACCACCGTGCTGCAGCGGCTGAATGAGCAGCGGCTGCGTGGCCTCTTCTGCGACGTGATCCTGGTGGCCGATGAGCAGCATGTGCCAGCCCACCGTAACCTGCTGGCCGTGTGCAGCGATTACTTCAACTCCATGTTCACCCTGGGCATGCGTGAGGCCTTCCAGAAGGAGGTGGAGATGTTCGGCACCTCTTATGTGGGGCTCAAGGCCGTGGTGGACTTCCTGTACGGCGGTGAGCTGGTGCTGGATGGCGGCAACATTGACTACATCTTGGAGACGGCACACCTGCTGCAGATCTGGACAGTGGTGGACTTCTGTTGTGAGTACCTGGAGCAGGAGGTGAGCGAGGACAACTACCTGTACCTGCAGGAGCTGGCCTCCATCTACAGCCTTAAGCGGCTTGATGTCTTCATTGATGACTTTGTGCTGAGCCACTTTGGCACACTGTCCTTCACGCCTGACTTCCTGCAGAGTATCTCTGTGCAGAAGCTGTGCTTGTACCTCAGCAGCAGCCGGGTGCAGCACGAATGCGAGCACGACCTGCTGCAGGTGGCCCTGCAGTGGCTGACGCAGCAGCCAGAGCGCGAGACACATGCCCACCGTGTGCTGGAGAACATCCACTTCCCACTTATTCCCAAGAACGACCTGCTGCACCGTGTCAAGCCGGCTGTGAGTGCCCTACTGCCCCGCGAGGCCGACTGTGAGAGCTTTATTGAGGAGGCTGTGCACTACCACGACAACTTGGCTGCGCAGCCTGTCATGCAGACCAAGTACACCGCACTGCGTACCAACGAGGAGTGCCTGCTGTTCGTGGGCGGTGAGGTCTCTGAGCGGTGCCTGGAGCTCAGTGATGATACTTGCTACCTGGATACCAAGAGCCAGCAGTGGGTCACGGAGACACCCCTGCCAGCCTGCCGGAGCCACCACTGCGTCGCCGTGCTGGGGGGCTTTATCTTCATTGCGGGTGGCAGCTTCTCCAGGGACAACGGAGGGGATGCAGCCTCCAATCTTTTTTATAGGTATGACCCCCGCTGTAAACAGTGGATCAAGGTGAGATTAAAGCAGATTCCTTCTTTACTCTTGAGGCCTCTATCTCTAACCTCACCTGGGCTTCCCCTTCCTCCTCTCTGGCCCTCACAGCTGTCCTGCGTCTGAGGGAGGTGTGATGAGAAAGTGACTGTGTCATTCCCACACTCCCCAGGCCTGCACCCTGGTTGGGGTTGGGAGGGCTGACCAATAATCTAGGGCTGGTTGTTGTCCAATGCTTCACTGTCAGTGGCCTTCCTGCCCTGGTGCGAATGCCCTGGGCCTCAATGTCCCTTCCAGAAGTCCCTTACCCCATGTGGCCTTTGAGTGTTTGAACTGAGGGCAGTGTACATTCTGAATTTTACTTAATTTTAGCTAATAGATGTTAGGTTTATGTGCCCTCACAAGGCTCCAGACATCAAACCATTCCATGTGCCTCTGAGCCTCTTCTGGGCCCCCCTTATTTTTATTTTTTTTTTCGGAGTAGGGTCTCACTCTAGCTCAGGCAGACCTGGAATTCACTATGTAGTCTCAGGGTGGCCTTGAACTCATGGAGATCCTCCTACCTCTGCCTCCTGAGTGCTGGGATTAAAGGCGTGCACCACCACACCTGGGCCTCCTCTGGGCCCTTCTTATGGAGAGGTTTCTGGAGCAACTTTCAGGAGGCCACACCCAATGGGGCTGAGGCTGGTGTGGTGACTGATTCTTACAAAAGCAAGAGCCTACGCATGAGCCTAGCTGGGCTAATGTGAGGCCAGGGTTTTAGGCTGGTCCCTTAACCTCACAAAATTACTCAGACAAATGCATTTGTCCTTGCTGAGGTCAAGGGGTTGATAGCCCATGTTGATTGGCATGTGCCTCATGTAGGTGAGGTTCCCTTTCTCTGACAAACACCCTCCAGACTTGCCACCCTTCAAACTCTGTCTTTATGCTCATACCTCCGCACTACTTATTTCAGTGTTCACTGAGCTTAACAGAACAGCTGGGCATAGTGGTTCTCGCCTGTAATCCCATCACATGGGAGGCTGAGGCAGGAGGATTGCCATAAGTTTGAGGGCAACCTGGGCTACATAAGTAAGTTCCAGGCTAGCCTAATCAATAGATTAAAAGCTTATCTCAGGGAGAAAAAAAAAATGGACTACTAGGTGGGAGGAGGAAGTCCCAGCTTTGGAGTCTGTCTCCAGAAGCTTTATGACAGTGGTAGCCCAGATGTGTGGACTCCTACCAGACCCTGTGCCACTGTGTCCTGCTGGGATTGTGAAGGTTGGAGCTTCTACTTCCTAACTTCCTGTGGCGTGTCACTTTCTGTTAACATGGCATTTAAGTCTTTATGATATCTAGGGCTGAGGGTGTATGTAGCCCATGGCAGAGCACGTGCGTGGCATGCATGAAGCCCCAGCTTCCATCCCCAGCACTGTAAACAAACATGGAGGAAGGGAAAGGGAAAGAGCATTTTTCCTACTTTAGAAAAATCTCTGACTTGTTGGGTCTAGCCTTTGAGGCTGACCACATGGCCAAACCAGCTGGAGGATGTCCCCTTGCCCCTCTGCCTTCCCCATGGAAGCTTTGGGCTTGATAATTCCTGCCAGAAGTCCTGCTCTTGGCTCAAGCTCACCACCTTCCCCAGTTTACTTGGCCACTGTCTCACCCTTCAGGGCCACTCTATACACAGTTGGGGAATGTGGTACCAGGTGGTGATGCTGTTTCGGATATGGGGAAGGGAGGCTTCAGACATCTCATCCTCACAGATGGCCTCCATGAACCAGCGCCGCGTGGATTTCTACCTGGCCTCCATCGAGGACATGCTGGTGGCAGTTGGTGGCCGGAATGAAAATGGAGCGCTGTCTTCTGTAGAGACGTACAGTCCCAAGACCGACTCCTGGTCCTACGTGGCTGCCTTGCCAAGGTGATACTTTCATGAGATAAAGGTCAGATGGCTCAGATTCAAGGGAAAATCTCCTGTCTCCTGTGTAGCGGTAGGTGGACCATGAGCCCCATGGGCTGTGGCCATGGAAAGCCAGCCTCTTGTTTCAGACCATGAGTGCTGCTGTCAGCTGTGCCACCAGGGCAAGCTCCCCAGTGTTTGTGTCCACTGAGTTCAGAGACTGATTGAGTTTGGACAGTAGGCGACTTCCTGGAAGACCCACAGGTATAGACAGGAGTATTTAGGGAGCTGAGGCCCCACCCACTTGGGCTCCATTTCCATGTCTGCAGAGGGGTTGGAGCAGTTTCTTGTGGGAAGATTAGAAGGCCAGTCTTGCTATGGGGTACACCAGGCATCTTGGGGACTTTGTCTCCCAAAAGTTAGAAGGGTGTATGAGGTGGGAGTATACTTGTGTTTCATAGTAACAGTTGGGCTGGGTATGGTGGTTCATTGCATCATCTCAGCACCCAGGAAGCTGAGGGCAGAGGATTGCGGCGAGTTGGAGGCCAGCCTCAGCTACATAGTGAGACCCTGTTCACATACATTAAGTGTGGCTGGGCCATGAGTCCCTGCCCTTCCAGGTCCTAGGCGAACACTATCATGTAGATCATAAGAGGATCCAGGAAGCCCGGGAGTAATTCCCAGACACTGCTGGGAAGTAGGTGGCACTTCTGGTGACCACAGCAGCTCTCTGGTTGCTTGGATCAGTCCCTGGGTCTCATAGTAGTCTGGTGGGTGGAAAGATACAAGTCCTCACCTAACCCAGGGTGGCAGTGAGTGAATGGGGCAGGTTATTTGTGTGAATAGTGACTGTCCCAGGCCAGCCAGAACCCATGGGCCCCTGAGTTTGGGTGCGTTATCACCATTTTTCCAGGTGTAGTTAGGCCTAGCAGTCATGTGCAGCACATTTGCTGTCCCCTCTGCCCCAGGCCACCAGTGTGGTCATGTGATTCCTAAGAGGTTCGTCTGCCATGTGGTTACCACCTGTGCTGCCCTTCCCTCATTCCCTTGTTGCGTGCTCCCTTCTGCCTGTTCTTAACTGTTGTGACCATGGTCCTGCCCCTGGCCTTCTCCAGACCTGACTCCCACTAAGTTGCTACCACACAGAATTTCATGACTTTGTTCCTGAGTTTTGTGGGGGTTTTGGCTTGGGGGGTAATTTTTTTTAGTTCAGATTATTTTCACGTGTCTATATGTGTATAGGCACACCATGGGCCTCTTGCCTCTGCATATGAACACACATGGCACATTTTGTGTCTGGCTTATATGGAGCCTATAGGTTTTGCAAGGAAGTGCCTTTACTGCTGTCATTTTCTCAATCCCTTTTTTTTTTTTTTTTTTTTTTTTTTTTTTGGTTTTTCAAGGTAGGGTCTCAGTTTAGCTCAGGCTGAGGCTGACCTGGAATTCTCTATGTAGTATCAGGGTGGGCTCGAACTCAATGGTGATCCTCCTACCTCTGCCTCCCGAGTGCTGGGATTAAAGGTGTGTGCCACCACACTGGGCATGTTTTTGGTTTTTTGAGGTAGGGTCTCGCTGTAGCCCAGGCCGACTTGGAATTCCCTATGTAGTCTCAGGGTGGCCTCGAACTCACGGCAGTCCTCCTATTTCTGTCTCCCAAGTTCTGGAATTAAAGATATGTGCCACCATGCCCAGCAACCCCTGTTTTTGGAAGCAGGTTCTCACTCTAGCCAAAGCAGTTCTTGAATTCATGGCAATCTTACCTCAGCCTCTTGAGTGCTGGGGTTATATGAGCCACCACATCTGACTTGATTTTGTTATTTTTTAACCTTTGTTTACACATTTTTGTCTCCTTTTTTCCTTTTCAAGTTTCAATAATGTTTAGAGGAGTCTTGTGCTTACTGAAAGTAAGAGTTTCCAAGCTCCCCCCTTGGCACAATTCTCTTGTTGATCTCTTGCACTGGCACACAGTTAACACTGCTGAGCCCATGGTGACATGATAGGGAAGACCACCCTTGGTGTCACACAGTCTTGTGGGTTTTAACAAATATGTAGGAGCACATGCCCGCCCCTACAGCATCACTCAGAAGTGTCCATTTTCTCTCAACTCCCTGAACCACCCCCTTCTGCCCATACCCTGACCCCACTGATTTCACATCTGTTGTCTTTCCTAGGATATCCTCATAGCTGATGGTGTACCTTGTCTTTTTTTCTCTTTCTGTTTTGCCTTATTTATTTGCAAGCAGAGAAAGAGAGAGAGAGACAAACAGAATGGGTGTACCAGAGCCTCCAGCCACTGTAAATTCCAGATGCATGGGCTACTTGGTTCATCTGGCTTTATGTGGGTACTGGGGAATGGAACCCAGGTCATTAGGCTTTGAAGGCAAGCATCTTAACTGCTGAGCCATCTTTTTTTTTTTTAAAGATTTTATATTTATTTATTTATTTATTAGAGAGAGGGAGAGAGAGTGAGTGAATGAGAATGGGCGCATCAGTGCCTCTTAGCCACTGCAAACAAACTCCAGATTATGCACCACCATGTGCATCTGGCTTACATGGGACCTGGAGAATCGAACCTGGGTCCTTAGGCTTTGCAGGCATGCACCTTAACTGCTAAACCATCTCTCCAGCCCATGCTGAGCCATCTTTAAGCCCTAATAAATAAATTAAAAAAAATTAGTCTGGGCATGATGGCACGCTTTTAATCTCAGCACTCAGGAGGCAGAGGTAAGAGGATCATTGTGAGTTCAGCCTGGGACTACAAGAGTGAGTTCTAGATCAGCCTGGGCTAGAGTGAGACTAAGGAAGACATATCCAGTGTCACCCTCTGTCTTTAGCAAACACACACATATACACATGTACCCATATATGTACATATGTAAACACCACACACACACACACACACACACACACACACACACACAGGCAAAAAATTGTTAGCATTCATTACACAAAACAGTTTCGTGATGATGTCTTGAGGCAGGGTCTCACTGTAGCCCAGGCTGGCCTAGAACTCACTGCAGTCCTCCTATATTTGCCTTCCCAGTGCTAGGATAAAGGTGTGCCACACTGAACCCAGGGCCTTGTGCGTCCTAGGGCCAAGTGCTTTACCAGTATGCTACATCTCTAGCCCTTGTGATGAGATGACATTTGCATTCATGTTTCTAATGTACTTTGGCCATATTTACAATCCCTCATTACCCTCTTCTGTTCTCTCCTACTGGTCCTCTGCACTTCTTTTCTTCCCTCTGATGCATCATTTGACCAGGTGCATGTCTGTGTTTAAATAGAATATCACCACAGTTATCCCTAGCCATTAAGAGAACCAGGTGGAACTGTGGAAATTCACAGGGCACAGAATGGGGACCTGAGGCAAGGCTGCCCACTTTCCCCCTTGGCCAGTGATGGTTTCCTGCTCCCTTCTTTTTCTCTTACCCTCATGATCCCTCAAGAAGCAGGATGCTCCCATTTGGCAGAGAAGTCCAAGTATCTGGCTTGCTCAGCCCTGAACCCTTCTCTGTCTCTGCAGGTTCACCTATGGCCATGCAGGCACCATCTACAAAAACTTCCTGTACATCTCGGGGGGCCACGACTACCAGATTGGCCCGTATCGCAAGAACCTGGTGTGCTATGACTACCGGACTGACGTGTGGGAGGAGCGGCGGCCCATGACCACTGCTCGTGGCTGGCACAGCATGTGCAGCCTGGGTGATACCATCTACTCCATCGGGGGCAGTGACGACCACGTTGACTCCATGGAGCGCTTTGACGTTCTGAGTGTGGAGGCCTACAGCCCACAGTGCAACCAGTGGACCTGCGTGGCCCCCCTGCTGCAGGCTAACAGTGAGTCAGGTGTGGCCGTGTGGCAGGGCCGCATTTATATTCTGGGTGGCTATAGCTGGGAGCACACCACCTTCTCCAAGGCTGTGCAGGTGTATGACCATGAGGCTGACCGCTGGAGCAGAGGCCCTGACCTGCCGAAGTGCATTGCTGGTGTGTCAGCCTGTGTGTGTGCCCTGAAGCCGCGGCTAGAAGACAAGAAGAAAGGCAAGGCCAGGCAGCACCAGGACCACGGTGAATGACAGCCACTCTCCCATTCTGGCTGCATTCTATACTCATAGCAGCTTTTTTTGTACTTTTATGATCCTTGGTATTTCTATGATATCACAGTAACCAATGATTAAACATTCTACATAACTTTACATATTATCTTGCTTGAATACTTAAACCTAGACCCAGATAGCCAACATCCCCTTCCCACAGCATGCACTCTGAGGGTCTCTGTGACTATCCCCTGAAAGTGGCTAGCACACAGGTTATGCAGAAACTTTTGTAGTGAAACTTGGGGTCTCAAAGTGCTATTTCAGATCAGACCACCCAGTCTGTGCTCCCCAAACCTCACTGAGCTCTGCAGATTCCCAGGCCTCTCTGAGGGTACTCCAGTTCAAGACTCCTGGTGTGGAACTAGCTGGAGGCAGGCCCAGAGACTCCTTTGAGCTTGTTCCTTGGGTACTGAGCATCACTCCACAGTCGCAGGCAAGACCCAGTATGGGGACCCCATCAGAGCAGGTAAGGGGCTCTGGGCCCAGACCCCTAGACATTTGAGACCCAGGAACTCTTGCTTTTCTTATTGATTTGTGTCAGTTCACTCCTGAATATTCCATTTTTTCCCAACTGGTACCCTTTATAAAGTCTAAAAGGTAACTAAGAAAGGCAGGAGAATGGCCTGAGTGTGTTGTAAGCTGTGCTCTATAATTAGCTGCCCCTGACAACCATCTTATTACCCAGGAAGAAAAGATGGCCATTCTAGAACCTGTGGTCATCCTTCTGGGCTGAGGCTCTGAGCAGTCATTGGGAGTGTGTACAGGTGAGCACTCTGGTCCCCAGAGTTGGTGGCCCAGAACCATCACCCAGAGTAAGCAACATGCCCTGGCACCTGCTGTTAGTGACAGCCCTGCTGGTAGCCCCCCCCCCCCCCTCTCTCTGTCTCTGTCTCTCTCTCTCTCTCAGGAGGTAGCTTACCTACACTGGCCTCAACTCAAAGCAATCTGCAATCCTGCTTAAGCTCCCTAAATGCTAAGGTTACAGGTGTGTACCATCGTACCCAGTCAGATTCTATTGTGTACTGTCCACAACATGTCCCTTACATGACAGGTAAAGATGAAATCTGCACTAGCTCCCCCAGGTGATAACGTCTTCCAGCTTCCTGTGCTGCTGATAGACGTCCAGTGCTTCCTTTTGAATGGGCGGCTGCCATGTGCTCACCTGTGATGATCGTCCCAGAGCTGGTAACCTGTGGCCCCAGCCTGTGTGCATGCAAAGCACGGTGGGAAGATGGGGTGGGAGTCAGGTGGGTATTAGGATCGGTACCTCCAAGGAAATTCCTGATGGCTGGACGAGCAAGCTTCTAGACTCACTGTTAACATGTTAGAAAGAGAAAAGCCTCAGCTTGCCAGCTACTGTTTTGAATTTTTTTTTTTTTCAAGGTAGCGTCTCAGTCTAGCTCAGGCTGACTTGGAATTCGCTAAGTAGTCTCAGGGTAGCCTCGAACTCATGGCGACCCTCTTACCTCTGCCTCCCGAGTGCTAGGATTAAAGTGTGCACCACCATGTCCAGCTGTTTTGATGTTTTGTTTGATAATATTTTTATTTGTGAGGAGAGAGCAAAGTATGGTGTGCAAGGGCCTCTTGCCATTGAAGGCTAACTCCAGATGCCACTTTGTATCTGGCTTTACATGAGTTGGGGAATTAGACCAGGGCCAGCAGGCTTTGCAAGCAAGCACCTCTAACCACCTAGTCATCTCTCCAGCCTCCCTTACCCCCAGTGTTTTTTTTATATTTGAGATAAGGTCTCACAAGCCCAGGCTGGTCTGGAACTTCATAAGTAACTGGAGTTGACCTTGAACTTATGATCCTCCTCCTTCCTCCACTAAACGAGTGCTGAGATTGCAAGCGTGCCTGCCATGCCGGCTTCTCAGCTCACCTTCATTTCTGTTTCTCTTTACATGCACTTCTTTACCAGTCTCCAGGTTTGCCATGGCTGTTCCCCCTCTTCAGGGAGAGGTGGGCATGGCTTGGGCATTGAAGGCTTCAGAGCCTGGCCTCTTTCTCTGTTACTCAAATAAATAAAAACAAAATATTAAAGAAAAAAAAAACAGAGGTAGATGGGCCAGGCACGGTGGTGCACGCCTTTAATCCCAGCACTCAGAGGTAGGAGGATTGCTGTGAGTTTGAGGCCAACCTAAGACTATGTAGTGAATTCCAGCTCAGCCTGGATTAGAGTGAGACCATCGAAAAAACAAAAAATAAATAAAACACACACACACACCCCCATTCACCCCTGCAGTCCCAGCCCCTAGGGAGGCCAAGGCTGGAGGAGCTCTTAAACTGGAGAGTTCCAGGTTGGCATGTACAACATAGTGAGACCTTGTCCCCAGAACAAAATGTCCATAGATGGCCTGGGCCACTTTGCTGTCCTTAACTCTTGGTTGGTGATGCAGACACTGTGATGTTAGGACTCCCAAGCAGAGCTTGGTGACCTTGCTGTGGACAGAACTACAGGTGCAAATGCCTCATGCCTGCCCTAATGATAAGGTGAGGGGAGGATTTAGCTGAGGCCTAAGTAGCCAACCCTGGGGACTAGCAAGAGTCCTTTCCTATGAAGCCCAGAGCCGTGAGTTCAGCTGCATTGACCTGTGTCCAATGTACCCAAGCACCTTGGCCCCTACCACCCCTTACAGTGGTCATCCTTCTTCACCCTGGCCCCCATGGTGTGGAGCATAGCCAGCAGCAGTCAGTCCCAGTCTCATCTTTGATTGGACCCTCAGCCTTGGGGATCAAAGCTGCAGGCAGCTAGCTGTGCTCTGGGCCTCTTGGGGTCTCCACAGAAGCTGCTGGATGCCATGGGGAGCAAGTGGGGCCCTCTAAGATGTCCTTGTAAAAGACTGGGCAACCCCTGGAGATCCCTGGAAAGCCTGTTTAAATGCCAAGCTGGCTGTTTTTAGAGGTTTTTGAACTATTTTGGTACATTTGTTTGTTTCTTCCCCTCTACCCAGTTAGGGTCTCATTCTAGACCAAGCTGACCTGGAACTCACTGTAGCTCCAAGCTGCTCTCGAACTCACATCTACCTCAGAGACATGAGCCACCATGCCCTGGTTATTTTGATACTTTGTTGTTGTTTCCAGATAGAGTCTTGCTCTAGCCCAGGCTGACTTGGAATTCACTATGTGGTCTCAGGGTGGCATTGAACACTTGGCAATCCTCCTACCTCTCTGCCTCTCAAGTGCTGGGATTAAAGGTGTGCTCCACACACCTGGCTCAGAATGCTCAATTCTTGAAACATGTTACAATGGTGTGTCTGCCAGGGTGTGCATCACTGTATAATCCTCGTCAGTGAGTGCCTGTGGCAGTAATCTTCGTTTCTATTTAACACTCTGTCCATATGAAATGAACCTCTTGGGTTGGGTGTGGTGGCTCATGCCTTTAATCCCAGCACTCTTGGGAGGCAGAGGTAGGAGGATCACTGTGAGTTCAAGGCCATCCTGCGACTAGAGTTAAGTTCCAGGTCAGCTTGGGCTAGAGCAGGACCCTACCTCAAAAACAAACAAAATCCTACCTTGAAAAAAAAAATCTTTGAAGGGTTGGGTGGATGGCTCAGTGGTTGAAGTTGCTTGCTTATTGTGGCGGTTTGATTCAGGTGTCCCCTATAAATTTAGGTGTTCTGAATGCTAGGTTCCCAGCTGATGGAGATTTGGGGATTAACGCCTCCTGGAGGCAGTGTATTGTTGAGGGCAGGCTTATGGGTATTACAGCCAGTGTCCCCTTATCAGTGTTGGTCACACTCTCCTGTTGCTATTGTCCACCTTATGTTGACCAGGGGGTGATGTCCACCCTCTGCTCATGCCATCATTTCCTCCCTGCCATCATGGAGCTTCCCCTTGAGTCTATAAGCCAAAATAAACACCTTTTTTCCCAAAAGCTGCTCTTGGTCTGGTGAGTTCTACCAGCATTGTGAACCTGACTGCAACACTTACAAAGCCTGTAGGCCTAGGGGTCCATTTCTCAGTACCCACATAAAGCCAGATGCACAAGATGGCGCATGTGTCTGAAGTTCTAGGTAGGGTCTTGCTGCAGTCCAGACTGACCTGGAACTTACTCTGTAGTCTTAGGCTGGCCTTGAACTCACAGCGATCCTCCTACCTCTGCCTGCCTCCTGAGTGCTGGGATTAAAGGTGTGTGTCACTTTTATTTTTTTCCCCCTTTTTATTAACAACTTCCATGATTGTAAACAATATCCCATGGTAATGCCCTCCCTCCCTCCACTTTCCCCTTTGAAACTCCATTCTCCATCATATCTCCTCCCCTTCATAATCAGTCTATCTTTTATTTTGATGTCATCATCTTTTCCTCCTCTTATGATGGTCTTGTGTTGTAGTGTCAGGCACTGTGAGGTCATGGATATCCAGGCCATTTTGTGTCTGGAGGAGCACGTTGTAAGGAGTCCTACCCTTCCTTTGGCTCTTACATTCTGTCTACCACCTCTTCTGCAATAGACCCTGAGCCTTGGAAGGTGTGATAGAGATATTGCAGTGCTGAGCACTCCTTTCACTTCTTTCCAGCACCATGATGCCTTCTGAGTCATCCCAATGTCACTGCCATCTGAAAAGAGAAGGTTCTCTACCAAAAGTGAGAGTAGCATTAATATATGGGTATGAACATTAAGAGAAGTGCTTACTGGGCAGTATGATGAGCATAGTATATACATTTAGCCAGACATCAGCAGATGTTACACCCCTAGGGCTCATGACTACCCCTATTTTTTTCAGTATTCCCTCCCATGGAGCGGGCTTCCAGTGCAATTAGAGGGCAGCTGGTTTCCACCATGACAGATGTGCCACTATTGTACCCATTGGCTCATTTGGCCTGGTGGGCAAAATTTAAGACTTGCAGTGTCCACTGTTGAGTATCTTCACTGGTGATTTCTCTCTCTCCCATTGAACTGCATGCAGAATGGCTTCTTCCAACTTTCTGTCTGCTGGTCTGCATGGAGGAGGTTATCAGCTCAGTTCCAGCAGGATTTACCTTTATTTTTTAAAATCATTTTTATTTATTTATTTGAGACACAGAAAGAGAGGAGGAGAGGAAAGGAGAAAAAGAATGGGACATGTCAGGGCCTCCAGCCACTGCAAACAAATTTCAGATGCATGTGCCACCTTGCACATCTGACTTAAGTGGTTCTTGGGGCATTGAACCTGGTCCTTTGGCTTTGCAGGTAAGTGCCTTAGCTGCTAAGCCATCTCTCCAGTGCCTAGCTTTTTTTCTTTTTAGGCAAGCCCAATAGACTGGCCATTTTTATGTTAGAGAATGAGAGAGAGAGAGAATTGGCATGCCAGGGCCTCCAGCCACTGTAATCCAACTCCAGACACATGTGCCACCTCATGGGCATGTGCAACCTTGCGTGCATCACCTTGTTTGTCTGGCTTATGTGGGATCTGGGGAGGGGAACATGGGTCCTTAGGCTTCACAGGCAAGCGCCTTAACTGCTAAGCCAACTCTCCAGGCCCAACTCTTTTATTTTTATTAGGTTTTTTTTGTTGTTGTTGTTGTTTTTGGTTTTTAGAGGCAAGGTTCCATTCTAGCTCAGGCTCACCTAGAGTTCACTATGTAGTCTCAGTGTGGCCTTAAACTCATGGTGATCCTCCTACCTCTACCTCCTGAGTGCTGGGATTAAAGGTGTGCACCACCACACCTGCCTGGCTTCTCTCTCGTTTTTTTAATGAACCAATGAGTTTGATGATCAACGAGTTTAATGGTCAATGCATTTGATTAGGGTTACTTACAGGTGTGTTGGTAACTTACCAGTGGCTACAGCACTGAAGAAAATGAAGTGTCTTTCCCTACCCCCACCTAGCAGCCATTAACTGTCTGTTCATCCTCAGAGAGGTGGCTGGAGAGATGGATCAGGGTTACAGGTACATGCTTGCAAAGTCTGACAGCCCAGGTTCAGTTCCCCAGTACCCACATAAAGCCAGATGCACAAAGTGGCACTTGCATCCAGAGTTTGTTGGCAGTGGCAAGAGGCCCTGGTGCACCCACCCTCTTTCTTTCTTTCTTTCTTTTTTTTTTTTTTTTTTGGTGTTTTCGAGGTAGGGTCTCACTCTAGCCAAGGCTGACCTGGAATTCACTATGTAGTCTCAGGGTGGCCTTGAACTCACGGTGATCCTCCTACCTCTGCCTCCCAAGTGCTGGGATTAAAGGCGTGCGCCACCACGCCTGGCTTTTTTTTTTTTTTTTTTTTTTTTTACCCACCCTCTTTCTATCTTCGCAAATAATGTTTTTAAAAAAATTCTCAAAGAAGAGTTGGTTGTGGTGGCTCATGCCTTTAATCCCAGCACTTGATAGGCAGAGGATCGCTGTGAGTTTGAGGCCACTATGAGACTACATAGTGAGTTCCAGGTCAGCCTGGGATAGAGCGAGACCCTACCTTGAAAAAAAAAAATTTTTTCTCAGGGCTGGAGAGATTGCTTAGTGGTTAACGCCTGCAAAACCAAAGGACCGAGGTTCGGTTCCCCAGGACCCACGTAAGCCAGATGCATAAGATGGTGCATGCATCTGGAGTTTGTTTACAATGGCTGAAAGGAAGTTGTTTATAGTGGCTGAAGGTCCTGGTGCATCCATATTCTCTCTCAAATAAATAAAATAACTTAAAATAAAAAATTCAGAGAAGGATGGGACCTCATGAGTCCCACCTCCATGACAGAATGTTGACAGGTTAAATCTGAGGTAATTACAGCTGCTGAAAGTTCAAGGTGGCAAAGGCCACATCATGCCCAGACACCAGCAAGACAGTGCTCCCCAACATTTCACCCCTTCCTCTGACCTTATCTTCTTTCCATCCCTCTTCTGTGATGTGCCCTGAGCCTTGGGGTGTGGGTGGGGGTGATACTTATAATTTTTTTTTTCGAGGCAGGGTCTCACTCTAGCCCAGGCTGACCTGGAATTCACTATGTAGTCCCAGGGTGACATCGAACTCATGGCGATCCTTCTACCTCTGCCTTCCGAGTGCTGGGATTAAAGGCATGTGCCACCATGTCCTGGTCAGAGAAGCGTGTGCTGTACCATGTCCAGTTTAAAAGTTTTTTTTTTTTTTTTAAAGAAGCTTCTCTGACTAGGACATGGTGGCGCATGCCTTTAATCCCAGCACTCGGAAGGCAGAGGTAGAAGGATCGCCATGAGTTCGATGCCACCCTGGGACTACATAGTGAATTCCAGGTCAGCCTGGGCTAGAGTGAGACCCTGCCTCGAAAAACCAAAAAAAAAAAAAAAAAAAAAAAAAAAAGCTGCTCTCATTACAGTGGATGGCATCATGGTTATAACATAAATAAATACTTATTTATATAAGAGAAAGACAGAGGAAGGGGAGAGAGAGAGAACTGGAGAGATGGCTTAGCGGTTAAGGCACTTTCCTGTAAAGCCTAAAGAACCATGTTCGACTCCCCAGGACCCGCATAAGTCAGATGCATATGGTGGCACATGCGTCTAGAGTTCATTTGCAGTGGCTAGAGGCCCTGGTGTGCTCATGCTCTCTCAAATAAATAAATGAAAATAAGATATTTAAAAGAGAGAGAGGATGGGTGCATCAGGGCCTCCAGCCACTGCAAATGATTTCCAGATGTATGTGCCACCTTGTGCATCTGGCTTATGTGGGTCCTGGGGAGTCGAACCTGGGTCCTTTGCCTTCTGCTAATCCATCTCTCCAGTCCCAAACATAAATATTCACAAGGCAGTTTGATGGGCACCTCACATCCCTTTAGCAAAACATCAGCAGTAACTTCCCCATGAGGGCTTACGACCTCCCTAGCCACAAGCTTTTGACCAGGTTAACAGTATCAGACATGAATTCCCTCCTGTGGAGTTGGCTTCAAATCCAACCAGAAAGCAGTTGGTTGCTTGACAACAGCTATGCCACTATTGTACCACTGGCCACATTTGGCTGGCAGGTTGGTAGGGTAGCATTTTTTTTTTTTTTCGAGGTAGAGTCTCACTCTGGCCCAGGCTGACCTGGAATTCACTATGTAGTCTCAGGGTGGCCTCAAACTATGGTGATCCTCCTACCTCTGCTTCCTGAGTACGTTACTATGCTTAGCTTGGTGTATCTTTTTTTTTTTTTTTTTTTTTAGTTTTTTGAGGTAAGGTCTCTAGTCCAGGCTGACCTGGAATTCACTATGTAGTCTCAGGGTGTCCTTGAACTCATGGCGATCCTCTTACCTCTGCCTCCCAAGTGCTGGGATTAAAGGCGTGCGCCACCACGCCCGGCTTGGTGTATCATATTTTTAAATAAGCTCTTCATAGTAATACATGGCAAGATGGAGGGCTGGAGAGATGGCTTAGCAGTTAAGCACTTGCCTGTGAAGCCTAAGGATCCCGGTTCGAGGCTCGATTCTCCAGGACCCACGTTAGCCAGATGCACAAGGGGGCGCATGCGTCTGGAGTTCGTTTGCAGTGACTGGAGGCCCTGGCGTGCCCTTCTCTCTCTCTCTCGCTCTATCTGCCTTTCTCTGTCTGTTGCTCTCAAATAAATAAATAAAAATAAACATGGCAAGATGGAGAAGAAAACATGGAGAGAGAAAAGGGTGAGAAATGACAGGAGGTGGATAGAAGAGCATGTGGAACAGAAGAGGGCAGTGGCCTGATGTGGGGCCCTCTGGTGTACCATCTAGGGGGTTTGGATTAGTTCCTTAGGGTAAACAAAGAATTGGACACTGCAGGACAGACAGAAAGAAGCTTGGAGGTGCAAAGAAACAAAGATAAGTGGTTTATTATGAATAAAAGCTCTCATGGGGCTGGAGAGATGGCTTACTGTTTCAGGTGCTTGCCTGCGAAGCCTAAGGACCCAGGTTCAATTCCCCAGTACCCATATAAGCCAGATGCACATGGTGGCACATGTGTCTGGAGTGAGTTTGCACTGGCTGGAGGCCCTGGTGCGCCCATTCTCTCTATCTGCCTCTTTCTGTCTCTGTAATAAATTAAAAATAAAAAGCTCTTGTGGAGATGAGAGGGGACCCAGAGCTGGAAATCTGTCTGAGCCACCCAAGCAGGCTCCAGATGAGGTGGTGGGTTTTAGGGTCACCGGCTTCCCTTTTTCCTCCCTTATGCCAATGATGGATCCAGTTCCTCATCTTCTTATAGGTCCTTCTTGTCAAAATGCTTCTTCCCTTTATCCAGTGGAGTGTAAGTTTCCCTCCCTGTAGTCTGTTTGATGTCAGTCTGCCAGCATGCAACTTCCTTGACCCCCTTCCATGTCTTCCTGGGGGGGATGTAGGGGAAACAGGCTCTTTCCTCAGGCAAGGCAGACAACAGGATGCTCCTTCCTCCGCTTCCCCTTCCCAGATGTCATCTCAGCCAGGGAAGGAAGTAAGCAGGCTCCACTTGTGTCCCCCCACACCACCGAAAAAAAAAAAAAAAATCTCAGAAAAGGGTTAGAGAGATGGCTTAGCAGTTAAGGCACTTGATTGCAAGCCTGACAATCCAGGTTTGAATCCCCAATGCCCACATAAAGCCAGATGCAGAAAGTGGCACATGTGTTTGGAGTTCCTTTGCAATGACAAGAGACTCTCGTGGGACCACTCTCATTCTCTTTCTTTCCCTGTTTGCAAATAATAATAAATGATACATGAAAAAAAAAAAAACAGCTGAGCACACACTATTAATCCCAGCACTTGGGATGCAGAGGTAGGAGGATTGCTGTGAGTTTGTGGCCACCCTGAGACTACATAGTGAATTCCAGGTCAGCCTGGGCTAGAGCAAGACCCTACATCAAAAGAACAAAAACAACAACAAAGTGCATTTTCAAGCTAGGCATGTAGTTCAGTTGATAGAATGCTTGCCTAGCATGCATATGCATAAATCCATGAGCTCAACCCCTAGTACCACAAATAAAAAGGAATGCATTTTCAAGATGGGTGTGGTGGTGCACACCTTTAGTCCTAGCACTCTGGAGCCTGTGGTAGCAGGATCACCATGAGTTTGAGGCCAGTCTGAGGCTACAGAGTGAATTCCAGGTGAAGTTAGGCTAGAGTAAGACACTGGTTTGAAGAAAACAAAAACCTCCCCCTAAGACAATCCAAAACAAAGAATAAGCCTGGTGTGGTGGTGCATGCCTTTAATTCCAACACTCTCCGGAGGCAGAGTAAGAGGATGGCTGAGTTCAAGGCCACCTTTAGACTACATGGTAAGTCCAGGTCAGCCTGGGCTACAGCTAGTCCCTACCTCAGAAGAAAACAAACAGTGCATTAGTGCATGTTATATAGCTCATGTGTTATATCTCAATAAAGCTGTGTAAATTAAAGCAGGGGACTGGGAAGATGGCTCAGTGAGTAAAGGTGTTTGCTTAGAAAACCTGCCAACCCAGGTTCAACTCCTCAGCCACCCACTTAAAACTGGACAAGCATTCATTTGTAGCAGAAACAGACAAGAGACACGCACACATGCAAATAAAATTAAAATTCAGTAAAGTATTAAATCAATATTTCACCCTATTATTCCAGTTCTGTTGGTCTCAATACAGCTGCAGGTTTCAAGCCAGGGCCAAACCACCCTGTTTGGATTATAAATGTAGTGTAGAAATGGTAAGGCTGGCCAGCCATGATGAGACTTGTCTGTAATCCCAGCACTCGGGAGGCAGAGGCTAGGAGGATCACTGTGTGTTCCAGGTCAGTCTGGGCTAGAGTGAGACCCTGTCTCGGAAAACAACAAAAATGACAAAACTAATAAATAGTGAGGCTGCAGGCAGCTTTCCTTTCAGGCCTGTGTGATTGCAGACCTCAGGGTGTCCTCCAGGGGGCGCTGCAGAACAGCAGGGCCTCATGCCCTGAGTGGGATAAAGCCATCATCAGCCTGGGGTGGCGCTACAATCCCTGGCAATGATACTCATGCACGCTCAAGACTTAGTACCACTCACTGCTCTATGCAGCTCATTCCTTTCTCTCTTCATTGTTCTTCCGGGCTCCTCATTCAATAGCTGATAACTTTTCACTTTGTTCTGGCCAAAACCATGACCATGGGCTTCTCTGCTCTGGAGTGGCCTAAATGTCCAATTTGGGAAGGCTGGAGTCTCTTCTGTAGGGGCTCAAACCTGCTGCCCCCTCAAGGATACATCTCCATGGCCTTTCCTGTTGACAGCAGCAGGAAGCCCTGGGGTCTGGCCCAGCCCTCTGAGCAGGCCTCCAGCATCCGTTGGCTCTGTTCCACAGAACGCTTTACCAGGCACGCCATGATAGTGATTCATCCCCCCTCCCGCGTCCCCATGGCCCTGTCTGGCTCTTCAGTCATCCAAAGGTGCTAAAAATACAGTTCTAGATTTCCAGGCACACCAAGGCTACAAGCCTTTTGTGCTCCAGGCACAAAATTGAAGAGACCTGGATTCCAGTAGGGGACATCTTTTGTGTTCTGGGAGCTGCTCAGCCAAAGTCTGGCCTTAGAGTGGGGACTGATCACATTCCTGGGACAGGTAGAGCACAGAGCTGAGTCAGGCTTTGCTGGACAAGGAACTCCATCTTGAATTTCAGTTTCTTGCCCTGTGGGTGAGATGACCGTAGGTGAGTATCCTCCAAGTGTGGCCTGCAAAGCCCTATCTATGAAGCAGAGGACCAGGGGAGGAGTTTATGGAATGTTTGGGGAACCCTGGAGGCAGTGGCCCTCACCTGGAAAGAACGGCCTGGTTTTGGGTCTGTTTTTATATAGTATAGCCACTCACCAGGCATGGTGGCACCCTGCCTTTAATCTAAACATTTGGAAGGCTGAGGTAAGAACTGTGAGTTCAAGGCCATCCTGGGCTACAGAGTGAGTTCCAGGTCAGCTGCCTTGGCTAGGGTGAGATACTGCCTCAAAATAAATAAATAAGCTGAGCATGAATCCCAGCACTAAGGAGGCAGGAGGAACCCCATGAGTTCAAGGCCAGCCTGGGCTAGAGCAAGACCCTACCTTAAAACAAAACAAAGCAGAGATAAGTGATGGAGCAGTACACCCAATGTTCCACTCCAGCCACTGCAGGCAATGCACCTAGCCCTGCTGCAGGTAAGCACATGGAATGTGCCATATAACACACACACAGAGACCCAAAAGAAAATGAGGAAGATGGTGGGGCTAGGGAGATGGCTCAATAGTTATAAGATACTTGAAAAATCTGACAGCTCAGGGTTCTATTCTCCAGTACCTGTGTAAGCTAGATACACAAAGTGGTGCATGCATTGCCTCTCTCTCTCTCTTTTTAAAACTTTTTTTTGTTTTGTTTTTTTCGAGGTAGGGTTTCACTCCAGCTCAGGCTGACCTGGAATTCACTATGTAGTCTCAGGGTGGCCTCAAACTCATGGTGATCCTCCTACCTCTGCCTCCCGAGTGCTGGGATTAAAGGCGTGCGCCCCCACACCTGGCCTAAACTTATTTTTATTTATTTATTTGAGAGAGAAAGAGAAAGAGAAGGAGCATACTATGGCCTCCAGCCACTGCAAACGAACTCCAGATGCATTCACCACCTTGTGCATCTGGCTTATCCAGGCCCTGGGGAATCGAACCTCGGTCCTTTGGCTTTGTAGGCAAGTGCCTTAACCGCTGAGCCATCTCTCCAGCCCAAATAAAATATTTTTTAAGGGAGGAAGAGGGCTGGAGAGATGGCTCAGCGGTTAAGGCACTTGCCTGCAAAGCCTAATGACCCTGGTTTGATTCCCCAGTATCCACATAAAGCCAGATGCACAAAGTGGCATATGCACCTGGAGTTCATTCATTTGCAGTGGCTAGAGACCTGTCATGCCCATTCTCTCTGTCTGTCTCTTTTCTATCTCTCTCTGCTTATAAATAAACAAATTAATTTTTTTAAAGGAGGAAGAGTTAGGTATGGTAGCACACACTGTTTTTAAATTTTATTTTATTTATTAAAGAGATGGGGGAGAGAGAATAGGTACATCAGGGCCTTCAGCTGCTGCAAACAAACTCCAGATGTATGTGTCACTTTGTGCATCTGGCTTATGTGGGTTCTGGGGAATCGAACCTGGATCCTTTGGCTTTACAGGCAAGTGCCTTAACTGCTAAGTCATCTCTCCAGCCCCGTGGTGCACACTTTTAATCCTAGCACTCAGGAGGCAGAAATAGGAGAAGCTCCATGAGTTTGAAGCCACCTGAGACTACATAGTGAATTTCAGGTCAGCCTGGGCTAAAGTGAAACCCTATCTCAAAAAACAGGATAAATAAAAATAAATAAATAAAATATTTATTTAAAAATGTTGAAAGGGGCTGGAGAGATGGCTTAGCGGTTAAGGCGTTTGCCTGCAAAGTCAGAGGACCTCGGTTCAATTCCCCAGGACCCACATAATCCAGAGGCACAAGGTAGCGCATGCGTCTGGAGTTCGTTTTCAGTGGCTGGAGGTCCTGGCGCACCCATTCTCTCTCTCTCTCAAATAAATAAATAAAAATTTTAAAAAAATGTTGAAAGGAGGAGGAATAGGAGGAGGGGAGAAAGAAAGACCTGAACTGGCACACTGCCCTCTCTGTGACAAGCCCTCCTCCGTGTCAGACTGCTGCAAGGAGGCAAACCAGATGCTGGTGCTGTTCTCCTGGACTTCCAGCCTCCAGGACTATGAGCTGCAGAAACCTGTTTTGCATAGAAGCCAGTGTCTCTGACAGACAGTGTTAAAACAACAGAAAGTGTACTAAGGCTCCCTCAGAGCTTCCAGAGAGCATTGAATACCTGGATCTGGGACTCCCCATGTCTAAAATTATGAGAGAATACATTCCTGTTGCTTTTAGCCACAGAGTCTGTGCTCACTGGTCCCAGCAAGGACAGGAAACTCATGCAGCTCTAGGGGAGTTATTCCCTGGGACACATGAGATCTCTAATGTGTGACCATGGCTAGAGAGCTCTGGCTGGATTAACTTTTTTTTTTCTTTTCTTTTTTGAGGTAGGGTTTCACTCTAGCTCAGGCTGACCTGGAGTTTACTATGTAGTCTCAGGGTGGCCTTGAACTCAGGGCAATCCTCCTGCCTCTTCCTCCTGAGTGCTGGGATTAAAGGCATGCAGCACCACACCTGGCTTCTTAAACTTTTTACAATATTTTATTTATTTAGGAGAGGAGAGACAGAGAGAGATGAATTGGCATGCCAGGGCATCTAGCCACAGCAAGTGAACTCCAGACAGTGCATCGCCTTGTGCATCTGGGTTCTGGGGAAACGAACCAGGTTAGAAGGCTTTGCAGGAAAGCAACTTAACTATTGTGCCATCTCTCCAGCATCCCTCCCCTTTTTTAGAGAGAATGAGAGAGCGCGAGAGAGCGCAAGAGAGTGGGAGAGAGACAGAGACCATAGCGATAGAGAGGAGAGAGAGAATTGGCAGGGCCTCAGCCACTGCAGTAGAACTCCAGACGCTTGTACCACCTAGTGGGTGTGTGTGACCTTGGGCTTGTCTCACCTTTTGTGCATCTGGCTAACATGGGATCTGGAGAGTAGAACATGGGCCCTTAGGCTTCACAGGCACATGCCTTAACCATTAAGCCATATCTCTAGCTCTCTAGCCCCTTTTAATTTTTTTCTTTTTCTTTTTTTCTTTTGGTTTTTCAAGGTAAGGTCTCACTCTAGCCCAGGCTGACCGGGAATTCACTATGTAGTCTCAAGGTGGCCTTGAACTCACAGTGATCCTCCTATCTCTGCCTCCCAAGTGCTGGGATTAAAGGCATGCGCCACCACACCTGGCAATTTTTATTTAATTAATTAATTAATTAATTAATTTTTATTTTTTCCAAGTTTTTATTAACAACTTCCATGATTATAAAAAATGTCCCATGGTAATACCCTCCCTACCCCCACTTTCCCCTTTGAAACTCCATTCTCCATTATATCCCCTCCCCTTCTCGGTCTCTCTTTTATTTTGATGTCATCATCTTTTCCTCCTCTTATGATGGTCTTGTGTAAGTAGTGTCAGGCACTGTGAGGTCATGGATATCCAGGCCATTTTGTGTCTGGAGGGAGCATGTTGTAAGAGTCCTACCCTTCCTTTGGCTCTTACATTCTTTCTGCCACCTCTTCTGCATTAGACCCTGAGCCTTGGAAGGTGTGATAGAGATATTGTAGTACTGAGCACTGCAATCACTTCTTTCCGGCACCATGATGCCTTCTGAGTCGTCCCAAGGTCACTGCCATCTGAAAAGAGAAGATTCTCTACCAAAAGTGATAGTAGCATTAATATAAGGGTATGAACATTAAGAGAAGTGCTTACTGGGCACTTTGATAAGCATAGTATATACATTTGGCCAGACAGCAGCAGATGTTACAGCCCTAGGGCTCATGACTACCCCTGTTTTGGGTTTTCAGTATCAGGGATGTATTCCCTCCCATGGAGCAGGCCTCCAGTCCAATTAGAGGGCAGTTGGTTTCCCCCATGACAGATGTGCCACTATTGCACCCGTTGGCTCATTTGGCCTGGCTGGCCAAATATAAGGCTTGTAGTGTCCACTGTTGAGTATCTTCATTGGTGATTTCTCTTTCTCCCATTGAACTGCATGCAGAATGGCTTCTTCCAGCTTTCTGTCAGCTGGTCTACATGGAGGAGGTTATCAGCTCAGTTCCAGCAGGATTTCTCAGTGGTCTTGCAGCCCAGGTATGTGGTCTTCAGCAATAGGATCTTACCATCTATTCCTGGTGGGAAACCAAGGGCCCTGGCAATGGCCTATAATGTTCTGGGGGCATCAGGGACCTCCCTGGCCAACAACTCACTGGAAGGTATCCCATCCCTGGCACTAAAAATTTTCTAGCAACAATCTACGGCTCCTGAGTGTTCCATTGTCCAAAAAAGTAGGATTCCATATGATTTATTTATATCCTCTTAGAATTTGATTAGCCCTCCCTCCACCTTTCCTTTACTCAGTCTCTTCCCCTGACCTCACTTTGGGCCTTTTCACCCCCATTAATCTATTCTTACATATATACAATACCAGCCTATTAAGTACCTCCCTCCCTTCCTTTCTCTCCCCTTTATATCTCTTTTTTAGCTTACTGGCCTCTGCTACTGAGTTTTTTCCTTCTCACACAGAAGCCCAATCATCTGTAGCTAGGATCCACGTATGAGAGAGGTAGGGTCTCACTCTAGTCCAGGCTAACCTGGAACTCACTATGTAGTCTCAGGATGTCCTCCAACTCATGGTGATCCTCCTACCTCTGCCTCCCAATGCTGGGATTAAAGGTGTGTGCCACCACGCCTGGCAATTTTTAAAAATACTTTATTTACTTATTTGAGTGAGAGAGAATAGGCATGCCAGGGCCTCTAGCCACTGCAAACAAACTCCAGATGCATGCATCACTTTGTGCATCTGGCTTTATGTGGGTACTGAGGAATCGAATCCTGGTCATTAGGCTTTGCAGGCAAGTACCTCAACCACTGAGCAGTCTCTCTAACCATAACATTTTACTTATTTATTTGCAAGCAGAGAGAAAGAGGGGAGAGGGAGAGAGAGAGAATGGATGCACTTGGATCCAGCCATTTCAAGTGAACTCCAGATGCATGAGTCACTTTGTGTATCTGGCTACTGGGGAATCAAACCTGTGTCCTTTGCTTTGCAGGAAAGTGCCTTAATCACTAAGCCATCTCTCCAACCCATCCATCCATCTCCTGAATGATAACAGAGCATGTAACCAAGGCTGACAAATAGCATCTGTGAGAATCCAAGAGTGGTGGCACAACCCTTTAAACCCTGCACTCAGGAGGTTGAGGTAGGCAGATCATCATGAGTTTGAGGCCAACCTGAGCTACAGAGTAAGTTCCAGGTCAGCCTAGGCTAGAGTGAGACCCTGTTTTAAAGACAAACAAACAAAAAGACAAATGTCAACAAACTTTTTAGTCTCATTATGTTGCCTAAGCTGGCCCCAGACTCCAGCTCAAGCAACCCTTCTCTCAGCCTCCCCAGTAGCTGAGACCACAGGCTCGCCTCACCATACCCAGAAAGTATGTGATTTTATAATACCCTGCATTCTCATTTAGAAAATATTCTTTTTCTTGGGAGTGGGCTGGAGAGATGGCTTAGAAGTTAAGGTGCTTGCTTGCAATGCCTGATAGCCTGGTTTCAATTCCCCAGTATTCATGTAAAGCCTGATGCACAAAGTGGCTCATGCATCTTAGTTCATTTGCAGTAGCAGGAGGCCCTGGTGTGCCCATTCTCTCTCCTCTCCCTGTCTTTCTCTCTGTGTTTGCAAATAAATAAATAAATATATATATTTTTAAAGACAGCTAAGCATGGTGGCGCATGCCTTTAATCCCAGCACTTGGGAGGCAGGGGTAGGAGTATTGCTGTGAATTCGAGGCCACCCTGAGACTACATAGTCAATTCCAGGTTAGCCTGGGCTAAAGCGAGACCTTACCTCGAAAAACAAAACAACAAAAAGGCTACTTCTTTATCCTTAAAAATGTTTTTAAAAATTGCTGAAGACTCCACATACTTGGGTGGCAAGGCCACTGAGAAATTCTGCTGGAACTGAGCTGATAACCTCCTCCATGTAGACCAGCTGAGAGAAAGCTGGAAGAAGCCATTCTACATTTAGTTCAATGGGAGAGAGATATCACCAGTGAAGATACTCAACAGTGGACACTGCAAGCCTAATAATTGGCCAGCCAGGCCAAATGAGCCAATGGGTGCAATAGTGGCACGTCTGTCATGGTGGAAACCAACTGCCCTCCAATTGGACCAGAGGCCCGCTCCATGGGGGGGGGGGGAATACATCCCTGATACTGAAAACTTAAAACGGGTAGTCATGAGCCCTAGGGGTGTAACATCTGCTGATGTCTGGAAAAAGGTATATACTATGCTTATCAAACTGCCCAGTAAGCACTTCTCTTAATATTTATACCCTTATATTAAAGCTACTCTCACTTTGGGTAGAGAATCTTATCTTTTCTGATGGCAGTAACCTTAGGATGACTCAGAAGGTATCATAGTGCTGGAAAGAAGTGACTGGAGTACTGAGTAACATCTCGATCACACCTTCCAAGGCTCAGGGTCTAATGCGGAAGAGGTGGCGGAAAGAATATAAGAGCCAAAGGAAGGGTAGGACTCCTTACAACGTCCTCCCTCCAGACATAAAATGGCCTGGATATCCATGACCTCATAGTGCCTGACACTACCTACACAAGACCATCATAAGAGGAGGAAAAGATGATGACATCAAAATGAAAGAGAGACTGATTGAGATGGGGAGGGGATATGATGGAGAATGGAATTTCAAAGGGAAAGTGGGGGGAGGGAGGGTAGCACCATGGGATATTTTTTATAATCATGGAAAATGTTAATAAAAATTAAGAAAAAAAATGTTTTTAAAACATATTTTTGGGGGCTGGAGGGATGGCTTAGCAGTTAAGGTGCTTGCCTGCAAGGCCAAAGGACCCAGGTTTGATTCCCCAGGACCCACGTTAGCCAGATGCACAAGGGGGCGCATGAGTCTGGAGTTCATTTGCAGTGGCTGGAGGCCCTGGCACGCCCATTCTCTCTCCCTCCCTCCCTCTCTCTCTCTGTCAAATAAATAAATAAAAATGATTTTAAAAAAAATATCTTTTTTTACTTTCATTTATTTATTTGAGAGAGGGAGGCAGAGAAAGGGAGAGAGAATGGGCATGCCAGGGTCTCCAGATGCAAGCATCACCTTGTGCATCTGGCTTACGTGGGTCTTGGGAAATCAAACCTGGGTCCTTTGGCTTTGTAGGCAAACACTCTAACTGCTAAGTCATCTCTCTAGTTCTCCAAAAAATTTAAAACAAAAAAAAATTTTTTTTCAAGGTAGCATCTCACTCTAGCCCAGGCTGACCTGAAATTCACTATGTAGTCTCAGGCTGGCCTCAAACTTATGGCAGTCCTTGTATGTCTACCTCCTGAGTGCTGGGATTAAAGGCATATGTCACCACTCCTGGCAAGAATTTTTGTTTGAATGCTTGAATTTTATCATTGATAATAGGTGTCAAATGCTTTGAGCCCTTCCTAGGACAATGTCATCACCTTCCTTCCTGAGGACCCTAGACACTATGATGACTTCCAGCACTTGTTAAACTCCTGCTGTATGTCAGTATCTTACTAAACATTTTACATGCTGTCTTGTTCATATTCACTACAGCCTAGTTCTGCTCCCATTCTATACAGATGAGGAAACTGAGCCCAGATGATTAGCACCCACCCAAGGTCACATAGCTTATAGCTCCTCTTCATAATCAGAGTTCCAGAAAGGGCTTCTCCAGGGCTGGAGAAGGTACTTGTTTGCAAAGCCTGATGGTCTGTGTTCAATTCCCCAGTACCCCATGTAAACCCAGATGCACAAAGTGGCACATGCATTTAGAGCTCATCTGCAGTGGCAGAAGGTCCTGGCAAGAGGCCCTGGTTGGCCCTTTCTCACTCTTTCCTTGCAAATCAATAAATAAAAATATTTAAAAATTAAAAAAAATATGTAATTTTATTAGAGAGAGTGAGACACACACACACACACACAGAATTAGCATGCCAGGGCCTCAGCCACTGCAATTGAAATTGGGCTAGAGAGATGGCTTACTGGCTAAGGCGTTTGCGAAGCCTAAGGACCCATGTTGGATGACTCTCTAAATCCCATGTAAGCCAGATGCACAAAGGTGAGGCAAGTGCAAGGTCATACATGCCTACTAGGTAGTGCAAGCATCTGGAGTTCAATTTTAGTGGCTGAGGCCCTGGCATGTCAATGCTCTCAATCTCTCTGTAAAAGTTTTTAAAAAGTTATGTGTGTGTGTGTGTTGGGTGTGGTGGCACACACCTTTAATCCCAGCATTGGGGAGGCTGAGGTAGGAGGATTACTGTGAGTTCAAGGTCACTCGAGACTACAAAGTGAATTCCAGGTCAGCCTGGGCTAGAGTGAGACTCTATCTCCAAAAACAAACAAGCAAGCAAATATGTATATTTAAGCGGACATGGTGACACATACCTTTAATGCCAGCACTTGGGAGGCAGAGATAGGAGGAATGTAGTGAGTTCGAGGCCAGCCTGAGACTACATAGTGAATTCCAGGTCAGCCTGGACTAGAGCAAGACCCTACCTCGAAAAACCAATAAATAAATAAATAAATAAATAAATAATGTATATTTTATTTATGTCTGTGTATGCCAGGGTTCTTACAAAGGACTGATATGCCACTTTTTTTTAAATCTAGCTTTAAGTGGGAACTGGGGAATCGAACCCAGGATGACAGGCTTTGTAAGTAAGCTACTTTAACCACTGAACCATCTCCCTTGCCCTTAGTTTTCTTTTTTCTCTCTCTCTCTGTTTTTCGGTTTTTCAAGGTAGGGTCTCACTCTAGCTCAGGCTGACCTGGAATTCACTGGCTGGCCTTGAACTCACGGCTATCCTCCTACCTTGGCCTTCTGAGTGCTGTCATGAAAGGCGTGCGTCACCACGCTCAGTTTCCTTGGCCCTTTTTTTGGGATGCCGGAACTCCAGGCATTGGCACGGGTCATGCCAAGTCTGGCAAAGTCCTGAAGTCCTTCTCCTGTGTGATAACTCGGGCTTTCTGTGGGCATCACGGGAGCAGATGCCCTCCCCCCAGCACCCAGCGTACTTACTGAGCTGTCTCCCTTCTTGGGGGTGGAGGGCTTCCTGGGAAAGAGGATGAGCTTGGAGCGGTACTCCTTCAGGTGCTGCACATTGGCCTGCAGAGACTCCGTGGACTTGTTCCGCCTCCTCGGGTCCACAGAGATACCAATAGTCCGGGCCACCTTTTTGTGGATGCCGGCCACCTGCCCAGAGGGAGAACCCCATGAAGTACCGGGGAGCCCCTCGGCTATGGGGCTCGACGAGGAAGCTCGGTGGTGTCAGATGGAAAAGGGTTCAAAGGTACTTTCATCAAGGCAGTAAGTACAGCGATTCCGGAGAAATGTCATCATTGCACCGAGAGCCACACGCCAGGGCCGAGACTCGGCCGTACTCACCCTGAGTTCCTCCAGGCTGAAGCCGCGGCCGGCTCGGACCTTGGTGTGGTAGCGCACGGTGGGACACCTTACGATGGGCCGGATGGGCCCGGACGCGGGCCGAGGAGCGATGCGCCGCGCCTTCGCCTGCCGGGCCTTGCGCCTGGCGGAGGAAACGGGACGGTCACCAGAGCCCCAGACCCACGCAGGACCCCCACGAGCCGAGCCGCGCCCCGCCCCGCCCCGCACCTGCCGATCTTCCGCGCTGGCTGGTTGAACCAGGTGCTCACTCTTCGCTGCCAGTCCTTGTGGAAGTGGGGCTTCAGGATCATGCCATTCCGGCTGGGCGCCATGGCTGCCTACTAGTCCAAGCTGGCCTGGAACTCACAGCAATCCACCTGCTTTAGCCTCCTCAGTGCTGGGATTACAAGCATAAACCATAACTCCCCAGGGAGTCTTTTTTTTTTTTTTTTTTTTTTAATTCCCGAGGTAGGGTCTCACTCTAATCCAGGCTGACCTGGAAATTCACTAGTCTCAGACTGGCTTCAAACTCATGGAGATCCTCCTACCTCTACTTCCTCCTCCTCCCAAGTGCTAGGATTAAAGGCGTCCATCACCACATCTGACTCCAGCACTTTTTATTTATTCATTGACTCGTTCATGCATTCAAGCAGGTAACTAACCATCGAGCCATCTCTCCAGCGCTCATGCATTCCTCTATTATTTTTCTGTGTGTGATGCTGAGGACATGACCCAGAGCCTTGTGCACATAGACCAGCTTTTGTCACTAAACTATGCTTCCAAGCCCCCTCCCAGGAGAGTTCTGGAGGATCACATTACATATGTGTGAGCACACAGGCCAGGAGAGCTCTCAGTGAAACAGGCTTCTGTGCTGCCTTTTTGATAGCTATGATAGCTGATTTCACTTGTCCAACAAATACCTACAGAGAGTCTGCTATGGCCAGGCCCTGGGCTAAGCAGGAATGATTAACAATAAGACCCATGCCCACAGGCCTTAATACTGCAGGCCCTGTCTCATTAAATGTAGAGAAAGATTGCTCGAAAATGAAAGTAGTTGAGCTGGACTCAAAATAATAATAAGAAATGAGAGGGCGGGGGAGATAACTCAGCAGTTAAAGGCACTTGCTTGCAAAGCCTGCTGTCCCAGGCTCAGTTCTCCAGTACCCACATAAAGCCAAATGAACACAGTTGTGCATGTGTCTGGAGTTCATTTTCAGTGAAAGAGGCCTTGGTACATCCATACTTTTTCTCTTAAATAAATAAATAAGAAATTTCATGAGTTGAGACCTTCTATTCACTCATACACTTGTGAGGAAAGGGAAGAAAACTTGTCTGAAATCACATACATAGAAACTGAGCCGAATAGGGTGTCAGGCCCACTACCTGGGAAAGTGTGTGGTAGGGGGCTCAATGATTTTTTTCTTTTTTCTTTTTATTTTTTTTCTTAAATATTTTATTTATTTATTTGTGAATGTGTGTGTGTGTGTGTGTGTGTGAGAGAGAGAGAGAGAGAGAGAAAGAGAGAGAGAGGGAGAGAGAGAGAATGAGTGCCTCCCGGACTTTCAATCACTGCAAACAAACTCCAGATGCATGTGGGTCCTGGAGAATCAAACCTGGGTCCTTTGGCTTTGCAGGCAAGCACCTTAACAGCAAAACCATCTCTCCAGCCCCCTTTCTTGTTAAAAATGTTCTATTTTTATTTATTTATTTGAAAGAGAGAGAGAGAGAGAGAGAGCTGGGCATGGTGGCGCATGCCTTTAATCCCAGCACTCGGGAGGCAGAGGTAGGAGGATTGCCATGAGTTCGAGGCCACCCTGAGACTACAGAATGATTTCCAGGTCAGCCTGAGCTAGAGTGAAACCCTACCTCGAAAAAGCAAAGAGAGAGAGAGAGAGAGAGAGAGAGAGAGAGAGAGAGAGAGAATGGGTGCACCGGTGCTTTCAAACCACTGCAAACGAACTCTAGACACATGTACCACCTTGTGCATCTGGCTTATGTGGGTCCTGGGGAGTTGAACCTGGGTCCTTTGGCTTTGCAATCAGCACCTTAACTCCAGCCCTTCTCTTTATTATTATTATTATTTTTTTTTTTGATTTTTGAAGTAGGGTCTCACTCTAGCTCAGGCTGACCTGGAATTCACTATGTAGTCTCAGGGTGGCCTCAAACTCACAGCAATCCTCCTACCTCTGCCTCCTGAGTGCTGGCATTAAAGGTGTACACCACCACGCCCAGCTATTCTTTCAAATTTTTATTTATTTACTTGAGAAGAGAGAGAGAGAGAGATGAGAGAGAGAGAGAGAGAGAGAGAGGGAGAGAGGAAGGGAAGGAGAGAGGATAGGCAGGCCAGGACCTCCAGCCACTACAAATGAACTCCAGACATGTGCACCCCCTTGTGCATCTGGCTTATGTGGGTCCAAGGGAATTGAACCAGGGTCCTTAGGCTTCATAGGCAAAGGCCTTAATTGCTAAGCCATCTCTCCAGCCCTTCTCTTTTTTTTTTTCTTTTCTTGTCTCTCCCGGGGGCCTGAATTCAGGGCCTTGCTTGCTAGATAAGCGCTCTACCACTGAGCTAAATCTCCAACCCAATAAATGTTATTTATGGATAAACCAAAGATGCAAAGCTTGGCTGTCCCTCTGCAGCTACGTGAGTATGTGTATGTGTGTGCATGCACAAGACAACACCTACTGTTTGCTTGGTCCTGTGCTAAGCGCTCAACTTTTTGTTTTTGGAGGTAGGG
Source organism: Dipus sagitta (assembly GCA_036346955.1). Lineage (NCBI taxonomy): Eukaryota > Metazoa > Chordata > Mammalia > Rodentia > Dipodidae > Dipus > Dipus sagitta. Next base: position 222,038,750 of record CM070770.1, read on the forward strand.
TCTCACTGTAGCCCAGGCTGATCTGAAACTCATAAGGATGATCTCCTAAACTTCTGATCCTGCTGCCTCCAAGTGCTGGCATTACAGGAGGGTGCCTCATACCCGGTTTATATGGGTGCTGGGCATCTGACCCAGGGCTTCGTGCATGCTAGGCAAGCACTCTGCCAACGGAGCCACCTCCCCTATTATTTTTTTCTTGTTAATGCAGAGAGAAATTTGATTAAGAAGAAAGCGAAAGTACAAGTTTTGGATGCAAGGAGGCAATGGTCCGCCTGAGCCAGACTGTACTTAAGGGTCCACTTGTTCATGTGCCAATGCCTGGCAGAAGGCACAGGTCAAATTTGTGATGGGGAATAAATGAATGAATGCGCAGAAAAGTGATCTCCATCAACTGGAGGGTCCATGGGGCTCTCCAGTGAGCTCTCCCGAAACCCGCCGCGGGTCCCTCAGCAGCTTCCACCAGCGCGGCTCCGCTGCAGCGGAGCAGACCTACTCAGAGTCCACAAGCGGCTAGAGGCGGGGCGGGAGGGTCGCGGGGCCCGGCGCACGCCCACCTGTCGCGCGCAGGCGCAGAACACCGCCTCCCCGCCCGCGGTGCGGCCAGTGCGCAGGCGCGGCGGCCGCTGCGAGAGAGTGTGTGTGAGTGAGTGTGTGTGTGAGTGTGTGTATGTGTGCGTGCGTGCGTGCGCGGCGAGAAGATGGCGGCGGCGGGGGACGCGGCGTGAGGAGCCGGAGCAGCGCCGGGCCTCATTGAAACGGGCCGCCATGGCCCTCCACAACCCGCAGGTAGTGTCGGCCGCGTCCTGGGTGTGGATCCCGGGCTTGGGGCGGCGGCGGGCGGCGGGCACGCGGCGGGCGGGCGGCGCGGTGGGGGGAAGCGCGGACACGCTGCCGGCCTAGGCCCGCGCCGCGCCCCTCGCCGCTGCCCGCCGCCCGCCGCCCGCCGCGGGGCTGGGGTCCGCTACCGGGGCGGGCGGCGTCGCCACTCGGCTCCCGGGCCGACGGCCGAGGCGAAGGCCTCCCGCGGGTCCCGCAGCCCCCCGGGCGACGCGCCGGCCCCGCCGCTCGGGCCCTGGTGCTGAGCGCTGACGGCGCAGCGTGTCCGGGGCCCACGCCCCCAGAGCCCGCGGGGCCCGCTGGCGTGGAGGATCGATGCCGAGCCCCGGAGCCCCGAGCCGGGGACTCCTGCCCCGGGATAGTGTGGCAAAAAAAGTGCACATAAGTGGCGCGACCGCTCCCGGGGCTCGCACGGATCCGCCCAGGCCGCCGTGGAGCTGCGGGCGCCCGGGGACCGAACCAGTGTCCTGGGGGGGGGGGCTCCCTCCCCCAGTGCCTGTCATTGTGGAAGAATAAAACTCAGCACGTGGTGTGACTTGTTAGGGTTGCTTTCGACCCAGGATTTGTTGCCACTCGTCTCTGGAAACTGTTGCCTACTTTTATACCAGCGGAGAAATAAAGTAACTCTGGGAAACTAAAAAGCTGTAACCTCCCACAAGCGGGTAGATGGGGATATTGGTGTGTATGGGTATATAAAGGGACCCAGAGAGAACTCTTACATTTACTTATTATTTATTTTTGAGGCAGGTTGTCACTGTGTAGTCTATAGGCTGGTTTCCCACTTGAGGTGCTCCTCTGTCTCAGCCTGGCGAGTCATGGGCACAGCTATGGGCTGTGGTGCTTAGCTCTAATACACATGAATTAAAAAAAATTTTTTTTTTTTTTCCGAAGTAGGGTTTTGCTGTAGCCCAGGCTGACTTAGAATTCACTATGTAGTCTCAGGGTGGCCTTGAACTCACAGCAATCCTCCTACCTCTTCCTCCTGAGTGCTGGTATTAAAGGTGTGCACCACCACGCCTGTGCTAAATGATTGTTATTATTTATATCTTATTTATTTATTTGAGAGAAAGAAAGAGGCAGATAGAGAAAGGGCACCCCAGGGCCTCTAGCCACTGCAAATGAACTCCAGACACATGTGCCACCTTCTGCATTTGGCCTTACATGGGTACTGGGAAATCGAACCTGGGTCCTTTGGCTTTGCAGGTAAGCACGTTAACCACTTAGCCATCTCTCCAGCCCTAAATGATTTTTTAAAAATATTTTTATTTATTTATTTGAGAGAGAGAGAGAGAAAATGAATGAATATGGGCCCACCAGGGCCTCCAGCTGCTGCAAACGAACTCCAGATACATGCGCCACCTTGTGCATCTGGCTTATATGGGTCCTGGGAAATTGAACATGGGGTTCTTTGGCTTTGCAGGCAAGCGCCTTAACCGCTAAGCCATTTCTCCAGTCCTGTGAATGAGGCAGGGTCTCACTCTAGCTCAGGCTGACCTGGAATTCACTGTGTAGTCTCAGGGTAGCCTCGAACTCACGGCGATCCTCCCACCTCTGCTTCTGGAGTGTTGGGATTAAAGGCATGTGCCACCACGCCTGGCTTCTAAATGATTATTTTTTAAAAGAATTTTTATTTATTTGAGGCAGAGAGAGAGAGAGTGAGAGAGAGAATGTATGTGTATATGGGCATGCCGGGCCTCCTGCCACTCTAAATGAACCCCAGAATCATGTGTTACCTTATGCTTTTGGCTTTATGTGGGTGTACTGGGGAATTGAATCCAGTCAGGCAAGTGCTTTTAATTTTTTTGTTTGTTTGTTTATTTATTTATTTGAGAGTGACAGAGAGAAGGAGGCAGAGAGAGAGAGAGAGAGAGAGAGAGAGAGAGAGAGAGGAGACGTAATGGGCGCGCCAGAGCTTCCAGCCTCTGTAAACGAACTCCAGACGCGTGCGCCCCCTTGTGCATCTGGCTAACGTGGGTCCTGGGGAATTGAGCCTCGAACCAGGGACCTTAGGCTTCATAGGCAAGCGCTTAACTGCTAAGCCATCTCTCCAGCCCGAGCAAGTGCTTTTAACTGCTGAAACCTCTGTCCAGCCCTGCTATGTCCCCCCCTCCGCCCCCGCAACCCCAGGTAGGGTCTCATTCTAGCCCAGGCTGTTGGCTGCCCTGGAACTCTTTGTAGTCCCAGGCTGGCCTTAGGCTCAAAGGGATCCTTGTGCCTCTGCCTCCTGAGTGCTGGGATTAACAGCTGTATATTTTTATTTATTTATTTATTTATTTATTTATTTACTTTGAGTCAGGGTCTCACTAGCTCAGGCTGTCCTGGAGACCTGGAACTCACTCTGTGGCATCCAGGCTGGCCTCATACTCACTGCAGTCCTCCTACCTCAATTTCCCAAGTGCTGGGTTTAAAGGTGTGGGCCACCACAGCCTTTCTAATTGACTTTAATAGCTGTTGCTTTTAATTCAGGCTGTGAGGTTAAAAACTAGTGTCTTGCTGGGCATGGTGGTGCACACCTTTAATTCTAGCACTTGGGAGGCAAAAGTAGGAGGATCGCCGAGAGTTCGAGGCCACCCTGAGACTATGTAGTGAATTCAGCCTGAGCTAGAGTGAGACCCTACCTTGAAAAACCAACACCCCCCCCAAAAAAAAAAAAAACTGAAAAAGAAAAACTAGAGTCTTTTTCTCTTTTTTAACTTAGTTCTTACAGAAGCTGCCGTTTAATTTGTGGCATCAGAGCTTTGACTTGTTTTCAAGGTAGGGTCTCAATCTAGCTCAGGCTGACCTGGAATTCACTATGTAGTCTCAGGGTACACTTGAAGTCATGGTGATACTCTTACCTCTGCCTCCTGAATGCTGGGATTAAAGGTGTGCACCACCGCACCTGGCTTTGAGAGCTTTGACTTTTTTTTTAATTTTAAAATATATTTTATTTTATTTTTTTATTTGACAGAGAAAGAGGGAGAGAGGGAGAGAATGGGTGCGCCAGGGCCTCCAGCCACTGCAAATGAACTCCAGTCATGTGTGCCCCCTTGTGCATCTGGCTAACATGGGTCCTGGGGAATCAAACCTGGGTCCTTTGGCTTTGCAGGCAAATGCCTTAACCATTAAGCCATCCCTCCAGCCCAGCTTTGACTTAAAATTTTTTTTTAGTTTATTTATTTGAGAGAGAGAGAATGGTGCACCAGGGCCTCCAGCCACTGCAAATGAACTCCAGATGCATGTGCCACCTTATGCATCTATCTGGTGTATGTGGTTTCTGGGGATTTGAACCTGGGTCCTTTGGCTTTGCAATCTCAACTGCTAAGCCATCCTTCTAGCCCTGACTTTTTTTTTCACTTGTATATTTTTTGTATTTATTAAGCATATTTCTTTGCATTAGTAAGGCACCTAGTTGAGTAATTTTACAAATGTGTTATTCATTGACTGAAGAGACTTGGTATTTGCCATTTGCACAACTTAAAATACTAGTTCAATAGCCTTTTTTTTTTTTTTTTTTTTTTTTTCGAGGTAAGGTTTCACTCTAGCTCAGGCTGACCTGGAATTTACTATGTAGTCTCAGGGTGGCCTTGAACTCACGGCAATCCTCCTACCTTTGCCTCCTGAGTGCTGGGATTAAAGGCCTGTGCTACCACACCCAGATTCAATAGTTTATTTTGAAATTAGTCCATATAGTTATAAGGTTCATTATGAACTACTGTGTAATACATTCTTTGTATTTTTTTAAAATCTTTTAGTATTATTATTTTTTTCATTTTGGTTTTTTTTGGGGTAGTGTCTCATTCTAGCCCAGGCTGACCTGGAATTCACTATATAGTCTCAGGGTGGTCTCGAACTCACAGCAGTCCTACCTCTGCCTCCCAAGTGCTGGGATTAAAGGAATGCGCCTCCTATTATTATTATTATTATTATTATTTTGGTTTTTCAAGGTAGGGTCTCACTCTAGCTCATGCTGATCTGGAATTCACTATGTAGTCTCAGGGTAGCTTCGAACTCACGGTGGTCCACCTACCTCTGCCTCCCGAGTGCTGGGATTAAAGGCGTGCACCACCATGCCCGGCTCTTTTTATTATTTTTTATCGGGGGGGGGGGGAGGGAGAGAGAGAGAGAGAGAATTGGCACGCCAGGGCCTCCAGCCATCGCGACCAAACTCCAGACACTTGCATCATCTTGTGTGCATGTGCGACCTTGCATGCTTGTGTCACCTTATATTTCTGTCTTATGTGGGACCTGGAGAATTGAACATGAGTCCTTAGGCTTTGCAGGCAAGTTCCTTAACTGCTAAGCCATCTCTCCAGCATTTAAAAAATTTTATTTATTTATTTATTTGAGAGCGACAGACATAGAAAGAGGCAGATAGATAGAGAATGGACATGCCAGGGCCTCCAGCCACTGCAAGTGAACTCCAGATGCAAGCGCCACCTTGTGCATCTGGCTTACGTGGGTCCTAGGGGAATTGAACCTTGAACCAAAGTCCTTAGGCTTCACAGACAAGTGTTTTAACTGTTAAGCCTTCTCTCCAGCCCCTTCCAGCATTTTTTTAAGAAAAAGAAAACATGTTTAAGCATAATTCAGTTCTTGTAATTACCAGGCACAATGCTATATTGATTGACATGTCGGTGATGATAAGTAAATGTAATTGTATTCATTTTGGGTCATTGTCCCAGTATTTGTGTTTTATAGGATGATACTGCCTGTACAGATTTTTAGAAAATTAGATGGGCAAATATTTGCTAGACATAAATGTTAGTGAGGGCTAGGGAGATGGCTCTGAGGTTAAATGTACATGCTTGTCCTGGATTTGATTCCCCAGTATCCAGAAAGCCAGATGCACAGAGTGGTGCATGTGTTTGGAGTTAGTTTGCAGTGGTAAGAGGCTCAGGGACACCAATATTCATTCATACATTCTCTCTTCCCCCTCTCTCAAATAAGTAAAAAATATTTAAGAAATTAGTAACACTCTGACTTATTATTTATTTTGTTTACTTATTAATTTTTTGGTTTTTCAAGGTAGGGTCTCACTCTAGCTCAGGCTGACCTGGAATTTACTGTATAGTCTCAGAGTGGCCTCGAACTCACAGCGATCCTCCTACTTCTGCCTCCTGAGTGCTGGGATTAAAGGCCAAGGTAGGAGGTTCACTCTGAGTTTGAGGCCACCCTGAGACTACATAGTAAATTCCAGGACAACCTGCACTAGAGTGAGGCCCTACCTTGAAAAAACAAAAGAAAGCTGGGCATGGTTATGCATGCCTGTAACCCCAGTCCTCTGTGTGTGTGTATGTTTTTGGGGGGTGACAAGTGGAAACAATAGCTGGGGTTTGTAGGTAAACAAATCTGAATTAAAAACCTGAGCTGGAGCGATGACTCAGCAGTACTTACTTGTACTTACTTACTTGCAATGTACTTACTGGCAAGGCTGATGACCCAGGTTTGATGTCCCAGTACCTATGTAAAGCCAGATGCACAGGGTGTCACATGCATCTAGAGTTCATGTGCAGTTGTAGCAAGAAGCCCTGATGTGCCCATTCTCTCTCTTTCTTCTTCTGTCTCCAAATAATTTTTTTTTTTTTTTTTTTTTGGTTTTTCGAGGTAGGGTCTCACTCTAACCCAGGCTGACCTGGAATTCAGTCTGTAGTCTCAGGGTGGTCTTGAACTCACAGTGATCCTTCTCCCTCTGCCTCCCGAGTGCTGGGATGTAAGGCGAGTGCTGGGATTAAAGGTGTGGGCCACCACGCCCGGCTTCCAAATAAAATATTTAAAAGCACTTAAGCTCCAGGTTCAGCGAGAGACTCCATCTCGAGGAAGCAGTGTGGAAAAATGATAGATACTGGAGTTTGCCTCTGGCTTCTGTGTGCATGTGCACGGATTCACACATTTACATAAATATCACACGAAATACACATACCAAAATAAGAGTCTACCCCCCCCCCTTTCCCACAGGGTCTCCTGGAACTCCTGGTGACCCTCCTACCTCAGCGTCCTGAGTGCTGGGATTAAAGGTGTGTGCCACCCCACCAGATCTAGTCCAGCTTTAACATTACTTGTTCAAGGTTTCAGTTGAGTACTTTAGATTGCAGTACGTGCCTGTGTTGCTGAAAAGCATTTGTGAACCCTGCTCCCAGGGCTGAAGTGCACCAGCAGCAAACTGGGAACACTTCCGAGGTTGGCATTTTAACACCAGGGGACTTGGTCAGCTGAAGCATTTGTCTAATTGGTGGATGCTGTTGTCAGGAGAGAGCTGATGAAACGTTTTGGGGTTATTAAGGTGAAGCAGTAGTTCTGCTGGGTACTTAAAGTTGTGATCATTGAAGCCACTTAACGGTGGCTCCACAAGGTTTCCTACACTCGATCTGGATGTCATGCTGATGCCTTCGGTCCTTTACAAAGACTCACTTTTTTTTTTTCCCTCGAGGTAGGGTTTTACTCTAGCTCAGGATGACCTCAAATTCACGGCGATCCTCCTCCTGCCTTCTGAATGCTGTCATTGAAGGTGTGTGCCACCATACCTGCTCCCCCCACACGTTTTTTACTACTACAAGATAGTGGGGCCCCACATTATCTGTGCTGGAATTTCTCGAGTTAATTTAAAGCAAAGGGCAGAGTGTTACTATTGCTGTGTATGTCATTGCCAGCTGAATTTGTGTAATTCTTCCAAGAGATACTTTTTTATTTTTTTGAGGTAGGGTCTCGTTTCATGGAATTCACTATGTAGTCTCAGGATGGCCAGAGATCCGCTTACCTCTGTGCACCGCCATGCCTGGCTGAAAGAGATTCTTTTTCTTGTGACAGTGTGGCACTATGTTACCCAGGCCTGGAACTTGCTATGTAGCTATGGCCTGGTGTGTAACTTGCCACTCTGGTCTCTGCCTACAGAATGCCAGGATTGCAGGTGTGAGCCAACTTGCTTGCTGAAAGATAACCTTTTTTTTTTTTTTTTTTTTCTCCGAGGTAGGGTCTCACTCTAGTCCAGGCTGACCTGGAATTCACTGTGTAGTCACAGGGTGGCATTGAAGTAATGGCAATCCTCCTACCTCTGCCTCCCCAGTGCTGGGATTAAAGGCATGTGCCACCACGCCCGGTCCCAAGATACAGCTTAATTGGCATCTTACTTAGTGAGTAACTGAAGGGAATAAAATTGTTTGAAATATTGATAGTGTATTCAAAACACCATTTCTTGTATAGTGACAGTAAACTGAGTATGTGGGATGGCTGTACCTCTGGAGTCTGGCAGGTGATGATCTCAGATCTGAGTGCATATGCACTGGGTTCAGGCCTCACTTGTGTGCTCATCAGACTGTCATGAAGTCTAACAATAAGAGGTCCCATTGAATTCTAGATTTTTCTCTAACAAAAGTTGGGTGTTTATTTTGGTTTATGGTGTGTGGAACTGGTGATGTGATTTAAACAGTGCACACAGGAGAACTGAAAGGGAATGATTGCTAAGTTCCATGCTGCTGTGCTGGCCCTCAGTGTGTATATGCTGTGCTTAGACTGGAACCCAGCGCTTAGTGTGTGCATGCTGCACACAGAGTAGAGCCTTCATGTAGCATCTCCATGTGAACTAGTTGTGCTCACTTCAGGTGTGTCAGCACTTCTGCTAACTGGTACCGGTTTTTAAGTGACTGCTGAGGACACTTCTTTTTCACCATGAAGGACAGGGAGGGCTTTCTGTGTTTGAATCAGGAATTTGGCCATAGCATTGCTATTTACACATGCAAGAATCACGGTGGCAGGAAACAGACAAATGTGTTTGCAGTGGAATTTGCTGGCCTTGAGCCATTGGATTAGTGTCATTTGTTACTTTAGTGCCACTTCAGCAGTGTAGATGTTCATTTCCAAAGACTTGCATGTGCTTGGACTGCAGTTTTCCTGTCTATTGAAGTGATCTCCCAAAAGGTCTTTCTATGACCATTTCTGTTAGTCTAGCATTAGGCTGGTCATAGTGGAGCCCACTTGTCATTCCAGCGTGGGGAAGATGAGGTAGGAGGAGTGTGAGTTCAAGGTCAGCCTGGGTTACATAGCAAGATCCTATCTCAAGAAAAACCAGTGATGGTGTGTGTTGGAACATAAAAGTAGCCCATAGAGTATAGTATATTTATAGTATTTGCTTCAAGGATGAGAAAATAGGTGATTTGTCATAAGCATATACATGGGCTCCAGATCACAGGCTTTCATAGCTGGCTGCCCTCTAACCATTGCAAAGCTCCTTGGCTGCGACTTTTTATCCGGGGACCTGGGAAACCAGAAGCTGCCCATTCTGTTCTGCCTCATACTGATACGTGCCATACCCCATTTGTTACCTTACCCTCTTCTAGGAAAAAGGCTGGGAAGGTAGTGGGAGAGAAGTGTGGTTTGGGCTGGGAGAGAAAGGTAGTCCCAGAGGATCCAGTCCCCTCTTCCTACAGTTTCTGTTTGGCTCACCTGAGAGGAGTGTGCAGGGCACAGGATGTCTGCTTGGGAGAAGGGAGAGGCTCTTCCCAGGCCCTTGTGCTTAAGCAGCATGTGCTCATCATCTCAGCCATCTCCCTAGTCCAGAAGTGCCGTTTTCTTTTTTCATTTCTGTGTAGTGAGTAGGCTGTTGCGTTTTCCTGACAAAGTCATTTCTCTTTCTTTTCTTCTTTCTCCCTTTCCTTTCTTTTTTTCCTTTTCTTTGAGGGAGAATCTCACTCTAGCCCAGGCTGACCTGGAGGTCACTATGTATTCTCAGGGTAGCTTCAAACTCATGGCAATCCTCCTACCTCTGCCTCTCAAGTGCTGGATTTAAAGGTGTGTGCTGTGATGCCCAGCTCTTACTCATTTTCTTTTTTAAAATATTTATTTATTTGGAAGCAGAGAGAAATAGGAGAGAGACAGAGAGCATGGGTGCTCTAGGGCCTCTAGTCATTACAGATTCCAGATGCATGTGTCATTATGCATCTGGCTTTATGGGGAATTCAACTCAGGTTGTTGGGCTCTGCAGGCAAACACTTTACTGAGATATCCATCTCTCCAGCTCTCTTTTACATTCAAAAGTTTTTTTTTTTTTTAATTATTAGAGAGAGAGAGAGAAATAGGTAGAAAGAGAGAAATCATCAAGTAGAGAGAGAGAGAGAGAGAGAGAGAGAGAGAGAATGGGCCCACCAGGGTTTCTAGCCACTGCAAACAAACTCCAGATGTCTGTGCCGCCCCCTTGTGCATCTGGCTTACAAGGATCCTGGGGAATTGAACCTAGGTCCTTTGGCTTTGCAGGCAAGTACCTTAACTGATAAGCCATCTCTATAGCCCCTCTTTTCCTTTTTGTTTTTTCAAGGTAGTGTATTGCTTTAGTCCAAGCTGATCTAGAATTCACTATGTAGTCTCAGTGTGGGCTCGAACTCACAGCAATCCTCCTACCTCTGCCTCCCGAGTGCTGGGATTCGAGGTGTGCACCACCATGCCCAATCTCTTTTTCATTTTATTTTATTTGAGAGAAAGAAAGGAAGAGACGAGGAGAGAGAGAGAGACAGACAGACAGACAGACAGAGAGAGAGAGAGACAGACAGACAGACAGACAGACAGAGAATGAATATGGGTGGGCGGGTGGGCCAGGTCCTCTAGCCACTGCAAACAAATTCCAGACATATATGCCACCTTGTGCCAGATATGGCTTATGTGAGTACTGGGGAATCAAACCCGGGTCCTTAAGCTTCACAGGCGAGCACCTTAACCACTAAGCAATCTCTTCAGCCCTTTTTTTAATGCAAGAGAGAGAATGAATTGGTGCGCCAGAGCCTCCAACCACTGCACTTGAAATCTAGATGCGTGTACCCCCTTGTGTGCATGTGGGACCTTGAGTGCTTGTTTCACTGTATCTGGCTTACATGGGACCTGGAGAGTCGAACGTGAATCCATAGGCTTCACAGGCAAGTGCCTTAACCATTATGCCATCTCTGTAGCTCCCTTTTCATTTTTGAGGTAAGGCCTATGGTAGTTCAGGATGTTTTTGAACTCCCGTATAGCCGAGGATGACCCTGAACTCTTGATCCTCTTGCCTCTACCTCATAATTGCTGGACTTAGAAGTTGTGCATCACCACACATCTGGTGTATGCCATACTGGAGATCAAATGCAGGGCTTCCCATGTGGTGGGCAAGCACTCTACCAGCTGTGCTTACAACCCCCACCCTGGCCACTTAAAGTCATCTTCTTTAGAAAAAAATATTTATTGTCACATGCTCACCAGTGTTTCTTGCTGCCGCAAATGAATGCCAGATGTATGTGGCACTTCTTGTGGCCTAGAATTGAGCTGTCGAGCTTTGCAAACAAGCGCTGTTAACCACTTGGTTCGTGGCAAAGTCATCCTAAAAGTAGCTCATTTACTGTACCAGCTACAACCTGACTCTCAGGGCAGCTGCTGTGACAACATATATGTATAAATGTTAATGACTGAATACATGCATTGCATGTGTCCTGCCATAAGAAACTGAAGGTAGGGGCTGGAGAGATGGCTCAGTGGTTAAGGCGCTTGCCTGTAAAGCCTAATGACCCAGGTTTGAATCCCCAGTGCTCACATAAAGCCAGATGCACAAAGTGGAGCATACATCTGGAGTTTGCAGTGGCTAGAGGCCCTGACACACCTGTTGTCTGTCCATCTGTCTGTCTTTCTCTTTGTTTCTCTATGCAAATAAATAAATGAATAAATAAAAAAATTTTTTAAAAAAGGGTGCTTTAATACAAAGCATGTTTGCCTTGGTTCAGTTCCTAAACTGCCCATTGAATGCAGAAAACGGCCCAGGTAGGCTGGAGAGATGGCTTAGCAGTTAAGGTGCTGCCTACAAAGCCTAAGGACCCATGTTTGACTCTCCAGGTCCCATGTAAACCAGATACACAAAGTGACACAAGCATGTGCACAAAGTGGTGCACACGTTTGGAGTTTGATTGCAGTGGCTGGAGGCCCTGGCGTGCCAATTCTCTCTCTCTCTTGTGCTCACTCACACTCTTGCTCTCTTGCATTAAAAAGGGCCAGTCTAGGGGCTGGAGAGATGGCTTAGCGGTTAAGCGCTTGCCTGTGAAGCCTAAGGACCCTGGTTCGAGGCTCGATTCCCCAGGACCCACGTTACCCAGATGCACAAGGGGGCGCACGCGTCTGGAGTTCGTTTGCAGTGACTGGAAGCCCTGGTGCGCCCATTCTCTCTCTCTCTCTCTCTCTGCCTCTTCCTCTCTCTGTCTGTCACTCTCAAATAAATAAATAAACACAAAAAAAAATTAAAAAAAAAAAAGAGCCAGTGTAGAAAGTGGCCCAAGCAGGGCTGGAGAGATGGCTTAGTGGTTAAGCACTTGCCTGTGAAGCCTAAGGACCCCGGGTCGAGGCTCAATTCTCCAGGACCCACGTTAGCCAGATGCACAAGGGGGCGCACGCGTCTGGAGTTCATTTGCAGTGGCTGGAAGCCCTGGCGCGTCCATTCTCTCTCTCTCTCTCTCTCTCTCTCTGCCTCTTTCTCTCTCTGTCACTCTCAAATAAATAAATAAAACTGAACAAAATTAAAAAAAAAAAAAAAAAGAAAGAAAGTGGCCCAAGCATTTGGTGTTCATTTGCACAGAAGCAAGAGACCTGGCCTGTGGCCCCCTACTCCCACATGCAAATAAATACCTAAGTTAAATAAATAAAGTAGAGAAAGTAGTAAAACTGGAAAAGTAGACTTGTAGAATCCCTGGTTGGGATGGGCAAGAAGTTGAGCTGTGAAAACAATTCGAGGTAGGGTTTCACTCTAGCCCAGGCTGACCTGGAATTCACTATGTAGTTCTCAGGGTGGCCTTGAACTCATGGTGTTCCTTCTACTTCTGCCTCCCAAGTGCTGGGATTAAAGGTGTGTACCACCATGCTTGGCCCGTTTTCCCTTCCTGGTGACATGTTTGAGTGTTAATGCTTTAGGGTAGATGAGAGTTTGAGAGCCAGCTTCATTCTAGAGCTGGTGGTGGCTCCTGTCCAGTGTTGTAAGATACTTTATTTATTTATATTTATATTTATTTATTTGAGAGGGAGAGAGAGAAAGGCAGGTATATAGAAAGAATGGTTGTGCTAGGGCCTTGGGCCACTGCAAACAAACTCTAGATGCAGGCGCCCCCACCCCCTTGTGCTTCTGGCTTACATGGGTCCTGGGGAATTGAACCTGGGTTCTTTGGCTTTGCAGGCAAGTGCCTTAACCGCTAAGCCATCTCTCCAGCCTATTTATTTATTTATTTATTATTTTACAATATATATATATTTAATTATTTATTTATTTATTTGAAAGTGACACAGAGAGAGAGAGAGAGAATGGGCGCGCCAGGGCCTCCAGCCACTGTAAACGAACTCCAGACGCGTGCGCCCCCTTGTGCATCTGGCTAACGTGGGTCCTGGGGAATCGAGCCTCGAACCGGGGTCCTTAGGCTTCACAGGCAAGCGCTTAACCGCTAAGCCATCTCTCCAGCCCAAAAATATATTTTATTTATTCATTTGTGAGAGAGAGAATGGGCGTGCCAGGGCCTCCAGTCACTGCAAACGAACTCCCGACGCATGCATCCCCTTGTGCATCTGACTGACGTGGGACCTGGAGAATTGGACCTGGGTCCTTTGGCTTTGCAGGCAAATGCCTTAACCGTTAAACCATCTCTCCAGCCCTCTATTTATTTTTGTTTTTTTTTTCTGAGGTAGGGTCTTGCTCTAGCACAGGCTGACCTGAAATTCACTATGTAATCTCAGGCTGGCCTTGAACTCAAGATGATCCTCCTACCTCTGCCTCCTGAGTGCTGGGATTAAAGGCCTGTGCTACTATGCCTGGCTTTATTTTATTGATTTATTTGGTTTTTCAATGTAGGGTCTCACTCTAGCCCAGGCTGACCTGAAATTCACTATGTAGTCTTAGGGTGGACTTGAACTCACAGTGATCCCCTTACTTCAACATCTCAAGTGCTGGGATTAAAGACATGTGACACCATGTTCATCTTATTTTATTTTATTTTAGTTTTTGTTTTTCGAGGTAGGGTCTCATTCTAGCACAGGCTAACCTGGAATTCACTATGTAGTCTTAGGGTAGACTCGAACTCACAGTGATCCTCCTACCTCAACATTCCAAGTGCTGGGATTAAAGACATGTGCCACCATGCCCAGCTTATTTTATTTTATTTGTTTTTCGAGGTAGGGTCTCATTCTAGCACAGGCTGACCTGGAATTCACTAGGTAGTCTCAGGGTGGCCTTGAACTCATGGTTCATTTCCTACCTCTGCCTCCCAAGTGCTGGGATTAAAGGACTGTGTCACTATGCCTGGCTTTTATTGTATTTATTTAATTGGTTTATTGAGGTAGGGTCTTGCTCTAGCCCAGACTGACCTTAATTCCTCAGGGTGGCTTCAAACTCACAGAGTCTCCTACCTTTGCCTCCTAAATTGGGACTAAAGGCATGTGCCACCACATCAGGCTTCTTTTTTTTTTTAGGACTTTTTATTTATTTTTATTTTTAATTTAAAAATTTTGGGGTTTTTTTTTTTTTTTTTTTGAGGCAAGGACTCACTCTAGCTCAGGCTGACCTGGAATTCGCTATGTAGTCTCAGGGTGGGCTTGAACTCATGGTGACTTTTCTACCTCTGTCTCCTGAGTGCTGGGATTGAAGGTGTGTGCGCCACCATGCCCAGCTTCTTTAGGATTTTTTTTTTAAGAGAAAGAGGTTCCTTTTTTTTTTTTTTTTTAAGATATTTTATTTATTTATTTATTTGAGAGAGCAAAAGAGTTGGGGGAGAGAGAGGGAGTGAGTGAGTGATTGTGAATGGGTGCTCCAGGGTTTCCAGCCACTGCATATGAACTCCAGATGCATGCGCCCCCTTGTGTTGGTTTACGTTGGCTTATGTTGGTCCTGGGGAAACAAACCTCGGTCCTTTGGCTTTGCAGGCAAACGCCTTAACCATTAAGCAATCTCTCCAGCCCTTTAGGACTTTTTAAAGAACAGTTTAAATTCATAGCAGAATTGAGAGAAAGACACAGATTTCCCATATTCCCTTCTCTTGGTATTTTAGTAATTACTTCTTAGATGGCTGCCAAGGCTATGTCTATTGATTCTGGACCCAGCCTTGGCATTGTGGGCAGATGAGGTGGTAGAGCAGGGAAGAGCATGCTTACTGGGCAGCTCTTAGCTGAGCAGCCATGGTGTGGGCCCATGCTCCCTTGATCCTGTGGCAGCTGCTCCTGTACTTATCACCATTTCACACACATAAAGTAAGACCCAGAAAGGTGCTGACGCCAACTCCCATGGCTGATAAGTGAGTGAGCAGGTTTTGGCCTGCTAGCAGGTTCTTGTGGTTTTTTTTGTGTGTTTTTTTTTTTTTTCTCATTTGTAAAGTTGCTTTTCTAGGAGAGACTGGTAAAGGGCCTGATGATCAGTTCATAGTGTGATGTTCTCATAGTAGTTCTTCAGTGAATATATATAAGGATGGAAGGAATGAAAGAAATAAAGTCTTAACTACTTTAATATGTTAGAATTCCTACAGTTTGGGTTACATTTAAAAATTAAAAAATAGGGCTGGAGAAATGGCAATTAAGGCGCTTGCCTGCAAAGCTAAAAGACCCAGGTTTGATTCCCCAGGATCTATGTAAAAGGCAGATGCACAAGGTGGCACATGTGTCTGGAGTTCGTTTGCAGTGGCTAGAGGCCCTGGTGTGTCCATTCTCTCTCTCTCTCTCCACCCCCTTTCTCTCTGTCAAGTAAAATAAAAATAAAGTATTTTTTTAAAAAATTAAAAAGGGCTGGAGAGATGACTTAGCGGTTAAGGTGCTTGCTTGCAAAGCCTAAGGACCCAGGTTCAATTTCCTAGTACCCATTAGCCAGATGCACAGGGTGGTGCATGCACATGGAGTTCGTTTGCAGTGACTAGAGGACCCTGGTGTGCCCATTCTCTCTCTCTGCTTCTCTCTCTCTCAAATAAGCAAACAAATGAATAAATAAAAATATAGAAAAATATTATACTGGTTGCAAGGGTGAGAGAGTGAGAAAGTATGGATATGCTAGGACCTCTTGCCCCTGCAAATGAACTCCAGACACATGTGCCACTTTGTGCATCTGGCTTTATGTGGGTACTGGGGAAATTGAGCCCCGGCTGGCAGGCTTTGCAAGTAAGTGGCTATAATGAATCATCTCTCTAGCTCTAGTTTTTAATTTTTTAAATTTTACTTATTATATTTGAGAGAGAGAGAGAGAGAGAGAAGCAGATATATATAGAGAATGGGTGTGCCAGGGCCTCTAGCCATTGCAAATGAACTCCAGATGTGTGCACTACCTTGTGCATCTGGCTTATGTGGGTACTGGAAAATTGAACCTGGGTTCTTTGGTTTTATTGGCAAGTGCTTTAACTGCTAAGCCATCTCTCCAGCCCTTCTTTTAATTGGTGGACAAGAGGAATGCAAACTCTAGATGATAATGAGGCTCTCCTGAAGCCCACTGACTCAGTAAGGACTCTGACTGAAAAGTCAAGGGAAGCAACCATTGACCATCTGGTGCTCCCATACAATACATATTTCTTTTTGAATATTTTACTTATTTGCAAGCAGAGAGAGAGAGAGAGAGAGAGAGAGGGAGGGAGGGAGAGACACAGAGAGAGAAGAGGGGAGGGGAGGGGAGGGGAGGGGAGGGGAGGAGAGGAGAGGAGAGGAGAGGAGAGGAGAGGAGAGGAGAGGAGAGGAGAGGACCGAGACAGAAAGAGAAGTGGCGTGTTAGGGCATCTAACACTGTAAATGAATTCCAGATGCATGTGCTATTCTATGCATCTGGCTTTATGTGGGTACTGGGGAATCTAACCCAGGGCTTTAGGCTTTGCAAACAAGTGCCTAATCTTCTAAGCCATCTCTCCAGCCCCTGGGTTACATTTTTATAAAAGTTTATTCTGCTGGTTATGGTGGCACACACCTTAAATCCCAGCACTCGGGAGACTGAGGTAGCAGGATCGCTGTGAGTTCAAGGCTACCCTGAGACTACGTAGTGAATTCTAGGCAGCCTGGGCTAGAGCAAGATCCTACCTCGAAAAACCAAAAAAAAAATTATTTTTCTTATTTTAGATACAAACTAAAATGATACTTTGTTAGCTATTTATCCCTGCAAACAACACAAGGAATTTGTGTGTGTGTGCATATGTGTGCAGATGTGGTGCCCTGTAGATGGACGCCAAAGGAGCATGTAAGGGATCCCCTGCATCAGTCTTTTACATGTTTTGAGATTAGAGTAGTGTCACTAATTCTCTTATTTCTGCATCCAATAGGAATAAGGTCATAGATGTGCATGGCCATGCCCAGATGTTTAGGTGGGTGCTGAGGAATCAAACTTGGGCAGGATTGGGCCATCTCAGGTCATCATGCTTGCTCAGGAAGCATGCTCTCTGTGTGTGAGAGGGGGAAGGGGGTGGTTGTGAGTAGGCCTCTTGCTGCTACAAATGAACTCTAGATGCATGTACCACTTTTTGTGGCTTTATGTGGGTACTGGGAAATTGAACCCATGCTGACGGGCTTTGCAAGCAAGCACCTCTCATGTATGAGCCATCTCTCTATCTCTGTTTGTTTTTTGAGGCAGGGTCTCACTCTAGGCTGACCTGGAACTATAGCTACAAGGTAGCTTCCAACTCACAGGAATTTTCCTACTTAAGCCTCCAGAGTGCTGTGCTGTGACTAATGGCGTGGGCTACCATGCCATGTGGGACTTGCTTTTAATCTGTTTGTGTATGTATGTGGAGGACAGGACCTGGTGGTGTTTGTCCTCCTTCCATAGGGTCTCATGTTCTGCTGCTGTATGTGTGCAGTCTAGCTGGCCCCTGAGCTTCTGGATTCTCCTGGCTCCACCTCCCATTGACAGAAACCTATTGGGGGTCACAGATGGGTTTGCCAGTTTGTGTTTTACATGGGTGCTGGAAATCAAACTGGAGCTGCCAGGTTTGCAAGCAGTCACCTTCAACTGCTGAGCCATCTCCGCAGCCCCTGACTCAAGGGATCTAAAGTAAATGGTGTAAAGCACTCTCTGACCCTAAATCTCCAATTGAATGTTTTATCTTCTATACATTTTAGGTTAGGGCTTTTGGAGGCAGGGTCTTAGTGGAGTTGCCCATACATTTAAAGCAGTCCACCTCAGACTGCCAAGTACTGGGATTACAGGAGTGAGCTCCAGAGTTATTGGTGTGTGTGCATGTGTATGGTGTATGCATATGTATGTGCCCAAACAGCATCCTGTGTGCTAGTCTGTACAGAAGTGTTGCCTGCTTGCCTGTGGTGGCTGGAATAGGACATTGAATATTCTGCTCCATTCTTTTTCTTTAAATTATTTATTTGAGAGAGAGACAGAAGAGAGAGAAAAAGGAAGGGAGAGAGAGAGGGAATGGGCACACTAGAACCTCTAGCCACTGCAAACGAACTCCAGATGCATTATGCACATCTGGCTTATGTGGGTTCTGGGCAATTGAACCTGGGTCCTTAGGCTTTACAGTCAAGTACTTTAAGTGCTAAGTCATCTCTCCAGCCCTAACCTGTTCTTGTTGTAGTTTATTTGTTTGCTTTTAGTCTTTTGTTTTTTTTCCCTGTAGCCCAGACTGACCTGGAACACATTCTGTAGTCCAGGCTGGCCTTGAACAATTGGTGATCTTCTGGTCTCAACTTCTCTGAGTGTTGGAATTAAAGGCATGAGCCACCACCCCTGGCCTTCAACCTGTTCTTATTTGAGCCAGAGGCTCTTACTGATCCTGGAACTTGCCATTCATGAGCCCAGCGAGTCTCATATCTCTGCTCCCCTATGGGACTGAGGTTACAGATATATGTAGCCATGCCCAGCTGTTTTTGTGGGTCCTGGGGATCAAATGTGAATGGTCTCTCAGGTCTCCTAAGGACCTCATGCATGCACAGGAAGCGTTCTTGACCGCTGAGCCACATCTGTCCAGCCCCCATGCTGGTTTTTTGAGACAGGGTCACTGTATCACAGACTGTCCTCAAACTCCTTATGATCCTCTTGCCTCTTCCTCCTTAAGGCTGGAATTACAAATTAGAATTATAGATATGTGACACATGCCCTGCTCAAACAATTTTATTTTAATTAATTAATTTGCAAGCAGAGAAAGATAAAAGAATGAGAATGGGTGCCCCAGGGCCTGCAGCCAGACACATGCGCCACTTTTTTTATTTATTTTTTATTTATTTTTTTTTATTTTTTATTTTTTTAATTTTTATTTTATTTTATTTTTTTCTCCATTTTTATTAATATTTTCCATGATAACAAAAAAAATCCCATGGTATTACCCTCCCCCCTTTCCCCTTTGAAATTCCATTCTCCATCATATCCCCTCCCCATCTCAATCTTTCTACTTACATATATACAATACCAACCTAATAAAAGCCCTCCTCCCTTTCTTTCTCTTCCCTTTCTATCTCCTTTTTTAACTTACTGGCCTCTGCTACTGAGTTTTTTCCTTCTCACACAGAAGCCCAATCATCTCTAGCTAAGATCCACATATGAGGGAGAACTTGTGGATGCGCCACTTTTTTTTTGGGGGGGGGGAATTCACCATGTAGTCTCAGGGTGGCCTTGAAGTCTCTGCTGTCCTCCTACCTCTGCCTCCCAAGTGCTGGGATTAAAGGCGTGTGTCACCACTCCTGGCTCACATGTGCCACTTTGTGCATCTGGTTTATGTGGATACTGGGGAATCAAACCTGGATCCTTAGGCTTGGTAGGAAAGCGCCTTAAGCACTAAGCCATCTCTCCAGCCCTCAAACAATTTTTTTGTTTTTCTGTTTTGTTTTTTTTTTTTTTTCAAGGTAGGGTTTCACTCTAGCCCAGCCTGATCTGGAACTCACTATATAGTCTCAAAGTGGCCTTGAACTCATGCAATCCTTCTTCTTCTGCCTCCTGAGTGCTGGGATTTAAGCCATGTGCCACCACCACGTCTGGCTTTTTTGTTTGTTTTGTTAATTTTTTTTTTTTTTTCCAAGGTAGGGTCTCGCTCTAGCCCAGGTTGACCTGGAATTTACTATGCAGTCTCCGGATGGCCTTGAACTCATGGCGATCCTCCTACTTCTGCCTCCCAAGTGCTGGGATTAAAGGCGTGCACCACCATTCCTGGCTCTATTTTAAAAACAATATTTTGAAGACATTCAGTGCCTTAATTATGGTGCCTATGCTCCAGTTTTCATAGTATAAAAAGAAGTGATTCCCATGTAAGTTATTGGATATCTGTTGACTGCACTACAGAGTACCGAAAGGACAAATCTTTTATTGTAGGTCATCTGCCTGAATAGTGAAGTGCTGAATAATTCACCTCAGGTTTTCTCAGTTTCTCAGTTTTCTCCAAAATTATCTTGTCTTCTCTCACTTGTCAGAGTACTGCAATGACAAGAAATAGAACAACCAGAGACAACCACATCTAACTCCAGCCGGCTGATAAAATGCAGTTAGGTCTTCCAAGGCTACATCCTGTTTCATTGATTATGTTTCTATTCAGAACATAGAGAGGGATCTTTGTGATGGTTCAAAAGCTTTTGATGGCAGAGCAGTGGGGATATAGTGACAAAAAGGTAGTTCTTATGACTTATAAGTTGACAGAGTAATGGGGAGAGACAGGCTGATTGGTGGGGGAGTCCAGTTTTAGGCTGGTAGTTGCTGAAACAACTGTGAACAACATAGTCAAGAATATTGACTCATGTTTATTCAGCCATCATATAGTTCCTGAGCTATCACCATGTTCTAGGTATTGAGGCAAGAGATGAGGAAAACCTGGCATTGTCTCTCCACAACTTCTGGTCCACTGGCTTTGCTAATCAGATAATCATACTAACTCTGTGTCATTACAAACTCCAGTGTGGCCTGAAGGTAGTGACCTCTGTCTGTTAGCGCAGCCTTGGGCAGTTGAGAGGATTCGTGGAAATGATGCGTTAGCTGAGAGTTGCAGTGTGAGATTGCACACTGCTGTGGGTAGTGCCCGTGAATGCAGTGTGAGATAGCACACTGCTGCAGCCAGTGCCCTGTCTGCAGGGAGGTGGGAGCACTTCAGAGAACTCAGAGCTTGTTCATCCTGAGTTGTGGGGGAGGGCCAGGGTATGGTATAGGCTTGTCATCCTTGCTAGATACTGCCATCTTCATGCTGAGAGGAATGTGGAAGAGTGGTGTGTCATTTGACTGTACAACCTGGCCATTAGATCACACTTTTCCCGTCCCAAAGACTAATGGACTGACAATGGTCCAGGAGGGCCATGAAGAAGGTTCTTGGACTTTTGGCTAGGAGGGTGCAGTGGAGGTGGAATGATATTTTCCAAAAGATATTTGGGTAAAATAGTTAAAAAGCTGGGATGTGCCTGAGTGTTGGGGAAAGCTGCAAAGATGTCTCTTCTGGAGTGGTGACACTGAGCCTGAGTTTCCCAGGCAGAGTAGCATGGGGCAAGGACATAATGGGGTTTATGATGATTGTCAACCTGACGGGGCCTGGAGTCACCTGTGAGGCATGATCTAGAGAAGGCTGAGGTGGAAGACCCCTTCATTGTGGGCAGCACTCCTGGAGTGGGTGCTGCACAAAGGAGAGTACTGGCTGAGCAGCAGCATGCATTGTTCTCTGCGCCTCACTGTGGACGGAAGGTGACCAGCTCCTCTCACCATGGCTTCCCTGCTGTGATGGACTGTGACTAGCTAGCCTGAACCCATTCCCTTCCCTAAATTGCTTCTGCTTGGGTATTTTGTCTTAGCAAAGAGAAAATAACTAATACAGGTAGAGCACAAAGAGGAATGGTGTCAAAGCAGGCCAGTTCAGAAATGAAGTGTAGGGTGAAATTGAGGCAGCATGCTGGAGGAGAGGCTGGAGATGGCTGTCCCCCTGTTGCCAGGTGGGAGCTGTGGAAGCCACAGGCTTGAGACAGTGTTGGTCTTGCTGCTCTTTCTGCTGCCCGGCCAGGGGACATGAGACCTTCATGACTTGTTAGGCTGTCCTGGATCTGGGGTCCATTCTACTCACCTTAGTACTCTTAAGGGTATTTCTTAGTTCTCATAGATTTGAGGAAAGAAGGTGGGGTTCATCTTTTGTTTTTCTTCCCTCTTCTCTGCCCCTCCGTGAAGCTCCTCAGTGAATAGTTAGGGAAGTTACTTACGGACATTATTCTCTGTATTTCAGGGGTTAGGGAGCCCTTTAAAGGAAAGATTGTCCTCTTTATATTCTGAGAAAGGATAAAATATTAAGTTAATATTTGTGTGCACACACACTTTTTTCTTTTCTTTTAGCTTTTCGTGGTAGGCTCTCACTGTAGCCCAGAATGACCTGAAATTCACAATGTAGTCTCATGCTGGCCTTGAACTCATGGCGATCCTCCTACCTCTGCCTCCTGAGTGCTGGGAGTAAAGGCATGTGCCACCATGCCCGGCCTTTTTTTTGTTTGGTCTTTTGAAGTAGGGTCTCACTCTAGCCCAGGCTAATCTGAAATTCACTATGTAGTCTCAGGTGGCTTTGAACTCACAGTGATCCTCCTACCTCTGCCTCCCACGTGCTGGGATTAAAGGCGTGTGTCCCGTCCCCCTCTCTCTCTCAAATAAATAGATAAATAATAAAAAATAAAAAATAAGGGGCTGGAGAGATGGCTTAGTGGTTAAGACGCTTGCCTGCAAAGCCAAAGGACCTTGGTTTGATTCCTCAGGATCCATGTAAGCCAGATGCACAAGGTGGCACATGCGTCTGGAGTTTGTTTGCAGTGACTGTAGGCCCTGGCATTCCCATTCTCCCTCTCTCTGTCTCTTTCTCTCAAATAATTTTTTTAAAAGGTGTGTGTCATCACACCCAGCTACTTTGACTGTTTAAAAGCATTTTCAAACAAGTGCCTTTAACTGCTGAGACATCTCTCCACACCTTCAAAAGCATTCTCTTCAGGGCCTGGGAAGATGGCGTGCTTGCTTGCAAAGCCTGCCAGCCCAGGATTCAATTCCTCAGCCTCCCATATAATGCTTGGTGGGTATTTATTTGCAGTGGCAGGAGACCCTGGTGCTCCCCCAACCAAATAATTACAAAATACAAAACTAAAAATACTAAGTATTTGCCTCAGTTTTGGGCAGATCCTTACTGGCTGTGAAATAGACTCCCCACACAGTGCTACTACAGCATCCTTCCCTGCAGTGACTACTCTTGGATCCATTTGCCAGAGCCGTGCTTGGGAAGAGCTGAGGTCTCATCCCAGGAGGCATGCTGGACAAAGGGCTTTCTTAGGCAGCACATAGTACTGCACACTGCCATTCTGTTGCTCTGCGAGGACCTTGGCTAGAAAATATACTTGGTTAGTGGTAGTAATCCATCACTTTCCTCTTAAAACAGGAAGTGAGCCCATGCACTTCTGTGCACTGCAGGCTTTGCAGGTCTGTGGATTTTGACTCCAGCCCTGCTTCCTTCTGGGAGGCGATCATCCTGTGCAGGCGCAGTGGGGCATGGCTGTGTCTAGGGATTGTCATGTGCAGTGTGCATGGTACGCAGATGGACCTGATTAGGGCTCATTAAGGTGTTTGCATGTGTAAATGTGTGTGCACACCTATGTAGACCATAGGAGGACATGAGGTATCCTCTGTCACTCTTCTACCTTATTTCCTTGAGATCAGGGCTCGTTGAACTTGGAGCTCAGGTTTTGTTGGCTGACCAATGAGCCGCATGGACTCTGCTATCTCTACCTGCCTCAGCTCTGGGGTTACAAGTGTGCATGGCTACACTTTTCTTTTTTTTTTTTTTTTTGAGGTAGGGTCTCACTCCAACCTAGGCTGACCTGGAATTCACTCTGTATTCTCAGGGTGGCCTGGAACTCATGGCAATCCTCCTACCTCTGCCTCCTGAGTGCTGGGATTAAAGGTGTGCGCCACCATGCCCGGCATGGCTACACTTTTTTTTTTTTTGAATTTTTTGTTCATTATTTATTTATTTATTTGAGAGCGACAGACACAGAGAGAAAGGCAGAGAGAGAGAGAGAGAGAGAGAGAGAGAATGGGCGCTTCAGGGCCTCCAGCAAACAAACTCCAGACATGTACACCCCCTTGTGCATCTGGCTAACGTGGGTCCTGGGGAATTGAGCCTCGAACCGGGGTCCTTAGGCTTTACAGGCAAGCGCTTAACCGCTAAGCCATCTCTCCAGCCCCATGGCTACACTTTTTACATGGGTTTTACATGACTTTTTATATCAGGTTCTTACGTACAGCAAGTACTATTACACACTGAACCGACTCCCCAAATACCACCCACTTTTTTAAAAAAAAATATTTACATATATGTGTGTGGACATGTCTGTGTTTGGGCATATCAGGGTCACTTGCTGTTGGAAATGAATGCAGGTCTGGCTTTAAATGGGTAGGTAGCTGGGGAGTTGAACCCTGGCCATGTCAGGCTTTGACTGCCGAGTCATGTCCTCAGTCCCCCCCCCCCCTTTTTTTTTTTGAGCTAGAGTCTCGCCCTAACTCAGGCTGACCTGGAATTCACTATGTAGTCTCAGAATGGCCTCGAACTCACAGCGATCCTCCTACCTCTGCCTCCCGAGTGATGGGATTAAAGGCGTGCACCGCCACACCTGACTAGTTCCCCAGTTTTTATTACTCATTTGGGTGTGTATATGTATGATTTGTGTGTGGGTATGGGTGCATACTTGCTACAGTGCCCGTGTGGAGGTCAGAGGACAACTTTAGGGTATTTCTCCTCTCCTTCCACCTTCCTTTTTTTTTTTTTTTTTTTTTTTAAATACTTTTATTTTGAGAGAAACAAAGGGGCTGGGGGAGAGAATGAGAATGGGCGTGCCAGGGCTTCCAGCCACTGCAAACAGATTCCAGATACATATACCACCTTGTGCATCTGGCTTATGTATGTCCTGGGGAATCAAAGTGAGGTCTTTGGCTTTGCAGGCAAATGCCTTAACTGTTGAACCATTTATTCAGCCCCCACCTTTTGAAACAGGATCTCTCTTGCTGCTGCTGCTTGTGAGCTCCTGGATTCTCCTGGCTCCTGCTGCTGTAGGTGCACTGGGATTATAAACACGTGGGCCACTTTGTGTTTGACATTGTGTGGGTGCTGCAGAATTGAATTTGGGCTGGCAAGCTTGCAAACAAGTGCCTTTAACCATTGAGCCTTTAATAGCTGAGCTATCTCCCTGCCCCGTTCCTCTCCTTTAAAGATAGGTATTCTATTCCAAGCAGCCTCCAACTCACTATGTGGCTGAGGATGATCTTGAACTCCTGATTCATCTGCCTTGGCCTTGTGTGTGCTGTGGTGGCAATGTGTCATACCCGGTGGAAAGTGTTCTGGCATCTGCTATGGTGTGACTGTGTGGCAGCGCCCAAGTGCTTCCTGGGTGCCTGACAGAGAAGGACAGTGGGATGAAGTGAGAGAACTGTGTTCACAGGAGGACTGCATGGGCTTGGTAGTTCTGAGACTGAAGATTAGGCCTCCAGCCTGTACCACCACAAATGTCAGAGGGCCCCTCTGTGGAAATCTCTCTAATGACCAGAACTAAGTTGGTTGTGGTGGTTCATGCCTGCAATTCCAGTACTCCAGAGTGAGTTTTGAGGCCTGTTCAGGCAATTTAGTTGAGACTTTGTCTCAAAGTAAAATATTCTTCCTTTTTTTTTGGGGGGGGGGTAGGGTCTCATTCTAGTCCAGGCTGATCTTGAATACATGATCTAGTCTCAGGCTGGCCTTGAACTCACAGTGATCCTCCTATCTCAGCTTCCTGAATGCTTGGGATTAAAGGCATGTGCCACTGTGCTCATCCAGCTTAATACTTTGTTGAGGTTAGACAAGTGCCTTAACTGCTAAGACATCTCCAGCCCAGATTTTTATTTCTTCTTAAATTTATTTATTTATTTATTTATTTGAGAGCGACAGAGAAAGAGGAAGAGAGCGAGAGAGAGAATGGCGTGCCAGGGCTTCCAGCCACTGCAAACGAACTCCAGACGTGTGCGCCCCCTTGTGCATCTGGCTAAATGTGGGTTCTGGGGAATCAAGCCTCGAACCGGGTCCTTAGGCTTCACAGGCAAGCGCTTAACCACTAAGCCATCTCTCTGCCGCCGGCCCCCCCCCCCTTTTTGAGGTAGGGTTTCGCACTAGCCCAGGTTGACCTGGTATTCACTATGTAGTCTCGGTGTGGCCTTGAACTTACAGCAATCCTCTTACCTCAGCCTCCCACGTGCTGGGATTAAAGGCATGTGCCACCACGCCCAGCCCCAAGCTCAGGCTTTTTGATTTTAAAGTTAAACTAGAGCATGGACATGAACATGGAAACGAACATGGTCATGGTGTGGGTTTGACGAGCTAGAAATGGAACTGGATATAATTGAATAATTCAGGTGGAAGATGTGAATTTGGAGCTGATCACTATAGTTGAGTCAGAGAGTAGGTCAGCTGCCTAGGGCCAGTATGTCCTTGCCAGTCCAGAGGAGGTACAGGAGCAAGAGCTGGGAGTTGTGGACATGCTGAGGTAGGAGTATAGTGAGTTTCAGGTCACTTGGGCTTTAAAGCAAGGCTCTGTCTCAAAAAGCTAAAATAGGGGCCTGAGGAGATGGCTCAGTCGCCTGGGTTCAATTTCTCAGCCATTCATGTACAGCTGGATGGGCATTTATATGCTGCAAGAGACCCTGGTGCATGCATGTGTGCAGACACACCACATAACACATATACACATATATGTACAAACATGCACACACACACACACACACACACATAAACAGGTGCAAGTAAAAAACAAAACTAAAACAGAAGGGCTGGAGAGATGGCTTTGAGGCACTTGCCTGCAAAGTCTAAGGAACCAGGTCCGAATCGCCAGTACCCACAAAAGCCAGATGCACAAGATGTATGTAGTGGCTAGAGGCTCTGGAGCGACCATTCTATCTTTTTCTCTTTCTCTCCAATAAATACATACATACCTACATTCATTCATTAAAAAAAAACTAAAGCAGCAACCAATATTAGCAGACAAAAACCCCAAACAGGCCAGGATTAGTTTTTGTGGAGTAGGTCACTGCAGAATGTGTCACAGTGGCTGTGAGAGGGACCTTCTCTAGATTGAGTGGCCCGAGAAATCAAAAATGATCCTAGATTGGAAAATTGTGTTTTAGAAATTGTCTATCTTATAGGTGAGAGAGGCCAGTGAACTAAAAGAAGTAGGAAATGAATTCACATAAAAGAAGTGCTTCATGCAGAGACAGAAGTTTAGTATATCAAAATATTTTTACTTTAAAATTTTTTTCCGAGGTAGGGACTCACTCTAGCCCAGGCTGACCTGGATCTCATTCTCTAGTTCCAGGCTATCTTCAACTCACAGCAATCCTTCTACCTTGCCCTCCTCCTGAATACTGGGTCTAAAGGTTTGTGCTACCACTTCTGGACAGTCAAATGACTTTTAGCTTGTGTTAAGTTTTTTTTTTTTTTTTTTTTTTTTTTTTTTTTCCTGAGGTAGGGTCTCGCTCTAGCCCAGGCTGGCCTGGAATTTACTCTGTATTCTCAGGGTGGCCTTGAACTCACAGTAATCCTCCTACCTCTGCCTCCCGAATGCTGGGATTAAAGGCATGTGCCACCACCCCCGGTTTAAGTTTTTTTTTGAGACAGGCTCTTGCTGTAGCCCAGGCTGGCCTCCCAGTCCTGATCCTCCTGTCTTTACCTCCTGAGTCCTGAGATTACAGGTGTGTACCACCTTGCCTAGCTCATGAATTTGTAAGGTGAGTAATGATGCAGTTGCTCTCTTGCTTTGCTGGTAACTACGTGGGGAAGTAGCTCCTCTCTTCTGCTTGGTTCCTCCCACTTTCCCAGGGCTCTTACCCTATGCCCCATGCCCCAGTGCAGGGATTTTTGAACCTTGACTGCAAGTTAGAATGAGCATGGGGTGTTTAAAATTCTGGAATGAGGCCACTGACTGCAGACTGTTGCTGGTATGGCCCCAGAATGCTTCAGTTTTAAGATAGAGACCTTTTAGGAGGCCTGTGTGCTGGACCGCCCTGCACTCCTGCTAGGTGATCACTGAGGGCTGGGAGAGTTTCCTGCTCTGTGTAGAAAGCAGTGTTCTGAGCTGATTGAGTTCCTGAGTTCCACATACTTACCTTATGGGGGACTTTGTGAAGTGTCAAGATACTTCTTCTAGTAAAAGATTTTTAAAAAATAATTTATTTATTTATTTGAGAGAGATAGAGAATGAGAGTGGGTGGGTCAAGTCCTCTAGCCACTAAATGAACTCCAGATGTATGCATCACCTTGTGCACCTAGCTTATGTGGGTACTGGGGAATCGAACCTGGGTCCTTAGACTTTGCAGGCAAGCACCTTAACCATTAAGCCATCTCTCTGCAGCCCAAGATTGATTTTTTTTTTTTTTTTGGTTTTCCGAGGTAGGGTCTCACTCTAGCCCAGGCTGACCTGGAATTCACTATGGAGTCTCAGGATGGCCTCGAACTCACGGCGATCCTCCTACCTCTGCCTCCCGAGTGCTGGGATTAAAGGCGTGTGCCACCACGCCTGGCTGTTTTTTTTTTTTTTTTTTTTAAGGCAGAATCTCACTACAGTCTAGGCAGCTGGCAACTCACTCTGTAGCCTAGGTTGGCCTTCAGCTGAGGATCAAACTACCTCAGTCTCCTGAGTGCTGGAATCACTGTCATGAACCACCATGTCTGCTTTAGTAAAAAGTTGTGTTTTTTTTTTGTTTTTTTGTTTTTCTTTTTTGAGGTAGAGTCTCACTGACCTGGAATTCACTATGTAGTTCAGGGTGGCCTCAAACTCATAGCAATCCTCCTACTTCTGCCTCCCAAGAGCTGGGATTAAAGGCGTGTGCCACCACGCCCGGCTAATAAAAAGTTTTAATTGCTGGGCATGGTGGTGTATACCTTGATTCTAGCACTCAGGAGGCTGAGGTAGGATTGCAGTGTGGTTGAGGCCAGCCAGGACTAGAGTAAGACCCTTTCAAATAAGAAAAAAAAAAAAAAGTTCTTTAAGATATATTTAAACATTTATTTATTTACTTGAGAGAGAGACAGAGACAGAGATAATGGACACGTCAGGGCCTCTAGCCACTGCAAATGAGCTCCAGTAGCATGTGCCACCTGTGCATCCGGCTTACATGAGTCCTGGGGGAATCAAACCTGGGTCCTTTGGCTTTGTAGGCAAGTGCCTTAACTGCTAAGTCATCCTTCCAGCCTCCCCCCCAATTTTTAATCATAACAGTGAGCTTCAAAGTTGCACATAGTTGAAGAATGAAGTGCAAACTTTTTTTTTTTTTTTTGGTTTTTTGAGGTAGGGTCTCACTATAGTCCAGGCTGACTTGGAATTCTCTATGCCTTGAACTCATGGCGATCCTCCTGCGTCTGTCTGTCTCCTGGGTGCTGGGATTAAAGGCGTGTGCCATCATACCCAGCTTGCAAACTTACAATATTGACTACTGAATTATATGTGCAGAGCTAAACCCTTTGGAAGACATTTTCAACAGATGATGAGGTGAAGGTCACATTGAGAAACAGTGGACCTGGGCGGTCTCCAGCTGTCAGCACCCTTGGTCTTGGCATTTTTTATTTTCAGCTAATGATTTTGCAACGTTTTATTTTGACCAGCTTGTCTTCTGATACTTTGGTTTCCATTAGCATTCTCTTCCTCAGAGGGAAAATTGTGTAAGGGCTCTTTCTTCAGCTTCTGTCCTCCTTAGGCAGCTCTGTGTTCCAGGGCCAGTAAATTGGCAGATAGTTTATGTCCTTAGCTTCTCTTTTCACTCTGGCCTTTCACATGAAGATTTACTCATGCCTTCCTTCCCTGCAGATGGCCATAGTGTTGAGCCTCTGCCATGACTTCATTAAGTGAAGAATCCCATAGAACAGAACACTGGCACGTTTCTGCCATGCAGCCACTCAGCTTAGCGGGACACAAGTTTTGCTTCTGCGGTCTTGGTTGTAGCTGTCTGTGTGGAACTTGAGTGCCTGGAGAGAGGCGTAAGGCTGGACCCAGGCAGGGGTGACCTGGAGTGATTGAGTGGTGATAGGAGAGGGCCATCTAGGAGGACAGGGCAAACCACAGTGAAGACAAATGGCAGCCCAGAAACACCAGGTGCAGCACTTCTGGGGTCCTTTGTGTGCCATTGGCACTTGTTCTTATTTCTGGATGAGAGAATGTGGAGAGCCCCAGTGTGTTGTCTTCAAGAGAGGTCTTCCTAGTTCTGATAGCTGCTTCATCCACCTTGCCTGCCTAACCCCACCTTTTAAACTTTACATTATATATTTATTTGCACTTGTATGTGTAGTGGGTTCATCAAGGTCTTTTGCCTCTGCAAGCACCGCAGGCCATCTTTTGTATCTGGTTTTATTTGAATGGCGGAGGAATTGGACCTGGGCTGGCAGGCTTTCTAAGCAGTCACCTTTAACCGCTGAGCCATCTTCCCAGTCTCCCCTGCCCCCAAACCAACCTTATTGGGGCTGGAAGCAAGATCAGAAGGTAAAGTAGCTTGTGAATTTGAGTTCAGTCCCCAGTACCCATGTAAACAGGCTGGGCATGGTGACACTTGCAGTTCTAGTGCTGGGGCAGTAGAGATTGGAGGATCCATCTCTGGAGCTTGCTGGCCAGCCAGTCTAGCCTAACTGTGAGCTCCAGATCTGAGGTACCCTGTCTCAAAAAGAGGTGGATAGCGCCTAAGGAGGACATCTGAGGTATTCCTCTGGCCTGTGCATGTTCACATGCATTTGCACATATGTGAACTTGCATACACACATGCCCCAAACCCCCTTATTTGCATAGGATTTGATATAGTAAATGTTCCCATTAAATTTTTTTTCATTTATTAATTTATTTGAGAGAGAGAGAGAGAGAGAGAGAATGGATGTGCTAGGGTCTCTAGCTGCTGCAAATGAACTCCAGATATATGTGCCACCTTGTGCATCTGGCTTACGTGGGTCCTGGAAAATTGAACCTGGATCCTTTGGCTTTGCAGGCAAGTGCCTTAATCGTTAAGCCATCTCTCTGGCCCAAATGTACCCATTTTAACTCCAAAGTCCCCTCACGCCACGTCTCCTGAGTCCCCTACCCCTTGCAGGCAGCAAGTGATGTACTTGTTAGGTGTTTCCTCACCCTCCCCAACAGAGACCTAGCCTCCAGTGGTTGTTTATGTTGCATTCTTTTGATTGGTCTACTTTTTTCCCATTTCCTCTTTCTCCTCTTTAAGATTGGCTCCAAGGTGATTGTAGTAGTAAAACAGATTGAACCTTGATCTTCCACCAAGGCTGTTCAGCATAATATTTACTGGTTCACTTCCTAATTTATCCACTGGTCTATGATCAAAATTCTGTACCAGGCTGGAGAGATGGCTTAGCAGGTAGAACGTTTGCCTGTGAAGCCAAAGGACCCAGGTTCAATTCCCCAGGACCCATGTAAGCCAGATGCACAAGATGGCATGTGCACCTGGAGTTCATTTGCGATGGCTGAAGGCCCTGGCATGCCCATTTTATCTGTCTGTCCCCCTCTCTCTCAAAAAATAAATAAAATTCTACACAGCAAGTTCTTATATAAGGAGTGCTGTCCATGTCCTCCTGTGGTTTAATGTACTGACGGGACAAGTTAAAATTTAATTGCAATACAGTTTTTCTGTAGACATGGGATCTCAGAAAGTTGGTAACTGGAGTTTTCTTTTTCTTTCTCTCTTTCATTCCTTTTTCCCTTTGCTTTGGGTCTCACTCTAGTCCATGTTGCCCCAGAACTCACTCTGTAGCTCTAGGCTGGCCTGGAACTGAGAGAAATCCTCCCACCTTAACCTCCCCAATGCTGAAGTTAAAGGTGTGCACTCGGCTTGGATTTTTCAAAGTTAGTCATAGTGTCTTCATTTTTTTTTTTTTTTGTTGTTGTTGTTGTTCATGGCAGGGTCTCACTTCAGCCCATGCTAATCTGGAACTCTGTAGCACACAGGCCTGCTTCAGTCTTCTCGAGTGCTGGAATTAAAGATATGAACCAACACATCCAGTTTACCAAACCCATTTTATTTATTTATTTTTAAATATTTTATTTATTTGAAAGAAAAAGAAAGCTTATGGGTATGTTAGGGCCTCCTGCTGCTGCAAACGAACTCCAGAGGCATGTGCTACCTTGTGCTGCTTTGTTCATCTGGCTTTATGTGGGTACTGGCAACATGAACCCAGGCTGTAAGGGTTTGCTAGCAAGTGCCTTTAACCACTGAGCCATTTCTCCAACCCTCTTCTGTTCTTCAGAATCCTCGTCCCAGGGAAGTACAGCCAAATTCAGCTACAGCTCAGTCAGTACGGAAGTAGACTTTGTGAACTGCTCCTTGCACTGCAGCTTGCTGCTCACCTGCACTATGACAAGTGTTCTGATGTCCTAAACCTGTGCTTAGCAACTCCAAGATGAAGCCTCATGATCTCATACAGTTCAGTGTTAGTTGTGCTCAGTAAATGTTAAATCAGGGAAACTGCAGGTCTGCATTGACTGAACAGTGTCATCTTCAGATGTCCCTAAACCACTCACACATCACTTTCTGAAGTTGAAAGCACAGTGTGTCTGCATAGTGGGTGCCTGTTAGCATACCTAACATACTGTACAGAATCAATAATTTTCCTTTTGATGTAACCATTGGCCTATTTTTCTTCCTCCTTTATTTGACTAAGATACTCACTTGCTGGTTTTTTTTTTTTTTTTTTTTTTTTTTTCTTTTTTGAGGTAGGGTCTCGCTCTAGCTCAGGCTGACCTGGAATTCACTATATAGTCTCAGGGTGGCCTTGAACTCAATGCAATCCTCCTACTTCTGCCTCCCGAGTGCTGGGATTAAAGGCGTGCGCCATCATGCCTGGCCTGTTACTTATTTTTGCAAGTGTGCATTCCAGTAGTTTAGTATGTTTACAAATGGTATATCTGTCACCACAATTGAGTATAGAACATTCATTATCCCCAAAGAAGCCTTCAACCCATCAGCACATACTCTCCATTGACCCTTTCCACCAGCCTAGGGAGTCCTCATCTGCATTCTTTCTGGATTTGCCTCTTTTGGACATCTCTGAATGGAGCATACAGAAAGAGCAGGGTTCCTGGTCTTAGAGTCTCTGGATGGAGCATACAGGATGGGCAGGGTTCCTGGTCTGGGCTCTCCGGATGGAACATGCAGGATGGCCAGGGTTCCTGGTGTGGGCTCTCTGGATGGAGCATACAGGACGGTCAGGGTTCCTGGTCTAGAGTCCTGATTGGAGCATACAGGACGGGCAGGGTTCCTGGTCTGGGCTCTCTGAATGGAACATACAGGATGGGCAGGGTTCCTGGTCTAGAGTGTCTGGATGGAGCATACGGGACGGGTTGGGTTTCCTCATCTAGAGTCTCTGTATGGAGCATACAGGACGGTCATGGTTCCTGGTCTAGAGTCTCTGAATGGAGCATACAGGACGGGTTGGGTTTCCTGATCTAGAGTCTTTGAATGGAGCATACAGGACGGGCAGGGTTCCTGGTCTGGGCTCTCAGGATGGAGCATACAGGACGGGCAGGGTTCCTGGTCTGGGCTCTCAGGATGGAGCATACAGGACGGGCAGGGTTCCTGGTCTGGGCTGTCAGGATGGAGCATACAGGGCGGGCAGGGTTCCTGGTCTGGGCTCTCAGGATGGAGCATACAGGACGGGCAGGGTTCCTGGTCTGGGCTCTCAGGATGGAGCATACAGGACGGGCAGGGTTCCTGGTCTGGGCTCTCAGGATGGAGCATACAGGGTGGGCAGGGTTCCTGGTCTGGGCTCTCTGGATGGAACACACAGAACCGGCCGGTTTCCTGGTCTAGAGTCCTGATTGGAGCATGCAGGACAGGCAGGGTTCCTGGTCTGGGCTCTCTGAATGGAGCATACAGGATGGGCAGGGTTCCTGGTCTAGAGTCTCTGGATGGAGCATACAGGACGGGCAAGGTTCCTGGTATTAGAGTCTCTGGATAGAGCATACAGGGACGGGCAGGGTTCCTGGTGTGGGCCCTCTGAATGGAGCATACAGGATGGGTAAGGTTCCTTGTCTGGACACTCTGAATGGAGCATACAGGACGGGCAGGGTTCCTGGTCTCAGCTCTCCGGATGGAGCATACAGAAGGGGCAGGGTTCCTGGTCTAGAGTCTCTGGATGGAGCATACAGGGTGGGCAGTGTTCCTGGTCTGGGCTCTCTGGATGGTGCATACAGGGCGGGCAGGAAGTCCCTGCTATAGACTCCGCTATTTCTGTCAGCAGCGTTAGTAGGGTCCATGTTACCTGATCAGGTGTTACTAGTTTGTGTTTCTAATGCCATGTTTTCTCCTCTCTCTGTTTTTTTAAAGTATTTTATTTTAATGTGTGTGTATGTGTGTATGTATGTATATAATAGGGAAAGAGAGAGAGAGATTGATATATATACATATATATATGTATATATATATATAGAGAGAGAGAGAGAGAGAAAAGGAAGGAGAGAGAGGGAGGAAGGGGCAGGCATATAGAGAGGAATGGGCATGCCAGGGCCTCTAGCCACTGTAAATGAACTCTAGACACATGCTACCTTGTGCATCTGTCTTTACGTGGTTATTGGTGTATGGAACCTGGGTCCTTCTTACTTTGCCGGCAAATGCCTTAACCTCTAAGCCACTTCTGTAGCCTCTCTCCCTGTTTTTGTTTCACTTTGGCCATGCTGGGAATATGCCAGGCAAGTGTTCTCCCATGGAGCCACACCCAGTGTTTACCTATGTTTCTTTTTAAAAACTTATTCATTTTATTTTTTTAGAGTTTTTTTTTTTTTTTTTTTTGGTACTTTTTCTTATGAGAGAGCAAGTGAAAGAGAAAGAGACTTGGAGTGCCTGGGCCTCCAGCCACTGCCACCTTGTGTGCATGTGCGATTTTGCGCACTTGTGTTACCTTGTACTCTGGTTTACATGAGAGACCTGGAGAGTTGAACATGGGTTCTTAGGCTTCACGGCACAAGTGCCTTAACCGCTAAGTCAGCTCTCCAACTTTTTTTTTTTTTTTCCTGAGGTAGGGTCTCAGTCCAAGCTGACCTAGAATTTACTATGTTGTCTCAGGCTGGCCTTGAACTCACAGTGATCCTCCTACCTCTCCCTCCCTAGTGCTGGGATATAATGTGTGTACCACCATGCCCAGCCCCCCCCCAAATATATATATATTATTTATTAATGAGCAGAGACATGAGAAAGAATGGGTGCCTCAGGGCCTCTTGTTGCTGCAAATGAACTGCAGGTGCTTGTGCCACTTTGTGCATCTGCCTTTACAAGGGTACTGGGGTATTGAACCTGGGCCTGCAGGCTTTGAAAGCAAGAACTTTTAACTGCTAAGCATCTGTCCAGCCCCACCCATGTTTCTCATTCCTTGTGGGATCCAAATCCCTTTGGAGCTATGAAGAAATTTTGGAGTTTGTCTAGTCCAGGGCACCCTAATTTAACAGATGACATTAAGGGATTGATCACTCTGAATAGTTCATTACTTGTAATGTTTCTCTACTACCAAATTCTCTTTCTGTTTCTGTGTTGACAATGCCTTCATTAAGTCTGCCAGGTTTAGCTTTTCAGCTGCAAATGGGAGGTTGTTCCAGAGCTTTGAGTATAGCTCCCTTTGAAACTTAAGTATGACAGATACAAAGTAGTAAATGATCACTTACCTCCCTTCTATTGTCACAACCCCCCCACCCCCTGCCTTTTAAAAAGACAATTTAGGTGCAGTTCACATGCTTAGTTCATTTTGTAGATGAAGAAAAGCTTTGAAAGTTTGAGGGCTCAGAATGCTGTCCTTCAGCGCCCCCTGGTGCCACACTGTAGTGGGAACTCCACTTCTGTCGTGCAGACAAGACGTTTCATGTGTCTGCTTTTCTTCTGTAGACATGTTCCATCTCCTTTCACATGTTCCATGGGCTGAGACTGGGCAACTTATCTTTGTTTCTGAGCACAGCCTCTTTGCCTTTCCTTTGGTACAAACACTGGCTTCTCCAAGGCCCTTTTATAGCCGAGTAGCCTGTTTCCTCCAGAATTTAAGACCAAGAGTTGGCCACACATCCTCCTGTGCTTTAGTGAGGTGTCTTTGTTTCTGTCCCACCTGTGTTGTGGACTTGCCCTTCTTCCTGGAGTACTTCTGGTGGAGGGGTGTTCATGTCCTCTCTGGAGGGGATCTGAAGCCTAGGGAGGGAGCAGGTGTGGAGCCCAGCTTTGCTCTTTGTGGAAGTGGGAATGGTCACCCCACTGCATGCAGTTTTACTTTCTCAAAAGGGAGGGGCCATGGCTGCACCCTCACTTGAACCCTGATACTAGAGGGTTACTGTGGGTCTCAGTGCATGGAGAAGGAGCATGTGGTGGTACTGACGTGCATCTGATGGCTTCCTAATGCCCAGGCGGCTGGAAAGACCTGGAGTGGACAGCGCCTGCCCTACAGCATTCCTCCTGCCATCTGTTCCTCTCACACTGTCCTCACAATGACTTCTTGTATGTCCTCCATACAAGAGTGAACTTCATCTGACTCAGTCTACATGCAGGTAACTTGATCGTGCTGTGTCCTTACAGAACAGAACTAGCTGATAGGGTTAGTGGCTTCCTTCCCCACCAGGTGGTAAATCCTGTGAAGACAGTCACAGGCTCTGTCCTTAAACCTCATCTGTACTATTCCTCATTCACCCCTGCCTTTAACAGGC
This sequence comes from Dipus sagitta, assembly GCA_036346955.1. Classification (NCBI taxonomy): domain Eukaryota; kingdom Metazoa; phylum Chordata; class Mammalia; order Rodentia; family Dipodidae; genus Dipus; species Dipus sagitta. The sequence continues at coordinate 222,075,173 of CM070770.1, forward strand.
TTATTTAAGATGAATTTATTGTCAGGGCTGGTAATGCAGACCTATGTAATCCCAGTCCAGCTACCCAGTCCAGCTACCCAGTAGGCTAAGGTAGGAGGATTAAAAGTTCAAGGTCTGCTGGATGTAGTGGCTCACCCCTTTAATCCCAGCACTCAGGAGGCAGAGGTAGGAGAATCAATTGCTGTGAGTTCGAGGCCATCCTGGAACTACATAGTGAATTTCAGGTCAGCCTGGGCTACAGTGAGACCCAACCTCAATCCCCCCCTCCCCACAAAAAAGTTTCAAGGTCTTCCTAGGCTACAGAGTGAGTTCAAGGCCAGTTTAAGTAACTTAGCATGTCTACTTCAGAATTTAAAAATTGGACCAGTACTATAGCTTTATGGTACAACACTTGCCTGCCATGCACAAGACACTGGGTTCCATTCCAGCACTACAAAAAGGAAAACAGTCCTTTAAAGAAAAAGAATATTTCATATTCATGCAAAGGGTAGGTTATTCTTTTTTTTTTTTTTTTTTTTGGTTTTTCGAGGTAGGGTCTCACTCTAGCTCAGGCTGACCTGGAATTCACTCTGTAGTCTCAGGGTGGCCTCGAACTCTCGGCGATCCTCCTACCTCTGCCTCCCGAGTGCTGGGATTAAAGGCGTGCGCCACCACGCCCGGCTAGGTTATTCTTTTTAAAAATAATTTATTTATTTGCAGCTGTGTGCACGTGCAATAGTCTCTTGCCTCTGCCTTGGAATGGCTATCCAGCTTTACGCTGGTGGTTGGGGAATTGAACTTGGGTTGTTAGGCTTTCCAAGCAAGTGAAGAACTTTATCCATTGATCCATCTCTCCAGGCCCAGGGGGAAGGAAAGCATTCCTAATTTGAGCTTTAAAAAAGTGTATGTGTGTGTGTTTTCATTCAGAAGGGCACATGCCCCAGTGCAGGTGTGGCGTCAGAGGACAATTTTGGGGTGTTCATCCTTGCCTTCCACCTTGTTTGAGGCAGGCTCTCTTGTTCACTGCTGTATAGGCTAGGCTAGCTGTCCTGTGAGCTTCTGGGAGTCCTCCTATCTCTGCCTCTCATCTTTTTTTAAATTTACTTTTATTTTTATTTATTTATTTATTTGGCAGTGAAAAGAGGGAGGGAAGGAGAGAGGGAGGGAGAGAATGGGCATACCAGGGCCTCCAGTCACTGTAAACAAACTCCAGATGTGTGTACCCCCTTGTGCATCTGGCTAATGTGGGTCCTAGGGAATCAAACCTGAGTCCTTTGGCTTTGCAGACAAATGCTTTAACCGCTAAGCCATCCCTCCAGCCCTCTCCCTCTCATCTTATGTGGGCGACTAGGATTGCAAACCTGTCACCACAGCTGGCTTTTATGTGGGTGCTGGGGATCTGAACTCTGTTTTTGTTTCCCTCCTGCACCTCCCCCCTGAGGTAGGGTCTCACTCTAGCTCAGGCTGACCTGGAATTCACTATGTAGTCTCAGGGTGGCCTTGAACTCATGGTGATCCTCCTACCTCTGCCTCCCAAGTGCTGGGATTAAAGATGTGTGCCACCATGCCTGGCTTATTATTATTATTTTTGAGGTAGGGTCTTACCCTGGTCCAGGCTGACCTGGAATTAACTATGTAGTGTCAGGGTGGCCTAGAACTCACAGTGATCCTCCTACCTCTGCCTTCTGAGTGCTGGAATTAAAGGTGTGCGCCACCACGCCCAGCCTTTTTTAAAAAATTATTTTAATTTTGAGAGAAAGGCAGAGAGAGAGAAAATAGGTGTGCCAGGACCTTTCAGCTGCTGTGAATGAACTCCAGAGGCGTGTGCCCTCTTGTGTGCATGTGCAACATTGCATGCTTGCATCACTTTTGTGTCAGGCTATGTGGGACCTGGAGATTTGAACAAGCGTTCTTTTTTGTTTGTTTGTTTGTTTGTTTGTTTTTTGAGGTAGGGTCTCTAGTCCAGGCTGACCTGGAATTTTACTGTGTAGTCTCAGGGTGGCCTTGAACTCATGGCATTTCTCCTACTTCTGCCTCCCAAGTGCTGGGATTAAAGGTATGCACCATCATGTCTGGCTGTTTGTTTTTTGAGGTAGGATTTCTCTCTAGCCAATGCTGACCTGGAATTCACTATGTAGTCTCAGGGTGGCCTTGAACTCATGGCAGTCCTCCTACCTCTGCCTCCCAAGTGCTGGGATTAAAGGCATGCACCACCACACTTGTTATGTTTTTGTTTTCCAAGGTAGGGTCTTGCTCTAGTCCAGGCTGACCTGGAATTCACTGTATAGTCTCAGGGTGTTCTCAAACTCAGTGATCCTCCTACCTCTGCCTCCCAAGTGCTGGGATTAAAGGTGTGTGCTACCATGTCTGGCCACACTAGCTTTTTAAAAAGTGTTTTAGGGCTGGAGAGATTGTTAGGTGGTTAAGGTACTTGCCTTCAAAGCCTAAGGACCCATGTTCGACTCTTCAGATCCCACATAAGCCAGACGCACAAGGTGATGCAAGTGCAAGGTTGCACATGCACACTAGGTGGCGCATGCATCTGGAGTTCAGTTTCAGTGTTGGAGGTCCTGCCACGTCAATTCTCTCTCTTTCTCTCTCTCTCTCTGTCTCTCTCTGTCTCTTGCTCTCATTAATTTTTAAAAAATATTTAGCACAAATTTCCCTTACCTCTTTATAAACTATTTATTTATTTATTTATTTTCAAGCAGAGAGAGATGGAAGAGAGACAGAGAGAATGGGCATGCCAGGGCCTCTAGCCACTGCAGACAAACTCCAGAACAACTGTCTGCCAGTTAGCTATACTTCCAGCCCTGAAAATAATGTTTTCTTTTGTTGAGACAGAGCCTCTGCAGCCCAGGCTGGCCTCGAGCTCTATAGTAGTGCTCTTGCCTCATCCTCCTCAGTGCTGGGATCCCAGGCAAAAGCAGCTCACCTGGCTTTGAGATTATGCTACCCTAGTGCTAGTCACATTATACATCACCATACCTGGTGTCCTCAAGTGTTTTAGACTGAAAAAATTCAGAAAGCTTTTGAGAAGGAGGTGGTGAGACCTGAATATGTTATTAGTAGTTGGCTGCCTCAGATTTCCTCGCAACTCTTCAGGGTCACAAAACATACTTCAGCCTTTAGTCACATTTCAATTAAATGGTTGTCACTGACATGGGAAGGCAGTATGATTTATGTCCACTCACTGGGATTTTCTGTTGAAAAAAAGATTTGGACATTTTCTTTGCTTTTACAATTTTATCAACATACTAACATTTTACCTTTTCCTCTTCTCAATAAATTATTTAGTATGTGTGTATGCATGTTTGTATGTGCATGTATGTGTACACATAAGTGTATATGTGTGCATGTGCAGGTAGAGGCCTGAGGACAACCTTGGAGGATGCCATTCCTCAAGTGCCACCACTTTTCTTGAGATTTTTTTTTTCTATTTTTAAATTTAATTTATTTATTTCACACACACACACACACACACACACACACACACACACGGAGGCAAATAGGTGTTGGAGAGATGGCTTAGCAGTTACAGTGCTTGCCTGTGAAGCCTAAGGACCCATGTTCAACTCTCTTGAGATGGTTTTTAATTGGCCTAGAGCCAATTAGGCTAGACTGCAAGTGGATACTCTTTTTTTTTTGGAGGGGGGTGCTTTCGAGGTAGGGTCTCGCTCTAGCCCTGGCTGACCTGGAATTCACTATGGAGTCTCAGGGTGGCCTCAAACTCATCATGGCAATCCTCCTATGTGCTGGGATTAAAGGTGTGCGCCACCATGCCTGGCTCTTTTTTTTTTTTTTTTAAATTAAGGTAGGGTCTTGCTGTAGCCTAGGCTAAGCTGGAATTCACTATGTAGTCTCAGGGTGGCCTCGAACTTAAAGGCAATCCGCCTGTGTCTGCTTCCTGAGTGCTAGGATTAAAGGCGTGTGCTACCATGCCTGGCTCTAAAAAATATATTTTAATTAAAAAAAATTTATTTATTTATTAGAAACAGAGAGAGGGAAAGAGAGAAATAGAGAATAGGTGCACCAGGGCCTCTAGCCACTGCAAACCAAGTCCAGACGTATGCACCACCTTGTGCATCTGGGACCTGGAGAATTGAACCTGGGTCCTTAGGCTTTGCAGGCAAGTGCCTTAACCGCTAATCCATCTCTCCAGCCCTCTAAAAATTTATTTATATATTTGCAAGAAAGAGAATGGGTATGTCAGGGCCTCTAACCACTGCAAACGAACTCCAGATGCATGGGCATCTTGTGCATCTGGCTTACGTGGGTACTGGGAAATTGAACCTGTTTCTTTAAGCTTCATAGGCAAGCACTTTAACTGCTGAGCCATCTTACTAGTCCTTGCCCAGCCATTTTTCAGTTTTCTCTTTCCATGTGGGTATGAGGATTGAATTCAGGTCTAAGGCTTGCATAGCAAATACGCACTACTGCTGAGCTATCTCCTCTGTCCAAAAGTTCAGCTATTTAAAATTTTATAAGCAACACCCCTGTTTGCTGACTTGCAGTAGTGTCAGTAATAAACAGTTTTGAACAGTAATGCTTTCCGGGTGTGGTGATCTTTGAATGATGCATATGATTTGTTCAGCACTGAGGTGATGTTGTCCAGGTGTACGCGGGATCTTATACTGTGTCACCTCTGACGGGTGTTTGAATGGTACCATACAAAGATTACTTTGCACAGACAAAACTATTTCTCATTTGTTGAAAATGTTTGTACAATTGTAGGAATCTCTGTTTAATTTATAAGCACACTGTCCTTGGATCTCAGTAACTTGATCTTTCCTGGCCTTTGACAATAAACTCCCCAAATGTCAAGTATTCTTTTATGTACTCCCCCATCCTGCCAGATAGGGTCTCACTCTAGCCCAGACTGACCTGTAATTCACTGTGTAGTCTCAGGCTGTCATCCTCCTACCTCTACCTCCCAGAGTGCTGTGAATAAAGAAAAGCACCACCACTCCTGGCTATTTTATATACTTTTCTGTGTGGCTGTGAAGAAGATAGGTGCAGACATGCTGTGAGTAGGTGGGGTTTTTGTACTGCATAGGAGGCCGGACTCCTGGCCCTGCTCCTGGCGGAGCCTTGCGTTCTGCCTTCAGTAACCATATTCATGCTTTTTATTGCTGGTGAGGTGCAGTGAATGACTTGTAAAACACATGCTTCCCACATGAACCACTGGGGCATTCACAGCCCTTCAGTGGTTATATGTACCTCCATGAGACCAGCACAGACCTGAGCCTATCAACAGTGGGAGGACAAAAGGAATAGATAAAAAAAAAAAAAAAAAAAAAAACACAGAAGGGAAGGGGGAGGGGGAGAAGGGACAGAAGAGGATAGTGGGACAGAAACATGATCAAATTATTGTATGTTCATACATTAAAGGTCGCTCCCAAAAATAAAAGAAAGTAAAAACATACACATTGTAGGGATTGAACATAGGTTTGTTATGGCAGGAGGATGTGATTCATGTGCTTTTGTTGTTGTTGTTCTTGCCCCCCCCCCACCATAAGGTCTCACTGTAATCCAGGTTGGCCTTGAACTCACAGAACCACCCACCCATCCATCCATCCATTATTATGATTTTGTTTTTTTTGAGGTAGAGTCTTGCTTTACCCCAGGCTGACCTTGAATTCACTATGTGGTTTCAGGCTGTCCTTGAACTCGCAGCAACCTCTGCCTCCCAAGTGATTTATTAGAGAGAGAGAGAATAGGCACACCAGGGCCGCTAAATACTGCAAACAATCTTCAGACACATGTGCTACTGTGGGTTCTGGGGAATCAAACCTGGGTCCTTAGGCTTCACAGGCAAGCACCTTAACTGGTAAGCCATCTCTCCAGCCCCCTCAAGTGATGTTTTTAGCATCACATTATTTATGGTGTCTTTTGTGGGTTCAGTGTTTTCATTGAGTCGTAATCTGTCATTAAGATTTTGATTCTCTCTCTCTCTCTCTATCTGTGCCTCTTTCTCTCTTTGTCTTTCATTCTCAACTAAATAAAATAAAATAAAAAAATTTTTTAAAAGATTTTGAAACTAGCACACATGCATGATTAAAGTCTGTGTAAAGCTGGGTGTGGTGGTGTACACCTTTAATCCCAGCACCAAGGAGGCAGAGGTAGGAGGATTGCTGTGAGTTCGAGGCCAGCCTGAGACTGAAAGTGATTTTTAGGTCAGCCTGGGCTAGAATGGGATACTATGTTGGGAAAAACGTCTGTGCAGTATGGGTGTATTGAAGAAATCATAAAATGATTTCTGTTGTTTATTATTATTTATTTATTTGAGAGAGGAAGAGGCAGAGAGAGAGAGAATGGCCTCTAGACACTGCAAATGAACTCTAGACACATGTGCCATCTTGTGCATCTGGGTTATGTGGGTACTGGGGAATTGAACCTGGGTCCTTAGGCTCTGCAGGCAAATGCCTCAACTGCTAAGCCACCTCCAGCCCAATTTCTGTTCTTTTTAAAAAATATGTATTTCTTAAATATTTTACTTATTTTATTTGAGAGAGACAGAAGAGGGAGGGAGGAAGAGAGGGAGGGAGGGAGGGAGGGAGAGGGGGGGGAGAGAATGGGCATGCCAGGACCTCCAGCCACTGCAAATGAACTCCAGACACATGCGCCCCTTTGTGCATCTGGCTTACGTGGGTCCAAGGGAATTGAACCAGGGTCCTTAGGCTTCTCAGGAAAACACCTTAACTGCTAAGTCATTTCCCCAGCCCAAAAAATATTTTTATTTGAGGTGAGAGAGAGGTTGGTTATGCCTGGGCCTCTTGCCATTGCAGAAGAACATCCCGTGCATGTACAAATGACTTTATGTGAGTACTGGAGAATTGAACCCAGGCAGTCAGGCTTTACAAATAAATGCCTTTAACCACTGAGCCATCTCTCCAGGCCCCTTTTGTTCTTTTTTTTTTTAAATTGTTTTTTTACCTTCCTGAGACAGAGTCTAGCCCAGGCTGTCCTTGAATTCACAGAGCTCTTCCTACCTCTCAGCCTTCTAAGTACTGGGACCAAGAGTACACACCTTCATGCCCAGTGAATTATGTTCTTTATAGTTGCATTTTATAATTAGTTTCTTGGCTAAAATCATATGATTCAAAAATGAAAATTCTGAAAAGATTAAATCCCACTCCAGTTCTGCCTACCTCTAGTAGGTTTCCTCCCTACACTTAGAGGGAGATGACTGCTCCTTCTAGTTGACCTTCCCACACCTGTGTGCAGGCACAGATGCATGCCTTTATGTACCTCCTTTTAGCACACACAGAATTCTTTAACAGTATCTTGGAGATCCCTTCCTATCTGTCTATAACGTTTCCTCATTTTCCCCTAAGTGATTTTGTAATCAAATTAAAAGTCCATGGTGGGCTGGTGAGATAGCTCAGTGGTTAAAAGTGCTTGCTACCAAAGCCTGCAGTCCTGAGTTCAGTTCCCCAGTGCCCACATAAAGCCAGATGCACAAAGCAGCACATGCATCTGGAGTTTATTTGTAGTGGGTAGAGAGGCCCTGGTACACCCATGTTCTCTCATTCTTCTCTCTTTTTCTGCTGGCAAGTAAATAAAATGAATAATTTAAGAGTCCATAGCTGGGGAGGAATTAATAACATGAAATTGTAGGAAAAACATTATTAAAATCTGTAGCAAACTTTTTCAAATAATGCCATATAAGTAAAGAACTAAGTGAGAATGTAGACAATTTTCACTGGAACCCTTCTCAGCATTCAGCTATGCTAGGGACACATCAGGTGTCTGCAGTCTGAACAGGACAGCTGTGCTTATGGTTGGGATCATTGTGTTTTCTCCTCCTTTCCCTATGTATTGCCAAGATTACTAAATCAGTTAGAATTTCATTCTCTTATTGATTAACCAGATTGCTCTTAAGATTTTATGTTACATATGACAAATTACAAAGTGTATTTCTAAGTGTAATTTATATTTTTAAATACTTTATTATTTATTTATTTATTATTTATTTATTTATTTAGTGTGTGTGTGAGAGAGAGAGAGAGAGAGAGAGAAAAGCAGATAGAGAATGGGTATTCCACGGCCTCTAGCTACTGCAAACGAACTCCAGACTCGTGAATCACCCTGTGCATCTGGTTTTACATGGGTACTGGGCAATCAAACCTGGGTCCTTTGGCTTTGCTGGTAAGCACCTCAACTGTTAAGCCATCTCTCCAGCCCTACAAGTGTAATTGAAATGAACATTTCCAGTGATCATTTTTCTAGGAAGAAAATTTGATTAAAGAAAATACCTAATTTTTTTTTTCAAGGTAGGGTTTCACTCTAGTCCAGGCTGACCTGGAATTCACTATGTAGTCTCAGGGTGGCCTCGAACTCATGGTGATCCTCCTACCTCTGCCTCCCAAGTGCTGGGATTAAAGGTGTGCGCCACCGCACCTTTAATTTTTTAAAAAGATATTTTTTAAAAAGATATTTTAAGTTAGGGCTGGAGAGATTGCTTAGTGGTTAAGACACTTGCCTACAAAGCCAAAGGACCCCGGTTCGATTCCCTAGTACCCATGTAAAGCCAGCTGCCAAAGTGGTGCATGCATCTGTAGGTCGTTTGTAGCAGCTGGAGGCCCTGGCATGCCTGTTCTCTCTTCTTTCTCTCTCTCTCTCTGCTTGCAAATAAACAAAATAAAATAAATTTATAAAAGATAATTTAGGGCTGGAGAGATGGCTTAGTTAAGGTGCTTGCCTGTGATGCCTTAAGGATCCAGGTTCAACTCCCCAGTTCCCATATAAGCCAGATGCACAAGGTGGCGCATGTGTCTGGAGTTCATTTGCAGTGGCTGGAGCCCCTGGCGTGCCCATTCTCTCTCTTCCTTTCTCCCTCCCTCCCTCCCTTCTCTCTCCCTCCCTCTCCAATAAATAAGTAAAATAAAAATTAAAAAAATCTATTTTATTTATTTGAGAGATAGAGACAGAGAAGAAGAGACAGACATAGAGAGAGTATGGTCTGTACCAGGACCTCTAGCCACTGCAAACTCCAGATGCATGCATTTTTTGCATCTGGCTTTATATGGGTGCTGGTGAATTGAACCCAGGCTGTCAGGCTTTGCAAGCAAGTGTCTCTAAGTGTGGAGTCACCTCTCTCTAGCCCAAAATCTGATAACTTTGGGTTTAAAATAAGAGACAGAGACAGGAGAGTTAGAGAATCTGCCCACCAGGGCCTCTTTACACTGCAATGGAACTCCAGACACTTGTGCCACTTAGTGGGCGTGTGCCACCTTGCACTTGCCTCACCTTGTGAATCTGCCTAACATGGGATCTGGAGAGTAGAATACGGGTCCTAAGGCTTCACAGGCATGTACCTTAACTGCTAAGCCATCTGTCTAGCCCCCTCCCCCCGAGTAAGGGTCTCACTGTAGCCCAGGCTGACCTGGAATTCACTATGTAGTTTCAGGCTGATCTTGAATTTACAGTGATCCTCCCACCTCTGCCTCCGAGTGCTGGGATTAAAGGCCTGTGCCACCATGCTTGGTCCAAGGAAATAATAATAGAACATTTCAATTCGTATCCATATACATCTTCCCACATTCTGAATTAAGAGTTCTTATTCCTAAAAGGATTCAGCAGTAGTAACTTTCAGTGCAGTGTTTCTGTTCTTAATAATAAAAACATGGTTCTAGATTAGTGATTTGTGTGTTTGTATAGTATATGTGGTGTGTGGATTTGTGTGTGTGGTATGGTATATGCACTGCTGTGGCATCCTGTGTGCTCAGCTCTGGTACCCTGTGGGCCTGGTATCTCCCTCTGTCACTCACCCGCCTGTTTTTTCTCTTTATTTCCTTCTTTCTTTCTTTTTCTTTCTTTTTTCTTGTTTTTTTTTTTTTGTTTTTTTTTTTGAGGTAGGTTCTTGCTCTAGCCCAGGCTGATGTGGAACTCACTCTTAGCCCAGGCTAGCCTCAAACTCACAGCAATCTTCCTACCTCAGCCTCCTGAGTGCTGGGATTAAAGGTACACACCACCACACCTGGCCCATGTACATTTTAAAAAGAATAAATCACATGTCTGTCTAAAAGATGGTTAATAACCCGGGTGGGTGTTGGCCAGCTTGGGCTATGGAGTGAGTCCCAGGTCAGTCTGGGATAGAGGTGAGACCCTACCTTGTAAAAAACCAAACCAAAATGAGAAAGGGAGAAGGCAAGAAAGAGAGAGGGAGGGAAGGAAGAACATATTTTCTGTCTGGATTTCCCTGCCTTCCTTCCCTGTGCTGCTTCTGCTGGTGTTTGGCAGGGAGACTGAAATGACTCAGCAGAAAGGGGTCAGAAGTGAGAAGGTAAACTGGAAGTACTAGTGAACCAGAAAGCTTTCCCACTGGCAGGACTCCACAAGCTTGGTGTATATGGCTGGTGGTTTACAATGAGCTGCATCACTTTCTGTGCTCTTAGACAGGGGGTGGGGAAGGAATGACACTGCCCCTGAAGTCTGCATTTGCAGCCCCACTTGAGAAAGGATTTGGGAAATTCCAGCCCACATATTTCATAGAGTTATTAAAATAGGTAGTTTTTTAAAACTTACTTTCAAAAGAAGTCTGTGTATTTTATGTGATCAAGGACTCTTTTTTTCCCCCCCAGTATATTTTTGGAGATTTCAGCCCTGATGAATTCAATCAGTTCTTTGTGACTCCCCGGTCGTCAGTAGAGGTAAGACAAACTTTTTGTGGATGCATGTGTAGTGGTGGTTAGTGCTCATATTTCCATTTTGATTGTGATTTTCCGTCCAGGTATGGAGAAGCGTGGAGACTACTAATGTGAAAAAATGCCTAAACTCATCAGCTGGATTCTGACTGACAAATTTTACTGTGTGTGCTTTAGACTTTTAAAGTTTGTTTGTATATTTATTTGTTTATTTGCAAGCAGAGAGAGATAGAAGAGAGACAGAGAATGGGTGCGCCAGGGCCTTCAGTCACTGCATATGAACTCCAAAGTGGCATGCACCACTTTATGCATCTGGCTTTACGTGGGTACTGGAGAATTGAACCAGGGTCATTAGGTTTTGCAGGCAAGTACCTTAACTGCTGAGCCATCTCTCCAACTCTAGACTTATAAGTAAAACATTACATATATAGTTGAAGCTTTGGTTACCTCCCTCTCCTGTGTTACTTCCTACTCCCCTGAAGCAATGACTGCTGCAGGTGTCAGTTACCAGGTAGTCACTGCAGTGTTCTTTGTGTTGTACATACTATGTAATGATGTGTTGTAGCCATCTTTCATGGTGTAAGATGATGCTGTTCCCTGATTCAAATTGCTCAGGACCATAATTTACTTGTTGCACCATAATAGTAAGCTGGGGCGTAGACCTGGGAGTGTCTGCTCAGGTGGGTTTGTGGATGAGTGAGCCAGTGAGTGATGGTATCACTTCCATTTCATTTTCATGCCTTTGGCTTTCTGTCTTACAGGTTTTCTATCTTGGAAGTGAAATAGCGCACATGTCTCTTCTTGCCCTATGGCTGTGGCTGTGGCATAGGTTAGAATCCAGGCCTAGCCTTCATGTGCTTTGACCGTCAGGACCTGGATGAAGCACTTCTTTTCTCTACATGGGGCCAAGAAGTTAAAAGCCAGTACTAACAAATACAGATTATTACAATGTAAAATATCGCAGCTATAAGGTTTTTTTTTTTTTTTTTTTTTTTTTTGCCTGTCTTTTAGTTCGCCCTCAGTAATGTGGGGCAGCCAGTAGTTTTAACAAAATCAGGAGAAACACATATTTGTATGTGTATTTGTTTGTATGTGATCTTAAATATTAGTATTATTTTTTGATGGCAGATGGTATTTCTCAAGCTGTGCTCTAGTTCATAAGCCAGGATGACCCCCTTTTTAAAAAATTTAATTTATTTGTTTGAGAGTGACAGAAAGAGGCAGAGAGAGAGAGAGAGAAAATGGGCGTACCAGGGCTTCCGGCCACTGCAAACGGACTCCAAATATATTCACCACCTTGTGCATCTTGCTTACGTGGGTCCTGGGGAATTGAGCCTCGAATCGGGGTCATTAGGCTTCACAGGCAAGTGCTTAACCACTTAACCATCTCTCCAGCCCTTTTTTTGGTTTTTGAGGTAGGGTCTTGATCTAGCCCAAGCTGACCTGGAATTAAATACGTAGTCTCAGGGTGGCCTTGAACTCACTGCGATCCTCCTACCTCTGCCTCCCAAGTACTGGGATTAAAAGTGTGCGCCGCCACACCTGGCTCATTTTTTTCTTTTCTTCTTCCTCCTTTTATTTTTTTATTTATCTTTTTTTTTTTTTTTTTTTTTTTTTGGTGTTTTTGAGGCAGGTTCTCTTCTAGCCCAGCCTGACCCTAAACTCAGTTTGTAATCCAGGCTGGCCACAAACTCACAATGCTTCTCCTACCTCATCCTCTAGGGTGCTGGAATTAAGGGTGTGTGCAACCACACCTGGCTCAGGGTGACTTAAGACGAGATCCGGCATGTTCAGGGTGATATAGTTGTAGACAGGGTGAATTAAAAATGAACTTCTCTGATGGAAATAAGTCAGCTTACTTAATCAGCATGATTGAATCCCAGTCATAGACACGTTACTAGTGCTCAGACATAAGGAGGAAACGCCGATTCTGTCTGCCTCTTCCACTCTTAAATAAATCAATAAAAATAACATTTCAAAAAATATTTATTTATTTGTAAGCAGAGAGAAAAAGTATATGTTTGCCAGGGCCTCTAGCTGCTGCAAACAAACTCCAGATGCATGCACCACTTTGTGCATCTGGTTTTACGTGGTTATCTCCAGCACCTCAGAACACTTAAAAAAAACTTTTTTTTCATTATTTGTGTTTGTGTGCTTTGTGTATATGGGGGTGGGCTCTTGGGGCAGTCAGATGACAGCTTAAGGGTTGGTCCTTCCATTTCTGCCACAGAGGATAGGTTATTGTCACTAGGGGGCACCCTGGTGTTGGTTAATAGGAACGAACAGGCATTCTATAGGGTTTCTTTCTGCAAGGGCCTTGCTTTGTGGCTTCCCAGAGGCTGCTGTGCACATCTTCCCTGCGATGGTGCCGCATGCAGGATGGTCTTGTTGCTGCAGGTGCAAGGGAGTGCTGTGTGCTGGCTGACTGCTCTCTGGGAGTAGAGATAATGTGTCTCCAAGTCCTAAGGTTCCTTTCCAGTCACTGCTGTGTTTTCCTTCTCCCTCCCTCTTTCCCTCCCTCCCTCCCTTCCTTCTTTCCTTTCTTTCTCCTCCTTCCCTCCCTCCCTCCCCCCTTTCATCATTAACGTCTGGGGCAGAACTTCCTGGATTATGTGTAGAGATAACCTATCTCTGTTATTATTGAATTGGCCTGGTAAGAGTTCACTGGAGACATCATCTGAGGAAGCCACTAAAACAGCAGTCCCAAAGAGCAGTGAGCATGAGAGCCACGTAGGGACTGCTGACCCTGGCAAATCTCAGCTTCCTCCAGGCCCTGGGTCTTCATATTGGACTGCAGACCAGACTTGGAGAAATGCAGCACCAAATGTCCTGCCTTGAGGTCCCAGTTTGTCTACTGACCGACCTTTCCTCACACATGTCCATGTGAAGCATTTCCAACTCTTAAATGTGGAATTGCTAGGAAGAAGAAACATTTCAGAGATTCACTCTACCTGCCTGCTTTTTACACTGGAGCCATCTTCACTCACGGACAGATGATGCTAGGATCTGATAGCCTGTGGGAGGAAAAAGGGATGTGTCGCAGCATTTTAAATATTTATTTTAGAGAGAGTGAGGGGCGGGGGGAGAGAAATTGGAGTGCCCTGGTCTCAGCCATGGCAATTGAACTCCAGACGATTGCACCAGTTAGTGGGCATGTGCAGCTTTGTGCTTGCCTCACCTTTGTGTGTCTAGCTTATGTGGGATCTGGAGAGTCAAGCATGGGTCCCTAGGCTTCACAGGCAAGCTCATTCACTGCTAAGCCATCTCTCCAGCCCCATTTTAAATATTATTTATTTATTTATTTGAGAGAAAGATTATATATATATATATACATACATACATATACATACATACATACACACACACACACACACACACAGAGAGAGAGAGAGAGAGAGAGAGAGAGAATGAATGAGAATGGGTACACCAGGGCTTCCAGCCACTACAAACAAACTCCAGATGCATGTGCTACCTAGGGTATATGTCTTATGTGGGTACTGGGGAATTGAAGCTGGGTCTCTAAGCTTCACAGGCAAGTGCCTTAACCGCTAAGCCCTCTCTCCAGCTCCTGTTGTAGCATTTTATTGCAGTGGGACATGTGTCAGTTGGAGTTTGCAGTCATGTTCAATGTATTTAATGATAAATATTTGAATGTATTCCTGGAGTGTCCCCTGTAGTCACTGAAGGCCATCAGATGGGGCTGGATCTACGCAAGCATGGGTCTGGTAATGGTGTGAGGGTAGTGTTCAATGGGGTGCTGTGTTAGTGTGTTTGTTAGTGTGCAATATGTGTAAAGTGAAATTTGTGTTCTGACTCCTCATGCAGCTCCCTCCGTACAGTGGGACAGCTCTGTATGGCTCACAGGCTACAGATGAACTGCCCAATGGTAAGTTGGATTTTCTTTCTTCCATGACTGATTCTGGCCATATGTGCTGGATGGCCATGATGGTGTCTGCATACACATAAACACATTTTCATACGGGCTTATACTTTTTTTGTTGTTGTTTTCCAGGTAGGGTCTTACTCTAGCCCAGGCTGACCTGGAACTCAGTATGTAGTCTCAGGCTGGCCTTGAACTCTAACCTGCTACCCTGGGCCTCCCAAGTGTATACCACCATGCCCAGCGGGGGGTGGGGGAAGAGAATGGGCACCCCAGGGTCTTCAGCCACTGCAAATGAACTTCAGATGTTTGTGTCACTTTGTACGTATGGCTTTATGTGGGGTACAGGGGGATGGAACCCAAGTTGTTAGGCTTTGTAAGCAAGCGCCTTAACCACTAAGGCATCTCCCCAGTCTAGGTTCATACTTTCAAAGTTTTCTCTGTAGCCCAAGCAGACTTGAAGTTTTAGTCTCTTCTTCAGCCTCCCCAGATAGCAGGCCTGCTCCACTGGGTAGGCTTGAAGCAGCATTTATTTATTTATTTATTTATTTATTATTTATTTATTTATTTATTGGAGGTAGGGTCTCACTCTAGCCCAGGCTGATCTGGAATTCACAGTGGAGTCTCAGGGTGGCCTCAAACTCACGGTGATCCTTCTACCTCTGCCTCCCAAGTGCTGGAATTAAAGGCATGCTCCACCATGCCTCACTATTACTTATTTATTGATTTTAAAGAGAGGGAGAGAGAATGAAAATGGGTATGCCAGCCACCCTGTGCATCTGGCTTATGTGAGTACTGGGGAATCAAACTTGGTTCCTTAGGATTCGTAGGCAAGTATGTTAACTGCTAAGCCATCTCTAGCTCCTGAAGCAGCATTTTCTTACAGCTCAAAGTTCTTGCTGTGAACGCTAACATACTTAGTAATGGACTCACTCTGTGTGGCTGGATGTGCTTTGAAGTTTGTGCTGCGCCCCCCAGTGCCAGACCCTCAAGGGCACCTGTCCTTCCTTAAGGAGCCTCATGCCACAGGTGTGTGAGTCCTTGTAGCTGTGTGCTTAGGTTCCCAAGGGGCTTCTTTGGCTTGTGGCTGAGGCACTCCCATGTTAGCGGCTAAGCTGTGAGTACAAGTGCTTTGTATAGCTAAGGGTGCCATAGATTTTTCTCACAGTCTATGTTTGTGTCACAGTCTGTCCCAGGCCCAAGCCTTCAGGTCATAGCTTCACCTGGTCTTGTCCTGTTTGGGTGTCCAGCACTGGGCCCTGTGCTGGTTGCCTTATTGAGGCACAACTGTCTTCTGTGTTGTGCAGCACCAGTGGTGAATGCTCCACAGCCAGTCATCATAGATGACGCCACAGGCTCAATTCACACCAGACTGTTTTCAATCAGCATCATTGTGAAGAGTTGCTGGCCTCCAAGAACCTGAAACAAAGACATTTTCATTTGTTTCTTTATTTTTTTGATGTAGGGTCTCACTCTAGCTCAGGCTGACCTGGAATTCACTATGTAGTCTCAGAATGGCCTTGAATTTATGACGATCCTCCTACCTCTGCCCCTTGAGTGCTGGGATTAAAGACGTGTGCCACCATGCTCTGCTTAAGGAAGACATATTTTGGAGAGCAAGGGCTTGGATTTAGTTAGCTTCCGTAGACTTGAGAATCTTTTCATTATGAGTGTCTTTATACATAAACTTGGAAAGACCAGCTCAGTAGTATTCAGAGTTACTTACCTGGGGCTGGAGAGTTGGCTCAGTTGTTGAAAGCACTGCCGCATTAACCTGAGCACCAGAGTTGGGACTTCTAGAAACCATGTAAAGTCACATGCAAGGAATGTACGTGTCTGCATCCCAGGACACCTACAGCAGTGGGGGGTGGAGTCAGGAGAATCTGGATGCCTGCCAGCTAATCTTGCATTTGCAGTGGCCCCTTTCAAACAAAGAGGGAAGGTAAGGACTGAATTCAGAGGTTGTCCTCTGACCTCCACATGCACACTGTGGCATGCGTGTATCCATACACACAAAAGTGACTAATCTGAAAGTTGTAGCAGTTTTATAAAAAATTGGAGACCTTAAGGGAAAGGATGGGCTTAATAGCTTAGTACAATTAATAAACAAAGCTCTGGGACCCCGGAGCCAACAACTTGGCCTACTGAGCTGCTGTTTTATCTACTGGTGTCCAACTCCAGGCGCCTTGGTCCTGGGGTCAGGAGATGGCCTTCCCCATTCTTAAATAGTCCTTATGCTGCAGGTGTGTAACTTTTGCTAGTCTCTCTCTCTCTCTCTCTCTCTCTCTCTCTTTTTTTTGGTATTGGAGATTGAACCCAGGGCATTGTGTATGCTAGGCAATGACTCATACAGATCCACCTGCCCATCGCCTCTCCCCCTGCCTTGCCTTCCTTCCTTTTGCATGGTCATCCTTGGGTATTTGTGTTAGTCTGAGAAAATACAAACTCCCAGAGAAGAGACCTTGCATTCCTGGCCTGGGAGGCCTCCCACCCCTGCCTCGCACCCCAGAGCATGGGAGCATGTGTACCAAACAGAGCTCACCTTGAAATAATCTGCCTTGGGATGTCCTTTTTCTTTTCTTTCTAACCTGAGGGTGTTCCTTTACAAGCCTGTTGCTGACAAGATCTCATTGTTAAGGTTCTGTCTTCCCAGTTTCTTGTCTGACCTGTCTGTCACATTTGCAGCCCCCCCCCCAACCTGACACATGGGGGCTCTTTCTGTCCCAGCATTCTACTGTGCAGGGCATACATGCCTATTGTGAGCATGCCTGATAAGAGGACCTGTTCTGGCTGGGAATCTGCTTTCAGCCCTGTGGTCATGGCACTGTGTTGAGTAAATGGCTATAACATTTTGAAGCAATTTTGTTCATGGCACATGACATTCTAGAATACTTTATGCTCTGATAAGATTGAGAACTGAGAATCAGTCTTGGATAAGCTTCACACCACAGAGCAGAATAATTTTTAATGGGTTTTCATCATGGCCTCCTTCTTTAGGTGCACTGCTTTCAATCCATGTGTCCTTCTTGTAGCCTTAAAAATATTACAGAGTAAATGAGGCCTGGAAGCAAAGTGGATAGTTAATTTCACTTTGGTGATGACTTTCAAGGTAAGGAAACGAAATAGCTCTTCAGTGGCCAACTATAATCAGTTGTAAACTGCCATGCTTTTCCAAGCACTGTCTGGTGTTTTGGGCAGGATGGCACTCTGTCCCTGCCTTATCTGCAATAGAAAGTGAAGGCAGTCTACGCAGCAGGCTGTGTTTAGGTCCTTGTCTTCTTGCTTCCCACAAATTAACATATCATTAGCCTCTTTCTAGGCTTGTTCCCCACTCCCCAAACACTTTAGTTGCCAGGCATGGTGGCACTTTTAACCCCAGCTCTTGGGAAGCAGAGGTAGGAGGCTCGCCATGAGTTCCAGGTCACCCTGAGACTACATAGTGAATCCCAGGTCAGCCTGGGCTAGAGCGACCCTACCTTGAAAAACCAAAACAAACAAAACCAGAATACTTCTCTTGAAATGGAGGACTTGGAAAATATTGCCCCCTTCTACAAGATTTAAAGGTATGTGACCCTTTGTTAATTTCAACTCTGCCAAATATGAGGCAACATTGATGGTCCATGTCTGGTAAAAAGCACAGCTGATTCTAATAACCTCATGTCAGAGACAGGAAAAGTGTGCATCTCAGCATGCACAGGCTCACTGTGTAGTTTGTGGTTAACTGGGAGGAGTACATATTGGAGACTTCCGAAAGTAAAGTTTTGAAGTTCACAGCTGGCAGGGTGTGGTGGTATATACCTGTAATCCCAGCACTGGGGAAGCAGAGGCAGAAAGATCTTCACATGTTGAATGTTATCCTGGACTACATATCAAGATCTTGTTTCAAAAAGCCACCCTCTTAGAAAAGGCCTACTGCCCTCACTTAATCTTGTATTTTTTTGGAAGTGGCACCTCCACCTGTGAGTTCATTCAGTGTGAATCCATGTACAGGTTGGTCATGCCCATTCATGTAAGGGCTGTTGTCAGAGTTCAGTTAAGGTGGTCCAGAGACCAAAAGAAGGACACGGGCGTGGGGTATAGCTGAAATGCACTTTTCCACATGGGACTCGGAACAGCTTACTGTAAAGGTCTCTTGCCACTGCAGATGAATGCCATATACATGCACTACATTTTGCGTTCATCTTTATGTGTGTGTTGGGGAATTGAACCTAGGCTGGCAGGCTTTACAAGCAAGTGCCTTTAACCACCAAGACATCTCAGCCCCACAAATGTATTTTAATTTCTATTTGAAAGGTTTTCTTAGCTCCCCAGAGAGTTAAAGGGAAGGACAAGCTTCTGTTTTCATGTCTTCAATTAAATATAATTTAATGAACATTATTTTAGCAGATTATTCAGGACAGAAACGAAATATGCCATAGCTGTGTTAATAAGGAAAAGCAGCTGGGGGCTATAGAGTGAATTCCAGGTCAGCTGGGCTAGAATAACACCCTACCTCAGAAAGAGAGAGGGAGGGAGGAAGAGAGAAAATAAATGAAGGGCTGGGGTTTTACCTCAGTTGTTAGAGTGTTTGCCTGGCATGCTTGCAGTTTGATCTCTAGCACTGCATAAACCTGGTGGCACATGCCTATAATCTCAGCACTGGGGAGGTGGAGGCAGGAGGATTTGGGCCTCAAGGTCTTGACTACATAGTGAGTTTGAGGCCAGCCTGGGCTGTATGAGGCATGTTTCAGAGAGGGAGGGAGGCATCAGTCATTACCGTACTTCTACAGTTTGTAGGGCTGTGCTTCTGGCTGGTGGAATACTTACTGGTCATTGTTTCTAAGCAGGACAAGACTGTCGGAGAATTGAGTTTGGTGTTAATGAAGTAATTGAACCCAGTGATGCTTTGCCGAGAACCCCCAGCTACAGTATTTCAAGCACGTTGAATCCTCAGGCCCCTGAATTTATTCTTGGTTGTACAACTTCTCAGAAGACCACTGCTGGCCTAGATAAAGAAGTGAACTGCAGTTCCATCGACAGCCAGTGCCCAGGCTCTGCCCTTGCTTTGGATAGCAGTTCTAATGTGGAGGCAGATGTCTTAGAAAATGATGGTGTCTCGGGTGGACTTGGACAAAGGGAGCGTAAAAAGAAGAAAAAACGGCCCCCTGGATATTACAGTTACCTGAAAGATGGTGGTGACGAGAGCATTTCCCCAGAAGCCCTGGTCAATGGTCATGCCACTTCAGCAGTTGCAAACAGCATGGGTGCAGAGGACGCAGAGTTCATGGCCGATGTGCTTCCCTCAGTTACGCCCAGGACTTGTGACAGCCCTCAGAACTCCATGAACTTCATCAGTGATACTGTGCCTGACAGTCCTTTCCCCAGAGCACTCGATGGCGATGCCAGGACTGCAGGGCTGCCTGAGGGCTGCCATGGGACCGACGACTTGGAGCAACCTTGCCTCCCTGCAGACAGCCTGCTAAGGACAGCTGTGGCACAGCCCTTTGCTGGCACCGATACTACTGAGAACCTTGTCATTGCTAATGGAAAAATACTTGAATCTTTGGGCGAGGGCACAGCTGCCAATGGGATAGAGTTGCACACGGTGGACAGTGTAGACTTGGACCCTTCAAAGTCTGAGAGTTCCTCACCTCCTGCTGAAAGCGCAGTCTCAGTGTCGGGCGCCATTCCCATTAGCCAGCCTGCCAAGTCTTGGGCCAGCCTCTTCCGTGATTCTAAGCCCTCTGCCTCCTCGCCCATGGCATATGTGGAGACTAAGTGTTCCCCTCCTGTCCCATCTCCCCTGGCCTCTGAACAGCGGGTGGAAGTCAAAGAAGGGCTGGTTCCAGCCTCAGAGGATCCTGTAGCCATAAAGATTGCAGGTACAGTCACTCAGACCAGGCTGCAGAATGACGTGTCGCAGTTGGGGCTCCCCATGCTGCTGGTGGATTGT
Source organism: Dipus sagitta (assembly GCA_036346955.1). NCBI lineage: Eukaryota > Metazoa > Chordata > Mammalia > Rodentia > Dipodidae > Dipus > Dipus sagitta. The sequence continues at coordinate 222,095,613 of CM070770.1, forward strand.
AACCACAGCTGTGGGAGTTGACCTGGGTGGCCAGCGGACGACTTAAAGAATGCTTTGTATTAACATTATCTAAGAGTATATAACTATATAGAAAAAGAAGTGGGAGGAGAGGTGCCATACCTTTATGTTATGTAGGAAAAAACCTCCATGTCCTTGACTCCTTTCCTATTGACAGATTCCATTTCTTGCCTGTTGTTCATATAATGCCACTCTACTGTTCGGATGTATAATCACCTGTCATGTGTGTAGCTGGTGTGCACTTTAGCTGTGGCAGTCCCAGTCGGCACTCATTCTGTACTACTGTTTCTTTTCTATATGAAGATGTAAGAAGGCATTTTGTGAATAATAGAGGGGTTTTGTTTAAGCTTTTAATGACTTTGAGTAGATTTTATTTAGAGTTGTAGCAAACCAGGATCAATGAGTTCAATGCAAAGTTAACATTTTCTTTTAATTCACAATAAAAATATAATGCAATGTATTTCACAGGCTGTGTTTAAAGTGAGCATGACAGGAACTTCCTGGTCAGGTAGACTGAAGACACCATGTGTATAGCCCAGGCTGCCCTCGTGAAGTTGAAGGCAGCCTGGGCTACATAGCAAGTCTCTGTCTCAAAAACAAAACAAAAGGGAATATTTTCTTGCTTATAAAAATACATTATTTTGATCTCTGATCACTTGGGAACTTCCAGCTGTAGGTGAGTTTTTCCCTAGGCTGGCCCTGGGCTGGCTTTGCCCAGGCCCAGGCCCAGCCATTAGGGACCCTAGCCCTTACTCTCTGCCTGGGTTCTTTATCCCCTCCAGCTCCCCACATCACAGGAGCTCCTTGAACTTTCTGCTTTCTTTCCATGCTTTCCCCCCCAAGATCTTCATGTGGGATCTCTAGCCACGTGGGTGCTTTTCCTTAGCTCTGTACTTCCCTCAATAAATATAATAATTTAATAATAATAAAATATATATTATTTGGGGATGGGGATGTGACTCAGTTGGTAGAGTGCTTACCTAGCATGCATGAGGACCTGGGTTTAATCTCCAGTACCTCATAAACCCAGCATGGTGGCTCACACATGTATCCTAGCACTTGGGAGGTAGAGGCAAGGAAGATCAGGAGTTCAAAGTCATCAGCTACACAGCATGTTCAAGGCCAACCTGAGTTACACCTTCTGTTTTAAATAATCTTGGTGTTGTAAAGTCTTTTAAAAAAAAGTCTTTAAAATGAGAAAGCTGATAGGCTAAACATTTTTATTTGTTTGTGATAGCGATTCTCACCATGTATTATCCTTGGCCGGCCTTGAACTTGCTGTGTAGCCCAGGCTGTTGTCAAGGTGGAGATCCTCCTGCTTCTGTCTGGGATTACAGGTGTATACCACCAGCCCTCTGGCTTCCACTTTGTGTTTTCACAAGGCAGGTGGCCCCTCTCCTCCCTTCTGCTCTTCACCATGCCTGGCCCAATTTCTTTGCCGTATTGAATGTATTTCTGTTAGCGTGTGTCTACTGCAAGGCAGTCCACCCCTGTGTAGATCTAGAGCTGAGTTGAGCTTTAGCTTGTAGGAAGCCCTGCCCTCATTTGAAGGTATGTGTTCTGAGTCAGGTCAGGAGAGCTTCGCGAAGGAAAGCCTCCACCCCTGGGGGAAGTTTCTCGCTTTCTACCTAAAAATAATAAGAAAGAAGGCTTGGAGCTGCAGAACATTCACACAGACCTGAGGCAGGGAGGTAGAAGGAAGGAGAGAAATGGAGAAGGGGCAAAGAATACAGGCTTAATTTAATTTTTTGTTTTGTCACCTGGAACTCATGTCAGCCCTCCAATATCAGCCTCCCGAGTGCTGGGATTAAAGGTGTGCGCCTCTATGCCTGGCTTGACCAAACAGGACTTTAAGTGTGGTTTTCAGGTAGTGGTGGGGTAGATGTGTAGCTTCTCACTGTCTCTCTGCAGCCTAAGGAGTTCCTTTAATCCTTAGGGACCTCCACTCAGGTAAAGCTGGATCCTTGGCTTCCACACAGAAAAGAATTTTAGGAAGAACCAGTATGAAGCAGAGTTGGAGTTTATTAAATAAAATAAAAGGCACGTAGACAAAGAAGGCTGTGTGCCCCAGAGCATGGGTGCGGGATTCTCAAAGGAGAGCTGCACTGAAGTGTCTTAGTACTAGCTAGCTATACTGTTTTGGTGGCTCTCAAGTTAAATCTTCAAAACTTGCTGAAAACCTTTTCCCCCCCCTTCTTTTTAAAAATATATATTTAGCTGGCCGAGGTGGTACACGCCTTTAATCCCAGCACTTGGGTGGCAGAAGTAGGAGAACCTGTGTGAGTTCAAGGCCACCCTGAGACTACATAGTGAATTCCAGGTCAGCCTGGGCTAGAGCAAGAAACTATCTTGAGAGACAACAAATGTGTGTGTGTGTGTACACACAATTGTGAAGAGAGAGAGCAGAGAGAATGAAAATGAATGGGCCTCTTACTGCTGCAAGTGAACTCTAGACACATGCACCACTTAGTGCATCTGGCTTTATGTGGGTGCTGGAGAATCAAACCTGGTCCAGCAGGCTTTGCAAGCAAGTGCTTTTAACCACTGAGCCATCTCTTTAGCCCTTCTTTTTGGTTAAATAAGATTGTCAAGTGGTTCTGGAGGTGCCTTGGGTGGGATTACAATCTAACAAAATGAAACAAGAGCCCTAGAACTGCATGGGGTCAGGGTGTGTCCTTTCTGTACAGGGTTTCTGATGAAAGCCCCAGAGAATTGCAGGTTTACATCTGGGAGAGGAGAAGGCCGTGAGCATGGTCCATCTCTATGACAGCATTCTTTGAGACATGCCTATATAGCTGTCCTTTGTGTCCTTGTTGCATCATTCACAGCAGACATTGCTCATTGTGTTGGAATTCTTGATTCTCAGGTGGAGAGAAGCTTCAGTCAGACTCTGGGGTAAGGGGCTCCTTTCTTTTCATATGCCCCCATGATTTTCCTCATCTTTTATCCTGCCTCAGTATGTTCTATTTTGCTTTGTACTGTGTGTGTTGAAATCCATTGGCTACCCTGTAAATGGGAGGGACACTGCTGCGTGGTCCCCAGAATTATTTCTATAGGGGCTCTTAGGAATGCTTGTCCCCATCAGATGGATTTTCTTAACCCTGTTTTTATCAGGCCAGTCATAAGGATAGGTTACAATTATCTGAGCTAAAATAATCCTTTCAAAAGCCCCCATTGCTCCCAGTACACAGTGCAGTGGAGGCCTATTGTCCTCATCAGGAGGCCTCACGTGATGTGCTGTTACTTGGAAGCCTTTCTCCTTGTCATGTCATGTTCTCCTGCTTTCAGATTTACTTATAAAAATAATAAAATAGGGTTGTAGAGATGACTCCTATGCAAGCATGAGGGCCTGAGGAGGAGTGGCAGTTCCATCCCCAGGACCCACATAAACAGCTGGGTGTGGCCACACGCATTTGTAACTTCAGTTTTGTAGGGAAGCGGAGACCGGAGAATCATCAGAGCTTGCCACAAACTGCAAACTCTGGGATCAGTAAGAGATTCTGGCTCAAATAAGAACAGGTGGGAGAGTGATAGAGCAAGGCACCTGGCATTCTGCTCTGGCCACCACAGGCAAGTGCGTGACGTGCCATAAGGGAACATCATGTGCATACGTGCCACAAGACACACATGCAAGCACAAAAAGATAAAATGCATTGTTATCAGTCATTCTCTCAGATCCCCCAGTGGGCATGCTTTCAGGTGCACTTGACTTGCCCTGGGGACCTGTTGGGTGTAAGAGTAATGTTTATGGTGGTCACTGGAACAATTCTTGGATTAAGTATATTCTGTCTCTTTTCTTAGTGGGGCAGGGGGGAGTGGGGTTTTGAGGTAGGGTCTCACTCTAGCCCTGGCTGACCTGGAATTCAATCTGTAGTTTCAGGGTGTCCTTGAACTCACAGTGATCCTCCTACCTCTGCCTCCCAAGTGCTGGGATTACCCAGCTATTAAGTATATTCTTTTGTGACTTCTTCCAGTAATATTCATGCTTTTTTTTTTTTTTTCTTTCTTCAAGGTAGGATCTCACTCTAGCCCAATCTGATCTGGAATTCACTATGTAGTCTCCCAAGTACTGGGATTAAAGGTGTGTGCCACCACAACCTGGCTCTACAAATGTCCACATTTTTGAGTCACTTAATTTTTTTTTTTTTTTTTTTTTTTTGAGGTAGGGTCTCACTCTAGCTCAGGCTGACCTGGAATTTACTGTGTAGTCTCAGGGTGGCCTCAAACTCACGGCAATCCTCCTACCTCTTCCCCCCGAGTGCTGGGATTAAAGGCATGCACCATCACTCCTGGCTGAACCACTTAATTTTTAAAAAAAAATTATTTATATTTATTTATTTACAAGCAGAAACCAGAGAGAAAGAGAGAGAGAGAATGAGTACACCAGGGCCTTCTACCACTGCAAATGAACTTCAGATGCATGTGCCACCTTGTGCATCTGGTTTTACATGGGTACTGGGAAATCGAACTGGGTCCTTTGGCTTTGCCAGTAAGTGCCTTAACCACTAAGCCATCTCTCCAGCCCAGTCACTTAATTTTTATATAACTTGCAGTAAAATACAAACTCAGAAGGCAAATCAATTGTAAAAGAATACAAATTACATATGCTTTTTAATTTTTTTTTTAATACAGACTCTCATTCTGGCCCAGGCTGACTAGGCTCTCACTTTGTAACCCAGGTTAGCCTCGAACTCATAGCAGTTCTACCTTAATCTCCCGAGTGCTGGATTAAAGGGGTACACCAACACACCTGGCTTTGCATTTGTGTTTTGAAATGAAATACCATCCACTCAGTGACTCCTGAGACCACCTGTCTGTCTACTTTCATGGTGGCAGGGTCATTTTCTCCATGAACATTGTCAACCTTCTGTTCTTGTTTTTCAGTGAGTTTATTGCAAGCAACAGGAGAGAGAGAGCTGTTCTTTTTAATTGTGAGCATATTTAAGAGTAGGAGACATGAGGATGATAATGTCAACAGGTGCTTTACAGTCTTTCCCTGACATTGAAAGAAGTCTGCATGTAAACCACACAGTCTGTGAGGGCTACCTGGGTTGTGGTGGCTGGTTCATGTCACTCTAAGAGGGATTTTGGCAGTTTTTCTGTAGAAATTAAATTACTGAGCCAAGAAACTTAAAAGTCTGTAGAGTTTGTTGTTGACAGTGGCTTAGTGGCTTCAGAACAGCCCCTGCACACTGCATCCAGTGTGACAAGTGCTTGCAGCATAGAGGTATCTGCGGCTGCCCCCTCCATCAGCACAGGCACTTGGGGCAGACTGTGTATGGCGTTGGGCACTGAACACATCCATGCTCCTGATGGGCACCTGCCCATCCTGGGTTCTACTAAGGAGCATATGGCATGCCCCAAACTAAGCTGTCAAAATGCTTTCTAAGCACCAAGCTTTGCATGGTATGTCTTAAAATCTGGCATAAGCATGGCTTTAATGGAGGATGAATAACTAAACAAGGGGAGAGAGAGACTGGGCCAGGTGCAAAGAAAACTTCAGCCTAAGGAACTAGGTAAACTGAGGTCCTTTAAAAGATTTTATTGTCAACTTCCATAAATAAAGATTATATATCATGATCGTAATTCTCTCTTACCTTTTTTCTCCCCCAAATTCTCCCTCTATTTTATCTGTTCTTTTCAACTAGTCTCTGCTTTTTTGGGTTTTTGTTTGAGGTAGTGTCTCACTCTAGCCCAGGCTGACCCAGAATTCAGGCTGGCCTTGAACTCACAGTGATCTTCCTACCTCTGCCTCTCAAGTGGTGGGATTAAAGGTGTGTGCCACCACGCCTAGCAACTCCTGCTTTTTTTTTTTCTTTCAAAAAAATTATTTATTTATTTATTTATTTGGTGTGAGAGAAAGAATGGGTGCACCAGGGCCACCAGCCCACTGCAAATGAACTCCAGACCTTGTATATCTGGCTTAGGTGGGTACTGGTGAATAGAACCTTAGGCTTCACAGGCAAACGCCTTAATTGCTAAGCCATCTCTCCAGTCCACTCTCGCCTGTTTTGATGCCATCATTTTTTTTCCCTCTTTTTTTTTTTTTTTTTTTTTTGTTGTTTGTTTGTTTTGTTTTTTTCAGGGTAGGGTCTCACTGTAGCTCAGGGTGGCCTTGAACTCAAGGCAGTCCTTCTACCTCTGCCCCCAACTGCTAGGATTAAAGGCATGTGCCACCACGCCTGGCTCTTTTTTTCCCTCTTAATATGCAGGTCATAGTCACTGAGGTCATGAATACCATGGCCACTTTATGTCTGTAAATGCACTGTGAGATCCTGGAATACAAACAGCACAGTGGAAAATTTCAGGAAATCTGGTTAGTTGTCTAGTAAATAATGGTGAATCAATGTTCATGTCTTATTTTCTGAGCTGTACTATGGTTGTGTATGATATTAATGACAATATTGTAAGCATTCCTCCCCTTCCTTTGACTCTTACATTCTTTCTGCCACCTCTTCTGCAGTGGTCCCTTGAGCCTTGGATGGTGTGATAGAGATGTCTCAGTACTGAACACTCCACTGTCACTTCTCAACACTTTGATGAGTTTTGAATCTTCCTGTGGTCACCACCATCTGAACAGAGAAGCTTCTTCTCTAACCAGAAGTGAGAGTACTTGTAATATATGCGCATACACATAAACACTTAGAGGGTAGTTTGGTGGGCAGAGTAAATGCATTTAGCCAGACAAAATAGTAGTGTCCACCTGGGGCTTATGAGCTCCCAAGCCATAGGCTTTTCTTTTTTCTTTTTAAAAATATTTTATTTTTATTTATTTAAATGAGAGAGAGAGAGAGAATGGGTACACTTCCAACTGATGCGGATGAACACCAGACACATGTGCCACCTTGTGCATCTGGCTTATGTGGGTCCTGGAGAATCGAATCTGGGTTCAAGCTGACCTCAAACTCAGCAATTCTCCTACCTCAGCCTTCTGAGTGCTAGGATTAAAGGAGTGCTGGTATTAAAGGCCTGTGCTACCACACCGAACACCATGGGAATTGGTACATTTGGCTTGACTGGTCAGCCATAAAGCTTGTGGGGCCCATTGCTGGTTAAGACCATTGATGACTTTTTCCCCCCTACAGGCTGTGTAGCTCTTCCAGCATCATGACAGCTGTTCCACAGGGAGGAGACTTCCAGCTCAGCTCCAGCTTGATCTCTCAGTGGCCTACAGCCCAAGTGTGTGCAGTCTTTACCAATTAGGTCTTATCATCTAGTTCTGGTGGGCAGCCAAGAGCCTTGGCAATAGCCTGTATTATTTGGGGGGCTTCAAGGGCCCTGACCAACACCTGGCTGGAAGTTAGCCCACCCCTGGTACTGAAATTTTCCTAATAATAATCTGTGGAATTCCAGGTCAGCCTGGCCTAGAGTGAGACCCTACCTCAAAAAATATATATATATTTTTTTTTACTTTTCTGTACAGCTGAATACAACTCCATTGTATAAATGTACCATGTCTTCATTATCCACTCATCTTTTGATGGGCATCTAGGCTGGTTCCATTTCCTATCCATTGTGAACAGAGCAGCAATGAACATGGATGAGCAAGGATCTCTATAGTAATGAGTAGCATGCTTAGGGCATTTGTCAATGAGTTGTATAGCTGGGTTATATGGTAATCCTATTTTTAAAACTTTTTTATTGACAACTTCTATAATCATACACAATAAATTGATAATTTCCTTCCTTCACCAGTTAATTCTATTTTTAGCTGGCTCAGGAACCTCTACACTGATTTCCATAATGGCTATACCAGTTTATATTCCTACCAATGATGAAGAAAGGTTCCTCTTTCCCACACCATTGCTAGAATTTCTTATTATTTTGTTTCATCATAATAGCCATCTTGTGCACCTGGTTTATGTGGGTTCTGGGGAATTGAACCTGGGTCCTTTGGCTTTGCAAGCAAGCACCCTAACTGCTAGGCCATCTCTCCAGCCCTCATACTGGAATTTTTTAAAAATGTATGTGAGAGAGAGAGAAAGAGAATTGGCGTGCCAGGGCTTCCAGGCTCTGCAATCCAACTCCAGATGTGTGTGCCCCCTTGTGTGCATGTGTGACTTTGTGCGCTTTTGTCATTGTGTATCTGGCTTACGTGGGACCTGGAGAGTCAAACATGAGTCCTTAGGCTTCTCAGGCAAGCATCTTAACTACCAAGCCATCTCTCTAGCCCTGCCATTGGAGTTTTGATGGGGATTACATTACATCTGTAGATTGCTTTTGCATTTTTACAATATTGATTTTTCCAATCCATGAACATGGGATGCTTCCCATTTCCTAGTGTCTTCTGCAGTTTCTCTCTTGAGTGTTTCAAGCTTTCATTGTGGAGATCCTTCCTTGGTTAATTTTATTCCAAGGTAGTTTCTCTCCCTTTCTTTCCTCCCTCCCTTCCTCCCTTTCTTTCCACTTGAAAATAAACAGGTTTTGGACAATTGTCTAGCCATCTGCTATTCCATGCAAGTTGCTGGGGAGTAACCCAGCCATGTAAGTGGTGTGTGTCTGGAAGAATGAATGCCATGTTCATGTGGATTTTAAATGCAAATGGGAATGCGTCCAGAAGCTGCTTGCTGGAATATCAGTCACCATCATGCTTGCTGTTGAAACCATGAAGTTGCAAAGGTGTGGCTAACGTAGCGTGCCTGCCTGGAAAGCTGGGGCTCCTTGGTAGGACCCTGCTTGCAGTTCAGCCCACGGTGAGGCCTTGCTGTGCTGGTTCTGTGCAGAGCTGACTGGAGACTTGGTGGAAGTGTGTTTTGGTCACATTACTATCCTCTCTGCTGTGCTCTTCCCAAGCGATGAGAGTAAGGAAAAGCAAACATGGCAAACTTGTGGACAGTTGGAGAAAGGTGACAGGAAAGTAGGTCAGCTGCACTGGAATGTGGGTCAGGCCAGTTAGTTATTGGAGCTCAAGAGTCAAGGAGTGTTATACACCTGACTTTGTAAAAAATATGTTTTATTTATGTATTTATTTGCAAGTAGGGAGGGAGAGAATATGAGAATGAGCATGCCAGGGCCTCTAGCCACTGCAAACGAACTCCACATGCTTGCACTACTTGGTGCATCTGGATTTATGTGGGCACTGGGGAATCGACCCCAGATCGTTAAGCTTTGAAGGCAAGTGCCTTAACTGCTGAGCCTTTTCTCCAGCCATACCCCTGGCTTTTTACATTTTAAAGTACTTTATTTATTTGAGAGAGAGCCAGTTGAAAGGAGATTGGGCATGCCAGGGCCTCTGGCCATTGCAAACATACTCCAGACATATGTGCCACCTTGTGCATCTGGTTTACATAGGTCCTGGGGATGCGAACATAGGTCCTTTGGCTTTGCAGGCAAGTGTCTTAACCACTAAGCCATCTCTCCAAAGCCCCCTGGCTTTTTATTTTTGTGAGTTGGTTTTTTTTTTTTTTTTTTTTTTTTTTTTTTTTTTTTTCTTTCAAGGTAAGGTCTCACTCTTTAGCCCAAGCTGACTTGAAATTTACTATGTAGTCTTAGGGTGGCCTTGAACTCATGGTGATCCACCTACCTCTTTCAAGTGCTGGGATTAAAGGCGTGCACCACCATGCCTGGCTTTGTTTTTTAGTTTTTTTTTTTTTTTTTTTTTTTTTTTTTTTGAGGCAGAGTCTCACTGTAGCTCAGGCTTACGTGGAACACATTCTGTAGCTCAGGCTGTCCTCAAACTTGCAATGATCCTCCTACCTCAGCCTCCTGAGAGCTGGGATTAAAAGGTATGTGCCACCATGCCTGGTTTACACCTGACTATTTAAATGGATTTTGAACAATAGTATGACCTCCAGGCACTCATTTTACGAATCTATATTTGTGAAGCCAGATACAGAAAAAGATGTGTATGAATAATTTTAGCTTGACATAAAACTCCCAGTGCTGAGTGTTAAGTATTTCACTGAGTCACCTCGAGAGCCACGTGAACAGTGTGTGTCTTGAGATGAAGGGAGGGTGGTGGGAAACAGCTTGCTTTCTCTAGTGCCCGCATATTGCCTAAGAAAGCTGAACTCAGTTCAGCCCTTTAATGTTTGGGCTTTTACAAAAGCAGAGACACTGGTTTCAGTTTTGTATTTTTAATGAGTCATTTTGGCATTCCTTGCCTTTCCATAAACACTGTTTTGAGCAGCCCCACCAACTCTTACGAGAAAGATGGTTGGGGGTGATGTTCCCAAGTTTGACTCTGGATGGCACCAGCACTTAGGAGTTCAACCCTTCTGGGGCCTTTGTTGTCACAGATTTTGACTTTGCCCCAAGGGAAGATGGAATGGCTCAGCCTATCGCTCAGTGGTAGCCACGAATAATCAGATACCTGGCTCACTGTCCTGTGTCCTATCCTTGTTTTGATGTTTTCATAATTGAAGTACTTAGTGGGTTAGGCTAGGAGTGAGTTGACTCCCTTAGTAAGGTAACTGTGTTGACTCTGGGCAGGAGTCGAGGTGATCTCCTGCCTTCTTCCCTCACTGTGTAGTACAAGCTTTGTTTTGTGGCTGTGGCATCACTTTTGGAAGCTGGCTTAGTGCATAGCAGGGTTCAGAATGTGAACTTGGGATGTTTGTGACATTTGGATCTTGGGTGAAAATCCTATGCAAAAAGATATTTCAAGCCGGTCGTGGTGGCACACATCTTTAATCCCAGCACTCAGGAGGCAGAGGTAGGAGGATTGCTGAGAATTCAAGGCCACCCTGAGACTACATAGTGAATTCCAGGTCAGCCTGAGCTAGAGCAAGACCCTGCCTTAAAAAAAAAAAAAAAAGATACTTCATTCTGAAACAGAACTTTGTATATACCCCAAATGTTCAAAAGTTCAATTTTTTTTGTTTGTTTTTTTGAGGTAGAGCCTCGCTCTAGCCCAGGCTGACCTGAAATTCATTATGGAGTCTCAGGGTGGCCTTGAACTCATAGCGATCCTCCTACCTCTGCCCCCTGAGTGCTGGGATTAAAGGCATGTGCCACCACACCTGGTTTAAAAGTTCAAGTTTTTAATTTGTTTCTTCTTGGGATGTTAAATGCTATTTTCTCAAACCCTTGCATATATTTTCTTGTCTCGTTTCTCATTTATATTGCTGCTGTATTTTCCAGTAAGGGCTGTGGAGTGGCTGCTTCATGCTAAGCATGGCCTACATGTCCCTTCACCTTGTCACTGTCCTCCCTCCAGGCATACAGCCCTGGCTTCTGCTCCAGAGAAGAGTGACAAGGACCTTCTAGGGTTGCGGGTGAATGAAATGGCAGAACGGATGTGGCTCAGGCCATCCTGGGTCTTGTGGCTGAGCTCTTGCCCCTAGTGTCTGGCCCAAGGCCTTCTGTGCTAACTGTGCTCTGAAATCTCTTGGGCCACTTCTAGCAGCTGGAATGTATTTGTATGGTCAAGCCAACACGTGGGATCTCTCCATGTTTAGTGTTTGCATGACGGTCTGGTGAGTCCATGCTTGCACATGAGCACTTGGGGGCAGCAGGACCTGCTGGCCTTGAGAGTCGGAGGCCTAAGATAAGAAAGGCACAGACAGGAACAAGAGAAGCTGTTCTTTGCAGAGGGGTGTTGGGGAAGGCCAAGGAGGAAAGACTTTATGCAGATAATAGGGATGGCTGTAGCAGAGCAAGGAGAGAGAGCCATGAAGTCCTCTCTCACACATGGACATGGAGTTCTGTTCAGAACTGCAGTGTGCAGGCCTTGTTTTCAAAGAGCTTCATATCCTGGGAGAGATTTGCCACCTGCACAGGGCACACAGCAATGGTGCCTGCTGCTGGGAACAGACCATGCAGGAACCTTAGGTACCTTAGGGGAGACTGTCTTAGAAAGCAGGTCTTGGGGTCATATAAGGTGTGAATAAACAGATTGTTGGAAGGATGAGGAAATACATGGACCTTTCTAGTCCACGTCCTGTCAGTGTGCTGCAGTACTGAACAAGCCACTAGGTGACGGTAAGAGAGAAATTTGGCATTTTGGGGAGGAAACAGTAAAACCACAGCGGCACCAGTCCATGGCTCATGTAAGCACGTCAGCTGCCTGTGCTGGGGAAGGGCAGGTGTGGAGACCGCCTGCACGCAAGGCTTCCCATGGCAATGTTGGAGAGAGGTATCTTTGTAGTTGGCTTCAGCTTGTCTGTGTTCTCAGGTTCCACAGGGCTTTGGTGGCTCACAGCTCCCTTAAGATGACGAAAGGACTTGTCCGCAGGGGACCGGATGTAGCCAGCTCACAGTTGTGCTCTTGAGAATGGCAGGAATTGTGTCATGGGCTCTACCAGAGGTTGTGGCTTTGGAGTTGTGAAGAAAAGTGGACACTAGGAGAGTTCTACCTAGATTCTGACTCCTGGTTCAGGTTGGTTCTGTGAAGAACAGGTGACTGCCACACGCCCTGTCCCTGCTTCCTCGTGCGCCTTCATATGACCCTAGAAGACTTTGCCTCCATGTCATCATGTCATCTCCCACCCAGAAACTTCAGTGTGCCCTGCCTACCCTCCAACCTAGTTCTTCTCTCCTGTGGTCCTCCACTGGGCTCTCACTGAGCAGTCCACTCTTGGGTGTTGCTTGTTTGTGCCATCAGAGCACACACTTTCCACCTTGAACTTGAGGGGCCCGTGTGTATTATTGTGCTAGTATAAAAATGTGACTCACTAATTACTTGAGTTTAATACACCATTCATAATGTCATTTTAGTACCTCCCGCTGACCCAAGATTGGAATCACTATCGTGTTATTACACAGACAGCCTGGCCATTCATTCTGTTGTATTCCTCTGGGTGGGAGTAGGACCCCACACCTGTCTTCTGGGATCTATTCTCCCCCAGCTTTCCTGGTCTGCCCAGCCTCCAGCTGGCCTCTCAGTGTTTCTACAGACCATAGAGGGGTGAAGTGTGCTCTGTACCCCCTGCAGTGTGTGGTGCTCCCAGCAGGGACAGCAAATTCCTCACCACAGTCTAGGAGCTGGTTGGCATAGAGCAGGGCCACAGCTCACTCATTGGCTAGGGCACAGCAGCTGTCTGTCAGTCAACTAAAGGTGACATTTCATTTAACACAGACCCCTGTGGTGGGAAGACAGCAGTGATCATGTCAGAACATAGTACTGATTGTTGTTGTTAGAGATAAAGCACCATGGCAGAGGCTGGGGAAATGGCTCAGTGGTTGCTTGCAAAGCAAGCCTGCTGGCTCAGGTTCGGTTCCCAAGCCACCTAGGCAAGCTAGATCCAGAAAATGGCGCACACCTATGGTGTTCGTAGCAGCAAGAGGCCTTGGTGTATGTGTGCGCACCACATGTGCAAATAAATAAAACAATCTAAAATACTTTGGAAAGAATGTGAATGCAGTAAACTTGGATATTGGTGTTTATTTGAACACACACAGGCTTGGGTAATTACACTGAACAGTCACTGTTATGTAGCCCATGCTGGAAACTAGATTTTTGTGATGATGTAGCTCAAAGCAGATGTGAAAATCCTGCATGTAAATATGGTGGGAAAGGAGGTGCCTGGCACCATGGAGTAAAGGGGTTTTTAAGCGGAGCCCACTATACAGTGGAGAGAAAAGTGTGGCTACCAGAGTCAGGTAGATTCAGATTCTCTGTTCAGTTCATTGACCAGACCGCAGTTTCCCCAATCTGTAAATTCGGTCTCTCTTTATTGGGTCACTGCTCATGAGGTCTTAGCACAAATCTTCCTGGGGTTCAATTCTGTTACTCACTCAGGGCCCAGGTCTGTACCTTGTAAGATTTGCTGAGAGAACCCCACAGGCTCAGTCTAACTGGACGGTTCTGGGAACTCTTAATTCTTCCTCCAGAAAAGAAGAGCGAGGTGAAGGCATCCTGTCTTCCTCAGCTGGAGGGAGAGGGAGGGCCGTGGGGGTCATTTGGACTGTGCAAGCCGTCAGTTGGCTTGCGCAGGAGGAGCCAGGGACTTGCCAGCACAAGTGTGTTTCCAAATAAAGACTTGTTTGGTGGTCCTTAGATTGTGATACTGTGTAGAGAAAAGGAGGCAGTGGATTATATGTGGCTACAGAGCTCTCCCTGTGAGCTCACAGGCAGATTAAACTCCGTCTCCTTCCAGTGAAAAGCAGTCAGTGGTGGTGTGCTTCCAGAAGGCCAAGTCCAGTCAGTTAGCATTGGATTGGAGTCACAGATGGCAGCCATTACTGTTAATCAGATTCGTAATGGGACATGGAGAGATTGCCTTATCTTATGGGGTTTTTGTTTTATTTTTCTTGGGCAGGGTCGCACTCTACCCCAGGCTGACCTGAACTAGCCCAGATCTCCTACCTCAGCCTCCGGAGTGCTGGGATTAAAGGCTGTGCTGCCACACCCAGCCTTTAGGGTTTCCCTCCCTCCCTCCTTTTTTTTTTTTTTTTGTTTCTTGAGGTAGTGTCTCACTCTAGCGCAGGCTGACCTGGAATACACTATGTACTCTTAGGGTGGCCTCGAACTCTCGGCAATCCGTTTGCCTCCCGAGTGCTGGGATTAAAGGTGTGTGCCACCACGCCCGGTTTCCTCCCTTGTTTTTAAAAATATTGTTTAAATATTTTATGTATTTGAGAGAGACAGATAGAGATTGGGCATGCCAGGGCCTCTAGCCACTGGCAAACAAACTGCATACACATGCGCTACCTTGTGCATCTAGCTTTATGTGGGTACTGGGGAATCAAACTGGGTCATTTGGCTTTGCCAGCAAGTGCCTTAACCATTAAGCCATCTCTCCAGTCCTCCTTTTTGTTTTTTAAAAAAATATTTATTTGAGAGAAAGAGGGAGATTGAGAAAATTGGTGTGCCAGGGCCTCCAGCCACTGCAAAAGAACTCCAGATGCATGCGCCACCCTGTGCATCTGGCTTACATGGATACTGAGGAATCAAACCTGGGTCCTTAGGCTTCGAAGGCAAGCACTGTAACCACTAAGCCATCTCTCCAACCCCTCCTTTTTGTCTCATCTATAAGACAGAGTCTCATATAGCCTAGGCCTGCCTTGAACTTACTTTATAAGTTGAGAGTAGCTTTGAACTGATCCTCTTGCCTCCACCTTCCAAATAGTGAGACTTTAAAAATTTTCAGATAATAATGATGATAAATGATGATATGTGATTCTGGTGGTTGTGAAAGAAGCTTGCTTAGAAATGGAGCAAGGAGTTGCAGCTGTGTGTAGAGCTGAATTGAACTTCTAATAGAATCACAGTGACTAGTAGGAGTCATTTGCCACCCCAAGAAGTGTCCTCACTGTGCAGCCCTGGAGCCCTGGAGCCCTGGCCGCGATGTGCTGGTCTTGTGTTAGTTGCTTGGGTTCTGGGATGGAGGAGGCATGGTTCTCTCCCTCACATGCCTGGTGTCCGTGGGACCTTGCTGAAAACCCTATGTTTTCCGGGTCTATCCTCTCCTGCCACTGTATTGTTTTACATTTTTCTGGCTACTGTGTTTCCTTGTATATGCCCACAGAATGTTGGTGTTTGTAGGAAAATATTAGCCTGAAAGAGAAAAATTTCATCATTATATAACAGACTTGATGTTGAACCAAATGAAGCTTTAATAATGAGAATTTTATTTAGACATGTACTTTATTGAAGTGATTTAAAAAAAAAAAAACATTTATATATTTGCAAGCAGAGAGAGAGGGAAGAGAGACAGACAGAATGGGCGTACCAGGGCTTCCAGCTGCTATAAATGAACTCCAGAAGCAAGCACACCTTGTGTATCTGGCTTTACATGGGCACTGGGGAATCGAACCCAAGTCATTAGGCTTTGCAGGCAAGTGCCTTAACTGCTAAGCCATCTCTCCAGCTCCTATTGAAGGGATTTTTAACACTCCAGATGAGAAGCTGTGAATAGAAGTTTCTGACCCTGTGCTTCTTCCCTCTTCCAGAGTTGCTGGAGAATGTGACCCTAGTCCATAAGCCAGTGTCGCTGCAACCCCGTGGGCTGATCAATAAAGGGAACTGGTGCTACATTAATGCCGTATCCTTCCACACATGCCACGTCTGGCTGCTTTGGGTGTGTTTGACTTAGGGCTGCCTCATGAAACTGAGTCCAGAAACTGGGCTGTTTAATCCATAGACAGTGATATTCCTGAACCCAGCTTCTCCCCACCACCCCCTGTAAAAGTTGGCCTGTCACTGACAGAGTCAGGCAGGTTTTATTCTCATTGGAGTAGTCCTAAATAATAACAGCACCTAGAATGGGAAGTTTTGTCTAACTGATGTGATCTTAGGTGCATTTGGTTCTTGACCGTGAGCCTGGCCGCACCTGGGATCCTGACAGGGCTGTGTTCACACCAGTCTCCTCCTCATTCACCCTGCCCTTCTCATGTTTGCACAGCTGAGTAGTCAGTGACCCTGGATTACTCAGGTTGATGTGCTCTGTTTTTTTTTTTTTTTCTGTTTTTTGTTTTTCGAGGTAGGGTCCCACTGTAGCCCAGGCTGACCTGGAGTTCACTATGGAGTCTCAGGCTGGCCTCAAACCCATGGTGATCCTCCTTCTGCCTCCAGAGTGCTGGGATTAAAGGTGTGCGCCGCCATGCTTGGCTTGATGTGCTTTTGTATTGAACCCGTGTCTGTTGCATTTCCTTTACACTTCCTTACTGCCACATTCAGACCCTGCAGGCATTGGTGGCTTGCCCTCCAATGTACCACCTGATGAAGTTCATTCCTCTCTACTCAAAAGTGCAAAGGCCTTGCACGTCAACACCCATGATAGATAGCTTGTAAGTAACACAAAAATGCTGGGGTGGGAGGAGGTGGGGAGCCTGTCCCTGTGAGGATTGGCATTTGAATCATTGGGCAAAGCAAGGACTCCCTTGAGCCATACCCCAGCCCAGATGTCTTGATTTCCTACAGACAAGTGTGTGGAGTATGTTAAATAATTGGAGTATATTAATCTCTATTCTCAAATTCGGCAGAAAACATTGTATTTTTTTTTTTCCTTTTTCCTCTTTTGTTTTTTTGAGGTAGGGTCTCACTCTAGCGCAGGCTGACCTGGAATTCACTATGTATTCTCAGGGTGGCCTCGAACTCATGGCGATCCTCTTACCTCAGTCTCCCTGGTGCTGGCATTAAAGGCGTGCACCACCATGCCTGGCAAACATTGTAGTGTTTGTCCACAAAACATCACTTAAGATATGCTAAAAGATTTAAGAATTCACCAGTTATTCTAATCACTATTTAGCATCCGAGGCATGTCTTTTTTTAAACACTTCACCTGATTTTTCTTCCTGTGTTTAGTGTTCGGCTAATGAATGAGTTTACGAACATGCCAGTACCTCCCAAGCCCCGACAAGGTAAGTCACAGACGTGGGGCCATTTCATATTGGTAGTGTGGGGCTAGATAGCTGTATTTGGTAAATTAGGTTTTGTTTGAAAGAAAATGTCCTTTTACATAGAGGTGGTTGCCCTCTGCTGTGCTCATCGTCCAGCCAAGAGGGAGGTGGCTAACTTTGCATCCTACCCTTTAAGACCCCCTTTTTGTTACGAAAGTCTTTGTCTTTCTCTTACAGCTCTCGGGGAGAAAATCGTGAGGGATATCCGCCCAGGAGCTGCCTTTGAGCCCACGTACATTTACAGACTCCTGACGGTTATCAAGTCAAGCCTCTCTGAAAAGGTCTGGGATCCCTATGGTAGCCAGTAGCAAGTGTTGCTTTCAGCTGAGGGGGTGACGCACGCCTGTACTTCCAACGCAAGAGGCATTGCAAATTCAAGTCTGACCTGCATAGCTGTTCAACTTCCACTGTACACCAAGGCAAAATCAGAACCAGGCAAAGAGCCCTGGGACAGTGTCTCAGGAAATTTCCAGATTCTCCCCCAGAGCCGTGACAGACCATAGCAGATCCTTTGTTCTTTGGCAGTAGACTGACAGCATGTGATGAACATCATCTCCCAGGGACACTCTGGGTACTCAGGGCCTGGGGGTTTTACTGGGAGCTAGTCACACACATGCCCTGTGCTTAGCCACACAAGAGTCCAAACCTGTCAGAAGCAGGTTGCCAGCACAGGCCACATTGCTAGCTCAGGGAGTTTAGTCCATTGTGGTTCTTGCATCCCTAGATGCCAGCCATGCGGGCCTTTCCTGAGGGAACAACTGTGCTGCTGAGTGAATTCTTTGCTGCCCTGTGGGTGGTGTCCACTGCTTGTTGGTATTTTGTTTTGTTTTATTTATTTATTTATTTATTTATTTATTGAGGTAAGGTCTCACTCTAGCCCAGGTTGACCTGGAATTCACACTGTAGTCCCAGGCTAGCCTCAAACTCACAGTGATCCATGTACCTCTCCCTCCTGCGTGCTGGTATTAAAGGTGTGCGTCACCACACCTGGCATGTTTGTATTTGTGTTGTTGTTGTTTTTGAGGTAGGGTCTCACTCTAGCCCATGCCGACCTGGAATTCACTATGTAGTCTCAGGGTGGCCTCGAACTCACGGCTATCCCCTTACCTCTGCGTCCAGAGTGCTGGGATTAAAGGTGTGCACCACCATGCCCAATTATGTTTGTAATTTTTTAAAAATATTTTTATTTGGGCTGGAGAAGATAGCTTAGCAGTTAAAGTGCTTGGCTGCAAAGCCAAAGGACCCTGGTTCAATTCCCCAGGACCCACGTAAGGCAGATGTACAAGGTGGCACATGCATCTGGAGTTCGTTTGTAGTGGCTGGAGGCCTTGGCATGCCCATTTTCTCTCTCTCTACCTCTTTCTCTCTCTCTCTCAAATAAATAAATAAAATATATTTAAAATAATTTTATTTACTTGCAAGCAAAGACACAGAGAGAGAAAGAGAATGGGTATGCCAGGGCCTCTAGCTGCTTCAAATGAACTCCAGATGCATGCATTACTCTGTGTATCTGACTTTTATGAGGGTACTGGAGAATCAAACTCCAATCTTTATGCTTTGCAGGCAAGTGCCTTAACTGCTGAGTCATCTCTCCAGCCAACTTTCCATAATATTTTACATTGTTTTATTTATTTATTTACATGTATGTGTGCATGCATGAGTGAGACCTCATCTTAAAAAAAAAGAGAGAGTGAGCCAAACTCTAGCAAAGGGGAACTGTGACACTCCTAAGCCTGCTCTCAGCAACAACCTCCTCCAGCAAGGCTCCACCTCCCTAGTTGCTACCAGCTGGGGAGCATTCAGAACACATGAGTTCATGGGGGACACTTGATTTAAACCAGTACATGTGAGTACTGAGGAATTGAACTCAGGTCATCAGGTTTTGCAAGTAAGTGCCTTTAACTGCTGAGTCATCTCATTAGCCTACAGCAGGTTTTACAAGTAAGTGCCTTTAACCACTGAGCCATTGCTCCAGCCCCCAAACGCAATTTAAAAATAACCTTTCTTTTTGTTCTTTTTTGTTTGTATTTTTTGAGGTAGGGTCTTTAGTCCTGGCTGACCTAGAACTCACTCTGTATTCCTGGACTCACTCTGTATTCCCAGGCTTGCCTCAAACTCACAATGATCCTCCTAGCTCTGCCTCCTGAGTGCTGGCATTAAAGGTGTGCACCACCACCACACCTGGCTTCTTAAAAAAATAACTTACTTATTTGTAAGCAGAGAGAGCAATTGCAAGTGAGAGAGTATGCTCTGGTGTGCCAGGCCCTCTTGCTACTACAGATCAACTCCAGGCACATGTTCCACTTTGCATCTGGCTTTACATGGGTACTAGGGAATTGAACCTGGCTTGTTAGGCTTGGCAGACAGTGCCTTAACCACTGAGTCATCTCCCCGGCCCTTTTGTTCTTTTTTTTTTTTTTTTTTTTTTGATTTTTTGAGGTAGGGTCTCACTCTAGCCCAGGCTGACCTGGAAGTCACTATGGAGTCTCAGGGTGGCCTCGAACTCACAGCAATCCTCCTACCTCTGCTTCCCGAGTGCTGGGATTAAAGGCGTGCGCCACCACGCCCGGCTCCTTTTGTTCTTTTTAAAAGAACTATAATGTGTATATAATGCAGAAAAATTTCAAAAGTGAAAGCCTACATCAGAAAAAAATCCCAACTAGTTCTAGAGTAAACATTTAATTGGTTCTTTCCTCTCTAGTCCCCTGGCACCTCAGCTGTCAAGAAATGCTCATGTCATTTCGGTGGGTGGGGGACAGTACCATACAGTTTGAATACGCAGGTCCTGATAGGCCCTGGACACCATCACTTAAAACTAATGTGGCACTGTCTGACCTTCCCAGGGCCGACAAGAAGATGCTGAGGAGTACCTGGGCTTCATTCTCAATGGACTTCATGAGGAAATGCTGAGCCTGAAGAAGCTCCTGTCCCCTGGTAATGAAGATACCTTCTAGTCTGTTTGCTACAGGAGTGGGAGAATACTTTGCGAAGGTTACAGACTCACACGTTACATTGCCGCCCCCCCTCCCCAAGCAGTCACTTGCCCATCAAACTCCTGTCTTTACTCATTATGATAACTGCTTTTCTTTAACTTTATTCACCATTGAGAAGGTTCTGTGTAAGATAAGTTGGAATTGATCCAGGACCCCAACTGTTTTCATTAAATTTGTCTTAGGAAAAAGATTAAGGGCTGGAGAGATGGCGTAGTAGTTCGGCACTTGCATGGGAAGCTTGAGGACCCAGGTTCTATTGCCCAGTACCACATAAGCCCGATGCATAAGGTGGTTCATGCATCTGGAGTTTGTTTGCAATAGCTAGAGGCCCTGGTGCTCCCATTCTGTCTGTCTGTGTCTATCTCAAATTAATAAATAATAATAAAAATTATTAACAAGAAAAAGAAAGGTCCTACCCCCCCCAAAAAAAAGAAAAGAATAAAAGATTAAGTATGCAGAAAAACCGAAGAGTGTGATGAACACCTGTTGAAGTGCTGGAGCCTGTAGTTGTTACCAAACCAGTATTTTTCTTTGTATACATGTGCCTGTGTGGACAGGCTGTGTGCATTTTCCCGAGTCATCCTCAGTGCTAATACTGTCCATGAGGGTGAGGTTTATCCCCAATGGCCACACTCCAAATTGAAGGGAATCTCCTAATACATTGTATCTGTTGTCCAGATTATCTTTGTATCTCCCCAGTAGTACCAATTTTTTTTTAAAAAATCTTTTTATTTATTTATTTTAGAGAGATGGAAACAGGCAGACAGAAAGAGGATGGGTATGGGCACATCAGGTTCTCCAGCCACTGCAAATGGACTCCAGACACATGCATGACTTTGTACATCTGGCTTTTTACATAGGTACTGGGGAATTGAACCCTTTACAAGCAAGTGCTTCAAATTCTGAGCTCCAGCTCCCCCCCCCCTTTTTTTTTGAGGCAGAGTTACATTCTACCCCAGGCTGGTCTAGAACTCTTGAGTCCCCTCCTGCCTCAGCCTTTCTCTGAGTGTGCCACCATGCCTGGCTTCTCCAGCTGTGTCTTCTGTAGCAGTTAGTGCAGACAGGGACTCAGTGAGGTGTAGGGACTCTCAGTATAGAACACACCCAGATTTTGTTCTTTTTAAAAATTTTTTTTTCATTTATTTTTATTTATTTACTTGAGAGCAACAGACAGAGAGAGAAAGAGGCAGACAGAGAGAGAGGGAGGAATGGGTGCGCCAGGGCCTCCAGCCACTGCAAACAAAATCCAGACGCGTGCACCCCCTTGTGCATCTGGCTAACGTGGGTCCTGGGGAATCGAGCCTCGAACCAGGATCCTTAGGCTATACAGGCAAGTGCTTAACCGCTAAGCCATTTCTCCAGCCCCCAGATTTTGTTCTTAAAACTAACAGCAGGGCTAGAAAGATGGCTCAGCTGTTTAGGCACTTGCTTGCAAAGCGTCATGGCCCAGGTTCGATTTCCCAGTACCTATGTAAAGCCAGATGCACAAGGTGCCACATGTATCTGGAGTTTGTTTGTGGGTAGCTAGAAGCCCTGGTGCACCCATTCTGTCTGTCTGTCTTTCTCTTTGCTTGCAAATAAATAAATCAAAATATTTATAAAAATAAAAGTGTCAAATAAGTTTAATGGTTCATGTAAAACCTTTGTTTTCTTTTTTTCTTTCTTTTGTTTGTAAAAGTAGTAGCCTAAGCAGACCCTCTCTTTCAGAACTTACAATTTCCAACGGGCCCAGAAGCCACTTAGTCAATGACGAAGAGCAGGAGGAAGAAGGTGAAGGAAGTGAGGATGAGTGGGAGCAAGTGGGCCCCAGGAATAAGACCTCCGTCACGCGCCAGGCGGAATTTGTCCAGACTCCCATTACTGGCATTTTTGGTGGCCACATCAGGTTTGTGCTTTTCTGGAATAGTTAAATGCTTGGTGGGCTTTTCTATTGCTACGGGGAGGTGGGTGAGAACCAACTTATATCTCTTACCATCTTCTCTTCACTTGCCCTTCCTAATGCCACTCCTGTAGAGGCAGTGTAGCCCAATCCTGCATCAGTTTCTAGTTCACTGGGGTAGTAAGGAAGCCAGCCAACTGATTTGTTTTGCCAAGCGGAATCCACGTACCTGATTGGAGGCCTTGCATTTGTTTCAAATGTATTCTTGAAATCTACAACATGATGTTATGAACTATTGATAGTGGAATGATTACCATAAACAAATGAGCACACCTACCACCTCATATGGTTACTTTTTTCCCTTTGGAATGTGTATGTGACGTATGTGTGTATAAGTGTGCCCATATGTGCGTGCATGTGTGGAGGCTAGAAGTGGGTGTCAGGTGCCTTCCTTTGTCACTCTCCACTTCATTCTTTGAGACAGGGTCTCGCTGGTTCAGCTAGACTGGCTGGCCTGTATGCCCTAGGGAACTGCCTGTCTCTGTTTCCACTTGCTGGGGTGACAGGCCTGTGCCACTGCTGGGGATGAAGCTCAGGTCCTCATGTTGGAGAGGAGCACTCTGCCAGCTGCGTCAGCCCCCGGCCTGTGCACCATTTTTGAGAGGAGGGTGTAGAAGAACAGTTAAAGCCCACTGGTATGCAGAGGTCCAGAGTCCCGTGCCAGTGCTACCAGCCATGCTGCTCTGCTGTTCGTGTTCTCTCATCCACACCTCCATTTCCTTCACTCACCTTGCCCCTGGACTCTTCTTTCTCCTCTGTGTATTTGATCATTTTTATTTGTGTCACTTCCTCTGTGGTATGAGCGTAAACTTACAAATAAAGATGGCACAGTGCCCTCCAGGCCCGCCCGTATTACGGTGAATTGCAGAACCGCCTTTCCCAAGGCTGAATCCTACTCCATGTGTGCGCAGCAGTTTCTTTATCCATTTGTTTGCACAGGGCACGTGGGTTGTTTCCACATTGTGATGAGAACTGAGTGGATTAGAGGCATTGTGAGACCTGATATCAGGACCTTGTCACGCTAGAAAGTGAAGGAGTTAGGGAAGTGCTGTCATGCAGGAGGACATGTCATCCGCTTCTGCACCTGCCCTTACCTGGCTTTCCGCTTGCTGATGTCACCCTTCTGAAGGGTCTTTACCTTAGAGTCTTCCATAGGCATGACTTCTCTAAAGGCCCTGCAGCGTAACCTCCTGGGGTGATGCTTTAGTCTACAGGGTCCGTCTCCTGTGCTGTGTACTCTTGCCTCCAGAGCCAACTCTTTGTGCTCTATACCAGCAGATGGAGCCACTTTCTGCAGGCCAGTAGTGAGACCTCAGAGAACCAGCCTCTGGCAGAAGCTCCTGTCTCCTCTTGGAGCCCCTTTTGCAGGGCTGAGGAGCTAGTCAGGCATTGGAGTGTCACAAGTAACCTTGCAGGTCCCTTTCTCCTCTAGTGTTCTAGAGTTTCTGTGTAAACACACAGACAGATGTGGTCTGGGGAATGCCCTGCCCTCACCACCACTGTGACTAGCCTATGCAAATGTCCTCGCCCTGGTGACAGGAGATTCTTCTTGCCAGGTTGCAAGAAGCAGTGTGCAGTGTAAGGTGACTGTGCCCTTTGCCCAACAATCCCAGCAGCCTGGGGCTGGGGCTGAGGCTGTGCCTTGGGGAGAGAGACGAGAGGCAGGATTTTGTGTAGAGCTAGTGTCACGGCCACAGCCAGCCACCATCCCTGGACATGCCAGCACGTCTCAAAACAACCATGGAAACACCAAACCGCTCTGGAGAGTGGCTGGCTTGACTCAAGCGCCTAATAGGCCTGGCCTCTGCAGGGCCTTCTGAGTTGCTTGCTGGTACATTCTTTGGAAAAGCAGTACATATCTAGAAGGATTGATTGGTTAGGTTTGGGTTTTTTGTTTTGTGAAGTATGGTCTCACTTTAGCCCAGGCTGACCTGGAATTCACTATGTAGTTTTGGGCTAGCCTTGAACTCACAGTGATCCTCCTGAGTACGTGGGATTAAAGGCATGCATCACCACTTCCAGCTTTATTATTATTATTATTATTGTTATTATTATTTTGAGGAAGGGTCTCATTCTAGCCCAGGGTGACCTGAACTCTGGCGATCCAACCTCAGCCTCTCAAGTGCTTGGACTAAAGGTGTGAGCCACCACACACTGCTTGTTTATTTCTGAGATAGGGTCTCATGGAGCCCAGGCTGGCCTCGAACTCACTATATAGCCATAGCCTTGGATGACCTTGAGCTTCTGATCTCCCTGCCTCCACCTGAGCGCTGAGCTGTCAGGCAGGCTTCACCACCTTGTTTATGTGGTACCAGGGATTGAACCCAGGCCTTCTTGCATGGTAGGCAAGCACTGTACCAACTGAGCTATGTCTCCAGCTCAAGTTAAGGAATTGCTTTTGGTGTTTTTGAGACGGGGTCTTTGTAGCTTAGATGGCCTTGAACTCGTGGCAGTCCTCCTTCCTCAGCCTGCTGAGTGCTAGGATTCTAGATGTAAGCCATCCTGCCTGGCTGATAGGGAACTGTGTCTTGGCCATCACGAAGCAGGATTCTCTGTTCACACAAGTGAGAGACTGTTCTACAGGCCAGCACCTTCACACTCGTGATAAGTTCTAGACCCTGAGTCAAGAGCACCACTCACCCCCTTTTTTTTTTTGTTTTTTGAGGTAGGGTCTCACTCTAGCCCAGGCTGACCTGGAATTCACTATGGAGTCTCAGGGTGGCCTCGAACTCATGGCAATCCTCCTACCTCTGCCTCCCGAGTGCTGGGATTAGAGGCGTGTGCCACCACGCCCGGCTTCCCCCCTTTCTTTTTGAGGTAGGGTCTCACTCTAGGCCACGCTGACCTGGAATTTACTATGTAGTCTCAGGCTAGCCTCAAACTCCTGGCAATCCTCCCACCTCTGCCACCACACCAGCTTTGTTAGGTTTTTTTTTTTTTAAGTAATTTGAGAGAGAGAGGAAGATAGAGAGAAAGAATGGGCATGCCAGGGCCTCTAACCACTGTGAATGAACTGCAGATGCATGTACCCCCTTGTGCATCTACCTTACATGGGTCCTGGGGAACTGAACCAGTCTTAGGCTTCACAGACAAATTCCTTAACCACTGAGCCATTTCCCCAGCCTTTTACTAGTTTTTTTTTTTTTTTTTTTTTTTTGAGGCAAGGTCTCATCCTAGCCCAGGTTGGCCTGAACTCTGGTGATCCCACCTCAGCCTCCCAAGTCCTTGGGATTAAATACATGTGCCACCACACCCGGCTTAAGAGCAGCACCACATCTTGATACGATTACTGTTTCCATGGTTCCTGGTGTCATTGCTTTCACATTCAGGAGAGTGCGGTGCGTTTGAATTAGACCCTGGATAGGAGAGCCTTCAGCCGGCTCTCCAGGGCATCTATGCTGTGTAGCCTGAGCGCCTGTCCCCACCCAGTTCACTCCACTCATAAACGGGGCCACTTAGCTTATAGAAAGAGAATCCCTATTGAACTCTGGGAATATTTCCTCACTGAAGCTTAGTGGGAGGTGGACCAACTCGACAGTTTTCACTCTGAGAACTTAGTAAAAGAAAAAGGAAAAAGCAGCCGGGAAAACAAGGTTGAATCTGCACCCTTCTTGGAAGGGTGATAGCCTTACTTGTGGAATGCTCACATGGTTTTTGTTACCCACATCCTCTTCTCCTGTTTGGACGTCGTTTTTCTTTTCTTTCTTTTTTTAAAGAATATTGGTACATTTTATTTGTTTTTTGTTTATTTATTCGAGAGGGAGAGAGACAAAGAGAATGGGCGCGCCAGGGCTTCCAGCCACTGCAAATGAACTCCAGACACAGGCGCCACCTTGTGCATCTGGCTTGCGTGGGTCCTGGGGAATCAAACATGGGTCCTTTGGCTTTGCAGGCAAGTGCCTTAACCGCTAAGCCATCTCTCCAGCCCTGGACGTCATTTTCTAGAGGGAAAGCAGCATTAAAGATACTGTTTGCCTGGGATCTCCTCTATTTCATTAAAGCCAGTACTTGGAAAAAATGAAACATTAGCAGTTTAGCCATCAGCAAAGAGGTGGCATTGTTAACTGGCTTACTAACTGAATGGTGTGACAGCCCAGAGGGGAAAGACCCAGAAGGGAAAGTATCTGAGCCAGGAACATTTGGCAGCTGGTGGACTTAGCTGCAGTGTTTAGAAGGTGGACTCAGCTCCTGTTCACTGTGGTCTTCTGAGAGTGGTACTGAAAGGTCTTATTCTGAGGGTCTGTCCCTCTTCTCCGGGTGGTTGATCTTAAGGGAAGGTGACAGGGAGTAGTATCTCAAACGTGTCTGTTCTTGCTTTCAATTCTTAGGTCTGTGGTATACCAGCAGAGCTCAAAAGAGTCTGCCACATTACAGCCGTTCTTCACACTGCAGTTGGACATCCAGTCCGACAAGATCCGTACAGTTCAGGATGCACTGGAAAGTTTGGTGGCAAGAGAATCTGTCCAAGGTTACACCACCAAAACCAAACAAGAGGTTTGTTCCCGGCCAATCTGGGCATTTAGACGGAGGTGCTGTGGGTGGGTGGAAAGAACAGATTAGGGATAAGGGGAGCTGATTTTAATTCTGCCTCTCACACCAGTTGCTTAACTCTGGTCTGAAAGTGGCCATGGTTTCAGGCTGGAGTGGTTGAAACAGATGATCTCAACAACTGTTGTGCTCTTGGAAGCTGGGGAAGTGATGTCCTATGGTCATTGAGCTGCAGCTGCATCTCACTTTCTGGCAGTCTAGTCCTGGCTTCCCTGAGCAGCTGCCTCCAGTGGCTTGTTTGTGTTCTGGAAGGCAGTGTGGCTTCCATTCGATTAGTGAGGATATTCCTGACACATGTGTTTAGCATTTGATTGTAGCTCATCAAGGTCGTTGACAGATAGAGAGCCATTGTTTGGATGCCTGTGGCTCTGGTGCCATCTGAGAGAGTCAGAGCTGCGCCTCCACCCTCACCAGTCAGAAGTGGCCGGTGGGAGCTCTGGAGTTGAGAGGCCTGGTTTGGCTTTCTGGCAGGCCTGGTCCTTCTGCTGTGGGAGGACGCCTTCTCAGTTGCATTCTTGTATTGTGGCAGTAAAGAGTCTTGGGGTCCTGTGCAGCTGTATCGTAGCCCAGGGCAGTCAGAGATCCCAGTGCAGAGTCTCCACAGTGTATGGCCAGGCAGATGTCACCTTGTTTGCAGCTCATGTGCTGAAAAGAGCAAAGGGAGCCCTGGGAACCTTGACTGCCCTGGGCTTCCTTCTTTGGACTGCCCAGGCCAGACTCACAGATCTGCAGAAAACAGGCCAGTCCTCCACCTACTGTCAGACTGTCTCTGATGGGTGGTGCTGATTCAAAGTAAAGTACCTAGGCCAGAGATGGAAGCTTGGCTGTGGGCAGGAGTGGCAGAGGAGCCAACCACAGGTGGGGCAGCAGAGTGGTGTGTTGGGAGGCTGATTGGGTGTGTGTGTGTCTGGCCGTGGGCTATTCTGTCAGCTTGGCCCAGTCTGCTGCAGCTGGGACTCTGCACAGATAGACCAGTGTCCCCGGCTGCTGATGTGAGCCAGTCATATCTGTTTTATTTATTTGCATGTATAGGGGTAGAAGAGGGAAAAGAGGGGAGAGAATAGTGGAGGAAAATGAGCAAGCACACCAAGGCCTTTTGCTGCTGCAAAGAACTCCAGATGCCACTTTGTGCATTGGCATACATAGGCACCTATATATGGGTACTGGGGAATTTAATCCAGGCTGGTAGGTTTTGTAAGCAAGCGTCTTTAACTGCTAAGCCATCACCCCAGCCAGAAGATATATTTTATGAGATAGATAGAGAGAAACGACAATCTAAACATGGCCTGGGAAGAACTAGAGAGTTGGCATGGGTAAATATGATGGGTGCACACTGGCATATATGGAAATGGCCCACTAAGTTGCAATTGGAATATAATAATGATTTTAGAAGGCACCCGTGTTACTTCAAGTTACCATTCCTTGGACCTGGAAAAGTACTTCTGGAGCAGGTGAGCTGTCATGTTACATGTAGAACAGATTACTGAGGATGTGAAGGAAGACTTGCACCAGGTTGACATTGAGAGCTGTGAAAACAGGCTAGCATGTCATCTAAGCCTTTCTAAGTTAGCCTTGTAGTTTTTAAAGTGTTTGGATTTACTTGCATGTTTGTGTGTGTGTGTGTGTGCATATGTGGGCACATGCTTGTGCCACATTTTTCCCCCCAAGGTAGGGTCTCACTCTAGCCCAGGCTGACCTGGAATTCAGTGTAGTCTCAGGGTAGCCTTGAACTCGGCAATCACCTACTTGGCCTCCTGAGTGCTGGAATTAAAGGCATGTGCCACCACGCCCAGCCTCACTTTTTAAAAATACTTTTAAAATGTTTTTTTAATTATTTTGTAATTAATTAATTTGCAAGCAGAGAGAGAGACAGACAGATACAGCAAGACAGAGAATGGGAACACCAAGACCTCTGGCCACTGCAAATGAGCTCCAGATACATGCACCACTTTGTGCATCTAGCTTTACTTGGGAACTGGGGAATCGAACCTGGGTCCTTGGGCTTCGCAGGCAAGTGCCTTAACTGCTAAGTCATCTCTCCAGCCCTTGTGCCACGTTTTCTGTTTGACTTTACTTGGGTGCTGGGAAATCTAATCTGGGTCAGCAGGCTTTAAAAGCCACCTCTTTTAGCCACCGTGCCACCTCCCCAGCTAAGCACATTTTAATGCTGATTTATCCATGATGCCACAGCCAAACTCTTTACTTGGAGGTGAACTTCAAGTGTACAAGGGGTCTTTTGCAGCTGTGTCTGCAGGGGTGTGTGCATTTTCCCAAGACCCCATCAGCCACTTTAGCACAGGATGGGCAGAGCCCTACGGACGTCTCTGGTGCACAGCCTTCACAGAAATGTTGACTGAGTGGAGAGGCCCCCACTGCTGTGGTCAGGCTGGTGAGTCCTGGTGTGTTTCTGTCCCAGGTGGAGATCAGCCGGAGAGTGACCCTGGAAAAGCTCCCTCCCGTCCTCGTGCTGCACCTGAAGCGCTTTGTCTATGAGAAGACAGGCGGCTGTCAGAAGCTGGTCAAGAACATCGACTACCCCGTGGACTTGGAGATCAGCAGAGGTAACCCTGAGGCTGCTGCTGGCCACGAGCGTGACACTGCTGTGTCTGCCCCCATGAGGTCAAGGTCAAAGAAGTTCTTTCTTGGCCGCTTTTGCATTGATGGGTTTTTATTTAAAAAATCTCATTGAGTGCCTTTTTAGAAACAGAGACAAGAGGGAATCAGCCCTATGGTTTGATTAGATGGGAAAGAGGAGATTTGACCCATGCAGAAGAGATCACATGTCTGTAAGTAAGCACTTTGCCTAAGAGCAGGTGGAGCAGGCAATCTCACTATTCCTTAAACCACATACTAGCAGCTGTGCCAGCCAGGCTGATGGCACTAGGATGCCCTCTACCTGCAAATATGGTGACACTCACATTCTATTTGTGGTTCTGTACTGGTCTCGAGTCTCCCTAGCTCACTGGGGCTCAATAGTGCTGGCACATTGTGGAAGCAGTTTTTTTTTGGGGGGGGGGGTCAGGGTTGAGGTAGGCTCTTGCTCTAGCCCAGGCTGACCTAGAATTCACTATATAGTCTTAGATTGGCCTAGAACTCTCAGTGATCCTCCTATGTTTGCCTCCCAAGTGCTGGGATTTAAAGACATGCACCACCATTCTGGCTCTTTTTTTAAATTTTTTTATTTTTTTGAGGGAGGATCTCACTCTAGTACAGGCTTACCTGGAACTCAGTCTCTGTAGCCCCAGGCTGGCTGAACTCACAGTGATCCTCCTACCTCAGCCTCCCCAAGTCCTGGGATTTAAAGGCATGTGCCACCTCACCCAGCCAGTTTTATTTATTTATTTTACCTTAAAAATTTTTGTATTTACATATTTGTGAGTAGGGAGAGGGAATGAGAATGGGCGTAGCAGGGCCTCTGCCACTGCAAATGCACTCCTGATGTGCTGTGCTGCTTTGTGAGTCTTGACTTTATGTGGCACTGGGGAATTCGTACCTTCGGCCACGGAGCCATCTCCCCAGCCCTGGAAGCAGTTTTAAAGAGCCCCCAGTTAGGATGCTTCATTGAAGACGGCTTGAAGACAAACTTCTTGCAAGTGTCATTTGTGACACATGTAATGGACAGTGTTGAAGTGACTCTCAGAAAAGCACTGCTGTCTTCATGCCTGAGGCTTGCTTGCCAGGGGATCAGCCTGAGTGGAGTGCTCCCTCCTCCTCCCCACACAGTGCACCTGTGTGTGTCTTCTGGCCCGGGTGCTATGTGCAGTCGGGCCCCTCTGTTCAGCTCCAACATGGCTCCAGCCTGCTCCCCAGAGCCTCACCAGCAGACAGCCCCTGCCGCGCCCCTGGGCCAATGCTTGTCCTTCCTGCTGTCACACTCAGAGCTGCTGGGCTGTTCCTTAGCAGTAGGGTTAATTCCATTTCAGAAGCAGCAGGAAGGAAGATGCTGGCATGATTGCCTCCTTCCCGTCCTCCTGTCTCTCCTTCAAGATGAGCTCTGTCCGTGTTACTGCCCGGGCTGCCTTTGGAGCTTCTGGGATGTCAAGCAGCTAGGACTACAGTCACATGCCACTGCTGATGGTGTGCTGTACTTTGACATGACGTTTCCTATTTGTTACATGTATTTTTCTTTGTAGAAAAGCAGTGTCTACTAGTTGTTTTTGTGTAACTATGACCAAAATACCCGAGAGAGCAGCTTAGAGGAGGGAGGGTTTATTTGGGCTCTTGGTTTCAGGGAGCTCCGTCCACTGTTGCTTAGCCTAGGGCACTAAAGCAGACCGCCGTGATGGTGGGAACCTGTGGTGGAAGAGGGGCTTCGCTTCATGGTGGATAGGAAGCCAAGAGGATATAGGAAGGGGGGTGGCAAGATAACTGCTTCCAAGAAAGTGCTCCCCCACTGACCTTCCTCCTGTCTTTCCCACCTCCCGGTAATGCAATCCCATTATGACTCCATCAGAGACTGTCCTTTCACTAGGTCAGAGTTCAGGATCTAGTCGCCTCTGGAACAGCCATCCTAGACACCCCAGAGCTCTGCTTTGCCACAAGGCAATCCTGTCATTCAAATTAGACACAGCTGTGACCTGAATGGGGGAGGACTCAAGGACCTTGTGTGTCCTGAGAAGACTGAGCCTCTTGGGCTGACTCCTGGGTGTCAACTGCTGCAGCTGTGTTCTTACTGGTCTTGAGGTTGTCAGGATTGAAGCTGCTCTTTTTTTCCAGGTTTCCAGGGTTTGCGCATGAGCGTCACAGTTCTGTAGCCTGCTGGCTGCACGGCTGATCGTGCTCAGGGACTCACTAAGGGGAGGGGTGCTGCTGTCCCCGCCCTCCGGGTGACTTAGACTGAGGGTGTTATCAGCCGTGGCTTCTACGCAGAGCCTTTCTCTAAGTGTTGCTGTTTTGTTTTTCAGAGCTGCTCTCTCCGGGGGTTAAAAATAAGAATTTTAAATGCCACAGAACCTATAGGTTGTTTGCAGGTGAGTACGTTGTGTCTTACTTCCTCAGTAAAGCTGTGATTCTTGAGTGTATGCTGTGCCTAGCCAGGGTTCTGCTGCAGTACTGCCTCCGCAGACAGCCCTGGGAGCTGGGAGCAGCCGAGATACATTTTACTTGCTGCACACCACTGCCTGGAGCCTGGGCTGGGTCTGGCCTGAAGAGGCCTCTCACAGTCCACATGGCTGCCAGTTAGCCAAGGATCAGGTGTGCCTTGTGGCTGTGGGACTTTGCTCACTGGGCCTCCTGCTGGCTGCTCTCTTCCAGTGGTCTACCATCACGGCAGCAGCGCGACAGGCGGCCATTACACGACGGATGTCTTCCAGATAGGGCTGAACGGCTGGCTGCGCATTGACGACCAGACGGTCAAGGTGATTAACCAGTACCAGGTGGTGAAGCCAACCGCCGAGCGCACAGCCTACCTCCTGTATTACCGCCGCGTGGACCTGCTGTAGCCGTGCGAGTGTGCCTGACGCTGCTTCCTCGAACTCCGACTCTCACTAACTTCCCGCCTCTCTTGTGCTCTTTAGAGAGACTCTCCCTTTGCAAACATGGGCTTGAGTGGAAAGGAGATGCCTTGGGGCTTGTGCACTGCGTAGTTCATGTTGGCTTCTAACTTCCAAATCAAAATCATTTGGTTGAAACAGACTGTCACTTGATTTCAGAAAATACACAAAAACCCATACGTGTGAAATAATGCTGATTCCTGAGCTAAGGGAGCTCGCATCTGACCCCCAGGCTGATGGCTAAGTAGAATAAATCCTGCACCAGCAACTCTTGTAAATTTGTGAAAATGAATTTTATCTTTCCTTAAAAAAATAAATTTTTTAATCCATCACACTTTCCTCCCCCACCCTTTAGTTTTTGATAAATGATAAAAAAAATGAGCCAGTTATCAGAGATGGAATAGTTCTTACTTTAAAAGAAAAATAAATACAAAAAAAATATGTTGCTGGTTCCTAATAGGAAAAATGCAATTTAATAATTGTGCGATGACAAATTGCCTAAGTACACACTGCAGATGACAGATTTGGAGTTGATGTTAGTCTGTGTAGGTGGGTGATTGTGACTTCATTGCCATTCAAGCTTCTGTGTACACATAAAGAAAAATGGACAAAAATACTGAAGATTGACATTTCCTGACGTCTGCTGTTTAATTCTGCTGTCTGCTCCTCTCTGCCACGAGCCTCTTGTACACAGCTCATGATGCCTAGGAGCACGAGGTTGTCACCCATCAATAAAGATCACACAGTTGGTTTAAAGCTGTGTGTGCGTCTTGGAATGTGAATGTGCTCTTTGGAGAAGACTTGAGAATTCCCAGCTTGGGGTGTGTGGCACTGAACTGGGACTCCAGCTGTAGCTGTCTTAGTAGTTCTGAAGTTGCAAACCATATTTTAGGGTCAATAGGATCTTGAATCGTTGGGAGGAGAAGGGAGCTTTCACTCCCTTTCTTCTCATTTTATAGTTTTCAGAACCACTTGTGAGGCTTAAAGATGAGTCTTTTTGAGGGACATTGAGGCACCATCGCAGCATCTCCAGTGCCACTCCCAGCTACCTGGACAGAGGTGGGACAAGTCATGTATGAGAGAAAGGCCACCAACATTGGGGTGTCTCTCACTTGTGCCCCAGCTTCTGGGCCTATGTAGGCAGTTTCCAGTGCCATCTGTACAGGACTGTACCGAGCAGGGGTCTCAATGTGGCAGGAGCCTTTTTCTCCCATGCTTCCTCCTTCCATCTGCCGCTCGCAGTCACTCCCGGTGCAGAAAGCTGCTGTGTGAAATTACAGTCGTAACCTCCACTTAGCCACTCACCGCCTGTAGCCCTGCTCCGCTGTGCTTGGGTGCATTCCAGGCACATCATAGCTCCTTGCTAGATGGTATAAATCAATCCTATGGTTCACACAGAGTCTGGAAGCCAAGTTAACTTTGGGGGAAGCAACCCACACCCGCAGTGGCACAGCCAAAAATGAAACCAGCCCATTCTGGAAGTCTCAGCTAGCGCTCCTCTGGATAGTGCCACTCGAGTGATCATGCCCCAGTCTGGCCTGAGTGCACCCCAGTTTCCTCACTAGGGATCGTTTACTCAGCATTGTGGCCTTGAGTGTCCCAAGGGGTCAGACGGGTCATCCTCTGAGGACCAAAGCCCTTTGATGTGGAAATGCTTTTCACAGGAAGCCAGAGCAGAAGGCCAGCAAAGATGCCATGATCAGGTACCCCAGCCTGCTGCAGTTCTTAGAGGACATGCTGTGTGTTTAGAGGAGACATTTTCTGCATGGTCTTTAAATTGTTACTGTTGGGAGAGGTTGGGATCTGGAGCGACTTCATCTTAGGTCTTTGAAGAGTAGTGAGAGATGACTTGAGTCTAGTGGGACTTTGGGGCATCTTGATAAGCTCGTGACATGTAACAATACTGTACTTCCAGGGCTGCTGTCTTGCATGTAGTGTGCCTGGATCTATAGTTCAGCCAACCAGTAGCCAGCACAGGATCCTTTGGGGGCATTCATGTGGCCATGCTGTTTGTTAGAAACATGAAACATAGAAAAGCAGTTGATGTGGCTGCTGTAACAACATGCCAGAGACTGGGCAGAAGTCCAAGATCAGGGGGTCCCTTGTGTGCTGAGGATCCATGTCCTGGCTGGTGGACACACCTCCTCCCTGTGGTCCAAGGTCAGCAGAGCCCTGCTTTTCTCTTACAAGGACCTGAGTCTCCCCTTGAAGCGTCTGCTCTCTTGCCCTCATCTAACCCTAATCACTTTCTGGTGGCCCCACTTCTGATACCTTCCCACTGGGCTGAGGGCAAGTATAATCACGGTGGTGATCCCTGCTCAAGTTAACACTGGAGACATTTCGTAGAGACAAAGCTTCTCGGTTTTATATTGGCCACGGAGGGTCAATACATAGCCGGCCACACGTGGGAGCACAAAGGGTGAAGTGTGCTAGCTCAAAAGAAGACTACCAGCATGTGGCCCCATGCAGGTATTGGTCCGTGGATAAGAGAACTAGGTGGTTCTAGCAAATAGGACGTTTCCTAGGTCACAAGTGAATTGTGGGCCTTCCATGTTGTCTGCTGAGACTTCGCCACAGCACTTTGCATATTGTCAGCTGTGTAGCACTGCTTCTCTGCCTTCAGATTGTTTACACCCAGAAGTCTGCCACAGACCTTGGTGTAGGAGCATTCAGTGACTATCCTTCATAAGCACTCAGTATGCCTTTTTTATTAAAAAATTATTCACACACACACACAATTTGCAAGCAGAGAGAAAAGAGAAACAGAATTGGGCAAGCCAGGGCCTCTAGCCACTTTAAATGAACTCCAGATGCATGCATCACCTTGTGTATCTGGCTTTACATGAGTACTAGAGAATTGAATTCAGGTCATTAGGTTTTGCAGCAAGTGCCTTAACTACTGAGCCATCTCTCCAGCCGTCAGTGTTGCTTGTGTAGGTGGCTGTCCATCAGAGCCATGCTGACGTTGGGTGGGCATCTCCTAGGATGGGACAATGAGCTTACTCCTGTTTGGGAGCCAAGGAAAGACAGGCTCTGAGCTCCGGATGAAGACTGGGTGCAGTTTCTCAGTCATGGGGGTCTCGGCAGTCCTGCCTCCCGGGATGTTACTGGGACAGTCATGCCAGTGCAGTCTTATGTGTGAGCAGTTGACAGAAGACTCGTTCGTAATATCATCCATGGTGGCCTTTCTGATTATCACTGCTGGAGGCTGCTTGTGCTGGCCCAGGCTGACTGCTGGGGAGCTCAGCGCACTCACAGTTACCAGCACAGCCAGACTGGTGTGGAATCAGACAGATGTCAGTTAATTTGCTCAAGTCAGCACTAAGTTGATAACTGCATGGTAGTGGCATGCTGACAACTGGAAGTGCTTAATCTTTCAGAACTACACCCTGGAGAGGCAGAAAACCTAGGATTTTGTGTCACTTTTCTGATTGAAGATGGTATGTTTTTGGTGTTCCCAGTTAAACTCCCTCTACAATAGTTACCTGAGTATCAGCAACTGTAAAAGACATGAGATAAAGGCACATGTCTCTAGAGCCTGCTCTCCTCCGCAGCCTGTGTTTTCCCCTTTAAAATCCATCACAGCCAGTCACCAGGCACTCAGCCAGAGAACTTCCCAAGGACTTGTTCTGTTTTTAGTATTGTTTCCATCTTTTGGACAACATTCCCATCTGAAACCTGTTGGAGAAAAATGAGGTTGCTTTACAAAAGACACTTCTTTTGTCACCTGGCTTTACCTGGCCAATGCTCCTATAGTGATGAGCAGGTGACAAGTGAGCAGTGTCACCTCCCATTCCTTCCTCATCCTCCACTCCAAGAATGTCGACATGCTTTGATTAGCCAGTGTGGGCTTGAAACCGCTCCCGGGCTGCAGTTGATTTTGCTTGGAGACTTGCTGGTGTCCTTCCTGCGCAGAGGCCGTTTGCTCAGCACCGGTTGCTGAACCCTGTCTTCTGTGAGGCTTTGTCTTGCAGCCCCAGCAGTAGGCTTCAACTCACCAACCCTGCATTGAGGGGGACCCTCACGACCCTGGCTCAGCGGTGTAGACAGTGGCCTTCAGGATTTCACAGTGAGCAATAACGTTTAAAGTAAATACACTCACATAAAGATGGTATCAACCCCTGTTCAGTTCTCATTTCAGCGTGTACTGGTCTTTCTGGTCATTGTCGTGGACGATGCACTTGTTTGTCAATTTGGTTTGGTGAAAGCACTAGGCTAGCTGCTTTTCACCGCCTGTGATGAGCCTGTGCTGGGTGACATGTTGGTCCATGTGAAGAAACCCGGCATGGAGCTCCATGGAGACTACTACCCCTGGACCTTTCTAGAGTAGATGGGAATTGGAAGCTTGATTTTTTTAAAAAAATATTTTGTTTATTATTTATTTATTTGAGAGTGACAGACAGAGAAAGAGGGAGAGAGAGAGAATGGGCACGCCAGGGCTTCCAGCCACTGCAAACGAACTCCAGACGCTTGCGCCCCCTTGTGCATCTGGCTAACGTGGGTCCTGGGGAATCGAGCCTCGAACCGGGGTCCTTAGGCTTCACAGGCAAGTGCTTAACCGCTAAGCCATCTCTCCAGCCCAAGCTTGATTTTTTTAAACCTCGAAGCCTGTCTGGAGTGAGTTCTGGGTTGTGGTGTTGGTCCATGTGACGGGCTCCGGGGCTGAGTGGTAAACCTGATCTGGAGCTTCCTGCCTGCCCTTCAAAGAAAGCAGCTCTCCAGTCACATATCCTCCTGGGTATTTTGATATTATTCTTCTTATAAAGTTATTCCTCTACTTAAAAAAAAATCAAATAAAAATAGAACTAGTCGGGCGTGGTGGCACGCACCTTTCGTCCCAGCAGAGGTAGGATCACCATGAGTTCAAGGCCACCCTGAGACTACATAGTGAATTCCAGGTCAGCCTGGGCTAGAGCAAGACCCTACCTCAAAAAAAAAAAAAAAAAAAAAAAAAAATCAAAACAAAAACCCTAGAAAGCTGCCTGTATAACCTGCCATGCAGATTTCCTTCCTAACCAGAGAGCCTCTTGCACTGTCCCTTCATTTCACCTGAAGGCACCTCACTACCCTGGCCTCTCCACCACTGGTCTGGCTGCTCTACAGGTGACTGTTTATTGCACCTGCTGGGGCTGCGGAGCTGGCTCAGCAGGTAAGAGCACACACGAAGGCCAAAGAGGCCCTGATTCTCTTGATTTCACAGCTGGGGGTGACCAGTCCTGGAAGCCGGGGGAGGGGGGTTGTTATAAGTACTGGGGCTGCTTGTTAGCCAGTGTGACCGAGAACACCAGCTTTGGGTTGATGAATGAGAGACTGCATCTCAAGTACACAAGTGAGTGAAATGTGGAGGGTACCTGATGTTCTCTTGCCTCCGTGTCCGTGCGCTCACAGGGTGTGTCTGCACACACAGGTGCACACACCACATACCACACACATGCATGCAAAAAATATATGCTAGAAGGGGCTGGAGAAATGGCTTAGTGATTAAGGCACTTGCCTGCAAAGCCAAAGGATCTAGGTTCAATTCCCCAGGACTCACGTTAGCCAGATGCACAAGGGGGCGCATGTGTCTGGAGTTCGTTTGCAGTGGCTAGAGGCCCTGGCGCACCCATTCTCTCTTTGTCTCAAATAAATAAAATTAAAATATGCTAAAAACAATGCTGCCTGTGGACTGGTAAATGATCATGATGCCACCATGTGCAGTTTGTGACAGTTTTCTCTGCTCAGAATGGAGGGACCTCACCCTTCAGTGAAATGCCTGTGGTGGTGTTGGGCATGTGAGGGCTGCCTCCAACCAATGGCATGGTCACAGGAAATTTTGGAAATGTGTAAAGTAGCTTGACAACGAGTAAGCATAATTTATTTATTTGTTTATTTATTTATTTTTGCAGGGAGGTTTTGAGCTAGAGTCTTGCTCCAGCCCAGGCTGACCTAGAACTCACTATGGAGTCTCAGGATGGTCTTGAACTCACAACAAGCCTCCTATGTTGGGATTAAAAGCATGCGCCACCACACTTGGCTCTTTTAAATATTTATTTGAGAGACAGTGAGTGAGTAAGGGTGTACCAGAATCTCCTGCCACTGCAAATGAACTCCAGATGCATGTACCACTTTGAATCTGGCTTTACATGGGTACTGGGGAGTCAAACCCAGGCCATCAGGCTTTGCAAGCAAGTGCCTTTAACTACTGAGCCATCTCTCCAACCCCTTAAGTATCATTTTTTGTTGTTGTTTTGAAGTAAGGTCTAACTGTAGCCCAAGATGACCTGGAACTTACTCTGTAGTCCAAACTGGCCTCAATCCTACCTCTGCCTCCCAAGTTCTGGGATTAAAGTCATGTGCCACAATGCCTGTCCTAAGTAAAATTTCTAAGAGGGCCTCCTGTCTCTTGTGACTTCCAATGTTGTGGATATCCGGGTACCTGCTGTCTGGTGCACAAGAAGAAGCCGGGCAAGGCTACGTTGCACCAGGGACAGGAGGCATATACAGGAGGCCTGACCCAAGGGCAAGGAAAGCAGATGGTGAGGGTCTCAAGAAGGAAAGTGCAAAAAAGCCAAGCAGGGAGAAAGCGAGGCTCTGGTGTGGAGGGGCCTCCTCCACATAGCTCGCTGCTCTGCCGAAGGCAGCCCTACAACCAGGGTTCCCTGGGACAGCAGGCCGCTTGTCACCAGTGAAGCCTGAAGTGGACTTCCTTAACTCTCACCCTCTGACCACTCCTGGGCACACCAGTCACCGTTTCGCTTAATATTTGCCCGAGTTACAGAGGTCATTGTGCTAAGAGATTGCCTGCATGTTAGACCTTCCTACTGGAAACTTGGAGGTGTCAGTCACTCCGGCCTGCAAGCTGCTGGTTTCCACACCGGTGGCTGTTCTTCATCTTGGGTGTCAGCCCCCTCAGGGCACTGGAAATTACATTGCAGATGCTACCTAACTCCCCCTCTACACACACAAACACACACGCCTTTTTTAAAAAAATATTTTATTTTTATTTATTTATGAGAAAGAGAGAGAGAGAGAATGGGCATGCCAGGGCCTCCAGCCCTGTAAACAAACTCCAGATGCATGTGCCCCCTTGTACATCTGGCTTACATGGGTTCTGGGGAGTCAAACCGAGGTCCTTTGGCTTTGCAGGCAAGTGCCTTAACCGCTAAGCCATCTCTCCAGCCCCACACACGCCTTTTTGAAGCCAAACCTGGACCTTTCATTTTTTTTTTTTTTTTTTTTGAGACTATCTTTGGGTAGTCTGAACTGATGTTAAACTCATAGTGTCCTGCCTTAGTCTTCAGAGTGTTGGGACTACAGGCGACCACCGCCATATCTGGCTGTTGGTTTTATTAGTCCTAATGGTGACAGTTTGTAATGTAAGTCAAGGAGAAAGTAGGACCTACTGGAAAACAATAAATACTTGAACAGCTGACCCACCTTTCAGTCCAAAACCTGAGTTTGCTCTTCATGGAGAAGTTACCCTCTCAAAAAAACGTCAGGGTCTGGCCAGGGCTGCGTGTCACCCTTGAGCTGCACTGGGTGGAGCCGTCTCTCAGTGTGGCCTAGTGGTCCAGTGCGGGAAGACCCACGTGGTGTCTGAGCACTGACCAGTTGTCAACACCCCTCAGGCAGGCTGGGGTCGGCTGAGCAAGTGAGGGCCGAGCTCGGGACGGCCCCCTCTCTATGGAAAGGCTGAGCTGTGGAAGGCCAGCTGCCAGGACAGTAATGTGAATGCTGGGAGATTGTGTCTGCCTGCTCACTGTGCGCAGCGGTTTGGAAAGGATTGTGAAAGAGACCCAAGTGGCTACCGTGAGTCTGCGTATTCATATGGTTTGTGTTTGCCTTGGAACACCAAAAGCCCAAGCCCTTCATTTCACTCGAGTAAATGCGATACTTTGACTCAGTGTTCTGCCCTACTTAACGGCGGTGGGGACGCCCGTGCAATGTGACGCTAAGAGCTGCTCTGCCAGAGCCTGGGCCCGGCTTTGCTAGCACATCCCCGGTTCTCAGCCCGGCACTGTTAGCACTAGGGGTCGGTCAGCACCCCCCACCTCCCAGGATTTTCAGATGCTGCCAAGTGCCTCTGGGGCTCATTCACAGCTGGAGACTTGCTTGGTGTCGAACTGTCAGCAGCATCCGCTGCCTGTGTCTCATCTCTCTTTGTCGTTCCTCAGAAACTCATCGTGTGTATGCTTGCTGCTGAGCGATGTCCTTGGGCACGGACAGACCACGATGGAGCTATGCATTCCATGTAACGGACAGGCTGTGTCTTCCAGCGATGCTGTGCTGGACTCTTTTTTTTTTTTAAATATATTCTTTTTTTTTAATTTTTTGTTTATTTATTTATTTGAGAGCGATGGAGAGAAGGAGGCAGAGAGAGAGAGAGAGAGAGAGAGAGAGAGAATGGGCGCGCCAGAGCTTCCAGCCTCTGTAAACGAACTCCAGATGCGTGCGCCCCCTTGTGCATCTGGCTAACGTGGGTCCTGGGGAATTGAGCCTCGAACCGGGGTCCTTAGGCTTCACAGGCAAGCGCTTAACCGCTAAGCCATCTCTCCAGCCCTGTGCTGGACTCTCTCAGACGTGCCCTTGTGTGGGCACATGCCATTTCTCCTGTACATAATGCTCAGGAGTGGACTTGCAGGGTCTGGGGCAAGCACGTCCCATCCCGAGTCGACGTTGACGCACAATGTCCTGTATTCCCGCTTCCTCAGGGCCGCTGCAGGCCCCATGCGCACCTCTGACATGCTTCATCAGTGGGCCGAGCCCTGCTATTGGGGCCTTCAACTCACAAACACGTCCACGCTCACCAGTTGCTAACAGTGCCTCTTGGTTGTGTACTGTGTGACACCCCTCCTTCCCAGGACTCCAGTGCCCGGCTGAGCAGCTGTGCCCCTGCAGTGATCCAAGGGGTGAGTGAGGCAGTGTGCTTGCCAGCCCTGGTTGTCGGTGACACTTCACCCACCTCGGAGTGTTGCCACTTCTTCTACCTCTGCCAGATAGATCAAGAAGAGGTTGGCATGTGTGGCAGGAATAGCTAGTGTGGGGGTTCTGGTTCCAGGTGGGCCTGCCCTCTGCCTTGCACCCCTTTACACCCCTCTCCATGTCCTGGGAGCCTTGCCAGGGGGGCTTGGGGGTGACAGACCACCATACTCCCACCACCATCATTTTAGCCTTGTGCCCACCATGTGGAGAGCTGGGGAGGAAAGACAACGTGTAAGGCCCAGCATGGAGCCATGCCAGGGTGTCTCCAGAGTCAGCTGGCTGGTGCTCTTCTGTCATTCTGCCAGCCTGTGTATTTCAGGTAACCCATGATGGGCAGTTTGCACCTTTCTGTTGTGTTTTTGAAACAAGGTCTCATGCTGCCCAGACTAGCCTTGAACTCACTATGCAGTTGAGGGTGACCTTGTTTTCCTCCACCTCTGAGCGCTGAGATTATGGGCTGTGCCACAGCACGCAGGCATTTTTCACTTTTTCAGATCCGCAAAGCTTGCCTCCCGTGTCTCCTTGTCCAGCGTGGCTAGGCCTGTGATTCAGTTGTGTCTACACTTAAGGCTTGTCTTATTGAGGAGCATGTCAGCCAAGTCCATACCCTCTCACTACTCCACCACCAGGTTCTGCCTCAAGAGCAGCATGAGGCTTGGTCTTACACCCCAAGACACAAGGATCTAAATTCCACGTCTGCAGCACGTAGAGTGCAGGCTTCTTGGGCGCTGATCGCCGTTCCACACTGGTGAGTTCAGCACAAACAGCCGAAACCCAAGGATTGGGTTCCCCCCTAAATACTTCTGGGTTTCTACTTTGGGGGAAAGTATGCCTGGGAAAACCGTCTTGGGGTTTCATCAAACACTTGGAAGTTAGTCTGAAACATTTTTCCCAGCCCTACGTGGTTCCACCCTGAGTCCTAATTGGTGTTTAATAACCATGGCTGGGGGCTTCGTTAGTCTGTTATTATGGCTGTGACTGAAGGGACATATGCCCTGGATTCAACATGGGGCTAGTGGGGCCTGGGGACCCCTCATGGTCCATCAGGCAGGCTAGCTCCACCACACTTTTTTCTTCAGAAATACCGGGCCCACGTCTGAAGTCCACTGTGGCCACAATCAGGTCTTGAGCCCATTTCAAGAGTACTGCATCAAACGTTATTTGAGCACACACTCTGCGTGAAGTTTTGCTGGTGTCTGCAGGGAAAACCAGAAATCACAAGGAGGTGTGTAGTAGACAGCCTCAGGTCGCTGAGATGAACTTTTAAACCAGGCACAGTTACGGAGAAAGGGATATTTATTGAAGCTTACAGATCCAGGGGAAGTTTTATAATGGCAGAAGAAGCTGGCCCAATTTTACAGGTCCAAGCAGAGAGAGAAAAGCCCCAAGCCAAAGACAAAAACAAAACCAAAAAACAAAAACCAAAAGCCACACCACAAATAAACACACTTCAGGAACTCCAGGCACTTTGTATATCTTTAGGCTGGAATTGTAAATCCACCACCACACCTTAGGGCTGGACCCTTAAGATCGGCCCAGTGACGCCTTCCCCACCCAGGTGGTTGCAGATCCAAACTACAAACTAATAAAACATTGAATATATTGGGGGCCAGCTATTCAAACTACCACAAGGTAGGGCAAAACATTCCTGAGTTTCTATTATTATTTGCAGTGTACGAGGGATTAAATCTAAGGGCCTTGACCTGCTAGGCAAGCACTCTATTACTGAGCTCCATCCTCAGCCCTTTCTGTATTTTTTTCTTTTAAGGTTCTCACTAATTTGTTAAGACTGGCTGTGAATTTGCAACCCCCCTGGCTCACCCTTCCAGATACCCCCAACAGCTGAGATGACAAGCCTACATCCCCAGGTCCTGCTCGACCAAGGCTACCTTGAGCTCATGGTCACTGGGAAAAAGCTAAAACCCAGGGACGGACTGTGGGGCCATATGCGGGCTGGGCAAGGAGAGTAACCTGTTCTTTTCAAGCCTTCTCACTTCTAGGTCAACCTGGGTTAGAGTGAGACCCTAATTCAAAAAAAACCCTAAAACTTAAAAAATTAAAAAAAAAAATCTCTACATCAGTTCGAGGAGAATTATTAACTGGGTTGTAGTTGATTTTCCAATCCATACACATTTGTTGTCTCCATTTATATTCTCTCTCTTTCTAACCTCTGCCCTCTCTCCTTCTCCCTCTTTTTCTCCCATGCTGGTTGCTGGTGATCAAACCTAGGGCCTTGCACACATGCTAAGCCTCTCCCTGCCTCTGAGATGTATCTCAGCCCATCTTACACATACACACACACATGCACGTGCACACGTGTGTGTGTGTATCCTGTGTTGATTGGGACGAGTTCCCACCCATCTGGACTAAGGGTGCATTAGTGCTGCTGGCTTCTGGAAGCCAGGCTTTTTCAGCTGTGGGTAGACAAGGGCCCGGAGCAGCCTGCATCGCTGTGCAAGG
Organism: Dipus sagitta; assembly: GCA_036346955.1. NCBI lineage: Eukaryota > Metazoa > Chordata > Mammalia > Rodentia > Dipodidae > Dipus > Dipus sagitta. The sequence goes on from CM070770.1 coordinate 222,139,310, forward strand.
CCAAAGACCGTGGGGGTTTGGCAGCATCCTGGGTGTGTGAGGTAGGAATGAAGGTGCCAGGTGCTGCTGCTTACCATTCTTCTCTGGAGAGGGTGAAAGAGGTCCTCTGCCAGGGGTACTCTGGGGAGGGGGTGCTCCTGCTGGAGAGGCCTCCACAACCTCTGGTGCCCTGCATGTGTGAGCTTTGCCAGGCTTGTCCCTGTCTCCCAAGGAGCTATCGTCAACGGGTCTTCTAGTTCCCTTGCATTTTGACAGCATAGAGAGATATGAGTGATTTGGGGATTGAAAGATCTTGCCAAGGTCATTATTTCTTTTCAGAATCATTTCTGTTTTTTTTTTTTTTCTTCAAAGTAGGGTCTCACTCTAGCCTAGACTGACCTGGAATTCACTATGTAGTCTCAGGGTGGCCGTGAACTCACAGCAGTTTTCCTACCTCTGCCTCCCAAGTACCGGATCAAAGATGTGCGCCACCATACCCGGCCAAAGTCGTCATTTCTATGAGCCATGTTCTTCCAAAGAATCCATCTTTGATGTAGTCTAGAGAGAGAGACGGTCATGTGGCTTACAGGTGGTGGGGGGCAGAGGGTGCACTCCTCCCCATTTAGTCTGTGTGCCTTTGATTCTTTTTTGTCTCTACATTGCTGTGAGGCTTCCTGATGAGAGGGCTACAAAGGATGTGTGTGGAAGTCGCCTGTCCTGGAGCTCAGCATACTGCCTTTACCATGATGTCATGATGCACGATGCTGACAGGGGGCTCATGATACCTGTCATCAGATGGAACAAGAGTCCTCTTAGTCTCGTCACTTTCCTAGAATTTTTCATTTTATTTCACTTGTTTTTTTTAATTTTTCTGTTTTATTTTATTTATTTGAGAGTGACAGACAGAGAGAGAATGAGGCCGATAGAGAGAGAGAGAGAGAATGGGCGCACCAGGGCCTCCAGCCACTGCAAACGAACTCCAGATGCATGCGCCCCCTTGTGCATCTGGCTAACGTGGGTCCTGGGAATCGAGCCTCGAACCGGGGTCCTTAGGCTTCACAGGCAAGTGCCTAACCGCTAAGCCATCTCTCCAGCCCCACACACGCCTTTTTGAAGCCAAACCTGGACCTTTCATTTTTTTTTTTTTTTTTTTTTTTTTGAGACTATCTTTGGGTAGTCTGAACTGATGTTAAACTCATAGTGTCCTGCCTTAGTCTTCAGAGTGTTGGGACTACAGGCGACCACCACCATATCTGGCTGTTGGTTTTATTAGTCCTAATAGTGACAGTTTGTAATGTAAGTCAAGGAGAAAGTAGGACCTACTGGAAAACAATAAATACTTGAACAGCTGACCCACCTTTCAGTCCAAAACCTGAGTTTGCTCTTCATGGAGAAGTTACCCTCTCAAAAAACGTCAGGGTCTGGCCAGGGCTGCGTGTCACCCTTGAGCTGCACTGGGTGGAGCCGTCTCTCAGTGTGGCCTAGTGGTCCAGTGCGGGAAGACCCACGTGGTGTCTGAGCACTGACCAGTTGTCAACACCCCTCAGGCAGGCTGGGGTCGGCTGAGCAAGTGAGGGCCGAGCTCGGGACGGCCCCCTCTCTATGGAAAGGCTGAGCTGTGGAAGGCCAGCTGCCAGGACAGTAATGTGAATGCTGGGAGATTGTGTCTGCCTGCTCACTGTGCGCAGCGGTTTGGAAAGGATTGTGAAAGAGACCCAAGTGGCTACCGTGAGTCTGCGTATTCATATGGTTTGTGTTTGCCTTGGAACACCAAAAGCCCAAGCCCTTCATTTCACTCGAGTAAATGCGATACTTTGACTCAGTGTTCTGCCCTACTTAACGGCGGTGGGGACGCCCGTGCAATGTGACGCTAAGAGCTGCTCTGCCAGAGCCTGGGCCCGGCTTTGCTAGCACACCCCCGGTTCTCAGCCCGGCACTGTTAGCACTAGGGGTCGGTCAGCACCCCCCACCTCCCAGGATTTTCAGATGCTGCCAAGTGCCTCTGGGGCTCATTCACAGCTGGAGACATGCTTGGTGTCGAACTGTCAGCAGCATCCGCTGCCTGTGTCTCATCTCTCTTTGTTGTTCCTCAGAAACTCATCGTGTGTCTGCTTGCTGCTGAGTGATGTCCTTGGCACGGACAGACCACAATGGAGCTATGCATTCCATGTAGCGGACAGGCTGTGTCTTCCAGCGACGCTGTGCTGGACTCTCTCAGACGTGCCCTTGTGTGGGCACATGCCATTTCTCCTGTACATAATGCTCAGGAGTGGACTTGCAGGGTCTGGGGCAAGCACGTCCCATCCCGAGTCGACGTTGACGCACAATGTCCTGCATTCCCGCTTCCTCAGGGCCGCTGCAGGCCCCATGCGCACCTCTGACATACTTTATCAGTGGGCCGAGCCCCGCTATTGGGGCCTTCAACTCACAAACACGTCCACGCTCACCAGTTGCTAACAGTGCCTCTTGGTTGTGAACTGTGTGACACCCGTCCTTCCCAGGACTCCAGTGCCCGGCTGAGCAGCTGTGCCCCTGCAGTGATCCAAGGGGTGAGTGAGGCAGTGTGCTTGCCAGCCCTGGTTGTCGGTGACACTTCACCCACCTCGGAGTGTTGCCACTTCTTCTACCTCTGCCAGATAGATCAAGAAGAGGTTGGCATGTGTGGCAGGAATAGCTAGTGTGGGGGTTCTGGTTCCAGGTGGGCCTGCCCTCTGGCTTGCACCCCTTTACACCCCTCTCCATGTCCTGGGAGCTTTGCCAGGGGGGCTTGGGGGTGACAGACCACCATACTCCCACCACCATCATTTTAGCCTTGTGCCCACCATGTGGAGAGCTGGGGAGGAAAGACAACGTGTAAGGCCCAGCATGGAGCCATGCCAGGGTGTCTCCAGAGTCAGCTGGCTGGTGCTCTTCTGTCATTCTGCCAGCCTGTGTATTTCAGGTAACCCATGATGGGCAGTTTGCACCTTTCTGTTGTGTTTTTGAAACAAGGTCTCATGCTGCCCAGACTAGCCTTGAACTCACTATGCAGTTGAGGGTGACCTTGTTTTCCTCCACCTCTGAGCGCTGAGATTATGGGCTGTACCACAGCACACAGGCGTTTTTCACTTTTTCAGATCTGCAAAGCTTGCCTCCCGTGTCTCCTTGTCCAGCGTGGCTAGGCCTGTGATTCAGTTGTGTCTACACTTAAGGCTTGTCTTATTGAGGAGCATGTCAGCCAAGTCCATACCCTCTCACTACTCCACCACCAGGTTCTGCCTCAAGAGCAGCATGAGGCTTGGTCTTACACCCCAAGACACAAGGATCTAAATTCCACGTCTGCAGCACGTAGAGTGCAGGCTTCTTGGGCGCTGATCGCCGTTCCACACTGGTGAGTTCAGCACAAACAGCCGAAACCCAAGGATTGGGTTCCCCCCTAAATACTTCTGGGTTTCTACTTTGGGGGAAAGTATGCCTGGGAAAACCGTCTTGGGGTTTCATCAAACACTTGGAAGTTAGTCTGAAACATTTTTCCCAGCCCTACGTGGTTCCACCCTGAGTCCTAATTGGTGTTTAATAACCATGGCTGGGGGCTTCGTTAGTCTGTTATTATGGCTGTGACTGAAGGGACATATGCCCTGGATTCAACATGGGGCTAGTGGGGCCTGGGGACCCCTCATGGTCCATCAGGCAGGCTAGCTCCACCACACTTTTTTCTTCAGAAATACCGGGCCCACGTCTGAAGTCCACTGTGGCCACAATCAGGTCTTGAGCCCATTTCAAGAGTACTGCATCAAACGTTATTTGAGCACACACTCTGCTGTGAAGTTTTGCTGGTGTCTGCAGGGAAAACCAGAAATCACAAGGAGGTGTGTAGTAGACAGCCTCAGGTCGCTGAGATGAACTTTTAAACCAGGCACAGTTACGGAGAAAGGGATATTTATTGAAGCTTACAGATCCAGGGGAAGTTTTATAATGGCAGAAGAAGCTGGCCCAATTTTACAGGTCCAAGCAGAGAGAGAAAAGCCCCAAGCCAAAAACAAAAACAAAACCAAAAAACAAAAACCAAAAGCCACACCACAAATAAACACACTTCAGGAACTCCAGGCACTTTGTATATCTTTAGGCTGGAATTGTAAATCCACCACCACACCTTAGGGCTGGACCCTTAAGATCGGCCCAGTGACGCCTTCCCCACCCAGGTGGTTGCAGATCCAAACTACAAACTAATAAAACATTGAATATATTGGGGGCCAGCTATTCAAACTACCACAAGGTAGGGCAAAACATTCCTGAGTTTTTATTATTATTTGCAGTGTACTAGGGATTAAATCCAAGGGCCTTGACCTGCTAGGCAAGCACTCTATTACTGAGCTCCATCCTCAGCCCTTTCTGTATTTTTTTTCTTTTAAGGTTCTCACTAATTTGTTAAGACTGGCTGTGAATTTGCAACCCCCCTGGCTCACCCTTCCAGATACCCCCCAACAGCTGGGATGACAAGCCTACATCCCCAGGTCCTGCTCGACCAAGGCTACCTTGAGCTCATGGTCACTGGGAAAAAGCTAAAACCCAGGGACGGACTGTGGGGCCATATGTGGGCTGGGCAAGGAGAGTTACCTGTTCTTTTCAAGCCTTCTCATTTCTAGGTCAACCTGGGTTAGAGTGAGACCCTACTTCAAAAAACCCCTAAAACTTAAAAAATTAAAAAAAAAATCTCTACATCAGTTCGAGGAGAATTATTAACTGGGTTGTAGTTGACTTTCCAATCCATACACATTTGTTGTCTCCATTTATATTCTCTCTCTCTCTAACCTCTGCCCTCTCTCCTTCTCCCTCTCTTTCTCCCATGCTGGTTGCTGGTGATCAAACCTGGGGCCTTGCACACATGCTAAGCCTCTCCCTGCCTCTGAGATGTATCTCAGCCCATCTTACACACACACACACACACACACACACATGCACGTGCACACGTGTGTGTGTGTATCCTGTGTTGATTGGGACGAGTTCCCACCCATCTGGACTAAGGGTGCATTAGTGCTGCTGGCTTCTGGAAGCCAGGCTTTTTCAGCTGTGGGTAGACAAGGGCCCGGAGCAGCCTGCATCGCTGTGCAAGGCCAAAGACCGTGGGGGTTTGGCAGCATCCTGGGTATGTGAGGTAGGAATGAAGGTGCCAGGTGCTGCTGCTTACCATTCTTCTCTGGAGAGGGTGAAAGAGGTCCTCTGCCAGGGGTACTCTGGGGGGGGGGTGCTCCTGCTGGAGAGGCCTCCACAACCTCTGGTGCCCTGCATGTGTGAGCTTTGCCAGGCTTGTCCCTGTCTCCCAAGGAGCTATCGTCAACGGGTCTTCTAGTTCCCTTGCATTTTGACAGCATAGAGAGATATGAGTGATTTGGGGATTGAAAGATCTTGCCAAGGTCATTATTTCTTTTCAGAATCATTTCTGTTTTTTTTTTTTTTCTTCAAAGTAGGGTCTCACTCTAGCCTAGACTGACCTGGAATTCACTATGTAGTCTCAGGGTGGCCGTGAACTCACAGCAGTTTTCCTACCTCTGCCTCCCAAGTACCGGATCAAAGATGTGCGCCACCATACCCGGCCAAAGTCGTCATTTCTATGAGCCATGTTCTTCCAAAGAATCCATCTTTGATGTAGTCTAGAGAGACGGTCATGTGGCTTACAGGTGGTGGGGGCAGAGGGTGCACTCCTCCCCATTTAGTCTGTGTGCCTTTGATTCTTTTTTGTCTCTACATTGCTGGTGAGGCTTCCTGATGAGAGGGCTACAAAGGATGTGTGTGGAAGTCGCCTGTCCTGGAGCTCAGCACACTGCCTTTACCATGATGTCATGATGCACGATGCTGACAGGGGGCTCATGATACCTGTCATCAGATGGAACAAGAGTCCTCTTAGTCTCGTCACTTTCCTAGAATTTTTCATTTTATTTCACTTGTTTTTTTTAATTTTTCTGTTTTATTTTATTTATTTGAGAGTGACAGACAGAGAGAGAATGAGGCCGATAGAGAGAGAGAGAGAGAATGGGCGCACCAGGGCCTCCAGCCACTGCAAACGAACTCCAGATGCATGCGCCCCCTTGTGCATCTGGCTAACGTGGGTCCTGGGGAATCGAGCCTCGAACCGGGGTCCTTAGGCTTCACAGGCAAGTGCCTAACCGCTAAGCCATCTCTCCAGCCCATTATTTCACTTGTTTTTTTAAATATCATTTTATTTATTTATTTGAGGGAGGGAAGGGGCATGCCAGGGCCCCTAGCTACTGCAAACGAGCTCCAGATGCATGCACCATTTTGTGACATCTGGCTTACATGAGTGCTGGGCAGTTGAACCTGGGTACTTAGGCTTCACAGGCAACAACTGCCTTAACCACTAAGCCATCTCTCCAGCCCTTATTTGTTTAAGACAAGATCTCAGTCAGTAGCCCAGGCTGACCTGGAACTCACAGAAATTACTGCCTCAGCTTCCCGAGTGCTCAGGTTGCACGTGTGAGCCCCATTTTAACTTCAAAGCAGTGTCTGTGAGGGAGGCAGTGGCTGCAGCGGGTCCAGTGGGACAGTGAAGGTCGGAGCACAAGGGTCCTTGGGGGAGCTTGTCAAGCTTGAGCCCACTAGATACTGTCAGTCATCTTTCTACTGCTGCAACAAAACACCTGAGACAAACAGCGGATCAGGAGGAAAGGTTTATTTTGGCACCCTGTTGCTTGGGCCTGTAGTGACACTGCGCTTTGTGGTGAGAACACAGGCAGAAGAGCCGAGGTGGCCAGAAGAGATGGACACGAAGATACGGGGGCCCACTACTTCCTTCTCGGGTGTGTCTTCACTTTCTCTCTGATGAGGAGGATATAACGCCTGGCTGGCTGTCCCTGCTATTCTCTCCCCACCATCATGAAAGTCCTCTTCAAAACTGCAAGCCAGAGTAAATCCTTTCAGCCAGGCGTGGTGGCACCGCCTTTAACCCCAGCACTTGGGAGGCAGAGGAAGGAGGATCATTGTGAGTTCCAGGTCAGCCTGGGATAGAGTGAGACCCTACCTCAAAAAAAAAAAAAAAAAAAAAAAGAAAAGAAAAAGAAAAAAGGAAATTCTTTCCTCCTATAAGCTGCTTCTGATCATGTGTTTTGTCCCAGCAACAAGAAGGTAACTGGTATGGAGGGCCTGGATCAAGCATGCATAGTCAGTACTCTGTGTTTTAAATATATAAATATACATATATTCAAAATATTTTATTTATTTATTTGAGAGAGAGAGAAAGGCAGACAGACAGAGACAGAGAATAGGCACGCCAGGGCCTCCAGCCACTGCAAATGAACTCCAGACGCATGTGCTGCCTTGTCATCTGGTTTATGTGGGTCCTGGGGAAGTGAACTGAGGTCCTTCAGCTTTGCAGGCAAACGCCTTAACCGCTAAGCCATCTCTCCAGCCCTTAAATATATATTTTTAAATATTCACTTATTTATTTATGAGAGAGAGAAAATGGGAGCACCAGGGCCTCCAGTCACTCCAGACGAACTCCAGATGCATGTACCACCTCGTGTGTCCGGCTTACATGGGTCCTGGGGAATTGAACCTGAGTACTTTGGCTTTGCAGGCAAGCACCTTAACCACTAAGCCATCTCTCCAGCCCAGGACTCTGTGTTATAAATAAGTTGCTGCTAACCAAACATCTGCACCGGCCCATAGGCACCATCCACTTACTGCGTACCTCACACATCCTCTTCATTTGTCTCCACGGAGCACCATGAGAGCAATGTATTGCCTCATTTGCAGAGAAGAGAAGGGAGACTGTACAGAAGGGATTTGAACCTTAACGGTGCCACCTGACCGTGACAGGTCAGCACTGCGTCAGTGACCTGGCCCATGACCATGGGCAGAATGTTGTGTTGAGCTAGTGCTGGCTTGGTGACGTGGCTGTGCTGGTGGGAAACTTAGTAAAGTGGGGTTTCCCTTGCCGTTTTCAGGGTTGGAGTGTTCTATTTTGATTAGCTTTCTGGGAAGCCAGAGACTTTCTGTGATGGAGTGAGAGAGAGCCTGGCCCGTGGGAACATGGTGACCTCCTCGGAGGCCAGCACACGCAGTCCCAGCCTGCCTGGCTGGCCTGACTCAGAGGCCTGCATCCCCAGCCCTCCCTGGGCCTGTGAGGAGGTGGAAACTCCCGCTCTCTCATTCTGCTGAATCACGGAGCCAAGCCACAGTGTGCTTCCAGAGGTCAGTGTGTCACTGATGACAGTCCTAGGCAGGTGGCTCTGTGCTCCCATCTGCTCTGTGTTCCTGAGGAGGAGGTAGTGTGGATGTGGATCAGGTGCCTTGAGACCACAACACCTTGCTCTCTGTCACCCACAGCTAGCCTGTGCCTGCCAGGACCTTGAAGGCCGAGGAAAGCTGCAGGCTTGCCAGCATCCTCCATCCTTTGCCCTCTGCGGGAGAGATCCCCTTCCTGTTTCCCTCGCTTTCCGTCTGTTTCACTTTTATTGTCCTGCATTACGCATTTCCTCCCCTAGTAACCCATGCTCACACAAACCCTCCTCTCCCCAGAGAGTGAAGGATGCACAACTCCATCACATCCTTTGCACTCACACACTGCTCTGTGGCCCCTTTAAGCCTGGGGGGCTGGAGTGATGGCTGGGTGGTTAAAGGCTCTTGCTAGCAAAGATTGCTGGCCTGAGTTGGGTTCGATTCCTCATACCCACATAAAGCCAGATGCACCAAGGGCAGGGGCGGGCACATGTGTCAGGAGTTCGTTTACAGTGCTCTGGCGTGCCCGTACTCTTCCTTTTTGCTTGCAAATACATAAATAAAAATAAGAATGACTTTTTGTTCTATGGAACACTGTACCTGAATTCAACGCTGTAGACTTCTGCTCTTGCTTCATCTATTTTATCATTTTGTGGTCCTGGGAGAGCTGGTTCTCAGTGAGAGATGCTGCTGGGTTGCCTCTGCAGGTGAGCCAGGAGCCTGTGACACCATGTTTGCATCTGCCTGGCTCCCACGCGGAGCGGGGTCGTGAGGGCCATGTATTGCTTCCACGCCTTACAGATCCCGCCATCTAGTGCGGTGAGCTGTGCTGGAAGTCATCTATCAATTCTTCCATGGGCGAGGCTTTCTCTGCTCTAGCTAAGAAAGTTTGCAAAACTTAAGATCACAGATCACAGTTTAGAAGTTTTATAGTTTCAGTTTAGGTCTCTGGATTTTTGTTTGTTGTTTGGTTGGTTTTTCACCCCAAGATAGGCTCTGAGTCTAGCCCATGCTGATCTGAAACTCACTCTGTAGCACAGGCTGGCCTCAAACTCTTGGTGTTCCTTTTACCTTGGCCTCCCTAGTACTCAGACTAAAAATGTATGCTACCACACTGGCTTTTTAAAATTTTTGTGTGCTAGCTGGGTGTAGTGGCATACACCATTTATTTATTAGATTTGAGACACAGAGAGAGAGACAGAGAGAATGACTGCACCAGGGCCTCTAGCCTCTGCAAACAAACTCCAGATGCATGCGCCACCTTGTGCATCTGGCTTATGTGGAATCTGGAGAATTGAACTTGAGTCCTTAGGCTTCACAGGCAAATGCCTAAATCTCTAAGCCATCTCTCCACCCCCACCCCTTTTTTAGAGAGAGACAGAGAATTGGCGCACCAGGGCCTCAGCCACTGCAATGAAACTCAAGATGCTTGCGCCACCTAGTGGGCATGTGCAACCTTGCACTTGGCTCACTTTTGTGTGTCTGGCTTTCATGAAATCTGGAGAGAGATCAAACATGGGTCCTTGGGCTTTGCAGGCAAGCACCTTAACTACTAAGTCATTTCTCCAGCCCTTTGAGTATTTGTTTTGTTTGTTTGTTTTTCAAGGTAGGGTCTCTCTCTAGGCCAGGCTGACCTGGAATTCTCTATGTCGTCTCAGGGTGGCAAGACAGAATGCAGAACACATCAATTGCTCCATACTTGTACAGTCAACATGTCCACAGACACACAGTCAAGTTCAGCAGGGATGGGGGGCACCTTCCACCCACAGGTTGTGAGAAGTGGACACACAGATGGAGACCCTAACTTTGATACCATTCCTCACACTATTCAGAAATCACCGGTAAACCAGAGACTGTCAGGTGACACTCAGAACTCCAACACTCAGGGCACAGCATTTTGGTACATACCTTTAGTGCCAGCACTTGAGAGGCAGAGGTAGGAGGATTGCCGTGAGTTCAAGCCCACCCTGAGACGACATAGTGAATTCCAGGTCAGCCTGGGCTAGAGTAAGAACCTACCTCAAAAAACAAAACAAAAAATAATGGGCACACTAGGGTGTCTAGCCACTGCAAATGAACTCCAGATGCATGTGCCACTTTGTGCATCTGGATTTACATGGGTATTGGGAAATTGAACCTGGGTTGTTAGGCTTAGCAAGCAAGCACCTTTAATCATCTCTCCAGTCCTCGTTTTCTTATTATTTTGTTTTTCTTTCTTTCTTTTTTTATTTTTTGGTTTTTCGAGGTAGGACCTCACTCTGGTCCAGGCTGACCTGGAATTCACTGTGTAGTCTCAGGGTGGCCTTGAACTCATGGTGATCCTCCTACCTCTGCCTCCCGAGTACTGGAATTAAAGGTGTGTGCCACCACGCCTGGCTTTCATATTATTTTCTTAGTTAGCATACAGAGCCTTGGGTTTCATTGTGACATCTTCACACATACACATATATATGTGTTCACATATACACATACATACACATACATGTGTTCACACATATACATGTACATTTCTTTGTTCTGATTAGCAATGCTCCAGTGCCCTCCTCATAACCTGTGTCCAGATTTTGCTGGTCCCCTACCTTCCTCCTTCTGCCCTTTGAGTCACATAGCTTGTTTCCCCTCTTTCCTCCGTTTATGCTCTTTCCTCTCAGTCCTCTTTCAATTTCTTTTTTTAAAGCTTTTAAAAATTACTTATTCATTTATTTATTTGACAGAGAGAAAGAGGGGAAGAGAGAGGGAGAGAATGGGCATGCTGGGGCCTACAGCCACTGCAAATGAACTCCAGATGCATGCGCCTCCTTGTGCATCTGGCTAATGTGGGTCCTGGGGAATCAAACCTGGGTCCTTTGGCTATGCAGGAAAACGCCTTAACCACTAAGCCATCCCTCCAGCCCCCTCTTTCTATTTCTTGTAACACAAATGTAATTTAAATACAGATTCCACGTATGTGTCAGGCCAGCTGTGTTAGAGGAGCAGCACAGAAAAAAATATATAAAATGTAACATATATTATATATTATATATATATCTGGAATTAGTAGGACAGCACACAGGGCCTGAGTGGTCCAGTGATGGCCATCTGTGTGCTGGAGAGAGACTGGCGCTGATCACAGGGTGGGTGCTCTATAGTCCTCATCTGGCACTGAAGGCCTGGGTTCCTGGGGAGCTGCTGGTCGTCAGTCCACTTTGAGAAGGCCAGAAAGAGAAGCCGAAGGCCGGGGTCACTGAAGACAGCAGCTGCCGCAGCGAGCAATCAAAACAGTCTCTCAGGGCTACTTTTTCCATAGACATCTTCGTATCCGGACCATCACTGAGAAGGTGCTGTGAGGGTCTCGTCCCTCAGCTAATCCTTTCTGGAAACACCTTCACAGACCCACCCAGAGATGTGGCTCTTAGTTGATTGCAGAAACTATCAACTTGAAAATAAAAATTAATCATCACAGTATTTGAGAAAAAAAACAGTATTTGTCTTTCTGAACATGCCTTGTTCTGTTTAACTTGATTTCCATATTCTTTTTTTTTGTTGTTGTTTTGTTTTCTCAAGGTAGGGTCTCACTCTGGCCCAGGCAGACCCGGAATTCACTATGGAGTCTCAGGGTGGCCTCGAACTCACGGGGATCCTCCTACATCTGCCTCCCGAGTGCTGGGATTAAAGGTGTGCGCCACCACGACCGGCGATTTCCATATTCTTGCAAATGTCACAATTTCATCCTTAACAGCTGAATAAAATTCCATTGTATATATATGCTACATTTTCTTTTTCATTATATTTATTTGGAGGAAGAGAGGCAGGTGGGTTCAGGACTGAGGTGGGGGAAGAGAGGCAGGTGGGCTCAGGACTGAGGTGGAGGAAGAGAGGCAGGTGGGCTCAGGACTGAGGTGGAGGAAGAGAGGCAGGTGGGCTGAGGACTGAGGTGGGGGAAGACAGGAAGGTGGGCTCAGGACTGAGGTGGGGGAAGAGAGGCAGGTGGGTCCAGGACTGAGGTGGAGGAAGAGAGGCAGGTGGGTTCAGGACTGAGGTGGAGGAAGAGAGGCAGGTGGGTTCAGGACTGAGGTGGGGGAAGAGAGGCAAGTGGGCTCAGGACTGAGGTGGGGGAAGAGAGGCAGGTGGGTCCAGGACTGAGGTGGAGGAAGAGAGGCAGGTGGGTCCAGGACTGAGGTGGAGGAAGAGAGGCAGGTGGGTTCAGGACTGAGGTGGGGGAAGAGAGGCAGTGGGCTCAGGACTGAGGGGGGGGGGAAGAGAGGCAGGTGGGTTCAGGACTGAGGTGGAGGAAGAGAGGCAGGTGGGTTCAGGACTGAGGTGGGGGAAGAGAGGCAGGTGGGTTCAGGACTGAGGTGGAGGAAGAGAGGCAGGTGGGTTCAGGACTGAGGTGGGGGAAGAGAGGCAGGTGGGTTCAGGACTGAGGTGGGGGAAGAGAGGCAGGTGGGTTCAGGACTGAGGTGGGGGAAGAGAGGCAGGTGGGTTCAGGACTGAGGTGGAGGAAGAGAGGCAGGTGGGTTCAGGACTGAGGTGGAGGAAGAGAGGCAGGTGGGTTCAGGACTGGTAGCAACAGGGCTGAGTGGTCCAGTGACTGATGGTGGGAAGAGACTGGCGTGGATTCAACGAGTGGGGGCTGGTCTCTGAGTCTGAGTGGATGAAGGCTGGTTGGATTCAGGATCGAGTTGGAGAAGGCCAGGATAGAGACTGAAGGCGGGGTACGAGAGACAGTCAGACTGAGAGCGAGCAAAGAAGTCAGGTGTATTTCAGGACTTCGATCCGGACCATAGAGAAGGGCTAGTGGGTCCAGGACATGCCACTGGTCAGACGCAGGTGGTTCAGGATGCAGAAATGGTCACTGAAAAAAAGCATGTTCAGCGAGTTGGGGAAGAAAGCAGGTGGTCTGACTGAGGGGAACAGCTTGGTTCGACTGTTGAGAGTGATCCAGACTGGTGGAGTGGGTCCAGGATGGGTAGGGAAGAGAATCAGGTGGTCAGGTCTGAGGTGAGGGAAAGACAGGGTGGTCCAGGACTGAGGTCGGAAGGAGCAGGGGATTCAGACTGAGGTGGGGAGCATGTAGGCTGAGTGGAAGATCAGTGATCATTTGAGGTGGAAGAATCAGTTTCAGGCTGAGATCGGGGATGAAAGCCAGGTCGTTTCAGGACTTGATGTGGAGGAAGAGAGGCAGGTGGGTTCAGGACTGAGGTGGGGAAGAGAGGCAGGTGGGTTCAGGACTGAGGTGGGGAAGAGAGGCAGGTGGGTTCAGGACTGAGGTGGGGAAGAGAGGCAGGTGGGTCAGGACTGAGGTGGGGGAAGAGAGGCAGGTGGGTCAGGACTGAGGTGGAGAAAGAGAGCAGTGGTTCAGACTGAGGTGGAGGAAGAGAAGCAGGTGGATCCAGGACTGAGGTGGGAAGAGAGCAGGTGGGTTCAGGACTGAGGTAGGGAAGAGGCAGGTGTCCAGGACTGAGGTGGAGGAAGAGAGGCAGGTGGGTCCAGGACTGAGGTGGGGAAAGAGGCAGGTGGGTTCAGGACTGAGTGGGGGAAGAGAGGCAGTGGGTTCAGGACTGAGGTGGGGAAGAGAGGCAGGTGGGTTCAGGACTGAGGTGGGGGAAGAGAGGCAGGTGGGTCAGGACTGAGGTGGAGGAAGAGAGGCAGGTGGGTTCAGGACTGAGGTGGGGGAAGAGAGGCAGGTGGGTTCAGGACTGAGGTGGGAAGAGAGGCAGTGGTCAGGACTGAGGTGGAGAAAGAGGGGCAGGTGGTTCAGGACTGAGGTGGGGAAGAGAGGCAGGTGGGTTCAGGACTGAGGTGGAGGAGAGAGGCAGGTGGTTCAGGACTGAGTGGAGGAAGAGAGCAGGTGGTTCAGGACTGAGGTGGGGGAAGAGAGGCAGGTGGGTCAGGACTGAGGTGGGGAAGAGAGGCAGGTGGGTTCAGGACTGAGGTGGAGGAAGAGAGGCAGGTGGGTCAGGATGAGGTGGGGAAGAGGCAGGGGGTTCAGGACTGAGGTGGGGAAGAGAGGCAGGTGGGTTCAGGACTGAGGTGGGGAAGAGAGGCAGGTGGGTTCAGGACTGAGGTGGGGGAAGAGAGGCAGGTGGGTCAGGACTGAGGTGGGGGAAGAGAGGCAGGTGGTTCAGGACTGAGGTGGGGGAAGAGAGGCAGGTGGGTTCAGGACTGAGGTGGGGGAAGAGAGGCAGGTGGGTCAGGACTGAGGTGGGGGAAGAGAGGCAGGTGGGTTCAGGACTGAGGTGGGGGAAGAGAGGCAGGTGGGTCCAGGACTGAGGTGGAGGAAGAGAGGCAGGTGGGTTCAGGACTGAGGTGGGGGAAGAGAGGCAGGTGGGTTCAGGACTGAGGTGGGGGAAGAGAGGCAGGTGGGTTCAGGACTGAGGTGGGGAAGAGAGGCAGGTGGGTTCAGGACTGAGGTGGGGGAAGAGAGGCAGGTGGGTCAGGACTGAGGTGGGGGAAGAGAGGCAGGTGGGTTCAGGACTGAGGTGGGGGAAGAGAGGCAGGTGGTAGAGGGGGGGTTCAGGATGAGGTGGGGAAGAGAGGCAGGTGGTCAGGACTGAGGTGGGGGAAGAGAGGCAGGTGGGTTCAGGACTGAGGTGGGGAAGAGAGGCAGGTGGGTTCAGGACTGAGGTGGGAGAGAGGCAGGTGGTTCAGGACTGAGTGGGGAGAGAGGCAGGTGGGTCAGGACTGAGGTGGAGGAAGAGAGGCAGGTGGGTCAGGACTGAGGTGGGGAAGAGAGGCAGGTGGGTTCAGGACTGAGGTGGGGAAGAGAGCAGGTGGGTTCAGGACTGAGGTGGGGGAAGAGAGGCAGGTGGGTTCAGGACTGAGGGGGGAAGAGAGGCAGGTGGGTCAGGACTGAGGTGGGAAGAGAGCAGGTGGGTTCAGGACTGAGGTGGGAAGAGAGGCAGGTGGTCAGGACTGAGGTGGGGGAAGAGAGGCAGGTGGGTTCAGGACTGAGGTGGGGAAGAGAGGCAGGTGGGTTCAGGACTGAGGTGGGGGAAGAGAGGCAGGTGGGTCAGGACTGAGTGGGGAAGAGAGGCAGGTGGGTTCAGGACTGAGGTGGGGGAAGAGAGAAGGCAGGTGGTTCAGGACTGAGGTGGGGAAGAGAGGCAGGTGGTTCAGGACTGAGGTGGGGAAGAGAGGCAGGTGGGTTCAGGACTGAGGTGGGGAAGAGAGGCAGGTGGTCAGGACTGAGGTGGGGAAGAGAGGCAGGTGGGTTCAGGATTGAGGTGGAGGAAGAGAGGCAGGTGGGTTCAGGACTGAGGTGGAGGAAGAGAGGCAGGTGGGTTCAGGACTGAGGTGGAGGAAGAGAGGCAGGTGGGTTCAGGACTGAGGTGGGGAAGAGAGGCAGGTGGGTTCAGGACTGAGGTGGGGAAGAGAGGCAGGTGGGTTCAGGACTGAGGTGGGGGAAGAGAGGCAGGTGGGTTCAGGACTGAGGTGGAGGAAGAGAGGCAGGTGGGTTCAGGACTGAGGTGGAGGAAGAGAGGCAGGTGGGTCCAGGACTGAGGTGGGGAAGAGAGGCAGGTGGGTTCAGGACTGAGGTGGGGAAAGGAAGTAGAGAGTGGGCAGGTGGGTTCAGGACTGAGGTGGGGGAAGAGAGGCAGGTGGGTTCAGGACTGAGGTGGAGGAAGAGAGGCAGGTGGGTTCAGGACTGAGGTGGAAGAGAGATGGGTTCGGATGAGGTGGGGAGAGGTGTGGTGAGGGGAGGGCGGTGGTGCTGGTGGGGAGAGAGGATGGTCGGAGGGTGGAGGGGCAGTGGTGGGTGGAGAGGGAGTGTCGATGGGTGGGGGAAGGAGGCAGGTGTAGGAGGGTGGGGAGAGAGCAGGTGGTCAGGATGAGGGGAAGAGAGGTGGGTCAGGTGGGGGGAGAGAGGCGTGGGTAGATGAGGTGGAAGAGAGAGTGGGTCGACGGGTGGGAGAAGGCAGGTGGGTCAGGATGAGGGGGAGAGAGTGGTCAGGATGATGGGAGGCAGGGGTCGGACGAGGGGAGGAGGAGGGTCAGAGGGGGAGGGCGTGTCGATGAGGGGAGAGAGGGGTGGTCAGGATGGGGAAGGGGTGGTCAGGATGAGGTGGGAAGGAGGTTGTAGATGGTGGGAGGAGGCGGTGGTTCAGGATGAGGTGGAAGAGCAGGGTCAGGACTGAGGTGGAAGAGCAGGTGTCAGCTGAGGTGGGAAGAGAGTGGCAGCTGAGGGGGAAGAAGAGGTGGTCAGGAGTGGGAAGAGAGAGGTGGTTAGGAGGGAAAGACGGTGGTAGGAGGGGGGAAAGAGCAGGTGTCGGATGAGGGGGGAAGAGCAGGTGTCAGGAAGGTGGGGGAGAGAGAGGTGGTCAGGACTGAGGTGGGGAAGGGGGGTCGATGAGGTGGGAAAGAGGGTGGGTTCAGATGGTGGGGGAAGGGAGGTGGGTTAGTAGGGGGGAAGAGAGCGTGGGTGGACTGAGGTGGGAGAGAGCAGGTGGTCAGGACTGAGGTGGGAAGGAGCAGGTGGGTTCAGATGAGGTGGGAAGAGAGGCAGTGGCCAGGACTGAGGTGGGAGGAGAGGTGGGTCAGGTGGTGGGAGAGAGGCGGGTCAGGACGAGGGGGAAAGAGGCAGGTGGGTCAGGATGGGTGGGGAAGAGAGGCAGGTGGTCCAGGACTGAGGTGGAAGAGAGCAGGTGGGTTCAGGACTGAGGTGGAGAGAGGCAGGTGGTTAGGACTGAGGTGGGGAAGAGAGCAGGTGGTCAGGACTGAGTGGGGAAGAGAGAGGTGGGTCAGGACTGGGGGGAAGAGAGCAGGTGGGTCAGGACTGAGGTGGAGGTAGGACAGGTGGGGAAGAGAGCGGGGAGGAGAGGGGGAAGGAGCAGGTGGTTCAGAGAGTGGGAAGAGAGGCAGGTGGTAGGATGAGTGGGAAGAAGGCAGGTGGGTCAGGATGAGGTGGGGAAGAGAGCAGGTGGTTCAGGACTGAGGTGGGGAAGAGAGGCAGGTGGGTCAGGACTGGGTGGGGAAGAGAGGCAGGTGGGTCAGACGAGGTGGGGAAGAGAGGCAGGTGGTCAGGACTGAGTGGGGAAAAGGCAGTGGTCAGACTGAGGTGGGAAGAGAGGCAGTGGGTTCAGGACTGAGGTGGGGAAAGACAGGTGGTTAGGATGAGGTGGAGGAGAGGGAGGTGGTCAGGCGAGTGGAGGAGAGAGGCAGTGGTTCGGATGAGTGGGGGAGAGAGGCAGGTGGGTCAGGACTGAGTGGGGAAGAGGGAGGGTTCAGGATGAGTGGAGAGAGGCATGTCCAGGATGGGGGAAGAGAGCAGTGGGTTCAGACAGGTGGGAAGAGAGGAGGTGGGTTCGGACTGAGGGGGGAAAGAGGCAGGTGGTCAGGACTGAGGTGGGGAGAGAGGCAGGTGGGTTCAGGACTGAGGTGGGGAAGAGAGGCAGGTGGGTTCAGGATGAGGTGGGGAAGAGGCAGGTGGACAGGACTGAGTGGAGAAGAAGGCAGGGGTCCATGTCAGGAGAGGTGGAAGAGGGTCATAGGGAAGGAGGGTGTCACAGGGAAAGCGGTGAGTGGTGGAGAGGGGGTAGGATGGGGGAGAGAGAGGGTCAGGCTAGGTGGAAGGAGGTGTTGTGGGTGGGAGAGGGGGGTTAGATAGGGAAGAGGAGGTGTAGACTGAGGTGGGAAGAGAGGGGTAGACGAGGGGAAGAGGGTGTTAGGGAGGTGGAGAGAGCAGTGTTGATGGGGAGAGCGGTCGGATGGGTGGGAGAGAGAGGTGGAGATGAGGGAAGAGGCAGGGTAGGACTGAGGTGGAAGAGCAGGGTTCAGGCGAGGTGGGAGGTGGGTCGGTGGGGGGGGAAGAGGGGTAGATGATGGGAGAGGCAGTGTTCAGGCTGAGGGGGAGAGAGGTGGGTCAATGGTGGGAAGAGGGGTTCGATAGTGGAAGAGAATGGTGACTGAGTGGGAGAGGCGTGTTAGATGAGGTGGGAAGGAGCAGTGTCAGACTGAGGTGGGAGAGAGGAGGGGGTTCAGGACTGAGGTGGGGAAGAGAGCGTGGGTTCAGGACTGAGGTGGGAAGAGAGCGGTGGGTTCAGATGAGTGGGGAGGGCAGGGGTCAGATGAGGTGGAAGAGAGGAGGTGGGTTCAGATGAGTGGGGAAGAGAGTGGGTTCAGGACTGAGGGGGAGAGAGCAGGTGGTCAGACGAGTGGGAGAGGAGGTGGGCGGATGAGGTGGGAAGAGAGGTGGTCAGATGAGGGAGAGAGGAGGTGGTAGGATGAGGTGGGAAGAGAGGCAGTGGTTCAGATGAGGTGGGGGAAGAGGCAGTGGGTTCAGGACTGAGGTGGAAGAGAGGCAGTGGGTTCAGGACTGAGGTGGGGGAAGAGAGGCAGGTGGGTTCAGGACTGAGGTGGAGGAAGAGAGGCAGGTGGGTTCAGGACTGAGGTGGGGAAGAGAGGCAGGTGGTTCCAGGACTGAGGTGGAGGAAGAGAGGCAGGTGGTTCAGGACTAGGTGCTGAGGTGGGAAGAGAGGCAGGTGGTTCAGGACTGAGTAGAGGAGAGAGCAGGTGGTTCAGGACTGAGGTGGGGAAGAGAGGCAGGTGGTTCAGGACTGAGGGGGGAAAGAGGCAGTGGATCCAGACTGAGGTGGAGGAAGAGAGGCAGGGGTTCAGGACTGAGGTGGAGGAAGAGAGGCAGGTGGTCCAGGACTGAGGTGGGGGAAGAGAGGCAGGTGGTTCAGGACTGAGGTCGAGAAGAGAGGCAGGTGGGTCCAGGACGAGGTGGGGAAGAGAGGCAGGTGTTCTAGGACTGAGGTGGGGAAGAGAGGCAGTGGGTTCAGGACGAGGTGGGGAAGAGAGGCAGGTGGGTTCAGGAATGAGTTGGGGAAAAGGCAGTGGGTTCAGGACTGAGGTGGAGAAGAGAGGCAGTGGCTCAGGACTGAGTGGGGGAAGAGAGGCAGGTGGTTCAGTACTGAGGTGGGGGAAAGAGGCAGGTGGTTCTAGGACGAGTGGGGGAAGAGAGGCAGGTGGGTTCAGGACTGAGGTGGGGAGAGAGGCAGGTGGTTCAGGAATGAGTTGGGGGAAGAGAGGCAGGTGGGTTCAGGACTGAGGTGGGGAAGAGAGGCAGGTGGTTCTAGGACTGAGGTGGGGAAAGAGAGGCAGGTGGGTTCAGGACTGAGTGGGGAAGAGAGGCAGGTGGGTTCAGGACTGAGGTGAGGAAGAGAGGCAGGTGGGTCAGGACTGAGTGGGGAAAGAGGCAGGTGGTTCAGGACTGAGTTGGGGAAGAGAGGTAGGTGGGTTCAGGACTGAGTGGAGAAAAGGCAGGTGGTTCAGCTGAGGAGAAGAGAGGCAGGTGGTTCAGGATGAGGTGGAGGAGAGGCAGTGGTTCAGGACTGAGGTGGGGAAGAGAGCAGGTGGATCAGGACTGAGTGGGGGAAGAGAGGCAGTGGGTTCAGACTGAGGTGGGGGAAGAGAGCAGGTGGGTTCAGACTGAGGTGGGGAAGAGAGGCAGGTGGATCCAGAACTGAGGTGAGGAAGAGAGGCAGTGGGTTCAGGACTGAGGTGGGAAGAGAGGCAGGTGGGTTCAGGACTGAGGTGGAGGAAGAAGCAGTGGGTTCAGGACTGAGGTGAGGAGAGAGGCAGGTGGTTCATACTGAGGTGGAGGAAGAGAGCAGGTGGGTTCAGACTGAGGTGGGGAAGAGAGGCAGTGGGACCAGGACTGAGGTGGAGGAGAGAGGCAGTTGGTTCAGACTGAGGTGGGGGAAGAGAGCAGGTGGCTCAGGACTGAGGTGGAGTATGAGAGCAGGTGGGTTCAGGAATGAGGTGGAAGAGAGCAGGTGGGTTCAGGACTGAGGTGGGGAAGAGAGGCAGGTGGGCTCAGATGAGGTGAGGAAGGGAGGCAGTGGGTTCAGGACTGAGTGGGGAAGAGAGGAAGTGGGTTCAGGAATGAGTTGGGGGAAGAGAGCAGGTGGGTTCAGGACTGAGGTGGGGGAAGAGAGGCAGGTGGATCCAGGACTGAGGTGGAGGAAGAGAGGCAGGTGGGTTCAGGACTGAGGTGGGAAGAGAGGCAGTGGGTTCAGGACTGAGGTGGAGAAGAGAGGCAGGTGGGCTCAGGACTGAGGTGGGGGAAGAGAGGCAGGTGGGTTCAGGACTGAGGTGGAGGAAGAGAGGCAGGTGGGCTCAGGACTGAGGTGGGGGAAGAGAGGCAGGTGGGTTCAGGACTGAGGTGGGGAAGAGAGGCAGGTGGGTTCAGGACTGAGGTGGAGGAAGAGAGGCAGGTGGCTCAGGACTGAGGTGGGGAAGAGAGGCAGGTGGGTTCAGGACTGAGGTGGGGAAGAGAGGCAGGTGGGACCAGGACTGAGGTGGGGGAAGAGAGGCAGGTGGGTTCAGGACTGAGGTGGAGGAAGAGAGGCAGGTGGGCTCAGGACTGAGGTGGTGGAAGAGAGGCAGGTGGGCTCAGGACTGAGGTGGAGGAAGAGAGGCAGGTGGGCTCAGGACTGAGGTGGGGGAAGAGAGGCAGGTGGGTTCAGGACTGAGGTGGAGGAAGAGAGGCAGGTGGATCCAGGACTGAGGTGGAGGAAGAGAGGCAGGTGGGTTCAGGACTGAGGTGGAGGAAGAGAGGCAGGTGGGTCAGGACTGAGGTGGGGAAGAGAGAGGCAGGTGGTCAGGACTGAGGTGGGGAAGAGAGGCAGGTGGGTTCAGGACTGAGGTGGAGGAAGAGAGGCAGGTGGGTTCAGGACTGAGGTGGAGGAAAGAGGCAGGTGGGTTCAGGACTGAGGTGGGGGAAGAGAGGCAGGTGGGTTCAGGACTGAGGTGGGGGAAGAGAGGCAGGTGGGTTCAGGACTGAGGTGGAGGAAGAGAGGCAGGTGGATCCAGGACTGAGGTGGGGGAAGAGAGGCAGGTGGATCCAGGACTGAGGTGGAGGAAGAGAGGCAGGTGGTTCAGGACTGAGGTGGAGGAAGAGAGGCAGGTGGGTTCAGGACTGAGGTGGAGGAAGAGAGGCAGGTGGATTCAGGACTGAGGTGGAGGAAGAGAGGCAGGTGGGTTCAGGACTGAGGTGGGGGAAGAGAGGCAGGTGGGTTCAGGACTGAGGTGGAGGAAGAGAGGCAGGTGGGTTCAGGACTGAGGTGGGAGGAGACGATGGAGAGAGCAGGTGGGTTCAGGACTGAGGTGGGGAAGAGAGGCAGGTGGGTCAGGACTGAGGTGGAGGAAGAGAGGCAGGTGGGTTCAGGACTGAGGTGGGGGAAGAGAGGCAGGTGGGTTCAGGACTGAGGTGGGGAAGAGAGGCAGGTGGGTTCAGGACTGAGGTGGGGAAGAGAGGCAGGTGGGTCAGGATAGGTGGGGAAGAGAGGAGGTGGGTCAGGACTGAGGTGGGGAAGAGGCAGGTGGGTTCAGGACTGAGGTGGAGGAGAGAGGCAGGTGGTCAGACTGAGGTGGGGAAGAGAGGCAGGTGGTTCAGGACTGAGGGGGAAGAGAGGCAGGTGGTCAGAGAGGTGGGGAGAGAGGCAGGTGGTTCAGACTAGGTGGGAAGAGGCAGTGGGTCAGGACTGAGGTGGGGAAGAGAGGCAGGTGGGTTCAGGACTGAGGTGGAGGAAGAGAGGCAGGTGGGTTCAGACTGAGGTGGGGAAGAGAGGCAGGTGGGTCAGGACTGAGTGGAGGAAGAGAGCAGTGGTTCAGATTAGGTGGGGAAGAGAGGCAGTGGGTCAGGACTGAGGTGGAGGAGAGAGGCAGGTGGTCAGGACTGAGGTGGAGGAAGAGAGGCAGGTGGGTTCAGGACTGAGGTGGAGGAAGAGGCAGGTGGGTCAGGACTGAGGTGGGGGAAGAGGGCAGGTGGGTTCAGGACTGAGTGGGGGAAGAGAGGCAGGTGGGTTCAGGACTGAGGTGGAGGAAGAGAGCAGGTGGTCCAGGACTGAGGTGGGGAAGAGAGGCAGGTGGTCCAGGACTGAGGTGGAGAAGAGAGGCAGGTGGATCCGGACTGAGGTGGGGAAAGAGGCAGGTGGTCAGGACTGAGGTGGAGGAAGAGAGCAGGTGGATCCAGGACTGAGTGGAGAAGAGAGGCAGGTGGGTTCAGGACTGAGGTGGGGAAGAGAGGCAGGTGGGTTCAGGACTGAGGTGGGGGAAGAGAGCAGGTGGGTTCAGGACTGAGGTGGGGAAGAGAGGCAGGTGGATCCAGGACGAGGTGGAGAGAGAGGCAGTGGTTCAGGACTGAGGTGGGGAAGAGAGGTAGGTGGTCAGGACTGAGGTGGAGGAAGAGAGGCAGGGGGTTCAGATTAGGTGGGGAAGAGAGGCAGGTGGGTTCAGGACTGAGGTGGAGGAAGAGAGGCAGGTGGGTCAGGACTGAGGTGGAGGAAGAGAGGCGTGGGTTCAGATTTAGGTGGGGGAAGAGAGGCAGGGGGTTCAGGACTGAGGTGGGGGAAGAGAGGCAGTGGGTTCAGGACGAGGTGGAGAAGAGAGGGAGGTGGGTCAGGACTGAGGTGGGGAAGAGAGGAGGTGGTCCAGGACTGAGTGGAGGAAGAGAGGCAGGTGGGTTCACTTAGGTGGGGAAAGAGGCAGGTGGGTTCAGACTGAGGTGGGGAGAGAGGCAGGTGGGTTCAGGACTGAGGTGGGGGAAGGAGGCAGGGGGTTCAGGACTGAGTGGAGGAAGAGAGGCAGGTGGGTTCACGATTTAGGTGGGGAAAGAGGCAGGTGGGTTCAGGACTGAGGGGGAGAGAGCAGGTGGGTTCAGGACTGAGGTGGAGGAAGAGAGGCGGGGTTCAGACTGAGTGGGAAGAGAGGCAGTGGTCAGGACTGAGGTGGGGAAGAGAGGCAGGTGGTTCAGACTGAGGTGGGGAAGAGAGGCAGGTGGGTTCAGGACTGAGGTGGGGAAGAGAGGCAGGTGGGTTCAGGACTGAGGTGGAGGAAGAGAGGCAGGTGGGTTCAGCCTGAGGTGGAGGAAGAGAGGCAGGTGGGTCAGGACTGAGGTGGGGAAGAGAGGCAGGTGGGTTCAGGACTGAGGTGGGGAAGAGAGGCAGGTGGTTCAGGACTGAGGTGGAGGAAGAGAGGCAGGTGGGTTCAGGACTGAGGTGGGGGAAGAGAGGCAGGTGGGTTCAGGACTGAGGTGGGGGAAGAGAGGCAGGTGGGTTTCAGGACTGAGGTGGGGAAGAGAGGCAGGTGGGTTCAGGATGAGGTGGAGGAAGAGAGGCAGGTGGGCTCAGGACTGAGGTGGTGGAAGAGAGGCAGGTGGGCTCAGGACTGAGGTGGAGGAAGAGAGGCAGGTGGGCTCAGGACTGAGGTGGGGGAAGAGAGGCAGGTGGGCTCAGGACTGAGGTGGAGGAAGAGAGGCAGGTGGATCCAGGACTGAGGTGGAGGAAGAGAGGCAGGTGGGTTCAGGACTGAGGTGGAGGAAGAGAGGCAGGTGGGTTCAGGACTTAGGTGGGGAAAGAGAGGCAGGTGGGCTCAGGACTGAGGTGGAGGAAGAGAGGCAGGTGGATCCAGGACTGAGGTGGAGGAAGAGAGGCAGGTGGGTTCAGGACTGAGGTGGAGGAAATGAGGCAGGTGGGTTCAGGACTGAGGTGGGGGAAGAGGGCAGGTGGGTTCAGGATGAGGTTGGGGGAAAGAGAGGCAGGTGGGTTCAGGACTGAGGTGGAGGAAGAGAGGCAGGTGGATCCAGGACTGAGGTGGAGGAAGAGAGGCAGGTGGGATCCAGGACTGAGGTGGAGAAGAAGAGGCAGGTGGTTCAGGACTGAGGTGGAGGAAGAGAGGGCAGGACTGAGGTGGGGAAGAGAGGCAGGTGGGTCAGGACTGAGGTGGGGAAGAGAGGCAGGTGGGTTCAGGGAGGGTGGGGAAGAGAGGCAGGTGGGTGCAGGACTGAGGTGGGGAGAGAGGCAGGTGGTTCAGGACTGAGGTGGAGGGAGAGAGAGGGGTCCAGGATGAGGTGGAGGAAGGCAGGTGGATCAGGACTGAGGTGGGGAAGAGAGGCAGGTGGGTCCAGGACTGAGGTGGGGAAGAGAGGCGGTGGGTCAGGACTGAGGTGGGAGGAAGGAGAGGAGGGTGGGTTCAGGACTGAGGTGGGGAAGAGAGGTAGGTGGGTTCAGGACTGAGGTGGGGGAAGAGAGGCAGGTGGGTTCAGGATGAGGTGGGGGAAGAGAGGCAGGTGGGTCAGGATGGAGGTGGAGAGGAGAGGCAGGTGGGTTCAGGTGACTGAGGTGGGGGAAGAGAGGAGGTGGGTCAGGACTGGGTGGGGAAGAGAGGCAGGTGGGTTCAGGACTGAGGGGGGAGAAGAGAGGCAGGTGGGTTCAGGACTGAGGTGGGGAGAGAGGAGGTGGGTTCAGGACTGAGGTGGAGGGAAGAGGAGGCAGGTGGGTTCAGGATGGGTGGGGGAAGAGAGGCAGGTGGGTTCAGGACTGAGTGAGGGTGGGGGGGGTACAGGTAGGGGGGAGAGAGAGGTGGGTTCATGGGACTAGAGGTGGTGGGAGAGAGAGGTGGGTCAGGACTGAGGTGGGATAGGAGGCAGGTGGGTCAGGATGAGGTGGGGAAGAGGAGGGAGGGGAGTGTCAGGACTGAGGTGGGGGAAGAGAGGCAGGTGGGTTCAGGACTGAGGTGGGGGAAGAGAGGCAGGTGGTCAGGACTGAGGGGAGGAAGAGAGGCAGGTGGGTTCAGGACTGAGGTGGAGGGAAGAGAGGTGGGGGGTCAGGGGACTGAGGTGGGGGAGAGAGGCAGGTGGGTTCAGGACGAGGTGGAGGGGAGGTGGGTCAGGATGAGGGGAGAAGAGAGCAGGTGGGTTCAGGACTGAGGTGGAGGAAGAGAGGCAGGTGGGTTCAGGATGGGAGGGGGGGAATGAGGAGGCAGGTGGGTCAGGGACTGAGGTGGGAGAGAGGCAGGTGGGTGCAGGAGAGGTGGGGAGAGAGAGGCAGGTGGGTTTCAGGACTGAGGTGGGGGAGAGAGGCAGGTGGGTCAGGACTGAGGGGAGGAAGAGAGGCAGGTGGGTCAGGATTGAGGTGGAGGAAGAGAGGCAGGTGGGTTCAGGACTGAGGTGGGGGAAGAGAGGCAGGGTGGGTTCCAGGACTGAGGTGGGGGAAGAGAGGCAGGTGGGTTCAGGACTGAGGTGGAGGGAAGAGAGGCAGGTGGGTTCAGGATTAGGTGGGAGGAAGAGAGGCAGGTGGGTTCAGGACTGAGGTGGGAGGAAGAGAGGCAGGTGGGTCAGGACTGAGGTGGGGAAGAGAGGCAGGTGGGTCCAGGACTGAGGTGGGGAAGAGAGGCAGGTGGGTCCAGGACTGAGGTGGGGAAAGAGGCAGGTGGGTTCAGGACTGAGGTGGGGGAAGAGAGGCAGGTGGGTTCAGGACTGAGGTGGGGGAAGAAGCAGGGGTCAGGACTGGTGGGGAAGTAGGGAGTGGCAGGACTGGGAGGAAGAGAGGCAGGTGGGTTCAGGACTGAGGTGGGGGAAGAGAGGCAGGTGGGTTCAGGACTGAGGTGGGGGAAGAGAGGCAGGTGGATCCAGGACTGAGGTGGAGGAAGAGAGGCAGGTGGGTTCAGGACTGAGGTGGGGGAAGAGAGGGCAGGTGGGTTCAGGACTGAGGTGGGGGTAGAGAGGCAGGTGGGTCCAGGACTCAGGCGGAGGAAGAGGGGCAGGTGGGTCCAGGACTGAGGTGGGGGAAGAGAGGCAGGTGGGTCCAGGACTGAGGTGGAGGAAGAGAGGCAGGTGGGCTCAGGACTGAGGTGGGGGAAGAGAGGCAGGTGGGCTCAGGACTGAGGTGGGGGAAGAGAGGGAGGTGGGTTCAGGACTGAGGTGGGGGAAGAGAGGCAGGTGGGTTCAGGACTGAGGTGGGGAAGAGAGGCAGGTGGGTTCAGGACTGAGGTGGAGGAAGAGAGGCAGGTGGGTTCAGGACTGAGGTGGGGGAAGAGAGGCAGGTGGGTTCAGGACTGAGGCGGGGGAAGAGAGGCAGGTGGGTCCAGGACTGAGGTGGGGGAAGAGATGCAGGTGGGTTCAGGACTGAGGTTGGGGAAGAGAGGCAGGTGGGCTCAGGACTGAGGTGGGGGAAGAGAGGCAGGTGGGTTCAGGACTGAGGTGGGGGAAGAGAGGCAGGTGTGTCCAGGACTGTGGTGCGGGAAGAGAGGCAGGTGGGTTTAGTAGGAGGTCCAGGAAGAGAGGCAGGTGGATCGAGGACTGTGATGGGGGAAGAGAGGCCAGTGGGTCCAGGACTATTCAAGATGTAGATTTTTTTTTAAACTTTCTTTTATTTATTTATTGATTTATTGATTGATTGATTTGAAAGTGACAGAGAGAGAAAGAGGCATATATATATATATAGAGAGAGAGAATGGGCGCACCAGGGCCTCCAGCCTCTGCAAACGAACTCCAGATGTGTGCGCCCCCTTGTGCATCTGGCTAACGTGGGTCCTGGGGAGTCGAGCCTCGAACCGGGGTCCTCGGGCTTCGCAGGCAGGCGCTTAACCGCTATGCCGTCTCTCCAGCCCAAGATGTAGATTTTTGAGGGACAGTTTCATGGTCTGTCCAGTACCAATTGGAAGTTGGAAGTTGGTGTATTTGTATATTCGGACATGAGTGACTTCTACATGACTGGAATATACATGTTTTTCTTATGAGTATACTGAAGGGACTTGGAAGATGGCTCCATAGTTAAGGCGCTTGCCTGCAAAGCCTGACCACCCAGATGATTCCCCGGTACCCACATAAAGTTAGATGCACAAAGTGGCACATATCTGGAGTTCTTTTGCAGCGGATGGAGGCCATGGTGCACCCATTCTGTCTCTCTGTGTGTCTCTCTCTCTTGGCCTATCTCTTCTTGCAAATAAACGAATAAAAATATTTTTTAACAAAACAAAACAAAACAAAAAAGCTGGGCATGATAATGCACACCTTAAATCCAGCACTCAGGAAGTAGAGGTAGGCGGATCGCTGTGAGTTCGTGGCCACCCTGAGAGTATATAGTGAATTCCAGATAAGCCTGGCCTAGAGTGAGACCCTACCTCGAAAAACCAACCATAACAAAAAGCAAAGAGAACCCTGAAGACTTAGGTGGACCCTTCATGTGACCATGACGGTTTTCTCTCTGAGTGACTGCACAGTGAGAGGGAATTTTGAAATTTCCTGTGATGTGGACTTGTCTAGCTCTGCCTTCTTTCCTATCAGTTACTGCTTCATGTAGTGTTTTCCTGAGGTAGGGTCTCATTCTGGGCCAGGCTGACCTGGAATCTTTGGCTGGCCTCAAATGAACTCACTGTGATGTTCCTACCAATGCCTCCCCAGTGCTAGGATTAAAGGCATATGCCACCACACCCAGGTGCTTCATGTACTTTTGAAGCTTTCTTATTAGGCACATATACATTTAGCAATGTTACATATTTCTGTAAAGTGGTGGTTTTCTAAAGTTACATTTTTTTTTATTTTTTGAAGATTTCATGCATATATAATGTATTAGATATTTTATTTATCAGAGAGAGAAAGGTAGATATGTATATGTGTGTATATGTATATTACATATATGTATAGAGAGAGAGAGAGAG
Organism: Dipus sagitta; assembly: GCA_036346955.1. Classification (NCBI taxonomy): domain Eukaryota; kingdom Metazoa; phylum Chordata; class Mammalia; order Rodentia; family Dipodidae; genus Dipus; species Dipus sagitta. The sequence goes on from CM070770.1 coordinate 222,166,928, forward strand.
GGAGAATCTGCACACCTGGGCCTCTAGCCGCTGCAAGCAAACTCCAGATGAATGTGCCACCTTGTGCATCTGGCTTTATGTGGGCACTGGAGGAGCAAAACTGGGTCCTTCCCCCACCTCAAAAAAAAAAAAAATCAAAAAAGAAGTTCCGGGTATGGTGGCGCACGCCTTTAATCCCAGCACTTGGGAGGCAAAGGTAGGAGGATCACCGTGAGTTCGAGGATACCCTGAGACTCCATAGTGAATTCCAGGTCAGCCTGAGCTAGAGTGAGACCCTACCTCAAAAATAAAAACACTGTCTGGTGTGGTGGCACACGCCTTTAATCCCAGCACTTGGGAGGCAGAGGTAGGAGGATCACCGTGAGTTCGAGGACACCCTGAGACTCCATAGTGAATTCCAGGTCAGCCAGAGCTAGAGTGAGACCCTACCTCGGAAAACCAACAACAACAACAACAACAACAAAAACTGGGTCCTTTGGCTTTGTAGGCCTTAACTATTAAGCTATCTCTCCAGTGTATATAATGTATTTTGATCACATTCATCCCCAATGGTTCTTATCTGTCTCCCACTCCTGCTTACCACCTTCTTCCCACCTCTCTCCAGGCATGTCTTTTTGCATGGGACCCACTGAGTCTAATCAGTGTTGCTGGCCTGAGCATTGGCTGGGGCTATTTATGGAGCATGGGCAATACCACGGAAGAACGTGACTCCCCTCCCCCCCCAGTCTGAGGGGCACTCAACCATCTCCATAAGTCTGTCATTCCTAGAATATCCTGTCCATGAACCCACATTTCCCAGAGTGGAAAACCAAAAAAAAAAAAAAAAAAAGGTCCCATAGTTTTTAATCAATCCTAATGTTCAAACATTCCCATAGTCCCAGATCTTTTTTTTTTTTTTTTTTTTTTTTTTGAACCAGGGTCCTTAGGCTTCACAGGCAAGCGCTTAACTGCTAAGCCTTCTCTCCAACCCTTAACTATTTTTATTTTTCTATTTTTCTTGTCTTTTAGATTAACCACATAGAATGTTTGATCTAAATTTATTTTCTGCTTATGGCTACTTATCTATTTCTATTTGTTTTGTTTTATTTAGTTATTTATTTCAAAAGAGTCTGTTGTGCATGTTTGATTCTCCAGGTCCCATGTAAGCCAGATGCACAAAGTGACACAAACGTGCAAGGTCACACATGCACGCAAGGTGGCACATGCGTCTGGAGTTTGACTGCAGTGGCTGGAGGCCCTGTCACATCAATTCTCTCTCTCCTGCTTGCTCTCTCATAAAAGAAAATAAAAAAATAAAAGAGCCTGTTGTATGACAAATTTTTCTGCATTAAAAGCAGTGAACAGCTATTGCCAGCTTTATCACAAGCAGCCTGGGGAGTGGGGCGATGACTCAGCGGTTAAAGGTCCTTGCTTGCAAAGTCTGACAGCTCAGCCTTGCTTTCTCAGTACCCACCTGAAGCCCTATGCACAAAGCGGTCCAAGCATCTGGAGTTCATATGCAGTGGCAGGAGGTTCTGGTGCTCTTATTCCCCTCTCTCTCAGGTAAGTAAATAATGAATATTTTAGAAAGATACACAAAAGCAGCTGGGACAACTCAGGAGAGATCTCAGATGTCCCCTGTGCCTGAGGTTAGGGGAGATGGTGTGTGCAGAGGGTAAAAGATCAAGAGGCAGTGACCCCATTGAAGCAGCTGCTTTGGGGTCTCCAAAGCCCTCACCCTGATGATCCAAGGGTGATCTCAACATAGAAAGCTCCACCTCAGAGGCCGTGGGGAAGTTGTCCTTCAGCGTGGGACGAGACTGCTCAATGGTTTGGCTGGTCTGGGGTCTCCAAGCTCTGTAAGCCCTCACCCTAGGGCTGAGAGAGGAGCACGCAGCTGCTCTGGGGGCTCCTTTCCTTTAAGCAACCCCTCACCTTGCTCCGTGAGGGACCTCATTAAACTCATGGCTTCACCAAAACTGTTGTTGGTGCATTCATCCTTTGGTCTGTCATCTGAGTCCCTTCTGGGGTGATTTCTCAGCAAAAAGTTTCGCGTGACAGGGTCTCATATAGCCAGGCTGGCCTTGAACTTGTGATCCTCCTGCCCCCACCTTCTGCATGCTGTGATCCTTAGAGTGCAGCACTGCATCCAGCAATCACAGACGTGGTAAAGGTTGAAGTTTCATTTGAGAGACATAGGAAACAGTCTTGCCCTAAAATAATGAGCCCAGTTGTGAGATGATCTGAACTGGCCTGTAGGTCCAACAGGAAGCAGAATTAAAAAAAACAAACAAACGATGGAGCTGGGAGTAGTGGCACACGCCTTTAATCCCAGCATGTGGGAGGCAGAGGTAGGAGGATTGCCATGAGTTCAAGGCCACCCTGAGACTACATAGTGAATTCCAGGTCAGCCTGGTCTAGAGTGAGACCCTACCTCGAAAAACCAAAAAAGAAAACAAAAACAAAAAATAAAAGCTGGTCTGGAAGCCACGAGCTTCTGCTCTAGGGTACCAAATGCTTCTCCAGGAGGATGAGTGCTCCTCTGGGACACTGAGTGCTTCTCTAGAAGGGGCTTCTCTAGGAGGCCAAGTGCTTCTCTAGGAGACCGAGTGCTTCTCTAGTAGACTTAGTGTTTCTCTAGTAGACTCAGTACTTCTAGGAGACTCAGTGCTTAGGAGACTGAGTGCTTCTGTAGGAGACCGAGTGCTTCTGTAGGAGACCGAGTGCTTCTCTAGGAGACCGAGTGCTTCTCTAGGAGATGGAGTGCTTCTCTAGGAGACCGAGTACTTCTCTAGGAGACCAAGTGCTTCTCTAGGAGATGGAGTGCTTCTCTAGGAGACTCAGTGCTTCTCTAGGAGACTGAGTACTTCTCTAGGAGACTCAGTGCTTCTTTAGGAGGCTAAGTGCTTCTGTAGCAGACTCAGTGCTTCTCTAAGAGGCCAAGTGCTTCTGTTGGAGACTGAGTGATTCTCTGCAGGACTGAGTGCTTCTCAGGGAGGCTGCGTCCTTCTGCTCTATGGTAGCTTCTGTGCTTTGTGGCAGTAGAGGAGCCACACTGACCATTCTGGGCATAGGTTGTGCACATGAGCAGGGACTAGCCTTCCCTGCTGAGCCCTCTCTCTGCAGCTGAGTGAGTACTCTGACCTCTTTTGGCCAAGAGGGGCTTTCTCCTGCAAGACCTTTCCAGGCCTGCTCCTGGCTAATCAGTCCTTGTTGCTGGCGGTGGTAGAGCATGACTATGATCTCAGCACCTGAAGGCTGAGGCAGGAGGATCACGAGTTTGAGGCCGGCCTGATATACCTGAGGGTCCACCCAACACCCTAGTTTCAGAATGGTTTGTATTAATTAGCTCATCCAGTCTTTCCAAGAATGCCCTGAGGAACACATCATTGGCACCCCCCTCCATGGCTCGTGACAGGCTCAGCGGCCTACAGACCATGGCTGGAATTTCCACCTGTGCTGTCCAGCTATCAGGCCTGCAGATCTGGGTCCCTCGGGCACCTCAGGGAGGATTCGTTCTTGTGGGACTTCCTGTCTCCATCTTCGCTCTTCTGATCCTCATCAGTTATTTTCCATGGCCTTCTCAGTTCATGTCTAGGGAAGAGGGTCAAAATTTCTAGAACATAGGGCCCTGTTTCCCATTTTCATGTTTTGATAGCTGACTCTTCCCCATTCCTGCTGTCTGTCTGGTGCTCAGAAGAGCACTTGGTGAGAGCTTGGTCAGAAAGGAGACTTAGCACTCCCTTTCCCACGAGCCGTGTCCTGAGAGCTGATGTGGGGTGAAGCTCCTTAAGCTACTTCTGCATTGAGACAGGCTTGTAGCATTTGAACTTCAGGCTGAACATGGTAGCACAGGCCTGTGATCCTAGCACTCAAAGACTGAGTCATGTGCCACCATGCCTTTAATGCCAGCCCTTAGGTGGCAGAGGTAGGAGTATCACTGTGAGTTCAAGGCCACCCTGAGATTACATAGTGAATTCCAGGTCAGCCTGAGCTAGAGCGAGACCCTACCTCAAAAATAAAAAGACTGCCTGGTGTGGTGGCACACGCCTTTAATCCCAGCACTCGGGAGGCAGAGGTAGGAGGATTGCTGTGAGTTCAAGGCCACCCTGAGACTACATAGTGAATTCTAGGTCAGCCTGGGCCAGAGTGAGACCCTACCTTGAAAAACCAAAAATAAATAAATAAATAAATAAATAATAAATAAATAAATAAATAAAAATAAAACATAAATATAGGGCTGGAGAGATGGCTTAGCGGTTAAGCGCTTGCCTGTGAAGCCTAAGGACCCCGGTTTGAGGCTCGATTCCCCAGGACCCACGTTAGCCAGATGCACAAGAGGGCGCACGCATCTGGAGTTCCGTTTGCAGTGGCTGGAAGCCCTGGCGCAGCCCATTCCCTCTCTCTCTCTATCTGCCTCTTTCTCTGTGTCTGTCACTCTCAAATAAAGAAAGAAAGAAAGAAAAAAAATTTAAAAAAACATAAATATATAAAAAGACTGAGGCAGGGATTGGAGAGACGGCTTATGGCTTAGCAGTTAAGGCACTTGCCTGTGAAGCCTAAGGACCCAGGTTCGAATCCTCAGTACCCACATAAGCCAGATGCACAAGGTGGTGCAGCCATGTGGAATTTGTTTGCAGTGGCTGGAGGCTCTGGTGTGCCCATTCTCTCTCTCTTTCTTTTTCTCTACCTGCCCCTTTCTCTCTAGTTAATTAATTAATAATTTTTAAAATAAAAAGAGAAAGAAAGACTGAGGCAGGAGGATCATGAGTTTGATGTGAGCCTTGCTTACACAGAGAAACCCTATCTCAAAACGCAATGAACTTGGGCTGGAGAGATGGCTCAGTGGTTAAACGTGCTTGCTTGTACTCACATAAAGCCAGATGCACAAGGTGCACATGTGTCTGGACTTTGTAGTGGCGGAAGACACTGGCATACCCCTTGTCTCTTTTTCTCTTTAAAAATAAAATATTGTAAAAAAAAAAAAAAAAAAAAAAAAAAGCAATGAACCTGAACCTCAATTTCCTTGTTGGCTGGAGAGGAAGGAAAGTTCAGCATTTCACTGAAGGAGCAAAAGCCTTCCCTTCCAGCCTGAGGGGAGAGGAGTAGGAGAAAGAGAAGGAAGAAGAGGAGGAGAGAAAGGAGGAAGAGAGGAGCTGGGTGGGTTAGGTTGGAGGCAGAGGGTTCAGGCATCCCTGATGCCATGGAGGAGAGCCTGTCAGTCTGGGGAACACTGGGTGGCCTTGTGAAAACTCAGGAGCCAGAGACCAAGGCCAAGCTTCCCCGAGGTTGAGTGTGTCCCCCCAAAAAGATATGTGCAATCCTCAGCCCCAGAACCTTCGGATGGTACGTTACTGGGAAAGTCTTGGCTGCTGTCAGTAAGTACGGAGTCTTGAGAAGGGACCATCCTAAATTCCTACAGTGGACCTTGAATCAGTGACAAATGTCTGGATGAAAACTAGCCCTGGCTTTGGTGTTCTGCAAAGGGGTCTAGAGGGCCTCTTTCCATCCTTGGAAGCCACACCAGGAAGACCCCTTCTCCCATTATACACTTGCGCCTCCTCCTGGGGCCAGGAGCCATCACAGAAGAGGGAGGGTCACAACCATGGAAATGTCAGAGAGACACCTGTGTGGCCTGCTTCTGTTGGCAGAGGGGATTAGAGAGAGAGGAGGCCGCATACTGCATACTGTGTGTAAGCACCCCTCCTCACTGGAGAAAGAAAGTCATTCCTGGCACCGGAAGCTGCCCAGCCCCAATAAGGTGGAAACTGTAAGATGGTAACATCAGGCAATCTCAAGGTGCACTGTGCCTACTGTCCATGGCCTCGGTCATTTTTGAGCCTGCCTGGGCAGACCTATTATAGTTATCCTCCATGGTGGCCTCACAGGCTGAAGACACCCTCCCCGACCAGGCGCAGTCTGAGGCTAGCTGATGTCCATTTTGTACATCTGGAACGTGTTAATTGACAGCTAGTAAAATAATGAGGGCGAACGCAGAGCATTTCTGGTAAGCAGGCTCCAAGGAGGTGCTTCTCGAAGCCAGATGACTCAGGGCACATGGCGCGGTGTGTGGTCTGGGAGCTGTGGCCATCTTGGCCTTAGAACAGCTGCCTGCAAACAACTGGCGGTGCTGTAGGCTGATTCACAGGGTTTCCCTGGGAGCCCCTGGCCTGGCCTCCCTTCTGCCCTTCTACACTCACTAGCTGTGAGTCGGTATGAGTTCCCTGTGGCTGCTGTAACAAATGACCACAAGTCAAATAGCTTAAAACAGCATAAACTTCCTTCCTCACAGTCCTGGAGGTCAGAACTCGGAGATCATCTTACTTGGGAAAGCTCAAGGTGTGTGTGTCGAGGTGGGGAGGGGGCCTTTTCCTTCTGGACACCCCTGGGCAGAATCCCTTTATCTGTCTTGTCCAGATTCTCTGTGTCCCTTGGCTGGTGGCCTCATTCCCTGTCCTCAGAGTGTATCTCTCCAGCCTCTGCTTCTGCCACCACATCACGTGTGTGTGCCCAAGGCTGTGGGGTGAACACGGGGGGGGGGTCCTGCCTATGGGACATGAACCAAGGTCTGTGCACCCCAGGCTCACCAATGACAGGCCAAAGAAAAGATCCCACCTGTCGAGCTCAGTGAGTCAGCGAGTGAGTTCTCCTGGATTACCGACAGGGCCATGAATGACTCAAAGGCAGCTGCACCTAGTCATAGGTGACGACGCAAGCTGCATCCTTGGAGGCAGCTGCACTGGAGGGTCCCCTCTCCCCAGCAAGGCAATTGCTTTTATGACCTTAGGAAGGCGCCTTGTAAGTTTCCTTAGTTTTCTACTGCAGACATACTTCAGACACATGTGCTGCCTTGTGCATTTGGCTTACATGGGACCTGGAGAATCGAACCTGAGTCCTTAGGCTTCACGGGCATGTGCCTTAACCGCTAAGCCATGTCTCCATCCCAGCAGGGAGTGTTTTAATTTGGAGGAGATAGGTAGTGAAGCTCAATGCCTGGGTAAGAAGGAGATACTTACACAGACTGTGACATGCATCCTGGCCAGGGGCAGGGAGAGCCATTCCGGGGCTGCTCCGAAGGGTACACAGGTTAGAGCCAGCCCTGGAACAGTGTCCTCAGTGCCTGGACAAGGTCAGGTTGAGGCCAGAGAAAGCCTCCATGCTCAGGCATAGAGCCCTAGGAGGGGTGCGACCCCATCGTAACCCTGTCCACACTTGGAACCGCGGCTCCTGCCCCAGAGCTGGGAGGACACACCCTGTGTGTTGAGCAGGATGGGGAGCTCTGATCACGGCTGTATGAGTTTGACTTCTCTGGGGGTGGGGTAGGGTGGCTAGGGGAGCCCGCAGTTGTGATGTTTGGCGATTGCTCTGGTAGCTTCAAACCACCAGCAGGACAGAGGTGAGCAGCGTGCAGGTCTGGGGAAGCATGCCCTACGAGTCTGCCTACTGTGCAGCTGCAGACAAGAGACCGAGGTTCAGAGAAATCATGACGCTTGTCCATGGTCCACAGCCAGGAAGTGCCAAGCTGGGCCTCAAGGCCTGAAGGGACCCAGGAACTGTGGGAGCCGCTGGTTCTTTGCGGGCATCTGGGGTGAGGAGTTCTCTTCCCATCCCCTGCTGGCACGGAAAGGCTCCAGGCCACAGCTCACCTGGAGGACCCTGCATATACTCTGGGCCAAGGATAAGGTCCAAGGGGAGCAGCAGCATCACAGGCAGCTGGATGACAGGCTTAGAATCTTCTAGAAACACCATACTCTCAGGTTGAAACCCAGGACCCGACTTCTCCTAGCCAAGCCTCCAGGTGGCCTTGGGCAGGGGTAGCAGTCACCATGCCGGCTGGCCAGAAGAGCTAATGCTGGGCCGTCTTCCCTAAGGGTTTCCTGTCCTGGTCACCACCCTGCTGACCTGTGCTGGCCCCAGAGCCCAGATGTGTCTGTGAGGAGCAAGGAGTAGTGGACTGTGAAATAAACCTTCCCCCCTCCTGTAGAGTTGCAAGCACACTTCTGGGTTGTTTTCTCCAGGATGGGTACATGTCAGATGAAGGATTTCACAGAGAGAACAGGGCTGGAGAGATGGCTCAGGGGTTAAAACACTTGCTTGCAAAGCTTGATGGCCTGGGTTTGATTCCTCAGTACCCATGTAAAGCCAAATGCCTAACACGGTGCATATGTCTGGAGTTCATTTGCAGTGGCAGGTGGTCCTGGCATGCCCATTCCCTCTCTCTTAATAGTAGTAGTAGTAGTAATAATAATAGTAAATGATGATGCCAGTCTCTTCTGTGTGGCAGTGGACATTTCTGGTCCTTGCCCATCTCCCCTTGGTTTGCCAGAGCCTTGTCCAGCAGACAGCATACGCTTGGCAAATGTTCAATAGCTACATGAGCAAACCCATAGGTGTCCTCACCTTTATTTTCTATTTTATAAATTAATATTTTATTGTTATTTATTTGACAGACAGAAAGAGGGGGAAAGAGAGAGAGAGTGGGTGCGCCAGGGCCTCCAGCCACTGCAGTTGAACTCCAGACACATGCGCCCCCTTGTGCATCTGGATAACGTGGGTCCTGGGGAATCAAACCAAGGTCCTTTGGCTTTGCAGGCAAACGCCTTAACTGCTAAGCCATCCCTCCAGCCCATCACCTTGGTTTTCTGAATCCCTTTCCTTGTACTCAGGGTCCTTGTTGTAGCTCCCCCTCCTGTGCTGAGGATATGCAGGAATTGATACAGACAAGAGAGGGAAGGACTAGTGATACAGGACAGGAAGATGCTAAGAAGGTGTGCTGTTCAGCCAGCTGCCAGGTGGCCAGTGCTAGAATCTCTCTGGAGCCTGCTGTGGAGGAGGGCTCTGGGTGATTTATGCCCTAGTCCTGTAGATTGTTGTCAGCCAAAGTCCCATGGGAAATTCAAACCAGGCACTTTGGGGACCACATGCTTGTGGATGTCTTGGTCCATTTGTGCTGCTGTAACATATATATTTGAGAAAGAGAGAGAGAAAGAGACAAAGAGAATGAGTCCAGCCCACAAATGACAAACCTAGTCCTTGCTATTTTGGAGTCTGGGAAGTCCAAGGTCCAGGCTCTGGTGGTATGGTACCTGGTGAGGGCTTCTTCCAAGATGGCACCAGGCGGCTGCATCCTCTTGAGCAGTGAACACTTACCATCACATGGAGGAAGGTGGAAGGGGGGGGACCCAGTCACTCAGCCTTTTTGGAAAGCCCTAATCTCTGCTGTGAGGTCTCACCTTCTCCAGGTCCTGCCTCTGATGAGCTTTCAACATCTGGATTTGGGGGCTGTTTGGACCACAGCATGCCCAGGGGCAGCCGTGGAGATGCAGGTGTGACTGCTGGGAGTCAAGTTGGTGTGTCTAGAAGGGATGGGCTCTGCAGGGACACAGACGGTCATAGACAGGCTCTACTTCAGTTGTCAACAGAGGTCATTCACCCCAAGCTGTTAGCCCTGTGGAGTCTGGGCCTGCCTGATGTGCCCACACACCACACAGATACTTTGCTGTGGAGTGTCCCCATCAATTTGGCCTTCTGAAGACATTCCCACAGCTCACAGAACCTGTCACCATTTGGTACTGCCCAATAGCATAGTCTTGTTTCCCCTCTGGGCTCAGTGGGATTCTCTATAGGAGGCAGAGCCAGGACGCCTCTGCCCGAGCTGCCCTTGAGGAGAGGGGGTGTGAACCCCGTGTGGCGGGATGCCTGAGGCCTGGCTGCCTGCGGGAGAAGGAAGGGACTGCACATACAGAAGTGAGAGCAGAAAGGACTTTGTGGCACCTGACACCTGCTGTCAGGGACTACCTTCGATCCTCTGAGCATCCTGGCTGGCTGGATTCCATGACAATGGCTCTCAGGCAGGCCCCCTGTGTCTGCTCACTCCTGGGATCTTACCCCCCCCCCCCCCGCCACCTTCCCACCAGCAGAGCCTTGCTGATCCCCAGTTCCTACCAGGGTGGGATGTGGAGCTCTGCCACATGCATTCTCCGCTCCATCCTGCAGAGGTCAGTCCCATGCAGAGCTGTGAGGGCCACACAAGTTGTCCTCTGTTGGGTCTCAGGCATGTCACCCCACCTGTCACCCCCATGTCTCTCTTTTGTTTTTTCTGAGGTAGGGCTTCACTCTGGCCCAGGATGACCTGGAATTCACTATGTAGTCTCAGAGTGGCCTCGAACTCAGAGCGATCCTCCTACCTCTGCCTCCCGAGTGCTGGGATTAAAGGGGTGCGCCACCACGCCTGGCTCCCCCTGCGTCTCCACCCATTCATGGTTTTTTATGCCCAGTTGAGGTCAGGTGACACTGCAGCCGCCGGGTGGGTGTGGCAGGGGTGATGGAGAACCTGAAACTCCCTGGCCTTGGCTCTCCAGCATAGGAGCCTCCAATAAAAATAGCTGGTGATTAAGAGCTCGGTGTGGGTCAGAGCTGGCTGCCCACGGAGCTGAATGGGGGCCGGAGGAGAAGACACTGCCTCACCTTCCCCCAGCAGTCCTGTCTGAGGCCTGTGCTGTCCTTTTCCAGGTCGGGTTTCATCATGACCCAAAGGACTTTCCCCCCTTCATGACCTGGTCCTCACCTACGTCACAAACCCATTCTTGCTGGGATTTCCAAGGATATCAATGGGCAGTTCCCTCCCACGAGGACACTAGACTCACCCTGATTCTTGTCCAGGACTTCCCAGTCATCCATGATGCCCACATTACCATTTTATCCAAATTCAAGCGTTTTTTTTTTTTTTTTTTAATGACATCTTGAGATTGCAATATGTTGGGAACACTGATGGGAACTAAACCTGAAGCTTTGCTGTCCCTGGGGTCAGCCGTGTTATCTGACCTTGCTGCATGTCAGCCGCTAGGGTGATTGTCCACGCTGAGTGGGGGTGGGGCAGCTGGGGTGGTTTTGTATAGATGTTGCAGAACACAGATCCTGACACTTGTGAGGCTCAAAGCAGAGCTTCTGTGATTTGAACTGAGCTGGACTGGTTCAGGAAGAGGCTGAGGACTCCGCTTGCTCCTTGGGAGAGAGATCAGGTGACCTAGGTAAAGACACACAGCTGGGGCATGAGGAGTCAGCATTGAAATTCAAGTTTCTTTATTTTATCTATTTGCCAGAGAGAGAGACAACGAGAAAGAGAGAGAGAGAGAGATTGGAAAAGAATGGGTGCACCAGGGCCTCTAGCCACTGCAAATGAACTCCAGATGCATGAACCACCTTGTGCATCTGGTTTTATGTGGGTACTGGGGAACCAAACCAGGGCCCTTAGGCATTACAGATAAGCACCTTAACCACTGAGCCATCTCTCCAGCCCCTCCTTGAAATATTTATATTTGTTGTGTGTATATGTGTATGTCATATGTGTGGTGTGATATATAAACATAGATGTGCCCTTGACACCTCATGGGCTCACCTGTGGTGGCCAGAAGAGAACATCAGGTGACCCGCTCCATCGCTCTTCTGCCCATTCTTTTTCTTTATCTTTTTAATTTTTTTTTTTTTTTTGAGGTAGGGTCTCACTCTAGCTCAGGCTGACCTGGAATTCACTACATAGTCTCAGGCTGGCCTCTAACTCACGGTGATCCTCCTACCACTGCCTCCTGAGTTCTGGGATTAAAGGAGTGCGCCACCACACCCAGCATCTTCTGCCCATTCTTATTTGAGCACGAGGCTATTTCTGACACCAGACCTTTATGTGAGCCAGGTGAGTCCCTGGTCTCTGCTCCCCTTTGTAAGACTGGGGTTACAGGCATGTGTGGCCAGGCCCAGCTGTTTATGTGGGCTCTGGAGATTGAGGCCCAGGTGGTTTCAGGCCCTCATGCTTGCACAGTGCACTTAAACTGCTGAGCCATCTCTCCAGCCCTCTTGAAAGATTTTTAACTATTTTTGACAATTTCATATATGTATATAATTATTTTGATTGTGTAGATGCCCCATTACCTCTCATCCCCCTCCCACTCAGACTAAACCCCTTCTTCCCAACTAGTCCTTGTTTTCTGTTTTCAGTTCCTTCTTCCCTCTCCCTCCTTGCTTCTCGTCTTCCTTCTTCCTCCTCTTTCTCTCTTTCATCCCTGAAATTTTTTTTAAATTTATTTTTTGTAAGACAGACACACAGACAGAGACAGATAGAGAGAGAATGGGTGCACCAGGGCCTCCAATTGCTGCAAACGAACTCCAGACACATGCATCACCTTGTGCATCTGGCTTATGTGGGTCCTGGAGGAATCCAACCTAGGTCCTTTGGCTCTGCAGGTAAGGGCCTTAACCGCTAAGCCATCTCCCTAGCCCTGAAAAATTTTAAGATTTTATTTTTATTTATTAGAGGGAGGGGGGAGAATGGGCACACCAGGGCCTCTAGCTGCTTCAAATGAACTCTAGATGCATGTACCCCCATGTATATCTGGCTTACATGGGACCTGGAGAATTGAACCTGGGCCCTTAGGTTTCACAGGCATGCATCTCTCCAGCCCACCATGAAATATTTTTAATATTATTTATTTGTTTATTTGCAAGGAGAGCAAATGAGAATGGGCATGCCAGAGTCTCTTGCTACTGCAAATGAACTCCAGACACATGTGCTACTTTGTGTATCTGGCTGGCAGGCTTTGGAAGCAAGTGCCTTTAACCCCTAAGCCATCTTCCCAGTCCTTGACCCTGAATATTAGCAATGAAATAAAATACCTATGAAACATTCAATGGGTTCATATAATCAAAATCCAAGCTCTAATCCATTCAAGTTTAGAGACTTAGTGACCATGATCATGGGCTATCTCAGTCCATTGTGTCTTCTAGAGCAAAATATGATAGGCTGGGCTGGGGAAATGACTCAGTAATTAAAGGCATTTGCTTGCTAGCCTGCTGAACTGAGTTTGATTTTCATCACCTATGTAAAGCTGGACACAAGTGAAGCATGCGTCTGTGATCCCAATGTATGCCTATGGCCAGGGAGGCAGAGCCAGAGAATCCAGAAGCTCTCACACAGTGGCATAGCAAGAGAGACCCTGCCTCAAAAAAAGGTGGAGAGGGCTGGACAGATGGCTTACCAGTTAAGGCATTTGCTTGCAAAGTTTAAGAACCCGTGTTCAACTCTCCAGGTCCCACATAAGCCAGATACAGAAGGTAATGCAAGTGTGCAAGGTCCCATATAAGCACAAAGGTGGTGCATGTGTCTGGAGTTCAACTGCAGTAGCTGGAGGCCCTGGTGCACCAATTCTCTCTCTCATAAAAAAAATTACAGCCTGGCGTGGTGGTGCATGCCTTTAATCCCAGCACTCAGGAGGCAGAGATAGGAGGATCGCCATGAGTTCGAGGCCACCCTGGAACTATATAGTGAATTCCAGGCCAGCCTGAGCTAGAGTGAGACCCTACCTCAAAAAAAAAAAAAAAAAAAAAAAAAGGTGGAGGGGGAGAACAAACATTCCAAGGTTGTCCTCTGACCTCTACATGCTTGCATATTGGTAGCACATATGTGCCCATGCACACATACATATGCCCACATGAGTTAATAAGTGAAAATATCACAGACTGATTAACTTGTATATGACAGAACTGTACAGCCTACAGTTCTGAGCCTGGGAAGTGCAAGACCAGAATGGCAGCAGATTCCAGGTGTGGTGAGGGCTAGTTCCTGGTCCATAGAAAGCCCTTCTTAGTTCTCACATGGTGGAAGAGGCAAAGGCACTTCTTGGTCCCCTGCAAGGTCCCTTTCCAGAGTCCTTGGCTAATACCCTGTGTTGGTGATCAGGCATCAACACGGGAATCTGGGGAGACACGCATCCACGTGTCACCTGGGCTCCAGCACAGACCTCCTGGCTGGGGTTCCAGCCCCACCAGTGAACAGTTAGATGACTGCGTGCAAGTATCCTGTCCCTGTCCTCAGTTTCCCCATCGGTAACTAGAGACCCTCCTCCCACTGGGCTGTGAGCAGTTGACCAAGTGATGCTCCTGGGTCCCTGGGCACAGCTACTGGCATGTGGAAATGCCTGCCCCCTGGTGTCAGTAGGTGGTGGCAGATGTGGCCAGGCCCTGAGGATGAACTAGACAAGAAAAAGGGGGCAGGTGAGAAGGCCACAGAGGGAGGGCAAGAGAAACTGAGGAGAGGAGGAAAAGAGGGTCTGGAAGGTTCTAGCTGGAGCAGGAGGTATCAGAGGATGACAGGTTTGTAGAACTGTGTCCCCTGGCTACCAACAGTGTCCCTAGAATGTCTGGGAGGAGTGTCCCAAGAGCCACCTGGGCCACCAAGGAGCCCACATTTTTGCCACAAAAAGCATCCTTAAGGAGGCAGAGGTGGGGTATCAGAGTTGTGGACATTCCCACAGGAACCCTCGCCCTCCCACCCAAACGTTGACCCAGGAAGAACGTGACCCTTCATCACTTCCAGGCATGGAGCAAGGTCCCGTTCCTGTATACCCACCCAAGGCCGGATGGGCACCGGCAGTGGCAGCTGAGTGGATGAGAACATGGGCTCTAACCCCAGTGCTTCCACTGAGCGTCTCTATGACCCCAGGGAAGTGACCTTGGTTCTCTGTGCCCAGACATCACTTGGTTGCTAGTAGCAGCCTCAGCACCGGAGGGCAGTCAGCTCAGAGATTTGGCAGGATGAGGCTTGTGGGGCTGGCACCCGAGAACACTTCTCTCCTCTGGCTGGTCCTTGGTCATCCTGAGAATTGTTCTGAGGCAGCGTTGTTCACCGCTGACTCCTCTGGTGCCTGAAACCGAGCCCAGCACGTAGCAAGTGCTTACTAAGTAATGGATGAATGAGTGCCTATGCGGGTGGCAGAATGACTCTTCCAAAGGAAGAAAAAGAAGAAACTAAAGAAAGACACTGGCCAACGTGTGGGTGATTATCTGCACATAAGCTGCATCACCACCCCATCTTTGCACAACCCCATGCCCTGAGTCCACCGGGAGCCCCGGATCTGCGTCGCCGTCCCAGGGTGGGCCTCTCTGCACCTGCTCTCAGCTGCACAGTGACCTGATGGGTATTTGCAGAAGCCGTAGCTAATTCCATTGTCTCGCTGTAGCACCCGCGGTGTGGACAGCCTGCCTCGGCTTGGGTGGGCTACAGGACATGTCAGTCCCCTTGACATAAGTGACAGGAAGGGTGAGGTGCTTCTTAGCTCTGGCTCGTTTCTCCACCTGTCCCCGAGGGACTCGAGGGTGCCCATGCAAAGGTGATGTCTTTGGACTCCGATGCCTGTCTGGATATTGTTGTTCGGGATGAAAGCCAAATGTCTTGGGACTGGCAATAGTAGGAGCGTCTCCCGATCTGTGAAATGGGGTGGCCCACCACCCGGGATGGCTGGGACCCTGCGCTGAGGACGTCTTCCGTCCGTGTCGGCGCTCAGGAGTGGGATCTCTACGCAAGTGCAACTGGTGATGTTCGCTGACCGAGCCCACGCCCTTGCCCACTCCCTGGGCTGCGAGCCCCGGGCTCGCTCCTCTGGTGCCCCTCTCCACCGGGGCTGCGGAGTTGGGACCGGTTCAGTCTGCACCGCCTGGCGGGGGGTTCCAGGCACCACGCGGGGCGTGTCGTGAGCGCGCGCTCAATGAAAACGACTTTTATGGTCACGGTGGGGGAACCCAGAGCGCCCCGCTCGCTCGCTCGCGCGGACTCAGGACGCGTAGTCCCCCAGCGCCACCCAGGGCCCGACGAGTGGGCGGGGCCTGAAACGGCGGGGCGGGGACTGCACCTCGTGGACCAATCGACGCCGTCGGGGTCTGGGGGCGTGGCCCAAGGGGTTTCAGAGCAACCTACAAGAGGCGGCGCGCTGGGTCCCGGGACCACTCGCCTGGTCCGGCGTCTGCAGGGTCCTAGCTCCGCTGGTCACACGCCCAGCCCGTGCTGCCCAGGTGGTGATCAGACCGCTCCGCGGAGGTAAGTGGGACCTAGATTCCCTTTCTTTCTTTCTTTTTTTGAGACAAGGGCTTGCCTTGAACTCGGAGCAATCCTCCTGCCTCAGCCTCCTGAGTCCTGGGATTGTAGGCGTGCGCCACCAAGCCTGAAGCATCCCCTTCCTTTTGCCAACTGTGGTCCGCTGTCCCTGATGTCCGAGGGGCTCAAGTGACCAGGGCAGACGCCAGTCTCAGAGCTGTGTGCCGGTGCTCTGCTGAGCTCCTACCTACGGCTCAGAAACTTGCTTTGTGGCGCGCAAAATCCCCTTTCATCCGAAGAAACTGAGGCACATTTACGACGTATTTGCCCAGGACTGACTCACAGCTCAGAAGCCAAGGAGCTGGGACTCAAAGACTGTCTGGGTTCCCTGGAGGAGAACCCTCTTCCTTCCTTGTGCAATCTCCAACTGTTTGTGGCGGTCCTGTGTTCTCAGTGGGCGTATGTAATTGGAAAGCTGACAGCATGGGTGTGTTAGAAAGTGTTTTACTCAGTGTGGGGGGGCCCAGATGATCATAGTGGCAGGTGCCTTTCGCCCCCACTGGTATAGGGCCACGCCCCTTTTCAGTTCATTCTTAACCCTGCCAGGTGGCCTCCTTCCCTTATTTCATATGAAGACACTGAGGGGTCAGAGAGGTGAAGTGAGCTGTCCAGGCAGAGCAAGGACCGGAACCCAGCTGCGCCTCCTCCAAAGCTTCAGATGATGTGTCCAGGCATAGCGTGGGCTGGCCTCAAACTAATAGTCCAGGGAATGTTTCAGGGAGCATATTCCTGGCTCTTCAGCCAGAGTGAGCATCTGAATAACTCCTCCTGTGGAGAATGGGCCTGGGGACTGGGGAGGTCGTCTGCCTCCAATGGAGAGAGCCAAGGCTGGCCCTTTGTGGCATGCAGACCCAGCAACTCCCTTGCCAAGGGCTGGGCTGGCGAGCAAGCCAACCAGGAGGGCTTGTGGCATCATTCAGCCAAAAGGTGAATTGCTTGTGCAACTAAGAGAATCATCTAAGCAGTGGTATAATTCCGGGCTCTTGCCACAACCAAGAGTGGATTGTGAATTTCCACTGAGAGCTCTCAGACCTTGCCCGGGTGGATTAGGGTGAGCCTACCTTCCCCATGTAGGGTCTGGAGTTTGACAGTTTTGTAGACAAGATGGGTCATGCCCCCAGCCCTAAGTAGCCAAGAAGGGCATGCTAGCTGCACTGCCTGCATCTGATACTCTGCATCCACCCGCACCTGCCCACCCTGGGATGCTGATATGGGTACAAGACCATTTCACAGCATAGAGTACTGAGGTCCAGCTCGGGGAGTGCATTATCAAGATGTTCTGGCTGAGGTGAGATACCATCAGCTCAGCTGTGATGGTCCTGATAGGAAGGAAGATGTTCTGAAGAGACACTTGTGCCCTCCCTTTGCTTACCAACCAAACTATTGAAACACTGAACCCCGAGGTATTGGAATTTCCCCAGGAATCACACGCTGGGAAAAGAAGGCTGAAGCCTGGTGCCAGCCTAAGGAGGAGCTTGCCCCAAGGAAGATTTGAGGACCTTGCAGGAGAGGCTGGAGTAGTGATGGCGGGAATGTCATCTTGACTGGAGCTGCCTCACTAAGCAGGCCTCTTGTTTCCTATTTACACCTCATGTCAGGACCCTGAATGCTGACTGCACGGCTCACTTTGTTTTTCCTCCCAATGTGGCCACATTGAATAGATTCCCCTTTTCTGCTTTCTCTCTCTCTCTCTCTCTCTCTCTCTCTCTCTTTCTTTCTTTCTTTCTTTCTTTCTTTCTTTCTTTCTTTCTTTCTTTCTTTCCATGGATGGTACATGTATGCCACCCATGCAAGTGCACGCAGAGGCCAGAGGAGAATGCCGGCTGTTCTTTCTTACCACCCATCCTCACTTCCTTTAGACAGGTCTCTCTCTCAACCAGAGCTGTTGTCGTCAGAAAGCTCCAGCCTCCTTCTCTCCAGCTCTGCTTTTTTTTTTTTCCCCCTACTATTAATTTGGCTCTTTTAATTGGTTTATTGAAGACGGGTGGCTAAGCTTGGTTTGTTAGGACTGCCAGCACTCAGGCTTTGGCCCTAAGTCCAGTAACACAGTTCAGACCCTGCAGTCTTGATCTCTGGTTCCTGCCTCTTTGAAAATCCTTCTCTGTCCACTGCTAATTCTGCCTTTGAACCTGACCTTCGCAGGAGTGTCGTATCTGAAGGGCTCTTGGAAAACAGCTGGATGGGGCTCCCAGGGAGGAGAAAAAGAATCTCACCAAGGCCTAAGAGTAGGAATCATAACAATGACAGTAATGCTAGCGGCTGACACCTCCCTGGCACATCTCACAGGCCAGACGTGCCCAGGGTTCCCATGAATGGTGTCACTGACTGCCCTGCGCAGTGATGTGACTGGCTGTCCTGTGAGGTGGTTCGAGTCATCAACAGCACCACTCAGAATGCACCCCAGCTGGGCCCTGCCTCAGGTATGGAGGAAGGTGCTCTACCACATAACTGTCAGAGTATACCGTACAAGGCTTCTCATGCCACTTGGGCCCAGGAATCCTGGTGCCTTGTCCCAGGTGGGGGTCAGGTGGGAAGGAGTTCTGTAGCAGGTAGCTGTTTCTGCCCTGAGGGCTGTGCCTGGAGATGCAAGTCCTGGAGGCCTCCCTCCGTACTGGAAGGGAGGCCAGGCTTGTGTGTGGGGGTGGGCGGGTGCCTAGAGCAAGGAAGAACGTGAGGCACTTCAAAGCCCCTGCACATTACCCCTGAAGATGCCAAGTTGGATAGCTGGTCTTGCATGCATGGCGTTCCAGATAGTTGGAGGCAGGACCCCCCCCCCCAGCACAGACTCCCTTGGCCTTTTGGGAGCTAGTTCGCCAGTCTTCTCTGTCACCAGTGTAATTTGTGCGCAGGGGAGGTGCCTCTGTGTCTGCTGCTCTGTGCACAGGAGGCTTTTTAATTTTTTTTTTTTTATTTTTGCAAACTCACTGGTTTTGATCAATCCCAGATGTGCAGAGCCAGCGTCAGTCAAAGGGCCTGACAGCTTGTCAAAAGGGAAAACCACTGAGCAGCTCGAGTTTATCCTTGTGCTTTGTCTCCAGTTCCCTGAGCTCAAGAGATTCTCATGGGCTGGGGGTGCCCCTGCCACCCCCCAAGGGAGCACACTGTTTAGAGCACACAAAGCCAGGCACATGGCATGTGTGTTGGGGGAGGGACAGAGCACTCAGGACTGGTCGTGTTTTCTTTTTCCTTGACAAAAAAGTATTGTAAAATGCATTTATAAAACATTATAAATATGTAAGATACATCATATATATTTATATCTTTTGTACACATAAGATTCACCCTCCAGGGGCATTTAATATATGTGCAGTGCTATATGGCTTTTGCCACAATCTAATTCCAGAACATTCTCATCTCATGAGGAAACCTGGTATCCATGAGCAGTTGTGTCCGTGTCCCTCCCCCAGTCTCGGTGGCCACCAATCTAGTTTGTCTCGGTGGATTTGCTTATTCTGGGCATTTCACACTGATGGAATCATGCATGTGGGCTTCGTCTGATGTGTTCATGTAGAGCCACGCTTTCCATGCCTGTCTGCTGTGTAGTACATACCTGAACTTTTCTTTTTTTATTATTTCTCTTTTCCATTAGCATGCCAAGTGTTGGCTTCATGGTGACATTTTTTTATTTTAATTTTTTATTGACAACTTCCATAATTGTAAACAATATCCCATGGTAATGCCTACCCTCCCCCCACTTTCCCCTTTGAAACTCCACTCTCCATCGTATGCCCTCCCCCTTTCAATCAGTTTCTCTTTTATTTTGATGTCATGATCTTTTCCTCCTTTTGTGATGGTCTTGTGTAGGTAGTGTCAGGCAGTATGAGGTCATGGCTATCCAGGCCATTTTATGTCTGGAGGAGCACGTTGTAAGGAGTCCTATCCTTCCTTTGGCTCTGACATTCTTTCTCCCACATGGTGACATGTTTATGCACATATGTCGTTATACTTTGGTCTTATTCATCACCCTCCACACTGCTGTCCCTTTGCTCTTTCTGATTCCCTATTGCTGGTCACTGTTCTTCCTTCTCCCCAGTAGTCCTCCCTCTGGTTTGATGTCACATCATATCAGAACTTGTGTTTGTGTATCCTGCTTAGGTATGTGTGTGTGGGGGGGGGTGTGCCTGTGTGTGCAAAGGCACATGTGTGCATGTGCGTGTGGAGGTCAGAGATTAATGTTGGGGTCTTCTTGCCTCACTAGCCCCCTTACCGAGACAGGTTCTCTGGCTGAGTCAAGAGCTCACTGATGGAGCTGGCCAGCGAGCCCCAGGGATGCCCTCTTTGCCTCCCCAGAGCTGGGATTGCAGGTATGCACCATGGCCCTTGGCATTTCATGTGGGTTCTGGGATCCAAACTCAAGTCCTCATGCTAGTGTGGGAAGCACCTTACCTACTGAGCATCTCCCCAGCCCAGAACTTGCTTTTGCTATTCTTCCTTTTCTTTCCCTTTCCCTTCCCCCCTCTTTCTCCTCCTCCTCCTTCTTGGCCCTTCACTTCTTTTGTATGACAGAACCCTCTCCCATCATATAAGTAAAACACATTTGGAGGGTCCTGGGGTTGAACCCAGAGCCTTACGCACACTGGACAAGTGCTCTGGTATTAAGCCATCCCCCAGCCCAGTTTTGTCAGCCCATACTTCCATGCATGTCCCACTCTGGCTGTGGGAAAGCTGAGCAGGAGGTTCTGTGGGTGTGTTTTCATCCTCTGGGGTGCACACCTCAAAGGAAGGCTGGGTCATATGACACAGTGTTGAGCACACTGCGCAGCCAGAACCATGTGCTCTCCTCAGACTGTGCTCAGGTCCTGCACCCTGCACGCGGCAACCTTGTCATCTGGTGTTCTGTGGGCAGCGATGACGTCCCGCTCTGAGTCACAGTACCAGCTGGCTGAGAATCCAGTCTGAGATGTTGCCCTGGGGAGCCCTACTCTGCCCCCTGCTTGCAACTGCAGTACTCTGGGACAGACCCCCCCCCCCCCGCAGGCTGTGGGGACCCGATGATCCAGCCAGAGGGAGAATTGTCTTGATGTCTCCAGTGCTGCGTCAGCTAAGACAAAATCCACAGAATCAGAGACGGGAAAAGCCTAATGAAGGATTTTGCAACTCTTGGCCCATCATATTAAAAATATTATAAATTATGAAACCCCATGTTTCCAATCCTAATTTCTTTTTTTTTTTTTTTCGAGGTAAGGTCTCACTCTAGCCCAGGCTGACCTGGAATTCACTATGGAGTCTCAGGGTGGCCTCGAACTCATGGCGATCCTCCTACCTCTGCCTCCCGAGTGCTGGGATTAAAGGCGTGCAATCCTAATTTCTGGAACGTGTCATATTTTGAGTGCAGAGTAGCAACATTCCAGAAGGGGGAACAATCATGCGCCCATGTTGCCTGTGGTCCAGTGATCCTTGAGCTCACCCTCCCCCCCAAATTCTTTTGCACAAGAAAAGCCATTTGGTGCCTAGGACAGGAGCTGGCTTCAAGCCTGGTATCTTCTGACTGTCAATAGGGCCTAGGACTCCAGAGAAAAGAGGCTGTGTTTCGAGGGAAGGGAAGAGGAGAGCGAACCCAAGGGGGAGTGCACCTGTGTGCACAGGCCTAGAGGTGAGGAGCGCCCAGAGTAAAGGGTCAGGCTCAGGATAGCAGGGTCTGCCCTGACAGGCATAGGCCAGGCCACTAAGCAGGCCCAACTTAGGGATGGGTCACATGGGACAAAAAAATGGTAGCATTTGCCCTTGTGGACTATAAACTCTGGAATAATCTGTGTCCCCAAAGTAGGGGTAGCCCAGACAGAGTGGAAGGAGGGGCTATAGGACTGAACAGGTGCTCATAGCAGCAACTCCCTGAATCCAAGAACTGTACTTAGGGGGTCTCTGTCAGCCCCTCTGCTTACGTGGAAGAGAGGTGAAAGTCTCAGGTAAGGCCATCTGGTCTTAACACCCTTCTGTACCCTGATCTCTCTTTACAACAAAGAGTGCACCCTCTACCACAGAGCCTGTGTGGCACCCAGCTGCGGGTGGTGACTTTGCTCAATTTGAATGTTGTCTGAGTTTGTTCCAGCTTCCCCTTCCTGGAAGAAGTGCAGGTTGTTTGTGAGTGTCAGGGATGAAAAGTGACTTTAAAAGATAAATTTCTTGCTGGACATAGTGGCGCGTGCTTTTGATCCCAGCGCTCAGAAGGCTGAGGTAGGAGGATTGTCATGGGTTCAAGGACTGCCTGGAGCTACAAAGTGAGTTCCAGGTCAGCCTGGGCAGGAGTGAGACCCTACCTTGGAAAAAGCAAGGCAAAGCAAAACAAAACAAAATTCCCCCCAGACAAAAAAACGTCTTGGAACCTCAAAAGCAAACCAATCTAACCTGAACCCTGAGCTGAATCCTAGTGCAATAGGATGCAGTAGGCAAGACTTGGGAAGGGTTGGGTTTGGGACCACTGGGTCAAGGTCTGTGAGGATCTAGAGTAGTGGAAGTTAAAGTAGGGTTCCCAGACCAGTAGCAGAGCCTCAGTAGAATACAGATGTTCAGCCCCACTCCAGGTCTCTTTAAATCAGTCTATGGGGGTGAAGCTGGCATGGTTTCATGGTTTGAACTCCTGATCCTCCTGCCTTTACCTTCCAAGTGTTGGAATTTCAGGCTAGCCTTGAACTTGTCAGTCCTCCTGCCTCAACCTCTGGAGTGATGGGATTACAGGAGTGAGCCACTTTGCCTGGCTGAGCCATCTGTTCTAAGGGGTACCCAGTAGTTTCTGATCAGGCTGAGCTGGGAGACCCACTGTTTTAGAAAGCTGATGAGTTACCCTTGGCCCTGGCCAAGATGGGGTGCAGAGGGGCTGCTCACAGCAAAGGTGGAACTGCACAGATGATTCTGGTCATAGGGTTGGCGGAGTGTAGTGCTTGATTACTAAAACGCCCCCTGAAGCCCCTGATCAATGAGGCCCCTTCAGAGCAAGTTGTTGGAGCTCAGTAACACAGTCCATGCTTTGCATGTGTGAGGCCCTGGGCTCAGTCTCCCAGCACCAAAAAAACAAACAAACCAAACCAAAGATGAAGCTGTTGGCGTATTTCTGAGTCTTCCTGGGGAATCATGCCCAGGCGGGTAGCATGCCATGCAGAGGGCTGTGATACCTCATGCTCTGGAGCCTGCGCTCGTGCCCTAAGGATCATGGCATTCAGAGCACAAGCAGTGGCCCCGAGAGCTGGGGTGCCCTACCTGGTGCATCTGCACATATACCTCAGAGCCAGTCCTCCATGGTCCAGCGCACACATCAGGAGCTACGTCTCACCTTCCCCCAGCAGCTCCCAGCACAGCCGGCGGGCTATCCTCTTCCATGGCTGAGCGCACTGTTTATTTCTAGGACCTTGGCGGCCTGGCCAGCACCAAGCAGATATTTTCAGCAGGGCCTTGGCAACACGAGATGCAGGGCCTTGCCAGCCAGGGGGATGAACCCGGCCCTGTCTGGGATTGGCTGGGAGAGGCCCCAGCGTCTGCTTGGCTGAGCCTTATCTGGGCTCCTCCTGGTTTACTTTGTAGGGTTGTCAGGGCCAGGTCTGGGACCTGTCTAAGCCCCAGGCTCCTGCATACTTCTAGAGTTCTCTGCGCAGCCATTCATGCTTCTCGTAATCCATCTTTCAAACAGTCTGAGCAATTTCAAACTTCAAAAAAAAAAAAAATCCCTTAGATTTTATTGAAGTCCAGCATCCAGGAGGAGACACTATCACTCATGCTGTCAGGTAGATTTCCTCTGAGGTAAAGCTGCAGGGGCCAGACAGCCCTCAGAACCCCTTGGGTCCTCCTATGGCCCCACACTCCCAGGGTAACTGTTTCCTGACGTCTGAGGGCACAGGCTGGGTTTGAACGTCACGTATGGGAGCTGTGCGTGTTTAATCATCTCAGTTTGACTGGTTTGGCTCAGCAAGCTGAAAATGTTCCACACAGACAGCCTGCAGTATGTAAGTCGGACCTCGTCCGCCCATCGGCTTACTTCCCGCTGAGGCCATTGGAGAGAAAGCAAAACTCATGCTGCCTTCGAGGCCTCACGCTACCTGGTCTTGGCCGTCCCTATGATCCATTCCTCTCTACTGGGTTTGTGCTTAGCCTTGGTCACACCTAGACTGCCACCACCTTCAAGCCTTTGTTCTTGAAGTACTGGCTGCCTGGAGGTCAGATCTCACTCAGTAGCCCCTGCCGTCCCACCCTGACCACGGGCCACAGCACAGGTCCTTTCGCAGCTCAGCCCACTGTACCGTGTGCCATCATCACTTCCTCCCCTGGGAGGCTGTGTGCAGAACCCAGAACTCCCCAGGGCTTGCCTGGGGCTTTTCAGATGCGGAAGCCTGTGGAGGGAGACTCCACAGCTGGGTCCTTGCTGTGCCTGGCCAGACCGCCTGCCCCAGGGAAAGCCTGAGCAGGCCTCCCAGCGCAGGGGACAGCTGATAGCCTGAATTCATCCAGGAAGAGAAGTGAAAGAGGGCGCTGGAGGGATGGCTCCCTGGTTAAAGTCATTTTCTAGAGACCTGACCCAAGAAGCACTGCTTCCTGTGGTTTTTGCACTTGCCCTGAGCCAGCCCTGTTGTGTCCATGAGGATCAGAAGCATGGAGAGGCGATGACCCTCCAGGCAACCCTTAGCTCTGGGGGTGATTGGAATTTGAACCTAGGCCCGACCTCTGGCCATGCATCCATGCTGCCTCTGCCAGGGGAAACCTCCACACATCAGCAAGAATGGGATCAGGCCCAGGAGTTATACACTGGGAATCTTAAGAATTTATCAGGGCTGGGAAGATGGCTCCGTGGATAAAACATCTGCCATGAAACTCTGACTCTCTGAGTTTGGATCCCCGGGTCCTTTCCCCCACATAACACCACATAAAAGCCAAAAGCCGTGGTATGTATGTGTGTGTCTGCACACATACACACCAAATTAATTAATTAAATATAAGCTGAGCATGGTGGTGCACGTCTTTAATCCCAGCACTGGGGAGGCAGAGGTAGGAGGATTGCCATGAGTTCAAGGCCACACTGAGACTACATAGTAAATTCTCCATCAGCCTGGGTTAGAAAAATAAATATATTACTTTATTACCCAGACACTTAAAGTAGTTTCTTTCTTTCTTTTTTTTTTAAAAAAAATTTATTTATTTGATAAAGTGGGAGGCAGGGAGAGAGAGAGAATGGGTGCACCAGGGCCTCTAACCACTGCAAACAAACTCCAGACGCATGTGCCGCCTTGTGCATCTGGCTAACATGGGTCCTGGAGAATCGAATCTGGGTCCTTTGGCTTTTCAGGTGAATACCTTAACTGCTAAGCTATCTCTCCAGCCCTTAAAGTAGTTTCTTATATGTTATCTTGGCTCCCATGGACACCCTTGGCTTCCAGCTGTTTCCATAGATCATTTGTGGAATGAATGATTGCTCTCTTCTTGTTTAGACTTTGTATTTTTTCTCAGCATAGTATTAAGAACTGTTAACTGGGGGCTGGGGGACAGGAGAGTTGGTGCTTGCTTGAAAGTCCAGTGGGCAAGATAGCGACCGCCGTAGCTGCGCTGCAAATCCCGGGGAAAGAAAGGCAAGAAAAGTCCAGTGGCCTAGGTTTGATTTCTCAATATCCACATAAAGCCAGATGCACAAAGTGGCACATGTATCTGGAGTTCATTTGCAATGGCAAGAGGCCCGAGCACACCCATATTTTCTCTATGAAGTAAATAAATAAAAATATTTTAAGAAAATATTAACTGGGACAGGCATGGTGGTGCAGGCCTGTCATCTCAGCTACTTGGGAGGCTAAGGCAGGAGGATTGCAAGTTCAATACCAGCTTGGGCTAGAGTTAATTCCCAGCTAGCCTGGGCAACTTACTGAGCTTCTGTCTCAAAATTAAAAAAAATAAGTGCTGGAGAGATGGCTCAGTGGTTAAAGGCTCTTGCTTTCAAATCTGATGGTTTGGGTTCAATTCCCCATTACCCATGTAAAGCCAGATGCACAAAGTGACACATACATTTGAGGTTCACTTGCAGTGGCAAGAGGTCCTTATGCACTTTCATTCATTCATTTTCTCCCTCTCCCTCTTTCTTAAAAAATTTTTTTTAATTAAAAAAATAAAGTCAGGCATAGTGGCACATGCCTTTAATCCCAGTACTTGGTAGGTAGAGGTAGGAGGATCGCTGTGAGTTCAAGGCCACCCTGAGACTATATAGTGAATTCCAGGTCAGCCTGGGCTAGACTGAGACCCTTGAAAAACAAAAACAAAAACAAAGTTTTTTTTCAAATTAAAAAGTATAAAAGAGGGCTGGAGAGATGGCTTAGCAGTTAAGGCATTTGCCTAGAAGCCTAAGGACCCAGGTTCGATTCCCCAGTATCCACACAAGCCAGATGCACAAGGTGGCATGTGTGTCTGGAGTTCCTTTTCAGTGAAGGCCCTGGCACACCCATTCCTCTCTATACCTGCCTCCTTCCTTGTCACTTTCTCTTCTTCCCTCTCTCTCAAATAAATAAATAAAATATTAAACAAAGATAAAAGGAGGGCTCAGGGTAGAGTACTTGCCTAGCATGTTTCAAGGCCTTGAGTTCTAGCCCCAGTAATACACACATACACACACACACACACACACACACACACACTTGAGCTTTGCCTATTGCATTTGTTATACATCCAACCAGATTCCAGAAATCCCACAAAGCCCTCTTGCCAAGCAGGACATAGATGCAGACAACCTAGTGTCATCATGAGGCCAAGTGGACTGCCAGTCAGCTCTCGGCTGCATGGAGCCTGTGTGGTACAGAGTGGCTGGCAGAGACGAGCCAGCCTGCCGCCTCCCTTGGGTCTGGCCTCAATCCTGTCAAAAACCCATGGGATCCAGCAAGGAGGAGAGATGTCTGGTGCTCATCCCGAGTCAGTAACTGAACGTTCTGCCCTGGGATCAGCAGCAGAAATGCGCTGGGTGGGGGCATCCCTCCTCCCAGCCACACTTCATTCCTGGAATTTCTGGGTGGTTTGCGGGTATGACTCGGATCCGTCCTTGGCCTCTCAGACTGTGAGCTCTCCCTCGTTAGATCTGAGGAAGAGGAGAGGCAGGGGAGGCCCTTGGCCATTCGGGATCAGGGCACCTCTGCTAAATGTGTCACACTGATAGGGGGCAGTGGGGAAGAATGGCCCTGACTGCAAAGTTGCTGCGTGGGTGAGACAGAAGGGTGGGCCATCAGAGAGTGACAGATGCATCAATACTGTCCTCAGGTCTCCTCTACGACCCGTGAGCCTTGGTCTCCTCTGTGAGATAGGACAGCATTGTGGGCTGGGAGATGACTCCCTTGGGAAGGAACATGAGGACCTGAGTTTAGTCCACAGAGGGCAGATAAAATGCCAGACGTGGTGGTGTGAGATAGGGCTTATAAGGGAGACAAGTGAGGTGCCAAGAATGGAGAGAGCAGCAAGCTGCTGGGATGTCTTTACCCACCACGCGCTGGCCTGGTCATTGCTGGTCGTAAGTACTTGTCTAGGGGTAAAGCCCACATGGACTCAGCCAGCCAGCAGTGTGCTGGGATCGGCGCTTTGGCTCATGGGAGCTGATAGTTCAGTTTTCTGATAGGTCATGAACCAGATAACACAATCACCCTTAGCACCACATTGTGTCGACTAGCAAGAAAATAAGTCACATTTAAGCTGAGGGCAGTAACTCCTCGAGACACTGGAGGCCACTTCCTGATTGTGTACATTTTACTATCTCTGCCCCAGGACTGGCGGGCAGCTAGTGCATCTGCGCAATGGGCCATTGTGGTGCCCTTTCAAGAGACGTCATTTTTTTGTGACTTTACGTTGGTTGGTGGCTTGACACTAGCCACTATGAGAGTGTTGCCACCAAGGGAACAGGCAAGCAGTACATGGGGCAGACTTCCCACGTGCTGGGGAGGGGACTGCTGAGGGTTCCCAGCCCGCCGGAAGCTCCTGTAGCCCCTAGCCAGAGAGGTGCAGAGCGCAGGGTGCCACACCTCTGCTGGAGGGAACTCTGGCCTGGGGCACAGTAGGATGGAGCTTGCAGAACGGGGAAGAGCTTCATGCCCAAGGGACATCTGAACTGGGGGGTTGTCACCAGGCAAATGACAACACACATGCATATGGGTGACTCTTGACCAGGGGGGGACATCAGCCCTCTAGGCCTGATGTCCCAAACCTGCTTCCTCAGAAGGCTGGCCCATGTTCAAGGTGACACTGACAGTCTGCTTCAAGGGTCCAGGGCTCTTTATTCCTCCCACATGCCACATATCTAACAGAAAGTTTGTTTATGTACTTATTTATGCATGTGTGTATGTGTGTTTCTGTGTGTATAGGTGCACCCGCGTGTAAGAACAACCGTGGGTGTCATCTCAGGAATGCCGTCCACTTCTCTCTGAGACGAGGCCTCTCATTGGCTCTTCGGTTAGGCTAAGCCCCAGGGATCTGGTTGTCTCTGCGTCCCCAGAACTGGGATTGTAGTTAGTGTGTGCCACCTGGAACTTGACAGTCATCCTGGGTGTCAAACACAGGCCCTCATGGTTGCAAGGCAGACACTGGCAATCTGTCTCCACCTCCTGCAGGCTGGGATTGCAAGTGGCCTCCAGGCAAGTTGGTATTTACATGGGTGCTGGGGATCTGAACTCTGGCCCTCAGGCTTGCATATCAAGTGCTTTACCCACTGAGCCACCTTTCCAGGTCTTTAACAGGGTTTTTAAAAGTTAATTAATTTATTTATAAGCAGAAAGAGAGAGAGAGAGAGAGAGAGAGAATGGGTAGGCCAGAGCCTCTAGCTGCTGCAAATGAACTCCAGATACATATACCACTTTATGCATCTAGTTTTACATGGGTACTGGGGAATCAAACCCAGGTTGTTAGGCCTTGCAGGTAAGTGCCTTAACTGCTGAGTCATCTCTCCAGCCCTAATGGGTTTTTAAAGTTTGAACTTGCCAGGCATGGTGGTGCATACCTTTAATCTCAGCATTCAGGAGGCAGAGGTAGGAGGATTGCCATGAGTTCGAGGCCACCCTGAGACTACATAGTGAATTCCAAGTCAGCCTGGCCTAGAGTGAGACCCTATCTCAAAATATATATATATATATTTTTTGAATTTTACTGAGGCTTTGAAACAACATGCTGCTAAGCGAGCCATCCTGCCTTGGCCAAACACTGGGGACTGCTTCCTTGTCATTTATTGGCAGCTTCCTCTACCTCATGAACCTGAAGATGTGGTTCAGAGGAGCTACATGCTCTGTCTGAGGCCACACTGCTACTGAGCAGCATCCTCAGGATTCGAACCCCAGTCCTGTCCCCCAAGAGCCAAGGCTACAGACCCCAGAGGCTCCACCATCCTTATATGGCTCTTTCGATCCAGCTGGGGAGGAGGTGCTGCCCGTTCATTCCATAAATATTTATGGAACAGAGACATGTCAGACACTGGCTGCTTAGCAGTGGACAGGCCAACAGGATTGTAAGGTTTTCCAGGAAGGGGCCTCTATGAGCAGAAGTTCATCTGTCTAGCCTGGCAGAGGGCACGCAGGGGTCGGGGTCTGGGCTCTGGGAACATCATGTGTGTGAGGCCCTGGGACTGATGGGGTCAGCCCTGAAATTCATCTGGAGGTTTTCCCAAGCATGCAGACGCAGTTGGGGCAGCATGACACAGTGTGTTCCCTTTTATCTCTGGCTTCTGGATCAAGTACCTTGCTTGCTAACAGTTTGCCAGACCCCCAGACACCCACCAAACCTTGGTGTGGTTCATGGGGTGGCTGGAGGGCTGGCGTCGTGGCAGGTGTGTTGAAAGTTCCCAAGCTGTGGGTAGTTGGCATTCCCAGCCTCCCAAATGCCTCTTACTGTCTGAAAGACTGTTTTGTTATAAAATGGGGCTGCAGACAGCCAGTCCCCAGCAGCACAGCAGGTACTCCACAGCTGTAGGTGATTTCACACTTGGTCTTGCCGTGGCCCCTGGATCCAAGGGTGTCCCTGCCCCCCTGCAGCCTCTGTGCACCTGCTGCCTGGTGTGCACAGGGATCCGAGTGCTGTGGCTGCTGATGGTCCCATGGCTCGGGTTTGCAGCTGCAGCACAGGAGAAGGAAATCTTATAGACAGCATTTTGGCTGTACCACCTGCAGCCCATGGGGGGACAGGTGGGGATGGCTTCCTCTAGAAATAGCACTGAACTTGGCAATGCCAAGGAGAATTGGGGTGCAAGGGAAGAGCCGGTGGGCCTTGAACTGGCGGGAGCTGGGGCCCAGCCATCCACATGTGAGCAGCACCAGGACCACAGACAGGCAGCTAGGGCTGCGGCAGCTGCAGTGACAGGAGATGGGGCCGGGGACAAGCTTGCCCAGTGAACCCAGGCACCGCACAGATGGGCTGTGTGTGTGTGTGTGTGCTGATGAAGGATATGTTGTGGTGAAATGTCATTGTGATGTAAGGTCTCCCCAGGTGACATGTTTGGAAGTCCTTATGCACAAAGTCACCATTTGACCCAGGATGCTAGCCCCCCCCCCAAGTCGCCATTTGACCCAGGATGCTAGCCCCCCCCAAGTCGCCATTTGATCCAGGATACCAGCCCCCCACCAACAACCCCTTCTCAGGAGACAGAGAGGAAGGGCACAAGAGAACCTCAGAGCCAGACTCAGTGGCATAGTCAGTGGGAGTCAGTCTTTCTGGGTGGCTGTCTTGGCATTCTGAAGTTGTAGGGAAGCCCCATCCGGGAGAGATGGGAGCAGCGAGCGGAGGGTGTGCAAAGGGTGGACATCTGTGTCCAGCAGCTCTGGCTCTGGCTATCTCACTTGGAGTAGCTTCCAAGGGTGTGCAGGCACTGGGAGTTTGGACGGTTGTGTCCAGCCGGCTCCTGGCTCTGGCCATCCCACCCAGAGTAGCTTCCTTCACTCAGGCTCCATCTATCTCATTGGCAGAAGCCATAGGCCCGCAGCTCTGGGACACGGGGCTGCCTGTGAGCTGATGAGCTGATGGTGGCGAGGCTCTCACACATCAACTAGAGCAAGGTAGGTCTTCCTTGCTGGAGCCCCTTCCTAAGGCTCCCTGGCATTGCTAAGCCATGGGCAGCAGGGACAGTGTGCAGATATTGCTGGGGTAGGTTTTCTAATTGCTAGTGGACAAAAGGCAGAAGTGCACCGGGCCCAATTCTTTCTTTGTTATTGGTGTTTGTGGTGCTGGGATGGAACTCAGGGCCCTGTGCATCTTGGCCAGTGCTCTTCCACAGAGCTACTTTCCTGGCCCTTTAAAATTTTTATTTATTTATTCTTTTTATTTATTTATTTATTTATTTTTGGTTTCTTGAGGTAGGATCTCGTGCTAGTCCTGGAATTTACTGTGTAGTCTCAGGGTGGCCTTGAACTCATGGTGATCCTCCTACCTCTGCCTCCCTCGGGCTGGGATTAAAGGCGTGCACCACCATGCCCGGCTCTGTTTATTCATTTTTTAAAAATATATCATTTGTTTATTTTACAGAGAGAGAAAGAAAGAGAGAGAATGGGCATGCCAGGGCCTCAAGCCAGTGTAAACCAACGCCAGATGCATGGGCCACCTTATGCATCCAGCTTATGTGGGTATTGGGAAATCAAACCTAGGTCCTTAGACTTTGCAGGCAAGCACCTTAACTGCTAAGGCATCTCTCCAGCCCTGTTTTATTTATTTATTTGAGAGAGAGAGAGAGAGAGAGAGAGAGAGAGAGAGAGAATGGGCACACCAGGGCCTCCAGCCATTGCAAATGAACTCCAGACACATGCACCGCCTTGTGCATCTGGCTTACATAGGTCCCGGGGAGTTGAACCGAGGTCTTTTGGCTTTGCAGGCATACACCTTAACTGCTAGGCTGCTCCAGCCTCTTTTTAATTTTTTTTTTTTTTTTTGGTTTTTTTGAGGTAGGGTCTCACTGTAGCTCAGGCTGACCTAGAATTCACTTGGTAGTCTCAGGGTGGCCTTGAACTCATGGCAGTCCTCCTACCTCTGCCTCCCAAGTGCTGGGATTAAAGGTGTGTGCCACCATTCCTGGTCCCTTTTTAAATTTGTTTGAGGTAGGGTCTCACTCTAGCCCAGGCTGTCCTGGAATTCACTATGTAGTCTCAAGGTGGCCTCAAACTTACAGTCCTCCTACCTCTGCCTTCCAAGTGCAGGATTAAAGGTGTGTGCCACCATGCCCTGCTAAATTTTTTGTTTTGAAACGGGGTCTTACTAAATTGTCTAAGCTGGCTTTGAACTTACTGTATGGCCAACACAGGCCTTGAACTTGTGATCCTCTTGCCTCAGCTTGGTAGTACAGGTGTGTACCCTGGCTCCAATTTTGATCAAGGGGTTTGGGCAGTGGAGGCTGAATGGTCCACATGGGCTGGGCAGTGGGATATATTCCTGTGAGCAGGCCAGTGAGCTTTGACGGACAGCTCCGGTCAGGTTCCTCTGGGTCTCACCTTTCTCCTGCTCTCTTGCTCCTTTTGTTTTTTTCAAAATTTGATTTTATCTTAGAGCCAGGCGTGGTGGTGCATGCCTTTAATCCCAGCACTCGGAGGCAGAGGTAGGAGGATCGCCATGAGTTCGAGGCCACTCTGAGACTGCACAGTGAATTCCAGGTCAGCCTGGACTAGTGTGAGACCCTACCTCAAAAAAACAAAAAACAACAACAACAAAAAAAAAAAAAAAAAAAAAAAGAAAAGAAAAAAGATTTTATTTTAGAGAGAGCAAGAGGAGAGAGAGAGAGAGAGAGAGAGAGAATTGGCATGCCAGGGCCTCAGCCACTGCAATCAAACTTCAGATGCTTGTGCCACCTAGTGGACACATGTGACCTTGTGCTCCCCTCACCTTTGTGTGTCTGGCTAACGTGGGATCTGGAGGGTAGAACATGAGTCCTTGGGCTTCACAGGCAAGCGCCTTAACCGCTAAGCCATCTCTCCAGCCCCTCCCACAGCCAGGGCACATCTGAGTCCCTTCATTGCCTGGTGCGTGGTCAGTCTGCTGTAGCTGGTCCCACAGCCTGGCTCTCACCTGGCATCTCTCATGGTGCGGGTGGGGATGGGGACAGGAGGGAATAGAAGCTGAAGATGGAAGTGTGGGTCCTCCCCATAGCCTCCCTTTGTCTGTGCCCTGTCATGCCCCAAATCTCCTCTCACAAGGATGCCAGTCAGCCCATGATCAGGGCTCACCCAAAGGGCATTTTAACATAATCCTCTTCAGAGGCACTGGGGTCAGCCTATAAGTACATGCTAATTTCCTCCCCTACCCAAGCCTCCAGTGGGCTCTGGGAACATGGGCAGTATTGGCCCTGGCCCCATTAGCCTTGCCTGGCCTTCTTCCCTCCTCAGCATGAACCCTGCCTTCCTGGGCTTCAGCCAGGCAATGCTGTCACATGCCTAGCACGGAGCTGCTGTGAATGGCTGATTGAGCTCTATCCCCAAGCCTACCCTGGGTGGGGGCTACAGGAAGGCCACATTCTCCCCTTCTGCTTCTGTCCTCCTCAATGTGGAGGACACACCATCTTTTTCCCTAGAGAGAGAGAGAGGGAGAGAAAGAGGAAGAGGAGATAGATTGATTTTAGGAATTGACCCCAGGGCTTGCACATGCTAGGTAAGTGCTTTACCACTGAACTACAACCCTAACCCTCTTTTTCACTTTAAAAAATTTTGACCTTGCTAGGTATGGTGGTGCATGCCTTTAATCCCAGCACTCAGGAGGCAGAGGTAGGAGGATCACTCTGAATCTGAGGCCAACCTGAGACTCCATAGTGAATTTTATGTCAGCCTGGGCTGGGATGAGATCCTACCTCGAAAAACCAAAAAAAAAAAAAAAAAAAAAAAAAAAAAAAAGGAAGAAGAAGAAGGAACAAAAAACAAAACAACAACAAAACCAGATCTGGGCTGGAGAGAGGGCTCAGTGGTTAAGGCTCTTGCCTACAAAGCCAAACAACCTGGGTTCCATTTCCCAGTACTTACATAAAGCCAGATGCACAAAGAGGCGCATGCATCTGGAGTTTGTTTGGAGTAGCTAGAGACCCTGGCATGCCCGTTCTCTCCCCCCACCCCTCTCTGTTTCTCTCCCCTGGCAAATAATAAAAAAATTTTTTTGAACCTCTGTGCTGAGATGATCGGCCAGTGCTACCTACCACACCTGGTTTTATGCAGTGCTGAGGACCCAACCTAGGTACTCATGATACTCAGCAGACACTCTACCAACTGAGCTCTAGTCCACACTAACTAATTTTAAAAAATATAGTTTATTCCCAAATCTGAATCTTTTTTTTTTTTTTTTGAGGTAGGGTCTCACTTTAGCTAGGCTGACCTGGAATTCACTATGTAGTCTCAGGGTGGCCTTGAACTCATGGTGATCCTCCTACCTCTGCCTCCCACCAAATCTGAATCTTTAAAAAAAAATTATTATATTTCATTAGAGAGAGAGGGAGAGATAGAGGAAGGTTGAGAAAGAGAGAGAGAATGGGCGCCCCAGAGCCTTCAACCACAGTAAATGAACTCCAGATGCATGCGCCACAGGCTGTGCATCTGGCTTATGTGGGTCCTGGGGAATCCAACCTAAATTCTTAGGCTTCACGGGCAAGCGCCTTAACTCCTAAGCCATCTCTCCAGCCCAGCCTTTAAAAATTTTGAAGCAGGTCTCACTAAGATGTCCAGGTTGGCCTTGAACTTACTGTATAGCCAACACAGGATATGAACTTATTATCCTCTTGCCTCAACCTCCCAGGTAATGAGGATGACAAGTCTACACCAGCAGACCCAGCTGCAATCTATCTCTGAAATCCCCTTGGGAAAGGCTCCTGTGAGCCAGGATGCCCTTTAGTTCCACACAAGGTGGCATGGCAGCTGGGCCTCTTGGACCAAG
Organism: Dipus sagitta; assembly: GCA_036346955.1. Taxonomy (NCBI): domain Eukaryota; kingdom Metazoa; phylum Chordata; class Mammalia; order Rodentia; family Dipodidae; genus Dipus; species Dipus sagitta. Next base: position 222,201,639 of record CM070770.1, read on the forward strand.
ATGATTTTTGTTCAGAACATGCCAGAGGGGCTGGAGAAATGGCTTAGCAGTTAAGGTGTTTGCTTGTGAAGCCAAAGGACCCAGGTTCGATTCCCCAGGACCCACATAAGCCAGATGCACAAGGGGCACATGCATCTGGAGTTCCTTTGCAGTAGCTGGAGGCCCTGACATGCTCATTCTCTCTCTGTTTCTCTTCTCTCTCTCTCCTTGCAAATAAATAAATAAATAATTTTTAAAACTTATTTAAAAAACATGCCAGAGAATGCTTGTTTTTGTGGCTTGGTCCTTATTTTATTTTGTCAAATGACATTTTATTTTATTCTTCATCCTCTCTCTCTCTGTACCAACCCCTGTCCCTCTCACTAAGAAGCCAGATGCGCAGTGACTTATGCATCTGGAGTTCATTTGCAGTGGCAAGAAGCCCTGGTGCACCCATTCTCTCTCTGCTCACCACCAATAAGTAAACAAGGAATGAAGTGATGATAAAGATGAAGTCTTTCACATTCTTCTTGCCTGTTTCTAGAAGTTACCCCTTGCCATGAACTTGGCCTACATTCAATACTTGTTTCCTTAGACACACATATGCACACCGCCAAATACATACATGTACACAGACATTAAATTGGTATATGTGCATATGTCCATAAGTACACTAAATATGGTTGTGTGTCTATTTGTATCTGTTTGGAGTGCCAGGAATGGAACCCAGCCTCATGAATGTTAGACAGGTGGTCCACCACTGAGTAGCATCCCTAGCCTCATGTTTTCAATGTACATAAATCGTATCTTTAGCATAATACTCTACAACTTGTTATTTAAACTCACCATTATATATTTTGTAATTAATGCCAACACATAACCTAGTTGGTTCACTTTACTGCGGTATAGCATTCTATCACACTGTTCCCCCTGCTTTCCCATAATCTATTCACCATTCCCCCTACTGATTGCCCCTGAGTTGTGCCTGTCCCAATTATGTCCATGTTTTCATCTGGTTGGTCACAGTTGGGTCACACGACAGTTTGAGTACCTTGAGCTCTGACCCCACACTCTCAAGCGCAGAGTAACGCAAGCAGAGCGTCACCATGATGCCAAGCTGGACGTGAAGTGACATTAGTTCCCGCTCTCCTATCTCACCCCGGTGTCGTCAGTTTTGGAGTTTCGTCTTTGACCTGGCTTTGTGCCGTGGGAGATGTGCATATATGGTGGGGTCACACACCAGAGAGCAGAGTGCTTGGGGACTCTGAGAAATTCTGCATTCTTGACTTGCTTCCTGGCTGGCCCAGTACACACACAGTGGTCCCCAGCGTCCTCTGGGCGCTGCCCTTGAGCGCCCCTGCACGCTAGAAAGATGCTGAGCCCTCCCCTCTGCCTGTGGCTGCCTCTGGCTCAGGCTTGGAAAGATCCAGGGTGGGAGGAGAGAACAGCCTTCCCACGGGTTGCTTCTGCCCTGCCCCTGGGGCTGGCATTTCTTTCCAGGAAGCTGACTTGGCCTCAGTCCCCTCCCCACCTGTCTGCCCTGCCCCTGAAGCTGCCCTTTGAGTCACAGGTGCTCACCCCCGGGTTTCTGTGTGGGCAAAGACAGGGATGGACCGTGACTGAAGGGACTGGGCCCTTCGGGCTTCTGGTGGGTCAGCGTTGGGCATGGCCACTGTCCTTCCTCTTCATCAGGATTCTGGAACTCTGCATTCTGGTCCACTGAGATGAGAACAAAGCAGCCTCATACTCTGCAGCCACGGCCAGGAGCTCCTCCTGTCGCCATGCCTTCTCTGCCATGGTGCGCTATCTCCCCTCCCCTAAGTTGCTTCAGCCAGCTATTTTATCACAGCAGGGAGAGAAGCACTGAATACTCAGTCACTGGCTACTTAGCAACCAGGTCACCAGCCAGTCTGGTGGAAGGCCACCACACATGCTTGTTTGGTGGTGTTTTCATCCGTCTTCAAGGGTTATACCTGCATACCTGAGACCAGATATCTACAAAGACTAGAGGTGTACTTGGTTTGTGGTTCTAGAGGCTGGAAGTTCAAGAGTGAGGGGTTCAGGCTGCATGAAAATGTGATGGAGCGGCTGGAGAGATGGCTTAGCGGTTAAGCACTTGCCTGTGAAGCCTAAGGACCCCGGTTCGAGGCTCGATTCCCCAGGACCCATGTAACTCAGATGCATAGGAGGGCACATGCATCTGGGGTTCCTTTGCAGTGGCTGGAGGCCCTAAGCGCCCTTTCTCTCTCTGCCTCTTTCTCTGTCTGTCGCTCTCAAATAAATAAATAAAAATAAAACAAAAAATTTTAATGTGATGGAGGTCTCTCACAGTGAGACAGAGCAGCCTGCTAGCTCAGCTCTCTCTTCCTCTTTTTGCTTTTTTATTTATTTTTACTTATTTATTTGAGAAAGAGAGAGAGAGAATAGGCATGTCAGGGCCTCTAGCCACTACAAATGAACTCCAGATGCCTGTGCCTCCTTGTGCATCTGGCTTTTGTGGGTCCTGGGGAGTTGAACCTGGGTCCTTAGGCTTCACAGGCAAGTGCCTCAACCACTAAGCCATCTCTCCAGCCCCTCTTTTCCTCTTATAAAGTCACAGATGCCATCATGGGCCCCACCCTCATGCCCTCCTTTAATCCTAATCACCTCCTCAGGACCCACCTGTAGACAACTATATGGATTTGGGGGTGGCCTGGGTTTCCAAACCATGAATACTAGAGTCACAACAGAGCTTGCCCAGAAGGGTTGGGGATGGTGGGGCCCGGAGGACCCTATTGGCCACCCCGGCCCTCTTTCCACTACTACTTCCTTCACAGAGCAAGCTGGCTGGTAGCATTGCACACCTCGGCGTCCTGCTGGGCCGAGTGACTTTCTCTGTGACTGGCCTGTGGGGTTCCAGAGCTTCAAGGGGAGAAGACTGGGTCGCTTCACGAGGCTGCTGGCCAGTTGTTAATTAAATCTTCACCAAGTGCGGGGGTGGGAGACAGAACTTAAAGCATGCCATAGACCCTTGTGAGTAAGGAATGAACAAAAATGTGGGCTTAGAATTAGAGCATTAGAACATACAGCGACAAGACAGCTTCATGGAGGGGACCCCCCAGGTGTCCTGCTTAGTACTCAGAGAACCCCTGGCTTGGGGCCTGGCTCCCCACGCCTTGTCATGGGACCCGCAGCTCTGTGGCCTCTGTGGTCTTGGTTTCCAAGCCCACGCTATGGCTGCTGTGGTTACTAACTCGATGTTTCCTGCCTCCTTTCTTCTTTCTAGAACCTTCGAGCACCCCACAGCACCTTGGGAGCCCAAGCTGCCTCTTCCGTTTGGTTGTGGCTAAAGGTGTGGGATCATGAGCTGTCTTCTGAGGGGCCTCGTGCCTGTGGGGCTGGCACTGCTACTGTGTGGGGCACAGGGCTTCCTGCTGCCCAACACCACTCGCCTGGAGCAGCTGCTCAGCAAGTACCGGCAGGACGGCCACGCATGCGGGCACGCAGGGCCATCCCCCGGTCGGACCAAGAGGAGATCCTCATGTTGCACAACAAGCTGCGAGGACAGGTGTACCCTACTGCCTCGAACATGGAGTACATGGTGAGTGCACATGAGTGCACGTGAGTGTCACGCGGGCAGGCCAGGGCCCCGGCCAGGGGCGGCAGCAGGCAACAGCATGTCCTTGGCTCTGGTGTTTTGTTTTTGTTTTTGAAGCAGGGCTTCGCTGTAGTCCAGGCTAGCCTGGAACTCATTCTGTAGCCCAGGCTGGCCTTGAACTCACAGTGATCATCCTACCTCAGTCTCCTGAGTGCTGGGATTAAAGGTGTGTGCCACCCTGCCTGGCCTGGCTCTGGCGTTTTTGAGGCAGGGTTTCACTGGGTGGCCCAGACTGGCCTGGAGCTCTTCATCCTCAGGCAGCAGCTGGGGGAACATGCTGCTCATCCCAGTCCCAACGTGGTCACCTTTGTGCTCTGAACCCTTGACGTTTGCCGAAGCCTCAGTCTCTCCCTTGAGACTCCCCTCCTTGAAGTGCGCCTGTGACGGGAGACATTCGCACAGACACTCCACCCTTCTACCCTGGCTTCTCTGAGGAGCAAGGGGTAGCTGAGTCCGTGGGAAATGGGGTATCTGTTAGAGGTGGGACGATGGGAAGGGGTGGTGGAGGGTCACCCCTGAGGTGGAAGATTGCAGTGCTTGGGAGCCCTGCCTTTACCCCTCTGTCCTCAGCGTCCAGTGGAAGTTTGCTTCTGGATGTTCTGTAATGACACACTGCCCAGAGAACACTCTTGGTTTCTCTCTTTGGTTGTTTTTGTTTTGTTTTGTTTTGTTTTGTTTTATTTTCAAGGCAGGGTCTCACTCTAGCCCAGGCTGACCTGGAATGCACTATGTAGTCTCAGGGTGGCCTCGAACTCTCAGCGATCCTCCTACCTTTGCCTCCTGGTGCTGGGATTAAAGGTGTGCGCCACCACGCCCAGCTCTATTTGTTTGTTTTTGAGACAACAAAAAAGCCTGCCCAGGCTGGCTTTCAACTTCTTTTTTTTTTTCTTGGTTTTTCGAGGTAGGGTTTCACTCTAGCCCAGGCTGACCTGGAATTCACTATGGAGTCTCAGGGTAGCCTCGAACTCACGGTGATCCTCCTACCTCTGCCTCCCGAGTGCTGGGATTAAAGGCGTGCGCCACCACGCCCGACTTCAACTTCTTTTTTTAAAAAAATATGTTTTATTTATTTATGAGAGAGAGAGAGAAAATGGGTGTGCCAAGACTTCTAGCCACTGCAAACATACTCCAGACACATGCGCCACCTTGTGCATCTGGACTTATGTGGGTCCTGGAGAATAGAACTTGCATCCTTTGGCTTTGCCAGTAAGTGCCTTAACCACTAATCCATCTCTCCAGTCCTGGCTTTCAACTTCTGATCCCTCTGCCTCAGCCTCCTTAGTGCTGGGATTGCAAGCATACACCACCACATTCATCTTCTCTTCTTCTCCCCCTCACCTCTCTCTCTCTCTCGTCTCTCTCTCGGTCTCATGTAGCTCAGGCTATCCTTGAATCCACCATGTAGCCAAAGATAACCTTTATCTTCTGATCCTCCAAAACCTCTACTTCCCATGGGCAAGGATTACAGATGTGTTCCACCCCACCCAGTTTTATGCAGTGCTGGGGATCAACTCCAGGTCTTCATGCATGCTCTGCAAGCACTTTTCCAACAAAGCTGCATTACCAACCTTCCCCTGTCGTTTCTCTTGCTTTGCTTCAGCAGAGCCTTGTCTGTGGGCCCTGCTCCAGGTCACAGCCCCATTGTGTCCCTGTCCAGCCATGGGCTTTCCCCCTACTCTGGCAGGCAGCTGTGCCTTGGAAAGCAGACGCCACCTGAGTGCTTGCAGGTCCCTCGTGTGCACACACAGGTCTAGAACAAGAACATGGTCCTGTGGGTTCCCGAACAAGGCTGTCTCTGGGGACTGTGTCATGAAGTTGCATCTGTGTCCCTCGGGAGCACTGTTGGTCTTTAGTCCAAAGGGCCGGCTAATTTTGGAGGAAGTATGGCACTCTGTCAAGATGCCAAAGCATGGGGCAGTTTGCACAAACCTTAGGGTTGAAAATAGAAAAAATCATGGCGGAATTGTTGGGGTTTTGGGTGCAGACTCCACCCCAACTTCCCTGGACCCCAGGCAGAGCCTACAGGCACAACGACTGAGGGTCTGCGGGGTGGAGGTTTCAGTTGTTGGCCTCAGGCCGGTCCTCAGTCTCCTCTTCTCCCAGCATGCACTTTTTGAATGCCTGGCCTTTGCCATGGGTGATGGCGGCCAACAAGGCCAGCGCTCCTGGGCTCTTGCTATGCGCTGCCCCAGGGTGGTTCGGTGAAGTGGCCATTTGTCCCTGAGCTCCAGGGTGGAAACTCTGCTCCCCCCCCAAACAAACTGGTTTTCTAAAATCACAGGGAACTGAAGACAACTCCTTAGGGCCATTACTTGTCCTCCGACTAGAAGTGTCCACCTGTCTTCTAGCAGCTACAGGTGGCTTTAAGAACTCAGGGACTAGGCCTGAGATGTGACTCAGTGGGAGTAGTGTTTGTCTAGCATGCAAGGAGCCCTTCATAAGCCAGGTGTGGTACATGCCTGCAACCCCGGCACTCAGGCAGTAGGAGCGGGAGGATCAGGAGTTCAAGGCCAGCCTAGGCTGTAAGAGACCCTGTCTCAACAAAAGGAGAAAAAGAAAACCCCTCCAGGAACTGACACCCTGCACTTCCCAGGTGCTGTTCAGGGCGCCTCCCACGCACAGGCACCATCTTCAAAGGGCCGGGCCGCCTGTGACTGCAGAGAGGGACGTGTTCAGACTGCTGTCGCACTCCCTTGCCATGGCTGGGGCAGCCTCTGCCAGGGCCGATGCTACAACACTGTCTCCTGGGCAAGTGGGTGGCTGATGTGTCTCCCCTCCAGAGCTGCGAGCCGGGCCGGGACCTGCTCATGAGGGCCCTGTGGAACCCCGACAGTAATCTGGGAGAGCAGGGAACTGGCTCCAACATGCAGGCGGAGAGCTGGGCTCAGAGGTTCGCCTGGGAAGGACAGGCCTGAGCCACACAGTGCTAGATGGCCAGGCTGCAGAGCCTCCTGCCACAGCAAATAACCTGATGCCACGGCCAGGCCAGGGACACAGACATGGAACCCGGTCTGTGTGACAGAGTGCTGTGGTTCAGCGTGCCAGCCTGGAAATTCACACATCACCTCAGCCACGTGGGCAGTAACAAAATGAACACTCGAGATCCCTAGCTGTGGGACTCTGGGCAAACGTCCTGGCTTCTCAGAGCGTCGGTTTTCTTTTCTATAAAATGGGAATAAGAATGTCAACCTCCAAGGTCATGGTGAGAGTGCAGGGAAAAGCTCTGATAAAATCTAAGGCTGGTGCATGCCTAATCAAGGGCAACCGAGGTTGTGGGCGGGACCTGGCCTCCTGATTGTGGCCCCTGCGTGACTGGCACCTTTCCTGCATCGTGTGCCACTGCAAATCACTCAGCACACACACCAGGGCCCCAGCGGGGTAGAGACCCAGCAGAGCTCTGGCAAGGCTCTGGAGCTGAGCACCTGCCAGCCTGCCACCTCCAGGTGCTAATTTTGGGCCCCAGTGTGAGAGAGGTTGTGGCTGGGCGACCCAGGGCTGCCCTGGGGCCCAGCGGGGTGGTTCTGATTCTTGCTCTTAATGCTGACTGCCCGTCTCCCTCCCCGCAGACTTGGGACGAAGAGCTGGCGAGGTCTGCGGCAGCATGGGCACAGGAGTGTCTGTGGGAGCATGGGCCCGCTGGCCTGCTGGTGTCCATCGGGCAGAACCTGGGGGTGCATTGGGGCAGGTAAGGGCACACGCACCCTGGGCTGCAGCGAGCTGGCTGCCATGGCAAGGCACCCACTGTGCAGGGCTGCGAGCTCCTGTGCATTGTCGACGTTAAAGGAGAGAGGGGGTGGGGTGAGAGGCATGTGGGGACATTGAGGCTAGGGCCAGAAATGCTTCCAAGTAATTGGCCACAGGGATTCTAGCTGGGGAGGCTGACCCCATGTCCAAGGACTGCACAGGGGTTCTTGGAGGGCCATTTCCTTTCTACCCACTAAAGGGCTCTGGGCCCACTTGTTGCTGAAAGGAAGGGCTGCAGTGGCGAGGCGGGAACCAGCTTGGGGCCTCTTTCCTTGGTGGGTGGCATCTGTCTCCACCTGCTGCTTCTTCCTCTGGCAGCCCGTCAGAAGGCTTGTTGGCCTCCCAGGTCCCACGTGTCCTGTTCTGGCAGGGCTCTTGTCCCCTCACTGCTCAGTGCAGCCACCTGGCCTTAGAGGCCCTGCTGCCCTTGATCTTGCAACCGATCCTCCTGCCTCAGCCTCCCAAGTGGTGGGATAACAGGTGTGTGCCACCATGCCTTGCTCATTAAGTAAACGAATAAATTTAAAGCCAAATGGTTTGTCAGGTGTGGTGGTGCACACCTTGAATTCCAGCACTTGGGAGGCAGAAGTAGGAGAATCACCCAGAGTTCAAGGCCACCCTGAGACTTACATAGTGAATTCCAGGTTAGCCTGGGCTAGATTGAGACCCTACCTCAAAAAACCAAGACAAACAAACAAAAAATAAAAAAACAAAACAGGGCTGGAGAGATGGCTTAGTGGTTAAGCACTTGCCTATGAAGCCTAAGGACCCTGGTTCGAGGCTCAATTCCCCAGGACCCACGTTAGCCAGATGCACAAGGGGGTGCAGGCATCTGGAGTTTGTTTACAGAGGCTGGAAGCTCTGGCGTGCCCATTCTCTCTCTCTCTCTCCCTCCTTCTCTCTGTCGCTCTCAAATAAATAAATAAACAAACAAACAGCAAAAAAAAAAAAAAAAAAAAAAACAAGGGCTGGAGAGATGGTTTAGTGGTTAAGGCATTTGTCTGCATGGCCAAAGGACCCTGGTTCGATTCCCCAGGACCCATGTAAGCCAGATGTACAAGGTGGCGCATATGTCTGGAGTTCGTTTGCAGTGGCTGGAGGTCCTGGCATAATCATATTCATTCTCTGTCTCTGTCTCTCTCTCTTCATCTATCTGCCTCTTTCTATTTCTCTCTCAAATAAATAAATAAATATAAAATATTTTTAAAAATTAAAAAAATAAAACACATGGTTGAGGCCAGGCAGGGCTCCACAGTGAGTCCTTGTACAAGAAAGAAAAGATGGAAGGGTAGAGGAAGGGAGAAGAGAAGGGGGTGGGAAGGGAGAGAGGGAAGTATACGGGCTGGGGGTGACCTGGTGAGAGCTTGCCTAGTAAGTGTGAGGCTCTGGGTTACATTCTTAGCTCCACAAAAGAATAAATAAAAGAAACCACCTAGCGGGGTGGGGAGGGGCCGTCTGTAACTTGGCCAGCTGGACTCAGCTCCTCGTTGCTCTGGCGTCTTTGTAGCACTTGGCTGAGGACCAGCGCGTTTCACGGTTGTAACGTGGCCCAGACTCCGTCCTTGTTCCCTCCTCGTTCACTCTCAGACCCTTTACCTCACGCAGCATGGTGCTGTCCCCCCACCATGAGGACCACTTTGTGACCCATCAAGTCACAGACAAGCGTCGAGCCTTTCCATTCTCATGGCTTTGGCTTGGTCCTTGGGGTTTGAGTCCCTTGGGTCATTCCACTGGGAGCCACTGGGGTGGTTAGAGGCCCAGACCGTTGCCTCCATGTTGTGTTTCGCTCTTCTGCTTCCCAGGGCCCTGTGCTGGCTGTGTCTCTGGGCCCACGTCCACGAGAACGGACGGTACAGGCTTCCTTCTGTTCATAACTCCTTGAGGTCCCCTTGTCACTGCTGAGCTGGCTGGGATGAGAGGCTGTGTCCTGCGCCTCAGTGACCGCGGCTGCTGGTGCTGGGCCCAGGCGGTAATTGTTACAAGACCTCTAACTGCCTTACTGACCACATTGCTCTCACAAATGGTCATTCCACCCCCCAGCCTTACTGTGTATTGAAACCACGTTGTTTGTGCTGGTGACCAAGTGCCTGTGGATTTGCATCCAATTTGTTTTCTTTCCTAGCTAAAACAAAACGGAACAGAGCTGGGCACGGTGGCACTGGCCTGAGGCAGGAGGATGCTGAATTCTAGGCTGGTCAAGATTCTCTCAAAATAAAACAGCACTGACCTGGCCTGAGCTATACATCAGTGACCTGCCATGGTGGTGTCCTAGCCATATGTCACCTCTGTCATCATTTACTTCATATCCATGCCTCTACTTCAGCTATAAGTGGAATTATAATGTTGTCTATCCTCCCTCTCTCCTCCCCTCCCTCCCTCCCCTCCTTCCTTTCTTTCTTCTTTCCGTCCCCCTGCTCTGCTCTTTCTCCTCTTCCCTTGCCTTTCCCTCCCTTACTCCCTTCCTCTCTCTCTTTTTAAAAATTTATTTTATTTATTTGAGAGAGAAAGAGGCAGAGAGAGAGAGAGAGAGAGAGAGAGAGAGAGAGGGAGGGAGAGAGAATGGGCGTGCCAGGGCCTTCAGCCACTGCAACAAACTCCAGATGCATGCGCCACCTATTGCATCTGGCTTACGCGGGTCCTGGGGAATCAAACCTGGGTCCTTTGGCTTAGTAGGCAAGCACCTTAACCACTAAGCCATCTCTCCAGCCTTTTCCCTCTTTTTGCTTCCTTGCTTGACCTCTCTCCCTGCCTGTACCAGGGATTTTGAACCCAGGTCCTCACATATGTCAGGCAAGTGCTCAACCAGTCTCATAACCATACCCCCAGCCCTCCTGATATATATATATTTTAAATTTTAAGACACAGGTCTCACTGAGTTGGCCAATCTGGCCTTGAACTCAGTCTGTAGCCCAGCCACGTCTTGAATCTGTAATTCTCCTGCCTCAACCTCATGAGTGGCACCACCACACTGGCCCTGGAATCACGTCTTAAATCGAGTGCTAACTTAGACATAGTATCTGTAGAATCTGAGCTAATGCACGTCCTCTACTGTGTATGAATAATACACACTTAACATGACAGAGGACCTGCCAGGGACTAGATTAGAGTCTCCTGGACACAGGTGGTGTGGGGAATCACCTGGGAGTGTGGGGGGCCCCAGGGAGCCCCATCTCAGTTAGTTTTGTTTGGTTTTTCGAGGTAGGGTCTCACTCTAGCCCAGGCTGACCTGGAATTCACTATGTAGTCTCAGGGTGGTCTTGAACTCACAGTTCCTCCTACCTGTGCCTTCTGAGTGTTGGGATTAAAGGCGTGTGCCACAATGCCTACATACATAGATATAATCTTTTTTTCTTTTTGAGGCAAGGTCTTATTCTAGCCTTGAACTGATGGCAATCCTCCTACCTCAGCTTCCTGAGTGCTGGGATTATAGGCATGAACCACCATGCCTGGCTGTCCAGTTCTAGTTCAATGCATGGTTAACAGGTGCTGGTGGAAGCCACTTCCTCCAGCCTGGCTCCTGGTGGTGGGGCTGGGAGTGGAGGTCCCCATGGTGTTGGGATCATGAGTCCCCATGGAGCTGCATGAGTGTCCATTGGTGGATTGCACGGTTGAGATGTGGCCTCACTTTTGTCCCCATAGGTATCGCTCCCCTGCGTTCCACGTGCAGTCCTGGTATGATGAGGTGAAGGATTATACCTACCCCTACCCTCACGAGTGCAACCCCTGGTGCCCTGAACGCTGCTCGGGTCCCATGTGCACCCACTACACGCAGGTAACTTGGGCGCTGGTCACCACCTCAGCCTGCATCTCAAACCTGGGGGTTGTGGCCAGGTGTGTACATGCTCAGCCACTCATGGCCTTGGGCACCTGCTTCAATTCAGCACTCCCAAAAGTACAGGTGGTACCCAGGCTGCTAGTACAGTCCTAAGGCCTGAGGCTTCAGGGTGAGTACTAGAAACTTCTAGGACAGTGAGTGGATGTAACTTTCCCCCCAAAGATGGGCTACTATAGTGGGTGGGGTGGGGGGATCTGTTCCTTCACCCTTCCCTCAGTGTTAGCACCCACACCAGAGTGCATCACCCTGGGGTGCCTTGTCCCTGGAGTTGTGATGCACATGCTGTCTTTTCAGATGGTCTGGGCCACCACCAACAAGATTGGCTGTGCCGTGCACACCTGCCGGAGGATAAATGTCTGGGGGGAAGTTTGGGAAAACGCCATCTACTTCGTCTGCAATTATTCTCCAAAGTAAGACAGACTCACTGTGTTGTGTGGGTTGGGGTGTGCTTGCTTGCTCTGGGGACCCAGCTAAAATCGGTCTCAGGAGTGAAGTCAGTTATCTCCTAGAACAAGGAGTCTAGACATGGATGCTTCTGGGTTAGCTCATGGCTCCCAAGTGTCAGCAAGGGCTCAGGATTTCTTGCTGTCCTCCAGTCTGGCTTCACCATTCTTTCCTCGTCGCTCCAAGGTGGCTCTAGAACACGGGCACCACGTCTTCCCAGGAAGAGGGAAGTAGAGCTGTAGGCAGGGCTGTTGCCTTAGACACGCCTCACCCCACACCTGTTCCCTTTTCCAAATGTAATTGAGCTAGATGAGTCACAGACAAGGGGGAATACAGTCGTCCTGATTGGCTACGTAAGTCCTCCTCTGAGACTGCCTGTGTGAATTCAGAAGCAGGAATAGCTGTTGACTGGACTGGCATTTTCTCTGAAAACGTGCCATAGACAGCACATGCTTATGCCAGGCCTGGTTTTTGTCATTTTCTGTTTCCCTCTGAAAGGAGCCATGTCAGGTTTGCCTGGCGTAGTTGCTCTTCCTCCTCAGAGCAAGCTTATGTCATCCATATGTCGCTCACCCCCATGGCTCACTGCACAAGTATGTGCTGACGGGACAGCCGTTCTCCCGTTTGCAGTCTGCGGTTTGCAACACCAGGCCAGTCGCCACGGGTCGTCTGCCATGTTAGCAGAGCAGCGAGGTGAAGCGGCATGACCTCATGTGCTTGGCGTGGGGAGGGGGGGTGCAGGGGAGCTGGAGGTTGGGAGGAAATTAGACAGATGTGCAAAAACCATGAGGAATTTCTGTGACGGCAGCAACCCTGGGGCTTGGGCACATTTGTCATTGCCGGGCAGGCACTCTAGCCCCTGGGACATAATGCACTGGACCCAAGATGGAATTCCCAGCCTGAGCAGGTGGGAAATTTAGAGATAGCTTGATTTTTAATTAATTAATTAATTAATTTTTATTTATTTGACAGAGAAGGAGGGAGAGAGAGAGAGAATGGGCATGGCAGGGCCTCCAGCCACTGCAAATGAAGTCCAGACACATTGCTCCCCCTTGTGCATCTGGCTAACATGGGTCCTGGTGAATCGAACCTGTGTCCTTTGGCTCTGCAGGCAAACACTTTAACTGCTAAACCATCCCTCCAGCCCGGATTTGACTCTTTTTAAAAAATGTTTTTAGCCAAGTATGGTGGCATATGCCTTTAATCCCAGCACTCAGGAGGCAGAGGTAGTTTGAAACCAGCCTGAGAATACACAGTGAATTCCAGGTCAGCCTGGGCTAGAGCAATACCCTACCTTGAAAAAAAATATATATATATACACATACATATATGTATATATTTAAAAATACATAGTTGTTTATTTGAAAGAGAGACAAAGAGAAATAGGCAACAGAAAGAGAGTGAGTATGGGTGTGCCAGGGGCCTCCTGCTACTGCAAACGAACTCCAGACACATGTGCCACTTTGGGCATCTGGCATTATGTGGATACTGAGGAATCAAATGTGGACTGTCAGGCTTTGCAAGCAGTGCCTTTAACCACTGAACCATCTCCTCAGCCCCAACGCTTTTTCTTTCTTTTTTTTCTTTAGTCTTTGCTAAAAACAAAAACCAGAACAAACCTCTGATTAGAAGTAAAACTCTAGAGCCGGGCGTGGTGGCGCATGCCTTTAATCCCAGCACTCGGGAGGCAGAGGTAGGAGGATCGCCATGAGTTCGAGGCCACCCTGAGACTCCATAGTGAATTCCAGGCCAGCCTGGGCTAGAGTGAGACCCTACCTCGAAACCCCCCCCCCAAAAAAAGAAGTAAAACTCTTCCCCTCTTTAGGACCATCCTTTTCCCTTTCTTGGCAGAGGTTTGCCCTGCATACAGTGAGGTGTTAACCCATAGGCACCCACCGTGCCACATTTTCATGGCACATGCTCAGCCTGCTCAGATGGCTCTAGCAAAACATCACAGGGCCAGGGAGATGGCTCAGTTGGTGAAATGCTTTCCTTGCAAGTATGACCTGAGTTCAATCCCCAGAACCCATGTCAAACCAGCTGCTCATGGTGGTATATGCCTATAACCCCAGCACTGGGGAGGTGAGAACTTTCAGTGTCCAAGTGGGTCGATGAGCCTTGAGGTACAGTTTGTCTTTGGGACAACACAGAACCCCACATGCCTGAGAAAACTGGGCTTGGCCAGAAGGATGGAGCCCTGTGGGGCCTCAGTTGTGTGAGGAGCCCATTAAGCTCTCCCAGGGACAGCTGAAGCATCTTGGTCTGTGTGCTGATACCCCAGTGTCCCCCTGCCATGGATCCCCAGCCAGTCCAAACATCTGAGGGTCAGAGCAGTGAAGCCCCCAGCAGTGCCCTGCAGGTGGGGGCTGGAGGGGAAGGAAGGTGTGTCCAGGATGGTGGTGGAGGGGAAGGAGGAGAGCTCTTCCCCAGCATGGACAGCCTCCTGCCTTCATCTGTGGGTGATGCCATGCATCATTGGCAGCAGAAGGTTCTAGGCCATCACAGGACAGATAGCTGTGTGTGTAGTCTGCTTGTCAGTGCTAGCCAGTCCCCCAATTCCTGCTCTCTAGAGAGTAGTCACAGGCCACCCCCATGGTGCTGTTGACTTCATAGACGAGTGAAAAGCCCTGACCCAGAGCCAGGCCAGTTGAGGGCTAGGCCCATGGCCACACAGGTTTGTTTGTTTGTTTTTTTTTTTAATTTGAGAGCGACAGAGAAAGAGGGAAAGAGAGAGAGAGAGAGAGAGAGAGATTGAGGGTGTGCCAGGGCCTCCAGCCACTGCAAACGAACTCCAGATGCGTGCGCCCCCTTATGCATCTAGCTAACGTGGGTCCTGGGGAATCGAGCCTCAAACCGGGGTCCTTAGGCTTCACAGGCAAGCGCTTAACTACTAAGCCATCTCTCCAGCCCCCATGACCACATACTGTATGAAGAGTGAGTGGAGGATTAAGGTGGGAGATTGCTAGTAGAGGTCACTCTGCCACCAGGCCTGAACATAGAGCCCTTGGTGCCTGCTCCTCACACAAGACATGGTGCTGGGTTACGGGCCTCTGAGTAGCTCCCTGGAGTTCCAAAACTTTCTGGCTGACTGAGCACTGGGCGCTGGGCAGCTTCCTTTCCTTGTGTGCAGTCCCTAACTTCCTGCTGTTGCCAGGGACTCTGCTCAGCCTGCCCAGCAAGCCTGGGAAGAGGCAGGTCCCTAGAACTCAAGGGTGGCTTCCCTGATGGCATTTCTGCCTCTCCCCAGGGGGAACTGGATTGGAGAGGCCCCCTACAAGCATGGCCGGCCCTGCTCCGAGTGCCCGCCCAGCTACGGAGGCAGCTGCAAGAACAACCTGTGTTACCGAGGTAGGTGAGACCCCAATCCCGAGTGCGCTTCCCACCCTCAGTCACAGATGACAGTGGGTGACACGGGAATTAAATGATAAAGTCAGAGTCTGTGACCCCCTTGTAGCCCCCCCCCCACCTTCTAGGTCTCCCTTCAGCCCCATCTTCTGTGGACCCCACTGTCCCAGGGTGTCTCCACAGGCAGCTAGCTGAGTAGAAGCTGGGCATGGTGGCTCACACTTGTCATACCATCACTTGGGAGGCTGAGGCAGGAGATTTGCTGTGAATTTGAGGTTGATCTGGGCTATAAAGTCAGATGGTTTCAAAAAAAAAAAAAGATCCCAGAAGATTAAAAAAACAACAGATTGAACTCAAAATTTAAAGCAAATAGCAACATAAGGTTCCCAACCAGCTGATGGGGCCACCTGTGCCTGTGGGCGGCTGTGTCTCTGCTGATGCTTGACCCTCTCCCCCCAGGCCCTTGTCCCCAGTGACCTGTGTGCATCATGCTTGTCCCCTGCTGTGTCCTGAATGTGTTCCTATCATCTCATGGCTCAGAGCTGCCACTCAAGTTGCCTTGGGCCAAGGGCGCTGCAGAATGTGCTTGCTTGGTCTATGCAAACCCAGGGCCACATCATTTTCTACCCGCACCCCTATTTGCTTATTGTTGGCGGTTTTTGAAGTTTCCAGTTATTTTTTTCCCCCTCTCCAGCTATAAATAACACACATTTTCATGCCTGAAGCATTCCTCTGGCTCCTAGAAGTCGAGTCTTAGAAATGGGGTTACAGCCCTTGACTGATCAGATGTCTATGGCTAAGATGTGTGTTCTGTGTGACTCCATCAGCGGGCTGAGCCGGGAGACTTGAAGAGTAGGGTGGACGTGTACTGCGGAGTTGGTGTCAGTCCGCTGGGCTCTGAGGTAAAGAACAGCCAGGGTTCCTAATCTGAGGAGCCCAGGTGCTCTGCTACCTGAGCCACCTGCTATAAGGGGACACCTGGAGGGGGGTCAAGGGCAGAAGCAGGGACACTTTGGGTTCCTGGGAGATGGGCCTTCCTACAGAGTATGCTCTGGTGAACCTCTTTCTTTCTTTCTTTCTTTCTTTCTTTCTTTCTTTCTTTCTTCCTCTTTCTTTCTTTTCTTTTCTTTTTTTTAGTTTTTCAAGGTAGGGTCTCATTCTAGCCTAGGGTGACCTGGAATTCACTATGTAGTCTCAGGGTGGCCTGAACCTCACGGCGATCCTCCTACCTCTGCCTCCCGTGTGCTGGGATTAAAGTCATGCGCCACCACTCCTGGCTTGGTGAACCACTTTCTGCCCAGCCCTGGGACACACATTCCTAGTGGCGGCTCTCCCTAGAAACACCATTCTACTGTCATCCATCCTCGGGGAGCCGTTGGACATCACAGACAGACAGGCATACACCTGTCCCTGTGTTCGCAGCATCCCCAAGCTCCTCATGCACCCCACTGCCGTCACTATAACCGCTGCCACTCTATCACCTCCAGGACACGTGGCAGGTGTGTCCATGGTGTTGGAACAAACATAACTTTGACCACCACAGAGGGCCATCTGCAGAGTGCCAGCACACACAGAGGCCTCAGACATTGGCTTACTCACCCCACGGTGCCCGTGTGCTTATTTCTTTATTTTTGGTGGAAGATGACCAACTTCACTTGGCAGGCATTGTGATTTTCTTAGCTAACCATGCAGAAAACCTTCCCTAACGCAGCTTATCTCCATAAGCTGCTAAATAAGGGTGTGCCGTGGTACCCTTAAGGCCATGACTTATAATGGGGACACGGGGATTTAAGGCTAAGGAGAAAAGTTCCCTTCCCCCTGGCAGGAGAGGAAGCTGACTCCTGGCCAGCCACTTCCCAGCTGTGTGAGCTCAGGCAGGTCACTTAGCCTCTCTGAGCCTCAGTTCTCTCATCTGTGAGAGGTAGCTGATGGTGTCTCTTTTTGAAAGAGTGGCATGTTTATGTGTGTGGTGTGCATGTATGCATGCATTTTCATGTGGCGGGCACATGTGTGTGTGGGGGGGTGGTGCATGTACACATATGTGCCTGTGTTTATGGAGGCCAGATTTTAGCCTTAGGGTCTTCCTCAATCACGCTCCACCTGTATTTTTTTGACATTGAACTTGGACTCACGGATTCAGCTAGACTAGCTAGCCAGGAACCCCCCAAGTCTCTACCTCACCAGAGCTGGGATTGCAGATATACACCATCGCACCTGGCATTTTAAAAATTATTCGTGTGTATACATGGATGTTTATAAGTTGTGTGTGCATGTGTGTGTGTGTGTGTGGGCATGCGCACACATGTGGATGTCAGAGGACAACCTAGGGGTGTTTTTCCCTTCTTTCACCTTCTCTTGAGACAAGGTCTTCCTTGTTTTTGACACTCTGTGTGTACCAGTCTAGCTGACCCACAAGCTTCCATATTCTCCTGGCTCCCCCTTCCATTGGCATAGGCCTGTTGGGATCACAGATGCCTAGGTCATTTGGTATCCACCTTTATATGGGTGCTTGGAATTGACCTCTGGCCAGCAGACTTGCAAGCATGGGTCTTTAACCACTGAGCAATTTGCCTAGCCTCTCCCCCATGGCTGTCATTTTTATGCAGGTTCTGAGGATCCAAACTCAGGTCCTCATGCTTGTGGGGCAAGTGCTTCGTCTGCTGAGCCATCTCCCCTGCCCAGATGATGGTGTTTCCTAAGGCAACAAGATGAAGCAAAGAACGCTGGGGAAGGACAGGAGCTGGGGTGGATCCCTCAGCCTGAGTTTAGTAAACGTTAGCTGTAACCTTGTCACCTGTCACAGAATACAGGAAAACCTGCAGAGTGACATGTCCAGTGTTCTGGGCTCCATAACTCCTGTCCTGGAACAGGTGATATGTTGAGAGTAACCTGGGATGAATGGAGCCCAGCACTTCCCCAAGTCCCCCAGGGTCACGGTCTCTTGTGGCTTCCTGCTGGAGGGAAATGGGGCTCGTAAGTAATTTCCAGCATTCCATTTTCATGCATGTGGCTGGGAGTGAGGACTGTCTGCCTGTTTGCCGAAACAGTGAGCCCTCAAACCTTCCTGCGGCTTCGCCAAACTATATTTGGCTCAATAAAGCTGGGATTATGAGGACTTCAGATCCTAAAGCTAGTGGAAGAAACCCAGCTGCCGCCAGACAGCCGGGCTTTCAGCAAGGGGCCGCTGAATGGCCGCATTGATGAGGTGGTGAGGGAGCGCGGTGGCCTGCAGAGCCCAGGGTCTTCCTGGAGGTTCCACCCAGAACTCCTGCCTTGAATGTCCTAACACTGCATTGCCAGGCATGTTTTTGTCTTTGGATGGATGACAGAGTTCTCAGGGGGTTTGGGTTGCTTGACCATTTTGGGGACAGGAGGTGCGAGGTATAGCATGGGTGGATGAGATGATAGCTGTACAAGTTCTTTTCCCCTCTGCCTCACCCACCCCTTGGGTCAGAGCTAGCCTGGGGTGGGGTGGTGCATCATGAATTAGCCCTCACCAGCCACAGAGTGCCCCAACCTAGAAAGGCAGTAGAGAGTCACTGTGTTTAGCCCTGCATTTAGATGCCTGGTATGGTATCTTGGGCTGTCCTTTCTGATGAGTGAATGCTGGGGGATAGGGAGATAGTTGAGTCCGTAAAGTGCTTGCCTTGCATGAGGACCCGAGTTCAATCCCCAGAGCACACAAGAACAGTTGGATGTGGTGGCACATGCCTGAAATCCCAGCGCTGGGGAGGTGGAGATGGGAGGATCCCTGGGGCTTGCTGGCCGGCCAGTCTAGACTAATTGATGAGCTCCAGGCCAGTGAGAGACTCTGTCTCTAAAAAGGTAGAGTGCACCTGAAATGACACCCAAGGTTGTCCTATGACCTACATATGCGCACACACACATGCCTGCACTCATACACTTATGAACACACACATACATTAAAAAGAGAGAGAAGCTGGGTGTGGTGGCGCACGCCTTTAATCCCAGCACTTGCGAGGCAGAGGTAGGAGGACCACCGTGAGTTCAAGGCCACCCTGAGACTACATAGTGAATTCCAGGTTAGCCTGAGCTAGAATGAGACCCTACCTCAAAAAAACAAAAACAAAACAAACAAACAAACAAACAAACAACAACAACAAAAATAATAAAGAGAGAGACAGAACCTGATGTGATGGCACACTCCTTTAATCCCAGTACTCAGGAGGCAGAGGTAGGAGGATCATTGTGAGTTCAAGGCCAGTCTGGGACTGCAGAGTGAGTTGTAGGTCAGTCTGGGCTAGAGTGAGACACTGCCTCAAATAATCGAGAGAGAGAGAGAGAGAGGGAGGGAGAGAGGGAGAGAGCGAGCACAAGAACAAGCAGCCCTTGGGAATGTTTTCTTTCAATGATAGCAAGTTGTACTGGGGAGGCTGGAAGTGACCGTGGGCTCATGAGAGCATCCTGAGCATGCTTGGGTGGCTGGCTCAGCTGACCTGCGAGGCTCGCTCAGCAGGTGAGCTGGATTCACTTACTGTGGGATGATTGGTCTATGACCTTGTCAAGTCAGGGAGGGTCTGCAAGACCTTTTCCTTGGAGGAGCATGGAAGCTAGACTTCCTGGGTACCATGCATAGACCTCTGTATATGGGAGGTGGGCTTCCTGGCCACTGTGGACAGAGCTCTGTGGGGAACGGAGGCCCAGGCTGTGAGGAAAGGTCCTGTAGGCAGGACTCGCTCTCAGGCTCTCTGCTTTGGCTGTGATTTGTAGCTTTGGTGTCTTTATGGTCTGTCTTATTCCACATGGAGCAGTTCCTGGTTGTCTTTCATGATTAAAACAGAGATTAGTGAACTGGTACTGAGTGGTGCAATGATTCATGAATGAAGGTGTTTAAAACATGGTGCTTGCAGTAATGGTTAGAGAAATGACCACCACTGCCTCGAACTCATGGCACTCCTCCTACCTCAGCCTCCCAAGTACTGGGTTGTCTGCTTCATGTTTTTTTTTCCTTTTTATTGATAGCTTTCATACTTACAGACAATAAACCATATGTCCTTCCCCTCCCCCACTTTCCCCATCACAACTCTGCTCTCCATGATATCCCCTCCCTCTCTCCATTAGTCTCTCTTTTATTTTGATGTCATCTTTTCCTCCTGTTATGAGGGTCTTGTGAAGATAGTGCTAGGCACTCTGAGGTTGTGGATATCGAGGCCAATTTCTCTCCGGTCAGTTGCATCTTAAGGAGTCCTACTCTTCCTTTGGCTCTTACATTCTTTCTGCCACCTCTTCCACAATGGACCCTGAGCCTTAGAAGGTGTGATAGAGATGTTTCAGTGCTGAACATTCCTCCATCACATTTTCTCAGCACTTTGGTGCCTTTTGGGTCATCCCAGTGGTCACCGCCACCTGAAAAGAGAAGCTTCTCTAACCAAAAGTGAGAGTAGCATTATGATATGGGTATGAACATTAAATAAAGTTCTTACAGGGCAGTTTGGTGAGCATAATATAGAGTAGGCATTACATTCTAATGCTCATGACCTCCCCCACCATAAGCTTTTGGTTAGGTTTTCAGTATCAGGCATATATTCCTTCCATAGAGTAGGCCTCCAGTCCAATTAGAGAGTAGTTGGTTCCCCCATAACAGACATGCCACTATTGCACCCATTAGCTCATTTGGCCTGGTTCACCAAACTTGAGGCTTGCATTGTACACTGTTTTCACCACTGATAGCTTCTGTCTCCCATAAGTCTGCATGCAGTGCAGCTTTTTCCAGCTTTCTGTCAGCTGATCTACTGGGAGAAGGTTTTCATCTCAGCCCCAGTTTGATTTCTCGGTGACCTTGCAGCCCAGGCATGTGGAGTCTTCAGCAATAGGGTCTTATTAACTATTCCTGGTGGGAAACCAAGAGCCTTAGCAATAGCCTGTAATGTTTTGGGGGCATCAGGGACTTCCCTGGCCAACAACTCACTGGAAGGTATCCCATCCCTGGCACTGAAATTTTTCTAGTAACAGTCTATGGCTTCTGGGTGTACCATTATCCAAAAAAGTAGGTTATCATGTGGCTTATTCACAATATCCTGAATTTTGATTGCCCCTTCCCCCATACTTCTTTTACTCAGTCTCTTCCCCTGACCTCACTTAGGCCATTACACCTGCAGTAATCTGTCCATCTATTTACATACATACAGTAACATCCCCTTAAGTCCTCCCCTCTCCTCCCTCCCTTATAGCCCTTTTCTAGCTTACTGGCCTCTGCTACCAATTTTTACTCCAACTCACACACAAGTCTGAACATTTGTAACTATGACCCACATGTGAAAGAAAACATGTGATGTTTGGCTTTCTGGGCCTGGGTTATTTGACTTTGTATAGTCCTTTCCAGATCCATCCATTTCCCTGCAAATTTCATTTTTATTTACTGCTGAATAGATATCACTACATAGCCCAGGTTGGTCTTGGACTCACACTCCTCCTGCCTCAGCTGCCCGCTTACTAAGAGTATAGGCCTGTTCCACCATGCCCAACTCTTTAAGATTTATTTATGTGAGGCAGGGTCTCACTATGTAGCCCAGACTGGCCTCAAGCTAAAGCACTCCTCCTCCCTCAGACTCCTGAGTGCTGGGATTAAAGGTATGTGCCACCAGGCCCAGTTAGGCCTAATGTTATTAGCAAAAGTCCAGGGCAAAGGCGTGGCTTGAACAGAGTGAGTGGTCCCCTGACCCCAGGGGTAGAGAAGGGATCAAAATGTGCTGATGAGTGGGTGTGGTGATGCATGTCTTTAATCCCAGCACTCCGGAGGCAGAGGTAGGAGGACCGCCATGAGTTCAAGGCCACCCTGAGACTACTTTATGAATTCCAGATCAGCCTGGGCTAGAGTAAGACCGTACCTGGAAAAACAAAAACAAAAAAAAGTTCTGATGGTAAAAAGTTCTGATAATGAGTTTTTGTGACCCCCCTCCCCCAACAAAACCGAGAGCAGAACAACCCCAGGGCCAGCTATGGCTTAAGGTCAGTGGCCAGGGATGTGTCTTGATGCTGCACCTTGGGCAGATGATGTGTGGAAGAGGAGGTGGGACAAGCAGGCGTTCTGACTGTCCAGGTGGGCACCGTGCCTTCCCACCCATGCCGGCCACTGCTCTTGGGTCCAAGGCAAACACAGGCCATGGGGCGGCCCACCCCTCCTGGCTGGTAGAATTCCACCTGGCCAGTTCTGTCCCCAGCGTAACCTCCTCTTTGCAGCTGAAATGACTCTTTGTAAAAGCAAACCTCAAACAAGGTTAGTTTTCAAATTGCTTTTCTCCAAAGTGCATTTTGGTTTAATCCAGTGCATTTTATTTTTTTCTCCCTCACCACCATTAAGAAGAGCGCTACAGCCAGAAACCCGAGACGGACGAGATGAACGAGGTGGAAACAGCCCCGGCTCCCGAGGAAAAGCAAGTCTGGGTCCAACCGAGGGTGGTCAGACCCACAAAACCCAAGAAGACCCCTGCCATCAGCTACATGAGTGAGTCAGTGTGCCGGCCCCCTAGCCGCCTCGGGGGGGGGGGTGGTTTTCTTTGGGTCTGGTGGTGTGGGGATCTGGGGCGCCGACAGCCTCTAAGTCCACAGACGGTGAGGGCTGCTGGATCGCGGCAGGCCAGGGTGTAACCACAAGTCAGTTTTTTCTCAAAATGGTATTTTTAAGTCTCTAAAAGCAAGCATTATGGGAGGTGTGCTGGAATGGCCCTCTTTCCTCCATAGATATTTTAAGGTTAGGCCTTCCTGGGTCCTTTCAAAGGGAGTCTGGGCTGAGGTTGGGTACCTCTGGCATGCATTGGTCTCTGTAGAGAACACAGCACAAGCCAGACATCCACACATCCTTCCAGCTTTTTCTTGACTCTCTGTGGCTCTGCTCATCCATGCTATGGGGGTGACAGTATCTATGGAAAGGTGATTAAGAGAGTCAGTTACTGGGGCATGGGCCACCCAGAGTCAGTGGAGAGGCCCCTGAACTTTGAGATTAATGTGCATTACCTCCAATCCACACTCGGGTGGGGCACTGACTTTTCCTGGAGACTTCTGGAAGTCACAAAACACAGACTGTCTTGTACTTACCTCTTGCCTTCCTGGCCCCTGAACACCTCACCTCCAAAGGCTTTCTGCTTCTGCTGCCCGGCCGTCCTGTTGCCCGGCCTCGTATGTGGGAACCAGCCCCTCTGGCCAAGGACTAGGCTGGTGGGGTTCCCTTTCAGTCCTGCGACAGCGGACATAACAGAGGACTCACCCAGAGGAAGGCATGTCTATTCTTCTTGCAACCCCCCAATTTTTCTTTTTTAATTTTTTTTCTTTTTTATTATTTTCTTTTTTTAATTTTTTAATTTTTTTTTTCAATTTTTCTTAAAGATCTTCTTCTCCTACCAAGCTTTCTCTTTTTGGCCTTCAGACATCTTGCTAAGCCTGTAGCCATTCTGTAGTGGCTGATGCCCTTGCCTACCCAGAAGTTTAAAAGAACCAATGCTAACAATGTAAATTACAATCTTTTTTTTTTTTTTCTTTGAGGTAGGGTCTCACTCTAGTTCAGGCTGACTATGTAGCCTCAGGATGGCCTCTAACTCTCAGTGATCCTCCTACCTCTGCCTCCCGGGTGCTGGGATTAAAGGCATGCGCCACTACGCCCGGCTAAATTACAATCTTGTTTCCTCTTTTTGTAAACAACCACACTGCTCCCAGTCTCTGGTGTAAGCCTATAAAATAAAAAAAGTGGGAAAGGTTGACAAACATCATCTTGGCTGTGAAGGATACTGCTTGGGTGAGAACAGCTGGGACTCGTGTGTCCAGTCTGGAATCTTTACCTCCTTAGGAGTCCTGTCCCCATATAAGTCACGCCCCATGTAAGCCTCACCCCTCTCAAGTCCCACCCCTATAGTCCTCATCCTTGTAAGTTCCACTCCTTGCAGGTCCCACCTCCCTTGTAAGTCCTGTTTTCTCAGAACACTTTGGGGATGTTGGACACCAAGTGTATATCAGGCACCCCTCAGGGCCATACTTAGTTCTCATTTGAGGCCAGCACTCTCGCTGTCCCCAGTATTCATGCATGGAAAATGGATCTTAGAGGAAAAGAACTTATCCAAGGTCACATACTCTCATTGCATTAAAATGGTGAGTCTAGAGCTATACACACCTATCTTCCCAGTACTCAGGAGGCTGAGGCAGGAGGATTGAATTAGAGGCCAGTTCTAGGCTACACAGCAAGACCTTGTCTAAAAACTAAAAACTAAAAACAAAAACAAAAACAAAATACAGAAAGGATAACAAAGTGGTGGCTTTGGGATTTGAGCCTTCTACTGAAGCCCATAGCCAGGAGGTCTTGCTCTTACTTGTTCTTGGTATGGATTCCAGAACATCCCTTGTAGTGGGGGCAGGGTCTTCAGCACACCTTCTGGTTTCTTACTGTGACAAATGTTCCCATGTATCTTTCCTAGCCCAAGTGGTCCACTGTGACACCAAGATGAAGGACAAGTGTAAAGGTTCCACGTGCAACAGGTGAGGACCGGTTGGGTCACCTGGGTGAGTGCTTAGATGCCGAACTTGAGAAAGTGTCATTTCTGAGGCTTCTGCTCAGGGACATTGACACATTGAGATGACGGGGCCTCACCTGTGGCTAGAGTGTTGATTTTAAAGCCCCAGTCAGGAAATGTTATCTGGCCACCTGGGCTGCAAGCACTGAGTGGGATGTGTGGGGATATTTCTCAACCTGCTATGTAGCCCAGACCCAAGTGCCTCGCAGGGTCTCCTGAGGAGTCTGCCAGCCATATAGATTCTGGAGCTCGCCCTGCTGGGGTGTTGAGTCTTACTTTGAGAGCCCTGCAGCGGAGGGCAGTTTTCCAAGCTGCACCTGGGGTAAGATGGCTAGGTCCTAGAAACGTTGCCCAGAATACAAGAACTAAACCCTTGGCACGGGTGGGGTGGCAGAGTCTGAGAAGAGCCAATATATTTACCAGAGATTGACTTTTCCTGGCTTTAGCACTCAAAGTCCTGGGAGCCCAAGGGGGTCCTGGGCAAACCAAGAGGCTTGGGTGCCCAGCTGTGAATGTGGTTTAGACAGTCTTTCAGAGAGAGGCCCAAGGAGTTGGTTCCCTTTTACAGAGCCTAAGGGACCTGTGACTTATCAGTCAGTCTCACCTTGCTCCCCGCCCTCGGTCTTGCCATCGGTGTCTACTTGCCCAGCCCAGGATTCTTGGCAGATACTTGCATTACAGATGTGCTGTTTATCAGCGTACGAAAGAGTTCCCAAGCTGTAGACTTGCCAGATGTGTACGTAGCTGACCTGTTAGAAACATGTCATAAACAAGAAGCTCTTGACTACTTCTTTTTGTTTTAATTTTTTGTTTTATTTTTATTATTTGAGAGCAACAGACAGAGAGAGAAAGAGGCAGAGAGACACAGAGAGGAAATGGGCGCACCAGGGCCTCTAGCCACTGCAAACGAACTCCAGCTGCGTGCGCCACCTGTGCATCTGGCTTACATGGGTCCTAGGGAACCGGGATCCTTAGGCTTCACAGACAAGTGCTTAACCATCTCTCCAGCCCTTTGCTCCTTCTTTTGCCCAAATTGGGGGCTCTGTCCTGTCCCTCTGTGCTGGAGTTAGTGTAGGGGAGTCCCACATTTTGCACACAGGACTGCTGTCAGGACTGAGCAGGGCAGAGCTGCTTCCTAAGGGCCTGGTGCATTGAATGGGTCATTAGCCAGTGGAGGGAGGCATTTGATTCAGTCCATTCAGATGCTGAAGAACTCAGCCAAGAAGAGCATGCCTTGTTACTTATTTTTATTTTTTAAAAGTTTTTTTTTTTTTTTTTTTTTTTTGAGGTAAGATCTCACTCTAGCTCAGGTTAACCTGGAACTCACAGCACTCCTCCTACCTCTGCTTCCCAAGTGTTGGGATTTAAAGGTGTATGCCACCATGCTTGGCAAACGTGGTCTCATGCAATCCTTCAGGCTCCTGGTGGGAGAGCTATGTCATCAGGGAGGGGACGTTACCTGTCTCCCTATAAATAAGTTTCTCTAAAGCTGAGCCAAGGTATTTGAAGAAGCTGTTGAAGGTCAGGCATGGTGGTGCACACCTTTGATCCCAGCCCTCAGGAAGCAGAGGTAGGAGGATCACTGAGAGTTTGAGGGCACCCTGAGACTACATAGTGAATTCCAGGTCAGCCTGAGCTACAGTGAGACCCTACCTTGAAAAAAAAAAAAAAAAAAGCTGTTGAAAGGAGAGGGTGGCTCAAACACCCTACCCATGGGAAACTGTTCCAGGGTGGATGATGTTGGGAGCACCCCCAGGCAGAACTTGAGGATCTATCTATAAACACTCTCAGTGGCCTCCACTTAGAAGGTGTGCCTTAGCCCCAAGCCACAAGCATGAGGAGAGCCCAGCCTCACCATGGAAATGACAGCCGCTGTTTTTTGTTTTTCAACAAAACATATCTTTAGAAAATATCTTATAAATAATTCCTGAAACTGCATTAACAAAGTATAAAGAACAAAATAAGGTGCTGGAGAGATGGCTTAGCAGTTAAGGCACTTGCCTGCAAAACCTGAGGACCCAGTTTCAATCCCCTAGTACCTATGTAAGCCAGATGCACAAGGTGGCGCATGCATCCGGAGTTCGTTTGCAATGGCTAGATGCCCATTCTCTCTCTCTTTCTGCCTTCCTTTCTTTCTTCCCCTCTCTCTCTAAAATAAATAAATAAATAAAATATTTTAAAAATGAGTATCCAGAGCTGGAGATATGGCTTATCAGTTAAGACACTTGCTTGCAAAGTTTAAGGACCCATGTCTGACTCTCCAAATCCCACGTAAGCCAGATGCACAAAGGTGAGGCAAGCACAAGGTCGCACATGCCCACTAGGTGGCGCATGCATCTGGAGTTCAATTGCAGTAGCTGAGGCCCTGGCATGCCAATTCTCTCTGTCTGTCTCTCTCTCTCTAAAAAATTTCATAATAAAAGAGTATCCTAGAACCTCCTCAATTCTATACATTTCCTTCCAGTCCTTTCTCTGTGTGGATGAGGCCTAGTCCTGCTCATGAAATTCACTAATCATTTCCCAAAGTCTATAAAGATCCTTGACACACTTCATTTTTAGTAGCCACATGATCCCTTGGTATATGGCTCCACAAAGCTACATTTGACCGTTTCTTTGTCACCTGTTGGCATCTGTCCAGTTTTCACAAGTCACAGTACACTTGGAGTGTGTGTGCAAGTCTGTCTTGCCGGCTTTTGCTTGGAATTTATACCTAAGCAAGGAGATCTGGAGGTCCATGAACATGAATCTCAAGGCTTTCCCACAGTTTGTCTCTGTCGAGAGAAGGAGTCTCATTACTGAGTTTTAAAAAATTATTTATTTTTTCGCTGGGCGTGGTGGCGCACGTCTTTAATCCCAGCACTCGGGAGGCAGAGGTAGGTGGATCACCATGAGTTCAAGGTCACCCTGAGACTACATAGTGAATTTCAGGTCAGCCTGGGCTAGAGTGAGACCCTACCTCAAAAAACAAAACAAAAAAAAAGCAAAAAAAAAAATATTTATTTTTTCATTTGAGAGAGAGAGGGAGAGAGTATGAATGGGCATGCCAGGGCCTTCAGCCACTGCAAACAAACTCCATATGCATGCACCACCTTGTGCATCTGGCTTATGTGGGACCTGGGGAATTGAACCTGGGTCCTTTGGCTATGCAGGCAAGTGCCTTAACCCCTAAGCCATCTCTCCAGCCCATTACAAAGTTTTAATATTAAAACATACACACCCACACAGATCGGGGGTTCAAGGTCAAGCTCTATTACATAGTGAGTTGGAAGCCAGTCTGGGATACATGAGACCTTGTCACAATCAGTCAAACAATCCCCAAACAAAAAATTGCAGTGTGATCCCTCCAAAATGGCTTCACCTTTTTGTTTGCACATCTGACAGCTGGGGACAGGAGGTTGGGATGACCTTGAAGCCCTCTGCCTTTGTGGCTTGTTTGTCTTGAGTACATGACAGTGGTCATTAAGACTATTATGAGACAGACCTGTAATCCTAGCCCTTAGGAGGCTGACACAGGAGGATTGCCACGAATTCCATGCCAATCTGGGCTACATAGTGAGTTCCAGGCCAGCTTAGGCTGGAGTGAAATCCTGTCTCATATAAACAAAACCCAACCAAAGTCTCTTGTGTGTGACTGCAAGTTTCACTGTGGGCCCAGGGGGACTGTGACTTGGTGAAAGCATGGGAATGGCACAAGTGGGACTTCTCTGAGTGTAGTTAGAGAGCTGGTGGGGAAAGCCTGCTGCATCCCCCTGAGATCTAATCATGTGCTTTTCTCTGAACACCGTCCTTGTTGTCTGTCAGGTACCAGTGTCCAGCAGGCTGTGTGAACAGCCAGGCGACCGTTTTCGGATCCCTGTTTTATGAAAGCGTAAGTGTGACTGCCACGTAGTTTACGGCAATGGGGAGTCTTCATAGGGAAAGGTGTTTTCTCCACTCCTTGGTCAAACCTGGTGCCTGAACTGGTGGATCTGCGGGAGCTCATGGGCTGGTGCTAACTAGTGGAGCCAATTTTGGGAACTGGGGTTCAATGTCACAAAGTCAGGCTCTGCTTCAAAGCTGGCGTCAGCGTGCTTGGCTGAGCGGGGAGAAAGGGCCACTTGTCACCCTCCTCGTTGGAAAGGCAGCTCGGAGGAGCTCTCTAGGATAAGCCACCCTGGAACAAAGACATGGTTAAGGACCGCACTGACAGTTGGGTGGGGTGTGTTTTGGTCTGTCATTTTGGCTGTTAGTAGCTTGGGGACAAATGTCTGGGATATTTCTGACAGAGTAACAGAGTGCATTTATGGTTGCCCCTCCCCTCCACAGTCGTCCAGCATATGTCGGGCCGCTGTTCACTATGGTGTCATCGATGACCGAGGAGGCCTGGTGGACATCACCAGGAATGGGAAGGTTCCCTTCTTTGTCAAGTCACAGAAGAACGGCGTGGAGTCCGTGAGGTAGCCATTCTGACAGCATGCTTTCCATTTGTGGAAGGGTTTGGGTCCCTGAGACCTAGATACCAAGACAGATGAGGAACCAGGAAGACCAAAGACCGCCAAGTCCCATAGCCCAGACTCATGCTGGGGAAGCTAGCTGACTCACTCAGGCAGCTCTGGGTTCTGGATGGATCTCACTCGATTGTGCTCCGAATCCTATATTCTCCAGGCTCCTGGTCACTGAGTATAAGACGGGGAAAGTGGTTGTGGGTCCAGGAATGTGTGGGCAGACTCGACTGTGTCTTTTCCTACTCCCTAGAGAGTGAGATTTTTTTTTACTTTTAAATTTTTATCTATTTATTTGTTTATTTATTGGTTTTTCAAGGTAGGGTCTCACTCTAGCTCACGCTGACCTGGTATTCACTATGTAGTTTCAGGGTGGCCTCGAACTCATGGTGATCCTCCTACCTCTGCCTCCCAAATGCCAGGGTTAAAGGCATGCGCTACCACGCCCGGCTTTTTCTTTTTTTAAACAAAACTTTATTTCAGAGTTTTCATTGTTTAAGTATGTATACAAGTCAAGCATCTTTTTAAATTTTATTTTTTTAAATCAAGCATCTTTAATTCCACAATCTGGTATGCTGGCGTACTGATGCACACCTGTCATTCCAGGCTGAGGTGAGAGGATTGAGGGCTTGAGGCTAGCTTAGGCTCCAGAGATAGACCCTGTCAGAAAAAGACAAGAGAACGAAAGAGAGGAAAATAGAAACAAAAAGAAATGCTCTTAAATCTGAAGTGTTGGATTTCAGAGCATCTCAGACACTGGGTTTGAGTTGGGGATGCCCAGCTGGTGAAGTCTATGCAGATATCCCCAAATCTGACACATTTCTTGTCCCAGGCAGTTCCAGTTAGGGGTCCTTTTGGGTCCTATTCTATATTTACATTTCTCCAAAATAATGTTTGTCACCTGGGAAGGGAGGTCCTGCCCCGTGTCCTTCTCCTGTGGACCTTTGGACCATTTTCCCACCCCTCCCTGGGAGCCATGCCCTCATGTACACTAGGGTTTCAGGGCTGACCCCAGCTGTTCCACATTTGGGCAGCCAGTTAATCACTAAGAAATGGGATTAGTCCCTCCCCCAGGTCCAAGAGAAATAGATCTTACACACTTTCATTTCTTGGAGGGAAGTTGTTTCCTTACTTACTTAGACACGGTCTAGCTATGTAGCCCAGTGGCCCAGGCTGGCCTCAAACTCCTGATCCTCTGCCTCAGCCTCCTGAGTTTACAGGTGTGACTACCACACCGGCTTCATCGCATGCATTTTAAAACATTGATACTTTGCTAGACATGGCGACTCACACTTATAATCCCAGCACTCAGGAGTCTGGGATAGGAGGATCACTGTGAGTTCAAGGCCAGCTTGGGCTACAGAGTGAATTCCAAGTCAGCCTGTGCTAGTGAGACCCTACCTCCAAAAACAAAAACAAACAATAAAAGAAAAAACAAAACAAAAGCCCCACACACATTTTTTCCAGCTGTGGCAGGAGCATTGTCACAAGTTCGAGACCAGCTGGCTACATAAGACACTGAAGAAACCAAAGGAGAAAGAGAAAGAAGAAAATAGGAAACCTTTATTCCAAGAAGGGGTAGGCTTTACCAGGTTGCTAGAGGTGTTCTTGGCAGAAAAAGTTAAGCAGCTTTACTCTAGAATATTCTAAGAGCTTTTGGGCTCTCATGCTTCAAGCAGGGCAGAAGCTGCTATCAGATAAGCATAGGCGTGTGTGCCCTTTCAAAGCACTGCGTGCACTGACCCGAGATTTCCTTTCCAGCAAGTACAAGCCTTCCAGCTCATTCATCGTGTCAAAAGTGAAAGGTAAGCTGGCCAGGCTCCATGGGTTTCCTTGGATTTCCCTGGAAGTTTCCCTTCCCTTAGTCATTGTTTTCATGTTTATCATGCCAGCCCATCATTGTCTTCAACAAAGAAAAGGTTTTTTTCCATTAGGTTCCTGAAGTGGCCATTTCTGATCAGTTTCTTTTTGGAGTGGGCGGAGGAGGTGGGATTTAGGTGGAGATATATATATATATATATATATATATATTTTTTTTTTTTTTTAAGCAGGATCTCACTCTAGCCCAGGCTGATCTGGAATTCACTCTGTAGCCCCAGGCTGGCCTTGAAGTCACAGTGATCCTCCTACCTCAGCCTCCGGAGTGCTGGAACTAAAGGTGTGCACCACCACACCCTGGCTGGCTGAGTCAGAAATACAGTACTGTGGCTGCCAGGGGAATGCCACCATCAGGAGAGGGAGACATGGGGAAGCATGGCAGACACCTGCCATCTCTGGCCCTGTTTTTTTTTTTTTTCACACTTTCTTTTTT
Organism: Dipus sagitta; assembly: GCA_036346955.1. NCBI lineage: Eukaryota > Metazoa > Chordata > Mammalia > Rodentia > Dipodidae > Dipus > Dipus sagitta. The sequence continues at coordinate 222,232,933 of CM070770.1, forward strand.
GTTTTAATTTTTATTTATTTATTTGAGAGAGGGATAGAGGGGGAGAGAGAGAATGGGCACGCCAGGGCTTCCAGCCACTGCAAATGAACTCCAGATGCATGTGCCACCTTGTGCATCTGGCTTACGTGGGTACTGGGGAATCGAACCAAGGTCCTTTGGCTTTGCAGGCAAGCACCTTAACTGCTAGGCCATCTCTCCAGCCTGGCCCTGTTTTTTTTTTTAATTTTAAATTTGTGTGTGTATATGCACACGTGTACATGCCATCGCATGTGTGAGGAGGTTGGAGTACAACCTTGGGGTGTTGGTCCTCTCCTTCCAACCTTGCTTGACTTAGGGTCTTTCCCATTTTTGGTTTTGTTTTTGGAGATAGGGTCTCACTCTAGCCCAGGTTGACCTGGGATTCACTTTGTAGTCTCAAGCTGGCCTCAAACTCACGGCGATCCTCCTACCTCTGCCCCCTCCCCCCCCCCCAAGTGCTGGGATAAAGGCATGTGCCACCACGCCCAGCTGTTTTCTTTAAGTAGAAACTTTGTATGGATACATTTATGTGTTGGCCCCATAATTTGCCTCCTCCCTGCCTCCATTCCATTGAGGGCCCTCCTCAGTGGGGTTTGTTAGAATTGGGGATTGACTAGAACCACACGAGAAATAAAGACAAGAGAGAAAGCCCACACAGACTCTTTATATTGGAGGGACAGCAGCTCTCCCGGGATGAAACTGCTGCTGCAGCGTTCTAATGTGGGACAGAGTAGAGGTATATAGGCTGAGGGATGGGGGGGGGTGTCTTTGGGAGTGAAGAATGGGGGGAAGGTAAGATTAATCGCCTGTCCAGGTGGCCCAATGGCTCTTGAGGCTGGATCTTTGAGTTATGAACTTGCTTTGTAACGATGTCCCTTATCATGCTATGGTCCAGGAAAGTTCTGTGGTCCACCGAGATCAGTGGTCCGAGGCTAGTGGTTCATTGACCCTTCAGGATTCCTGGTATTCACCCTGGAGTTGTGGGTGATGAGTTGTGACAGCAGCAGTCGGTCATTGTTGGGGTAAGAGGGCAATGCCTCTGGATATGCCCTCGCATCCTGTGGTTCTTACAATCTTTCTGCCGCTTCTTCCGCAAAATTCCCTTGGTGGGTGTGTTTTAAGTCTACCTTAGTGTTGAGCTCTCAGCAGCTTCTGGATTTCTGCTTTGGTGCACTTTGAATGTCCTCAGGGTCTGTCTCCATCACCCTGGCACAGGTTGTCAGGCTCTCTGGTTCCTCTGTGGGCTCACCTGGGCCCTGGCTGCTGTGTGAGGGGTGGCTCATCTGCTGGCAGGGAGTCAGCCAGCTATTCGTGTCATGTTGTTAGATTTTGGTTGTCCTTGGTTCCCACTGCTTTCTGGAACAAACAGGCCCCAAACATGCCATGCTTCTCACCAGCCCAGAGTGCCTCCATTTTTCCTTTCTGCTGCTAGGAAGGCCTATGTAGCTGGTCTGAGCCTCAGGAGAATCCTGACTCTACCTCCCATTGCTCCAAGCGCATTGGGATCACAGACATCTGCTTGTCCAGCTTTATTTGGGTGCTAGGGATTTGATTTCCAGTCAGCAGACTTGAGGAGCAAGTGAGCCATCTCCCCAGGTCCTCTGGTCCAGCTTTTTATTTTATTTTGTATTTTAAAACTTTTTTATTATTAATTTATTTTTTTAAATATTTTATTTTTATTTATTTATTTGACAGAGAGAAAGAGGCAGAGAGAGTAGAGAGCAAGGGAATGGGTGTATCAGGGCCTCCAGCCTCTGCAAACGAACTCCAGACACATGTGCCACCTTGTGCATCTTGCTTACATGGGTCCTGGGCAATCTAACCAGGGTCCTTTGGCTTTGCAGGCAAGCGCCTTAACTGCTAAGCCATCCCTCCAGCCCTAATTTTTTTTTTTTATTGACAACTTCCATAATTGTAGACAATAAACCATGGTGATTCCCTCCATTCTCCCCCCCCCTTTCCCTTTGGGACTCCACTCTCCATCATATCCCCTCCCCCTCTCAATCAGTCTCTCTTTTATTTTGATGTCATGATCTTTTTTTCCTATTATGATGGTCTTGTGTAGGTAGTGTCAGGCACTGTGAGGTCATGGATATACAGGCTATTTTGTATCTGGAGGAGCATGTTGTAAGGAGTCCTACCCTTCCTTTGGCTCTTGCATTCTTTTTTTTTTTTTTCGAGGTAAGGTCTCACTCTAGCCCATGCTGACCTGGAATTCACTATGGAGTCTCAGGGTGGCCTCGAACTCACGGCGATCCTCCTACCTCTGCCTCCCGAGTGCTGGGATTAAAGGCGTGCGCCACCACGCCCGGCAGGCTCTTGCATTCTTTCTGTCACCTCTTCCACATTGGACCCTGAGCCTTGGAAGGTGTGATAGAGATATTTCACTGCTGAGCATGCTTCTGTCACTTCTCAGCACCATGGTGCCTTCTGAGTCATCCCAAGGTCACTGCCATCTGAAAAGATAAGCTTCTCTAACCAAAAGTGAGAGTAGCATTAATACATGGGTATGAACCTTAAGAGAAGTGCTTACTGGGCAGTTTGGTGAACATAGTATATACATTTAGCCAGATAGCAGCAGACATTACACCCCTAGGGCTCATGACTACCCCTGTTGTAGGTTTTTAGTATCTGGCATGTATTCCCTCCCATGGAGCGGGCCTCCAGTCAAATTAGAGGGCGGTTGGTTTCCCCCATAACAGACATGCCACTATTGCACCCATTGGCTCATTTGGCATGGCTGGCCAAACATAAGGCTTGCAGTGTCCACTGTTGGGTATCTTCACTGATGATTTCTCTGTCTCCCATTGAACTGCATGCAGCGTGGCTTTTTCCAGCTTTCTGTCAGCTGGTTTACATGGAGGAGGTTTTCAGCTCAGCTCCAGCAGGGTTTCTCAGTGACCTTGCAGCCCAAGTATGTGGTCCAGCTTTTTAAAAAAAATATTTTATTTTCAGCTGGGAGTGGTGGCACATGCCTTTTATCCCAGCACTCGGGAGGCAGAGGTAGGAGGATCACCATGAGTTCGAGGCCACCCTGAAACTATGTAGTTAATTCCAGGTCAGCCTGAGCTAGAGTGAGATCTTACCTCGAACAACAACAACAAATATATATAATATAATATAATATATATATATATATATATATATAATATTATTTTCATTTATTTATTTATTTGACAGAGAAAGAGAGAGAGAGAGAGTGAGAGAATGGGCGCGCCAAGGCCTTCAGCCTCTGCAAACGAACTCCAGATGCGTGCACCCCCTTGTGCACCTGGCTAATGTGGGTCCTAGGGAATCAAACCGAGGTCCTTTGGCTTTGCAAGCAAACGCCTTACCCACTAAGCCATCCCTCCAGCCCAGGTCCAGTTTTTTATATTGCTTAGTGTTTACTTGTGTGTAGGGTAGGTTGCCTGGATGGGAGAGCGGGCTCTAGCCACCAGTGCCCAAACTGGCCAGGCTGGTGGTGCCTGGCGTCAGCTGGAGCAGGCAGGGATATGAGTCCACACAGGACCTTTGCCTACAGGTGTCTCCTCCCCTTGGGGAAAGCAGCTCTTCTCACTTGCCCATGAGGCAGGAATATCTGCTTAGCCACCCTCCTAAAGCTGTGTGCTATTACAAGCCAGATGTGGTAGTGCACACCCATCATCTTAGCATGAGGCTGGTAGAGGCAGGAGCAGCAGGTATTCAAGGTCATCATGGCTAATAGTGAGTTTGAGACCAATCTGGGCTCTGACTCCATGTCAAAGAACCAGCCAGCAAACAAGCAGAAAATCAACAATATGTAGTTGTGACTTTATTTTCTCATTTCCAAAAGCATGGCCATATGTTTCAGAATATTTGGAAATGCTGAGAAACATCTTTGAAAGTATCTGAAAAATATCAGCGTAACCTAAATGATGTCGGTGAAAGATAGCCATTATGAACAAAGCCCTTTCTTTTGCTGAGAAGCTGCAGAACCCATGGGCTGGCCAGTGACAAGACTAGCTGAGGCTGGCAGATGCTAGCCGATAGGCCAAATCTGCCCATTGCTTGTTTTGTCAGTAAAGTTTTATTGGGATGCAACCACATTCATTCATTTTTACACCACTTGTGGCTGCTTTCCACTAAGGCAGCAGAATGGTGCTCACATAGACAACAGGACCCAGAAAACTAAAAATATTGTTGTGTCTTGTCCTTTAAGAAATAGCCTGATAGGCTTGGTGGCCCATGTTTGTGATCCAAGCACCCTGGAAGCTGAGACAGGAGGATCAAGGCTGAAAGAAAATGTCTGTCACGGGCCACAGATGGCCAGTGTGGGATCTGCTGCTTAAACACAAATGACCACAACAGGCAGAGATACCTGCCTGCCCTTGGCAGGCTAGATTCTCAGAGGTTAGAGATGGGGACATGGGCTGTGATGAGGTGGGTCCCCAGGCCATGAGGTCTCCAGGTTCCAGGGGTCAGAGACGGGAGATAGAGGCTGTGATGAGATGGGACTCTATGAGGTTTCAAAGTCCCCTAGCTCTTCTGAGGCTCAGATTCCCCAGGAGTTTCACAGGTGACAACTTTGAGGACAGGCTTCTAAACCAAATGGCACTGTTGAGTGAAGAGTAGGTTAGTTCCATGAAGAAACCAAGTGTGTGTGTGGGGGGATGGTGATACCCCATCTACAGACACATTCTGCCTTGAGTCTGCCCCCACCAAATGGCCTGCGTGGGGTAGGAACACCCACTGAGTGTCTGTCTAGGGCGCCAGGACCTGACTCTTTCCCTTCATCTCCTACTCTTAGAACAAGACTTGGACTGCCACACCACAGTGGCTCAGCTCTGTCCTTTTGAAAAGCCAGTCACCCATTGCCCAAGGTAAGTTGGGGGGAGGCTCAGGGCTCCTCTCTTGTGGGCTAGGGGCTCTGGCTGTGGTCCCACTCTGCCTACGCTGGGCCTGAGAGGAAGGCTCCATGCTGTGTTGTACCCAGAAGTCAGGCTTTCTGCACTAAAAGTCAGGGACCCTCTAGCTCTTCCCCTGTAGGGCCCCACTCTTGATCCAGCAAGGCGAGTGAGGAGCATTCATCTTCCTGGGGTCGGCAAAGACTCCAGAACCTCAGCAGGTGGAGAGAGTAGTGCTCCCCAGGGCTCTGCTCCTGCTCTGGTAAACATGACTGGGGAAGTGGCAGTGACCCCCCTTCACGCACTGGAGTGGGTTCTCCTTGTCAACGTGACTCGTTTCCCTCTAAGCCCTCAGGCGTGTCATCCTCCTGCCTCAGACTAGTCAGGAAGTTCTGGAAGCTGCTTCTCCTCGTCCCCTTTCAATGAGTTTTTTGTGTCTTGCACTTGTCTGATCTTATTTACTTATTTATTTTGCCTTTGCGTGTATTTGTGTGTGTAACGTACACATGTCAGTGAGTGTGCACGTGGCATGGTGTACATGTGGACGTCCAAGGACAAGCCCAGGTGTTGGTTCTCGCCTTCCCCCTTGTGTGAGGCCGGGTCACTTGCTCACCATGGGGTTCCCCAGGCTAGCTGCCTGCGGACTCCTGGACACTCTCCTGTCTCCTCCTGCCTGCTTGCCCTAGGTGTGCTGGGATTGCAGATGCTCACGCTACAGTGTCCAGCTTCACGAGGGTTCTGGGGACCTGAACTCGGGTTGTCGCACTTGCGCAGCAAGTACTTTGTCCACTGCTCAGTCGTCTCCCCACCCGGCCTGTCTCACTGCTCCCTCACTCTAGAAGGGGCTTTTTCAAAAAGCGAGCTTTACTGAAGTGCAGAGTCAAATCCACCCTGAGGGAGATGGCCTGGCTTGTGACACGTGCTCAGCAGGCTGCTGTCACCACAAAGAAAAAGAACACAGGGGCTGAGGAGATGGGTCAGTGATTAAGGTGCTTGTCTGCAGAGCTTAATGACCAGAGTTCCATTCCGCAATACCCACATAAGGCCAGATGCAGAAAGTGGCACATACATCTGGAGTTCATTTGCAGTGCTAGAGGCCCTGGCATGCCCATTCTCTGCCTGTCTCTTTATCTTTCTCTACTTGCAAATAAATAATTAAAAAAAAACCCACAGGGCTGGAGAGATGGCTTAGTGATTAAGGCACTTGCCTGTGAAGCCTAAAGACCCATGTTCAATCTCTCTCCAGATCCCACGTAAAGCAGACGCACAAAGGTGAGGCAAGTGCAAAGTCGCACATGCCCACTAGGTGGCAAAAGCATCAGGAGTTCTATTGCACTGGCTGAGGCCCTGGCATGCCAATTCTCTCTCTGTTGTTCTCACTCTCTCTCTAAAAAACAAAACAAAACAAAACAACAACAACAACAAAAACCATAGGGGACTGGGGAGATGGCTCAGTGATAAGAGCACTTGCTGTGCAAGTGTGAAGACCTGAATTTGTTTCATTTTCTTTTCTTTTTCTTTTTTTTTTTTCTTTTTTAAGGTAGGATATTACTCTAGCCCAGGCGGACCTGGAATTCACTATATAGTCTCAGGGTGGCCTCAAACTCACAGCAATCCTCCTACCTCTGCCTCCCCAGTGCTGGGATTAAGGCATCATGCCTGGCTTTTTTTTTTTTTTTTTTAAGGTAGGGTCTCACTCTAGCCCAGGTTCTGTAGTCCCAGGTTGACCTTGAACTCACAGTAATCCTCCTACCTCAACCTCCCAAGTGCTGGCATTAAAGGTGTGTGCCACCATGCCCGGCTCTGAGTTTGATCCCCAGCATCCATGTAAAAATCTAGGTGTGCCACACATGCCTGTAACCCCAGTTCTGAGGGAGTAGAGATAGGAGAATTGCTGAGGCTTGCTGGTCAGCCCCAGGTTCAGTGAGATACCCTGCCTCAGGGAAATGAGGTAGAAGAGTGATAGAGGAGGGCATGCAGCATCCTCCTCCGGCCTCCACACTTGTGGCATGGGGTGTGGGCATCTACATACATGTGTGTACACACACCACACACACACACACCAGCATATCACACTTGATACGTACATGTGTGTATACACCGTGCACACACACACACATACCAGCACATCACACTTACTACATACACATACCAAAAATTAAAAAAAAAAAAGAAAGGTAAGGACTATTGTCATCATCCCAGAAAGGACCCGTGGCCAGTTGCCCGTCCCCGTCCCTGGCCAACCACAATCTGCCTTCTGTCCCTGCAGTAGGGCCTTAGCCATTGTGGTTCTCAGAAGGTAATACCTTGTAGCTCCAAATGAAGGGTGTCCTAGTGAGATGTCTATAAAGTTCCCAAAGGGACACAGGAAATGGCCCCCTTCCTGGACTCAGTAGAGAGGCCTCCTAAGAGCCAGCAATCCTGAGCCGTGGACACACTTATGTGTCATACACTGTTCCTCAGCCACCAGAAGACATGGCAAAGCGAAGATGCCCTTGGGTCAAGTCAAGCTCTCTGACTTAGCCCACTGTAGTTACAAATGTCGTGGGTGCCCCCTGTGCCCTGGGCTCGTACTCTGAGGACAAATACAGCTGCCTTGGATGCTGGGTGATATAGTGTCCCAGGAGCCTTCACATGGCCTGTAGATGGTGGATTCTGGAAGGGACAATAGGTGGAGACCCCCCGGGTCTGCTGAGGGTGAGGGTAGGGACAGAAGGCTGGGGCCTGCCACTCCTAGAGTGCTCTCCCTAGCTTCCGTCCCACTTGAATGTTCAGAAGGAAATAATGTCAGAAAATATAAATACAAAACCTTCACAGGACAAGTGTCCAAATGTAACATTCCAGGAGAAATAGAATTTGAGTTCTTAGACTCAAATATTTTTTTTAAAAAGTCTAGGCACACAGGCCCTGTTCCTTCCCCCCAAGGGCTGCCTCACTCCCTCTGCCTGGCTTTGGCTTTCTTCCCACCAAACACCCGGCCTGTCTCAGGGCCAGGTGGCTTCCAGCCGCCATCTTGGCTTCTTGGTCCCTGGGCTTGGCCTGTGGTAAAGTGTCCAGATAGACACAAAGGGCCTTTTCTTAAGCACAGTGGCTCATGCTTTCTTCCTGGTGTAGCGCTCGCCAGCCACCTGGGGCCCACCCATTTCCAGTTTGAGGCGCCCTCTTCATCCCCTGGGCCATCAGTTGGGATGTGGCCACTAATGCCATGGTGACCCAACCCTTCCCACCTCACGTTATCAGTGCTCTCTTCTAGAGTATTCTGTGAGTCACTGAGGTGGGGACCCTCCACCCTTTCCTCTCCCACATAGAAAAGAGGACTATTGATGATAATCTGCCGTACCCACAGCAGAACCTGGGCAACACCCATGTATGGGAGGCACAGTCCCATGACCCAACATGCAGCTCTCTTGGGATTTTATTCCCTTTTGCTTTCTTGTTTCTGCATGTCTTATTGTATAGCATTTAAAAGTGCTACATACATGGTTTACAAAAAACAAAAAACAAAAAATATGTTTACCACTGCTAAAGTGAAAGAATTTTCCTCTCTTCCTCCCTTCCTCCCAGCCTCTCCCCCCCTCCCACTTCTGCAGTAATGGGGATGAAGCCAGGGCCTCCTGCAAGCTTAGCTCATACTCTGCCACTGAGCTCATCCCTAGCCGCCCCCTCATTGTCTTTCTTAAAAAACAATATGGCAGAGGTAGGAGGATCACCGTGAGTTCGAGGCCAGCCTGAGACTACATAGTGAATTCCAGATCAGCCTGGAACAGAGTAAAACCCTACCTTGAAAAACAAAAAACAAACAAACAAAAAAATAAAACCAATATGGCTGGGCATGGTGGCGTACGCCTTTAATCCCAGCTCTCAGGAGGCAGAGGTAGGAGGATCACTGTGAGTTCAAGGACACCCTGAGACTACATAGTGAATTCCAGGTCAGCCTGGGCTAGAGTAAGACCCTATCTTGGAAAAACAAAACAACAATAACAACCAAAAAAACAAGATGGCAAGGTGGTTTCCTTAGAAAGAACTTGAGTCTTCAAGTTCACACGCAGGGAATCAGCTCAGAAAGTTGTCTTTCCTGCTGGCGGTTCCCCTCCTGCAAACACGTCTTGTTTTCCAGAGTCCACTGTCCTGCATACTGTAGAGACGAGCCATCCTACTGGGCCCCAGTGTTTGGAACCAACATCTATGCAGACGTGAGTATGCCGCCTTCTCAGTGGCCGCCTCGGAAACCAGCCGCAGGTTCTATAAGCAGAAACCCGAGATTTCGCACCAGTGCCGCTGGCTCAATTTAGGTCTCTCAGCTGTGTCTACAGCTGTGATCTCATTCACGGAGGTGTCAGAACTCCTCCTGTCCGTCCTTATGAATAGAAGGATAAGTGTGTCCATGGGGTGCATCTGTGGATGCTGGTCAGGACTCTTCCTGCCTTGCACACTCTCAGCAATAAGTGCACAGAAAAAAAAATACAATTACCCCTTTGCTCATTTGATGAAACAACTGTGATATTGACACTGCTCCTCTGTCTTTCCTCCCTATCTTGGTCATGGAAGCTGACTTTTCTTATGTGGACCCCCCAGAGCTCAACCTATCCCCTCTGGTTGTCCAAGGCTCAGGACACGGTGACTCAGAAGACTGAGTGTGGTCCCCTGTCTGCTGCCAACTGCCTGTGTGCTCTTGCCAGCTTGTTTTCCTCTCTGTGGAGTGGCTCAGAGCTGGGGTTGTCTCCCCTAAGGAACCTTCTAGTCCTAACACCCAACAGCTGATCGGTGTACTATCACTTGACTGCAGTTAGTGTAGCTCTCCACCTTTTCTTATCCTTGTCCTCTCCCCTCCCCGCCACCGTCTTCGCCTCCATATGCCTTCAATTGTCCCATCTTCCTGTAAATGCCATGTCACTTTGTGCTGTAAGGTCAAGGCAGCCTTTGTGACTAAGCTTTTTTCCCCTCTACGTTTTTCTTTCCTTTTTATGAGTCTTTCTTTTTTTCTTTCTTTCTTTTTCTTTTCTTCTGGAAAACTGTTTAGCCAAAATTAAAGGTTAGAACTTTTATGAAGAGTAAAATAACATGTATTGATTGTTACAGTAAAGATGTCAAGTCAATTTTGCTCTTAAAAAGACAAAGATTATAGGCTGGGGTTGTAGTTCAGTGGTAGAATGTTTTCCTAGTGGAAGGTCCTGGATTTCATTTCCAAAACTTAAAAAAAGAATGTTCCAGGTTGTGATTTTAAAATGATTTCAAAATAAAATGATGTGCGAGACTTCTTTAGTCAGTGAAAAAGAGAAGCAGCCATATTGCTTCTTTTTTAACTTTATATTAACCACCTCTGTAGCTATAGCCAATATACCATGAGCATAAGCCCCTCCCATAACTCTTCTTTCCCCCTCCAAAATACCCCCTTTACTCTTTCCAACTAGTTTTTTTTTTTTATTTTGATGCCATCATTTTTTCCTCCTATTAAGCAGGTCTTGTGTAGGTAGTGTTAGGCACTATGAGCTCATGAATACCACAGCCACTTTGTGTCTGGAAGACAGCATTGTAAGCAGTCCTCCCTTCTTTTGGCTCTTACATTCTTTCCACTGCCTCTTCTGCAATGGTCTCTGAGCTTTGGAGGATGGGATAGAGATGTGTGTCTTGCTTAGTGCTGTACACTCACTCCACTATTAAAGTGGAATTTAAATGGAAGTGCACTAGATAAGACAAGCAGTTCTCATGCACAAGGCAGGAGAGACAGCTGATGATGAGACATGAAGATAAAATCCATTTGCATCAAACAACGTCAACACTAACCATATAAATCAAAAGAGAACAGTTAGAAATCAAAGGTCAGGCTCTCTCCTTTCCCCCCACAGAAAGCTCTGTGATAGTAATAATATAACACTGCTTTCTGTTCAATACCTACTATGGTTAAGTCCTTTTAAAACACCTTGTTTAGGGCTGGAGGGATGGCTTAGTGTTTAAGGTGTTTGCCTGCAAAGCCAAAGGACCCAGGTTCGATTCCCCAGGACACACGTTAGCCAGAGGCACAAGGGGGCGCACGCATCTGGAGTTTGTTTGCAGTGGCTGGAGGCCCTGGTGCTCGTTCTCTCTCTCTCTCCTCCCTCTTTCTCTGTCAAATAAATAAATAAAAATAAAAAAAAATATTAAAACACCTTGTTTAGGTATCCTTATCCCCACCTTGCAAAGGAGAAAACCAGGGCTTAGAACAACCTGGCCCAGGTCACACAGCAGCATGGCAAACGAGGTGTCTGTCCTTTCCCTGTTCTGCTGTGACATGCCTCAAGCCACCCACTCACCATGGCACTGACGTGGACAGTGATGTAGGGAAAAGCCTGGACGCAGTCTCCGCTGCTTGCTGGGATTTCCAGCGTCTACAGCCACTCGCTTATGACAGGGCTTGGCACACAGTAATTACTCAATCAGGGTTTGTGGAATAAATGAAGACACTGCAGTATTCAATGCTAAAGATGGGGGGAAGGGAGGGAAGAAGAGGTTTAGAAAGCTGGAGGGAAAGTGGCAGGCAGGAGAAGGGGAGGAAGAAAGCCCTCCTCATCCCTGAGGCTCTTTGCTGGCCTCAGTTTCTAGGTCATTCTGTGTTCTGGGAAATGATGCTGCTCTTGGAAAATGTCTGTTTAGCTAGGATTTATTTTGGGAGCGTCATCTTCAGACCTCGCAGGGCCTCGCTCTTCACAGAAGTGCTTTCCTGGCAGCTGCTCCCTCTGTGGCAAGCTGGGCAGGAGTGTCTGGCCAGGCTCAGGCAGAGGGCCGGGGTCAGCGGGCCAAGCTCGCCCCAGCCAGGGCACTCACCAGAGTGAATGTCAAGCCATCCTTGACCCCTGAATTGCAATTTCCTTTTCCAGTTCCCTGATGCTCCAACAAGCTCTCAGGTGTGGGGTGTCAGGATCTCGCGGAGCCCCTGTTCTGACAGGTCCTGTCCGCCCCACCCTCTGCCATTCTGACTCAGTGTGTCTGGGTGGAGCTGGGGAACGGCATTTCCAACCCATTCCTGAGTGAGATGATAGCTGCTGGCTGGGGACTGCTTTTGAGGATCCCCGAGCAGGCAAGGACAGTCCCCTTGAGTGTTCTCAGTCGTGGTGATGGCAGCAGCGGTGTTTGCCTTTGGCTGGCCATCGGCGGTGTCTGTTCACACGCCCTTACCGTGCACGGCGCCCCATGCCCTGGACCTCACCTAGCGGGCACAGTCACCTTTCGTTCCTCACATTCCTACTCCTCGCTCTGACCATGGGCGGGGCATTTGGCTCCTGACCCTCAGGCTCCATCTGTGGACAAGGACTCTTAGTGGCAGCTCCCTTACAGACTCGTGATGTCAACTTCTAGCCTCTTACTCCCCCTTCAGAGCTGGGGGTGGCCAGGGGTGTCCTGTGCAGTCAGACTCCAACCCCTGCCTCCAATTACAGGACCCTGTAATACCACTGGGCCCCCTGGATGAACCAGGTAATCTCCCAGCCTCAAGATCCTTAACTTAATCCCACCTACAAAGCCCTTTGGCTATTCCCAGGTCTGGGTATTAGGCTGTGGTCAGCTTTGGGGACCATTGTCTTACTGACCACAGAGGCAGAACCCTCCCTGAATCTGGCTTTGGTTGGCATCTGCAGTCCCTATGTGGTCTTGGCAAAGTTATGGAATCAGCAAGCCCAGTTTATGGGCCCAAGAGGTGGGAATAATGGTCACCCCCACTCTCCTTTACATTAAATGATGTCATCAGCCACAGCCAGAAATACAGGAGCCTCAGGAGCAGTGGTGGTTCCTTGCCCAGTCAGATCAGCCCAGCTCCAGCTCCATCTGTGTCGCTCAGAACCTTCTGCTGGGAGACCATTAAAATGCAGGCCGGGGCTCTCCAAAGCCACCAAACACAGCAGGGTGGGAGGGTTTGGGGCACTGGGGCATCATCATTGTGGAAAGACCCCCGCAGGTGGTCCTAAGGGGCAGTAAAGATGGAGACCACTGTTTGGTGGCACAGCTCAGAAGAGAACTCGGCTGGTGCACACGAGGCTCTGGGTTCCATCTCCAGCACTGTAAAAAGTAAAGATGGAGACACGCTCCAAGCTGATAAAGCCAGGGCCATGTCTGACACGGCTGAGGAGATGGTCGTGGACATGGCCAGAGGGAGGTGACTGTGGCTTCCAACCTGGAGCGGTCATTGAAATCACCTGGTCCGGGCTGGAGAGATGGCTTAGCAGTTAAGCACTTGCCTGTGAAGCCTAAGGACCCCGGTTCGAGGCTCGATTCCCCAGGACCCACGTTAGCCAGATGCACAAGGGGGTGCACGCGTCTGGAGTTTCGTTTGCAGTGCCTAGAAGCCCTGGTGCACCCATTCTCTCTCTCACTTTCTATCTGCCTCTTTCTCTCTGTCTGTCGCTCTCAAATAAATAAATAAAAATGAACAAAAAAATAAAAAAATAAATAAATCACCTGGTCCTTGGCCAGGGCCACCTAGAACTACCCATCCCTGGCAGAACCTGTCCAGCTTTGAGAAATGTGGATCAGTCACCTTGATACTACACGCCCTGATCCATCTTTTACTGGATAAGTGAAGACCTTTGTGAACAGTGAAGTGGAGGCCTTGCCCCTGGCCTGAGCTACCTAATGTCTAGCAAATAGTACCCTCACCCCAGCTTGAGCCCCAGAACTCGCCTGGCACAGGAGTGCCTACCTGTGTCCATGGTCCCCTGATTCACCGTGACTATCGCCACCCTGCCCTGAGACATGTTCACCCTACCCCGGGGCCTTAGCACGAGCTGTTCCCTCACGTAGAACGCTCTACTTACAGATATTTCCACAGGCTGCAACTGGGACCTTTTTGTCACTCGTGACAACTCCCCTAAAACAGCCCCTCCACCCGGTCATCATCTGTCATTCCTTGTATATTTATCTTCCTGCCTCCCACCGGCATGGAGCAGGGGCTTTATTTGGTCCCTGCTGAGTCCCCCAGGGGCTGACACGTTGTAGGCACCCTGAAACTTATTTGTGGAGCAGATCACTGGCCAATGCCAGAGGCACTAGGGGTCAGGGTGGTTTGAGATGTTTCCTAGGGCTGTGTTCAGTGGCTCCCATGAGGATCCAGGAGATGGTGAACTTGGCGAGCTTGGCCCAGGGGTCTGGGCCCCAGCCCTGACCACTGCCTCTTGTCGTTGCAGACTTCCAGCATCTGTAAGGCAGCCGTGCATGCAGGCATCATCAGCAACGAGAGTGGTGGTTACGTGGATGTGATGCCCGTGGACAAAAAGAAGACCTACGTGGGCTCACTCAGGAACGGGGTGCAGTCGGAGAGGTAGGGCCTGTGTTCAGACCTGGAAGTCCATCAGTCTTTAAAACACAGCTGGAGCCAGGTGTGGTGGTGCATGCCTTTAATACCAGCTCTTGGGAGACAGAGGTAGGAGAATCGCTGTCAATTTGAGGCCAGCTTGGGACTATGGAGTGAATTCCAGGCCAGCCTGACCTAGCCTGAGACCCTACATTGAAAAACAAACAACAACAAAAAACCCCAGAACCCACAGCTGGGTGGACGAGTGTTCATCCTCACTATGGCATGTAGGTCAAGCCTGGGGTCTTGTTTACTTTCAGCTTTTTGGTTTCTAAGTAAGAACATTTTTAAAATGTGTATAGTGTGTGCATGTTCATGTGTGCAGGTACGTAGAGGGGCCATGCACGTGTATGAGGAGATCAGAGGACAGACTCAGGTATCATTCCTCAGATGCTGTCTGCCTTTTCTGAGACAGGGTTTCTCATTGGCCTAGAACTAGCCACTTAGGCTAGACCAGCTAGCCAACAGGGACCCACTTGTCTCCACCTCTCCAGTGCTGGGAGTACAGGCAGGCACCGGCAGCCTGGCATTTCCAGGTGGGTGCTGGAGATCAATGCAGGTCCTTGTGCTTGTGAGGCAAGTACTTTACCCAGTGAGCTGTCTCTCCAGCTAGTAAGAGCTTCCCTCCCTATTCTCAATGTATGTTTTTGTAGGAAACAAGACTCTGTAGAAATTTCTGATATCCCTAAGAATAACAGCCATCCATTCCAGCCACCTGGGAAAATTGCTGCTGAGTCCTTCAGTGTGCAGCCTTCTGGCCTTTTATCTGCCGGTGTGTGCACTGTACCTCTGTGCACATATATCATGTGTGCTTGGACTGTATGTGTCTGTGCGTGTGTTCAGGTGCATTTTATTTCATAAAACAAAATGGACTGAGGTCTCGTTACCTAACAGCTGTGACAGTCTGCACACCGATGCAGTGACATGATCTCGTTTCTTAATCTCAAGCAGTGTCTGATGTCCAGATACCTGGCTCTGCTTAGGGTTAGCCTGGTCACCCTGAGCCTAGCAGATGCTCTCTCTGAGCCTCAGTTTCCTCATCTGTGAAGTGGGGACAATAGGACCAGGTGACTGACACCTGCTTGCAAGTAACTGAGATGCCACCTGCTCTCAATTTGGTGACAGGATCTGTTGAGATAGGGCCTGATGATGACAAGCTGATGGGAAACCAGGGTTATGCCGGCTCTGGATCGTCTCTTATGGTACCAGAGCTGTCCTTTAGGTCTCCTCTATGTCTTTGGTAATTACAGTGTGAAACGCTTTGGGAGGTCTAGTATGAGATGGCTTGCTGGGGGAGGTTCAGGTCTCTTTCTCCTGGGAGGGGGTCTGATCCCATGGTGATAAGCACCCTTTTTGGGGAACACTGGTGCACACCACAACTGTTTCCTGAAGACCCCAGCAGTGACTCACTGGACCTCCAAGGCTTTGGGATGATGGTCCGGAAGGGCTGGACCATTCATTGGCTTCACATGGCTCCATTCTCACATGCTGCTGTCTGAAGAAACAGCAACAGCCCAGGTGTCCAAAGACTGATATCCCTACCCTGGGGTTTCCTCCTGAGAGCTCACGGTTGCTGAGAGGCCCAGCACTTCCCCGAGAGGACAGTGTTGGGGGCTTGGTGTCTTGTTAGTTTACTTGGGCTGCTAACCCAGATAGGGTGCCCTGTAGAAAGGCTGTCTAGTTCCTCACGGTGCTGGAGGCTATGGGTCCAAGATCAGGGCATGGGCAGTTTTCTGTGAGGTTGAAGATGGTCACCTGGCATCTTCACATGGTCATGGTTCTGTGGCATGTCGGTGTCCCAATCTCTTCTTATTAGGACACCAGTCAGTTTACATTGGTATCCACCATCAGGGCCCCTCATCACCTTCATCGTGCATGCATGTGTGTGAGTATACATACTTACGGAGGCCAGAGGACAACCTTGGGTGTCATCTCCAGGTGCTATCCACCTTTTTTTTTTTTTAATTAAGAGAGAGAGAGAATGAGAGAGAGAAAATGGGCACACGAGGGCCTCCAGCTGCTGCAAACAAACTAGACACATGCACCATCATGTGCATCTGGTTTACATGGATCCTGGAGAATCGAACCTGGGTCCTTTGGCTTTGTAGGCAGGTGCCTTAACCGCTAAGTCATCTCTCCAGCCCTCCTTTTTTTTGAGACAGTTTCTATCATTGGAACTCAACAAGTAGGCTAGACTAGATAGCCAGCAAGCTCCAGGGATCCTCCTGTTTCTGCTTCCCAGGAGCTGGATTACAAGCACACACTATCATGCCTAACTTTTTCCGTGGGATCTGGGGATAGAACTCAGGGTCCTCATGCTTGTACACCAGGTGCTTTGCTCACTGAGCCCTCCCTCAAGCCCCCTTCATCACCTCTTAAAAAATGTTTTATTTATTTATTTATTTAACAGAGAGAGAAAGAGAGAGAGAGAATGGGAGCTCCAGGGCCTAGAGCCACTGCAAACAAACTCCAGATGCATGTGTATCTGGCTTACGTGGGTACTAAGGAACGGAATTTGAGTCCTTAGGCTTCACAGGCAGTCGCCTTAACCACTAAGCCATCTCTCCAGCTCTTCATCACTTTTTAATTTTTTTGCACATGTGGTATATGTGATATGCTGTGTGTATGTGTATACCCATGCACAGATGTGCACCTATGTGTGTGTGTGTGTATGTGCGTGCGCCTGCAGAGGCCAGAGAATGTTGGGTGTCCTCTGTTGCTTATCCACTTACTTCCTTGGGACTGAGTCTCTGTGAATACGGAGCTCCCCGCAGGACTGTGGTCACAGACAAGTGCGGCCATGCCCAACTGTTTATGTGGGTGCTGGGAATGGAACTGAGGCCCTTATGTTTGCAACAAGAGCTCTTACTCACTGAGCCATCTCCCCAGCCCCATGGTCCTGACACACACACATTCTGAGGTGCCAGGGAACAGGATTTCAGCATGGAATCTGAGGCACAATTGGACTGAAAAGGGGAGTGCTGGAGGTTTCATAGTCCAGGGCCCCTAATTAGAAAAGGGGGAAAAAGTCAAGATCGCGGACCTGCCTCTTACGGCTGGCATTAGACTTACTGGCTCCTGGGCCTGCCCTGAGGCCGCCCTCCTAGTCTTCTGGGATGCTCTGGCTCTGAGCAGTTGGATCTCCTTACGTGAGGACACCCGCCATCAGTGCTGCTGGGTCACACTTGTCTCTCAGTGACCCAGGTGAGCCTACATTGCTGGGATTCGCAGCTTCTGCTTTTTGTAGCCTGGCTTGGGAAAGGCTTAAGGAGGGAAGTTGCAGGCTGTCATGGCAGGGGGATGAAGAGCTCTTTGTGGCCCTTGAGGAGCACGTAGCCTTCCCCAGGAGTGGCTGGGTGGCGCTCTGTTTCACTGGCCCCTGTGACCTGTGTGGACATCACAGCAGCTTCCCAGTGGGGTAGGATGGCCTCAGGGTGGGCCCACGTTGTGGAGTCTGAGAAGGCAGGGGATTGGGAGAGGGTCCCAAGGCGGCTTCTCTCCATCAACCTCTGTGTCTCATTGTTGTTTTCTCTCTTACCCAATCCAGTCACCCCACCATCTCATGGTCCCTCCAGGGTAGAGAGGCCCTGCCATTCCCAGACTGTACCCCAGTCTTCAGGCTAGAATGGGGTGGTGCCTGGGCAAGTTAACTTACTGTTCTGCACCTCATTTCCTCACCTACAAAGGGGCACATAGCACTGCCCACGGGCATAGCAGGGTGGCACATCTGCAGGTGGGGTCTCCACAGAAGGACCCCCCCAGACACCCAGGAACTTGATAAGATCACATGTTTCTCTGCCTGAAGTTCAGACTGTGGAGTGGCCCTGCAGCCTGTCCACATGCACCCTCGGGAGTCTGATGCCCACTGGAGTGTGTGAGAATGGCATGAGGGAACCACACACCTGGCATGGACCGTCTCTGCACAGGTGGCCCTCCATATCTGCAGGTTCCTCTGATATTCCAAACAGGAATGAACCCTGTTCTGATCACCACCTGGCTGTTGTCACTGCTCCCCAGCAAAACCACCATTCACATAGTCTCGCTGTGCTTAGGGACAGCAGGTGATCTAGAATAAGTGACCAGGTGCGGGAGGAAGTGCACATTTCATATAGGAACTTGAGCATCTTGAATTTCAGTACCCTTAGGGGTTCTGAAACCACCCACCCACCCACAGACACCAGGGGGCAGCTACACACAGATCCTGAATTACTGCTGAATTTCTGTGTCCTGGACATCTTCGGTGTGCAGGATCTGTCCCAGGGCCCAAGGAACTTGTAGTCCAGAGCAGAGCGCACTTTCAGGCTGGGAGGATATATGACCTCTAGTAGCTTTGGGGACCTCCCTACTTTGTACTGGGGGCAGGCAGTCTTCCCTAGCCTGAGACCCTCAGCTGTCACTCAGTGAATGTGAATATTAAGTAAGAATGGCTCATACTAAGTGGGTGACAAAATCCAGTAGCCCTGGTTGCAAAGACGTTGACTGTAAGGTCTGTTCGAAGCTTGGGATGGTGTGCTTGCCATGCAGGGCCACGTGGGCAAGCATGAGAAACCTCCACAAGGGTTCACTCTCAGGATGGGCATGAAGCCCCCCCCCCAAATACTGTGATGCTCCTTTAGCTCTTAGGCCCCTGCTCATCCATGTAACCTCCTCCTTGCAGGGAGCCCACAAGCTCCTCAGGCACCTGATCCAGCTGGACTCTGTCCTGTGGTGTGTCACTGGTCACCTGCTGTGGTCAGACAGTGTGGAAGTATGACCTGTTAGCAGGCTTGAGTCACTGTCGTGGAAGGTTGTCCCAGGGAGCTGGGGCCCTCCTTGGTGGGTGAGTCTTCAGCAGAGGGGTCTGTAGAGATTCGCTGGGTGTGTCCTGACCCCTGTCCTTTCATTGTGTGGCATGGAGCAATGAGGCCAGAAGGGAAAATTGATATACCAGGAACTCCAGCCCCTGCAGTCGAACTCCAGACACGTGCACCACCTTGTGTGCATGTGTGACCTTGCATGCTTGCATCACCTTGTGTGTCCAGCTCACATGAGACCTGGAGCATTGAATATGGGTCTTTAAGCTTCGCAGGCAAGTGCCTTAACCACTAAGCAATCTCTCCAGCCTGTGGGAACCAGTTTTGAAGCCAGAGGGTGACTATCCCTGGTGGCTGCTGAGCCCATGGAGGGGTAACAGATGGGCCCAAGGGAGGTGAGGGTTTAGGACAATCTATGACCAGTTTTGGGTAATTGGTATTTTATTTTATTGATTGATAGATTTTTTAAAAACTCTTTATTTATTTAGTGTGTGCGTGTGTGTGTGTGTGTGTGTGTTGCCAAGGTCTCTTACCATTGCAAACAGATGTCTGTCTGGCTTTATCTGAATGCTGGGGACTTGAACCCAGGCCAGTAGGCTTTCCAAGCAAATGCCATTGTCCCAGGCCCTGATTGATTTTCTTTCTTTCTTTCTTTCTTTTTTTTTTTTTTTTTTACTTTTGAAATAAGGGCCCATGTATCATAGGCTAACCCTCAAGCTCTCTATGTAGCTGATGCTGGCCTTGGATTTCTGAGACCTCCACCTCCCGAGTGATGGGATTGCACCCAGCTTGTCAAACGACATTGTAAATCCAGAGAGCCGATTGATCACAGTCACTCTGGGCAGAGCTCTCCGTGAGCAGCTGGGGCCTCACCCACACCCCGCACCCTGCACCCCAAACCGCACACCCAGCACTAGGGGCCAGGTCACTGCAGCTTCGGTTTCACAACAGTCCTTTGGGAGAAGTTGCGAAAGGCTGTGTGGCTGTGCAGAGGGAGACCCTCGAGGGCCATTTGCTGTCACCCTCAGCCCCAGAGAGCAGAGAAGTTGATGGGCTTGACTCAGACAGGCTCATGTGTACACTCGGGAGGAGCCAGCATCCAGAGGCTGGTCAGCCTGGAGCTCTGCTCAGAGTGGGCCAGTGTTAGGACAGGTGTCACAGGAAGATTGGGAAACATCAGTGTGACACAGTGTTCTTGATTACTTGTCTTTAGCAGTGAAGACATCCTCAAAGCTGTTTTGGGGTAGACCTTTGCCTAGTAGGGGAGTTGGTCAGTCGAGTATATAGGTGATGCTCTGTGTGGAGCTAGGGACATAGTAATAACAGAGATGAAGTCCCATCCTCAAAAGGCCAAGTAGGAAGCCTTGTGTGCTGGTGTACACCTTTAAAATATTTATTTTTATTTATTTTTTTTTTTTGAGGTAGGGTCTCACTCTAGTCCAGGCTGACCTGGAATTCACTCTGTAGTCTCAGGGTGGCCTCGAACTCACGGCGATCCTCCTACCTCTGCCTCCCGAGTGCTGGGATTAAAGGCATGCGTCACCAGCCCGGCCTTATTTTTATTTATTAGAGGGAGAGAGGGAGAGTGAGAATGGGTGCGCCAGGGCCTCCAGCCACTGCAAATGAGCTCCAGACACATGTGCCACCTTGTGCATCTGGCTTATGTGGGTCTTGGAGAATCAAACCTGGGTCCTGAGGCTTCACAGGCATGCGCCTTAACCACTAAGCCATCTCTCTAGCCCTGGTGTACACCTTTAATCCTAGCACTCAGGAGGCAGAGGTAGGAGGATCTCTGTGAGTATGAGGCCAGCCTGAGACTCCATAGTGAATTACAGGTCAGCTTGGGCTAGAGTGAGACCCTATCTCAGAAAAAAAAAAAAAAAAAGCTAAGTAGCCAGTAGGCACACACCATGACCATGATCCACCTTTGGGCTCCTAACATTTCTAGAAGCCTGATGAACAACAGAAGTGAAATGTTAGGGTGTTTTTAATTCTGCTCAGTAAAGCCATTATATATCATTTCAATATGAAATCACAGGAAACGTCACAAGAACTTTCCAGTCGTCCTACACACGATCTTAGTGATTAGGTCCATGTTTGCATCTGTTCTGGTGTGCTTTCTTTAAGTGCCTGGTTGGTCACCCGTGGCTAGTGGTTACTTCATCTTGACAGCCCAGCTCTGGGGATCTCAAGGTTGGGTGACAAAATTTCCAGCTGTTTGCAGAGGCTCTGAAAAGCAGAAGGGTACTGAGCTGTTATTTCCGGGGCTCTCCCCACACCAGGCTGGACCAGTGCCAGGACGCTCAGGTCCTGCTGCCCTGTGGTAGGACTGCTGGCAGGAAATAGGTGGGCTTCCTTGCCAGCCTATTCCCAAGTCTTCCTGTTCACCTAACAGGCTGTTGTCAACCCCAGCTTTTTAGAAAGAGAAAAGAAGCACAGAGGGGTCAGTTAAGTCACCCAAGGTCACCCCAAGATCACTCAGCCCATAACGGCAGAGCTAGGCTTGAATCCAGGCCTCTGTGTTTGAATCTGATTCCTTAGGCCCAAGCAAGCCCCGGAGCTAGGGCACAGCCCTTCCTAGGAAGGGGCCAGGGTTAGCCTTCAGTACCAAGTCACATTCATTTCTACTTTAAGCAAGCTTTTGAAAAAATTTATTTATTATCTGTGCAAGTGTATGCGAGCAAGCTTTAAGATGGTTTTTAGTTATTTAAAAACATTTTTGCTGGAGCTGGGCATGGTGGCGCACACCTTTAATCCCAGGGCTTGGGAGGCAGAGGTAGGAGGATCACTGTGAATTCAAAGCCAGCCTGAGACTACATAGTGAATTCCAGGTCAGCCTGAGCTACAGCAAAACCCTACCTCAAAAAAACCTAAAAAGAAATTATTCATGTGTGTGTGTGTGTGTGAGAGAGAGAGAGAGACAGAGAATATGTATGAAACAGGTGAACCAGGGCTTCTTGCCACTGTAAGGGAACACCAGACAATTGTACCACTTTTTATGTCTGGCTCTTTGTGGGTGCTGAGAAATTGAACCCAGGTCAGCAGGCTTATCAAGTGCCTTTAACCACTGAGCCATCTCCCCAGCCCTCATTTCTAACTTCAAAGATATTAATTGTAGCTGGGAGTAGTGGCACACACCTGCAGTCACAGCACTCAAGAGGCTGAGGCAGACGAATGGGGAAGTCTGGGCTAGCCTGGGCTACACAGTGAGACACTGTCTTAAAAACACAAAGGGAAGGAGCTGGAGTTGTAGCTCAGTTGGTAGAGCGCCCGCCTAGCGTGTCTGAAGCCCTGGATTCTATCCCCAGCACTGCATAAACCAGGCATGGTGGGGGGTGCGTGCCTGTAATCTCAGTACTTGGGAGGTAGAGGCAGGAGGGTCAGAAATTCAAGGTCACCTCAGCTACATAGTTTTTTTTAAATTAATTTTAATTTTATTTATTTGTGAGAAAGATAGAGAGAGAATGGGTACGCCAGGGCCTCCAGCCATTGCAAACAAACTCCAGATGCATATGCCACCTTGGCATCTGGCTTACATGGGTTCTGAGGAATCAAACCTGGGTCCTTAGGCTTCATAGGGAAGTGCCTTAACCACTAAGCCACCACTATTTTTAAGGCCAGCCTAGGATATATAAGACCCTTTGTCTCATCTCTTGTTCTCTCTCTCTCTCTCTCTCTCTCTCTTTGGTCTCAAGAATAAACAAAAATAAAGCTTTACAAAGACCAAATATATATACAATAAACAAAATGTGTACTAGTTTACCTATATGTCTATCAAACAGAAGATAAGAGCCCCTGTTCACCTCTGCTAATTGCTCATTTATAACTTACCTGGGCTTTTCTTGCCTTGTGCCTGTGTAACACACAGAAGAATTAAAATGGACATTTAATTTTATACATTGTCCTGAAACTACTTTTTCCTTAAAACTATTGTGCATTTTATGGCATAAATTGAGGATGGCAGTAGGGGTGTGTGTGTGTGTGTGTGTGTGCGCACGCATGTGGAACACACATCTCATTTAGACTAGGGAGTGAGGCACATACAAATGGGTAAGGGTGCTCCTGGCTCCCCTGCTGAGCACTTACCTGTGGGTCATCCCCACCCTGCATGGCCACAGGAGCTCACTGACTGCCCCTAAGGAGGGGCTGAGGAGCTGGCTCAGCAGGTAAGAGCCCTCGTTACACAAACATGAAGGACTGATTCACACCAAGTTCAATTCCCCAGCACCCGTGCAAACAGCTAGGCATGACCATGTACGCCTGTAACCCCAGTCCCATAGGACAGGAGAGCAGAGCATCACTGGGGCTCACTGAAAAGCAGCTCCACGGTCAGGGAGAGATGAGCAATGGGCGAGCCATAGAGAACACCTGTTCTCTGGCCTCTGCACCTGTGTGCACACGTGCATCTGCACATACATATACATGCTTACACAACACACACACACACACACACACACACACACACACTAATGAAAGGGACTCAACAGCCCAGGGTCTACCCACAAGAGTCTGTGTCCTCTTTAGTATTTTCCCCCTGAATCAAGACCTCACCATGGAGCTTAGGCTGACCTCGAACTCGCCATACTCCTGCCTCTGCCTCCAAGTGCTGGGATGGTAGACTCTTAAAAAATGCATATGTACATATAGAGACATAGTAATGATCTTTCCTTTCTCCTTCCTTCTTTTCTGGGGATGGAATCCAGTGCCTTGCACATGTTAGGTAAGCTCTACCACTGAGCTACACCCCAGCCCTTTTATTTTGAGACAGGCTTTTGCTAAATTACTCTGGCTGGCTGTTGTAGTTTTCTTCTCCTTTCTGGAAAAAAAAGCACTAGACCAAAAGCTGCTGATGGGAGGAAAATTTTAATTTTATACAGCATGGCATGAGCAGAGGTTAGACATCACCTCTGCCACAGAGGTGGAAAACAGCAGCAGGAGAGTGAGCCAAACTCTGGCAATGGGGAACCGGCTCTAATACCCCAAAGATGCCCCCAACACCACACCTTCTCCAGGAAGGCTCCACCTCCCAAGTGGCCATCAGCTGGGGACCAAACATGAGTTTATAGAGGACATCTGATTGAAACCAACAAACTGGCCTTCAACTCACTCTGTAGCCCAGCCAGGATCAAGCTTGAACTAAAGATGTTCCTAGGGCTGGAGAGATGGCTTAACAGTTAAGGCATTTGCCTGCAAAGCCAAAGGACCCACGTTTGATTCTTGAGGCCCATGTAAGCCAGATGTACAAAGGTAGTGTATGCATCTGTAGTTCTTTTACAGTGGTGAAGGCCCTGGCATGCCCATAGTCTCTCTCTCTCAAATAAATTAAATAAATTTAAAAACAAAGAAACAGTTAAAAAAAAAGAAAAAAAGAAAGATATTTCTGCCTCAGCCCCTAAGTAGCTGGGATGACAGGTCTGTTCCACCAAGTCTGGCTTTAGTATTTCTTAATGATGAAGGAAATGTTCATAAGGTCAGAGTCACAGGGCTACTCCTCCGCTGTTCCAGCCCTGGGTCTCATGAACCCCTGAGGCCAGCTGCCAAACTGTGGACAGTGCCACAGTCCCTCTCAGGACAGGTCACAGTGCTCCGGAACCAGCTGTCCTCCCTCTTACTCCAGGTTGGGCTGCAAGGTTCCAATGGCAAGAGTTCTTCCTCCCCAGAGAGCCGTGGCAGAGCTGCAGGCCAGGGCAGCTGTTCAACTGGACCGTCGCGCAGCCCACAGGGAGTGCGCTTCCCAGATCTTCTGCCAGGCCCTGGACCAGCTGCACCCTGGCCTTCCCTCTTCTCCTCCTCCTCCTGCTCCCTCCCTTTGTCTTCTCCTCTTTCCCTCGCTCTTCATCCTCCATTCTCTTTCCCCTGTTCCTCTTTTCCCCTTCCTCTTCATCTTCATAGGATTAAAGAAACCTTAGGAAGCAGTGACAATATTTAGCATGTGCATGTGCGTTCATGTGTGTTGGCACACACGTGTATGTGTGTGTGGAGGCCAGAGGACAACTTCAGGTGTGATCGTCAGGTATACCACCATCTCTTTGAGACAAGGCTTGTCATTGGCCTGGAGCTCACCAATTAGGCTAGAGTAGGCTGATCAGCACCTCAGAGATCCTCCTGTCTCCGCCTCCCCAGCATTGAGGTTACAAGTGCGGGTGGCCAAGCTCAACTTTCCTTACATGTGTTCTGGGTCTTCATGATTGCAAGATTAGCACTTCACCCTGAACCGTATCCTCCCAGCCTCAGCGAAAATAATGTTAGGAAATTAACAGCACTCAGCATCAACTTCCTGTCCGTGTTTTGGTTTACAAACACTCTTCTTTTTGAAGATGGGATCATTGTCTGCTCTGCCACCCCATCACCTGCATGACCACGGTCCTGTGCTGTGGATAGACCTCACTTATGGTCTGTGATTGCCTCACACCAGTGCTTTCTTCTCTTGCTATTCTGAGCAGCTCCAGGAAGAACATCTTTGCACAAGCTTGGGTACTTCCTGGCACTTTCCTTAGGTAACTTCCTCTTAGCAGTGTATCCCCAAAGCACCCCCCATGCCTCCTCTAGACCCCCTTCCTCCAATGGCCTTCCATTGTGCTAGGAACAAAACTCACCACACTGACTGGCCACACCCGCTCTGGCATCTACCTCCTCACCATGTGCCCACCTCACTGGCCTTTTCTATTGCCAGGGCACACTGTGGTCATTTCTACCCCAGGGCCTTTGTACCTGTTGTTATCCAATCCTTGGTGCTCTCTCAGCTCCCCCATGTGCCTATGGCGGAGTTGTCCTCGTCACTGGGATCTAGACACAAGTGCCACCTCCCTAAGGACTCTCCTCTGCCTCCTGGCATTGCTCTTCTCTCCATCCAATCTATGCCACTTCCTTCCCAGAGCTTAGCACTCTGGGAGACTTCCTTGCACATGGTTAGTGGGTACAGGCTCTGTGAAGTCCAGAGCCTGTCAGTGTTGTTACCACCTCCCTACACACTGTGGCCAGAGTGCATACATAGTAGGTCTACAGAAAACAGTGGTTGAATGGCAGACAAGTCACTGAGTCCAGCGATTTGTTTGTAACTGTTTGAAGGACTCTTCTCTTTTCACATGCACACGTGTGTCATAGTAGGTGTGATGTGTATGTGGCATATGCATGTATGTGTGCAGGCGAGACTCTCTGTGCACAGAGTCTCTTAGCTGAGTTTGCTGCTTTGGCATTGTCACGAGCCCCAGCAATTCTCCGGTCTCTGCTCCCCACAGCACTGGGGTCACAGATGTATGTGGCCCTACCTAGTGGGCCTTGGGGAAATGGAACTCAGTGGTCTCAGGGCCCCCAAGGCTCTCATACTTTCCAAAAGCACATTTCACTGCTGAGCCATCTCTCCAGCTCTGCTTGAAGGATTTTTAAAATGCTGTATGAAGCTTTTTAGTACTTTTTCTGAAAACCATTCAAAATACTTTATAAGAATTGTCTAATACGACCCATATACCCCAACAAGGAGGGTCCCTGTGGAGGGGGGGAGGACAGGGAAGAGGCTAACAATGGTACCAACGTGAGTGTATTCACTGACTACAAAAAGAAAAAGAATTGTCTAATACGCTTATGGAAACTCCCCAGGAATGCTATAGCTACTCTCCTGAGACATGTCACAAGCCACCCTATAAAGAGCACCCAAGGGCTGGAGAGATGGCTTAGTGGTTAAGTGCTTGCCTGTGAAGCCTAAGGACCATGGTTCAAGGCTCGATTCCCCAGGACCCACATTAGCCAGATGCACAAGGGGGCGCACATGTCTGGAATTCGTTTGCAGTGGCTGGAGACCCTGGCGTGCACATTCTGTCTCTCTCTCTCTCTCTCTCTCTCTCTGCCTCTTTCTCTCTCTGTCACTCTCAAATAAATAAATAAAAATGAACAAAAAATTTTTTAAAAGAGCACCCAAAGCCTGGGTTTGGGGTAGGGCAGGGAAAATTATTTTAATTAGCCTAACAGGTGCTAGAGGCATGAGCAAATGGGGGCCAAAGATGGCTCCCCAAGCAACCCAAGCCTGGGGACTCTGTGCTAGAGCAGCAGAGGGGACCAGCATTCGCAGGGCCAGGCTTTCCAGGGGGAGCAACGCTGCTGGGTGTGTCTGTTGAGAAGTAACGGCCTGACTTGGAGGGTCTCTCACTGCAAGGTGGACAGGGTGCTCTGGAGTGCTTGGTAGGTCCAAGCAAAACATCAGGCCCCCTGGGTGGGCCCATACCAGCCTGGAGGGCAACCTCAGGGGCTCCCTTACCAGTACCGTAAGTGTGAGAACCCAGCAGCTGTCCACACCATGTCTGTCTCCTGTGTCATTTTCCCCTGTGTGGGGACGTGTGGCCCGAGGTGATTCTCTTAAACTGCCCAATGGGCAGACTCCAGGGGGATCCCACAACCAGAGCTCTGAGGAAGGCAGGCCTTGCAGTCAGAGCTTTCCAGAAACCAGCCAGCTGTGAGGTAAGCCCAGCCTAGTGTGGCAGCGCCCCGCCCCCACCTCCCCTGCGTGTCGGGAGCCACTGTGAGCACCCTGCTGAGTCCTGGTCTCGTGTCCTGTCACTGAGCTTGCTCTTCTGATATGCCTTGCCAGGGTTCAACCCTAGGGTAGCCAACAGTGAGGAGCTGCCAGGGAGAAGTAGGGGAAAGGCAGAGAAAACAACCAGGAATCCCAAGTAGCTGTTCCCCAGGGGCCGCAGGCTCCCTCCCAGCCACCCCGGGTCCAGCCAGCTGTCCAGTGCAGGAGTCCGGTCCATCTGGGTTCTTCTATTCTTGGTGGGGACCCTGAAGGAAACTGCTGATACATCGTGGCCGGGCTGTTCATCTCATCTCAAACTCCTTTATAGCCGCGTGCACACGGAAACTCCTTCCCCACCTTTATTCACTGAGAACAGAATTCCCACAAGTTAAGGGGCCACTCTGCGCACTGTTCCCTGGAGGTAACAGTTGGCACAAGGCTTGAGGGAGATGTTTTGACAGCTGTTGGGAATCACAAATGCATCCATGCTTTTATTTTTACTTTAAATTTTTTTTGTTTATTTTTATTTATTTATTTGAGAGAGACAGACAGAAAAAGAGGCAGAGAGAGAGAGAGAATGGGTGCATCAGGGCCTCCAGCCACTGCAAAGGAACTCCAGATGCATGCGCCACCTTGTGCATCTGGTTTACGTGGGTACTAGGGAATTGAGCCTCAAACCAGGGTCCTTAGGCTTCACAGGCAAGTGCTTAACTGCTAAGCCATCTCTCCAGCCCTATTTTTACTTTTTTGGGACAGGATCTTACTCTAGCCCAGGCTGATCTGAACCTCACTCTATAGCTCAGGGTGGCCTAGAATTTATGGCGATTCTCCTACCTCAGCCTCTCCTGAGTGCTGGGATTAAAGGCATGTGCCACCACATCCAGCTGTTTTGTTTTTGTTTGTTATATATTTATTTGCAATTCTGAGGATCGAGTCCAAGGCACTTTGCCACTGAGCTGTGACAGATCTTGCTGTGTATCCCGGGTCTGGAACTTGTGATCCTCTTGCCTCAGCCTCCCAAGTGCTGGGTGACAGGTGTGCCATCACACGTGACTCACCTGTGCACTTTGATCCAGCAATTCCATTCCTAGGGGCTTGTCCTCGGGACTCTCATGTCCATGCATAAAATCCCGGCACAGTGATGGCCCTGTTTGCCAATGTGCAAGGTTAGGACTAAATCCCCAGCCATAGGGACTCCAGTAAGCACAACATAGTGCTTACACCCTGTGGAATACTATACAGCCAAGCAAACAGAATGAGGATGATCTAGCTGAGGGAGGAGGATGCCTGGGCCTAGATTCACACTATGGCTGCTTGCCTGGCTGAGCTGGACTCTTATGGACTCTGTCCTCAGCAGTGGTAGGAGTGTCGCTCACCAGCACCTCCCCACACAGCCACTCCACTGCCCACCGCTCTCGTAACTTGCCTTTTTTCTCTTGTAGCCTGAACACACCTCGGGATGGAAGCGCCTTCCGGATCTTTGCCGTCAGGCAGTGAGAGCCCAGCACCCAGGAGAAGGGGGTGTGTGTCATCCATGGGGCATCAGGGTCTTGCTTTCTATTGTCATTTTGTCCTTTGGGGGTGGGATGGGAATATGGAGGGTCAGAAAATGTCCTTTCAAATGGCACACACATTGGTGGCCTTTGGCATGGGTATAACATCCCATCCCTTCACCATAGAGGAACACCATCCTTGGAGTCTTGTCTAGACAACTGGCACCCAGGCCTGTCAGGACTTGGTGTCTGCAGCTGGCAGCCCTTGTCCTTTAGAGAGCTGGCCCACCTCTCGAAGAGGCCACTTGCCACAATGTTCCTTGTCATGTGTTCTTTGGTGGGTGGAGGGAGAGGAGTCTTGAGTCCCTGAGGACGTAGGTTTGAAAGCATCCGGACATAGGGCACATTTCCTCCAAGAAAAAGACAGTCATAATTTAAAAGCAAAAAGTCAGTCCATCCCTACCCCTGGAAGTTGGGGTTCATGTTTGCTGGTCAGACAAATGGGCTATAAGGAGAGGTTCCGAGGGTGGGGGCTCCCTTGCAGGTCAGCCCTTGGTCCCCCTTGGCAGCCACGTGTTATGTGTCCAGCAGAGCTGGCCTGTTAGAGTTTAGCAGCATCTCCAGAGACTGATCATGTCTGTCACTGCCTTCCTTGTCTGTGTGGCCCTTGTGTTTCCATGTGACCTTTGGTCTCATCGAGGACCAATGCATCAGGACCCTTTGTCACTCACCCAGCGTGGCTCCTGCTCATCCCAGTAGCTAGCATAGGTGTCCTCCTGGCCGAGGGGCTTTGCTCTGCGCGCCTCCTGTGTTCTTTGCCCTCTGGGGTCTCTGATGCGGCCCTTGAGAGGGCGGGAGGGTGGCCCTGCAGCAGCTGCTGGAGTATCAGATCACTGCTCTCCTTCCTCCTGCCTGGGCTGACCTAGATTTTAACAGCAGGAGGAATGAGTTCCCAGCACATTCCTCACTGAGGTTAGAAGCTTGGTTTGCGGTTAGGAAACCGCCTGTGGCAGTGAGGGAGAGGGACAGAGACACACTGCTGTGTGGCTCTGCTCCTGCCAGCGTCACCAGCTCCAAGAGTCAGTGAGCTCTGGCTTCCATCACTTGGGAAGGCTCCTCTGGAGCCCACCCCAAACCCACCGTGAAATAAATAGCATTTCTCTGCAGAAGGTAAAATTCCACCTCTAGCCCTGGGCTGGCCAGTGCATCGCCTTGTGAACACTGGCTTCTAATGGGATTTTATTCCTAGCCAAATATTTTTTAGGCAAAAGGAGAGAAAGAGACAGACAGAGAGAGAGAGAGTGAGAGAGAGAGTGAAATAACAGCACAAACCTATGTGATTGTGAACAAGGGTCACTAGACTTGCAGAGGCACCTTTGTCGGATCATATACTGTGTTTTATTGTTCTTTGGAAATGGAGTCTCACTGTGTAGCTCTGGCTGGCCTCACATTCAAGGCAGTCACCCTGCCTCCGCCTCCTGAGCGCTGGATCACAGGTGTGTACCGCCAGGACCAGCTCTGACGGCTAATCGCTTTCCAAAATCCCTTCTATGGAGATGGGGAGATGGCTCAGTGGTCAAAGGTATTTGCAAGTCTTCTGGCCTGAGTTTTATTCCCCTGAACCTACATAAAGCCAGGCTGAAAGTGACACATGTGTCTGTAATTCCCAGCATGCCTACAGCCATAGAAGGTGGATCCAGGAGAATCCAGGAACTTGAAGGCCAGCTAAATTGGAGCACACGTAGCAGCAACAGTAAGGGAAGACCTTGACTCCAGCAAGGTAGAAAGAGGACAAACACCCCAAGGTTGTCCTTAGATGTGCACCCATATCCACCATACACATTCACACACACACACACACACACACACACACACATCATATACATTCACACATACAGACATGCATGCACACACACATACATTAAAAAAAGCAAACACCACCAACCCTTCTAGAAAGTTTGTGAAAAGCCATGGAGCCCTGAACTTGGCCAAGCTGAACTCTAGCAAGGCTGTTTCTGCCTTGTGCACCATGGGCTAACTGTCACTCGTAGGTGGACTCTTCCACCCAGGAGTCAGAAAAGAGGGTCTGGCCAGTCCACTTGTCAGGGGTCTATTTATCACTCAACAGCTGGGAAGCTTCTGGATGTGAGGTGTGCTGTGCAGCTCTGGCTCAGTGCCCAGCCTGCTGTGGCCATGGTGAGGTCGAGACTGAAGAAAAATCAGACCCCTCTTGGATTTCTAGAATGAGTGACCAGTCCTGCCCTCGTGGAGTAGAGTGGGTTGTCTTCGGGAGCTTTCACGCAAGGGCGAGTAGGAACTCCCAGTGGGAGTCAGTGCCACTGTTGGGATAGACAGTGCCCAGGGCCTCAATGCTCCCAAGCTGGCCCTTTCTCATCCTCACCAACAGTTTGAAACTGGAATCATTTTCCTGCAGAAAAATGCAAAAGTACAAATGTCCTTGGAGTCAGGGATCACCTTGAAACTTCTGTGCTCACTGACTCCCCAGAGTCACCAGCACCTATCCTAGGCTTAAAAAAGGTGGTGCCCA
The DNA here is from genome assembly GCA_036346955.1 of Dipus sagitta. Classification (NCBI taxonomy): domain Eukaryota; kingdom Metazoa; phylum Chordata; class Mammalia; order Rodentia; family Dipodidae; genus Dipus; species Dipus sagitta. The sequence goes on from CM070770.1 coordinate 222,264,475, forward strand.
TGGAGGGCGGGGCACGAGGGCATCACAGCCACCTGCCTCCAGCTGTGTCCAGCAGGGTGCGCTGACTCAACCAACAATCTGTAGGCTTGCTCAGCCCGCAGTTTACTGTGTGCTTTTTTTCTATGAAAAATGATGTATTTTACTACTTCTTGTGTACAAAAGTTTATTGTAAATGTTTTATGTGCTTTGCGTGAACAGGGGCCACGCTGGTTGTCGCTATTGTTTCAATAAATCTGGTTTGATTTCTAACGTTCTCTGTAATGTTTCTTTTCTGGACTGTGCACTCCTCCCCACCTCTGCCAGCTCAAGGGAGTGTCGTTGTAAGTGTGTGACTCACCAAGAAGCAGGTTATGTCCTGGCAGGGCAGGGCAGGGCAGAGATGCAGCCCGAGACACAGCAGCTCCCAGCAGCCCCCGACATTGCCCTGTGAATGGAGACAGGCTCCAGGTCTTCGGTCACCATCTTGTCAGTAAGGGCTGCCATGACGCATTTCTACAGGCTAGGGGGTGGCTTACACAATAGCCAAGCCTGGAAGTACAGGGTCAAGGTGTGGGCAGGGCTGGCTCCCTTGGTTAACGTCTTCTTGCTGTGCATGCCCGTGGGGCATCCTCTGTGTGTGCGCACCTGGCGGCTTCCTTGCTTCTTACAGGGGCACCTATCACATTGGATCAGGCCCCACCCCTAGGACCTGCTTAACCTTCATCACCTCCTTAGCAACTCTACATACAAATACTGTCCCCTTGTAGAGTTAGGGAATATGGGGGGAGCATGAACCCAGAAACAGCCCTGCCACCTCCTACCTGGCAGGAAGTGCTTCTTATCCCAGGACCCTGGCACCCAACACTGTTCCTCCCAAAGACCCCTGTTGCTGCTGTGGGGTGGGCCCTGGCTCAGCGCTCTGCCGACAGCCACCTGAAACCAGCCAGGGGTGAGCAGAAGGCAGCCACATCCCTGCCAGCTACTTATCCTCCATCCTGGTCAGAGAACACTTGCCAGGTCACCACAACGTAGCCTGAAATCTTCTTTCACTGGCCAGCCCCTATGTCCTCTGGCTCTTCCCAATGTGGATCTCTGAACAGTCAGCCAGCGACATGGCGTCTACTGGGGACTAACACTGCTATCATCTCCTACCTCTCGGTGGTGACTCCTGGTTTTTGCCCTCACCCGGATGCCATAGAGAATGTACTTCGCATTCTGTCTGGAGCCCAGGTTGTCACATGAATTGGCTGGTACAGTAGTCTCCCTCTCATTCTGGTCAGACAAAACGTCTGACCAGAAGCAGCTTGTGAGAGGAAAGGGTTTGTTTCGGCTTATGGGTTTGAGGGGAAGTTTCATCATGGTGGAGCAGAGGCTGGGCATCACATCTGTAGTAGACAGCTTCACGCTGTTAGGATGGATATCCAAACCAGACCCACATTGTGTGAGGAAGGGGTTTATTTCAAACTCACAGATCCTGGGGAAGTTCCTTCTGTGGTGGAAGAAGCTGGCTCCCATTCGTAAACCCAAGCAGAGAGAAAAACCAGCAGCAGCCAGCAAACACCAAAAACCAGCAAGCAGGTCCCCTGAGCTCAGACCTCTCTGCATGCCTCTGGGCTGGAATTCAGATCTGCCCCCAAACACCTTTGGGTTGGACCCCAGAATCCATGCCCAGTCATACCTCCTCAAGCCAGGTGGCTGGAGACCCAAATTACAAGCTTTAATGAAATACTCGAGGGCTGGAGAGATGGCTTAGTGGTTAAGGTGCTTGCCTGCAAAGCCAAAGGACCCAGATTCAATTCCCCAGGACCCATGTAAGCCAGATGCACATGGTGGCGCATGTGTCTGGAGTTCATTTGCAGTGGCTGGAGGCTCTGGTGTGCCCATTGTCTCTCTCCTCTCTTTCTCTCAAATAAATAAATAATAATAATAATTTTCTTTAAAAAAAAAAAAACACCTGAGTCTACAGCAGACATACATTCAAACTACATCTGACCACAGCAGCTGGGAGGTAGCTTCCAGAATGTTCTGGTTATAGCAAGGGGGGCTTAGGCTATAACACCTGAAGTAACACACCTCCTCCAGCAAGGTTGCACTGCTATCTTAACCATTTAGCCATCTCTCCAGTCCCAGACCTTGTTTTTTTTTAATTTTTTTTGTTTGTTTATTTATTTATTTGACAGCGACAGAGAGAGGAGGCAGAGAGAGAGAGAGAATGGGCGCGCCAGAGCTTCCAGCCTCTGTAAACGAACTCCAGATGCATGCGCCCCTTTGTGCATCTGGCTAACGTGGGTCCTGGGGAATTGAGCCTTGAACCCGGGTCCTTAGGCTTCACAGGCAAGCGCTTAACCGCTAAGCCATCTCTCCAGGCCCCAGACCTTGTTTTTTAACTTCTTATGTTGGCCTAATTTCCGACTTGCAGAAAATCCACAGGAATCCCACACCCCACCCCCTCCGCCAGCCATTCGGATGCGTGAGGGTCACCGTTACATACTTGCTCTGCCCTTCTCTCTCTCCAGCTCCACTCTGCACACTGTTTCAGAAGACCGTGTGCACATGTGACCTCCCTTTATCTCTAGATGCTCTGGGGTGTGCTCCTGAGGACCAGGGCACAAGAACGTGATGCTCTCTCCTGCCATCTGGCCAGTCCTCTGGCTCAGGAGGCCACCGTGGTGCGGTGCATGCCCAGTCTATAGACCTTGCTTGGATGTCACTGGTCACTCAGCACCTGTGGAGGCAGGAGAGCCTGAGCCCAGGGCTTGGTTTGGCCCATCTGTCAATGTCTTCAACTTTACAACGTTGACATTCTGTACGGGTTACTGGTGAATGTGTCTCTGACTGAGTCTGCCCAGTGTTTCTTCACAAGGAGGTGTGCGTTCTGGGCAGGGACAGCGTAGAAGGAACAGTGTGTCCTCGTGTAGCCAGCCAGGAGGCCCCGCTGATAGCATTCCTGTTGCTTGTTAAAGAACCGCACGTGTTACCATCGCGAGACTCCTTTTCTTCGTTTTTGGTTTTGAGATAGCATCTCACTAGCTAAGGTTGACCTCAGACTCATTATGTAACCCAGGATGGCCTGAAACTCTCTGTCCTCCTGCTTCAGCCTTCTCAGTGCTGGGATCACAGGCATGTGCTGCCAAGCCTAGCTGAAGCTCCTATTAAAAAATAAATAAATCAAGCCAGGCTTGGTGGCACATGCCCATGACCTCAGCACTCAAGGCCAGCGCAGGCTACACACGACCCTGTTTCAAAAAAAAACAAACAAGGGCTAGAGAGATGGCTCAGTGGTTAAGGCACTTGCCTGCAAAGCCTAACAACCCAGGTTTGATTCCCCAGTCTCTACATGAAGCCAGGTGCACAAAGTGATGCATGCATCTGGGATTTATTTTGCAGCAGCAAGGGGCCCTGGCATGTCCATTTTCCCTCTCTCTCTCTCTGATTGCAAATAAATAAATAAATAAAATAAAATAAACTATTGTCTTGTAAAGAGAAAGGCTGCTCCCCAGAAAACCTTCACTAAGTTCTAAGCCTCTGCTTACTCTTGCCTGACACCTGCAGGAACCGTGAGTTTTCTAATGCCACCTCCCTTCCACATTCAGTAGGTGGCGTGGTGCTTCCACTGTGAAAACCAGAACTTCCACTAACCACGGAGGATGTGGGGGATGGCTGCCGAGGGTAGAGCTGTCACCTGCCGCGCCCAGGGAGATGTCTGCTTCTCCGAGAACGCCAGAGGAGCCAGTTACTCCTCAGCCATTAGGGCAGCAGATGCCACACTGTTATTGGTATGGAGGTGGGTCATACCAGGCGGCCACAGAGCCCACATCCAAATAAGAGGGCAAACATCGGGAAGACAGTGATGCTGGGCTGCGGTGTGGCTCAGGGGTAGGCACCTGCCTAGCATGCATCAGGCCCTGGGTTCGATACACAGCATGAGGAAGGAGAAAGGAAAAGAAGGGCAGGCAGGAAGAAGGGAAAGGGAAAAAAGACAGTTGCTTGTCCCCTGTATGAACCTCGATGGCTTCTCTGACAGCTCCCACCTTGTGATGGCTTGCCTCGGACCTGAGCTCGAGAATCAAGTTCTGAGTTCCAGCAACTCCTGGTTAATTCCTCCCCTTCCTTCCTTCCTTCCTTTCTCTTTCTTTTTATTTTTTGAGTAGGGTCTCACTCTAGCCCAGGCTGACCTGGAATTCACTATATAGTCTCAGGCTGGCCTCAAACTCACAGTGATCCTCTTACTTCAGCCTCTCGAGTGCTGGGATTGAAGGTGTGCGCCACTGTGCCTGGCCTCCTTGTGCATTTCTGAAGTCCAGTGGTGTATATATTCTCTTAGGAATCACTCCAGACAACAGTAGCTGGCTGCTGCCGGCACCTGTGGCAAGAGTTCCCTTCCCAGGTTTGGAGGGAAGAAGGGAGGGCTGTGCTGGCTTGCAGCATTCCTGGTCCCAGAAAGCAGGGTTCAGGTAGGGCAGGGTTGCTTTGAAGCCAACCCTCAGCATAAATGCCATCTGCTAACTGGCAGATGACAAGAGACAGGCTGAATCCCTTAAAATGGGAGCCTGAGAGGCAGAAAGTGGCTTATGGTACTGCCCAGTCCTGGGAAAGAGAATCTTTCTAGATCACCTCCAGCCCCTGTGCCCTCACACAACACAGGCTGAGACCCAGGGCAGGACTGGTGAGTTGCTGAAGCTGCAAGAGCCCAGAGCCACAGTCCTGAGGAGGGAGCCACACCCTCTGACTTGACAGGGACTTAGTAGCAACAGAAGACATCTGGTCCCATAGTGTGACAGCAGTATGACAGCATGACTGTAATGATGACACTCTCAGTGGGTGGTGACAGTAGTGATAACATTGCCATCCACGGGAGCAATCCCCATAGTATCTGGACCAGTGAGAGTGGCAGAGACTGCGACAGGAGCAAGGACAGTATTCGTGGCACTGTGCTCCAAGCCCATGATGGGCATTCCACAGTTCATCTCCATAGGCAGGAGGCCACCCTCCCTGCTTTGATCCTCCACTTAAAGGTGAGGAAACTGAGGCATGGACCTTCCCGTGGCTTGCCCAAACTCTCCAGGCTGTTGTTACAGGCAGGATTTGCTTCCAATTCTGCATGGCTTCTGACACTGGGGTCCCTCCATTTACACCAGTGGGCCTCAGCCTGCTGCCTAGGAGGATAGCAGAGGACCTCTAAGTGCGTGGTTCCCCCAGTTCAGAGACCAAAGTCCAGGCGGTCTGAGGCAGACAGGACTGGGTTGCATTTGCACGGTGTCCAGGAGGGCTGACCCCACCACCCTGTGCTACCTGCGAGCTCACTTTGGAATCTGCAGAGCCCTCAAGGAGCTGGTGAACACGCAGACTTGGCTAGGACGATGACCAGTGGGTCTTTACATTTGCTGTGAGAGCTCGAGGACCTGAGTTCAGAGCCCCAGAACCCAGGTAACAATGCCCGTGTGGTGGCTGAACTCCTGTCATCCCAGCGCTGGGGAAGTGGAGACAAGGGGAACCTTGGGGCTCCCTGGCCAGTCAGTGTAGACTACTTGGAGAGCTCCAGGCCAATGAGACTTGTCTCAAAAAAAGGAGGATTTAGCTGGGCATGGCAGCACCCGACTTTAATCCCAGCACTTGGGAGGCAGAGGTAGGGGGATCACTGTGAGTTCGAAGCCACCCTGAGAATACAGAGTGAATTCCATGGCAGCCTGGGCTAGGGTGAGACCCTATCTCGAAAAACAAAAACAAACAAAAACAACACAAAAAAAAGGAGGATTGTGTATGTGAGGAACGACGTTCAAGGTTACCCTCTGACCTCCACATACATCTGCATACATGTGCGTGCACACCCTCACACATGAACACACTCATGCACAGAAAAACATCAAAAATGGACATAAAAGTGAAGGCTGCTGGGTCAAGGGCTGACGCCGGCCAAGCAAGCATTTGCATTTCTTGCACATTCCAAGGTGCTGCCGATGGTCTGGGACCTCCAATGCTCTGGTCATCCTGGCTCCAAGGGCTCCAGCCTTGTCTGCACATAAACACTTATTCCACAGACACGTGCACAGAGCCCTGAGGATCCGCTAAGACATGCTGGGACCCGCCCCACCCTGCCCAGGGCGTGGAGCACTCAATCTGTCCTTGGCCTCTAAACTGACCCATTATCCAAACTTCCACTTTAAACAGTTATGTAAGTGTTCCCTAAGGCCTGGAAACTTCCAGATGGCTCTGAGGCCCACCCCAGCGGCTGTCCTGGGATGTCAGTGCTGGCCACTTCCCGGGAACACCAAACAGCTGCCAAGGAAGGCCAAGCGTGCTGAGGGTGGGCCTGACCCAACAATGGCCTGTGTGTACATGGCTCCGCAGGGCCAGGGGGTGGAGCCGGGTCTCCGTGACCCCAACATCTGGACCTCAGGACCCACCAGCTGTGCCTCAGCCTTAGAGGAAGATGGGTGAGAGACTCCCACTTGCTTGCCCGCTTGCTTGATGGAACAATGGGACTGTTGTCCCTCCCTCTGCCCTGGCATAGGCCTGGAGCTCCAGCCATCCACACAGCTGCATCTATGGAATCACAGGCTCCCAGACCTCAGCTGCAAAATCGCCTGGAAAGCTTGCTTGAAGCTCTCATCTGAGGACCCTTGAGGTGTAGCTCCAGTGGAGTCCTTGTGTAGCACATGCAAGGCCCTAGGCTCAATCTCCACAAAACCTACAAAAGGAGACCCATCCAGAGACAGTCTCAGGCCCAAGAGTGGATCGGGAACCTTTAGTTTTGACAAGACCCCAGGCAATTTTAACACAGGAGGTCCCTAGCTCCAACCCTGAGAAGCACGGACACACATAGATGGTAACCCCTACTTTATTAAATGGGCATTAAATCAGCACAAGGGAGAATATTTGCACACGTGTGTGTGCGTGTGCATATGCACGCATAGATAATGGGCAGGTGATTGTATTGGGAACTTTTCTAGTCTCTGTGGAACAGCTTCAGGGAGGATAAGTTTATTTTGGCTCATGGTTCCAGAGGGCTTGGTGGGGGCATGTGATGGCTGTTTGTTCACATGGCTCGGGCTAGGAAGCAGAGAAGTAGGCTGGAACAGGCTGGCACTGGAAGTGGGTATCACCTTCAAAGGCCCACCCCTAGTGAGCTACTTCCACTAACAAGCCCCACCTGCTAAGGGCAGCACAACCTGGCTTTGGGGGTCCAGAGAACAGGGCCCCAGTCTTCAAGAGTGGCAGTGAGAGCTCCCCATTGCTAGGAGGAAGCAGAATCAGGGACAGTGTGTAAATGTCAATGGATGGGCCGAGGTCATCCCCGTAAGTAGTAACTCCCCCAACCTAAGCACCCCTTCTCCCCGTCCTCATTATAGTGTAAGTTCCATCCATGTACTTGGATAAGACCCCAGGAGAGGGCTGGGGTGGGGGAGCAGCAGGGCTTTGAGTTGGGGAGATGGCTCACTGGTTAAGAGCACTTACTGCTTAAGTATGACGGCCTCTCAGGCCAGAGAGCACCAAGTTCAATTCTCCAGAATTCATGTAAGAAGTTAGACTCTACACACATCACTAACCCCAGTCCAACGATGGGGGGAAGGTCAGAGAATCCCTGGGGCTCACTGATGGACAGCAGCCTTAGGTTGAGGGAGAGACCTCATCTCAAGAAAAGAAATAAGCCGGGCGTGGTGGCGCACGCCTTTAATCCCAGCACTCGGGAGGCAGAGGTAGGAGGATCGCCGTGAGTTTGAGGCCACCCTGAGACTCCATAGTGAATTCCAGGTCAGCCTGGGCTAGAGTGAGACCCTACCTCAAAAAGCCAAAAAAAAAAAAAAAGAAAGAAAGAAAGAAAGAAAGAAAAGAAAAGAAATAAGCTGGGTGTGGTGGTGCATGCCTTTAATCCCAACACTTGGGAGGCAGAGGTAGGAGTATCACAGTTCAAGGCCATCCTGAAAATACAGAGTGAATTCCAGGTCAGCCTGGGCTAGAGTGAGACCCTACCTAGAAAAAAACAAGAAGAAATAGATGGATGAACAAGAGAAGGACACCTGGCGTTCTCCTCTGGCCTACACACACACACTTGGGATACGTGCAAATGCACACATGTATGCATACACCACACATCATACACCCCACACACACACATAAAGGTAGGCTTCTTAAGCTTTCTCTACTTGCAACACCTTTCCAACCAAAGAACTTTTTATATGACCCCAGACATATAGGTATATAAAATAGGTATATATTTGCTGATAATAAATAATGAACTTGAGGCTGGAGTGATGGCTTAACTTTTAAGGTACTTGCCTTTGAAGCCTAAGGACCAAAGTTTGATTCCCCATAACCCACATAAGCCAGATGCACAAGATGGCGCATGTGTCTGGATTTCTTTGCAGTGGCTGGAGGCCCTGGCACATCCATTCTCTCTCTCTCTCTCTCTCTCTTGCCTCTTTCTAAAAACACAAAAAATAAAAATATAATAATGAACTTATTTTAATGCAATTGTTTGTGATACACATAACTTTATCACTTATTAAAGGGGAAGTTAATTTGCATTCTGGTGAGATGGATGAGCTTGATTATCTGACACAATGCAATCTAAACTCACACTTGTTGAGGGATGGCAGTAACAGGAGAATATTAAAAGACTTGTTTTCAGGGCTGGAGAGATGGCTCTGCAGTTAAAGGCACTTCCTTGCAAAGCCTGAAGACACTGGTTCAATTCCCCAGCACCCACACAAAGCCAAATGCACAAAGTGGCACATGCATCTGGAGTTTGTTTTCATTCTCTGTGTCTACTTCTTCTGTCTTTCTCTCTCAAATAAATACTTATTTCCATAATTAAGCCATTATGTTTATTTTTTGTATGTGTGTGTAATGTGTTGTGTGTATGTGATGTATGCATGTGTGTGTGTGTCCCATGCCCACATGTGTAGAAGCGAGAGAAAGATGTCAGATGTCCTCTAGAGCTCTTCCACCTTGTTTCCCTTAGACAGCCTCTCACTGAACCAGGAGTTCCCTGTTTATCCATTAGGCAAGCTGACCAGGAAGCCACAGCCATCCTCCTGCTTCTGTCCCTTTTAGTACTGGGGTTACAGGACTGAACAGCCCTATCTGACTTTTTTTGCATAAATTCTGGGGATTGAACCCAGGACCTCACACTTGTGCAGCAAGCACACTTACCCACTGAGCCATCTCCTCCTCAGACACCATTATGTTTTTTTTAGCATAGTAAACTTTGCATGTACCATAAAAAATGTAATTTGGGCTGGAGAGATGGCTTAGCGGTTAAGGCACTTGCCTGCAAAGCCTAAGAACCCATGTTTGACTCTCTAGATCCCACATAAGCCAGACACACAAAGGTGAGGCAAGAGCAAGGTCACACATGCCCACTAGGTGGTGCAAGCGTCTGGAGTTCGATTGCAGTGACTGAGGCCCTGGTGCACCAATTCTCTCTCTTTCCCTCTGTCTCTGTCTCTGTCTCTCTCTTTCTCAAATAAATAAATAAATAAAAGACAAATGAAATTTATAGTGCCAGGTGTGCTGGTACATGCCTTTAATCCTAGCACTTGGGAGGCAGAGGTAGGAGGATCGCCATGAGTTTGAGGCCATCCTGAGAATACATAGTGAATTCCAGGTCAACCTGGACTACAGCATGATTCTACCTCAAAATAAAATAAAATAAAATAAAATAAAATAAAATAAAATAAAATAAAATAAAATAATAAAATAAAATAAAAATAAAGCCAGGCGTGGCAGGACACGCCTTTAATCTCAGCACTCAGGAGGCAGAGATAGGAGGATTGCTTTGAGTTTGAGGCCACTCTGAGAATACATATTGAATTCCAGTTCAGCCTGGGTTACAGCAAGACCCTACCTTGAAAAAAAATGAAATTTATAATATACAACAGTCTTGAACCTGATCTGAGATGTTCTAGGCAGCGCTTGTTGTCACTGTGTGGTGTGATGGTGTGCACAGTGTAGTGTATATGGTGTGTTTCAGAACTCAGGTTGCAGTGAAGTCATGTAATTCGACATGGGTGAAGTCACCCAATATAGAAGGTGCCACAGACACCTTGGATTCATTGCATGCTTGATTTTGAATTAGTTTTTGGTCATTGTGTGTTTTATTGCTGTCAAGGTTTTCCCAATACCCCCACATTCAGCTATGTGGAGTCACGACTGACCTCTTCATAAGCTTTGTTCGAAGGCTTCTTTGCCCAAGCTGACATGGAAGTACTTGGCCTTGTCACCCAAAACAGGGTCCTGGGACAGACTTCACCCTGCAGACATGCCCATGCCTTAGGGTCAGAGGGGCCCTCAAAGTGGGGTCCTGGGGCTGACAGCATCCCCTCTGCCCAAGAGTGTGATGGAAAGACAGGTTCTCAGAGGAGGGAGTAGGGTTCCTGGAGCATGGAGCTCAGGCCTGGACACCTGTGCACGTGAAGATGTGGGCCAGTTATGCAAAGATCCCTGCACACAGCATGCAGGCCCAGCCCATGGGCACATCCAGGAGGAAGAGGAGAACAGTAGCCTGGGGTACACTTCTCCTTCTAAGTCTGAGAAACCTCAGGCCCTCCTCAGACTTCCTGGACACTAGAACTGCGTTCTTAGGAGCCAAGCTCCTCCTACCATCTTCTTAACACCTTAGTAAGAACAAGCCCAAAGAGAGCACTTGCCTAGCACGTGTGCAGTCACTGATGGGAGGTATCAAAAGGAAGAGGGACCCACAGCCTGGACTCAACTCTCTGCTCAAGATGTAGGAGCTGGACACTGTTCTTGGGTGACCCAACCTCTCTGATCCCCAAGTTTCCTGCCTCTCTGCAATGGGGATAGTTCTAACCAAATAGGTTTGCTGTGTGGATGAAATAAGATATTTCAGGTGACAACCTTTTTCCATAGTCAACATTCCACAAGTGTTCGCAAATCAACAGGTTATGTAAATTGTGAAAAACTTATGTTTTCCCAATCTGGCTCAAGGTTAGACATTCAGCAATCCCCCTTGTAAGTACCCACCCAAGAGAAATGAAAACTTATGCTCACAAAAACTTACACAAGAATGTTCACTATGTCTCCATCCACAGACAACAGCCAAAAGGCAGACTTAGTTCAGATGCCCGTCAACTCTAGTGACAAAACAAAATGTGAAATATTACATGGCCAGAAGCAGGAAAGGAAAAGCTTCTGATACAAGCTACACCATGGCTGGATCCTGAGGACATTGTGTGGTGAAAGAAGCCACAGCTGGCTGTTATGATGTTGTTTCCATGAAATGTCCGGGACAGGCTGACTGAGCCCTTCGGAGAAGAGCAGAGTGCTCCATCAAGTTGGGAATTTTCCTTAGGCCCCTGGCATAGGGAGGAGGAGTTACTTACCACTAGGAAACTTCTAGTAGTTCTAGGCTCAGAGAGCCTGGCTTAGCTCAGAGTTCATAGGGAGACCTATCCAGCAGTGTCTCTCAGAGGGCTGGGTCACTCCACCCTGATACAGATGTTTGTGTAGAGGTCAGGGGGCAGAGTCCCCCGAGGGGAGGCAGCCCCTCATCATAGCCACAGGGCAAGTCTCCTCCAGAGTCAGATGCTAGCAGCTCCCTTGCTCCTTCCTTCCCAAGGGTCCTGCTGCACCCCTCCGGCCCACACCCAGCCTCTAGACCCTCATCTCTGACCCCAGCCACTCCCTCTGTCTCTCTTGCACCTGAGGGAGGATGAAGCCTAGGGCTATGCCAGCCTCCAGCTTGGCACAGGTCAGGAAGAGGCCACAGCTAGCCATGCTCTGTACCAAGGATGCGACTGCGTTACCAGGGCCACCCAGGCCAGCTCAGGGCTGTCACTTCCCGTGGCGCTGGACCATGTGTGTGTTCTCCAGGTCACAAGAACAACTCCCTGAGTCTCACTGGAGAGGCACTGTGTGCAGGGCAGAGTGCCTTCCCTGCCTCCTCCTGCTCCCAGAGGCCACCTGCATCCCTCCACCCAGGGCCCCTAACCACCATCTGTCATCACAAGGCACCTCCTCTGAGTCTATTCTCTCCCTCTTACAAGGACCCTTGTGATGACCTTGACTCTCCAGATAATCCATGATACTCCCTCATCCTTACCTTATGCACATCTGATCATGCAAGTCCCCTCTTCATGGGTCTGGGGATGGACTACTGTTCTGCACACCATGTTCCATGGACTGCATGTGGGGATCCAGAGCAGACGGCCTCTGCCTGACAGAGGTGTTAGAATTGGATTCACATGACCTCAGCTCAGGATGTGAATATAGGAATTCCTCTCCTACAACTCTCACCTACATCCATTCCCACTCCCCCTATGATGATAGAGTGCCTCAGCTGTAGACTACATTTCCCAGCCTCCCTTGCAACTAGGAATTAGCACATGACTGTGACTTTGAGTAGAAGAAGAGAAATAAAGGGCATGGACTCTTTGCCTTTTCTCCCCTCTCTCTGACTGGGATGTAGGCATGGTGGCAGCAGCTACAGCAACTATTTTGGATCCAAAGATAAAAGCCACGTGTGAAAATGTCAGATTCTGTAACAAGGTCACTGGCTATGTACACTACCTGGAAGTCCTCGCTCCGTCACTGCCCGGGCAGTCCTCCCTCTCAGGACTTTGAAGTTCCACTTTCTTTTGCTGTCTTCCCCGCCTGCCTCGCTTCGTTTGTGCTTCGTGGGTGCGCTTGCCTCCTCCTTGAACTGTCTGTACCCAAACCCTCTGCTTCTGGGAGATCCACCTAAAACAGAAAGAAATAGGCACGAGAGATGGCTCAGCGGGGTCAGTATGCTTCTTACCAAGCATGAGGGCCTGAGGGGGCCCCGGGGCTGCCCCAGTTGGAATCTGCAGAAGCCACATGATAGCTGTGCATGGCCACACATGCCTGTAATTCCGGTGCTGTGGGGAGCGGAGATCCGAGCGTGGTGGCACACACTGTCAATCCAGCACGCAGAGTGCTGAGGTAGGAGCAGGAGGATCATTGTGAGTCTGAGGCTAGCCTGGGCCAGAGTGAGTTCCAGGTCAGCCTACAGGTGGGTGAGTGATGGTGGGGTCACCAACGCTCTCCTGTGGCTGCCACAGGCTAGTGCACTGAGTGCCGCATCAGCACGTATGTGTGCACACACCCTCCCACGTACCATGCACACACACACACACACACACACACACACATACTCAAATCCCACAAAGAAAGGGTTAAATTGATATTTGCCATCCCTTCAAGCTGCCCCTGACTTACCAGGAAGGTGGTTGGACCTGTTGGGATGTCCCTGCCCTAAGGCCAGGCCAAGCCTGCACACAGTCCCAGCCTCAAGGCAGAACACAAACATCAGCTAAGAAGCTCGAGGCTCGGGCACCTCCCCAACACTTAGGTCACCCTGCTGATCTGCCCTGGCCCCATCCTCTTCCCACTCCTGGGGCTGCCAAGGTCACAGCCAGGGTGAGCAGCTGTGTCCTCAGGTGCACTGCTGGGAACACCTGGCCAGGCGCCTGCTCCCTGCCCACTGCCAGGCCCTTCAGAGGCCTGGTCAGCATCTTGGAGCTGGCTCGGTCTGCCTGCCTGGCCTGGGTTAGGGCCCGTCCAGCGTTGCTTGGTTTGGCGCCCAGGCGCCGACCTTGGCTGGCTGGTCTGGCCGGGGCTTGCTCGGGGCCTTCTCCTGGCTCTGCCGGTGCTGACCTCGGATTGCTTTCTTGGCCTCCAGCCCTGACCTACTTCTTCCATTGCCACAGGTGCCCAGATGGACTTACCAGGGCGGCACAGCGCCCATGGCTGAACTCAGACCTGCCCTGGGCCCGAGCCAGCCTGCCAGTTCTGGGTCAATGTGGGCTTTACCAGCCAACTGGGTGGCCGCTGACTGCTACATGCAATGCCAAGGCCACAAAAATGGTGGCTGCTGGGACACAACGCCCAGGACCCACAAGGGTAGGCCCTCAAGGGATGCAAGCAGAGTAACACTGCCTTTACAGACCCATGGGAGGCCCCCAAACCTCTCTGGCCACAGGATGGGTATGGCTAGGTGCTGTGGACTAACCTGCTCTATTTAGGGCTGACTCCACAGGCGCCTTCCAGTAACCCTACTCCCTACATCTGAATGCCATCCTGTCTCATCCTGACTCATGGAGGGTTCTTTGTTCTCCAACTAACTCCATGGAAGCAGCAGGCCTTTGGAGGGTGAGTACATGGTGGTCATGAATGAAAGACTCAGCTATGAGGTGTTTAGAGCCTATTCCTCCCTCAGAAAGAATCCCATTTTTTAGATAAAAAGATTATTTAAAAAATAGTTTATTTATCTGTGTGCAAGGAGAGAGACGGGGTGGGGGGGGGATAGGGAATGGGCGCACCAGGGCCTCTAGGCACTGCAAACAAACTCCAGATAAATGTGCCATTTTATGCATTTGGCTTTACGTGGGTACTGGGGAATTGAGCCCTGGTCATTATGCTTTGCAGGCAAGTTCCTTAACCACTGAGCCATCTCTTTAGCCCTGAAAACATTATATTTGAATCAAAAGACAACTTTGCCTTGAGTCAACGTAGCCTTTGATCAAATGAAGTCCTCCCATCATTATATATATATATATATATATATTTGGTTTTTCAAGGTAGGGTCTCGCTCTAGCCCAGGCTGACCTGGAATTCACTCTGTATTCTCAGGGAGGCCTTGAACTCACGGCGATCCTCCTACCTCTGCCTCCCGAGTGCTGGGATTAAAGGCATGTGCCACCATACCCGGCTTAAAATATATTTTATTTATTTATTTATTTATTAGCAAGCAGAGACAGAAAATGGATGGGCATGCCAGGGCCTCTTGCTGCTGCAAATAAACTCTAGACTCACATACCATTCTGAGCATCTGGCTTTACTTGGGAACTGGGGAGTGGAACCTAGGCCCGGGGCTTTGCAAACAAGATCTTTTAACTACTGAGCAATTTCTTCAGGCCTCCCCTTTATTTTGTTTATTTGCATGTGTATCGCGTGTGTGTGTGTCAGGTTCTTGTGCTGTGTGTAAGTATCTCCCCATACCCGCCCCCACCGCCCCACTTTCTTTGAGACAGGGTTTCCAGTAGCCCAGGCAACACGATATAGCTGAGACTTCCATGAATTCCTGATTCTCCTGCTTCCACTTCCCAAATATTGGGACTACAGGCGTGTGCCACCCACACCCAGCTCATGCTGTCATCTTGAACAAGCTTGGAACAAGTGACAGTCACATCCAAAGCTCATCTGCGAGCGTCACTGGGCCTTTTGTGTAAGAGCTGATCCGTTGGGCACGGTGGAGGAAGTCCCCCACCCTGCAAGTGGTTTCCATCTTACAGGAATAATCCCTGCTACCATTTGTGCTCACCCCATGCCATGTCCCATCTCAGCCTACACTCACTGCACCCCTAGGAAGAGGCTGTCATTCACCCAAGGACACGCACACCGCATCCCACCTCTCAGGGAACCAGAGGTACCTGGGGTGACTCGTTTGGGAAGCTCTATGACTCCTTCCAGAATCCGTGTTTTACTCTTCCGTCTTCTTGTGTATTTTGTTTTTCTAAATCAAAACCAGTTGTTGTTGTTTTGGATCGGGTTAAGTGCTGGGAGGACCTTCCCAAAATGGGAGGGATGGGGCGCTTCCAGAGTCCATGGAGACATTTACCCCATGGTTGTCAGATGCACTAGCAGGAAATAAATCATATAGAATAACACTTGAAAAGCTGAAATGAATCTGTGTGGGCAGCTGGGTTTAACCCCAAAATTGGTTCCAGCCCTTTTGAAAATATTTTCCCTCTTTTTTTTTTTCATGTTTGTTTGTTTCAACACTTAAAAAAAAAATCTTGTGCAAAATTTCCAGACCTGGTTTTCTGAGAGTCTGTGGACTCCCAAATCTGTGTTCCTCAGTGTCTGTAAGGGCCACTTACCAGGCACCGTCACCAAGGAGTGGGGACTGTCATCCATATGCCTTGTAGGACATGATCAGGACTTCATATTGGGGGTGCACAGGCCTTTCTGTCAGCCTGGGACCCTCCCAACCAGAGTTCATGACTCAGACCTCCAGGTTCAGACCTTAAGGTCCTGGGCCTGAGAGTAGGTGTGGGTGGCAATCTTGTATAACTTTTCTGAAGCAAAGTGGTCTTCTGGGTGGTTTGGGGCTCTGGCAACATGCATGTGCATGCATGTGCACACACACACACACCAGTCTTGCCCAGTGAGTAGCTCTGCCAAGCCACGTGCAAACCTCAGAAGGTTCTGGAACAGCAGAGGAAAACTGTGTATTTGCCACTTCCATTCTGCTTCACCATCAGAAGATGGCTGTCACTTGTTTCTCCTTCCTGTCCCACACCATTAAGAACATGGCAGGAGCTGGGCGTGGTGGCACACAGCCTTTAATCCCAGCACTCGGGAGGCAGAGGTAGAAGGATCGCCATGAGTTCGAGGCCACCTTGAGACTACATAGTGAATTTCAGGCCAGCCTGGGCTAGAGTGAGACCCTACCTCGAAAAACCAAAAAAAAAAAAAAAAAAAAAAAAAAAAGAACATGGCAGGAGGGCTGGGGAGATGGCTTAGCAGTTAAGGTCTATACCTGTAAAGCCTAAGGACCTAGTTCAGTTCTCCAGGTCGCACGTAATCCAGATGCACATGGTGGTGTATGTGTCTGGAGTTCGTTTGCAGTGGCTAGCGGCCCTGGCGTGGTCTTTCTCTCTCTCTCTCTCTAATAAATAAATAAAAATTAATTTTAAATAAAAGAACACAGCAGGCAAGTGAGAAATTCTGCTAACCACGTGTCCTATTCACGCCAGGCAAGACTCTCAAGAGAAACAGATTTACCTGGGATTTTTAATTACCTACCCAAGGACTCAGATTCCTTCCTGAATTTTTACCACGTGCCAGGCATGGGCCAGACAGACACAAGCCTGCCCACCCAAGCAACAAACACATGGACGACCAGAGCCAGAGAACAGTAGTGAAAGCATGTGGTATTCAGGTATGCTGAGGTAGAGGAGAGCCCTCAGCAACCTGCCCAGTTCCCAGCGTGGTGAAGAGGAATAGGCTGGGGCCCTCGCAGGCACCACGGGGAGGAAACACCAGGTGGGGACTCCCGTGGAAGGTGGCCAGAGTGCCCAGACCTCACATGCCCATGAAGACCTGGATCAGTCAGAACAATCGACATACGTGGAGATAGGGCTGTCATTGAGCTTACTGGTGGGATACCCTGTAAAGCCACGGGTACAGACATGAGCTCAGAAACCCAAAGGTTGAGGCCTGACTAAGGAGTGATTCAGAGGAGTCCATCTGAAGGTTGGTCAGGGAAAGTCTACGTTCACCATGGCTCTCCATTTAACTGGTGCTCAGGGAGCCCCACAACAGGGCTCTGACCCAGTTTGGGAAGAAGGGAATGTTTGTGGGAGAGCCAAGGGTATCAGGGCATCCCAGAGGCAAGAAAGCTGGGGAGGAATTCCAGACAAAAACAGAATCACAGGGTGGGCTCCCCTGATGGGAAGGGTAAGCCCAGGTCTGGAGAGGTGGCCCCTGGAGGGTTCTGGAACCCCTTGCCCGTCAACTATCCACTATTGTCTCCAGGTCCAGCCTCATGTCAGACAGGACCCACGTGAGACCTACCACTCAGATGTCTCCCTGGCTTTCAGGAGCAGCCCCCCACCCCCACATGTCTTGTCAGCTGTGGCCCAGGAACACCATTCTGATTGCACCTTGTGGCCTCTGCATGGGCTGAGGCAACATTCCCACCATGCAGGGAGCAGGCATCTCAGGCCAGAGAGCAGGGCAAGCTTTTCCAGATGTCTCCTGCAGATCCAGGCTTCCAGAGGGATGTTTGCTTGTCTTTGTGATGTTTATAGACTACAGAGCAGGGCCTTCTCCTGAGAGACTCTGGGCCGCCCCCCATGATACTGTGTGTGAGAGGAAATAGCACCGGCTTTGACAGGTCCATACCAGAACCTGTGACTCTTCATGCCTTTCCCTGCCTGTGGATATCAGGCTCGAGATACCCTCCCCTAGGGACCAGCTGCTGTGAGATACGGAGGTGGAGGTATATTGCACCTATCCCCACTCCCGCTGCAGGGCCCTGTGGGCAGCTGTGTCCTATCCTGCCCAGTAGTGTTCCCCATGGAACCCTGGGTGCCCGGACAGTGCCTGCTGCTGGCCCCTGGCCTTAGTGCTGGCTGCTCCTGCCCTCGCCAGCACCAGGGTGAGGCTCATCTTGTGGCATCCTGTATCCACCCATCCATCCCGCCTGAGCCAAAGCTGCAGACCAAACTGGGATCTGTTTTTCAGAAAGACTCCTTTTTTTTGTTTGTTTGTTTTAACCTCTTGAGACAAGGTCTCATGGAGGCCAGGTCTGGCCTTCACCTCAATATGTAGCCAAGGATGGCCTTGATCTCTCACTCCTCCTGCCTCTATCTCCTGAGTGCCACCACACCTAGCATTTCATTGCTGTTGTTACATCATTTACACTTTATTTATTTATTTATTTTGGTTTTCCGAGGTAGGGTCTCGCTCTAGCTCAGGCTGACCTAGAATTCACTATGTCATCTCAGGGTGGACTCGAATTCATGGCAATCCTCCTACCTCTGCCTCCCAAGCTCTGGGATTAAAGGCGTGAGCTACCACGCCTGGCTCATTTATACTTTCTGGACAAGATCTTGCTATGTAACCCAGGCTGGCCTTCAACTGGTGATTGTCTTGCCTTCTGAGAGCTGTGTCTACCACTGATCATAGCTCAGAAATCTTTCTGTGCTGTATTTCTGGAAAGTTTTTCTGCTGGGAGGAGCTGTGCTAGTGGGTTTGTGCCACTTTAATAAGATGCCTTAGCCTGGATAGTTATGAAGGACAGAAATGAATTTTTCACAGATGGAGTGTCTGGTAAGGGCTGCGGCTGCTTCCTGGTTTACGAATGGTGCCTTCTCATTGACCTCGCAGCAGAAGGGGCCAAGGACGCTCAGCAGCCCCATTATAGCACTGGTTCCTCTCCTGAGAGCTTGGCCTTCCTGACCTCTTCACTCCCAAAGGCTCCAACTCCTAATGCTGCCACGTGAGTGATCGGGTTCAACCTGGATGTCGGGGACACAGGTATCTGGACCAGGTGAGCTTTGAGGTCAGGCCGACCCAATCCATGCATTACCAGTGAGGTGAACCTCCCTCAGCTCCTGTCCTCTGAAACAAAGTGGAGAGGCTTACAGATTACAGATGGAAGGGTGGAAGGGGGAGGGTTAGAGCCCAGCAAACCACATATATATATATATCTCAACCAGCAAGCCCGATGTGATAATGCATGCCTACAATCTCAGCACTTGGGAAACTGAGACAGGAGGATTGCTGCAAGTTCCAAGCCAGTCTGAGCTACAAAGTGAGACTTTGTCTCAGCCCCCACCCAAAAGCTAGTCAGTAAGGATTTTTGCAGCCCTGTGCACAGCCCCGGTCCCAGGCATCATACCCATTGTCATGGCTCTGTTGGTAAGTACTTTTAGGACCTTGACAGAAGGGGAAACTATGGGGTCAGGTGACTGGATTGCTAGTGAATGGCCCAGCCAGCCCTGACCCTGAGTCCACCTGGCCTGGGTCCTGTTTGTCACCCATACTGTGTGCCCCAGCCTGCCAGGTGATGGGTTACCCATGTGCCTGTCTTGGAGATATAGGAGTTGGGACAGCCAACCTTTTCCTGGAGACTGCGTCCATGAGGTGAATGTCGCTCGGTTGGTGATGTCTAGCCACTCAATGTGGACCCCTTGTGGCTGCCCTGACTCTCAGGCATCCCCACTACAGTTCTGTCCCCAGCAGGTATGAGGACTGGGCCCTGCCTTACACCAAGATTGCCATATTCTAGCCCCGAGAGGGACTAATGGGGGATTCCTTAGACTCCAGGGGCCTTGCAATGTGACCCAGCCAGTGCACTGAGGAAACTTTTGCTGACAGGAGCACCTACCTCTTGCAATCCAAGTGCCTGTGATTCTGGGACTCAACAGGCACACCCCCAACACCCACTAAAGCCATGGCCAGGGACACGTGGGCTTGGCTTGGCTTCAGAAGGCTGATGTGTTTTCTTGGAAGATGTCACATTCCCTCTTCATGACTCACGTGGAGAAGACACTCACATGAGCAGAAACCCATCCCTCCAGGGAGGCTATAGGCTCCCTAGGTGGACATACAAACAAACAGCTCATCTCTCCTTCCAGAAACTTTGGAGGCCTTTGCACTCCTGGCTCTAATGAGCCCGACCAACTAACAGATGCATTCAGAACGGTGGAATCAGATGATCTGTGTGTGTCCAAAACTACAGTGCAACAAGGGTTCTGAGCAATGGGCTATTTATGGACACATGATTTCCTATAAGTTCTTTTTTTTAAAAAATTATTTATTTATTTACGAGCAGATGAGACAGAGAGAGAGAGAGAGAGAGAGAGAGAGGAGTCAGAGAAAGAGAGACAGAGAGAGAATGAACCAGTGCACCAGGGGATCTCCTGCTGCTGCAAACAAACTCCAGATACATGCACACACTATGTGCATCTGGCTTTACATGGGTCCAGTGGAATTGAACTCAGGCCAACCCAGGCACACAGACTTTGGCAAGCAAGTTCACCTAACCACCAAGACATCTCCCTAGCCCATCTCCATAAGTCCTTCACTCATACAGAGGGGGAATGGTAATGCCTAAGTGGAGAAAGCCAGCAGACACACGTGCCACCACTGCTCAAGATGCAATCAGGGGACATCTGCCCACTTCTGTGCTGACCTATTGCAGTGTCTGAGGTGACCCAAAGTGAGGGCATGCTACACAGCACCTGGCCTAAACACCTGAATGTCAGCATCATGGAAGCCCAAGAGGGGCACCATTTTGGAATGAAGGAGGTGAGGCCCATGGGACAGGTAGATGCATGGTTTGGTCCTGGCTCATAAATGAGGCTCTAAAGGCCATCTTGGGGTGTTGCTCACATTTGAGTATGATCTAGAACCAGGTCTTGGTAATGAAACTGTCCCAATGCTGACTCCCTGTGTTTAGTTATTGTGCTGTAGTTATGAGGGCATCCTTGCTCCCTTGTGTTTTGAATACTTGGCCCCCATCTAGTGGTGCTATTCTGGGAGGTGGGGACCTAGCTGGAGGAAGTGGATCACAGATGGTGGGCAGGTAAGGGGGGTCCTTGAGAGTATGTTATCACTGTTCACCTCCTGTCTCCTTCTGCTTCCCAGGGGACTGTGGTGTGAACAGCCTCTGACACATGCTCCCACTGCCAGTAACTGAGCTGCTCCACAGAGCCTCCCCTGCCCTGATGGGCTGAAATCCTCTTTCTTGAGATGCTTCTGTGAGGTGAGGCCATAGCAATGCAAAATAAGTCATGCAGTTACCAAAAAAAAACAAAGGTTTACTGAACCAAACAAGACTTACTTGAGAGAGAGGGAATGGGCACACCAGGGCCTCTTGTTGCTATAAGCAAACTCCCCAGATGCATGCACCACTTTGTGCATCTGGCTTTATGTGGGTGCTGGGAAACTGAACCTGGGCCTGCAGGGTTTGCAAGCAAGTGCTTTTAACCACTGAGACATCTCCCTAGCCAAACAAGTCTTTAGTCAAGGAAGAAAGGAAGGGAAGGAGGAAGGTAAGGAGGCAAGGAGGGAGGGCGGAGAAAGAGAGGAAGGAAGGAATGGAAGGAAGGAATAAAGAAGGGGAGAGGAAAGGAGGGAAGGGAGGGGTAAAGAATCAGGGTCCTACTCCATCCTGCCCTGGCCCAGGTCCTGAAGCTTCTTCCAACCCAGTGGTATCCTGAGCCTTTGCTTTCTCAATGCCCCAAGTGTTAGAACATAGATGTGGTCATTTTAAGAGACCCTTGCTCCCCAGGGACCAGGGCCAGGTGGGGAAAAGGACCCAGCCCCCTGCTGCCAGGGAAAACCCCGGGCCAGCTGGGTCATGGTTTATCTAATGCCTCCATGGCTCCTACCACATATAAGCTTAGTCACAGTCATATGGAGTAGAATTTTCCCTCTTCCCTGAACAGTTATTAGATATTAGCTATTGGGACTGGAGAGTTGGTTAAGGCGTTTGCCTGCAAAGCCAAAGGATCCCGGTTCTACTCTCTAGGACCCACGTAAACCAGATGCACAAGGACACATGCATCTGCAGTTTGTTTGCAGTGGCTAGAGGCCCTGGTGCGCCCATTCTCTCCCCCTCTCTCTCAAATAAATAAATAAAATACATTTAAAAGGGACCACCTTGGATTTCCAAAGTCTCTCTTTTTCTCCTGAGAAAGATTTGATTCTAAAAGGCCATGTCATTTCAGCTGCTTCTCCTCAAGCCAGCCTGCTGCTGTCCCACTGAACGCTCTCTTCCTTGGTGTCTGTCACCAAGGAGCCACTCTTCCGTTTGGGTCAGGCCACGTGCAGCCTGAGGCTGTTGGCTGAGGGTGTGGGGCCTCCCTCCAGGGACTGAGCTTTCTTCCACACGCACCTCCACTTAAGCAGACATTGTCCAGCCTGGAACAGCCGCACAGGCTTCCTGCCTGCTGCTTACTCAGCTGTGGCCTGGGACGACTCCCGCTCCATCCCACGCGTCTGTCTAAATGACGGCCTGGCCCTCGCTGGCCCATCAAATTGCCCACGCCCCCCCCCCACATACACAAACCATCTGTAAGCAATTCACCATCCGCCACTCACCTGGCATTAACAAGAGGCAAGCGGGAGGCCAGGCTGCAGGCCAGAGCCCAGGAGGGACTGGAACTGCTGGGCTTGGGCACAGACTTCCACTTTGTCTCCATCATACTTTAATCTGCCTCACCCACCTTGGTCAGAAAGGCATGTGTCTAACAAGACACTGTGGACAGGAGCCAAAACCCACCGGCACGCCACAAAGCCTCCAAGACAGGCAGGGGTTTGGAACCGAGCTGGACTGTCCATAAGGACCCACAGGCATAACAGGGCCAGGCCCAGGCTAGGTAATATTTACCAAGGGGAAGCTGGCATCTCAAGGCTCAGCTTGTGTCCTGTGCCTACACAGGTAGCCATGTGCTTTTCTCCTCCTTACTCCATTGTCAGGACAGATTGACATAAGCATTGTTTTTCCTTTTCTAGCCTCAGGGGTAGAACCCAGACTCACACATACTAAGCATGTATGTGCCCTACCTCTGAGCTAAAATAGTTTTCTTTAAAATAATTGATGTGTTGGGCTGGAGAGATGGCTTAGTGATTAAGGCAAATTGCCTGTGAAGCCTAAGGACCTAGGTTCAATTCCCCAGTACCAACATAAAGCCAGATGCACAAGGTGGCACATGTTTCTGGAGTTTGTTTGCAGTAGCTGGAGGCCCTGGTGTGCCCATTCTCTGTATCTGCCTCTTTCTCTCTCTCTCTCTCCCTCTCTCACAAATAAATTTTAAAAATCTAAAAAAATAAAATAGGGCTGAAGAGATGGATTAACTGTTAAGGGGCTTGCCTGTGAAGCCTAAGGACCCACGTTCAATTCTCCAGATCCCACATTAACCAGACGCACAAACATGAGGCAAGTGCAAGGTCACATATGCCCACTATGTGGCACAAACGTCTGGAGTTCAATTTCAGTTGCTGAGGCCCTGGCATGCCAACTCTCTCTCTCTCTTTCTCCCTCTAAAATAAAAAAATAACATAAAATAAACTAATTGATGTGGGTCATTTATGCCTTATGGATAATGTGGGTGAGCACAGAGGTTCTCACAAGTCCCCAATACCTGTGACATTCCTTCTGGTGACTTGCCTCGGCTATGGGAAGAACACATGGCGATATTTCTCTGGTGGTTCTAGTGATCAAACACTAGAATGTGAGACCCAACTCCCTGCCTGAAGCCAGCAATGCTGAGATCAGAGGATGCTGAAGCCGAGGGATGCTGATATTGGGGGAAGATGAGTAAGGGATATGTCGGGCACAGTTGAGGGCCCCGGCCCACTGGAGGTTTCAGCAGGCCTGAGCTGTCAGGCATGGCTAAGGGCCCCAGGCCACAGGAGGTTGCAACAGGCCTAAACCCCAATAATCTCACCTGGAGACCAGCAGGAGTGAGGCCAATCCCTCCTCCACCTGGGGCACCTGGATGTCCTGATAAGACTTAGGTTTCAGATTCCAGTGTCCATGTGACCTTTTACCACTCACCAGGAAGGCCCCTATATGTTACTGAGATATCAGCCAGAAGCCCCCACACAGCCAATCCTGCTGTGACCCGTACCCCCAACCTAACCCTATATGTTAATGAGGTATCAGCCAGCAGCCTTCACATAGACAATCCCCCTGTGACTGGTACCCCATACCTTTTTCCTGCCACTACATGAATGCTTATAAGCCCATTCCCCCAACAAATAAGTGAGCTGTCCTCTGACACAGTCTCTTGGGTGTTTCTTCATGTCACATTCACATACACTCAAGACTCTACTCCACAGCTGAATGGACAACTTCAGGGGACCGATGTGCAGCAGCCCCAGGGTAGCCAGGGGATGTTGAGGTGAGCGATGCTGAGGTGAGAGATGCTGAGGTGAGGGATGCTGAGGTGGGAGATGCTGAGGTGAGGGATGCTGAGGTGAGGGAAGCTGAGGTGAGAGATGCTGAGGTGAGGGATGCTGAGGAGGGGGATGCTGAGGTGGGAGATGCTGAGGTGAGGGAAGCTGAGGTGGGAGATGCTGAGGTGAGGGAAGCTGAGGTAAGAGATGCAGCGGTGAGGGATGCTGAGGTGAGAGATGCTGAGGTGAGGGAAGCTGAGGTGGGAGATGCTGAGAAGAGGGAAGCTGAGGTGAGAGATGCTGAGGTGAGGGATGCTGAGGTGAGAGATGCTGAGGTGAGGGATGCTGAGGTGAGGGATGCTGAGGTGGGAGAAGCTGAGGTGAGGGATGCTGAGGTGAGGGATGCTGAGGTGAGGGATGCTGAGGTGGGAGATGCTGAGGTGAGGGATGCTGAGGTGAGGGATGCTGAGGTGAGGGAAGCTGAGGTGAGGGATGCTGAGGTGAGAGATGCTGAGGTGAGGGATGGTGAGGTGAGGGATGCTGAGGTAAGAGATGCTGAGGTGAGGGATGCTGAGGTGAGAGATGCTGAGGTGAGGGAAGCTGAGGTGAGATGCTGAGGTGAGGGATGCTGAGGTGAGAGATGCTGAGGTGAGGGAAGCTGAGGTGAGAGATGCTGAGGTGAGAGATGCTGAGGTGGGAGATGCTGAGGTGAGGGATGCTGAGGTGGGAGATGCTGAGGTGAGAGATGCTGAGGTGAGGGATGCTGAGGTGAGAGATGCTGAGGTGAGAGATGCTGAGGTGGGAGATGTTGAGGTGAGGGATGCTGAGGTGAGAGATGCTGAGGTGAGGGATGCTGAGGTGAGAGATGCTGAGGTGAGAGATGATGAGGTGAGAGATGATGAGTTGAGAGATGATGAGGTGCGAGGTAATGAGTGAGGGATGCTGAGGTGGGAGATGCTGAGGTGAGAGATGCTGAGGTGAGAGATGCTGAGGTGAGAGATGCTGAGGTGCGAGATGCTGAGGTGAGGGATGCTGAGGTGAGAGATGCTGAGGTGAGGGATGCTGAGGTGAGGGATGCTGAGGTGAGAGATGCTGAGGTGAGAGATGCTGAGGTGAGGGATGCTGAGGTGAGGGATGCTGAGGTGAGGGATACTGAGGTGGGAGATGCTGAGGTGAGAGATGCTGAGGTGAGGAACTGGTGAAGATGCTGAGGTGAGGGATGCTGAGGTGAGGGATGCTGAGGTGAGGATGCTGAGGTGAGGAAGCTGAGGTGAGGGATGGTGAGTGAGAGATGCTGAGGTGCGAGATGCTGAGGTGAGGGATGCTGAGGTGGGAGATGCTGAGGTGAGCAGATGCTGAGTGAGGAAGCTGAGGTGAGAGAGCTGAGGTGAGAGGATGCTGAGGTGAGGGATGCTGAGTGAGGATGCTGAGGTGCAGATGTGAGTGAGGGATGCTGAGGTGAGAGATGCTGAGGTGAGGATGCTGAGGTGAGGGTGCTGAGGTGAGGGATGCTGAGTGGGAGATGCTGAGGTGAGAGATGCTGAGGTGGGGGAAGCTGAGGTGAGAGATGCTGAGGTGAGAGATGATGAGTTGAGAGATGATTAGGTGCGAGGTAATGAGTGAGGGATGCTGAGGTGCGAGATGCTGAGGTGAGGGATGCTGAGGTGAGAGATGCTGAGGTGAGGGATGCTGAGGTGAGGGATGCTGAGGTGAGGGATGCTGAGGTGAGGGATGCTGAGGTGAGAGATGCTGAGGTGAGAGATGCTGAGGTGAGGGATGCTGAGGTGAAGGATGCTGAGGTGAGGGATGCTGGAGTGGCGGATGCTGAGGTGAGGGATGCTGAGGTGAGAGATGCTGAGGTGAGGGATGCTGAAGTGGCGGATGCTGAGGTGAGGGATGCTGAGGTGAGGGATGCTGAGGTGAGGGATGCTGAGGTGAGAGATGCTGAGGTGAGGGATGCTGAGGTGAGAGATGCTGAGGTGAGAGATGCTGAGGTGAGAGATGCTGAGGTGAGGGATGCTGAGGTGAGGGATGCTGAGGTGAGAGATGCTGAGGTGAGGGATGCTGAAGTGGCGGATGCTGAGGTGAAGGATGCTGAAAGTGGGATGCTGAGGTGGGGATCCTGAGGGGAGGGATGTTGAGGTTAGTTATGATGAGGTGAGGGATGCTGAGCTGAAGGATGCTGAGGTTGCAGATGCTGAGGTGGGGACTGATGTATTAAGTGATTTTGAGGTGGGAGATGCTGAGGTGAGGGATGTTGAGGTAGGGCATCCTGAGGTGGACTAGACTGAGTTTGGAGATGGTGGGCCTGGATTAGTTGAAGCCAGGTAAACTGAGGCCAACCTTAGCTTTCACATATACTCTCAGATGAGTCTTGATGAGGGCCTTAAGGGACACCTTGTTGAGTTTGTCCCCATTCTTTCCTATTGTCCCACACCATGCCACTCACCCAGGAATGTTTGCGTGTCACTGCCACAAATACACACCTCAGGAATGTGCTTTGAGGCCTCCCATCTAACACACTATTCCTGGTTCAGCCTGTACCTGGTGTAGTGAGCACACAGTGGGTATGCCTATGTTAATTAACATGTTCCACAGGTACTGCTCACCCTCTGCTGGGATACGAGGTGCCACAACAGTACCATGTCCACATGTGTGTCCATGTCTATGTGTCCGCATGTGCCTCTTTGCTATTTGTGCATGTGTGTTTGTGTACCCTTCTGTGTGTCTCCATGGGTGTGGTGAGTGTGCCTCTGGATTTATATCTCCTCAGGCGAGGGGCAAGTGGTGATCCCAGGTGTCAGTGGCAGGGTTAGAGCTAATCCCAGCTTTGCCAAAGCCAGGTCTCCTCCCCTAGTGGGCACCAACAGCACATGGTGAGTTGCGGCATGCTCAAGACCAGCCTTCCTGGCAGCAGGTTCAACCCTGAGAGCCTGTATGGATTGTGGAGGGAGATGGGGCACCTGCCTGGGGTGTTCACCTGGGATGTCAGAGAGCTGTGGACCAAGGACAAGGGCTTGCTGTAGCCTGGAGCACCTTTGAAAGACTGGAAGTAGGAGAAGCTATGTGGCATGTTGGATAGAGCTGGCGTCAGTATTGCCTGACAGGGGGGATGGGGTTTCCTCAAATGCAAGGCCTCACCACCAAGGAGGAATCCCAGGCAGCAGCACCCACTCGGTGTTTAGCGATCTGGTACTTACTGGAAAGCTCATTTGAACCTACGCAGACATGCTTCTCTTTTATTGCCTAACAAGCTAGGCACACAAAAGCAAGCAGACATAGGCGAAATGGCTGGGTTCCAGATGCCTGAAACGCTGGCATCTCAGAGGCAGCTTCTCCAGTCATTCCTGCACCTGTTGGGGGATGGAAGCTGAGTGTTCTTTGTGTCATCTGGAAGATGGGAGGGAGGTGAACAGACTGAGAACTGTCCCCATGAAGACCACCTGGTGCTGAAAATGCCTGACAATGCTCTTCCTCATTAAATCAGAGCCACCATTCAGGTCAGCTGCATCTGGTGTGGAGATATCCGTGGGGGAGACAGGTGTCTCAGCCTGGAGGAGGGAGCACTGGCTTGGGCTGCTTAGGTCTCCTGTGTCTGGACAGATCCCTCCTGCCCTCCCCTTCCCGGGCCAATGTGGTTGTTGCTACACCTGGCACTCTTCCTCTCACCTCTTTTTTTGTTTCCTGCCCTCTGTGTCTCTATCCAGATGTCACTTCAGTGCCACCAAGCTGCCCAGCACAGAGTGTGCACACCCAATGCCCATCCCCCGGGTCCTTTGCAAGGTCCCTACTTCCCTCTCCAAAGCCAGAGTAATGATACTGTGATGTTTCAGGCAGAGGCAGACAACACAGTGTCTGTGTGAAAGGAGAGGACCCTTCTCTGAGTTCCTTGATTGCTATTAATCTGTTCTTGTTAGTTAATTATTTTATTACATGAATAATCACTGTCATCAATTCTATCAATACTTAGGTTCATATAAATTATGCTTTGAATAAATCAGTATCATCTTAGCTGAGTATGGTGGCACACACCTGAAACTCTAGAACTTGGGAAGCAGTAGATTCAGGCGTTCAAGACCAACCTTGGCTAGACAGTGAGTTGGAGGCCAGACTGAACTACATGAACACCTGTCTCAAACAAACAACAAAAAATTGGACTGGAGGGCTGGAGAGATAGTTTAACGGTTAAGGTACTTGCCTGAAAACCCAAAGAACCCAAGTTCGATTCTCCAGAACCCACATAAGTCAGATGCACATGGTGGCACATGCATCTGGAGTTCATTTTCAGTGGCTTAGAGGCCCTAGTGCACCTATTCTCTCTCTCCCTATCTCTCTCTTTCATAAATAAATAAATAAATAAATATTTTTAAATATATTAAAAATATTTAAAAATTGGGCTGAAGAGATGGCTCAGAGGTTAAGTCCCTTGCCTACAAAGCCTAACGACCTGGGTTCAGTTCCCTAGTGCCCATGTGCAAGCAGATGCACAAGGTGGTGCATGCATCTACAACTGCAGGGGCTGTAGGTCCTGGTGTTCTCTCTCTCTCTCTCTCTCTCTCTCCTTGCAAATAAATCAATAACAATATTTTTTGAAAACAACAAAATTATATTATATTATATTATTAATGGCTATTTACAATGATTTTCACCAATGAAAGGCATAGTGTTGGGTGTGGTGGGGACAAAGGTACACACCCATACAGTGACTGGCAAGGTCTCTGTCCTATGACCTGTTTGGCCCAACCCAAGCTGGAGCTGCTTTCACACTAGCTGTCTCCAGGCTCGACTTTCCTCATTACAGCCTGCCTTGGCCTTGACTCCAGGATATTGGCCCCAGACAGAAATCACTCTTCTTGCCTCAGCAGAAAACAAAGTGTCTGTCCCTTGAGGTCACTGCATTGTGCTTCTGGGACACACCCCCCTCTCTTATTCTGGTGGCTGGAACAGTGAAGATGACCCTTGCTCCACTCTAGGCAGCAGGCTGGCAGGGGGTGCCTGCTCCCCTAGGACAGTCACGCTGGTCCAGCAAGCAACCAGGGACCATCAGAGGGCCATGTGGGGGCTATTCCACGCTGCCGTCTCTGCTCGCCCTCTGTTCATCCAGTTCACTGGCTGTATGTAGAATGTCCCTACCACAAAGGGACAGAGTTTAACTTTACTGGGAGCCTAGAAGAGAGAGAGAAAGAGAGGGCCAGGACTATTTGGCAAACAGCAGTCATGTGGGCTTTAGGTGGCTGACACCTGTGCAGAAAGTATTCCTCAGCACCTCCCAGTCTAGTCTGGTCTAGACTGTGCTGGGCCTGGAATATAGACAGTGGGCAAGCTGTGGCTGAGTTGAGGAGTTTCATGACACCTGTGGTAGTCTGCCAGGGAGATTATAGAGTTCCGAAATGTCACACAGAGTGACTTAACCACATCAGGTATTCTGGACGACTCCCTTTGGGCTGATGTTTACAAGAAGATGGATACTCCACAGATAAAGGTGAACGGAACAGCCTTCTAAGAGTGCCAGCATATGCAAAAGCCCTGTGGTCCCAGAAAATGTCATTTTCCAGCATTTGTGAGAATGCCAGTGCTGCTGGGACCAAGATCACAGAGGACGGTGATGAGGAGGAAGGGCCATGGATTAGATCGTCCATGGCCTTATAAACAAATTTCTGGATCTGGTTTTTATTCTAAGCCCAAGGTTTCTAGATGGCTGGCAGTGGTAATGTGGTTTGGGACAGCGTCCCCTGGTGGCTATACAGGGAAGGGCATCTTCAATGCATACGGGCAGCCCTGGACCTCAGGAAGGCCATTGGTCCAATCCCAGCCTTCCTCACTACAATCCAGACATTGTTCATAGGGTCAGCTTCCCAACAAAGACAGTACCAACACCTCACCTTCAGGAGGCATCCTAAATGGCCTGGCCCCATCTATTCTCCAGGAGGCTCAGAGGACATCCCTGCCTGCTCTGAACACACCCAGGCAGAAGGCCTGGCTGACCAGCTGAGGTTTTGTCCAGCAGGCTGGTGCCTGGCTTGTGCCTGCCCTCAGAAGTTGAGCAAGAGGTGGAGAGAATGTGATTACCTTCCCAGAGCCTTCTTGGAGGTCTTAAACCTCTGACTTTAGGTGTGCATGTGTGTGGAATTCCTTATGGAAGGGTTCAACCAGCCAGCTAGCCAAACAGCCAGACACAGCGAGTCCCAGGCCCTGCTCTACAGTGGGGTGGTGGGGCTTTTCCTGAGGCCTCGAATGCTTATCACTAGTTGTGGGAAGGCATTAGTCACAGCCCGGGCACTTCCTCAAAGCCTAACCTTCAAGCAAAAGATCTCTATCAGAGAGAGGCTCTGTTTCATTTCAAACCCTTGACTGGATCCAGCTGGATCTTTCTGGAAAATGAGAAGAGTAGGATTTGGACCTAGATCCAAATCCCAACTCGATAGTGAGCTGAGGGACTGTGACCCGGTTCCCCGTCACCTCTCCTGCCCTCTCCTCTCTGGCGTTCTGGGCCCTCAGATATGTTGGGAGAGTTAGTCATTATAGTGTCCCTATAACCTGCTTGGAATGCAAAATGAATGTGTGTTCCCCCACTATCCCCCAATGCACAAGCTTCTGGCTTGAAGCATGGTTTAAATGGTGATATTTCTGGTTTAATCAAAGTCAGAGCCGTTGTTATTGGTTGTTGGGATGGACATGCCTGGCCATGTTAGCACCCAAAGACCCAGAGGAAATGGAGTTGGGATGGCACGATAAGCCAGGCCCTTTCTGGATGGTATGCCACACTTTCCTAAGCTGATCACTGTACCCTAGGCCAGGATAAGGCCTCTCCACTTATCCACCAGAGCTCCTCAGTGCTGTTACTGGTTTTAAGAGGGACAGAGCCCCCATGGGCTCTGGACAGGCATAGCTTAGGGGTCAGAACACCAGGTACTAAACAGTCATTCTAATTCTCCACACAGTGATTCTCAAGCTCATTGTCTTACCATCCGCAAAGAACTGGCAAGAAGTGTGACACACAGAAGGGCAAGTTAGGGAAAAAAATTTTTTTCAAGGTAGGGTCTCACTCCAACCCAGGATGAACCTAGAACTCTGTAGCCTCAGGTTGACCTCAGACTCACAGTGATCCTTCTATCTCAGCCTCCTGAGTTGCTGGGATTAAAGGTGTGCACCTCTATGCGGGGCTAAGAAAGATTACTTTAAGAATGTACAGCAGAAACCTTCAGGATGGGAGGGGTCCTGAGCAGGTAGTGGGCATGGTGACATGGATCCTGGATTCCTTATAATCTTAAAGAAGTAAATTAGGCAACCAGTTGGGGTGAGCTTCGTTGGTTAAGTTTAAATGTATACGGAGGACTTTGGTTGGTGGATGGGTTGGGGAGGAATGTGCAGACTCAGAAAGAGCCTGCCAGCACACAAAAAAAAGTGGGGGAAGCCCTTGAAAATTTTTCCTAGAAGAAGGCTGGGGAGATTACTCAGTGATTAAAGGTGATTGCTTGCAAAGTCTGCAGGCCCAGGGTTCAATTACCCAGTACCCATGTAGAGCCAGATGCACAAAGTGTTGCATACATCTAAAGTTTGTTTGCAGTAGCAGGAGGCCCTGACACACCCATTCTCCCTCTCTTTCTCACAAAGAAATAAAATATATTTTTTAAATTTCCTAGAAGGGCCAGGCGTAGTGGCGCATGCATTTAATCCCAGCACTCGGGAGGCAGAGGTAGGAGGATCACCGTGAGTTCAAGGCCAGCCTGAGACAACATAGTGAATTCCAGGTCAGTCTGGGATACCTCAACAACAACAACAAAAATCCTAGAAGGAAGAACTAGGATGCTATGCTTGATCACCATCTGAGTTAGGTTCAAGTTCACATTGGAGTTGCCTTTTATCTATGGTCTTTTGGGTCTGTGTCCCGAACTACCCACAAAGGAAACCTACTTAGCTCCTAATCTCTCAGTGTCACTGTTTGACAGGAAAATGAGCAAGAGAAAAGACACATTCAGTAATGGCAAGGCCTCACGCCCACGTCTGGGGCCCTTTGGTTGAAGATTCCAGCTAGGGTTTAGCTGTCAGGCAGGTGTAGGGGGAAAGGAGAGGGCCTGATCCCATGGAAATTTCCCAGGACGGTGTATTGGGAAGTAAAGGTTTGGGAGACCTGCCCAACCTCCTCTGCGGCATAAGGTCTCTTTGAACAGAGAGGAAAATAGCAGGAAGATGGAAGTGGCCTTGAACATGCTATTGTGGGTGGGATGCCCTGCTTCCATATGGACTGCCAGAGGCCACAAGGGGGGAGTTACTGAAGGTTTCTCCGGAGGAGACACTTAGTCCATTGTTTGGAGTGGGATATTCATGCAGTTTGGTACAGGTAGTGGTCGCAGGTCATCAACAGGTAGCTAGGTGCATTGTTAGGAAAAGAGTGATCTAGGCTGGCTCCCACCAGGGCTTCTGGGTTTCTTCCAGCCTCAGGACACGTTTTCAAGTGCTTGGAAAGGCCAGAGCATTCACTGTTTGCCAGGGAAAGGGATGGGGAGGAGAAAGCTCGGGCTCGGAGCCCCCTTCCCCTACGTGCCCAGAGCACAGTCCCCCTGTCCATTGCTTAGACCCCTCCTCGGGAACAAGTGGGAGAGGCATCCCATTTTCCAGGCAGGAGAACTGGGAGCTCCCATGCCCAAGTCCTTTCCCATGATGCTCTCCACTGTCCACACCTGTTGTCCTATGCATGGGAGCTGGTCAGCTTCCATGGCTCAGGTGTTGGACTGTACCCTCAGAATGCCCAGCAAAGAAGAGGTCCCTGAGCCTCTCTGAGTGCCAGTGAAGGCTCACTGCAGCTCCAGAACCCACCACATAGGGCTCATGGCCATTCTGGGAATTAACACTTCTTTCGGAAACACAAGAGGACTGTGGCTCTATGTTTAGGCCCGAAGCTCGTAGAGGGCAGCTGACCGCAGGAAGCTCGCTGCAGGAACAGCCACCCCATCACAGTCCGGGTCACGCTGCCATCATTTCCTTTCTGGGCTCAAAGCTGGAATGTTGGCCCCATGCTTCATTCCTTCCCCTGCACCCCAAGCCCTCCACTCCTCACCAATCCATCACCCCACCTGGTCCAAATCCCTGAATGACAGCAAGGCCCCTCACCACTCTAGTCGTCCCCACCCCCCCCCGCACCGACCCATCTCTACACAGAAGCAAGGGGCTCTCTGAAGACTTGAGTCCCCTCCTACCTCTCTCTCTGATATCTCTGAGGCCTCCCGTCAGTGCTTCAGTAGTTGGTGTGCCCCCCAGGGCTGACCCTCACTCCAAGCCTGTGACAGTATCATTTCAGTGTCACTGGGTAAGAGGAACACACAGGTCTTATCCAGTGGCTGATAAACCTTGAAAGAAGAGGAGATAGAGGCTGTATTAGTCAGCATCTCATTGCTGAGACAAAATACTAGACAAACATAGATTTAAAGGAGAAGGGAGCCCCCGGGTGTGGTAGCACACACCTTTAATCCCAGCACTCGGGAGGCAGAGGTAGGAGGATCGCCCGTGAGTTCAAGGCCACCCTGAGACTACATAGTGAATTCTAGGTCAGTCTGGACTAAAGCAAGACCCTACCTTGAAAAAAAGAAAGAAAGAAAGACAAAGGAAAGGAGGAAGGGTTTATTTGAGCTCACCTTTCCAGGCTGCAGTCCATCATGGCAGGGCAGGCATGGTGGCAGGAGCCTGAGTCCTCAGTGAGGAACAGAGCAGAGATGAATGCTGGTGCTCAGCCAGCTCTCTCCTCTTTATTCCATCCAGGACCCAGCCCATGGGATGGTGCCACCCACAGTTAGGATGGGTCCTCCCATCTCAACTAGCCTATTCTAGAAAATCCCTCATGGACATGAGCAGAGATTTGTTTCCATGGTGATTATAAACCCTGTCAGGTTGACACCCAGAGATTAGCCATCACAGAGGCAGACATGCACAGAGAGGCTATGGGGTGCCTGACATGGAAGTAAACAGGTGACGGGGTGCTAGTGGTTCGGGAAAGACCTTGAACCCTAGGTTCGTGTCTACTCTTAATCAAAGAATCAACTAAAATAAGACTGAGAAGGATAATTATTAAATTATTATAATTATTTAGCAAAGTATAGAACCAAAGAAAGGCACCCATGTGACTAGAGATCGCACGTGGAGGGACTGGGAAAACCATGGAGAAAAAGGAAGTTCAAAGAGGTCCTGCCATGTGGGGAGTTGGAGGAGGTAGAGAGCCCATGTGGAGAGTAAGGGCTAGGGTGAGAGGCTCTCCCCTCAGCTCGGCCCAACTGGGCCAAGCCGAGGAGGAACTCGCCAGCAGTTAGAAGTCCCCAAGTGGTCAGGCAGCTCAAAGAGGGCTTTCCCTCCCCTTGCAAAGGTATTTATAACCTTATGGTGGTGGGCTCTACCTTCTGGCTCAGGTGAACCAGAGGAACAGCTGCTTGGTTAGGACTAGGGGCAGTCTCAGAAAGACGCTAGCCAAGACACCAAGTTCTGGGGGCTGAACTTGACCAACCACAATGTTAGGGCTAGATTTAAATCGTAGGAGAGACCTCCCTCCCAGGAGGGGCCCCAGGTATTTGTGGAAAAACAGGTCTAGGGAACTAGGACTGTAAGGATAGGCCCAAAGACATTCCTATTCCTTATTTTCAGGGACCCAATCACCGTAACTGCCTAAAAGAACTACTTGACTCCCTCTCAGACATAGCCACAAGCCAAGGGAGGCCAAGAAGTGCTGGCCACCACAGAGAGCTAGAAAAGCAGGTAAGCGTTCACCACCCTCCTGCACCCAGCATGGAGAGAGTACAAGAGCAGCCCCCCAGAAGCTAATTCAGTGGCTGAAACACAGTACAGAACATGATATCTTCCATCTCCACTGGAAGCCACCACAGGGCGAAGGATGTGAGAAGTCCTGCAGGCAAGGAAACCCCCCATGTCCCAAGCTTATTCACTCCGGAAATCATGAATTCCCACTCACCCGTGATCTGCCCACGCAATGTACCACAGGAAAATGCCTGAAATCT
Source organism: Dipus sagitta (assembly GCA_036346955.1). NCBI lineage: Eukaryota > Metazoa > Chordata > Mammalia > Rodentia > Dipodidae > Dipus > Dipus sagitta. The sequence goes on from CM070770.1 coordinate 222,299,856, forward strand.
CCACGTTGAAAGTCTGTGGCCACAGGAGTTGGAAGCAAAATCAGGAAGTAGAAACTCGTATGCCTGGGATGGAGAGATGGCTTAGCAGTTAAGGCACTTGCCTGCAAAGTCTAAGGACCCAGGTTTGATTCCCCAGTACCCACATAAGCCAGATGCACAAGGTGGTCCCTAGAGTTTTCAGTGGCTAGAAGCCCTGACATGGCCATTCTCTGTCTCTCTCTCTCTCTGAAATAAATAAAATTAAAATTTTAAAAAGAGGGGCTGGAGGAATGGCTTAGCAGTTAAGGCACTTGCCTGGAAAGCCAAAGGACCCAGGTTTGATTCTCTGGGATCCACGTAAGCCAGATGAACAAGGTAGCACATGTGTCTGGAGTTCGTTTGCAGTGGCTGGAGGCCCTGGGGCACCCATTCTCTCCCTCTCTCTCTCTCTCAAATAAATAAATAATTTAAAAAATTTAAAAAGAAACTCATATGCCTAACTACATGGCATTTTTGTGTGTCATGTTTTATGTGTCTATATGTGTGCAGGTGTACACATGTGTGCATACATGTGTGTGGAGCTCAGAGGTGGATGTCTGGTGTCTTCCTCAATCACCTTCCCCTTTATTTTCTTTGGAGAGGATACATGTATGTATACATGTGTTTATACATGTTCATATGTGTGAGTACACATGTGGGTGTGTGTACACAGACCAAAAGAGAACCTTGGATGCCATTCCTCAGCTACACTGCCCATCTCTTTTTAGGTTTCTCACTAGTTTGTAGCTCATCTGATTTGGCTAGACTAGCTGGCCAGTGAGGCCCAGGGGTCCTCCTGTTTGGGATTGTAGGGTCATGCCCAGCAGTTTATGTGTGTACAGAGCTTCCAATCAGGTCCTCATGCTTACACAGCAAGCCCTTTACCCACTGAGCCATCTCCTTAGCGCCAGTATTTTTTTAAGTTATTATTTATTTATGAGAGAGAGAATGGGCACGCCAGATCCTCCAGCCACTGCAAACAAACTCCAGATGCATGCACCACCTTGTGCATCTGGCTTATGTGGGTCCTGGGGAATTGAACCTGCATCCTTAGGTTTCACAGGCAAACGCCTTAACCCGCTAAGCCATATCTCCAGGCCCCCCCTTTTTTTTTTTTAAATAACCATAATGCTTTCCCATGGGGAGGGGTACAAAATGGGTTTGGGGAAGAACAGACATAGTGAGTTTATCAGGAAGGAGCCTCAGGGCACGCGTCCTGTGAATGAGGGCAGTTTCCTGTGGGATTGTTTTCTTTGGCTGTGTTTTACTTTTCCTTTGGATGATATTGGACTCCTGTAAGATCCCTGCCCCCACCCCTCCACCCTCACCCCCCCCCCCCCGCACCAGAAAGTGGGACATATTTTCGAATCCACACAGGCTCTCTTGGGGCATGCCACAACAAGATGTGTTTTTTCCACCCACAATCATTCTGCGAGTCTCCATCGCAAAGGTAAATACAGATTTTCTGGAAATATCTGAGTTTCAACAGGTTGGGAGCAGTGCTGCCACCAGAGGACCGTGCCGGAGTCCAGGGACAGCACTCGGAGGTCAGGCCGGATTCCTCGGTGGTAACTGCAGACACCCCTTGGATTTCATCTGAAATGCTAAACCCTGAAAAAGAGCTGAGTTAGAGTATCACTGGTGTTCTCCTGGGAAGTCGGGGTTTTGGAGTCAGGAAAACCTGGTGTGGTCCTGGCTCAGCACCTCCCACGTCTGTGGCCTAGAGCCTTGGGTGTCCTCATTTTCCTTGCTGGGTGATGGGTGCTGAGGATTAAGTTACTTCCCTGTTGACGCTTGGCAGATGTGGTACCCTGAGTGCCATGGCCTCAGATAGCCCATCTGGGAGTGTTGCAAGGTCTACTCCAGCCTTCAAAAGGGCCTGGGAAGGAATTTAGGATTTGCCTCATCTGTACATCTGTCCCTAACCTTGAAAAAGTTGGTATACTCAACCCTTATCTGTGGCTCCCTTCCTCCCTGCTTCTCCCTGCCCCCCACCACCACAGGATGCAAGACCCTCTCATTCACATGTCCCTGTCCATCCCTGGCACCCAGCTTTCTTCCTGAGATCCTCCCCCGTCAGCCTTGGTGTCACTGGTTCATTTTCTGTGGCCTCTTCTAAAGTCAGGACCCCACCACAAAGGCAAATGACCTTCTTCTTGGGTTCTCCAACCTCCTTCATGGCTCCACAGCTCTGGCTGAAAGTAGGGCTTGTATGGGGAAGGGAGGAAAAGGGCAGCCAGTGGGGAGGGACAGACATAGTCACAGGTGGGGACCCAGCCTGATATGCATCTACACATGCCCGCTCAGCCTGGATCTTCTGTTCCCATCATCTCTCCCCTGGTTCCCCTGAAGGAGACACACCAAGGGGCGAGGTATACCTGGAGCCTGTGCCCAGGTCCTGCTCCCAGCCACCTGGAAGCGCCGGGGAGGACCTGGGACAGCTGCCATCTCCAGCCCCTTTCCTCCGTGGCCTACTGGCCTGGGCTGGTGCTTGGCCTGGTTCTCACCCTCCTGGGGTTGTCAGCCCTCTCTCCCCTGCCAGCCTTCATCTTCCCCTCCAGCAGGCAGGGAGCTGGGCCACTCCCTCCCCCATATGGAATCCTGGTCCCCACATCTGGGGGACACATTGTTCTCATGTACCACCTTCCAGCTGTGAGGTCAGGGAAGTGAAATTAGGGATGGGGTGAGCTTCATATGGGAGCCTTATGGCCCTCAACTTTTGAGTCTGCACAAGGGGCAGGATTCCCTCTATCCCCTCCCCCTGGCTGGCAGGTGGAATCTTAAACATTCTGTCTAGGGCAGAAACACACAAACATTTGTCAATGACACATGGGACTTAAGGGCTATGACCAGGATACAGGTTTGAGGGACTTGGAGGAGGGAACCTGCTGTTGACTAGGGTGACCAGGGAAGCCTGCCTGGAGGCAGAGGCATCTGAGCAGGGCCATAAACAAAGGGACGTAGCCATCTCTCCATTCACTGAGCACAGGTCAGCCCAGACCCCAGAGTGCTGCTACCACACCGGGGGGGTGGCAATAAAGCCAGAGGCAGTGATGGTCTGGGAAGCCACCCGTCATAACGAAAGAGAGCTGCCTCCTTTTCCAGGACAGGTTAGGGTGGTCAAAGCTAGCCACACCTGACGGTCACAGCCAAGGCTTGAACCTCAACCCACCAGGTTGTTGTGGCCACACAGCAGGACAATCTGTGGTGGAGTGCGGCTTCAAGACAAGGTGAGAGGGATGAAAGAACTCAGAACGGGCCCCATGCGTGTGCACAAGGCCAAGCATTCTCAAAAAACCATGTAAGATGATTGGACTTCCGTGTGAGTAGGAAGAAAACTCAGTAGCAAAGGCCAGTAAGCTAGAAAAGAGATATAAAGTGAAGAGAAAGGAAGGGAGGGGGGTACTTAATAGGATGGTATTGTATGTATGTAAGTAGAAGAATAGATTAATGGGGGGGGGGTGTGAAAAAGCCCAAGTGAGGTCAGGGGAAGAGATTGAGTAAAGGAAAGGTGGAGGGAGGGCTAATCAAAATCTAAGAGGATATAAATAAATCATATGGAAACCTACTTTTTTGGACAATGGGACACTCAGGAGCCATAGATTGTTACTAGAAAATTTGCAGTGTCAGGGATGGGATACTTCCCAGTGAGTTGTTGGCCACGGAGGTCCCTGATGCCCCCAAAACATTACAGGTCATTGCTAAGGCCCTTGGTTTCCCACCAGGAATAGATGGTAAGACCCTATTGCTGAAGACTCCACATACTTGGCCTGCGAGGCCACTGAGAAATCCTGCTGGAACTGAGCTGATAACCTCCTCCATGTAGACCAGCTGACAGAAAGCTGGAAGAAGGCAGGCAGTTCAATGGGAGGGAGAAATCACCAGTGAAGATACTTTTGCCAGCCAGGCCAATTGAGTCAACCGGTGCAATAGTGGCACGTCTGTCATGATGGAAACCAACTGCCCTCTAATTGGACTGGAGGCCCGCTCCATGGGAGAGAATACATCCCTGATATTGAAAACCTAAAACAGGGGTAGTCATGAGCCCTAGGGGTGTAATGTCTGCTGCTGGCTGGCTAAATATATATACTATGCTTATCAAACTGCCCAGTAAGCACTTCTGTTAATGTTCATACCTATATATTAATGCTACTCTCACTTTCGGTAGAGAATCTTCTCTTTTCAGATGGCAGTGACCTTGGGATGACTCAGAAGGCATCATGGTGCTGGAAAGAAGTGACAGGAGTGCTCAGCACTGCAATATCTCTATCACACCTTCCAAGGCTCAGGGTCTATTGCAGAAGAGGTGGCAGAAAGAATGTAAGAGCCAAAGGAAGGGTAGGACTCCTTACAATGTGCTCCCCCCAGACACAAAATGGCCTGGATATCCATGACCTCACAGTGCCTGACACTACCTGCATAAGACCATCATAATAGGAGGAAAAGATTATGACATCAAAATAAAACAGAGACTGAGGGGGGGGGATATGATGGAGAATGGAGTTTCAAAGGGGAAAGTGCGAGGAGGGAGGGCATTACCATGGGATATTGTTTATAATCATGGAATCTATTAATAAAAAAATAAAAATAAACCATGTAAGCCACACAAAATCCCCCCAAAGTCACACACAAACCATACATGTATGCAAATCACACTTTTGTGACTACAGGGGAGTAGCACATGCATAAGGTTACCACAGACACATACAACCAGGTGCCTCTACTTCCACCCACAAGCTGTGTGCCAGCTGCTGAGGGGCCAGGCCAAGCAGGCGTGTCCCTTGTAGCCAGGCCTCAATGGTGGGGACCTTGCTCCAGGCAGTCTAGCCATGGAGATTTTGCGTGAGGTAGATTCAAATACATGGAGGGTCACTCAGTCCTATACAGGAATGAATGCTGACACACGATGAATGCTGATATCACAGTGCCAAGTGATGGATGCTAGACCCAAAGCCTTGGGCTGTGTGACCCCATTCATGTGAGCGGGTCAGGATAGGCAATGCCTAGAGCTGGGAGGCAGCCCCTAGAATTGCTGAGGTCTGGGGATGAGAACACTCATGTCAGTCAGTGCTCTGCCGCTGTGACACCATGCCTGAGGAAAACAATCTAACTGAAAGGTCTATTTGAGCTCCATTTCCTAGGGTTTGGTCCATGTCCCTTAGGCCGTCCCTGTGGTCCATGGTGAGGCAGAACATGGCAGGAAGCCTGTGGGGCTGTGGGAACAAATGTACTCACCTCCTGGCAGCCAGAAAGCAGGAGAGAGAGAAGGGCTGGGAACAAGGTGTGCCTACCGGGGTATAACATCCCCCTACCCCACCCCCCGCCCATGACCTACTTCCTCCAACCAGGACCCACCTAAAGTCTCTTACCACCTCCCAATACAGACCAGGAGCAAGGTAGCTTTCTCCCTATTAAGTAGTCATCTAGGGCCTTGCCCAAAGAAACATGGATGCCACCTTGCCTCCTCTGGCAGGACTAGAACCTGCACCTGATCCAGTCTCATACAAGGTGGCTGCAAGCAACAACTCTGCAGCAGCTCCCTGCTTCTTCCTCAGCTTTTTCCAGGATCAGCACACCTGGGGGCTGGCCCTTCCTGTCAGCCTCTTGAGCCCACCAACCAATCAGGTCTCTCCCCTACACACCTGCCTGCTGATGAGGCCTGTCCTAATTGGATGTCTGAGCCATATAAACGGGCCTGGGCTGTGTGGTGTGTGTGCACACGTGAGCGCTTGTCTTAACTCCTTTGCCCTGTCTCATTCTTTCTCTATGGGGGGGGGGGGAGGTCTCCTCTCCTGTCTCCCCCTGGGATGGGGGAGAACTTCTTTTTGCTTAAGCACTTTCCTGCGCCCTCCTCAGGGATGTCCCCCATCTCCCAACCAGGGTGGGAAGGGGGAGAACGTCTTCTGGCTTAGGCTTCCTGTTTTGCTTCCCCTCTAAATCCTAACTCTCCCTAAAATAAAGCTCATAATTCATAACTTACCCTTTTCTGAGTCTTTAAAAAATTGATTTATTTATTTGAGAGAGAGAAAGAAGAAGATAGAGAATGGCACATCAGGGCCTTTAGCCACTGCAAATGAACTCCAGACACTTGAGCCACCTTGTGCATCTGGCTTCCGTGGGTCCTGGGGAATCAAACCTGGATCCTTTGGCTTTGCAGGCAAGTGCCTTAACTGCTAAGTTATCCCTTGAGCACAAAAGTTTTTTTTGTTTTTTTTGTTTTTTTTTTTTGCGTGGGGGGAGGGTTCCAGGTAGGGTCTTGTTCTAGCCCAGGCTGACCTGAAATTCTCAGGGTGGCCTCGAACTCACAGTGATTCTCTTTTTTTTTTTTTTTTTTTTTGGTTTTTTGAGGTAGGGTTTCACTCTAGCCCAGGCTGACCTGGAATTCACTATGGAGTCTCAGGGTGGCCTCGAACTCACGGCGATCCTCCTACCTCTGCCTCCCGAGTGCTGGGATTAAAGGCGTGCGCCACCACGCCCGGCTCTCACAGTGATTCTCTTAACTCTGCCTCCCAAGTGCTAGGATTAAAGGCATGAGCCACCATACCCGGATGAGTGCACATTTTAAATTCTTTGATAACTTGGATAAGAATCTGAAGTTGGGGTTCACTGGCCTGGAGTATCTGATTCCTCCCAGGACTCCAGCCCCACATCACGATGCAGCCCACCAGTGGGTTAGCCCACCAATGAGGCCAGAGGCCTCAGGATCCAGCCACTTCCCAAGGTCCCAGTGCATGGGGGACCAAGCCCTCACCATGGGAACCTCAGGGAGCATCTCTTGTCCAGACCACACAGGTGTGACTGCGTACAGGAACAAGGCCGCTGCTTCTTGGAGTGATGACTGCCTTGTGAAACTCGAGGCTTGCAATCTGCTAAGTGACACCAAAGCGTCACTTGAAAATAGCCACTTCTGTGATATATAAATTTCACTCTGTTATCTTAAAAAAACAAACAAACACAAACAACAACAACAAAAAACCCGGGCATGGTGGTGCATGCCTTTAATTCTAACAATCAGGAGGCAGAGACAGGAGGATTGCTTAGTTTGCAGCCACCCTGGGACTACATAATGAATTCCAGGTTAGCCTTAGGACTTGAGTGAGACTCTACCTTGAAAAAGCAAAACCATGAAAAGAACTAGGGTCCAGCTCCTTTCAGCCTGTCAAGTAAGGACTGGGGCCCAGAGATGTTATGGGCCTAGGTGAACTGCCTCATTTGTAGGTCTTAGTGACCGAGAGAAGGTATCTTATCCACATTGTTGGGAGCAGATGGGGTCTAAGCCACCATCTTGCAGCCTCAGCCTGAGATGACCAGGGACACCTGGGAGGCACTGTTGTCCTGCCTGCACTGGGGACAGGAGGATGGTGGAAATGGAAAAGTACCTCAGTCCCAGGCGGCACAGCTGTGGTTTCAAAAGACAGGAACTCTGGTGTGTGAAACCCTCAGGCTTCTGCTAGGGATGAGAGCTTTCTGGGAGACCATAAATGTTTACCTTGCTGGGATTTGTTGTAAATGGACTTGGTTTTGTTTAGTTGGTTAAATTTTTATTTGGTTTTTAAAACCCCACCAAAAAAAAAAAAAAAAAAAATCTCAACACAACCATCTTGAGTGAGGACACCGTGTTAGTCCCAAAAAGCCAAGTTCACAAAGGGTAAGCAGGGCCAGCCAGCGAGGCAGTGACCTGGGCTTGCCACTTTGGGCCTGGCCTGCAGATCACGAATGCAGTCATCAGTACCGTTTCTTAGGGCCTGCTCTGTGCCAAGTAGCTGGCCCCTGCTGGCCTGCATGCTTCCTTATGGACCCCCAACAGCTGCCAACGCAGGAGCCATTATCTGGGTCATTTTACAGAGGAGCTGACAGATGTGGGAGCAAAGGGGGTTTGCTCAGAGTCACACAGCTGGGGAGCACGGAGCTGGGATCCTGACCAGGGACAGATGGATGGACCTGACAGTTCTGGCCTGTGATGAGCTTAGGCTTGCTGCTCTACACCCATGAGCCCACTTCTCATCTTCCTCACGCTGAGTCCCAGAGCCATGGTGCGTGGCCTCAAGAACAAAAGGTGTGGGAAGGACGCATGGGGTCCTCTCTGGCCCCACTGGAATGACACTTGCAGGCACACGTGCATTGCACAGGGAAGCTCTGCTGCCGTTGTGAGGGACGGGCTGAGAGCAGGGGCATAGTGCAGGCCCAGCCTGGCTGTTTGCCAGTCACTGCTGTGGGCCAGCCTTCATGGCCACCCAGGGATTGCTTGTTCCTGTGCTCCAGGTGGCTGGGCCTCCCCCAGGCAGAGCCCTCCTAGCCACTCAGCCCACTGCTCTCAGGAAATGGCTTGAGCATTCGTTCAGGATGACCAATTTGCCTGAGCCTGGATCCACTGGGCCTCATGATCAATGCATGTAGCCCCTCAGGCACCTTCTGAGTCCAGCAGGCTGGGCCAGGGGTTTCCTGACTCTGAGTCCTAAGTTCTGTGGTGCTCACCAGCTTTGATTCCGCATTGATAGCCTAAACTCACTACCTACAGTAGGTGGGCTGTAACCAACCAGGCCCTTCAAAATGTCACAGCCTAGATGGCCATTCCTTGCCTCATAAACTGTCATGCACCCAGTCTCTTCTTGTACAATGTGCATGTGTAACATCTTGCACTCCTACACTAAAGGCACAGGAAGGCCTTGCTAACACAGTGACAAACTGGTTTTTGTGGCCTGAGTAGAGCAAGGGCATTTGCTATCTTTTGGTGCCCCCTCGTGGCCATTATCACACATGACAGAGTGCGCCTCTTCCTACAGGATCTGTTTGGAGTCCTTGGTGGCAACGGTGTGGGCCCACAAGGTGGAGCTCTTAGTCTTCATGGAACTGCGTGGCTCTGGGTGCTGAGCCGCAGGCCACCAGACTTCTCATCGGGTTATTTCCGCTGCACTGTCAAATAGCTGACAATTAAACCCAACACAACTGTCGTTTGTGCCTATGGGCCTCAGTTTCCGCACCTATGCACTGCTGATGGTAGTGAGGGCCAAAGGAACCATGTATACTGTTCACACAGGGCAAAAATGCTTAGCAAGCAGTGTTCCTGAGGAATGGTGTGAGGAATACGGCCCTCAACTCAGCAGGGTGTATCTAGAAAACTTTGAGCCTCAGTTTCCCTGCCTACAAAATGCCACATGGCCGTGCCACCTCTCAGGGTGGTCTGGAAAGACCTCCTAAGAGGACATTAGACCCCAGAGGTGAAGGGCAGTTCACTCAGGGAAGATTCTGAAATATGGGGGTTGTCTCTCCACCACACAGTTCTGTCAGTCAGCTCTTTGGTACCCCATACCAGGGATATAAGGAAGAGCTTCCAGCAACACGGCCAGAGAGCATGAGTGGAGAAAGAAGTGGAGGACCAGAAGGTTGTCCCCATCTCCACAAAAGACCCTGAATGCACATCCTGGGCAGCATGGAGGAAAGGCTCCTAGATCTGAAGACTGTCACAGTCTGAATATGACATCTGAGAAAAGAAGTAACAGCAGGAGGGGCAGGAGTTCAAGGTCATCTCATCATAGCAAGTTGGAGAGGCTTCAGAAAAGAAAACGTAAGTAAATAAAGAGAAACATCTGAGAACTGGAGCCCAGAGCTCAGGAGCTTTTCTGGAAAAGAAGTCATGTGCAAAAAAGCAAAAGGAGGCTTGGGAGAAAAAAATGAGGACTAGCCCAACACACCTGATTCGGATGTCAGAGTAGAGACAAGTCCCAAAGGTGCAGGCCCGCTGTCCTCAGGAAGCAAATGTGCATATGGGTGGGCTGAACCTAAGCACCAGCGAAGGGGCTTACTTCCGTAGAGGGAGGCCTCATAATATCCTGGGAGCAGGGACACAGAGCATCCCAGCAGAGCTCTGCAGAACTGTACCTGCCTGGCATTCCGCTCCCAGGTCTTTGGTGCTCTTGTCTGGAGAACATCACATCTTATGCTTCCAGGAAAGCATTTGTGCTCCTTCAGGGGGTGCACAGCAGTAAGATGGCACATTGGGTCCCTCCTAGTACAAAGACCTTAAAAAAATTAAGTTGTAGGGTACTGGGAAAGGTGGCACATGCCTGTCATCATCTGGGCAACTTACAAGACCTTGTCTCTGGGGGAAAAAAAAGTAGGTAACTGGAATTCTGGAGCATGGGATTTTTAAGTTTTTATGATGACTTTTGAGACAGAGTCTCACTCTGTAATGCAGGCTGGTCTGGAACTCAGTAATGATCATCCTATCTCAGCCTCCTGAATCCAGGACCAGCCACTACACTGACTTTAGGTTTTATTTTTTGTTGTTGCTGTTTTATTTTGGTTTTTCAAGGTAGGGTTTCACTGTAGCCCAGGCTGACCTGGAATTCACTATGTAGTCTCAGGCTGGCCTCAAACTCACGGCGATCCTCCTACCTCTGCCTCCCGAGTACTGGGATTAAAAGTGTGCACCACCACGCCCGGCTGGCTTTAGCTTTTATTGTAAAGTGCACTTAAAAAAAAAAAAAAAACAACTGGCTATCTAGAAGAAAGCGAAGAAAACTTAAAAATGCCAGCCAGGCAACAGCTGAGGGCAGGGCAAGACCTGGAGCTGAGTTTGAGAGCCCCCGCTCCCTGTCAGGGCACATAAGCTGTAAGTTTTGGAGACTGACACCGTAAGGGCCAAGGCAGGAACCCACTGCCACACACTGCCACCCAGGAAGAACAGGGTTGTGGGAGAAGGCATGACAACTGTGGATGGGTCACTTTATTTCATATAAAAGTCACATGGAGAGGAAAGGTTGAAAGTCAAGTATACTTGGCTTGCACACTCACAAGGCTCACCCGATTAATGCCCCCCACCCTTGAGGATGACTGACGGTGGACAGGTTAAACACACTAAGAGCCTAGCACACGTCGTCCAGACAGATGTGCAAATGCATGGAACGATCTCTAAAGCCCACCCATGCTATGCTGTCCCTCCTATGGACTGCTAGACCCCTGTAGTGACTCCATCCTGTGGTCTGCAAGGGCGGGGCTGAGAGGCCCTGGGGCTCACCTGGCAGCACAGGAGCCCAGTTGGGACATGACAACAGAGCAATGGCGTCAGGAGACAGAGAGGCAGGCAGTCCCCAGCAGGGAGACACCCATCTCAGGGTGGGGGCTGGACTCACAGGAAGTCCCCAGCCTGTCACAGACGGCTCTCCATGCATCAGCAGCAAAGGAACAACTTGGAAGTTTAAGGCAAGTCCCCTGGAAGGGAGCTGTTTGCGTTCCGGCATAATTCTAAGCTCACATCACAGGTCCACTCTGACTACTGTGTTGTGGGTAGAGAAACAAACAAACAAAAAAAGCCACCATGCTGCCATTCTGGCAGCTCAGGCACAGGGCTGCCTCCCCTGCCATACCTGCCTAAGGGGCCTGAGGCAGCCTGCTTCTCTTGTGCTGGGCATGGGGCCACCCTTCCCTTGCTGCAGAGCTGCATACATTGCTAATTTGGCTGAACAACAGAAAACTCAGCTCCAAGCCCTCAAACACCCTGGCTTTTCGAGTAAGATGAAAGCAGGAGGGAGGCCACATGGGCAGGAATGACTGTTCTTTGGATCTGGACACTCTTCATATGCAATACATTCATAGGAGCCCCAGCGAGGGCCACGCAGTGCGCCCCACTTCCCTGAAACATTAGCTTGTTTGCTATACACAGCCTGAACAACACTGCCCATTTTGACACATGCTCACGCGCACACGCACACACAGACGCACACAGATGGGCGCACACAGACTTGAAGGGTCAAAGGATGCTGCTCCAGGACAGCAGGGGTGTTCCGGAAGCTGCCTTCACTGTTCAGTGCATGGAACTTTTGCAACTTCAGTGCAAAGTGTCAGAGCCCACTCTGAGGCCATGAGGTCTCTGGAAACGCCTCTTCTGATTGGGAGGGTATACTGGGGACAGGGTCAGCAAGACCCCTGGCAGCGACTGCTCACAGAACTCATAGCCACTGTGCTGGTTCTTTCTTCATAATTGAGAAAAGCAGCTCAGAACGTGGACATGACATCCCAAAGTATCAGGAAGGTGGTAAGAGACCTTCTTGTAGGACCACACATTTCTCCTGGCAGTACAGGTGAAACCAGTGAGGGCCCCGGGGCTCTGGTCCCAAACTGCTCATGGCCTGCAGCAGCAGGGCAGACCTAGCCACAACAGGGCTACTACCCTCATAGGCCCCAATAACAATGGGATGTCTAGAACATTCCCAGAGAGGCTCACACTGAGAACTCCGGGCCTCCCTTCCTGGACCTCATTCGCAGCCGCCTGAATTGAAAGCCGACGAAGGGGTTCATCCAGAGGAGTGAGGGGGGTCCCCCAAAGACAGACTTCATCCCTTCCCACCGTAGTCTTCGTTCCCATGTGGGCTTCTCGCTCTTCAGCCTTTCAATCTCCTAGAAACAGAAAGGAAAGCCCCCTAGATGTAAATCGGGCCCAGCATGGAACACAGACACATCACCAGGCCTCAGCAGCCTGCTTCATTTTAGAATGAGGCCTTTGGGGAATGGAGCTCCAGGGACTGGACATGGCGGGGTGGGGGTGAGGGGGCGATGACTCTCCTTCCTGTTGATCCTGATTCTGTGACGTGCACAGCCACACTATCGCCATCGGCACAGTCCAGCATCACAGCCAGCTACACTGGGATCTCTGACAGCCACAGTGGGCCCTACACCAGAAGCCAGCATTTTCATTCTCTAACTAACTCCATAAAGTATTTACTGAGCGCCTGCTCTGGGCCTGCAGTTTAGAGTCCCAGAGATACTATGAGCTCTCGAACTGGGAGTGTGCCTGGCTCCACTCAGTCTTCAACCAATCCAGGGCCAGGAAACTACTATGCCAAGGAAGGAGCAGCAAATACTGTGAGGGCATACATGCTTTGGACACACTGTGCAGACACGAGAGAACAAGCCTACCGTCTCATCGTTGCATATCGAGTGGATCTGGGTGCCAAACATAACTGCAGTGAAGGTAAAAAACAGAAGCCCCTCAAGGCACAGGAAGATCAGCAGGATCACAGTTATTGGAGGTGAAAAGTCACTGCACTCTGTGGGCAAGAGAGGAGGTTGACAGTCAGCACACACCAGCACCCCAAGCAGCAGGGCTAGCCCCCAGGAAGTCCCAGGCCCCCAACAGCCAGCTTCCTAGAGAAATGTGGTCCCACTGCACAGAAGCTTCCAAGGAGCCAGCATGTGGCCCATACCAGCGAGCACTCATGCCACCCATTTGTATTTTCTGGAAAGGCTGCCTTCCTTGAAGTTCTTCTGTTTATTTATCTACATGTCTTCTCTTTAAAGTGTCTGCAGTGCTGGGGGTGGAACTCAAGCCTTGCACATGCTGGGCAAGCACTCTACTGCTGAGCTATATCCCAGACTTTTGTTTTGTTTTTTAAAGTTTTTCGAGGTAGGGTTTTGCTCTAGCCCAGACTGGCTTGGAATTCACTAAGTAGTCTTAGGGTGGCCTCGAATTCACAGCGATCCTCCTACATCTGCCTCCCAAGTACTGGATTAAAGGCGTGCGCCACCACGCCCAGCCCAGTCTTCTTTTTACTTTTTATTTTGAGACAGGATCTTACTATAAATTGCTTAGGCTGGTCTTGAACTTGGGGTCCTCTTCAGCCTTCTGAGTGCTGGGATGACAGGCCTGCATCTCCACACCTGGCCTCCTTGAGGTTTCTCTGCTTCTGTATGTGTCCAGACCAGAGGCTGCTGTATATCACAGGAATCCATCTCCCAACCACGTGAGATATAAAGTTATCCCCCAAATGCTTCTCTGCAGCTGCACAGACAATGCCTGCTTGGTCGACACCTACTGCCTGGGTCACTCAAATCAGGCAATGAATGCCTAGACAGCTGTGCATGGTGGCAAGTGAAGTGAACCAGAAGCAAACACAGGGCTGGGAAGCAAGAGCACCACCTCTCCTCTCATAAGTGTGTGATGACAATAGGAATTATCTGGCAGAAGCTAAGTACTGACTGACTGAGGAAGAACAATTATACGGCCTCAGTGTATGAGCACAACCACATTCTGTTCTTTCAACGTTTTCATTCCTGTTGGGCATGGTGGCTCAGACCTGTAACCCTTGTACCTGGGAAGCTGAGGCAAGGGGATTACCCATGAGTTCAAGGCAGCATGGACTACTAAGGGAAAGTCTGTCTCAAAACAGAAATTCCAAATTATTATTAACAACAAGGATTTGCTTCAAAACCCCCTTTCCCTTTGGAGTCCTCCACCTATGGGCCACACTTACCTGTCCACTGCCCTCGGACACAGGAAATGAACTGCAACCCACAGAGGATTAGAGCATGGACCGATGACAATGCTATGTACATCTGCAGGGAGGGAGACTGGTCAGTCATTTTCCAACAACCTGTTGTACTATGAACAAGAGCTGGTGAACACAGGGTCACCTCCCATTTCATCCACCCAGGAATGCAAGAGGGGAGAGATAAAGTGCAATAGTTGGCACCTGTCTACCCAAGGACATATCAGACTAAGACCAGACATTTACAGCAACACAAGTACTGGGGAATGGGTTGTAACCTGCATTCTAGCAAGGCCTATGACAATGCAATTCAAGGCCTGGGTAGAGATGAAACCACAAACACCCTCAGTGACACAAGTAACAGTCACCCACCAGGAATACTTTCTGCTTGGACCAGCACAGCCATCTGAAGGGAACTGGTTTATATTGGAATATACCTCTTAGCTCCAGCAAGATTCTAGTTAAAGAATTTCAAGGGGTAGGGAGATGGCTCAGTAGGTAAAGTACTTGCTGTGCAAACATAAGGACCTCAATTCAACCCATGGTATCCACATAAAATGCCGGGCATGGTAGTATGTAACTGTAACCCCAGCCCTGGGAGGAGACAAGAAGATTCTGGGGCTTGCTGGCCTACCAGCCTAGCCTAATTGGTGAGCTCCAGGCCAAGGAGAAACTCTCCATCAAAAAGAGATGAATGAGCCGGGCGTGGTGGCGCACGCCTTTAATCCCAGCACTCGGGAGGCAGAGGTAGGAGGATCGCCGTGAGTTCGAGGCCACCCTGAGACTCCATAGTGAATTCCAGGTCAGCCTGGGCTAGAGTGAGTGAGACCCTACCTCGAAACCCCCCCCCAAAAAAAAAAGAGATGAATGAGACTCCTGAGAAAAACACCTGAGGTTGTGCTCTGGCCTCCACATACATACATACTCCCACATCCACAATACATGTGACACACACACACTATACATGCCCAAAAAAAATTAGAGAAAGAATTTCAGGTTCAATACAATCATTATAATTTTTTTCTTTTTTTTTTTTTTACGTACAGTGAAGAGCACAAAAAATCTCTGATTCTTTTCTCCTACGCAGTTGTTCACCCACGGGCAGTGATGGTCCATTTTCCGAATACATCTTTTGCAAATACTGAAAAGAGAGTATGATTTTCAGTACCTCATGCTCTAAGAAAAGAACACAGCCAAATACCTCAAAGGTGGAAAAGGCTAGAACACACACACAAGCACAGCATGCCAGCAACACCTGTGACACACACTCCTCTAGAAAGTGTCATTTCAGTTCCTTCAAACTACATGAGTTCCATTCCCAAGTCACACAGGGGACTTCAGAGCTAGGCTTGGTAGTGAATTCCTATAACCACAGCACTGGAGGGACTGAGGCAGGAGGATTTGGAGTTCAAGCCAGCTTGAGCCACCTAGTGAGACCCTGTCTCCAAACAAGACAAAAGAAAAAACATTCAGAGAGAGGAAAATTGCTAGAACGATTCTTGCACTAAGCCACATCCATCTGACCAGACAGCTGTACACATGTATATCAGAGAGCTTTTGCTCCTACAGTTGTGTTTATGAGACTTGTCTTGCTATGTAGCCCAGGGTGGCCTCAAACTTATAGTGATCCTCCTGCCTCAGCCTCTAGACATGAATATCACATCTGGTTAACAGCTGCACTTTGCCTTTTCCCAGGACTCCACTTGACTGGTTTGACTAGTTTGCTGTTAGCTGTGTTTCTGGAACCACTTGTTCCAGAGACCTCCGGCAGCAATCTAGCTCAGAGTGGACTTTAAAAATAATGGTTTTCACAATAAGGCACATGACAGAGGGGGACCTTGAACTTGAGGCAGGAAGTCACTTACCCAAGGTCACTTTCAGTCATGGTGGGATTGCAAGAGACCCAGCAAGAACTCATGTGATCCTCCTACCTCTGCCTCCCGAGTGCTAGGATTAAAGGTGTGCACCACCATGCCAGGCTGAAAGCCAGGAAGTTCTGGACAGGAATCCAGGGACAATGGGAAGTTGGGAACCTTCCAGAAAAAAAAGGATTCTTTTGCGCAGCTGCCTTAAGTACTAGATGTAGAGAGAGTTCTGGACTCACTAGTGAGTTCTTAGGGTCCTTTTATAGGACAGCCCAGGCTATTTTTCTCTTTCCCCTTCCTCCACCCTTCCTCCATTCTGTTTCTGGCTGTTCTACCCCTTCCTTCCATATGTCACCTCCCTTCCTCCTTCTGCATCCTTCCTACTTCCTTCTTCCCTTCTTTCTCCCACAGTCATCTACTGAGTTCCCAGCATGTGACAAGCCTCTGTTGAGTGCTACCCTTACTATGTGTGATGGTTAATCTCTGGTTGTCAGCATGACGGGATTTAGAATCACCATGGGAACAAATCTCTCCTCATGTCTGTGAGGGATTTTCTAGGTTATGATAGTGGAGGTGAGAGGACTCACCCTAACTGTAGGTGGAACCATCCCAAGGGCTGGGTTTCTGGACGGTATAAAAAGGAGAGAGCTGGCTACGCATTCCAAGTTCCCTGCTCATCTTCCTCATTGTGGCCTGAATGTGACCAGCTCCTAACACCACACCTTCTCTGGTGTGATGGACTATAACCTTGAACTGTGAGCTGAAATAAACCCTTCCTCCCTTAAAAAATAATAATGGTTTTATTTCCATCATTAACACTAGGAGTCCAACAAAGACTGATGTCTGTGGGCACAGCTTAAATGTAACAAAGAAAACGTTAAACTGTGTACACTGGGGAAAGGAAAGGGACTTTGTTTATACCAATATTTTCCTGTTTTAAGTTTGATTAGTAGGACTAAACTCATCTTTTCCCAATCTAATTTAGGATGAAGTAACACAATTTCATGACCCACAAACGGCCTTTATAAAGAAGTATAAGTTTTTTTTTTTTTTTGGTTTTTCGAGGTAGGGTCTCACTCTAGCCCAGGCTGACCTGGAATTCACTATGGAGTCTCAGGGTGGCCTCGAACTCACGGCAATCCTCCTACCTCTGCCTCCCGAGTGCTGGGATTAAAGGCGTGCGCCACCACGCCCAGCAAGAAGTATAAGTTTTTAAATGGGTATTACCATATTTACTGGTGAACTGGCTGCATGGTCACCCTGGCTCCCTGACATCTGGCTACTATTAGGAAGTAACAAGAGCATGTCCATGAGGCCCAGGAGGAACTCAATGGCTGCAATCAACATCCCAGGGGAGAGCACACACAACACATCACAATGATGAGTTAATGTTCCTACCCAACTTGAATCCATATAGAAAATTATTACTCTCAAACGAACTGGAAGTAAGCCAGTTAAAAAGTCAGAATGAATAAACCTTCCACACACAGGAGGGGCACTTCTTCAGCCCCAGCAGCCCCTTTCCCACCTTGGTGATGTTTCACACAGAAAGGCTGTTAGTTTGGAGCCCTCTGAGGAAGGAGTGTGGAGGTGAAGGCAGGCTGGCACTCAAGGCCTATCCCCTGCAATCCCCTGTGCCTGAGGTGCTCTGGTGCAATCTGGATCACCTCACTTCCTCGGTGCACTGGACAATGTCATATTGCTGCAATGAATATACATACAAACCAGGTACCATTTATGAGAGGAAGGGAGTCATTTCAAACTTATAGATCCAGGGGGGAAGTTCCATGGTGACAGAAGCTGACTCCCATTCATAAATCCCAGCAGAGAGAGAGAGAGAGACCACCATCAGTCAGCAAACACCAAAAAGCAGCAAACATAAACTGGAAGCAAGTAGGACTCACCCCCCGCCCCACTCCAGCTTAGACTGTTCTCTTACACTCTGGGGCTAGAATTCAGATCCACCCCCAAACACACCTTAGGGCTGGACCCCAGGATCCTCCCCCAGTGACACCTCCTCCAGCCAGCCAGTTGAAGACCCAAGTTACAAGCTTTAATAAGAGTTGGGGGGGGGGAGTGTACATTCAAACTACCACACTCGGAGAGCACCAAAGCCTCCCACACACCTGTGGAGTGGAGCCGAGGTTGTTATACGGCCCCATGGAGAGAAGAGGCACCATGCTTTGCCAACCAAACCCTGGGGAACAGTCAAAAGCCCAGATGATCTAAACCCAACTGACCAGAAGAACAGCTTTGGAAGTAAGTATCTATTGGAGGGAAGGGTGTGAGAAAGTCAGGTGGGCCAATATCTCCAAAACAGGGGCAACAATGACTTTGGGCAAAAGCATGGAAGTGAGCAGCTGATAAAGCCACTATTACTGCCACCACCTCCCAGTATCTATGCTTGGGCAGACATTAGGCAGTAGGAACTGAAGGCTGGAGGGTAACACAGAATGATCGTATCAGGAAAAAAAAGGACACTCAAACATAAATGTCCTGTGCCAGGCAAACAACTCTGGACTATGGGTAGGGTTCCTGAGAACAGCTGGTGAACAGAGATGGGGCGGGACAGGCACTGCTCCACAGGGGGCATTAGGCTCTGAGGACACCAGCAGTGCTCCTTGTCCAAGATTGTTGAAAGAATGAAATTTATTGCACTTACTCGTGTTTAGGAAACAAGGGTTGCCTTGTAGAGGTTCTTTTGATTTGCAGAAAATACTGCACATCAATAAGGTGCAGGTAGAATCATAGGTCACCCTGACTCAAGGGAAAAATAATGTACCGTAGCTGGACTTTCTCCTGCATTGGGAAACCTGAGCTGGGTGGACCATGTCTAGACAGGTCACTATATGGTAGGCAGAACAGTTGGTCTTCCACCCAGAAGAGTTGGGGCTAACTTTCCCAACAGGGAAACTCCTTAGCAGACATGTAGGCTCCACAAAGAGGCTAGAGCCATGATACAAGCTCAACTCCAAGGTGCCTGACTCTTTTTCTCTTACTCTGGGATGAGACCACCCAGAGGAGCAGAGATGCAGAGCTCACCTAGAGAGGATGCCTGAGTCCAGCTCCTTAACATCAAACTGGAGATATCAGGATCAAAGGGTTTGGAAACACATCAGATGTTGGTTCTGAAACAGTCTTTCTGAGCTCAGGAAACTGGAGGCAGATACCATTTGAAGAAGCCACCCCAGCTGTCTGTCCATGGTCTCCTGAGCAGCTCTGGACACTTCATATGTAAGTGGGTGGCACTGAGTATGGCTGATTATTTTCCTACACATTGGGCAAATGTTACATTCTCAAGGAAATCACAAAGGCACTAGCCACATTCCATAGAAACAATGAGACGCCCATTCTGCACAATCTCAGAGCATCCATCCATGCAGAATGGACAACCAAAAGTACTCAAGGACCTGAGTCCTGTTGTAGCTCCCTCATCCTGGTGTTTGAGGAATGTGGTGGTCACATACACATCTCTGTCCCTAGACAGTTCCTCATCACTGATGCTCACCATGCAGCTGTCAGCATGGTCTTGGCACAGCTGCCTTGCACTCCTCCTTGGCCTTCTCCTTTCTTCAACAGAATGTGAGTCAGGTCAACAACCACAGGCTCTAAAGATTCACAGGTGAGGTCCACAATTGCATCTCCAGCAGTTTCTACAAGCTCTATGGGTGCTGCTTCCAAGGAGATCTCTGGGGTCGAGGTTGCTTCCCAAGTTGGCTTCTCAGTTTGTCTAGAACTTCCTGCTCACTGTTCTCTGGCTCCAGTCTCCAGAAAAGGACATGTTCTATTATACCAAGGTGTGTAAGGAAGTGGAATGTTCTCAATCTCTCATGCCCACTGGCTACTCATCTTCTGGCTTACAAAGAATTTGGAGCTAGCTTCATTTCCAGTATCTTCCAGTCCTTCCTAAGCTGCTGGGGAGACCCACTCAAGTAGAGCAGCTGAAGAGCAGTAAAGCCACCACCTCAAAAGAACCTATGCCCACATGTAGTCACTCCCAGCTGCCACCACCACCACCCAAGGCCACTGCCAGTCTTCTCTGTCTCCATACTATGGAATCTCTACATGTTTTCTGGCCAAGTGGAGAGTGGATGCCCACCCTTCCACACTCACCACAGCCATAAGGTGGACAAAGCTTCCCAGAGGCCTCAGAGTTCATTTTCATTTTCTCTCCCTGGTAAAGCCCAGCCCAGTGGGAAAAAGACACTGACACACTTCACTGATGTGGGAGTACAGGGACTTGAAAAGCCAACTGACTTCCAGGGTGGAGAAATATTCCAGGAGGCAGGCCTCATGCTTGAAGTCAGTGGCCCTCACCCCAGCAAGTCATCAGTCTAAAGCTAGTCCCTGGTGCTGCATGGGAGAGTGACAATTGCAGCAAAGGTCAGAGGCAGGGCCCAAGAGAGGAGGATGCTCACAGTGAAAGTGTGCACTTGGACCCAGTCCTGGTTGCTTTTCTAATTAACCAGTGTTAGGAAGCCACATGTACCTTGCAGTGCCTGTAAGACATGGAGGACTGAGCACAAAGAGGCCTGTTTCTCTAGCCAGAAGCCCAGGGACACAATGGAGCTCTAAGCCTCCCACTGACTCCTCATAGGCCGGCCCAGAAGAAATGGAGTACGAGTGTGCCAGTCTGTGGCAGCCATGACTGGAAAACTGGTGGGTACCCTGTCACTTCCTTTGGCTGGTTTTCTGTGTCTCCTGTGGCAGGAAGCCTGCAGTGTTTCCAAACTCCCGCAGGACCACAGGCACAGTGAGCACCTGACTGCTTGCTTTCTGGGAAGCCCGTACCTGCAGTGGTGGGCGCGCTCGGGCTTGATGCAGCAGCACTTGGGGCACTTGTAGATCACCTCTCCTGGCTTCAGCTGCAAACTCTGCATATACTCCTTTGTGGCATTCCCTTTGGGAACCGCCCCCTATAACACATGAATGCATTTTAGTTGAGAAGAAGACAAAAAAAAAAAAAAAAAAAAAAATCAAGGCCAAGCATCGTGGCCAAAACTTGGGAGGCAGAGGCAGGAGGATCACTGCAAGTCCAGATCAGCCTAGTAAACATAGTTCCAGGCCAGCCAGGATCACACAGTGAGGCCTTATCTCAACCCTGCCCCCAAGAAAAATAATCTTAGTCAAGTGTCAGTATTATAGGTACATGCACGGGCATGCCCAGCCCTAGGAGGCAGTGGGCTGCACGGCATTTCAGGCCAGCCTGGCTACAAAGCAGGACCCTATTCCACAAACCCAGATACAAAGAGATGGGTTATGGTAAAAGACCCCTCAAGCTGTGAGGCCGCTGGCACACTGTACTGAGCCTGTCCCCAAGCACCACTGACCACAGGGTGGAGTCTATGATGCAGTCCTATTAACAGGGATGATGGCCTGCTCAGGGCCACTAGCCAGGACAGAAAGGAAAAGCTCATAGCCAACCCACAGCATGGTTCCAACACAGCAGATAAGTGGCTTGTGCAGCTGATCTGGCTTGCTCAGCTTATAGAAACCACACAAGCACTGATCTCCTGGCCCTGTCCCAAGGAGGCTGACAGAGAACAGTTGGGTCACTTTAAATGCAAAGGCCAGGAGACCCTGTACAGGGCTGCAGCCAGCACTTCTAAATGGCAGAGGACTTTCTTGGAAGGACACCTTGAAGGAACACCACCATGCCTGTACACCTGTAGTGTAGGTGGCCTGGGGTGATAGCTGTCTGAGGCATAAGGAGGACATCTCAGCTCTGACTGCAGCCGTCACAGCATCAGGAACTGAGCTTATGAGGTAGGACTGTCCTTTACTCACCGCCCAACAGGCAGCTGCTCCAAGCATGCACAGACTCAACGCTCTTTCCATGTTTCTTTACACCTGTGCATTGCTCCTTCACTCATGACACAGCTGGCCCCCACCCCCAGTGACAGCCCCACCTGCAGCCACCAGGGGCCTGGCAAGCTATAGGTGGGTCCTGCCCTTCACAGCCAGCTGACTCAATAGTCAGAACTCGAGACATGCCTCACTTTCAGCCCAAGAAGTAAAATCAACTACTCATGGTGGAAAAGCAACCACAGAGATTAGCAAAGCAGCCACACCCAGCACAGAGTTCTTAGCCCCATCCATACTCCAGACAACACAGGCTAGGAGGGGTTTTACAAGCTGTTTACAGGAGGCTAGCACAGGAGGGTCACATAAGCCCAGGATCTAGAGGACAGCTTGAGCACCGCAGAGGCTTGATTTTAAAAGAAAAGAAAAAATCCAGCACAATCTCCTAATGGAATGATACTTTCCATGAGCACAGCACATAGTTCTAGTTCAGCAATGTTTTCCCTCAGGAAGGATGAAAGCACTTTCAAGTCGGCATCCGGGCATAATGAACACCCGCGGTGCAGCCCTGTGGTGGTGTTGTACTCACAGGGTCGGTGAGCATGGTTCTCAGGTGGGATGACAGCGCCAGCACCGCCAAGCAGTTGAAAATGACTCCATTCACCACGGAGTACCAGAAGTCTTTGGAAGGCAGCAGCATGACAAAAGTCACCACAAAGTCTGCATAGACGACCAGAAGCCACGTCATGACGGCACAGACCATACCACAGCCATCTCGGATGAACCACACCCGGTCTGCCATGTCAGCCTCAGAGGACGAGGAGGACGCGGAGTCATAATTGTCATTGTCCGTCAGGAGGGGATGGTGCTCGATGTCCCGGAGCCTGTGTCCTGCCGGCTGCATGATTCCCTGGAGCACCCTGGGGAAGTGGACGAGGGCTGGTGAGGCACCTGGAGATACATGCATGCACACAGAACACACATACAGCAGCCTTTAATGTGGCATGTCATATTTGTAAAGCAAGCCCAAAATACTAAGCAGAAAACACTGAACTAGTTTAAAGCAGAGTTTGTTTGTCTTCTGAGGGGGTTTGAGGCAGGGTCACAGTCTAGCCCAGGCTGGCCTCAAACTCACAGCAATCCTCCTACCTCAGCCTCCTGAGGGCTGAGGTTACTGGCATGCACTATCATGCTGAGTGTTGGATCTTTCACTTTACTGATTGTTTGCCGTGTATGACCCCATAATTCCACAGGTTATAGCTATAGGTGCAAAGCCGTCACCCACCTCTCCATGCTCTGGTCAGTTCTGCTCTGGCACCCAGCAGAGGCCCGGAGGAAGAAGCGTGGGAAAAGGTTCTGTCCTCCCTTCCCTACTGGCTGGAACTCACCACTCCAGCTCCCACGTGGCTCTTCTCCATGAGCTTCTCTTCCATCTCACCCTGGGGCTACCTTGGAGCAGACTCCTGTGTTTTACCTCTCTATTCCTCAACTCATAAATTGTCCAGAATGCCCTTCCTCTTCTTAAGATCCCCTTATGAACCTGTTCTTTTGAGACCTTTCCTCTATTTCCTGTGGCATCTGATTACCAAGAACACATGGAGATCAAAGAAACTAAAGAAAGCCTTGCCTTTCCCTGGCAGAAACTGCTCCTACTGTGGCCCTAAGCCCATGACCTTGTCTTATCATGTTTGCTGAGGGTGGGAACATGCATGGCAAACATAGAGCAAGGGAAGGGGGAGTCCAAGGTGACTCTATCTTGGTCTTCTTACAGGGAGAGGACATATAGTCAGGCAGGAGCTTGGCCCACCTTGTCAAGAGGCAGCACATGGCTAGAGGGATGGCTCAGCGGTTAAGGCATTTGCCTGCAAAGCCAAAGCATCCCAGTTTGACTCTCCAGAACCCATGTAAGCCAGTTGCACAAAGGGGTGCAAGCATCTGGAGTTAGTTTGCACTGGCCAGAGGCCCTGGTGCGCCCATTCTCTCCCTCTCTCTGCCTCTTTCTCTCTCTCAAATAAATAAAATAAAATAAAATAAAATAAAGAGGCAACACATACAGCAAGAGGGATTATCTGCATGGCTTTTCAAATCTAGGCATGATGTTTTCTTAAATGCAAGTGAGACACAAGGTCTGTGAAAATGTTTAATGAAAACACCACTAAAAGAGTCTATACTCCAAATACTTTGCAGAAGCCCCTCTTCATACAAAGCCCATCACTATTATGCCATAAAATAGTCCTACTCTAAAACCAGACAGTAAAACCAATGGTAAGTGCACAAAGAGGCATGTGGGGGACCGCAGCTCTGCACGAGCCAGGGCTGGTGCTTGGCATCCCACAGCAGCTGTGAGGAGTCTGTTCTCCCCACATGAACCCCACAGAGCCTGCCTTCTTGGCACAGGCCAGTGTCCTGAACTCCTCCTTTCCATATACCCATGGTATCTGAACAGCAGGCACCACTAGCTACAGACACAGCTGTGACCATCTCTGCTTCCATGATGGTACAGCCAGGTTCTGAGGGTTGAGAAGAAGCTACGATAGCTCTGCCTCCCAAGTCCTTGGCTCACTCACCAGCCATTCTCCTCCAGACACTTACCATACCTGCCCTCTATGCCTGTTGTCACCCACTGGAGAGGGTTCAGGTCTCCTCTCCATTCCCTCTGTGGTGGGCACAAAAGCAGGTGCAACAGGAAGGCGCCCTCTCCCCCAGTTTCTTAGCACACTGACTCCGGACCATCACAGCCTCATGCTGAATTCCTTGGGCCAGAACCCTGTGTGTCCTGCTTCTTTCTACAAACTATGCTCTGTGAGAGAGCCAGGCTGGCTAGGCAGAGGGATGGTGAGCTACACAGGTCAGACCTCTACCAGATAGCAGGACCTGTGTCTTTGCAACCAGTGCCAGTCTGCTGAGACTTCCTAGCTTAGGTCTCAGTATAGCTGCCAGGTAAGAACAGGGTCTGGGATAGTTTGCCCTTTCTAGGGTGCAGGCATCAGGGGCACTTGTTTAAGAACTGCACTCCAAAGACACCTAGCATTGGCCATAGCAGGACATTCTGTGGGTACTAGGCTGGTGATGGGTGACACTGGAGGGCCCCAGTGCCAGATCTACAAAATCCGTGGGGTGTTAGAAGAGGGAAAATCATCTTGGGACCCAAGTATCACTTCATTTTCTTTCTTTCTTTGTTTTAAAATATTTAATTTTTTTATTTGAGAAAAAAAAAAAGAGGCAGAGAGAGAGAGAGAGGGAGCACGCCAAGTACCTCAGGCTGGCCTTGAAACTCTGATCCTTCTCCTCCACTCCCCAAGTGCTGGGACTACAGGTGTGTACCATGCCTAGTCAAAATCCCTTCATTTTCAAGAAGGCACACAGCAAGCTTTAGTTCTCCAAGATAAGTGTGCTACGCCCTCTGAGCCACCATGTGTGTACAGCATTAGTGCAACAGGAAGGGAGGGGAAAAGATGAGGACATCGCTCCTTACACTGAAAGCACATGGCCCAGCACCTAGAGACGCAGTGAACTGCACCTTGCTAGGAGCCAGGCTGTCCTAGGCCACACTGCATGCCATTAGGATTCTCTAGAGCACAATATAGTGACTGATGACAAAACTATGTCCTCACATTGCCTTCCACTTCAGCCAACTGAATAGGGATTTGTTATACCATGAACCTTGTCCCAATGTCTAAGACGTCCAATAGCCCTGTGCCAACCACACAAGCAACACTTTCCACCTTATGCCTGAATGTTTTCCTTGTCTGTGACACTGGCCAGAGGCTGTGAACTCAGTCCACAGATGCCTCCTTCCTTGGTGGTGGTCAGCAGGCATAGGAAGGAGGCTCATGGCTGCATGGGGCCTGTATCCCCAGTGCCGCTTCTGCATTTGACCACATGCTCCTATTACCTTTTCCTCAATCTACAGGGCGGTCAGTGGGGAAAAGACACTGTGATTGGTCCTTAGATCAAGAGTCACTCTTGAGCTGGCTTGATGGCCACACCTGTAATCCCAGCACCCAGGAGGCTTAGGCAGAAGGATGGTAAATTCACAGTCAGCCTGAGCTGTGGTGTGTGACACCTCCCCCCACAACAATCAGACTTACCTTACAAACAACTTCTACATATCACTTGCACCTTTTCTTCAGAATCTTGGGGTACATGTTGCCCTATGTGATAGGATCTGAAAGACAATAAAATAAAATCTGATTACAAGTTATTTGCTGTGAGACAGAGAAGTGTGTGACATTTTAGACTACAATGAACTTCTGGAGGCTGCACATGCAACCTACTGTTTTATCCATACCATGTGCCACTTGGAACTATCTGTAATTATGAAATCACTGCTCTTCTAAGCTTTGATTACTAGTAAATTAACATTCTGGAGGTGAAACCTATTTCTCTTTTATTGTTCAGTTTTTGTTTTTGTTTTTGAGCCAAGGTTGCCCAGACTGGCAACTCATGGGCTCAAGTGATAGAGCTGTAGGGACCCCCCAGCAGCAGAGACCATGAGCATGCACCACTGCATCCAGAGTTATGGGCTTTTAGCCTATCTCTTTACCCCCCTGCCCTTTAGTTCCTGTTAAGTACAAATCTAGATGCCTGAACACCTCAGGAAAGATCCCAGGGCTGACCCAGGCCACACCTAGCTAATCTTATCTCTACTATCAGCCTGTTTCAAGAGTCAAGGTAAAGGAACTACAGGATGGGGTGTGAGCACAACAGGTGACAGGTCAGAGCACCAGGCCTCATAGCAGAGAGGGCAGAGGCCCAAGGAAAATGTTGGGGCTGAGGCAGGGCCCCAGAACTCTTGCAGGTAGAGGGACTGGCTGCAGTCAAGTATGTGTGTAACCAGCAAGGTTAAATGTTTGATACACCTCTGAGTGACTTCCCAATGTGATAACTTAGCAATAGTTTAAACTGAAAGCAGCTTGCCAAATGCAGGACTATCACTGCAGCCATCAATCTACACAGAATATCTGTAAGGAGTCCAAACCCGCAGGTGTCTGTGTGCATAGGCTAAAGGAAGATGCAGCACACACTGGAAGCGCTCTGGCACCTCTCCCAGCCACGCACCCACCCAAGAATGCGGCAGTCCCACCTCCAGGTGTTTACGGAAGAAAAACCACTATGTACAGATGCACGCAAAGCCACTCAGAGCTCTATCATTTCCTCAAATTGGAAGCCATCCAACAGACAGATA
The DNA here is from genome assembly GCA_036346955.1 of Dipus sagitta. Lineage (NCBI taxonomy): Eukaryota > Metazoa > Chordata > Mammalia > Rodentia > Dipodidae > Dipus > Dipus sagitta. The sequence continues at coordinate 222,326,993 of CM070770.1, forward strand.
TGGGGCAGTCATGCAAATGGTACATTTCTGAGCAAAAGAGACTGATAGAAAAACCCAATGTGGAGGGCTAGATAGATGGCTTAGCGGTTAAGCACTTGCCTGTGAAGCCTAAGGACTCCAGTTCAAGGCTCGATTCCCCAGTACCCACGTAAGCCAGAAGCACAAGGTGGGGCATGCATCTGGAGTTTGTTTGCAGTGACTGGATGCCCTGGTGTGCCCATTCTCTCCCCTCCCTCCCTCTCTCTCTCTCTGTCTCTGCCTCTTTCTATGTCTGTCGCTCTCAAATAAATAAAAACAAACAAACAAAAAAATGTTTAAAAAAAGGAAATTCCAACGTGGAGCCAGGTGTGGTAGCACACGCCTTTAATCCCAGCACTTGGGAGGCAGAGGTAGGAGTGAGTTTGAGGCTACCCTGAGACTACATAGTAAATTCCAGGTCAGCATGGGCTACAATGAAATCCTACCTCAAAACAATAACAACAAAAACAAAATCCAATGTGGGTAAATATCAAAAGTATTAAGTTCAGTGAAACAAGCCAGACAGGACTCGACAGTGTGACTCCACCTGCAGGACTCAAAACCAGGCAAACACATTTATTTCCAAAGACATCAGAACAGGTTTGAACACAAAGAGAAAATGACCAGGAGAGGTCAAGGCCTCATTCTGAGCTGATGATATCTGGATACGGACACAGGTGCATGTACTTGTCAAAACAAAATTTGGTAAGTAGCCCACATTGGGGCACATGCCTGTAATCCTAGCACTAGGGAAGAGGAGGTAGGAGGATTGTCTCGAGTCTGAGGCCAACCTGGGTTACTTCTAAGAAGACCCTGTCTCCAGCGAACCAAAATTCACTAGGAAGTTTTAAACCAGTGAAGTCTGTTCTTTGAACTATGTGTTTCCCTGTGTATCCCCCAGGCTCTGGCAGAGCAGAAGCAGGAATGCCAGCAAGGTGCTGTGTGGGCCGGGCCAGCTGTGCTCCATGAGCCAAGAGAGCTTTAGCTCACTAATCTAGCTGTAGCTCCATAGCAGTAAGCAGAATGCCGTTCACAAAAGCACGACACAAGGAGCATGAGACGTCAAGATGTGACAACACATCTTGCTGCAAAGCCAAGAGCACAACCTGGCACCACGAGATGCTGAAGCACTGAGCGAGCCCCTCACTGCTTTAGCTCATGTGTCCCATCCCTGGTGACCCAGGAAACCTGAGAGCAGATCTCTGTCATGGACAAGACAGATGCATCTAATCACTTGGGATGGGGCACCCAAGCACCAGGATCTATACAAGACCCCCAGAAAGTGTGGCCCAATCCATACGAGCTCACAGACCAGCAAGGTGGGAATGAGTCCAAGTGTCGCTCCTAAACCAGGAGCAAAATGAGCAGGAAGCCAGGGAGAGGGTGTTCAAGCCGATATGGAAGGGACATAAAAGAGCAGAGATGGACAGGCACAGCACAGAAGAGGGAGAGATGATAGTGGGGGCGGGGTAGGACTGGGCCCACAAAACAGGCCCTCAGAGTCCCATGCTCAGGAGTCTGGAACTTTAGACTTCATTCTGCTGACATGGAAGGCTCCAGAACTCAGGTAAGTAGATGTTTTAAATAAGTAACTGAGGGCTGGTGAAATGGCTAAGTGGTTAAGGGGCTTGTCTACAAAGCCTAATGACCAGGGCTTGATTCCCCTGTATCCACATAAAGCAAAATGCACAAATTAGCACAGGCTTCCGGAGTTATTTGCAGTGGCTAGAGTCCCTGGTGCACTCATATTCATTATCTCTCTCTCTGTCTCTCCTTGCAAATAAATAAAATTATTTTGGGCTGGTAAGATGGCTCAGTAGTTAAGGCACTTGCCTGCAAAGCCTAACAACCCGGGGTCCAGGACCCACGTAAAGCCAGATGCACAAAGGGGTGCATATGCCTGGTGTGACCATTCTTGTGCACTCTGCTTAAAAATAAATAAATAAACTGGTAGGGTCAGCAGTGTGGCTCAGTAGTACAGTGTATGCCTAGCACGTGTGAGGCCCTGGGTCATGTCCAGCACTGCAAAAAACAAGTCATTAATCAGCTTTGCAGACAAGCCAAGGCTCCTTGGTGAGGGGAAGACTGGCACCCATATCCCAATCAGAGATGGAGAGGGGAGGGGAGGGGCTGGGAGGAGAGGAGAGGAGAGGAGAGGAGAGGAGAGGAGAGGAGAGGAGAGGAGAGGAGAGGAGAGGAGAGGAGAGGAGACAGCAGGTTTAAAGAGGATTGGCCTGCTGGTTTCCCACCAGGAACAGATGGTAAGACCCTATTGTTGAAGACTCCACATACTTGGGCTGCAAGGCCACTGAGAAATCCTGATAGAACTGAGCTGATAACCTCCTCCATGTAGACCAGCTGACAGAAAGCTGGAAAAAGCCATTCTGCATGCAGTTCAATGGGAGAAAGAGAAATCACCAGTGAAGATATTCAACAGTGGACACTGCAAGCCTTATATTTGGCCAGCCAGGCCAAATGAGCCAACGGGTGCAATAGTGGCACGTCTGTCATGGGGGAAACCAACTGCCCTCTAATTGGACTGGAGGCCCGCTCCATGGGAGGGAATACATCCCTGATACTGAAAACTTACAACAGGAGTAGTCATGAGCCCTAGGGGTGTGACGTCTGCTGCTGGCTGGCTAAATGTATATACTATGCTTATCAAACTGCCCAGTAAGCACTTCTGTTAATGTTTACACCCTTATATTAATGCTACTCTCACTTTTGGTAGAGAATCTTCTCTTTTCAGATGGCAGTGACCTCGAGACGACTCAGAAGGTATCATGGTGATGGAAAGAAATGACCACAGTGCTCAGTACTGCAATATGTCTATCACACCTTCCAAGGCTCAGGGTCTACTGCAGAAGAGGTGGTGGAAGGAATGTAAGAGCCAAAGGAAGGGTAGGACTCCTTACAATGTGCTCCCCCCAGACACAAAATGGCCTGGATATCCATGACCTCACAGTGCCTGACACTACCTACATAAGACCATCATAATAGGAGAAAAAGATCATGACATCAAAATAAAAGAGAGACTGAAAGGGGGAGGGAATATGATGGAGAATGGAGTTTCAAAGGGGAAAGTGGGGGGAGGGAGGGCATTACCATGGGATATTGTTTATAATCATGGAAGTTGTTAATAATTAAAAATAAAAAAAGAGGATCAGCCTGCTGCCCAGTGTTCAACAGCCTCTGGAACATGGGAGCTACAGGCTAGAGTGCTCAGATTAGGACTCGCTGCATCTGGGTTAAGGTCAGAGCTGACCTGCTGACAACCGAGGCCCCAGAGGGGGTAAGACAAGACGGGAATGAGTAAGTCCACTCACAACCCAAGAGGCTGCACAGGTAAAGCTGCAAGGAAGGCAGGTCAGGGAGGGAGGGAGGATAGGGGATACACATAACTTTTCTTGGCACTTTCAGTAAAGTACTAAGAGCCTGAGCTACCAACTAATAAGAAAGTTAAAGTTAGAGGCTGGAGAGATAGCTCTGTGTACTTCCTGTGCCAGCATGAGGGCCAAAAGGAGTCCAAGACCTCCAGATCCTACCCATATAAAACAGTTGGGTGTGGGCCAGGCTAAAAGTGACAAAGCAGCCCACCAACACCTCACTCTGCAGGCCTCAGCAGGGGAGCATATGGGACACCACAAGGGGACATATATGTACACATACCACATACAAACAAGAAAAAAAAAAGAAAGTTAAAGGTAGCTGGGCATGGTGGCACATGGGAAGCTGGGATAGGAGGATTACCATGAGCAGCCAGCCTGGGCTACAGAGTAAGTTCAAAGTTATCCTGGGATACTGTGAAAACCTGCCTCAAAAAAAAAAAAAAAAAAAGTTAAAGGTATTTTATGGTGTTCAGACTCAAACCCAGGACCCCAGGGAAGTGAAATAAAGAGGGAGGCAGGTTTGTTTCCCCTCCTATGTCACCTCATTTAATGCCAACAGACAGCAATCAATCCACACGAAGTCCTCAGCTTCCCCACCTGACAGATGAGCTTCCTGGGCTCAGGAATCTTGCACACCAGTGTGGCCTCACAGTGGACAGTGGGGACAGGAGAAGGAACAGATATCCAGATAAGCTGATTAAGCTCTGGACTGAGAGGCCCGCCCCACCATGCCACTCCCTTTTCCTTTCTAATTTTGCATTGCCTTTGAACTCTTCTGGCAGCCTCCTAAGCAGTAAGAGTTTTGTTTTGAAGGAATAAGGGCCCGTGTGTGCAGGCCCAGGGAGAGCCAGAGAAAGAAATGCACTTGAGCTGGGGATGTAGCTCAGCGGTGGAGCACCTGCCTAGCATGCAGAAAGCCCTGGGCTCCAGCTCCAGCTCCGCATAAACTGGGTATGGTGGCACGCCTCTGTAATCCCAGGTGGTTGAAGCAGGCGGATCAGTAGTTCAAGGTTATCTTTGGTTACATAGCAGGTATGCGCTCAGCCTGGGCTACGTAAGACCTTGTTTCCAAGGAAAAAGAAAAGAAACGTGCTGTACATGCAACTCAGAAGAGTCATGATGGCAGAGTGTTCAGTGAAAGGAATCGCTGGCTGTACTGGATGACTCCCCAGTTACCAAAGCCCAGATGTTCTACACAAAGAAGGTGGTGTAAGAGGGCTGGAGGGGAGTCTCAGGGGTCTTTCCAGGTAGTGTAACTGTTCCCTATAAGACTGAAATGGTGGGTGCATGATGACATATCAGCTTTCAAAAACTCACAGCCTGGCTCGCTGACGAGATGGCTTAGTGGTTAAGGTGTGTGCTGGCAAAGCCTAAGGACCCAGGTTTGATTCCCTAGTACATACATGAGCCAAATGCACAAGGTGGCACATGCATTTGGAGTTTGTCTGCAGTGGCTGGAGGCTCTGGTGTGCCCATTCTTTCTATCTGCCTCTCTTTCTCTCTCTCTCAAATAAATAATAAAATATTAAAAAAAAAAAAAAAACAGGGCTGGAGAGATGGCTTAGAGGTTAAAGTACTTGCCTGTGAAGCTTAGGACCCAGGTTTGACTCTCCAGTACCCATGTAAGCCAGATGCATATAGTGGTGCATGCATCTGGAGTTTGTCTGCAGTGGCTAGAGGCCATGGTGCGCTCATTCTCTCTCTAATCTCATCTCTAATAAATTAAAAAAAAAAAACTCCCTCCCTCCCTCTCTCTCTCATCTCTAACAAATAAAAAAAAAATATTTTTTTAAAAAGCCAGGTATGATGGCTCACGCCTTTAATCCCAGCACTCAGGAGGCAGAGGTAGGAGGATCGCTGTGATTTCGAGGCCACCCTGAGACTAGAGTGAATTCCAGGTCAGCCTGGGCTAGAGTGACACCCTAGCTGCTGCAATTTTCTAGCTTTGGCCAACAGGAGCTCTTTAGGTGGTCCCCATGCCCCACTACCATGCCTCCACCCCAGCTCCGCGTGTGCAGGAGCGTGCACACTTCTTTATTTCCTGGCAGTGGGAGAGGCTCCAGGCTCATCTTGTGTATTTCCTGTCTTAGAACCAGTCATTCCCCAGGGAGCTCGGGCTCCTTTTATTTAGCAGAAAATGGAATTAAACATAAGATCTGGGGGGCTGAGGAGATAGCTCAGTGGGTAAAAACACTTGCCACACAAATGAGGCCCTGAGTTCAGATCCCCAGAACACAGATAAGGCTGATGTGGGAGCATGAGTGCCTGTAATCCGAGCCCTCCTACAGCAGGATGAGAGGCGGAGAATGGAGAATCTTTGAAAGCTCATGGTCAGGCTAGCCTGGCAAAAACAGCACTGAGTTAGGGAGACCCTGCCACATACAAAGTGGAACGTGAGAACCAATATTCAAGGTTGCCCTCTGACCTCTGCATGCATACTATGGTACATGTGCATGCAAACTTGTGTGCGCGCACACACACACACACACACACACACACACACAGGCACGGAGCAAGATTAAAAAACAAGATCTGGGCATTGGTGTGCTGGTAGTTATTGGGGTATCACTCAGTGAAAGAACAATTACACACATGTACTAACCCATGCACACACTCCTACTATAACTATGTTAAAGTAATGACTCAGACTCCCATCTCCAACTCTAATCCAGTCACATGGACCATCCAAGCCTTCTTTCTGTTCATCTGGAACCCTCCCCTCTTCTAGTGAGAACCCTGGCTGTCATAGTTAACCTTGTTAACCTGACTGGATTGAGATCACCCACAAGGTAACTAAAGCATATTTCTAGGTGTGTGTGAGGGTGTTTCTGGGAGGACTGACAAATGGGACAACAACTGAGGGGAGAAGGGGAAACCCACCTTGAATGTGGAGGAAGCTGGCTAACATAGGCTCATTCTCTGCTTCCGGGCTGCCTTGAGGTGGGCAGCTTTCCTCCACAATGCCCTGCTGACACAATACCCCCTCAGCCTAGCAATGGAGCCAACCACCCATGACTGGAACCTCCGAAACTGAGCCAGAGAAACCTTTCTTCCTATAAGTCTCAGTTAGTTCGTCATAGCAAAAAGAAGTGCCTACCACACATCAACTCCCACTGCTGTCCACGCACCTAACTGCTCAGCTCCACAACATGCCAACAGTGGTTCCAGACTGCTCAGCAAACCCCTAGAGAAGTTTCAGCTGAGTCCAATAGCAGGGTACCTACCAAGTATCTGACCAGGAGTTCCCCAAACCGTCAGTCATCAAAAACATGATGAGTCTCAGAAAGTACTGCGGCTAAGAGGGGCCCAAGGAGACAAGACAACTCAATGTCATGTGGGCTCCTGGGGACATCTGGGTCAGTGTGGAGTGTACTGCTGGGAGCTGACCCAGCAGGAATGGACTGCAGAGGTGTGGACTAAGCATCTCACAATCGATGAGAGGAGAGGTGGGCTGGGACAGCTGCTGAGACAGGGAAGAGAAAGGGCAGAGCACAACCCTGCCGGGACGGTGCTGAAAACCTAAGTGCTCACACAGCAGCAGGGAGATCTGCCCCCTTTATTTATCCAAAGGCCCTGCCAGGGCTCCCGAAAGCTACACGAGGCTGCAGAGGAGCAAAGATGGAGTGACAGAGAAGCAGGTGTTGAAGGCAAGACTCAAGCTGGACTGGCAAGCTGAGTCCAGGACAGAGAAGTGGTGCTTGGAAAGCAGGCACCCTGAGGCCAGTGGAGACAGACAGTGGTCAAGCATATCTACACCCCTGGCAGGTCAGCAGCCTGGGGGACGGTTTGTCAGAGTCAGGGTAGTGATGACTTCAGACTCAGCAACCTCAGATCGTCTACAGCAGTACCCTACTGCAGGTGTACCTGAGAGGTTCTTCCCATCCACAGGAAGCCATGAAATATTCAGCTTGCCACATGGAACCATTATTTTCTCCTCAAATTACTGAATCTAACAAGCAGGACTATTTGGTATACTATATACTCGATGAAAGCCAAGTGTCTACCACATGCTGATATGTTTTGCAAGCTGTAAATAGCAGCCTCATTTAACCTTTCTAAAGAGGTCTTTTAAGTTAAAATACTTAGTCACTTCTAAAATAGCACTTGGACACTGCAGGTCACAAAGATGAGAAGCTGAGAGACCACAAACAAGGAGCCAGGAAGCTGGGGGTGGGGCTGACCTTGAGGGGAAGCACTGCAGGCTTTTTTCTCACCAGCTACACCACCTCTCAGCCCCTTTGACACTGTCCACGTATCTCTAAACGGGGTGCACCTGGGATGGGTGCTACTTCCACTTCATCTCTGTGCTCTCTGGGAATGATCTCTTGGGGATCCCAGAGTTAGAAAAGAAGAACTATATCTAAAAGACGTCCACACTGGTGACACCATTGTGTCCAGCCAACTGGCTAATGAAACATTCCACTGTAAAAGATCAATTCAGACCCACACCAAGTTGCTATAACCCCACTACTCCTGTCTCAATAAACAGCACCACACCATATAGGTGCTAGGGCCAAGCACTAAGGACTTAACCTTTGCTGGCCCCTTCCTCCAGTTCCCCACATCCAACTCATCAGCAAGTGCTGGAGACTCTGCTAGACAGCCCCAAATTCACCTGTGCCCCACCACCCTGAACCCCCACCCCAGCACCAGGCACACTTACGTGGGTGCGATCAGTTTGCCAACCAGTCCCTTCTACAGGACACAAGCAATGTGATGCTTCACAGACCAGACTAGGTCACATTACTCCCCCCACAGTCTGTGGACCCCACCTCCCTCACCCCCTCCTGGCCACCTGTCTCCTGTCATTACCTCAACAGGGCAGTTGCAGCATATCCCCAGCACTCCCAAACACGTGCTGAGTGAGCGAATGAATAGAAAAAGTGGGGAGGATGCTTGAGGGAGGTGAGAATGAGAGGCACTGACTCGCACTACAAGGCAGATGCAAGGGCTGGATAAGAGAGCTGAATCTTGCGGGTGGGTCCATTAAGGGCTGTTGGATAACACAAGTGTTTTCAAAACCATCAGGTTCCGCATAAATGTGAGGCATTACTTTGTCCATACAGACTCTGCACCTCACTCAGAATTATAGGGGGTCCACTGACTGGTTTTTTTTTTTTTTTTTTTTAGTTTTGTTTATTTTTATTTATTTATTTGAGTGCGACAGAGAGAGAGAGAATGGGCGCACCAGGGCCTCCAGCCACTGCAAAGGAACTCCAGATGCATGTACCACCTTGTGCATCTGGCTTATGTGGGTCCTGGGGAATTGAGCCTCAAACTGGGGTCCTTAGGCTTCATAGGCAAGCACTTAACCGCTAAGCCATCTCTCCAGCTCCCACTGACTGCTTCTTAAGAACATAATTTGGCGGAAACAAGGCTCGTGTCACTAGCAAGACAAGAACATGTTTGTAGACAGCAGCTAGGCAAACAGCACAGGAAACAACTGAAAGATCAGTCCTGATGTGTTGCCCAGGCTGGCCTCCAATTCCTGGGCTCAAGCCATCCTCCTTCCTCAGCTTCCAGAGTAATCAGGACTACAAGACTGTACCACTGCACTCAGCTTCAGATAGGAGACCAGATTGACATAGCTTTCCCACAAGCCTCCATCTCTTCACAATATGAAAGGGACAGTCATTAACCAGCGGCAAAGTACCATATTCAACTAGGGAGGGTCAGGCAATGAAGGATGTTCTAAGAACTTAACCTTACCCAAGAGGAGGCCTAGCATTTGTCCTAAGATAACAATGACTTAGGGTGGTGTCCGACCTGCACCAAAAAGACTACCAGCACCCATGTCAAGCCATCAGAAAAAGTGGCACATGCATCTGTAATCCCAATGCGCCTATGGCAATGGGAAGCAGATCCCAAAAGCTGATGGGCCAGCTAGATGGGCCTTCCCGACAACAAATGAAAGAATTCAGACAGGGCACACAAAGCAGGGGGTGGGAAGGACAACAGCCAGAGGGGTCACTGTGGGGAACCTTCACTTTCAGACAGGCTTTATGCTACTTTCGTAACCACCCTTCTGTATGGGAGGAGGGCCAGGTGCGCCTCCCTAGTTGGCAACATTCCTATGCACACTGTCATACATGGATGTCAGGGAAACTCAGGGGCACAGGGCCAGGAAAGCAGAGGAGCTGATATCTGGGATGTCCCTGGGCTCCATGCTTCTTCCCTTGGCTGACTTTCTGTAGTCTTTTTCCATCATACTCACTGACAGCACAAGCTCCCTCGGTGACTTTTGCATCCTTCCAGTGAATCATGACTGAGGGTAGCTTTGGGAGCCCACCTCATCCTGCAGTTGTCAGAGGGGGTTCTTGTATAAAGTAGGACTCTTCCCTCTTTGTAAACTCTAGCTCAGTAATGCTGACGTGATCTAAACTCTCCTCAGTTGTTACAAGTGAAGGGTTCCACTGGCCTGGAATAAGAAGGGATAATGAATTCTGACAATTTATGCTCTGCTCTAGTGTTTGCATGTATTTAAGAAAACTTTTATAACTGAAACATGCACATGTGTGTAGTGTGGTGCTGTGTGGTGTATACACGTGTACGTGCCCATGCAGCACCTCATGCTCTTGCCTGTGGTGGGACACGTGCTTGTTCATGGTGGCCAGAATGGGACATTGGGTGTCATAGTCCATCCCTCTTCTGCCTGTTCTTATTTGCGCCAGAATTTGTTACTGAGCCTGAGCTTGCTGTCACTCTGCTCCCTCACGGGACTGGGGTCACAGATGTGCATGGCTATACCCAGCTATGTCCTGGGATTCAAACTCAAATGAAACATTATTTTTAGGAAACATGCTCCCCCCCAAAAAAACTGTACATGATCTGAAAAAAAACTGCTTTAGGAAAATTATGTATGGACTGGAGTTGAGAGGTTATGCATTAACAACATTTCTAGACCCATTTCCTCAAATTAGGAATAGTCACATTATTTTATGTATATCACCAAAATACAAGTCAGCAAGTAAAAGTTTTAGTAAGACTGTAAATAACGTTCATGCTTTTTACTTTTTACTTAATTAAGATTGTTCACATAGTACTTTCTCACTGAAGGCAGGACCATCCATTCATGCTAATATTTTTAATTCTGCTTTGTTTTGTTTCAGGCAAGTTCTTGTAATGTAGCCCAGGCTTGCCCAGAACTTTTCATCCCTCTGCCTCCATCTGACTCCTGAATATTGGGATAACAGGTGAATATAGCCACCACCACCCCCCAGCTATTTCTCCATTCTTTTTTTAAATTTATTTGCAAGATAGAAAGAGGCACACAGAGAATGGGTACACCAGCACCTTCGGCCTCTGCAAACGAACTCCAGATGCATATGCCACCTTGTACATCTGACTTACATAGGTCCTGGGGAATCAAACCTGGGTCCTTTGGCTTTGCAGGCAAATGCCTTAACCGCTAAGCCATCTCTCCAGCCCTATTTCTCCATTCTTGACAAGAACTTGCTTTCACAGTAGGCTGACTAGCTGCAACGTCCCAATTTGTTAACTGCCAACGAGACAGGCACTGAGGTGTAGACAGGAGTCCACAACTGTTGGTGAACAGATCCTGTAGGAAGTAACTATTTCCCATGGTCTGCTCTCCAACTCTCAACTCAGAAGTCAGTGGGCATTGAAAAGTAACTCCGTTCTCTATCACCTAGCTACATCACCAACCCCAGGGGTAGAAAGTATGTCATCTAAACAATTTCAGCACCCTCAACCCTTCTATTTTCCAGAATGCTCAAGAAGTGAAAATTTCAGCTCCCTTTTCCTCAAATATCCCAAGAGCCTTTCACTTTAGCCAAGTTCTGTAATAAGCAAGCTGACTTTCCAACAGGTGATTTTTAGGCAAGTAAAAGCTGTTAGAATGTCAGAAATATTACAGCCTTCATGGTGAAGGAATGTATATGATCTGAAAGCTGAGACACGTGTGTGTTTAAAGAACACCCCCTAAACAGACTGCAAAGGAAAGTGTAGTGTGGTTGTGACAGTGGCACACAGGCCGGCCAGTTCAAGAAGCTGCAGCTGCAGCTACAACCCTTGTTACTCCGATTTAATTGTCATAATAAACTGGTTGTTCACGAGCTAATAAAAAGTGTCTATTCAACAGCTTGAATCAGGGACTTAGTTCTAGAACTGACGACGGCTGAACTTTATTGCCCTGAAGGCTGACCTGCTTGTACCAGATGTTCTTTCGGGGCAACGACCTCCCATAGGCCACAGTGGCAGGGACAGGAGGAAAGGAGACGAGGAAGATGGGCAAAGATTAATAAAAGAGTAACGTTCAGAAGGGCTGAAGAAGCCGGCGACGTGCACAAAGCCCATCGTAATCCATGCCCACAAGAAACTGTGCATCTCACGGAGGGGGTCCCAGCACTTGGTACCACCCTTGGCAGGCGTGGCTCGGAGGATCGGGTGTCACGCCCAAGGTCAGGCAAAAAGCTGCAGTGCAGTTAGGGCCCTGCCAGTGCGATCCCGAGTGACCAGGGGACCCCTGGTAGGGAAGCCGGGCGCGGGCACCTGGGAGCCCGAGGCCGGTGGGCAGGGCAGGGCAGGGCCGGTGCTGCACTCACCCGAGGCCCGGGCGGGGTCGCCCGGCGCTGCGGCTCCTCCCGGCCGGCGGCGGCGGCGGCGGCTGCAGCGGCCGAGGCAGGGACGCATTATGCGGCCGCGCTCATGGCCGGGCCGGAGCTGGCCTCCGGTTCTGCTCGGCTCGGTCCCGCGGGGCCGGTGTGAAGGAAGCAGCCGCAGAGCAGACGCGGGAACCCCGCGCCTGGCCAGGAGAGTGGGGCGGCGCGACCCCGGAAGTGGACCCGCGAGGTCAGGGCGCCGCGTCCGCGAACTTCCGGCCTCGCCGCCGCCGCCGGGGCTAGGCAGAGTAATTCTAGAGGCGGCTAGCAGCGACACCGAGGCTAGGACCCCTCTGAGGCCGGGGACTTGAAAGGCTGGGTAATTCCTTGAGAAAATGCAGCTTTTAGTGGCAAGACCCATTGCTAAAATGAAAAGATCCTCCGGAACTGCGGTCCGGAAGAGAAAGGATGGCAGCTACGGGCTGCCGCGAGGTCCAAGCCGCGTCCTGAACCTGCACCTGAACGCTGCAAAGAACTCTTCCCCAGGAGCTGTCCCGTGGTGGCATCTCAGGACCACTTTCAGGGGTGGCCTGTGCCGGTGTACGAAAGAGACCTACGGAAATGGGAGATGACGGAGGGACTGAGCCAGAAGGCAGGGGCTGGAGGAAGCGCCCTGGACTGGGGATTGGGTGTCTGATCTCGGGGCCCACTGAGCCCCCCCTCCCCGCCTCTTTGACCAAGCTGGACGCTAGAGCACGGCGGCGACCCCTTCAGATGACCAGCCTCAGTGTTTGGAAGGTAGAAATGTGTATTTTATTCCCTTAGGTCCCTTGGAATATTTTGGGACAATGTCTTCAGCGTTGGTAAGGGAAGCTGTAGTTAGTGTCTGTAGTTAAACTGGTAAGTGCTCACTAAGTTGTCAGGTTGTTGGAGCCATGTCAGAGTGTCAGCTCTCTACCCATGCCCCTCTCCTCTTACCCCCTGGCCATGCTGACTCTGGACTGTCTCCTGGTATGGTAGGCCTCTTAGTTCACTCACTGCTGCCTCCTCCGCCTCCTCCTTCCCAAATCCACCTGCCTAACACCTGTTGCTGAGTGGCTTCTCCCGACTACTTGCGCGCTCTCTAGAACTGTGCAGATTCCTGTCTACCCCAGCCCCATGCCTCAGTGACGCCCCTCCCCACTTCACTCCACTTCACTATGGTCTTATGCTGCTGAGTAGCGTCCAAAATGGAGGGACCTTTCAAAATTATTCTGAGCATTCCCATGCTGGGCAGCAAAGCTCGAGGGATTGCCTCACTGGTTTCATTTCTCCTCACTAAAAAAAACAGATTTTTTTTTCTCTTCTTTTCTCCCTTCTTTCCTTTCTTTCTTTCTTTTTTTTTTTTTTCAAGATAGGATCCCATCTAGCCCTGATGACCTGGAACTCACTCTGTAATTTCACCCTGGCCTCAAACTCAACGATCCTCCTACCTCTGCCTATAGGATCACAGCCATTTCCAGAGCCTATCTCTGGGGACCAGATCAAATCTGTACTCTGCTCCAGTCCTACTAAGCCACACATCCACCTTGTTCCCCATGACCAGAACCTGCTCCGATTACACCTATATTCCAGCTTTCTGTTTTAATGACAGAGTTGGTAATGTTAGAACCAGAATGTTCCCATTTTAAAACTCTGATCGTCATATTACAATTTGTGAGGTTTTTTTTTTAAAGTATTTTATTTATTCATTTGAGAGAGAGAGAATGGGTGCACCAGGGCCTCTAGCCACTACAAACGAACTCTAGACTCTTGTACCACCATGTGCATCCAGCTTATGTGGCCAGATGACCTATCTCAGTTGCAAAACAATGTACAAATTGCTTTTTTCCTGAAGTGGCCCAGGCCCCTAAAGTGAAATACCTTGCAGTGGATGAATTCTAGTGTCTGCACTGCCTCTGCAGGAACTCCCTAGTCTGCAAGAGAGGTTGCCCTCCTCCCCTCCCAAATGCAGCCCATCTCTGCTGTTGAGCCACGTCTTTCTTTTCTTTCCTCTTGTTTCATTTTTACTCATTCCTGGCTTTTTCCTAACAGCCAATAATACTAGGTCAAGGATCTATCAGCCATCTGCAAGCCTTTTTAGTTGGGTTTAAATTTTACACCCAGAAACTACTGACCCAACTAGACTTTCAAAAGGAAGAGATGAATTAAATTAATGTGCCTAAATTGCAGATTTAGGGCTAGGCATGTAATCCCAGCACTAGAGAGGCTGAGGAAGGAGGATCCTGAGTTTGAGGTCAGCCTGTGCTACATAGTGCAACCTTGTCTCAAAAGAAAGAAAGAGAAGCACCTTTAAGGTTTAACACTAACATTTTGTGGTGGTATCTTCTGTATCTGTAACTTAAGATGAAGCTCTCCTTTTAGCCAGCCTGTGCAGGCCTGTGTTGTGTAGCTGTTTTCTCAGGCTTGAAACATTTCCTTTGGGGTGGGGGAGCTCAGGAAACTCACAAGAAAGTTACAAGGTGGCATGACTGAGGAAGTGGAGACAGGAGGATCCCAGAAACTCATTGCCAGCTAGTCCAGCTAATAAGAGACCCTGTCTCAAAGAATAAGGTGGATCCTGATTGAGGAAGATACCTGAAATCAACATCTGGTCTCCACATGCGTGTGCACATGCATGCAACCACACACAGACACACATAAAAGCATGCATACCACATACCCATACAAGAAAAGAACATGTACCTTAAATATGAATAAAATTTTAAAAGAAAAAACATGGGCTGTCAGCTGGTGGTCGGTCCTTTTTGTATATTGTAAAAGAAAGAAGGGTCTCTGGATAATACCAATGCTGCAAGCAGCCACTGAGGGTGGATGTATTTGCAAGGAGCAATGTTAAAAGCATCTCATTTTCAAACAGGCAAAATCAGATTGTATAAAATTGAACATGTGTCGAAGATTTAATTAACTCAGTTAATTAGGGAATGTGTGATGCTGGACTTGGTTCTGAGATGAAACCAGAAGACAGATGCTGTGAACACTTCAGGAATGTGCCCAGGCGAATTTGCTTAGTACATGCAAAACAAACCGCTCTCCTGATACAGGGCCCCTGAACTTACACCTGACAGGATTCATTTGCATGTTGAATATCTGGACAAGAAACATTTGCAGCCAAGCGTAGTAGCTCATGCCTGTAATTTCAGGACTCAGAAAGCTGAAGCAGGAGTGCCATGAATTCAAGGCCACCAGGGCTACAGAATGGAACTGAGCATAAAGACAAAAGACCCTGATCATAGCACCATAGGGTGTGACCTATTGGTTCCTCACCATACCTCAAAGAATGCAGTGTGTGTCCTCCAAATCTGCCACTGACTTAAAAATTATTTTAAGCTGAAGGTCATGAAAAAGCAGCAAACACAGGAAAACCTTCGTGTGCCTTCTCCCTTTTATGCCTAAAGCCAGGCATGGTTGCATGATGTCTTTAATCCCAGCACTTGAGAGGCAGAGGTAGGAGGATCACTGTGAGTTAAAGGCCAGCCTGGGCTAGAATGAGACACTACCTGGAAAAAACAAACAAACAAATTAAAACATTAAAACTTGAGGGCAATTTTACTAGAAAAGCAACAACAGGGCAGGCCACCTGCATCTGACAGTGGGAGGTGGGTAATGGGTAATGAGAAAAGTATCTTTTGAGTTAGAGTCCAGAAAGCAGGCGAGTTTGGCAATGGAGATTTGCAAACAGATGCACGGGCCAGGGTCAGAGAAAAAGAGAATGGCCAGAGTGCTAGGGCAGGCATGCTTAGGGCTTTGGCTAGAATCCAGAGACAGAAAAGGGAAAGTTGGGCTTTCTCAGTTAGAACTCAGAAAAGCGGGCAGGCTGAGCAGTGAGGGCCCAGGTTCAATCCTATGCTGGAGACTCCAGACTCATTCGCCCAGGGGGGCCCACAACAGCCTGGAAACATCTTAACAATGTTAGTTTCCAACCTGCTGCCCTCAAATCGTAACTTTCCTTTATCTGGTTGTCTGCAGGTTTCTTCTTCCTTGTTGGGGATGTTAGATCAACCATATTCAAAGCCTCTGTCTTAAGCCTCTCCCATGTGTATAGGGATGCACAGGTAATAAATCCTGACCTGTTTTTCTCTTACTAATCTTTCTCTGGGCCAGGGCCCCCAACCCTGAACTAAGACGGGAGAAGGACCCTTTTCCTTTCCTGTATACCTGCCCAGTAATCTTTGGACCCACGGCAAAACCTTTCATAAGAAAATGAAGAGTGAGCTGGGCATGGTGGTGCACACCTTTAATCCCAGCACTCAGGAGGCAGAGATAGGAGGAGGATCGCCATGAGTTTGAGGCCACCCTGAGAATACAGTGAATTCCAGGTCAACCTGGGCTAGAGTGAGTCCCTACCTCGAAAAACCAACAAAAAAGAAAAGAAAAAACGAAGAGTGGAGCAATCCTCTACCCATACTTCTTGGTCCTGTGAATCAAATTCTTGAGAGGTAGGGATCTCTGAAATAGAAGGCTTGTGCCAGCAAAGAAGGTGACCAAGTCCTGGGACAGGTTCCTATGGCATTCAGAGAATATTGACTGGACTTAGAGCTAGGCTTTGTTTTGTTTTGGTTTATTTGTTTTCAACAGGGCCTCCTGCAGCCCAGGCTGGCCCCAGACTTGCTGAGTAACCAAGGATGACCTTGAACTTCTGATCCCCTGTCTCTATCTCCAAAATGCTTGGGTGACAGGCTTGTGTCACCTTGCTCAGTTTTCTTGTTTTTCCTGGGCTCAAGCAGTCCTCCTGCATCCCCTAAGGATCTGGGAGAGCCAAATCACATGGCCAAGGGTATTTTTATATTGAAAGAAGGGGGGGCAAGCATATGCTGTTTCCATTGAGCCCATACCAGCATAAGCACAAGAAACTTGGGGTAGGAGGAAACTCCACAAGAAACTGCTGTCAGCCCATACTGGCTGTAAGGAGGATGTGGTGGGATCAAGGGTGTCACAGTGGGGTTTGAGTTGAGGTTTTACCATGGGTTCAGGAATGTGAACCTCTCTTGTTTTCTACCCACAGCTGTGAACTGATTAACTGGTCTCATCTCTCTTCCTTTCCATCCTCTGTCTTTGTAATTAAATTTAGGACATCTCAGAATTATTCTCTTATGAGTCTCCATGCTTACTTAAGTTGCCTGCAGTTTTAGTTACTAGTATAGAGCCTTTGTCGTACTTCAAAATTGAATTGAAAGACATGGTGGGGCATAGCTATAGCCCCAGGTGCTTGCTGGTCAGCCAATCTAGCCTAATTGTCAAGCTCTTGTTGGAAAAAAAAAAAAAAAAAAGGATACTGGGGCTGAGGAGATGGTTGAATGGATAAAGCACTCACTACTCAAACCTGAGTACTGGAGTTCAACCCTCAGACTCCAGTAAAAGGCCGGAAGCCATAGCGAGTTTCTGTAATCCCAACACTCTGATAGCAAGATGAGAGGCAGAGACAGAAGACTGGAGAACACAGCAAAAAGAACAATAGTGCAATGAGATAGAGCCCTGCCTCAAATGAGGTAAAATGGTGAGGACAGGCCCAAAAGTTGTCCTTTGACCTACACACACATACCGTGGCAGAACCCTCTTGCTGTCACACACATAAACACATGTATGCATGTACAAACACACACACACAATTTTTTGTTGTTGTTTCTTGAGGTAATAAGAGGGAATCAAGTAGCTCTTTTAGGCAGTTAGGGTGACTGGATCCCTGAAAGTAAGAAACAGGAATATCTTTGGGCCTATCCTTGCAGTCTAAACTTGCTAGGGATTAAAGGATGATCTGAATTCTTATCTCTTGACTAAAGATCTGTTTTTCCACAAACAACCTGGGCCCCTCCTGGGTAGGTGGTCTTTCCTAGGGTTTAAATCTAATCCTAACATTGTGGTTGGTTAAGCTTAGACCCCAGAACTTAGTGCCATGGCTAGTGTCTTCCTGAGACAACCCCTAGCCCAAACCAATCAGCTGTCCCTCATCTCACCTGAGCTGGAAGGCAGGGCCTACCACCAGAAAGTTATAAATACATTTGCAGGGGCAGAGCAAGGTCTCTGTGCTGCCTTACAACTTGAGAACCTCCAGCTTCTGGGCCTGGAGCCTGGGCTGGAAAGAGCCTGGCAAGGAAAGAGCCCCCAGCCCTTACTTTCCACATGGGCTCTTTCTCTACATCCCAGGAGCTCTTTGAGCTCTATTTTCTGTCTTCCCATGGCTTTTCCAGACCCACCACATAAGCTCTCAAGCCATGTGGGTGTATTCATTCTCCTTTCCTTGGTTCTATACTTCCCTATTCCCTAATAAACATAATAATTTACTAATTATCTTTCTCAGTCTTATTTTTTTTTTCAATTCTTTGATTAAAATTAGACACGAAACTAGGGTTTAGGATTCAAGGACTTTCCTGATCCCTAGCACCCCACTGCACCTGGAATTCACTATGTAGTCTCAGGGTGGCCCCAAACTCACAGTGATCCTCCTACCTCTGCCTCCTGAGTGATGGGATTAAAGGCATGCACCGCCATGCCCAGCTGACTTGGAACTGATTTGGTAGAATTATGGCGATCCTCCTACTTCAGCTTCCCGAGTTCTGGGATTAAGTGTATATACCACCCACCATGCCTGGCTATACAAATAATATTTTAAGTGGTTGGCATTCCTAAGGAATAACACCTCAGGTTGTCCTTTGGCCTCCACTTGCACATGTACCTGCACACCTACCAACACTTACACACACACACACACACACACACACACAAATAGGCATCATTTATTAAAGCTAGGTGTTGTGAGGAACACCTACATAGTATAGACATAGAGGCTGAGGCAGGAGGGTATCAAGTTCAAGACCAGCCTGGGCTACACAGAGTGACCCTATCTTAAGTGAGGGAAGATCATTCATTAAAATACCTAATGTAGGCTGGAGAGATGGCTTAGTAGTTAAGATGCTTGCCTACAAGGCCAAAGGACCCTGGTTTGATTCCCCAGTACCCATGCAAAGCTAGATGCACAAGGTGGTGCATGCATCTGGAGTTCATTTGCAGTGGCTAGAGACCCTGGCACACCCATTCATATTCTCTCATAAACAAATAAATATTTTTAAAAAATTTAATGTAAGATGAGTGTGGTTATAAACACCTATAATCTCAGCATTTGGGAGGTGGGTGCTGAAGGACCAGAAGTTCAAGTCATCACTGGCTATATAAGAAGTTTGAGCCAGGCGTGGTGGCACACGCCTTTAATCACAGCACTCGGAATGCCAAAGTAGGATTGCTGTGAGTTCAAGGCCAGCCTGAGACTACATAGTGAATTCTGAGTAAGCCTGGAATAGAGTGAAACCCTACCTTAAAATACCAAAGGAAAAGAAGTTTCAGGTCAGCTTGGGATACATGAGAACCTGTCTCAAATAAATTAATAAAAAGCAAAAGTAAAATGTTTTATTTGCATGTGTGTATATAGGTGTATGTGTGGGTGCACCAGGGCCTCTTACCTCTGCAAACATATGCTAGATTATTATGCCACTTTTTTTGCATCTGGCTTACATGGGCAACTTGGGAATTAAACCTGGGATGGCAGGCTGTGCTAGCAAGTGTCTTTAACCTCTGAACCATCTTCTCAGCCCCAAAAGGTTTTTTGTTGTTGTTGTTTGTTTGTTTTTTTGTTTTTTGTTTTTCAAGGTAGGGTTTCATTCCAGCCCAGGTGACCTGGAATCCACTATGTAGTCTCAGGGTGGCCTTGAACTCACCATGATCCTCCTACCTCCCGAGTGCTGGGATTAAAGGCATGCACCACCACACCCGGCCCAACAGGTTTTAACTAATTAATTTAATGAGGATAGTGCTAACTAACAAAACAGTACAACTAGTATCAAGTCTTAGACAGCCCTCATAGAATAGATACTCTAGTCAAACGACAGAGAGACTGGGCCTGCCTCCCAGTAGCAGAAGGCAGTATAAATTCAAACTAAGGCAGATGTTGTCCTCACTGAGCAGTCTTTGGCAAAGAAAAGGCTGGGGCTAGAGAGATTGCTTAGTGGTTAAAGGCACTTGCTTACAAAGCCTGACATCCTGGGTTCCATTCCCCAGTAACCACATAAAGCCAGATGCACCAAGTGGAGTCGTTTGTAGTGGCAGGAGGCCCTGATGTGCCCATACTCACTCCTCTTTCTATCCCTCTGCCTTCTTCTGTCTCTTTCAAATAAATAAATAAGTTTTAAAAAGGTTGGTTGTACTGTATGTCAATGAGGGAGACCAAATTGGTACAATTATATATTCACTCATGTCTTTACAGGGCAAGTTAGCAATAGGGATCACAAAAATTTAAGTGCACATGCCCTTTGACCTAATAGTTCTGCTCCTGATGTGTAGAAACTCTCAGCTGTGTGCATAAAGATTTATGCACCTGAGTTTACAGCAACATGTTTGCAGAAGCTGAAGCCTATGTTCGTGTGTGTGTGTGTGTGTGTGTGTGTGTTGGTTATACTCACTGCTAACTTGACAGGACTAAGAACCCCAGGAAAGGAACCTCTGGGCTTGCCTGTGAGGAATGGTCTCGGTTAGGTGAATTGAGATGGAAGACCCCTTCACCGTGGGCAGCACCACTCACGAGCTGGGGGCTGCATTGCATACAAAGGAGAGCCCAGGCCCAGCAGCAGCATGCATTGCTCTCTGCACCTCACTGTGGATGGAATGGGACCAGCTGCTTCATGTTCCTGCCACCATGCCTTCCCCCTAATGATGGATTATAACCTGTAACTATGAGCCACAATAAGCCTTTCCTCAGGCTGGAGAGATGGCTTAGCAGTTAAGGTATTTTGCCTGTGAAGCCTAAGGACCCAGGTTTGATTCCCCAGTACCCATGTGAGCCAGAGATGCACAATTGTGGCTCGTGCATCTGGAGTTCATTTGTACGGCTGGAGGCTCTGGCATACCCATTCTCTCCCTCCTCTTGTCTCTCAAATAAATAAACAAAATATTAAATAAAAAGAAAGTCCTTCCTTCCTTAACCTAATTTCTGTTGGGTACTTTGTCTCAGCCACTAGAGGATCACAATACACTCCCCATGTGCTCACACTGCTGGGCAGGGCTCACATATTGATATTCATGACCTTCAAGGTATGTAATGTGTATTGTATAAAATGGTGTGTACTTTTGTAAAGCATAACTACAAGGGCTGGAGAGATGGCTAAGCACTTAAGATGCTTGCTTGCAAAGCCAAAGGACCCAGGTTCCATTCCCTAAGACCAATGTAAGCCAGATGCACAAGTGGCACATGCATCTGGAGTTTGTTTGCAGTGGCTGGAGGCCCTGGTGGGCCCATTCTCTCCCCCTTTTTCTCTGTCAAATAAATAAATAAAAATAATTTTTTAAAAAAATTATATAAATAAATAAATAAATAAAAACAAGCAGCCAGGCATGGTGGTGCACGCCTTCGAAACCAGCACTGGGGTGGCAGAGATAGGAGGATCACTGTGAGCTCGAGGCCATCCTGAGACTACATAGTGAATTCCAGGTTAGTCTGGTTATCTTGAAAGACCAAAAACAAAAAACAAAAAAAAAGATTTGAGGGACATGTGCTTATATGACTATAGAAATCCACAGAAAATGTACAACAAATAGGCCTCTAACTTGTTATTTGTTTAAAACAATGACCATATAGTCAATTTTGATTGGGAGGGATGACAGAGATAGAGCCAGGAGTCTTTCACGTGCTAAGTATGTACTGTACCATTAAGCTGCACACCAAGCCAGTTTTACACTGTATAACAGTATCATTAAACACACATAAGAAACCTAAGAGAAATCTTCCAAACACTCGAATATGTATATTGCAAAAGATAGTATCCACAACACATGGTAAAGTGCTGTTTTCATTAGCCACTCAGGAAATGAGCAGCATAAACCACAGTGAACTGCTGGTCAACTTCCTGATAGAAGGCTGCAGGGGGAAACACTGGTGCCCCACACACAGGAGCGTCTTGAACTTCCACATGGCCTCTGTTGGGAGGATATGATCATCTGCCTTGGACAACAGATAAGGTTTACCCAAATTCAACATAAGCACTTGTGTTCACCAAAAAACATGTGCTAGAATGTTCATCCCTTGGGGCTGGAGAGATGGCTTAGGGGTTAAGGCACTTGCCTGCCAAGCCTAAGGAATCAGGTTTGATTTCCCAGTACCCACGTAAACCAGATAATGCATGAGGTGGCACATGTGTCTGGAGTTTGTTTGCAGTGGCTAGAGGCCCTGTCATGCCCATTCTCTCTCTCTCTCTCTCCCCAAATAAATAAATAAATAAATAGAATGTTTATCCCAATGGCCTACACCTAACTGTTGGCAAAGCACAGAATGGATAAATTGTGGTCTGTTCCTGGAGGAAGACAGTCCATAGCCACAGCCACAGGAACAACAGGGTAGACAACAACACAGATCCTGCAGAGAAAAGGAAAGGCACCAAGAGGGTGTACCATGTGACCCAGATCAGAAAGACAGGCCAAAGTGGGCTTTGAGGCAGAGCAGGAACAGGCAGTGGCTTCGCTGAAAGGAAGAGGGAGGATGCGGGCTCTTGTGGCCTGGGAGCACGTCATGGGGTGTTCCTTTAGTGAGACAGACTTTCTGGTTGTGGACACTTCCAGTTCTGATCCTCTTCCTCAAGCAAATGCTGGGGAAAGACTCAAAGATTGCACTGTGGGAAAGCAGGAATGTGCTCAGGAGGGTGTTTGGGTGACTTCTTACATCTCCCACTGGGTGTGGGGTGAGTTTGTCAATAGCCAGATTAGGAAGGCCTGACTGCTAAAGCACCACACCCCACAGTGTTGGGCAAGGACCGGAAGTCAAAACCCAAAGTGGGCAGTGTGTTCCTCACATCTTGTTCTGGGCATCACACCTCATCTGCAGGCAGAGCCTGCTGGACAGCTTGCCAACTTGGTGGGGTGGGTGCCTTGTGGGGCAGGCACTTTGTGGACAGATTAATGACAGATCCAGAGAAATGTAATGGTGTAAATGATGCTAGAGCAACAGAATTAAACTCAGCATTCTGCAACTAACATAGCCCTGCCATTACAGGTTGCTAAGCTGCTGGGTGAAAATCCATTGGGATTTATGCACCATTTATCTGCCATACTGGCAGCTGAAGCCAGGACCTAACGCTGACCTAGATCTCCACTCCTCTTTGTGTGTGGACGCACACACGTGCAGTGTGTGCACAGGTGTGCATGCCCTGTGTGTACACTTGCGAAGGACAGAGAAGAATGTCTGGCATCTTCCCCTATTGCTCATTGCACATTTCCTTGAGGGAGAGTCTTTCTCTAAACCCGAAGCTATAGTTTTTGTGAGCTCTGCCATGCTGTCTCCACTCCCTGCAGGACTGGTTACAGGCATGCATGGCCATATCCAGCTGTTTATATGGGTGCTGGGGAAGAGAACTCAGGTGGTCTCAGGCCCTCATGCTTAATCACTGAGCCATCCCTAGGCCCTCTAGCCGTTTTTAAAAAAAAACAACACTTTTTTTTGTTTTGTTTTTATGGAGGCAGGGTCTTACTCACTCTGTAGTCCCAGGCTGACCTTTGAACTTACCAGGATCCTCCTGCATCAGCCTCGGAGTAGCTGGAATGACAGGTCTGTGCCACCAAGCCCAGCAGGATGTAATATATATATATATATATATATATATATATATATATATATATATATATATAATTTTTTTTGGTTTTTCGAGGTAGGGTCTCACTCTGGTCCAGGCTAACCTGGAATTAACTATGTAGTCTCAGGGTGGCCTCAAACTCACAGCGGTCCTCTTACCTCTGCCTCCTGAGTGCTGGGATTAAAGGCATGTACCACCATGCCCGGCAGGATATAAAATATTTAAATAGGCTGAGTGTCTTCGATTGCTGGTACAGGTGGAGAAAACAGCCCTTTACAGTAGAGACAAATGGGCACGTGCCTCCCTATACAGGTTTTGTTTTGCTGTTTTGTTTCTTGACACTGGTCTCATGTAGCCCAGGCTGGCCTTGGTCCTGATCCTCTGCCTCTGAAGGGCTTGGATTACAGGCGTGAGCCACCTGTTTGTTTTATTTTTGTTGTTGTTGTTGTTGTTGTTTTGTTTTGGTTTTGGTTTTTGGAGGTAGGGTCTCACTCTAGCCCAGGCTGACCTGGAATTCACTATGTAGTCTCAGGCTGGCCTCAAAGTCATGGCGATCCTCCTACCTCTGCCTCCCAAAGTGCTGGGATTAAAGGTGTGTACCATACCCCTGGCTCTTTCCCCTCTTTCACCTCTTTCCTCTCCTCTCCTCTCCTTTCTCTGTCTATCTCCCTCCCTTCCCTTTCCCTCTCCTATCTCTCCCTCCCTGACTGGCAAAACCAAGTACTGTCTAAAAAACAAACAAAAAACCTAAAAGGCCAGGTGTGGTGGTGCACACATTTAATCCCAGCCCTCTGGAGGCTGAGGTAGGAGAATCGCTGTGAGTTTGAGACCACCCTGAGAATACAGAGTGAATTCCAGGTCAACCTGGACTAGAGTGAAATCCTACCTTGAAAAAAAAAAGAAAAAAGACTTTTTATTTATTTCTTTGAGAGAGTGACAGAGAGAAAGAGGCAGATAGAAGGAGAATGGGTACACCAGGGCCTTCTGCCACTGCCAATGAACTCCAGATGCCACCTTGTGCAGCTGGCTTACATGGGTCCTGGGGAATCGAACCTGGGTCCTTTGAAGGCAAGTGCTTTAACCATTAAGCAATCTCTCCAGCTTTCTTTTTAGGTTTAAAATTTATTCATGGGGGGGGGGGCAGAGAGTGAGTATGGGCACACCAGGACCTCCTGCCACTGCAAATAAACTCCAGATGCATGCACCACATTGTGCCACTGGCTTTACTGCGTACTTCAGAATCAAACCCAGGCCAGCAGGTTTTGCAAACAAGCAACTTAAACTGCTGAGCCATCTCTCCAGCCCCTAGTTTAGTTGGTGTGTGTGTGTGTCTTCTAATATGATGCACCAAGAACATAGCATCCATAACAGTGTCTCAGGAAACTTTTCCCCTGGGTTCAGATGGCAGACCAAAGTATGATTACACCAGTGAACCATTGGGGGTCACTTACAAGTATGGAAAAGGGTTGTTTATAGGAATGTGGGGACCCAAAAGCAGCCACTTCGATGGAGATTCCTGTGTCAGAATTACCCCTTGGATGCTCCTCCCTCAGCCTCAGGATGAGGGCTTACTTACAGAGCATCGGGACCCCAGAGCAGCCACACCACGGAGAAGTCTCATCCATCCTCAATGACAACTTTCCTGTGGCCACTTCTGGAAGCTCCTTGTCCTTGTCCAGGAGTGTGAGACCCCAGAGCAGCATTTCAGTGGGTCTCATCATATTGCGCTTACCTTCTTTCTTAATCTCGGGGTGAGGGCTTACTTCCAGAGCATGAAGATTCCAAAGAAACCACCTAGATGTGCGTTCATTGTTCCAGCTGATGGCAATTTGAATTAACGTCTCCTGGAGGCAGTGTATTATTGCGCAGGCTTATGGGTGTTACAGGCAGCTGCTGCTTTTATTTTTTTACTTTTTTTCTTTTTCTTCTTTAAAAAAAATTTTTTTTTTATTTATTTGAAAGAGAGAGAGAGAGAGAGAGAGAGAGAGAGAAAATGGGTGTGCCAGGGCCTCCAGCCACTGCAGAAGAACTCCAGATACATGCACCACCTTGTGCATCTGGCTTAGGTGGGTCCTGGGGAATTGAACCTGGGTCCTTTGGCCTTGAAGGTGAGCACTTTAACCACTAAGCCATCCCTCCAGCCCGCCACTTCTTGCCAGTGTTTGGCACACTCTCCTGTTGCTATTGTCCATATGATGTTGGCCAGGAGGTGATGTCCACCCTCTGCTCATGGCATTGTTTTCCCCTGCCATTATGGAGCTTCCCCTCGAGTCTGTAAGTCAAAATGAACCCTTTTTTTTCTCACAAGCTGCTCTTGCTTGGGTGTTTTCTGCCAGCAATATGAACCAGATTTGGCCAACCCAATGATCCCCATGAGCTGGCCTCATACAGCCACAGTGTATTAGTCAGGGTTCTCTACAGGAACAGAACCAATAGAATGAATTGTATTAAAGGGAAATTTATTGGATTAGCTTACAGCAGTCCAACAATACCAGGTTGCAGGCCTGAGAGTCAAGGAACCTGGTAGCTGCTCAGTCCACAAGGCTGGATGCCTCAGCAGTCCCAATCTGGCACTGAAGGCCTGGAGGCTTCCTGTAGAGATGCTGCTCTTCAGTCCATGCTGGAAAGCAGCCAGCAGCACCGCAGCCAGGTGAGAGAAGAGGATACTTTCCTTCCCAGAGTTTCCTTAGATAAAGCCCGCCCCCAGGGGCCGTCCACTCTGGGGGAAGGGCTCACCCTGGGAGAAGGATTCCTCCTTTAGTTAATTCTTCCTGGAAGCAACCTCAGAGACCCACTTATGAGGAGTATCTGTGGATTCCTAAACAGATCAACTTGACACAAACTTAACCATCACACATGGGCAATGCTGGTCCATTACACCAAACTGTGGGACTCTGACTAGAAGAATCAAAAGAGAGAACGCTTTTATTCCTCCAGGTTGCTAACATGGGACTGTAGATTTGGAGCTGTTTGAGGACAATTTGTAAAGCGAACCTAATCTGAGAATGAAGCTAGTTTAGAGAGGCAGGGAAGAAGGCAAAAAAGACAAGTTCTGGTGGCATCCTTTATGCCACTAGATCCTGTGGGCCAGAACTTCTTAGCTCTGTGAATCAACATATTCTCTGCCCCTTTTAGGTAGGTAGGTAGATAGATAGATAGATAAATTTTATATATTTATATTTATTTATTTGAGAGAAGAGAGAGAAAGAGGCAGATAGAGAATGGGTGCTGAGGCCTCTAGCCACTTCGAACTAACTCCAGACACACGTGCCCCTTTGGGCATCTGGCTTACATGGGCCCTGGGGAGTTGAACCTGGGTCTTTTGGCTTTGCAGGCAAATGTCTTAACCACTAAGCCATCTCTCCAGCCCATATATATATATATTCTTTTTTTATGAGAGAGAATGAGTGAGAGAGAGGGAAAGAGGCAGATAGAGAGAGAGGGAATGGGCATGCCAGAGCCCCCAGCTGCTGCAAACAAACTCCAGATGCATGTGCCACCTTGTGCGTCTGGCTTACGTGGGTCCTGGGGAATCAAACCTGGGTCCTTTGAATTTGCAGGCAAGCACCTTAACTGCTAAGCCTTCTCTCCAAAACCTTTTTTTGAGGTCTGGTTTTGCTGTAGCTCAGGCTGGCCTGGAATTCACTCTGTAGACTCAGGGTGGCCTCAAACTCATGATAATCCTCCTACCTTGGCCTCCTAGGTGCTGGGATTAAAGGCGTGTGCCACCATGCCTGGCTCCCCTTTTCTTTCCTTTTCTTTTTTGGTTTTTCAAGGTAGGGTCTCATTCTAGTCCAGGCTGACCTGGAATTCACCATGTAGTCTCAGGGTGGCCTCGAACTCATGGCGATCCTCCGACCTCTGCCTCCTGAGTGCTGGGATTAAAGACATGTGCCAGCATGCCTGACTCCCTATTCTTTTCAAAAGACAATTTGAGGGTCTGGAGAGATGGTTCCGCAGTTAAGGTGGTTGCCTGCAAAGCTTAACAAACAGCATTTGACTCTCCAGTATACATGTAAAGCCAGATGCATAAAGTGGTGTTCTTTTGCAGCAGCTAGAGGCCCTGGTTTGCCCATCCTCTCTGTCTCTCTTTTCTTTATCCCTCTTTGCTTGCAAATAAATAAATAAATAAAATATTTTTTAAAAGCTGGGCATGGTAGCACACACCTTTAATCCCAGCACTTGGGAGGCAGAGGTAGGAGGATTGCTGTGAGTTCGAGGCTACCCTGAGACTACATAGTGAATTCCAGGTCAGCCTGTACCAGAGTGAGACCCTACCTCAACCCCCCCCTCCAAAAAAAAAACCACACACACACAAAAAAAAACAGGGCTGGAGGGATGGCTTAGCAGTTAAGGTGCTTGCCTGCAAAGCCAAGGGACCCAGGTTTGATTCCCCAGGAACCATGTCAGCCAGATGCACAAGGGGGCACATGTGTCTGGAGTTCATTTGCAGTGGCTGGAGGCCGCGGCATGCCATCTCTCTCTGTGTCAAATAAATAAATAAATAAATAAATAAATAAATTTAAAATAGACATAAAATTTAAAAAGAAACTATTTGAATTGAGTCTCTTGTCATGTATAACTGCAAGAATCCTAGCAAGTATGGGCGCCTTCCAATCCTGGACAGTTGAAGCAAACACTTACTTAGCAAATCAAAGTTACACCCCAGAGAAAGAGATCAGAGTAGGGCAGCAGGCCAGTGGCTTCTGTGTCTTGAATTTTAAAGATTTCATGTATAATTATGAGGTGGGTGACCCTTTTTTCCCTAACCATGGTGGACCAGATCTCCTATTTAGGGCATTTCTTCCCATGATTCTCTACAAAAGCCCTTAAAGAGTGCCAGATCAAATATCATACGCAGAGTGACATTATAATGAAGCCAGGCTTTCTGAGGAGGCAGACCTTCCTTATAGCACATGCATGGGAAAATTACCCAGAGGCCTCAGTTTCTGGAATCAAAGGAACAACTTCACTACAGCTTCAGGGATGGGTGACAGTCAGGAGACACTACTACCAACATACAGCTGTGGTTTTCTTGGTGACCTCTTGTCTAGCCCCTTGCCTACCCATATCTGTGCTTCCTCTTCCGAGGGGGTCATATTTCTTGTGAGTCATGTCTTCTGAATAGTTCCCAGGCCTCATATCAAGCTCACTGGTCCATGGCTGGCAGAACTCTTCCTCATTTTTTGAAACATCATGTCATCTCTCTGTGTCCAACTTCCTGCCAAAGTCAGAAGCCTACTGTAAGGCAGAGCAAGGGTCTGCTGAATGCGTTGGGATGTCCCCCAATTGTAATCTGAGCCTATGTAGCCCTCATTTTTGTAGTTGTTGTCTTTTTGAGGCAGGGTCTCACTCTAGCCCAGGCTGACCTGGAATTCACTAACTCTGTAGTCTCAGGATGGCCTCAAACTCATGGCGATCCTCCTACCTCTGCCTCGTGAGTGCTGTGATTAAAGGCATGCACCACCTTGTCCAGCTCATTTTTTCAATTCTCCCCAACAGTTGCTCGGTTCAGGGTCAGAGCTACTACAGCAGTTGGCACTTGGTGCCAGGTTTGATCACTGAACTGGAAGAGGGTGTTCTCCAGCTGCAGTATGATCCTCTTCCACCAGGTTTTCCAAGCTGGTGTTATATTCAGTTGGACTTGGGTCAGAGTCCTTCAGAGACCAACGCTGTGCCCACTCTTCTGTAGCGTTCACATAGAATGAAGGTGATGCCCACCCTGCCCTTCCCCGGCTCACACCAAGCTTCCACACCCTGAGGTACAGTTTTCTCCCAGGGTGATCTTATCCACTTGGACAAGCATGTCAGGATGTACCCAGAACCCAGAGACCACTGTGGTGCTGAAGGTCCCACATTCTCCTGGAATGCCAGCGCCCAACCCTTTTCTCATGTGTTCTAATGAACTTCTCAAGCAAGTGCTCAGTTCAACAAATCTTCCCTGCATGTGAGACACAGGATCAATGCCTGGTCACCACTCCACATGTCATCTTTGTTCTTTCAATAAATATTTTATTGATTGATTTTTTTTTTTTTTTGAGAGAGAGAGAGATTAAGAGGCAGAGAGAGGGCTGGAGAAATAGGCTTAGTGGTTAAAGCACTTGCCTGTGATACCTAGAAACCCAGGTTCTATTTCCCAGTACCCTCATAAGACAGATGCACAAAGTGGCATACGCTTCTGGAGTTCCTTTGCAGTAGCTGGAGGGCCTGGCACGTCCAGTCTCTCTCTTTCTTCTCTCTCTCTGTCTCTCCAATAACAAATAAATCAAGAATTATATTTTAAAAAAAGAGGGGGAGAGAGGATGAGCATGCCAGGGCCTCTAGCCAAAGCAGACTAACTCCAGACACATGCACCACCTTGTGCATCTGGTTTACGTGAGTATTAGGGAATTGAACCTGGACCCTTAGGCTTCACAGGCAAGTGTCTTAACCACTAAGCCATCTCTTCAGCCCTCATCTTTGTTCTTGAGTGGTCGAACTTGCAGCCTCAGTCCCTGTATAACTCCCACAACTTTGGAAAATCTCTGTAAGTTTTTTTTTTTTTTTTCTGCTTTTTCTCTTGTCTCTTCTGGTACTGGGGATTGAGCCTAGGGATCTGGCCATGCTCAGCAACTTATCTTCCACTGAGCTACATCCCCAGCCACTTTATTTCTCTCTCTTTTTAAATAATTAAGTTATATTTATTGACTCCCCCCCCCCTTTTTTTTCTAGGTAGGGTTTCCCTCTAGCCCAGGCTGACTTGGAATTCACTATGTAGTCTCAGACTGGCCTTGAACTCACAGCCATCCTCCTATCTCTCTGCCTCCTGAGGGCCTGTGCCACCATGCCTGGCCCTATCTCTCTCTCTTTCTCTCTTTTTTAATTATAGAGATGTGGAGCCTGGCCTGGTGGCACACGCCTTTAATCCCAGTACTCGGAGGCAGAGGTCAGAGAATCACTGTGAGTTCGAGGCCGCCCTGAGACTACAGAGGGAATTCCAGGTCAGCCTGGACTTTAGTGAAACCCTACCTCGAAAAACCAAAAAGAAAAAAAAAATTATAGAGATGTGGGAGAAACAATGTTGTAGACTTTGTGTGTACAGCTATTTATGAAAAGATCCTAGAACTTTTGCAGCAGTTGCGGTGGAACCAGGCTTTTATGACATGCCCTATTAAAACCTCAGTTGGCCTCAGCTTGCCCTTCTCCACTACATATTTTTGCCTTATTTTAAAGGCATGTTCACTAATGTGACTTCCTTGTGACTCTAGGGCACAAGGCATCTAGCAGTATCCTTATTTGACAGTGGGCCGCCCAGGACCAGGATACAATCTGTACCAGAAATTAAGTACTACTGCTTTTCAGAAGCTTTACCTTCTTCCTTATCCTCCTCGCCAACAAAACCGCCAAATCACCACTCATTTGTCCCCAAAGACAAATAAAAAGACCGCGCACCGGTCCTCCCACAGCCTGCAACACCGTTTCCTTGACATCCCGGTAGCTGGCATAGGAGTCTAGTATTCCACGAGATTCCACGAGTCCAGCGCTCCGGGAGCCCGGAAGGCCTCAGGGAACAGGTACCTCTGTCACGTGGTCCCCGGAGAGGCGGGGCGCGCTCGCACCTGCGCACCGGGGAGCGACCCCGATGATTGACAGTTCCACGTTATGTGGCGTCGAGGAAAGGGCAGGGCGCGCCCGCGCCGGCAGGAGGGGCGGAGCGAGCCGGGCTGATTGACAGTTCGCGCCGCGGGTGCCTCCGAAGGACCCGGCTGCTTGTGCGTCACGTGGTGCCGGGAGGGGCGGGGCGCGCCCGGCTGACTGACGGCTCGCGCCGCGGCTCCTCGGAAGGACCCGGCTGCTCGCGCGCCGTGCAGTCGCCGCAGCCGCGGACCAGACGGCGTTCGCCTGCCGCGAGGTCCACGTCGGCCGCCCGCCCGCCCGCTCCCCGCGGTGAGAGGGCCTCGGGCGCTTCTGCCCCGCTCGCGAGGGGGGTGGCGCGGGGCAGCGTGGGGGGTCTGCGAGCGGGCAGGCGGGACAGATGGCAGCGCCGCGGGTGACGGGACGGGGTTCCCGGGAGGGACAGCAGTGAGGAAGGGTCGGCTTCCCGGGAGCTCGGGGACGAGGGCCAGGGCAGGGCGCTGGGAGCCTGACGGGGTGCGGGGAGCGTAGTCCCGGCCGAGCAGATGCTGTCGCCGAGCGGAGCTGCTCCGCGGTCTTCCCGGGGAGCGCGTGCCGGCAGGGGGTGGGGCCCAGGGGCCGGGGCCTCGGTCAGAGCCGGAGTTTGGAGGTCGTCGCCCCCCCCCCCCGGCTCTGCCTGCTCGTTTCCAGGGCTCTGGTGCGCGCCGGCTGGGCCCCGAGCCAAGCCGAGGGCTGCAGGGGACCCGGCACTGCAGGTGCGGTTCGGAAGCTCTGGACAGCTGCTTCAGGAGGGCTTGGGGCAGCCAGCCACCGCCCCCTACCCCCCGGCCGGGCCCATGCCTCCGCCCCTGTCCTGGCCCTGTGCGACCCCGGCTTGTAGGATGATTCGATGTGGGAAGAGGAAGGAGGCTCCCCCATCAAGTCCTGGGCACCAGTGCAACCTGCAGAGTGAGCAGGAACTCAGCCTTGCCACTGGCATAGGTGTGCTGGCTCGGGCGGGGCGCCCGGCGTGGAGGTGTCCGGGTGTTGAGTCAGTCAGAGGCAAGCTGACAGCTGTCAGGACCCAGGCTGCCTTTGGGCTGGAATCCAGCCCGTGTAACCTGATGGTAATGCTTCTGATTCACCTGAATGGCAACAGCCTCCTCCTTAAGCCTAAAGGCCGAGCAGTGAAAAGGACTTGACAATGAACGACGGAAAGACTGAGGCTTGGGTGGCATGAGTGAGCGAGGGCATCCCTTTGGACTGTGGAGATAGGCTGTGTGAAAAAGTTGGCAGCTGATGTACTCTTTTTGCATAAGAGATGAGGGTGGTTTAGGCCAGGTTGTCTGTGGTGGGTTACCCTAACTCGGCGCCTGCGGCATTCCGCTGTTTCTTGCAGTGGTCGTCTTTTGGATGGTATATGTCAGTTTATGTAGAGGAGGGTTCTACTGAGAATGAACAACTAAAAGCAGTGAGAGGCTGCCAGCTTTAAAGAACTTGACAGTTCAATTTACGAAGCGGGAGGTCTCTGCTGATGCTAAATGTGGCTCTCTACCACAATAATAAGTTTGTTTCTTCTAAGGTAAGTTGCTTTAGTAACCCCAAATAGATGAGAGGGTTTCTTTTCTTTTAGGGCAGCTCCTACTCTATGGGAGCTATAGAGTGGGTAACTCACGCGTTACACCTGCCTCTCTCCTTCCTTCTCTCCCCCCCCCCCCCCCCGCTTGCTCCTGTCGTGAAAGGAAAACAGTCAGGTTAAAAGAAATATCCAAAGCCTGACATAGTGGTACAGGCCTGTAATCCAGTACTCTGATGGCTGAAGTAAGAGGATCATGAGTTCAAGGCCAGCCTAGGCTATGTAGCATGACCCAGTTTAAAATTGAAAGAGAGGAAGGAAGAAAAGAAAGAAGAAGGAGAATAGAAGACTCAAAAGCGGAGTGACAGGAAGCCAGCTGGAAGGAGGAAAGTCCAGTAGTACCCTCTTGCTTTGATACCTTACCAAGTGCTTTCAACAATGAATTCATCATTCATTGGGAGTGGTGTTAATCCAGTTCCAGGACTAGATGGAGTGGCTGCCCATGGATGTATGTTGGATTATGCCTCCTGCCCGAGACCCTTAGCAGGGCATCCTGCTCCCCCATCTCTGCCTCAATGTGGCTGGCTGGCATCGCCATACTCTCACCTCTGCAATTCAGATTTGTTTGTAGGCTTTGAGAAAGCTACTAGGAAGTGTGATTGCAGGGTGTCTTTGCTCAAGTGCCCAGGGTTTCCAAACCATCCAGGTGTCCTCAGAGGTGATGCAAGAGAGCTCAGCTGTTCTAGGGAAACTTGCCCTTGTGGATTTCCTTGTCTTCTACCCAGAAGAGAAATGTTGCGAAACTGAGGGAGCCACTGCTGGCTCTGCGTATTTTATACGTGGCATTGTTTGGAGTGGGTTTTTTTTTTTATGTGTTCTTAGAAGACACACCTGTTCTCATTAGGGAAGAGCAAGCTTTTATTCTGTTCTCTAGGACTGGGTGGCCCTTCAGGACTACAGGGGGCATTGCCTAGTGTGTCTGTCTGGGTAGGTCTGTGGTTCGGGCCAGAATGAAAAGCCAAGGTAGTCTTGGGCACATCAATAGAAGCAAAGGTCTGGCATGAAAGGTTTCAGCTCCTCCACTGTCAGGCGTTTTCTGGACAGCACACCTAATGACCCTGGAAAGCCGCCCAGAAAATTCACTGTAAATGGCCACCGTGGTAAAGGAATCAGGGTTGGTAAGCATGACTAGCATTTTAAGAGCCAGAATTACAGAAAGGTGGGGCTGTTTGTTGGTAAGTTACCAGGAAGCAAACCACAAATGTTAGAAAAACTAACTGGCGCTTGGGGATGCCTTGGTGGGTAAAGTACTTGCCAAGTGCAAGCCTGAGGACCTGAGTTCACTTACGTAAAATGCTGCACATGGTGGCATGTGTCTGTAATACCAGCGCCGGGGAGGAGGAGACAGGAATCTCCCCAGAGCTTGCTGGTTAGGTAATCTAGCCAACTCAGGTGAACTCTGGGTTCAGTGAGAGACCCTGTCTCAAAAAATAAGACAGATAGCTGGGCATGGTGGCGCACACCTTTAATCCCAGCACTCAGGAGGCAGAGGTAGAAGGATCGCCGCATGAATTCGAGGTCAGCCTGAGCTAGAGTGAGACCCTACCTTGAAAAACCAAAAAATAAATTTTTTAAAAAAAAATAAGACAGAGATCAATAGAGGGAGGCACTCGTGTTGACCTCTGGCCTCCACACACATGTGCACATGCACTCCCCCACACGTGTGTGCCCACACACACGTAGACAGACATACAAAAAAATTGTACATCACAGACTTACAAAGAAAAACTTCAAACTTCTTCATGTGTATGGTGTGCATGCATGTGTTTATGCATGCTTGCATATATGTGGGGTGTGTATACGTGCAGGTGCAGGTGAGCATGCATGTGTATGGAAGCCGAGGTTGACATTGGGTGTACTCCTTAGTCTCTCTACGCTTTATTTAGTGAGGAATGGTCTCTTATTGAACTCAGAACTCACTGTTTTCACTAGCCTAGCTATCCAGCTTGCCCTGCAGATCCCCTGTCTCTGCTGTCTGAGCAGAATTACAGGTGGTGGCCATTCCCACTTGGCTTTCCCATGAGTGCTGGGGATCTGAACGATGGCTGTCACACTTGCACAGCCAACACTTTGTGCACTGACCATCTCCCTAGCCTGGAAAGCTTCAATTTTAAGAGTTCATTAGTGGGCTGGAAAGATTGCTCAGTGGTTAAGGTACTTGCCTGCAAAGCCTAATGACCTGGGTTCGATTCCCCAGTACCTATATAAAGCCAGATGCACCAAGTGGCACATGCATCTGGATTTCGTTTGCAGTGGCTAAAGGTCCTGGCACACAATACTTTCTGACTGTCTCTCTCTGCTTGCAAATAAATAATAAATTTTAAGAAAAAGAAAAGAACTCAATAGTGCCATTACATCCCTCCCAGCAGCTTCTTGGTACTCGAGGTGACATTCATACTTCTTCCCGTGGACTGCCAGTGAGTACACAGATGCTGATGATACCCGTTTCTCTAGTGTCAGCAGTTATCACTCTCAAAAAGGTCCCACCTTGACTATGCCTGGCTTCCTCTGCCGCAGAGCCTTTGCACTGGTCATTCCTCTACGCACTTTTCCCATAGCCACCTCCCTGGCATTCAGGTCACATCTTCAGGGAGACCTTCCCTAACAATGATAATGTTCCTGTTTCCTTTGGTCCCCAGCCCACTCTGTATCATATTGCATTGTTTCATTTTCTTATTTGTATTAGAAATGACCCTGTGTATTTGAGAATGTTTTTCCTGTCTGTTCCTTGTCTGCTGCCGCAACAATAGGGCCAGAGAAGTGCCTGGGCACCTGTCGGGGGAGTTTGATAAATGTGTGCTGTGGACTGTTGTGATGCCAGAGCTTCAAGGTGGGAGGAGGTGATGTGGAGGTGTTCTGCGGGGGACGGCAGCCTGGCCACGGAGCACTGGCTGGGAGTGTGCGGGCAGTGGGTAACTGCAAAGGGAAACCAGGTGGCAGTGGTATGAGTTTCCTGGGGCAGGTGAAACAAGGTACCACAAACTGGGACACTTAAAAGAGGAGAAGTTCATTATTGTATTGGTTTGGAGACCAGAAATCCAAAACTCAAGGAATGGCCAGGGTTGTTTCCTCCTCTGGGACTCAGTTTCTCTTTCTGTCTGGTTATCCATTTAGCTGTAACACTCCAGGTTCTGCTTCTGTGGTCACATGGCTGTCTTCTTCCTCTGTGTCTGCCTTCAGGTTGTCTCTGCTCTGCCCGGGGTCTCTGGTTGCCTTGTATAAGAACACCAGATTAGGCTGGGCGTGGTACTACACACCTTTAGCCCCAGCACTCAAGAGGCAGAGGTAGGAGGATCACTGTGAGTTTGAGACCACCCTGAGACTATATACTGAATTTCAGGTCAGCCTGGGCTAGAGTTAGACCCTATCTCACCCCCCCAAAAAGAACACTAGATTAGATTTAACCCTCCCCCCCCCCCGTCTTAACCAGTCACATCTGCAATGACCTCTTTCACACGTTCTGGCAGTGAAGACTAACACACCTATTTGGGGACCTAATTTAACTCACAACAACTTCCAACTTCCATACCTGGTGACATTTCATGGGGAAAGTGTGGGGTAACTGAAGGACAAGGATGGGAACTTAGATGCTTTTGGGAAGAGTATTGGTGATCCTCACAGCCGTGGGAGAAGGGGTGTTGCATGTGCTTCATGAGGTGCAGAGGGGCTTCTCAGTGGGGGCTGGTAAGGCTCCGTTTCTGCCTCATATACACTTCCCCATAGGGCCCAGGGTTCCTTGATGGCAGGTCAGGGACATGGCTTCCTCCGTGGCTTTTTATTTGAGTCTGTCAGCTCCTGATAGTGAGATGAATGAGATGAAGGTGTCCAGCCCCTAGCCAGCCTGCCCTATGTACCCCACACTTCTGTGTAGAGGAGGCACTGGCAGGAAGAGCTGTCCCCAAGGGCAGCCACTGAGCCTGTTAAGGCATGCCATCTCTAACCTTGACCCTTGACCCTTGACTGAAACTGAGCCCCCACGAGCTCAGGTGGGATAGGGTAGGAGGAGCAGGTGGTACAACAGACTGACCTGGAGTACCTCACCCTTCCTTTTTTCACAGTCTTTTTCTTTTTTTCCTGGCTAGTCACATGAATCCTCTGGTTTCTTTCTTTCTTTCTTTTTTTTCAAGGTAGGGTCTTGCTGTAGCTCAGGCTGACCAGGAATTTACTCTGTAGTCTCAGGGTGGCCTTGAACTCATGGTGATCCCCCTACCTCTGCCTCCCAAATGTTGGGATTAAAGGTGTGTGCCACCACATCCAGCTCTGGTTTCATTTTGTTTGTTAGGAGATTGGATTTCCCTGTATAGCTCTGGCTGGCCTGTAGCTCATGAGTCTCCTGCCTCAGCCTTCCAGTACTAAGATCATAGGCCTATGCTGCCACACCCAACCTGCTGGTGTTCTTTGACAAAGTGAGCCATGCAGCTGGTACCAAATTCAATTGATATAAAAAGATGGCAGTCAAAAGTGACTTTTTGACTGGGGAGATGGGTCAGTGGCTTGCAAAGCCCGAGGGCCCAGGTTCAATTCCCTAGGACCCATGTAAAGCTGGATGCCAAGTGGCACATGCATCTGTGATCCCAGGGCACCTGACAGTAGGAGCCAGGAGAATCTGAAGCTGGTGGGCCAGCTTATCTTGGCCATTCATTTGCAGTGGAAGAGAGTCCCTGTCTCAAAAAAAAAAAAAAAAAAAAAAAAATGGAGCACAGACACCTCAAACTTGTCCTCTGACCTCCACTTGTGTGCCATGGCATATGCACACACTCACTCTTTCTCTCTCAGACACACATAAATAAATAATCATTAGATATTTTAAAAAGGAAAAGTTATTTTGTCTTCTCTTGTACCTGCACCATCTCCAGCCACCCTCCATGGTACCATTTTTGCCACTATCTTAGGACTTCTCAAAGAGACCCCCATGTTTTTAGGGCTGTTGTTATCCCTCCTTTTACCTTCCTGTCTCTTTCCCCTTCTTGTGTGCTTGGTGGTCTGGCTTGTTCCCACGTGTTCAGAGCTGATGACAGTACCCCTGCTGGGAGTTCTATATTGGGAAGGAAGGTGCTAGAAAAAATGACTCTGGTGGCACCTTTGAGCAGGCGTCGGGACTGTGCTTCTCTGATGGAGTAGTTTTCAGTGTCGTCTTAAACCTCAGTGGCTTATTTCTGACAGGCTTCTGGGCTTGCGCTTTGCAGATGAGGACATGCTGGAGGGCGGAAGGCCGCGGATGGGTGGAAAGGCCTAGTTTCTCCTGGCCTGGCTGCAGACCAGCTGCCTGATTCTTTCCATGGAGCCCCTTTAGGCTTCAGTCCCCAGAGATGGCGCCTAACATGTCTTCTGCCTCATACATACACTGTGGAGACATCCTCCCTCCCTCCTTTCTTTTGTCTCTTCCTTTCTTTAATAGCTTATTGAAGTGCATCTTAACACACGATAGAATCTACCCATTTCACGATTCAATTATTTTTAGTAATTCTACTGAGTAGTACAGCTGTCGTCATCGTCTAATTTTAGAACGCTTCCCTCACCCCAAAAAAGCAATCCCCGTGATAGCAGTCATTCCAGGCTTCCCTCCCTCAGCCCTGGGAACCACTTGCTTCCTTACTCCATGGATTTGCCTGTTCTGGGAGTCATATAGACAGCATCAGACAATGTGTGGCCCTCTGTGAGGACAGCTGTTTTGTGCTCATCCCTATTGTAGCAAGGACAAGTCTCTGTTCTGTTTATGGATCCTGAGGAAGTGAGGCACTCTCTGCCACTCTAGCCCTCCTGCCATGGTCATAGATGGATGCATGAGGAAGGTGTCAGTAGATATCAGAGTAGAGCCAAATGTGGACCTGATAACATCATTGTAGCCCTGGCAAGCCTTGAACTCAACGATCATCCTGCCTTGGCCTCCTCAGTGCTGAAATACAGGTGTACACCACTGTGCCTTGCTCAGACCTTATTTGAATTGTACTGGTTTTTCCATGGCTGTGTTCTTTCTGTACTAGGATTATATTTGGGGTCTCTGTTGAATTTTGTGTCTTGACCCCTCTGATCTGGGACTCCTGTATCTGTCTGCATCTCTCACACAGTGTGGCAGTGCCTACATATGGAGAACCTCCAGCTTCAGAAACAGAAAGGGATGAAGCAGCAGCCTGTGTGGTAGTGGGTGGACCTCTGGGAGCAAAGCCCGCTCTGGTCCTCAGCTGTGTGGACTCCTTCCAGAAACATTCTCCTGCCTCTAAAGTGGGGGGCCAAGAGCCATTGCACTATAGAGAAATCTCCACAAAGAATGAAGGGAATGTAAACTAGAGAAAGGAAAGGGAGGAAGAGGACTATTTCTCCCTATGACTACCCCTGCTCAGGGCTGCGTGCCCCAGTGCAGACCCGATTGTCAGTGGTGTATTTCCCAGCCAGGTGTGTGTGCCCTGACACATTTTCCTGGTCTTTGCATGTAAGCCAGGCATGACTCAGAGCAGATGACTCACAGCCACAAAGTGGCCACTGTGCTAGGGGAGATGGAACTCTGGAAATGGTAGAACTAATGGCAGATGGAAAATACCAGAGCAGACATGCTCTCCAGTGGCTGTTATTAAGCTTAGTTGGGTGAACCTAAAGAGCTGGGGTACACAACTGGGACCCCTAAGAAAGGGGTAGAGGCCCTGGGGGAGCAGGAACCCATCCAGCTTAACAGTAAAGGCCAAGAATGGAGGAAAGAAATGAGATCCAAACAGTGTTAAACATAAGACACACCCCTGTGTTTTAATTAGGGGTGGTCCAAAGGCAATGGAAAACCAGCTAATAGACTAGATTAGACTAGCCCACTGCCCTTTCTACTCTGGGACCAAGATCATATGCGCATAGCTAGACATAGTGGAGTGTGCCTGAAATCCCAGTGCTCTCCAGCACCCAGGAGTCCAAGGATCATGTCTAGAGCACAGTGTGGATAACAAAAGTGTCCCTCTGCTGCTGGAGGAAAGAAGGGTAGCTACACCATGCCATCAGCAGGAGCAGCAGTCTCAGTGGCGGATGGGTGTTGCTCAGGGTAGAGTGCTTGCCTAGACCTAGTAGTTTCATCTCTGTAGTGTCCTGTCCACTCCAGGGAGCCCAAGGTCACAAGTCCTGAGGCTCAATGTCTGGTAGCCCTTCTGCTAGTGTGCAGTCTGCACTCTAAGAGTCCAAGTCAGCCCCCTCCCACTGCTCCTGGAGTATGATCCCAAATCCTTGCCTGGCCCCAGCTTCTTCCCCAGCCTTTGCCCACACCAGTCATGCCATTGGTTGAGGCCATGGCAGTGCACAGATTTTGATCCCTTGGTGGAGGCGTTGGCCTATAGGTCAGAGCGTGATCTTCCCTGCCTTCTCAGGCAGAAGGAGCCCTTGGCCCCAACCAGTCCCTCTCATGTCATCCAACAGAAATTCAGGTGAGCCATATGTGTAATTTTTTTAACAACCATGTTATGCAAGTAATGGAAATAGTCAATGAATTTAAAAAAGAATTTTGTTTATTTTTATTTATTTGAGAGTGACAGAGGGAGAAAGAGGCAGAAAGAGAGAGAGAGAGAGAGAGAGAGAATGGGCGCACCAGGGCCTCCAGCCACTGCAAACGAACTCTAGACGCATGTGCCCCCTTGTGCATCTGGCTTACGTGGGTCCTGGGGAATCGAGCCTCGAATTGGGGTCCTTAGGCTTCACAGGCAAGTGCTTAACTGCTAAGCCATCTCTCCAGCCCCTAGTCAATGAATTTTAATAGATTTTATTTATTTAATAAATTTTATTATTGTGTATCCAAAGCATTATCATTTCCACATCATAGAATTTTTTGGTATGTGTTGTGTACATGTATGATATATGTGTCTTCATGTGTGTGAGGGCACATGCATACCACAGTGTGTGTGTGGAGGTCAGAGGCTAGCTCTCAGGTGTTGGTCCTGGTCTTCTACCTCCTTTGCGACAGTGTCTCAAGTTGTTCACTGCTGCTTTGCCAGACTAGTCAGCCTGTGAGCTTCCAGGAGATTCTCTGCCTCCACCTCTCTTCTCTCCTATAGGCATGACTAGGATTACAAATACTTGTCCATTTATTTATTTGAGAGAAGGAAAGAGGCAGAGAGAGAGGAAAAAGAGAGAGAATAGGCACGTCAGGGCCTCCAGCTGCTGCAAACGAACTCCAGATGCATGTGCCAACTTGTGCATCTGGCTTATATGGGTCCTGGGGAATCGAACCTGGGTCCTTTGGCTTTGCAGGCATGTACCTTAACTGCTAAGCCATCCCTCTAGCCCTTGTCTGGCTTTTTATATGGGTGCTAGGGTATAGAACTTGGGTACTCACACTTTTTGGCAAGCATTTTATCCACTGAGCTCTCTCTCCAGCCTCCATGAATATAATTCTTTTGAGACTGTGTAGTCCAGGCAGGCCTGCTTGGCCTGTCAAGTGCTGGGATTACTGGTGTGTGCCACCATGTCCAGCGTATGAAAATTATTGAGAAATTTAAAATTCTTTTGTTTTACATGAAGTCTGAAATCTGGCAGTTAGTTCATCTCAGCTTGGACAGCCACATGTGGCTAGGGCTACCCCACAGGCAGCTCAGCGCTGGTTCCTTCACTCTTATGTTTTATATGCAGCCCTTACAATGGTGCTGGTATTTCTGTTTATTTCCTGGCCCTCTGACTAGAGCAGAAGCTCCCTGAGGACCAGGATCCTATTGGTCTTGTTTCCCACTCACACACCAATGCACAGTGAACTCTGTTCAGTGGACATGGACATGTGGCCCAACATCCTGAAGCAGCTCAGTTGTCAGTGTCTTTGGTGCCAGCTCTAATCAGGGCAGTTTAATGCAGTGCCAGCTGTTTTATATAAGGGCTTTATCAAAGAGCCACTATGATCATTCTGCATCAGGTGAAGCTTTGGGGATATAGTGATACTAGAGGAGGTCTTTTTAAAAAATATTATTTATTAGCGGGGCGTGGTGGCGCATGCCTTTAATCCCAGCACTCGGGAGGCAGAGGTAGGAGGAGCTCCGTGAGGTTCAAGGCTACCCTGAGACTACATAGTGAATTTTAGGTCAGCCTGGGCCAGAGTGAGACCCTACCTTGGAAAAAAAAAATACATACGTACATTATATATATATATATATGTATAGTTTAACAGAGAAAGAGGGACAGAGAGAGAGAGAATGGGTGCACAAGGGCCTCCAGCCACTGCAAATGAACTCCAGATGCATGTGCCCCCTTGTGCATCTGGCTAACATGGGTCCTGGGGAATTGAACCTGGGTCCTTTGGCATTGAGGCAAACACCTTAACCGCTAAGTCATCCCTCCAGCCCAAGAGGAGGTCTTTTGGCAAGAAGCAGCTCGAAGGGTTGGGGTCCTTTAGAGGTGTTGTTGCTCGGGGTCAGCTTACATCAAGACCCATCTGGGAGCAGCATCTAGAGACATGTGGTGTCACACTGGCCTACAGGGGATGGGTAGAGGCTAGGGCTGCCTCAAGCACTCTCCAGTGTGCAGGGAAGCTCCCATTACAGAAGATGAGTAGCCAAAGGCCCACCATCCTCCTGTGAGATGCCCTGCTGGGATCAGGGAACCACCACGCTGCAATAAGCCTGTACCCTTTGTGGCCTGTAGGTCACCTCTGGTGATGTCTAGAAGGTAATCACTTAGGAACTCAGCAGCTCTGTGCAGACCCTAACTCTATATTCCCTTCTATCTCATGCTAGGTTCTCCTGCCCTAGCATTTCTTTTCCTCAGAGAACAGACTGATTGGGAGCAGCCTCCAGTGAAGGTGTTTGAGCTGAGAGGATGTGTTCACTTGCGGACTAGACTGTGAGACACCTGCCATAGGTGGTAGAGGGGCACTTATACCCTTTAGATGCTCTAGAAGCCAAGAGTCAGCAGGACTCCTCCTTACTCACCTGCCAGGCTTCTGAAGAACACATTTATATTCCAAGGCAGAAGGGTGCAGAATTAGGGAGTTTAATTCTTGTTACATATGAAATCCACTGTGAGGGAATTTCACACTGATTTTGTTATGGTTAAAAAAGTGGCTCATAATCCCAGCACTCGGGAGGCAGAGTTAGGAGGATCACCATGAGTTCGAGGTCAGCCTGGGCTAGAGTGAGACCCTACCTCAAAAAAAAAAAAGGCTCATTACATATGCTCAATTGAAGGGTTTTGTGAAACACCACCAAGTGTAAGCTGAAGCTGTGCTAGGCTTGTCAGTATCATTTGTCCTGCCCAGTGCTTCCGCAAGGTCTGAGTAAATCTGCATTAGTGTGTGGGGACGTTAGCCCATCTCACGCCTACAGCTTTTTGCCATCTGCTTTTGTGGTCTAGAATATCTTCCCATGACTAGCATACTCAGTCTTCAATCAAATTTGACCCAAGGATGCAGTCTTTTAAGATCTCTCTAGCAGCCGGGCATGGTGGCACATGCCTTTAATCCCAGCACTCAGGAGGCAGAGGTAGGAGGATCGCTGTGAGTTCGAGGCCACCCTGATACTACATAGTGAATTCCAGGTCAGCCTGGGCTAGAGTGAGACCCTACCTCAAAAAAGAAAAACAAAAAAAAGATCTCTCTAGCAGAACTGAGCTCCCCACTTCTGTACTGACGTCAGCATCTGCACCCGGCAGGCGGTGCTTGTCAGGATGCTGAGTGGCTGCTGTTTCTCCTGTAGCCTATGCTTAAGAGATGAAGGCCATCCCAGGACCAGCAAGGCCTTGTCAAGGGAATGACCTGCACCCTACTGACTGACGCCTTTCAGCCTCTGGCCTGTGCTGCCTCTGTGGGAAGGAAGGGGATGTGACAGGGAGGCAGCAGCTGTGATACCCCTGACTGTACAGGGCAGAGGTGACAAGCCAGTCCAGAGAGAGTAGTCCTGCACTGGCCCTGGGGGTGACACTGGGGTGGGTGTGGGGCACGTTCTAGATGTAGACTTTGTAGGACATTGTGGACCTGGCTTCCCCTGTCATTTCACTGCTCTGGGGTGCAGTGCCCCCATCTAAAAAAATCTTTCCACAGTGGTCAGTATCTTTTCTCTGCCCACCTTTTACCTTTTCTTGGAAGTCCAAGGTCTCAGCTGACCCTAACAGGTAAAACACAGTCTAGGATTAGTGGCTGTTTGTTCCCATTCCTGTCACACATCCTTTATGTTTCCTCACTGTTAAGTCAGTCCATGTTTTCCTTTCATCCTTGAGTAACTAATATGAAAATTAGCATTTGTGGGTGAAAAGCACAATGCCCTCACTGTCTTCTTTCTAGTCTCTAGTAAAGCAGGAATTAGAAAATGTCTGGTGCCTGAGGTGTGCCAAGTCACAGTCTCATGTGCCTCTTGGGAACCCCTATCTATGTATTGAGTCTTTCCCATAGACAGGGTGTGCCAGCCCACCCCAGAGCACTGAAACTATTTGGGAAATCCTTATCCACACTCATTAGCTTGTGTTGCTACAGCAAAATATCAGAGGCAGCTAGCTGTGTGAAAAGATTTATTTGGCTCAGTTCTATAGGTTCGAGTCCAAGGCTGGGCTACCTCATTGGTTGGGGCTCTTGATGAGAACAGCACATCATGGTAGGGGTTGTGCAGGAGCAATTGTTCCATCCTGAACCTGAGCAGAGAGGATGAGTAGAGACCCACCATCCTTCCCTCAAGAGCCTCAATGACCTAAGGACCTCCCATCAGGCCCCACCATCCTTTC
Source organism: Dipus sagitta (assembly GCA_036346955.1). Classification (NCBI taxonomy): domain Eukaryota; kingdom Metazoa; phylum Chordata; class Mammalia; order Rodentia; family Dipodidae; genus Dipus; species Dipus sagitta. Next base: position 222,371,496 of record CM070770.1, read on the forward strand.
CCATCTTGCCATCCTGTGGACCAAACCTGTAACATAATGGACCCTTAAAGGGTCACAAAGTACACCCCAACCAAAGCATTCTCCTTGTCCTAACATAGCAAGACTGTGAAGTCAGGCCTTGTCTCATACTCTTTCCTCTTCCACCATCTGTGTCTCTTTCTCTCCTCTTCTGAGCAGTAATAGTCTAGACAAAGGTACGTGGAGAGATGATTCTTGCCCCATGTCATATTTTGGGGCATTCTGACCCATAGAGCATGTTTGATCTCTCTCACAGAAGCTGATGAAAGAGAGGAAGGTGCCCACATTCCACAGCAAAGGAGGCAGCCATGGGGAACTGGGGCGAATCACTCCAGGAAAAGCCTGTTCAAAACGAGGTACACAGGGGCCAAGGCTGGCATGCTGGCACCAGACGCAGGCCTCTTTATCCCTGGGTCTTCCTGAGCCCCGGCCTGTGACTGTTCCTGGGCCCAGCCCTGTATGGAGAGGTTTGTGTCAGTTCTCACCAGCAAAGATGAGGGTGTGGCTCTGGTGATTTGCCAGGCTGCTTGTTCAGTTTCTTTGGGCTGTTCTGCCTGCCCCAGTGGAGGTGATTAAGCAAAGTGCCTTCAGACAGGCATGCACATTTCCGTCTTGTTTCTGAAAACCTCAGAGGGTCAGGGAGAGGGAAGCTCCTGATCTCTGTGGTTTTGGCAAGGGCCAGGGCATTCAGTAGTGAAGGTGGTGGGACAGTGGTGTTGGGATGTCAGGAAGGGAGGAGACAGATGCTCAGAATAGTGCAGGAAGGCAAGGTGACCTTCTCCTGTGTCATCCAGGGCACTTCACAGTGCTCAGGGAGATGCCTGGAAACAGGGCTCCTCCCAGGGGCCCTTGAAGGGGAAGTCTGCACTGTTGTGGTGTTGCTCCTGGCGAGGACTGAGACAGACCCCTGCTGTCCCAGCAGCTGGAACCACTCACTCTCAACACCTAGAGTGCGACAGACAGTGCCCTGCGGCCTTGGGGTGCCTCTGGCCCTCTGTGGCACAGGAGGTGTGGGGCTCTGCACACATCCCACCCACTCCCCTCCCTGCACCTAGCTGGAACCTTCTATGCCAACCTTGTATAGTGTCTGATGCTCAAGCCAAAGGAAGTACCTGTGCAAGGTGGATCAGCAGGGAAGACCATGGCTGGCATCTCTCATGTGAGGAGAGAAGCGCTCTCCTTTCTCACAGGTGGGTTGGAAGTTGTCCTTGGGGAGCTGAGATCACTTCTTGCATGCGTGGGTGCCTTCCTCCTCCTGATGTGGCAAGCCCTAATTCCCCTTCCCTTCCCTTCTCTTTCTCTTTCTCTTCCTTTTTTTTTTTTTTTTTTTTCAAGGTAGGGTCTCACTCTAGCCCAAGCTGACCTGGAATCATTATGTAATCTCAGGGTGGCCTCGAACTCGCGGTGATCCACCTACCTCTGCCTCCCAAGTGCTGGGATTAAAGGCGTGCGCCACCACGCCCGGCTCTTCCTTCTTTCTTTTATATGTGAATGCTCACATGCGAGTGCAAATGCATGCACATCACAGCACGTGTGGAGGTCAGAGGACAGCTTCAGGTGTTGGTCCTTATCTTCCAGCTTGTTTGAGGCAGGGTCCTTTGTTCACCACACTGAGGCTAGCTGGGCCGTGAGCATGGGGACAGTTCTGTGTCTGTCCCTATCTCATCATAGGCATGCTGGGATTACGGACACCTGCTTGGTCATCAGGCTTTTTATGTGGGTTCTGGAGTCCAGACTCAGGTACTCGCTCTTCTACCACAGCGCTTTCCCTGAGCCTTCTCCCTGGCCCCAGTTTATAGTTCTTGGTCATGAAGAGCTCTGTGAACATTGGTAAGCAGACTTGTAAGATACATGCTTCCACACCCCTTGGAGTGCTCACTCTTTGTTTAAGATGCTGGTCTTTTCCATGCAGAGAAATTCCAGTTGTGTCTCTTCTGTCTAAAGTCATTGTAGTCTGTAAGGCCTTGTAGAGCAGGTCAGCTGAGGAAATTATCTTGGAAATGTCCTCATTTTACCTTCATTGCTGGGGGATTTTATGTATGTTTGTACATGTGGTAGAACTCTGGACTCACAAGTTTTAAGAAGTTATTTAGTTGTTTGAGACAAGCTCTTCTGTATCCCAGGCTGGCCTTGGTCTTGTGTAGCTGAGGATAACCTTGAACTCCTGATCCTCCTGCCTCCCATCTTCCAAGTGTTAGGATTTTAGGCATGTGTTAGCATGCCTGGCTTTTGATGGGCTTTTTGTTTGCTTTGTACTTTAAAATGTTGTTTCTCAGGCTGAAGTGATGGCTTAGCAGTTAAGGTGTTTGCCTTCAAAGCCAAAGGACCCATGTTCGATTCCCCAGGACACCACTTTAGCCAGATGCACAAGGGGGCACACATGTCTGGAGTTCATTTGCAGTGGCTCTCCCCTTTCTCTGTCAAATAAATAAATAAAAATAAAATATTTAAAATATTGTTTCTCCTTCTCTGGCTTGTGTGGTGTTTTTTGGGAATCTCTAGTCACTGTAGTTTAACTGTGTGAGCTCCGTGTCGTTTTCTCTGCTTATTCCCAAGGCTTATCTTTAGCTTTGGTTTTTATTTTTTTTTTTTATTTTTTATTTTTTTTCGAGGTAGGGTCTCACTCTAGCCCAGGCTGACCTGGAATTCACTATGGAGTCTCAGGGTGGCCTCAAACTCACGGCAGTCCTCCTACCTCTGCCTCCCAAGTGCTGGGATTAAAGGCGTGCGCCACCACGCCCGGCTTAGCTTTGGTTTTTAGCTGTTTTATTGTGGTGCAATGTATATGTATGGTGTGTGTGTGTTGTATATATTGTATACAGCTATGTGTTTACAATCTGTGTCTTTGTATGGGATGTGTGGATGTGAGGTATGGGGTGTATGTGTGTGGTATATGTATATGGTATGAGTGTGTGGTGTGTGTATGGTATAGGATTGTGTAGTATGTGATGTGGGTATGTGATAAGTGGTGCGTGATGTCTATGGTGTGTGTGTATGTGATGTGTGATATGGGTGTATAGTGCATGATGTGGGTGTATAGTGTGTGTGCACTGTGTGATGTGGGTGTGTGATACGGCTGTGTGATGTGTGGGTGTATATTGTGTGACGTGGTATGTGTGATGTATGTGGTGTGTGATGTGTGTGTGGTGTGGGTGTGTGATGTGTGGACTTCTCTAGGTTCCGTCCACTTCTGGACCTGTAGCCATATGTCCTTTGCTCAGCTTGGGAAATGGTAGTGATTACTGTGGGTGGGGGTTTCTTTGTTTGGTTGGGGTTTATTTTTTTCTTGGTTGGTTTTTGTCTCCTTGCTCCTTTTGTTCCAGCACCCATGTTTTGGGTCTTTCTGTTGTCACCCAGGGGTGTAGGCAGCTCCTCTCCTCGGGCTCCTCTGTGGCCTGCTCGCAGGGCTTCACTGGCTCCCTTTGCTTGCCACTCTGCTCCTGTGTCCCCAGTGGGGTTTTCAGTTTTCATTCTCCAGCTTCTGTTTGATTTCCCTACATCTGCTTTTTCTTTCCTGATACTTTTTCATTTCTTACTTCACGTCAAGGATGCTGTCCTTTTGCTGCCTGGAGTGTTTGTAATAATAGCTGTCTTGAAGCCTTTGTCAGCTAATTCCCATGGCTGTGCCTCTCACATGAGCTGAGCATTCATCTTCACTCAGGAGGACTTTCCAGGTTCTTTCGTATGCGGTAACTTTGGATTAACCCTGAACAGTTTGCATATGAAGTTATGAGACCAAGTCTTGTTTAAGTCCCATGGGGAGTGCTGATATCTTTGCTGGAGCAGGCATGTGACCAACTTGGGATCAGGTTCTTAATTCTTCCCAACCCTCAGTGGGTTTTGGTCTCTGGTATTTCCCACGCTTTTGCCTGGGTAGTCTGATTTTTCCTTGCTATAATGTCCCTAGTACAGTGTCCCTTTCCAGTGTATGCCCAAAACCCTGATGTACCAAGCCTGTGATAAAGCTTAATTTATAAATTAGACCCACTAAAAGATGAACAGTTGCAATCATAGAATGAGCAGCTAAAAAAAGTATACACTAATGAAATTGCCATTATCACAGCCCTTTGACTCTGGAGTCATTATTAAGTAAGATAAGGGCTACTTCAGCATAAGCACTAGGGTACCAACCCAACTGATCTGCTAATTAACATGGCTAGTAAATAACCAGCAAGTGGATAGTGTGTGCAGTGTGGAATATGCTACCTCCCTTGGGCAAGACAGGGCAGGATGTCATGAAGTTTCATCCCACTATTCAGAATAGCATATAGTTGAAAATGTATGAATTTATTCTGAAAAATGCCATTTAATATTTGCATATTACAGCTGACTATGAGTAGTAGAGAAAGCACAGATAAGGTATACAGCCTCTCGCCTGTGCCTCCCCTCTGCAGTCCTTCAGCCAGACAGGGGCCTTGCTGGGCGTTGCTTTGCTGTCTGGAAATCAGGCAGCCCTATTCCTGCCCACTCCAACAAGCCAGGAGTGGAGAGCGGATCCTGCCCCCCATGCTACTTCCAGGCATTGGCTGGGTGTCATCCAGGCTGGGGATAGCTTGGGGCAGAAATGGCAGCTTCCTGCCACACTGGTGGCACTTCTCACACTGGTCCTCTTCACTCACCTACCTGCCACCATTAGAGTTTCAGGTGTGGCAGCTCTGCACATTCTCCCAGGTGTTAAAGCCACATTTGGGTGAGACAGGTGGGCACTGTGCCTACTCAGAAATGCAAGAAACCCAGAATACCTGGCCTGAAAGATGTTAAAACAGAGAGCCTGGCTGGGCTTCGTGGTGCATGCCTTTAATCCCAGCACTGGGAGGCAGAGGTAGGAGGATCGCTGTGAGTTCAAGGCCACCCTGAGACTACATAGTGAATTCCAGGTCAGCCTGGGCTACAGTGAGACCCTACCTCGAAAAACCAAAAAAAAAAAAAAAAAAAACAAAAACAGAGAGCCTGGATTAAACAAAGAAATGAGGAAGTGGCCACATATCTGGCCCAGGAAACTTGTGGTTTGTGTGGGGAAAGAGGAAAAAAAGGGTGCATGACCAGGCACGGGCTATCGTAGCACCTGATGGGCAGGCTCTCCTCAGGATGTCTGGAGCCCTTTCCCATCAAACTGCTTGTCCCATGTTTACATAGTGAGAAAGGATGGCCTGGCCTCGCACTTGCTCACTCGGGCTTCCGGCTTGAGTGAGGGTGACCAAGTGAGCCTTACTTCTGTCCATTAAGAACATAGGTTGAACATCCCTAGTCTGAAACTCTGAAATCCCAAGTACTCCAACATCTGAAACTTCCTGAGCTCCCACTAACATGCATCCTCACAAGTGACAGCTCCACAGCAGAGCTCGTGTGATAGTCACAGTCAAGACAGAGGCACACGAATATTGTAGACAATTACCCTCCAGCAATGTGTATAAGGTACATGTGGAGAAATAAATTACTTTTACATTTAGACTACCATCCCCAAGGTAGCTCCTTATTTATTTATATGCACTTATCCTCAAATCCAAAGTACAAAACACTTCCCATCTGAAGCATTTCAGATAAGCCACAGGCAGCCTGTGCTAGAAAAGGCATAGGTGGGGCCAGGGAGGTCCTCAGTGGATGACTTGCTTGCCATGCAAGTTGGAGTATCTGAGTTTAGATCTCCAGAACCCACAGAAAGCCAGACACTATAGTGGGTGTCTGCCATCCCAGCACACCTATGGTGAAAGAGGGAGGCGGAAACAGGAGAATCCCCAGAAGCTCATAGGTAAACTAGTCTGGTGAATGCAGCAAGGAACAAGAATCCTGTCTCAAGATGAAAGGTGAGGAAACGCTAGTGGTTGTCCTCTGACCTCCATACGCACACTACAACATACATTGCCTACACACACATACAGAGAGAGAGAGAGAGAGAGAGAGAGAGAGAGAGAGAGAGAAAAGGCACAGGTGAAGAAATGAAGACTTCTAACAGTAGAGACTTGAATTCAGGATGTCAAATGGCTGCATCCAAATGCCCACACCATGTGTGGTCTCCTGTGGCACAGGCTGACCTAGTTCCATACAGAAGCTAGTATCTAGCCAGGCATGGTGGTACACACGTGTAATCTGAGCACTTGGGAGGTTGAGGCAGGAGGATTGCCATGAGTTCAAGACCAGCCTGGACTATACAGTGAGTTTCAGGCCAGCCTGAGCTAAAGTGTAAGACCATGTCTTAAAAAAAAAAAAAAAAAAGGGCCAGGCGTGGTGGCACACTCCTTTAATCCTAGCACTTGGGAGGCAGAGGTAGGATTACTGTGAGTTCAAGGCCACCCTGAGACTACATAGTGAATTCCGAGTCAGCCTGAGCTAGAGTGAAACCCTACCTTGAAAAACCAAAACAAAAAAAGGACTGGAGAGATGGTTTAGTGGTTAAGGTGCTTGCCTCTGAAGGCTAAGAAGGACTCATGTTTGACTCTCCAGGTCCTACACAAGCCAGACGCACAAAGTAACACAAGCGCAAAGGTCGCACATGCACAAGGGGGTGTATGCATCTGGAGTTTGATTGCAGTGGTTGGAGACCCTGATGCGCCAATTTTCTCTCTCACACACACATTAAAAAAAAAAAAAAAAAAAAAAAAGGCCAGTCTGTTGGGCTTGCCTCAAAAGTTTAAAAAAAAAAAAAAATGAAGAGGAGGAGGAGAGTCAGCTGACATCTTACAATAGTGTACTCTCTTGTGCTCTTACTCTTCCCCTCTTTCATTCCTTTTTCTCAAAAGGCAGAGTTTTGGCTATGTGTGATGGTGTACACTGGTATCTTAGCACCCTGGAGATTGAAACAACAGGATAGCCAGTATTATGTCAGCCTGGGTTACTTAGTGAGTTCCAGACCCACCTGGGCTACAAAGTAAGACCCTGTCTCAAAAACAAAAATCAGAAGCCAGGCACGTGCCTTTAATCCCAGCACTTGATAGGCAGAAGTAGGAGGACTGCCATGAGTTCAAGGCCACTCTGAGGCTACATAGTGAATTCCAGGTTGGCCTAGATGAGCAAGACCCTACCTAAAATAAAAAAAAAAAAAAAAAAAAAAAAAAACAGGCTTGAGAGATGGCTTAGTGGTTATGTAACTTGCCTGTGAAGCCTAAGGACCCAGGTTCAACTCCCCAGAACCCATGTAAGCCAGATGCACAAGGTCACACGTGCACAAGGTGGCACATGTGTCTGGAGTTCGATTGCAATAGCTAGAGACCCTGGCGCACCAATTCTCTGTCTTGCTCTTGCTCTCTCTCTTTCTTATAAAAAAGTAAAATAAGAGCCAGGTGTGGTGGCGCACGCCTTTAATACCAGCACTCAGGAGGCAGAGGTAGGAGGATCACTGTGAGTTCGAGGCCACCCTGAGACTACATAGTAATTCCAGGTCAGCCTGAGCTAGAGTAAGACCTTACCTCGAAAAACCAAAGTAAATAAATAAATAAATAAAATCATGCTGGAGAGATGGCCCAGCAGTTAAAGGTACTTGCTTGCAAAGCCTGATGGCCTGGATTCAGTTCTTCAGTACCCATTTAAGGCCAGATACACAAAGTGGCACATGTGTCTGCAGTTTGTTTGCAGTGGCTGGAGGCCCTGGCATGCTGATAAACACACACACACACTCTCTCTCTCTTAAATTAATAAATAAAAATATTTTAAAATGAAGGCAATCTGGGGGTTGAAGTTGAAAGTGAAAACTGAGTGGGAATACATATGGCCATAATTATATATTTAAAAAAATTAAAAACAGCAGCAAGACCAAAAGAAAAAAAAATCCCAAGCTTTTATTGCAAAAATAAGTAGGGCTGGGTTAAAAGGCCCTGTAAGGAATGGGTGTCAGCCAAACTCACTCCCCGTCATGGAGTTCTCATCTCCATGTGTGGACCGTGACTGTGGAGTCACGTGCTGAGCCTCCTGATGTCCGATGGTAATGATGTGTACAAGCTGCCAGGCGCTCCAGCCGTTTGCCAGGCTTTCTTCATCACACATCCATCTCCACGGCCAGCAGAAGGCAGATGGGCATCCAGGCAGCTTCCCTGTCGGCTTTGCATGATAATCACAAGGACCATGATCATCCTGCATCATGCCTTTCTAGTTTTCATTTCATTTTCATTTACCATAAACATCTCTCATGATGCTATGCTGTCATTATTGCTCGCCCATATTCTAACTGGTGCCAGAATTAATGTGGCAAGATTTACATACTGCTCTTGTTGCTCATTTAGGTTATTTTCCACTTTCTTTTATAAAATATTTTATTTTATTTATTTGAAAGCAGTGAGAGATAGTGAGAAGAGAGAGAGAATGAGAATGGGCACGTTAGGGCCTCCAGCCACTGCAAACAAACTCCAAATGCATGTGCCACCTTGTGCAGCTGGCTTACATGGGTACTAGGGAATCGAACCTGACTCCTTAGGCTTCAGTAGGCAAATACATTAACCACTAAGCCGTCTCTCCAGCCCCATTTTCCATCTTCTGCTATTATACATACAGCTGTGTATAGTTTTAGGACCTATCAGGGTCATTGCCTTAGGGTGGATTGAGTAGGCAGGTGAGATGACATGGGGAGGATTCAGAAGAGCAGCAGTGACCCCAGAGTAGAACGCTCCCCACTCAGAGATGGCTAGGTGAGGAAGAGCAGGTTATCAGGTTTTGGATTGAACAGTGTTGGTGGGGCAGGGGTTGGGGGGACAGGGAATCTGAGGGGGAAGGGTGTGCTGGGAAATGCAGAAAGCCAGTCCAGGCTGGGAGGAGGGCTGTTCAACACAGGTGCTTATGAAGCACTTCCTGGAGGTGGAGGTTTCCCTCTGCCTTTGGTGGGGGGGGGGGTCTGTGTGGGCAGCTTTGCCTAGCTGATCGCGGAGCACCTTGACAGCCAGCCAGAGATGACAGATGTCCTATGTGGGCGGGCATGGACACTAGTGGCCTTTGCGCAGGGCTTCCCGCAGCCTGCCAGTCATCCCTGCCTACAGGGTTGTGAGCCTGAGTGCCTACTCACAGGGTCACAGCTGCCTTCTAGGCACTGTTCTGTGCAGGGGGAGGGAGGAGTCGGGTGGGGGGGCTTCCTCAGGCCAGCAGACCACAGCACTCATCAGAAGAAAGTGACACACGTGGGTTCTTAGGAAAGGCAGCTGTCTCCGTCCAGTGAGTGTGGGCTCTTCACACCAACAGCCAGGCAGTGTTCACTTATTTTGCCAAATTACCCCAGTGGTTCAAGGGCCAAGTTAGTCTGTCCAAATTGCTCCCAGCTGTCTCCTGATTGTGGGTTGTGTCTTTTGTTAAACTGTTGCAGCTGTCACTGAGGGAGGTCCATGCCTGGTCGGTAGCTGGAGCATTTGGTCAGGTGGGACCAACTCATTGGGTGAACAGTGACGTCACAGAAACACCTCCTGCAATCTACCTCGCTTACTTGCCTTGTTCTGCAGTCTCCAGTACTAACTGAAACATCGGCAAAGTGCAGACTGCATACCCCTGGAGGTGGCCCACAGGTCAGCCTTGGTAGGGCTGGTGGTTTGTAATCCAGGATTCCTATTCTTCTTGGTCACTGGGGTAAGGGTGGGGTATGGAACTCTTCAATCCTTATGGATGTTGGTTGTGGGGTGTGGTTCATTCTAGAGCCTTCCATGCTATCGTTGGATCAAGGGAGGATGCTCTGAGAAGGAGGGAACATGTCTTCTCCCTGCCAACTTCCCAGTGTGCAGCATAGAGCCTGGCCCAGCTAGGACACAGACCTATTTACTAGGAACTTAACATGTCTTTCTCCATTGGAGTGGGGACCTGCAGTCAGCCCCTTGTCTGGCTTACCTGTGGCTTAGGGAACATCTTGTGTATCTCCTCTGTCCTTAGGGTCATTGTGGTGGTTTGAATTAGGTGTCCCGCATTGAACTCATGTGTTCTGAATGCTTGATCCCCAGCTGGTGGCAGTTTTGGAGGTGGAGCCTTGGGGGAGGAAGTGTGTTGTTGGGAGCAGACATAGAGATACTATAGCCAGCTCCCCCTTGCCATGGCTAACTCTTCTGCTGCTTTTTGCGACCCGCAGTGGTAAGGAAGTGATGTCCACACTCTGTTCTACCATCTTTCCCCTGCCATCATGGAGCTTCCCCTTGAGACTATAAGCCAAAATAAACAGCTTTCCTCCCATTAGCTGCTTTTGGTTGGGTGTTTGTCCCAGCAACTTGAAGGTAACTGCAACAGTCATAAACTAAAAGTGATCTTTGGATATAACTACTCTGATGGTTGCAGTGCAGAAAAGCCAAGGTGAGCTTCATGAATTGGCATCTCAGAGGGAAATAGCAGGAAACTCAGAATCCAGAATCTCTCCCTGTCACTAACCTTCCACTTCCTTTCACTTCCTGGTTTGCTAGAAGGGAGACTCTTAAGGACCATTCCTGATTGGTGGGGACTGCTCTCTGGCTGGAGTCCCCGTCATCAGCACACAGTTAGCAATCTCACAGTCTAATCCATCCCATGTGATACCTTGCAAATGGGAGGACCATGGTCCTGCTCCTGTCTTCCAGGGGCTCTCCCCCTCTCTTCTGTCCTCTATTTTCTCTGCAGTGTTCACGTTTGTAGTGATGGAGGCTGCATGCAGCTCTGGAGGATTGGATTTGGCACTTTGGATGCACTGCAGTCTCAGCAGCTCTCTGCTTTCCCCTGTCATTCTTTTGAGTCTTGCAAGCATGAGGTAAATTGCAACGTCCTTGCAGGTTACGGTCTCATTTAGAATGATGGCTCTTCAGAGCAGCTCTGGACTCAGGATAGATGAGAATGAGCTTCCCAGATGTGGTGCTCACAGCGCTGTGGAGAGGAGAGCTGGTCACTGCTTCCAAGGGTGCAACTGAGAGTGCTCTTGCAGTGGTCCGACCAGCAGAAGAGAGTCTAGTGACAGGTTACTCTGGCTTTGGTCAGTGCATCACAGGGTCACTTCACTGTGGTTGGTAGAATCAGAAACATTGGTTTGCAACAGGCATGCCATCAATCCACCAGGCACCTCACAGTGTATACCTGTGTCCCTTTGGATCTGAGCTTCAGGCTCCCTTGCTCATTCAGGGGCGACTCAAGTCTCTGTTGTGCCATTGTTTATTAAGGTGCTCTCTTGGCATTCTGTTCCCCAAGTTGTCCTTCAGAATTCTATTTCTATGGCTAGAGAGATGGCTTAGCAGTTAAGATGCTTGCCTGTGAAGCTTAAGGACCCATGTTCAACTCCCCAGATCCCATATAAGCCAGACACACAAGGTGATGCATACTCAAGGTTGCACATGTGCACAAGGTGGCACACATGTCTGGAGTTTGATTACAGTGGTTGGAGGCCCTGGTGTGTCAATTCTTTCTCTCTCTCTCTCTCTCGCTGTCATTTTTTTTTAAAGGCCAGTCTGTTGGGCTTGCCTCAAAAACAAATTATATTTTCATTCAAATCTTAATAATTCATACAGGTGGACAAAATGAGAGCTTGCCTGTAGAGACATCTGTCCATGTTGACTAGGGCAGGTGAATGGCCACTATCTTGCACCAGACCTAACCACCTTATAGATGGTTAGATTCACTATCCTTGCTTTTTTCTTTTTAAAAATAATTATTTGTTTATTTATTTGCAAGCAGAGAGAGAAAGAGATAGGGAGAAGAGAGACAGAGAGAGAATAGGCACGCCAGGGCTTCTAGCCACTGCAAACGAACCCCAGATGCATTCACCCCCTTGTGCATCTGGCTTACATGGGTCCTGGGGAATTGAACCTGGGTCCTTTGGCTTCGCAGGCAAATGCCTTAATAAGCCACCTCTCCAGCCCTGTCCTTGCTTTTTTCTTCATTTTGTGTGTGTAGATGTGTATATGCACACATGTTCACGTGCATGAGTATGGGCATGTATATGAGTACAGGTATGTGTGTGCCACAGTGTATGTGGAAGTCAGAGGACAACTGCAGGCATTGGTCTCCACCTTCCACCATGTCTGAGGCAGATCTCTTGTTCAGTGCTGTTTGCCAGGCTGGCCGGCCCATTAGTGTCTGGTTGATTCTTCTGCCTCCACCTGCGGGTGTTGGGGTTACAAATACTGGCACTACAACATCTGGCTTTGCATGGATGCTCAGGACCCAAACTCAGGTCCTCATACTTGGGTGGCAAGCACTTTACCCCCTTAGCCATCTCCCCAGCCCTCCACTGTCCTTTTTTATATATATATATTTTGTTTTTTCGAGGTAGGCTCTCACTCTAGCCCAGGCTGACGATCTGGAATTCACTATGTAATCTCAGGGTGACCTTGAACTCATGTCAGTCCTCCTACCTCTGCCTCCCAAGTGCTGAGATTAAAGGCATGAGCCACCATGCTCAGCTAGGAGAAAGTCCTTTTTAATGAGAAAGAAATATGATATTCATGGACCTAGTTTATCACACAGTGTTCAGACCATGTTTGCTCTCCTGTTCTCATTGCTGACTTGACGTTGCCACGTACATTCTGAACCCAGCTTGCTGCTTCTGTACTAGTGTCCCAAGGCACACCCCCACGCTAGTACTCGGCTGGCCCTCACCACTTCCCTTCTTCATGCTCACAGAACATCCTTTGCGTGACTTCTTCGTACCTTCTGCCAGAACCCACCCCACAGACCCGCCCCTTCCCCCGTCCCCTCCCCCTGGAGCAGAAGGCTGCCCTTGTCCTTTTCCTCCCCTTGCTGCCAGCCCATTATCTCCCTTTCCTGAGAGGAGACGCATGATTTGAAGCTTCCTGGACTGGCTTCCCTGTGTGTGACTCATCAGTGCCCAGCTCCAGTGTCCCAGCCAGCCCTGCTTGCAATTCTATGTCAGCCTCTCAGCTGGCTCTGCACAGGACTGAGGGACCAGTGCATTTTCTTCTAAGAACAGCTCTGGCTGTTCTATACCCCAAACCCGCTTTCCCTTCCTGCATGTTCTATGGTGTCGGCCCCTTGCTATGAGTGAGTTGGTGTGTTATACATGCTTCTGGTTCATGAACCCAGACCTATTTACAGTCACAACCTTCTTGTGAGCCACAGCATCAGTTCCCCTGTCCAACCTTACACTGTGGGGTGGGGAGAGAGGTCTGTGCTGTGATGAATGGAAGGAGGGATGGATGGATGTTGTGGTAGTTTGAATAGATGGCCCCCAATATATTCAGTGTTTTATTTGTTTGTAGTTTGCATCTGCAGCCACCTGACTGGAGGCAATGTCACTGGGTGTATCTTAAGGTGTGTTGGTGGGTTTGAGATTTCAATCTAAAGATATGCAAAGTGTGCCAGGCTGGAGTTCCTGAAGTGTGCTGTGTTGTGTGGCTTTTGGATTTTGATTTTTTGGCTTGTGCTTCTCTCTCTCTCTCTCTGCTTGGACCTGTGAAGGCAGGCCAGCTTCTTCTGCCATTATGGAACTTCCCCTGAATCTGTAAACTTCAATAAATCCCTTCCTCCATAACTGTGCCTGGTCTGGAAGTTCATCTCAGTGAACCTGAAGCTGTCTGCTACAGATGGAAAGCCAAGAACCATCTCTTCAGCCCTGCCCTATTATTTAGATCCTTAGCTTGTCCCTTCTACCAGCCATGTGCCTGTTGGCAGTTGGGATGCAACACCTTTCCTCGGTGCTCTGTGTCCCTGTGCACAAACTTGTTGGATTACTGTGGAGTTTCACAGCACTTTGCCTGGTTTACATGCAAGCCCCCTGTTGCAGTCAGCTTCACGTTGCTAGGACGAACTTCCAAACCAGTCACAGTTTATGGGAGGAACAGGAGTTATTGAACTTACAGATCCAGGGGACGTTCCATAATGGCAGAAGAAGGTGGCTTCCCTTCACAGGCCCACCACCACCACCATAGACAAGCACACTCCAGGAATCCCAGGCAGAGCTCAAGCACTCTGTATATCTTTGGCTGGAATTCACATCCACCCCGAATCACACCTTCACACCTAGGATTCACCCACCATGACATCAAGTTACAAGCTTGAATAAAACACCTGAATCTATTGGGGGACATTCATTCAAACTACCACACCCCCTGAGGTCAGAAGCATTGCCATCCCTGACCCACACCACATAGCAGAATGGCTGAGCCAATGCTCACATGTTATTATCAAATACCAATAAATTTCTAGCACTCAGGAGGCCAAGGCAAGAGAGATTCACAAGTTCAAGGTCAGCCTAGGCTACAGAATGAGACCTTATCTCAAAAACAAAAACAAATGAGGGCTGGAGAGATGGCTCGGCAGTTAAAGGCACTTGCTTGCAAAGCATGACAGCCTGAATCAGTTCCCCAGTACCCGGGTAAAGCCAGATACACAAAGCGGCACATATGTCTGGAGTTAATTTGCAGTGGCAGAAGGCCCTGGCCTGCCCATACTCAATCTCTGTGTGTCTTCCTCCTTCTTTCTGGCTCTAGCTCTCTTAAATAAATAAGTAAATAAAATATTTAAAAACCAGTGAGCAGCTGGTTATGGTGGCGCATGACTTTAATCCCAGCACTGGGGAGGCAGGGGTAGGAGGATCACCATGAGTTCAAGGTAGGACCGAGACTACATAATGATTCCAGATAAATGAACCAATAGCTTTTTCCTCATTCCAGGTTTGGAACAAAAGGCAATAGGCATTTTTGGCAGTTTTCATTAAACCGCTTTTTTTCCTCGTGTTCATGGAGCCAGTGGGCAGGTACAGCAAGAGGCTTCCTGACTTAATTCAGACACAAGTGGAGTTCACTTTGACCCCTGAACCCTGAGTTTCAGCAGCAATGTTCTCTGAGTGGCTGCCAAGCCTGCCCTGTTCTGGTCTTGGGACTCCTACAGGGAAGAACTCATGCAAAACCCCTGACCCACAGCCTAAAATCATGAACCATGGGCCATGGAGAAGTCCTGTGAGCTAGGGAGCAGTGCCACATGCAGAGTCCGGGACACTCCTGCCAGCACAGGAAGGAGCCCACTCCATGTGGGGCAGCGCCCCTGACCATGCTGTGGGTACTTGTGGGAGCAGCTTCCTGTGCCTCATCACCTGGGACCACCATGTTCACAAGAATGTCCCCTGCAGGTCTGTGGGGTAGCTGCTGCCTGTGTCTGGGGACATAAGCATAAGCCAGACTCTTACACTCTCACAGCCTCACAGTAGCACTCCCTCCCTGGCAACCGCAGTGCCTGCTCCTGTTTTGGCTGTCACCTTGGTTTGCTGGCATGTCAGGCTATCTTCTGAGAACTGCTGCGTGAGTAGTCTTTGATCTAGCGTGTGTTGAGACATCTGGCGCTGGAGGTGAGGCACTTCAAGTGTTGCTTCGTGTATCACTGACTAGTAGCAAGCTCTAGCCTGTCAGATCGCTGTTCCAAAGGGAGGGAGAACACATGCCTGCAGGTTTCCACATCTTTTAGAGCCTCGTTAGAAACTTTTGTCATTGTGATATCAGTTTCTTTTCTTTTTTGGGGGGGTGGGGGAGTCGAGGTAGGGTTTCACTCTAGCCTAGGCTGACCTTGAATTCACTATGTAGTCTCAGATTGACCTCGAACTCAAGGCGACCCTCCTACTTCTGCCTCCCAAGTGCTAGGATTAAAGGTGTGCGCCACCATACCAGGCCTGACATCAGTTTCTTTTTCACTGGGGGCCCTTCTCAGTAAGAGTCTGTCCACATTCAGTATCTGGAGGAAGGAGATTCTCTTTTTACTGTGTGTGTGTGTGTGTGTGTGTGTCCACCCATGAGTTTCAGTAGGATTGTTTGCTAAAACATGGCTGTACCACTGAAGAAAGTGTCTTTTTCTCCCTCATTAGCTGTTAACTACATACAAATCCTCATGGAAGGATGGGGCGATGTGAGCCCCTCCCCCTTCCATGACAGAGTGCTGTACAGATCTTGTGTAGGTAATCATAGCTGCTGTGAGTTCAAGAGTGCAATAGCTATGCCGTGCCTGCCTGGAAGTCAGCATTCTATGCCAATCCTCCACTTTCTCTAGCTCTTACATTCTTTCTTATTTACTTATTTATTTGAGAGAAAGAGGCAGATGGGGGTGTGTGGAAAGAAGGGGCACACCAGGGCCTCTAGCCACTGCAAACGAATCCCAGACACATGCGCCACCTTGTACATCTGGCTTTATGTGGGTTCTAGGGAATTGAACATGGGTCCTTAGGCTTTTCAGGCAAGTGCCTTAACTGCTGAGCCATCTCTCCAGTCCTTTTATATTCTTTCTACCCCTTCTTCTGCAGTGTTTCCTAAGCCTTGGAGGGGGTGATATTGAGGTCCCATTTAGGTATGAATATTCAACAGTCATTCATTCTCAGCATTTTGACCAGTTATAAGTCTCTGCTGACTCCTGCAAAAAAAAAAAAAAAAAAAAAAAAAAGCAGCTTTTATGACCAAAGCTGACAGCAGCACTGATCTACAGGCATAACCATAGTTCCTTAGAAGGCAGTCTGATGGTATATCATGTTCATTTAGTTAAACAACAGCAGTAGCTTCTCCACCAGGACCTCCACAGTCATAGGCTTTTGACTGGGTTTATAGTACTAGACATGAATTCCCTCCTGTGAAGCAGATCTTAAATCCAGTCACAAAGCAGTTGGTTACCTCCTTAACAGACTAGCCACTATTGAACAAGATGGGCATATCTTGCCTGACTGGCCAGTTGTAGAGTACCCAGGGTCCACCTCTGGGTAAGTCTTGATGACAGAAGTCTGCATAATACCTTCTGACAATATGAAGGTTGTCCAGCAGCAAACTTCTAGCCCAGTTCCAGCAGGATTTTTTTCTTTCTTTTTTTAAAAAAATATTTATTTATATAGAGAGAATGGGCACTCCAGGGCCTCCAGCCACTGCAAGCAAACTCCAGACGCATACGCCACCTTGTATATCTGGCCTTATGTGGGTTCTAGGGAATTGAACATGGGTCCTTAGGCTTTGCAGGCAAATCGAACCTGGTTCCTTTGATTTGCCTGCAAGCTCCTAAACTGCTAGGCCATATCTTTATCCCCTGGCATGATTTTTCCTATGCCCTGCGACCAAGGTATATGGCATCTTCAGCAACAGAATTTTACCTTCTAGATTTGGTGGTCAGCTAATAGCCATGGTAAGAATTTTATAGCCCAGCATGTCTCACTTTTTTGTTTTGGCCACTAAGAAACTCAACTCCTCACCCAACAGCAGTATGAGTTGGATTCTACAAGTATGTAAGTTGCCTTGGAGCCATACTAACTAGTTACAAAACTGCCTGGACAGCTCTTGGCACACACCATCATCTAAAAGGACATGTTCTCATTGGAACAACTCCTGCTTCAGAGCCCAGTCAGCCAAAACCCCTTGTCCACTTGCAAGTTACTTATCACACAGCCCACACTGATGAGTGGATGGGTTGGTCAGGTGCTCTGAGACTGAACTCATCAGTTCTGGCAGAGCTGTGGGTCCTCCTGTAGTCAGGGTGGGAGAGGTTGTAAGCCATGGGTGGCCTGTTTTCATACTCCTCCAGTGGCCATCATCTGGCTGGCGCTGGGCCTCTGGGCTGAGCAGCCCGGCTCCAGGGACTTTATTAGGCACATGTACACACAGCCTGGACCTGGGCCAGCCTATCAGTTCCTAATACGTAGGAAGGATGTGCAGGTGGAGGTGGCCATGCTACAGGCTTGTGTGTGTGCAAGTGATCCTCCCTATCCTGTCCCAAGGTCTAGGGTCCCTGTGGAGCCCTGGTGTTATCTGCATTCCCCTCCATCATGTCTGCCATGGTATTTCCTTACAGGGTGGCTGGTGAGGTTTAACACCTGCTCAAGGAAGTGAAATAGTATACTCTTGGATTTCTGTATGCTCCCTTTTTAGCTATCTTGTTGAGGCCTAGTTTCTCTGGAAACTGTTTATTATTATATCTGTTTAATGTCTGAACACAGAGATAATAGTAATCTAATAACCGATTCAGGCCATTTATCCAGAGACACCTGCAGAAAGCAGAAATCTACACCAAGCGCTCTCTGCTGACTCCTGCTTCCTCACAGACCAACATGGAGGTCAGGTCACAGCAGAACACCATATAGGGGTCAGAGAGGACCATTCACACAGGGCTACTGCATGTCTGCAGGTGCGGTGAGAGAAACTGCTAGCTAGTGGCAGAGTCAAGATCCAGATGGCTTCCAGCACTGAGGTGGCAAGACATATGGAACTTCAGAATGGAGATGGTGTCTTGCCGGCATAATAGCTATGCTTCCCCAACTAGTGCCCTCCTGCCCGTAACAGTGTTTTTCAGGAAGGGAAACGGGTACCTCCACAGCCTCCATGAGCATGAATGTGCATGGGAAGCAGCAGTTTTCTACTTTAATTTATTTATGTGTGCATGGGGGTGTGTGCACATGTGAGGCCTGAGAACAACCTCAGGGTATCTGTCCTCTCCTTCTTCTTTGACACATGGTCTCTTGTTTTTGCCACTGTAGCACCAGTCTGGCTGGCCCAATAGCTTCCAGATTATCCTCCCTCCATCTCCGATTGTCATAGGCACATTGGGATTTCAGATGCATGTGCTACTTGGTATCTGGCTTCACATAGGTGCTGGGGAGTTAAACTCCCAGCAGGCTTGCAAGAAAGCACCTTTAACTGCTGAGCCACCTTCCCAACCTGGGAAGAAGCAATTCCAAGTGGGTTAGCACAAAGGCCTCAAGGACTCCAAAGTGCACCTAGGAAAGGGATATGATGTAGTCTTCCTGCTGGGCATGGGCCAGACACCCACAGCTTGCACAAGGCCTTCAGGTCTCAGTAGTTTTTTTCTAGCACCCCAATGCTAAAACAAATACTCAGGAATCCAAACTGAAGAAGTATTTATGTGCTAACAGCATTTGTCTCCATTTTGTATTGCTACTGTAACAAATTATTGTGTACTTAGTGGCTTTACACAGCCCACATTTACTGGTTTACAATTGTGGCAGTCAGAAATTCACATTGGCTCACTGGGCTAAATAGTCAAGAGGCTGGCAAGATTCCTCCTATTTCCGGCCTCTTCAGCCTAAAGTGGCCCACAACCTTTCTTCACCTTTCAAGCCAGCCATTTAACATCACTGTCTCCTCCTCTGACTTTCATCCCTTGTTTATGAGGCCCCCTTGTGATGACACTGGGCCACCCTCAGACCCCAGGACCACATGGATGTGGCTCTGCCTGACCTCTTCCAGCACCAGTTTTAGGGTGAGAAAGAAGATGCACGTGTGTGTAGTGCTGTGTGTCCTGTCCATGGAAAGAGATGGCTGCAGGGACCCCAGGACATAGTATATGCATCTGCTAGGGAAGTCACAGTCCTCATACTCTGGGGGCTGGGAAAATCAGAGTTTAAGCAAAGCTGGGATGGGACTGAACACAACAGCAGGCAGTCTTGCTATAGTTTCTTCCCCAGATGAAGGAAAGGCTATGGCGAAGGTGGGGTGGAGTAGGAAGAAAGTTGTGGAGGCGTTAGAACCTCCCTCCAGATGTCACAGCCTGCCTTTCACTCCTGCCTCCCTAGCCCGCTTCCCTGCCTGTCCCTCAGGCAGAGTCTGTGCTATCTTCCTCCCACTCCCCATGCCATGAGTGTTGTCCAGGTCTCCCACAGCCTGCACGGCCTCCCTCTGCCTCTTGTTCCATCAGCAGCTGGCTGCAGTCACTGGGACTTCCAAGCCATGGTCACTTTTGAGCTTGTGTGTGGCAGTCAGTTTTCTGGAGCCAGCTCGCCCTCATTCTGTCCCCCTGGACTTGGCAGTACTGTCAGGGACATCACTTGAGATCTCACTAGTACTGATGTTCTGAAAATGGGGTGCTTTTATTTTATGCACTCTGTCTTCTCCCTGATTCTTGGGACTTGTGCGTGTGCGCGTGTGCGCCCGCGCGCGCGCACACACACACACACAGACATGCTCCAGCTCTTTCTCTGGGCTGCATTTTTTGCTCCTTGCATAGTGGCTGATTCACAGTGGGTAAGTTTTGTGGCATGACAGGGTTTTGGTGGGTGCTAGAAGTCAGTTATGCATTGATTTGGAATTTCAGCCTATTGCCACAGGACCTTGAACACAATCACAAAGTGTGGGGAGGTGGGGAGCAATTCTGGGAGCATGGGGATGACTGCTGGGGAACAGGTTCCTCCAAGACTGAAAACCAGTTTCTCAGTCTGAGGACCATCAGAGCCTATCAGAACCTCCTTCCCTGTGGAGCAAAACAAGCGGATTGGGGTATGAACCCACAGGTGTGGGGGCGGGGCCCACAGAGTGATTTGAAATGACTTAAATTAGTTGCCACTGTGGAGCAATTAGATTTCACTTAGCAGATTTCAGCATGCCTTAGGAAATTTTATAAGCACCAGGAGTGGTGGCTCATGCCTTTAATCCCAACACTTGGGAAGCAGAGGTAGAAGGATCATCCGTGAGTTCAAGGCCAGTCTGAGACATAGTGAATTTCAGATCAGACTGGGGTGGAGCAAGACCCTACCTCAAAAAAAAAAAAAAAAAAATTAGAAGCACTGACACCATCTGGCCTATGCTGCCTCCGAGCAGGGACAACATGGTCATTCCTGCTGAGTTAGTTCTATGTCCTCTAAACATCCCAGACTGTCATGTGAGTGAGTAACAGAGACTGTCACCTCATCTCAACTGGAAGCCTGAAATTATACTTCTTTCCTGGAGAAAGGAGGGGTTGTCTCCCAGGTCCTATGGCACATGGTTACATCACTGTGACATCCTAGCTTCCTGAGTAGGATGGCCTGTCCTGTGTGTATGTCAGAGAGATGAGGCCACAGGGCTGAGCATCCCAGAAGCAGGGTACTGAGCAGGCTGCCCTGCACAAGGCCTGGGACCAGCCTTTGGCCCTTCTGCTTCCTCTCACATTGCACCTCGCCTGTCATTTTTATCACTTTCCTGGACCCACAGAGCCAAAGGTGGCACTATGCTTCTGGAAGAGGGTGGCTTTTCTGCCTCACCAGTCCTGAGAACCCCGGGCCAGAGCAGAAATGACCTCAGTGAGTCATTTTGATCTCCATCTTCCAGGGCTAGGCCAATCCACATGGCCATTCTGGCCCCTTGAGTTGGTTTCCCTTTTCTCTAAACTGTCACTGTTTGCTAGCTGCACTAGTATGATAATGGGGCCAAAGGAGAGGGGCCTGGCCTCTATGTCATCCTGTAACCATTTCTGTGTGTGCCCCCAGCCGATCACCACCACCCGTATTCAAAACTCTAATTATATGGAGTTGACTCCTTTCACTTCAGCCTTCCCCACGGGGGTCACATGCAGCAGGTGCTCCACAGGAATCTGTTGACTGCAGGAAGGCACTTACATAACTGTGAAGGGAGTGTTTTCCTCACTGCACCAGACACTGATTACTAGGGCATCAAATTGTTGGACTTTGATTTTATTTTACTTTTTAGGCAAGCCCAACAGACGGCCCCTTTTTTTTATGAGAGGGAGGGAGAGAGAGGGAGTGAGGGAGGGAACTGGCGCACCAGGGCCTTCTTCCACTGTAATCAAACTCCAGATGCATGTGCCACCTGGTGCGCATGTGTGACCTTGCATGCTGCATCACCTTGTGCGTCTGGCTTGTGTGGGACCTGGAGAATAGAACGTGGGTCTACACGCTTTGCAAGCAAGCGCCTTAACTGCTAAGGTATCTCTCTAGCCCTAGACTTTGATTTTCGCTTTACTTTGATTAGTAAGTTCATTCAGATTATGAATAGTATTGCAGTGAGCATTTTTCTCGACATAACTGTGTTTTAATTAATTTTCTTGAGCTGGGGAGATGGCTCAGCAATTAAAGGTGCTTTCTTGCAAAGCCTGTCGGCCTGGGTTCAATTGTGTAGCATCCAAATAAAGCCAGATGTGAAAGTGGTGCATGTGTCTGCAGTGGCATGAGAGCCTGATGTGCTTCCCCTCCACACACATGTAAATAAAAATTTTTAAATAATTATTTTCTTAAGAAAAATTCTAAGCACTTGAACTCTGAGTCAGTAGGGAGAGAGAATAGGAATTAAAGTTCTTTTCTCTTTTAATGATGGTGTGTTGTGTGGGCACACATGTGTGGGGTCCATGTGGAGGCCAGAGGCAAATGCCAGTGTTTCTTTCAGCCACTCTCTACCGTACTTACTGAGACAGGGTTTCTCACTTGAATGCAAAGCTCACCTACTCAGCGAGTCTCGCTCACCAGCTTGCCTGGAGATCTGCCTGTCTCTGCTGCTCAGCACTTGGGCTTTACAGGTATGCCTACCGTGCACATTCATGTATGTTCTGAGGAACCAAGGCAGTTCTTCATGTTTACATGGCGAGTATATTACTACTGACTGAGCCATCAAGTTTTGTTTTCAAGGTAGAGTCTCAGTCTCCTTCTGGCTGACCTCAAACTTGTAGTGGTCCTCCTGCCTCTGCCTACCAAGTGCTGTGCCACCACATCCAGCTTACAGTTTTTCTTTTTAATTAAAAAGGAGAGTTTTTATTAAGCCGGCCAGCATCTGTCCCCTCACAGCAAGGAGGAGAGCAGCCCCACTTACAGTTTTTCTAAGGCCACACTCACCCTTATTACCAAGAAGTGCTGGAGAAAGTCAGTTTCACTATCACCTTGCTAGTACTTACAGTTTAATTTTTTTGTTTTGTTTTGTTTTTTTGAGGTAGGGTCTCACTGTAGCTCAGACTGACCTAGAATTCACTATGTACTCTCAGGGTGGCCTCAAACTCACAGTGATCCTCCTACCTCTGCCTCCCAAGGGCTGAGATTAAAGGGGTACACCACTACATCCAGCAAGTTTTAACTTTTTAATAGCTCAGTAAACTAAGGTGATTCTGAATTGTTTTAATTTGCATAATCATTTGTTTGTCTGTTTGAGACAGAGTCTCATGTAGCCCAGGCTGACCTAAAACAGGCTATGTAGCCAAGTCAGGCCTTGAAATCTTGATCCTTCTGCCTCAAACTCCCAAGTGCTAAGATTATAGGCATGTGCCAGCACATCTGGTTCTTGTTTTTTGTTGTTGTTTGTTTGTTTTTGAGATAGTTTCACTTTAGCCCAGAGTAGCCTCAAAATTAAAGCAATCCTCCTGCCTCAGCTTCCCAAGTGCTGGGATTAGTGCCTGGCAAATTTGCATTTTCCTGTGTGTTGTTATTAATGTGGGCTGGAGAATTGTGGAAGCATTTACAACTGAGTTTCTTCTGTGTCTGTCCACGTGGCTTGCGTATCTACCAGGCACGCTCCTTCAGTCAGAGTTGTGAGAGAGAGGTTCGTTAATACAGACAGGATTACCAGTTTCTCTGCCCAAGACACTTTCCTGCTATGGTTCTCCGTGGTAACAGTGCATTTGCATTGGTGTGGTATTCTGTTCTTCAGAGGTGGGAATGTGGTTTCCAAAAGGACTTTAGATATCTCACCCAGTCTTTCTGTCTCACATGGGACACCTTCCCAGAGAGCAGAACCATAGTCAGGTTGGCAGACATTATTGAGGGGAGGACCTGAGTTCCCCTCTTCATCCCACATCACCCTGTGAGCTTGAGAGCCCCTGCCACTGTCCTGGTCTAGACAGGCCTTCAGAGCCAAGGTGTATGTGTCTCTTGGACCCAGGCAGGTTTATGGGCTACACTGCACTTGCACTGCTGCCTCTGTGCATGTAGGTGGTGGCCAGAGTCCGCAGTTCCATCTCTTTGTTGGAGAATCTAAAAGTATCCTGGGCTGGGGCATTTAGAGGGACCTACGATCAGTTTGTGAGCATTAAGCTCTTAGGAGGTAGCACATGCTGGCTTGACACATCTCCTAAGTATCCATGGCAGCCCTGCCCCATGCTGTGGCCCTCTAGGTATATGGCATCTGATAAGCATGTGGCAGGGTGAGGCACCTTTCACTCCCGGGCCTGGCCATTTGAGGCCTTTGTCATGCTTCACTGCCAGCAAGTAGCTCCTCAAGCAGCATCAGAGCCCTGGCTATCACAGCTCTGCGCTACGTGACCTGCATTGCCCACTCCCCATCCCCGTGAGCTTGTTCCCAGTCAAGACTGCTCATTCATTCATTCAGAAGACGTGAAAGGCGCACTCCTTCAGTCAGGTCTACATTGAGCAGAATCATAAATGAGTCCAGATGGAATGTTGGTGTGGGGGAACAGTGAGGACTCCGTAATTGATTTTGAATTGGAATGGAATGAAGCTTCTCAGAAGATGGGCACTGAGCCTGGCCTTGACGAGTGAACAGGATTTGCAGTGGGCATGGGGAGGAAGGAGGCGGAGGAGGGAGAAAGTGAGGAGCACCCAGCCTTGAGCACAGCACAGGAGCCAGATAGTGACTGTCCATTGTCCAGGTGGCTGTAGTACAGGGAGAGGGGACAGAAGGACAGGGTGGGTCCAGACGGGGATGTCACACTCAGGAACTACAGTGGGCTTGAGAAACAGCCTAGAGGCCTGGGCAGGGTCTGTGTCTAGAAGGAAGACAGGCAAGCGGTCTTGGTAGGGTTTCTGCTACTTAGCAGTGTGGCACTTACTCATCTGCTGAGAACACTAAGCCAGCAGGAGCATGGGCCCTGGCAGTGCTCCTCCGACAGTGAGAATGGATTTCTTAAAAGTTAATTAGGACTGGAGAGAAGGCTTAGCAATTAAGGTGCTTGCCTGCAAAGCCAAAGGACCCAGGTTCAGTCCCCAGTACCTACATAAAGCCAGATGTACAAGGTGGTGCAAGTGTCAAGTTCATTTGCAGTGGATA
The DNA here is from genome assembly GCA_036346955.1 of Dipus sagitta. Taxonomy (NCBI): domain Eukaryota; kingdom Metazoa; phylum Chordata; class Mammalia; order Rodentia; family Dipodidae; genus Dipus; species Dipus sagitta. Next base: position 222,396,116 of record CM070770.1, read on the forward strand.
GGAGGCCTTATTGCACTACCCCGCCCCCCGGCATCTTTCTCTCTCTCTCTCAAATAAATATTTTGAAAAGAAAAAGAAATAAATTAATTAGCTAGGTATGATGGTGCATGCTTTTAATCCCAGCACTCGGAAGGCTGAGGTAGGAGGAACACTGTGAGTTCAAGGTCAGTCTGGGCTATGGAGTGAGTTCCAGATCAGCCTATGCTATAGTGAGACCCTGCCTCAAAAAAAAATCAATTACTTGTGGGGAGGCATACATGCGCCAGCACACATGGGAACATCAGAAGACACCTTGAGGTTTCTCAGACCGGGTCTCTCACTGCTGCAAAGTGCCAGACTGCAAATGATTATCAGACTAGCTGCCTGAGAACTTTGGATGCTCCACCTCCCATTGTTGGAAGTGTGTTGGCATCACATATGCATCCAGCTTTATGTGGGTGCTGGGGAACTGAACCCTGAGCCGGCAGGCTTTACAAGCAAGTGCTTTTAATTATGGAGCCGCCTCTCTAGCCCCTGGCGGACGTTTTCACATGCTGGCAGTAGCCTTGGTCTGGCTTGCCAGAGCAGGTGGAAAGCAGCAGATGCTATGCCCTGACTCTGCTGTGGAGTTGGAAGAGTTTTAATGTTGGTGTCCATGGGCTCGTTTAGTTAACAAATACCTGTGGTGTGTGCAGTGTGCAGCAGAGGTAGGAAACTGACTGGTATAAGGCATCTCAACTTTTGGGGCTGCAAAGATTATGTTCCATACAGTGAACATGTGACAGCCGCACTCATTGAGTCTGCCTGTGGCTGCTACGTTCCTCAGAGGACTGGCCTTCCCATGGTGACTTGTGTTTATGTCTGTTTACACTCCAGATGCCTTAGAGCCTCCAGGTTGCCCTAGAGGACTCAGCCTTGGTGGCTAGTGTGTGTGCTTGGAAGCCAGGAGAAGCTGCTCTGCTGGCTGCACCCATCCTACTTGACCATCGCTTGCCATGGAGGCCCCAGAGGTCCCCGTAGGCTCCCTGATTGACTTCGGGACTGAACCACCCACTTCCGCTCCCCTGGAGGCAGCATCTCCAACGCTGCAGGACCCAGATGGCTCCCTGGGTGATGGCGCATCAGAGAGTGAAGCCACCGAGTCTGCAGACAGTGAGAATGACATGGGAGAGTCACCCTCGCACCCATCTTGGGACCAGGACCGCCGCTCTTCCTCCAATGAGTCCTTCTCCTCCAACCAGAGTGCTGACTCAGCCCCTGATGAGGAGACCCTGGCACTCCGCGAGTTTATGCGTGGCTATGTGGAGAAGATCTTCTCTGGAGGGTGGGCGTTCTGTGGGCCAGCAGGCCTGCTACTAGGCCCTAGGGACCTACCTCATGCTCTAGCCTCTGCCTCTGTCTCTCCCTTCCCCTGGGACTTTTGACCTATCCTAGGCTACATGTAGAGTCATATGAGAAGGTTTTAAAGGGTACCCAAGCCTGGGTTTCATCTGGGACCAGGTAACAACTGCTTTTTGGGGGTGCAGCATGTTACATATGTTCAGGCTGCCCTGGAGAGCCTAGACAGCTGCATGTTGCCAGCTCCTAGAAGGTTCATCAGTTCAGAGGGAGTGGCCTACAGCCTGGCCAGCCCTATACCACAGCCAGTGCAGCTTGTGTCCCCTGCACATCTAGTCCTGTCAGCACTAGGACCCAGACCTGGAGTAGCCCATCCACTGTGCATCCCCTCAGTTTCTCAGTTAACTTCATCTCATGGATGCCTCTCTAGGTATCATAGGGATGAAGGGAGCAGATAAGACAGGACTGTCCACCATGGTTCTTCAGTGGCTCTTGTGGCACAGGCTGCACACCCTTATGGCCAAATGGTAGAGGAAGCCATAGAGAAGAAAATGAGTAGTTCTGTTAATAGCTGACATGTACCATTATAGAATTTATATTTGGAAGTAGTAGGGGGAATGGCACCCATGGCCTTGCACATGCTAGTTAAATGCTGTACCACTGAGCTATAGTCCATCTTTGCATTAAGTCAGGTTTGGAAGGGGTCATCTCTGAGGGGTCACTGCATCTCACTCTCCCAGCACTCTACTGACAATTGTCTCACTTCACCATCGCTAAACCCAGAGAACACTGGTTTGGCTTCTGTACCATCCAGGCACTTCCAGAGCAGGACCATTAGAATATCTCCTCAGAGCCATAGCTGAAGAGGTCACATTTACCGCTATAATTTAATTCAGGTGAAAGAAGGTAACAAAATTCAGTTACCCAGGCTTCTGGTGGAGTCCATGGGGTCCTTTCCTTCCTTGGAACTTCTTTGTGGCCTTTCTGTTGTTCTTGAAGGAATAGAGTAAGGGCATCAACAGCAGAAGCAGGTGCCTGGGGTTGAAATGTGGCCTGAGAAGAGGGAAACCTCAGAGCAGACCCCTAGCTCTGCCTACTTGTGTCTCTGCTGTGTGGTACTGCAGCCAGGGCAGGGAAGAGGCCTCTGGGCTCTGCACGGTGGTCCCTGAACTGTCAGCATCCACAGCAGCACCTTCAGTGCACTCACATTCTGGTCTGTGGACCAGCCACACTAGCATCTCCTGAACTGCTCAGGCATGTAGAGGCCCAGGCCCCCATTCCCCCACTGAGTGGGCACCTGCATGTTAATAAGGCCTGGGGATGATTCATCTCAAGCTGAAGACTACCCGTGACTTTCATTCAAAGCAATTAGAACATTGCCAAAGCCTTCCATAAATGCAAATTGCATGAGCTGCCCAATTAATAGCCTTCTACTTCATTTTTAGTCTTTATGGGAGACTACTGGCTATTCACAGAGAACCAAGGACACTCAGGGCCTGTGTCCTCACAGGGCTCAGGTATTCCAGGTGGGAGGCTCTCTAGCAGGGGGCAGAGCAAGGGAAGCTGGATGGATTCTCACCTACCACTCAAGCTGTGTCAGGGCCTCTCAGCTAGGCTCCTGGCCTCAGAAATAAAAACAGTACTGTCACAGACTTAGCCAGAGGCTGAGGAGAGTACACAGTCCAGGTGCTATTCCATTTCTTCTTCCTGCTCATTCCCTACCAAGCTATTTCTCCAAGGATTGAAGTCTTGTTTCTCCTCGGCCTTTTTTCTTAGGGAGGACTTGGACCAGGAGGAGAAAGCCAAGTTTGGAGAGTACTGCAGCAGTGAGGATGGGAAGGGCCGTGAGTGGTTCGCGCGGTACGTGAGTGCCCAGGTAAGCGCCAAGTGGGTAGAGCTCCCCAGATGCCCAGCAAACCTCCTAACTCAGTAGGACAAGGTCAAAGACTGCTGAGTGAGCAGTTTAGAGTGGGGAGGCTTTGCCTAGAGATGTGAGGGGGACTGGTGGGCTCCAGAAGTTCCAAAAAGGGTCATCCTTAAAGGCAAGCACATGGGCTGTGTCCATATATATTTGTATTGAATAATTCACCATATTCAGTTTTCACACAAAACATATTCAAGATGATGAAAGTGGTGAAATCTGTGTAGAGTCAAATGTATCCACAAAGCTCGGAGATCTGCACCTTGGAGGTTTCTGGTGGACTATGTTTTCTAGGTGTTTTTATCATAAGTGATGTATTCTTCACAGAGAAATTAGAACACACCGAAGAAAATAATTACCTACAAGTCCAGAAATAGCCATTGTCATCATTTGGGGTTTTATCTCTGTGCTTTTCCCCGGAGTGAGCTGAGCATGTGTCTCTGCTCTTTGAAATCCTGTGAAGATAATGCAGGCGGGACCCGATGGGCTCTAGTGGGCGAGGGCGCTGTGTGGTGTCTGAGTCCTACCCAGGTCCTGGCAGGAGTGGCAGTGGCCATCAGGGGCCTGTTCTAACTGCACTGTGGTGGGTAAGTTCCCAGCCTCTCTGAGCTGCTGTGAGTTACCCCCCCCCCCACCCCACTGTCTTTCTGGACAGCGCTGCAAATCCAAGTGTGTGTCAGAGCCGACCTTCTACCGCCTGGTGCAGTCCTTTGCAGTGGTGCTGTTTGAGTAAGTGATGCCCTCCTCAGAGGCTCAGCCCCACAGCTGTTCTTCCCACCCCTGACAAGCCAGCTGTGAGTCATGGCCACCCAGCCTCAGCTAGAAGTTGTGACTAGCATGGAGTAGAGCTAGTGGTCCTGGCCTGCTGATAGCAATTAAATGGCTGCAGCTGGGCTGGGCACAGCCCTCATGCATCTCAGGACAGGTTGGTTCCTCCCTGCTCCCTTTCCCTTCCTCCCCGGCTCTGGAGCAGCTCCATGGCCACTGCGAAGTCCTCTGTGAGCAAACGTGCTGGGAGGACTGTAGCAGGAAACCTGCTCACAGAGGTCTGGGGAGCATGGGGGCATGGAAATAAAGGTCAACCCACCCAGCTTTGCTTCCTGTCCCCCAAGGGACCAGGCCATGTGGTGCACAGGCTCTTTTCCAGGCCTGTGACTCTGGGACCATTAGACATGCTTGGCTTCTGGGCTTTGAGTCAGCATGGGGGCCCACCCGCAGAGTGTGAAAGGGGGGATGCTGCTCTGCCCAGGAGTCTGAACAGCAGCCTGGGGACCCAGCAACCTCTGGGTGGTTGGAGGTCCAGACCTGCAGGTAGGAAAGGGCAAGGGAGTCTGAGCTGGGCCCATGTGCCCATCAGCTCCCTAAGATCTTTAAGCAGCTCTTGCCCTGGACCCTGTGTGCCCCCTGGTTGGTTTCCCACCACCCCTCCACAGGGCACCTGGAAGCCTCCCTCTTCTACCCTGGTCCTCTGACAGAGGCCAGACTGAGGGACTGCACACACCTCCCTGTCCCCAGAGTCAGGTCCTGTCCTAAGCCATGCACCTGTAGGTGGCTCTCCTGGTAGCACCCATGGGGAGTAATTTTGTCACTTCCTATGGCAGTGTCTTGAGTGAGGTGTCATTTGGCTGCTTCATTGACTCCCGGTAAGAAAGTCAGGTGACCTGTGCCAGCCAGCCGACCTTCCTTCCTGTTGCAGGTGCCATCAGATGGATGACTTTGGACCTGCCAAGAACCTCATGACCATGTGTTTCACTTACTATTACCTCGGTGAGTGAGCCTGGGGCACGTGTGGGCAGAGCACATGTTGCACTGGGAGCCAGGAGCTGTCAGCTCATAACATGACATCAACCAAAGCTTCCTTCTTGAAAAGCAAACAGTACAGGGCTTCTAGAGAGCAAGGGCTGAGCAAGGCATATGAGAGTCCTAATGTGTAGCAGACAGGAGCTGCCTTGGGGGTCAGGGCTGGCTGTCCATGGAGCAAAAGAAAGGATTTGAGACAGTAGCCCCTGAACAGGACCTTTGCATGGTGATGACACAAATGCTGATGTGGTGGCATCAGCTTTATGTTTTAGCAAAATGTGATGCCTAGCTGGCTGTCGGGGCAGCAGTGTGGGACTCTACCCTCAGGTGGCTGGGGACGCTCTGGCAAAGAGGCAAGGCTGGTGCCTCTGTGGCTCACTGTATGGAAATGTTTACACATGCAGGAACTCCAAGGTGCCCACATTGAGCTCTGGGTTGCAAAACAGGGCCTTGTTCAGCCCCTGAGGTGCTGGAAACCTCTCTGTGTGGGGCCAGGTCTGCCCTGCTAAACAGGCCCTCTTGCCCTTCCTGCTCAATGTGGGTTCCAGGTGTCCTGTTTCCAGAAGTCCCTGCTCCATGCCCTCTGGGCTGGCTGGCTGTGGCTGGTCTGACTGCTGTGGGTCAGGTGGAGAGGCCTCCATTCTCAGTGAACAGCTTCATCCTGCTGGCCGAGATCTGTGCAAAGCCCCTTTAGCTAGCAGAGGATACTGTGCCTTGACCTGCCAAGGGCCTGTTGGGTTACTCTGGCCTATAGAGACACCTGGGCCTGTAGGTTGCCTTGGTGCACCCCTCACATCTCTTCCACTCCATGCTCCCCTGCTGTAGGCCAAGGCCAGGGACCCCAAGATAGCTTTGAAACAAACACACTGTGTGCTCCACCCAGGTGGCTGCAGTCTGTCTGGCTTGCTGTGTGCTCGCTCGTGTACAAGCCTCTTGCCTCCCTTCTAGGCTGCCTGTTCCCTCAGGCTCCCATGGTCTCCCTCCGCCTCCAGGGCTGCTGGTATGAGCACACAGTCCCAGGGCATCCTTGGACCCTCCACTGCCTGTCATTCCAACCCTCTCTTACTTCCTTCCCTTCTGAAGGCAAGACTCACCTGCCCCCCATGGAGCCCAGGGAGAAGCCAGCGGGCAGCATCGACTCCTACCTGAAGTCTGCCAACAGCTGGCTGTCAGAGAAAAAGGACATCGCTGAGCGGCTGCTGAAGAACACAGAAAATATGAAAGGCTTCTTTGGGGGTCTGGAGACCAAGCTGAAGGGGCCTCTGGTCAGGAAAAACGAGTGAGTGCCAGGGGCCGGGGCCCTCCGACTTATGGGGCAAGAGACAGTGGAAGCAACAGGTGGTCACTGGCACCTTCAGCCTTCATGGTCTTCGGCCCACAGCTGCTCCTGAGCTGCACAGCTGCTGGCCCAGCGTGACTCTCCACCCCACAGAGCTTTCCAACGGCCCATAGGCTGCTTCGCTCACTGCCGCACAGGGATGTTCCAGGGGCCAGGATTCTTGAGCTGGCGAGGAGCATATGGTTGTCTGTTGGTGACTGCGTTGTCACATGCCCTTGCCGTTCCTTCTTTCTCTCACTATTGTGCATATTAGTGTTTGGGGAATCTGGGGAGGCCTTGGGGCACACTGCCTCCAGGAGAGGCTGCCCTGACAGACTGAGGATTCTTAAGAACGGTGCATTGGCCACAGAGGTACCAAAGCCAAGATGCTACAAAGAGGGGCACATGAGCACAAGGTGCTGCAGTCACCTGGGGCCCCATACCTCCCAAGGCCTGCTTACAGCCAGGTGACATGGTCCCCCTCTGTTTACACAGTGGGACTCAGAAAACGGGGCCAAGCAGCATCAGTACCATTGGCCTCGCAGTCCTCACACCTGGCCATTGGCTGGTGTGGAGCTTATTTCCGAGCATCTCTTCAGAGGAGCCACACAGTGCACATGACCAGCTCCTACGCACTGTCTCGATTAAAGCAAATGTGGTGTGGGTCATGCTTGTCACTGCTGTTGTTTTTCTCCCCAGGGAAGAGGAGAACAAACCCAAGGACAAACAGCTGAAGACTGGTGAGAACATTCCCTGAGCTGACTGTGAAGCAGAGCCTGATGGGCTTGTGGGAAAGGCAGTCTGTGGGGAAGGGGGAGGGGTTGGTGTGGGCATGGCTTGCGGGTCAGGCACGGCCTTTGCTCTTGCCTTTGTAACCCAGATACACACTCCTTTAGAGCTCTTATACTTGCCCACTATTAACCAGTAACAGGAACAAGCAAGTTGTTTATGGCTTAGAGCAAACCAAATCCTTAACCACAGGGAAGTCAGTCTCTGTAGTGTTACAGGAAGGGGTGGTCCCTCCACGGACCATCCTGGGAAGAAGTCCTTAGCACCAGGCGTGAGTCACACCATTACTGTCAGAAAAGCCTTAGTGGGATTTAGCTTCATGACCTCAAAGGCATGGACTGCTGTGTCTGTGGGGTTTGCCAACATGGGGTGGTCACCTATGCTGCCCTCAGATCTTCTCACTCCTACAGTGACCGTGGTCAGCCCTGAGGATGAGCAGAAGGGGGAGAAGGTCTACCTGTACACGCACCTGAAGCAGCAGCCCATCTGGTAAGGCCTCCTGCACGTTCATTTCCATCTGACCTGGGCAGCCGCCCCTTCCCACAGGCCTTCCTGCTGAAAGGACAGCCGTTGGCCACCCCTGCAGGGTATTCACAGGGAAATGATAGAAGTGAGCATCTATGGCAGGGTATGGGGAGGTGGATGATCAGATGGGAACATGCCATGGCCAGCCACTGTGGAGAGGCCGATAGAGGGGCTACATGACTCTAGGTCAGGCATGCACCCGTGCAGAAGCTGCACTTGGTGCTCATAGCAGCCCTGCTTAGACTAGCTGTCATGTGCACACAGGCAAGCAGCCCTCACTTAAGCATGATATGTGTGGTCTGTCTACATCATGGAGTATAAGGCCATAGGAAGGAGGGAGCCCTGGCACAGGGCATACATAATGCAGTGACCCTCCCCAAAGCCATTTTGCTCAAGAAAGAAGGCAGACAAAAAAGACCACATGACATTTAAAATCCCATTCATTCAGAATACCCATGTACAGGGTTCCTTTGTGGGAAAAATGTTCTGGAATTCCATGGTGTGGTGGCTGTATAACTCATGAATACACTAAAAATTACCAAATTGCATATCTTATGTAACTTTATTGTGGTGCTAGGGCCTTCCATATGCTAGGCAAGCATTCTACCACTGAGCTGTACTCCCAGCCTGACATATATGTGTGTTTACATACACATATACGTGTATGTGTGAGTATATGTTATGGTAAATTTTATAGGATTATAAATTATATGAAGGTTACAGTTTAAGTGTGAGGCTGGTGCTCTGGTTTGTCTATTGTCAGAGTATGTTCCTCATGGGCTCATGTGCTGGCATTTTAGTCCCTGGTCCAGAAATGCTGAGGGGGTAGAAACTTTAGGAGGGGGCCTAGTGTAAGGTAATTTGTCTTAGCCCCTCCAGGAAGAGATTGGAGTAGCTCTCATGGGACCGAGCTGGTTCTAGAGAGAGCCTGCTGTATGACAAGGCCAACCTGTGTGCTTGGCTCCTTCTCAGGTAGCTATTCTCCTTCTGCTCTCTGCTGTGTTGGGATGCAGTCAGAGACCTTTGCCATAGCTCTCACAATGTTGTTGTGACCCTCCAGCCACTGGAGTCTTGAGCCAAGTAAGCCTCTTTTCTTTACACATCACCCAGCACCAGGTGGTCTGTTAACACAATACAAAACTGACCAAGGCAGCAGTAGCCGGGAGAAGTCTTGCCTGGCACCTGGCTCTCCATGGTCACCAGTGTTGGTCTGAGCCCTTGGGAACCTCCCATTGCCTTTCCTTCCCTCACCAGTTAGGTGCCATTCTTACCCTGGACACAAGGGTGTCAACATGACCCTTCTCTCAGATCACAGTTCAGCAAGCAGACTTGCCCACCACAACAAACAAGGGCTGAGTGAGGAGTAAGGCTAGGAAGAGCCCCAGGAACTTACAGGTCTGGCCTCTTCCAGTCTCTTCTTGTCTGGCCTCCTAGGGGTCTGCTATCCTAGGCTGCCCAGCAGGTGTCTGCAATGGGTGGGCAACCTTCGAATGGTGGCCTGCTTTGAATCCCGTGGTGGTGTGCTGAGGCTTCGTTCCCTGGGGAGCATGGGATGGGCATGTCTCTTGGGCAACCCAAGAGACAAGACTTCCCTGGCCTAGTGGAGGGGCTGGCAGAAGTAACCACAAGAAGGCTAGGCCTGAACCACCTGGACACTCATGCAGCAGAGAAGGGGAAGGGGCTGGTCTGGGCCATGTCACATGCCGCTGATTGAATAGCACCTCGGGCCCTTGGCCTTACCATTTGCAGCTAGGAGTGGGAAAGGGCCAGGCAGTCAAGATTTGGACTTTGTGGGTCATGTGTCTCTATTCAGCCACACAACAGTGCTATGTAGCCAAAGCTGTCATGGACAGCATGCCAGTGAGCATGGCATGTGCCAGAGAACCTTCTTGAGCAGAAGCAGCTGTTGGGTCCGAGTCGGCCACACACGCCACCCCGACCTTCTGCAGGAAGAATTATTCCCACTCTCATGTGTTTATAAGACTGTCATGGTACGTCATTGCCTGGGTGCTGTTGGTGTCAGGCCCTGTTCTGGGCAGCAGGAGTCGAGCTGTGGCCTGCCTCAGCTGCTGAGGGCTGCCGGCTCTACCTTCCCCTTGGGCCTCTTCAGCTTGTGCCAGGCTCCTTCATCTCCCGCTGGTTACTCTCAAGGCTCAGTGCTTTTCTCACATGCCAGCCTCTCTGAGGCTTCTCACCCAAAGCAGTGAGGCAGTGCACTGCCTGGTGAGGATGGGCTGAGGCCTGAGTCCTCCTGCCTGCGCTGAGGGAGACCTTGACCATGTCCCATCTTGCAGGCATACACTGAGATTCTGGAATGCGGCCTTTTTTGACGCCGTCCACTGTGAAAGGCGGAAGCGATCCCCCACCACCAGGTAGGAGCCAAGTGTGGTCCCTTCTGCCTCAGGAGAGGACCAGGTCTTGGCTGTGTTTCCCAGGTGTGTGGAGGCCAGCAGAATGGCTGAGCTGCTGTGTTGATGGTTTCTTCCCAGCCCACACAGCCTGGAGCCCTGCAGGCTGCCTGAAGGGTCAGCGTTCCTGGCTTCATGGGTGGGCTGCACAGCTTGCATGGGTGCTTTCTGTCCTGGGGCTCTGGCATGACATGGTCTGACCCGAGGGAGACCACAAGTCCCCAGCCCCACCCTGCTGTTCACTGAAGAATCAGGGGTCTGCCTGTGCAGCTGCTCCCCTTAGCCCTTGGCCACAGCCTGAGCAGACCTTCTCAGCTGCACCCAGGGTAGGTCTGCACCTCAGAGGCTCCTCAGGACCCAGTTCAGAAAACATGGGACTTGGGACAGGGCAGGACTTGTCCTTGATGACACACGAGCTCCATTCAGTACACACTGACTACAGCTGGCACAGGTTGCCCACCCATTGCAGACAGCTGCTGGGCAGCCTAGGATAGCAGACCCCTAGGAGGCCAGACAAGCCTGGGGCTCCTAATGGCTCACCAGCAGTGGGGCATTGAAGTCAGTTTCTCCTAGGCTCACTCTCCCATAGCTGAGTGGGAGGCAGAAACTGGCTGTGGGATGCTCCTCTGCCAGCACGTGGTGTACGTGAGGCAGAACCTACCTCACAGGGACAGCTAAGGTCAGTCGGGAGCAAGGTGGCCTGCTTCGAATCCCGTGGTGGTCTGCTGAGGCTTCGTTCCCTGGGGAGCATGGGATGGGCAAGGCCCTGAGATGTTGCCAAGGCCCCTCAGGAGAGTGTCCAGCTCTGCCTGGAGACAGCAGGGGAAGTGCTGAGCTGTTTCCAGGCCTGGGCCTGCCTCTTGTTCATCTCTGACTCCTAGGGATAAACGTCTCTCTCTATCCTCTCCGCTCCTGCCTGGAATGATCTTTGCTTGTTCTTTTCCATCCACATATCTTGCATGACTTTGACATGTGCCTTTGTTTACCTGTTTCTGCTGCCGCTCCAGAGGGGATGCTGGAGAGCAGGAAGAGAAGAGGTGTGTGTCCACGTGACTTTGTTCCATTTTACAGCACTGGGGCTCTTTGCAAGGCCACTGAGTCCACAGGGGAGAGGGTCCCTGGGGCCAGCCTAGGCTAGTGACAGAGACTGGACCCAGACAGTGAGCTTGCCAAGGCTAGAACGCCTTCAGATAGTTAAGAAACACCTGGAGCCATGCTAGCAGGCAGCTCAGGAGGAGGGGCGGTGAGTCAGCTAGCCTGCTGTAGTTAGGGGATATACTACTCTCTGCCACTCTGCTGGGGCCTTGGAGGGGTGCCGACACACCAGGCCATTGGCTTTGAGGAGAGGGTGGGGGAGACGGTGTCCTGTTTGCAGCTTGGCCCACTCATCAGAGGTGGGGTGTCAGCAGGTCTGAGGGTCATGTGGAAGGACAGCTGCCCTCTCCTCCAGCCACTGGGTGACCCTGGAAACTGTGGAGAATAGGAAGGCTCCCTGAAGCAGAGGAGGACACAGCTGCCTCCTGTGAGAACGTGGCAGTGGGGGCGGGGAGGCTGACCACATTCCTCTGAAGCTGCCATGACACCAGCCTGGAGGGCAGATGTTAACACATGTGGTTGTTCCTTGGTGAACCCAGGTGTGTGTGTTTAATGGCAGTGGATTTGCACTTGCTGCTCTGAGAAACCTTGCTTTAAAGGCCTTATTACGGCTTCCAGCATCCAGGCCTGAAATCCCCTGCCGTGGCAGAGCCCCATACACTCCCACAACTTTCAGAGGACCCTGTGATACAGCCAGTCCCCTGGGAACAGGTCATCTTGAATCACTGCCCATCCCCACAACTGCTGGTCAGTGATCCATCCTGAACCCAGCTGGGGGGACTGCCAATCTTCTCACTACAGTCCAGGCAGCTAGCTGACCAGCACAGACCTGCTGGAGAGAGGCCAGTATAACTTGGATCCCCAGGCCTCCAGCGTGATCTCTTTTTCAGTGACCTCTGCTGACAGCAAATTGTCCCTTTTCATACTCTGTCCAGAGGCTTCCTTCCACCAAATGCTGCTCACCTTGAAGACCACTGTGGCAAGTTAGATTCATGGTCATTGTTCACTGTGTGTGACGAGACTGGCGATTGCTGGGGACTAAACTCAGTTCTCAGGAAGTGACTGGTCTGAGTCCAGTTGTTCATGACCTTTGCGCTTCAGAGGTGAAGGTGGCATTCCAGTTTTAGTCCTGGCCACAGCAGAAGACTCCTTATGAGTCAGAGCTGTGGTTCTGCTATTTGCTATGGTCTGCAGTGTGCCCACTGTGCACACGTGGCCTTGGTGGCCTAGTGGTGGTGAGGGGCTCTGTGTGCCTGAACAGCTTCTGGGGAAGTATTGGAGGGAAGAGGAAAGGGTGGACAGTTCAGTTCCTCGAGAGCATTCATTCTGGGTCCTTGTGGTTATGCTGCCTGGGCACGTGGAGGCTGGGGGCTGTGTCTGTCCTCACTGCTCTCCTGCAGGTCCTGAGGCTCATGAGCAGCCAAGGCCTTGGGCCAGGGGAAGGCATGGGGAAGAGGGGAAGGAGGCTGACTTTCCATTTCTTTGTTTTGTTCTCTCCCTTTGGCTTCTCCATTACCCTAACCTCTCTCTCCTCCATGCTACTTCTTTTCTCCCTCTGCTGTGATCTTTCCACCTTATTTTAGTCAAACTCATCACCCTGAGTCCTCTTCATAGGGAAGTTGGGCCTATGGTCTACAGCTGTGTGTCTGTCCCCTGGGTGCTGGGGTCTGACTTCACACAAGGCAATGGGCACAGAGGCAAGTGGCTGCTCTGGAAGCCTTACCAGGGAGGGGAGGAACCAGTGACATGTGGTCCTGACAGTGCTGTGCGGGTGAGCAGAGGAAGCTTTAATGCAGCCACCTCAGTCCTCCTAGGCGTCCCCTCTAGGTACCACCCCACCATGCCAAGAGAACGGGAGGGGTTTTTCTCAGAGGCCACCATTATGCTGGTTCTAGAGCCCAGACTAGCTCCACCATGGGCACATCGTGGGCCAGTGCAGAGAGGCCTCTGGGAAGAATGTGAACTATCAAGACTGTTATGGGAAAATGGAGAGAAGGCACTGGAGGCTAGCCACAGTGAGGAGCCCCTGTGAGGCAAGCAGGCTCCTGACCTTTCTGGATTTCCCAGCCTGTGAGGTGGGTCAGGTCCCTCCTGGGTCCCCAGAGCAGTAGACTATTGTTAGCTTGGGACTTCTTTGTCTAAGGTGGGCCCCTTGGTTGTGGAAGCTGCCTTTCAGAAGCAGGGCCCCTCTGTGATGGGTAAGCAGAGCAAGCTTCAGGCTCTTAAGAGCAGGATGGGAGGGCCTCACGCCTGTCTGAAGCCAGTCCCTCCCTCCTGTGTCCACAGGGAGAAGTGGTGTCACATGACCCAGGAGGAGAGAGCCGACAGCCTGCGGTTCAACGAGAACATCACCTTTGGGCAGCTGGGGTAAGGGCTGGGGCCACCCTCACAGGGCAACTTGTGAGGACAGGACTGGGCAACCACCTAGGGCACAGCTCCTACTGAGGCTGTGTATATGGTTTTCAGCTAGTGCTTCCAGGCCAACCTCCAGGGTTAGTGCCACATCTCAGCTCCCTTCCCTGGGCAGGCAGGAGGGGTGACAGCCATGGGTATTTTCCCCCCAGCACGTTCACTCACAACATGCTGGCTTTCGGCCTGAGCAAGAAGCTATGCAGCGACTTCCTGAAGAAGCAGGCTGTGATCGGCAACCTGGATGAGGGTGAGCTGTGGGTGGGGGTACTGGAGGGTGGTGGAGAAGAGCTGGGGTGGGAGTGCCCCCATCTTAGCTAGAGACATGGTGTTCACTGTTTCCCTAGATCACCCTCTTTCCCTAGTCCATGGAAACACTGGGACTCAAACCTTCTATCTAGAAGCCCATTTCTGTTGAGAGATGGCTGGTGGATAGGGCCCCACCAAGGCAGAGGTGGACATGGCCCTAGTACGCAGCCTCTGCACTTGTACAGAGCCAGACCTGGCTACAGATTGGTCCTTCTAGACAACAACCAGGCATCGCTCTTTATTCCTTGGCCCACACTGCCACGATGCGGTAGTGGAGAGTAGGGTTCTGAAGTTTTTCCAGAATCCCTAGCTCTGTCTTAGAAGGAAGCCTACTGGCCTCTGCACCACCGCACCAGTCCTGGAGCCGGGTTTGTGTCACTGTTTGCTACCAGTGCTCCTCCCAGGCCCAAAGGCCTTGCACACACATGTGAGTTTTGATGGACCAGTAATCTGCCCCACACCCAACTTCAGGGGCATTGCAGAGTGGCTGGGGAGACACAGGGCATCAGCGGCCCCTGAGCCATCTCAGCCCTGCCCCAGCAGCAGACAAGGGAAATACTGTCAACTCCCCCAGCATGTGGCCCTGGGCATGGCCTCAGGCCCAAGGCTGCTGGGGTCTGTACTCCCCACATAACACTGTCTGTAAAAGGTGCATTCCTGATGGCAGAGGTCTGCTTCCAAGTGCTCATGCCAGCCAGAGACACGGTGTGCTGGTGATGTGGGCTGTGTTCACAAAACCCTCACTACAGCTTACCCTGGGCCATGGAAAAGCTAGCTGCGGCACAAGCTGGCAGCCCTATCACTGGTCCCAATGCGGAGAGCAGGAAGCACCTGTCCTGGTCACTGTCTCCTCTCTGGAATAACACTCCTCTCTCCTGCAGAGCAGTACAAGCTGCTGAGTGACCACATCGAGCAGATGGCCACTGAATAGGAGACTGCGGTGCATGCCGCTCTCCCGGGCCAGTGACCGGCTGTCCGTCACCCCAGCAATGACCCTGCATGACACCAGCAGCACCCAGAGCCATTCCTTGCTGCCTTAGAACTAGCATTTAGTGGACTCTGACTACCCATCTTCCTGTGTCTGTTCCCTCATCTACCTGCAAGGTGTCACATGGCCCAAACTGAGGGACTGTCTACCCTCCTGCACCACCAGCTTAGGAGATGAGACCAAAGGATGAGAGGAAGCCACAGCCAGGGGAGGGTGGGCAATGAGGACCAAGGGGGAAAGCACAATGGTGAGGTAAGGGCAGAGCCACAGGCAGAGGCCCGGCACTGTGGCCAGATGGACAGATGGACGGGAAGAGCTCTGTGCATTGGAAGCTGTTGAAGGGGTGTGGAGCCTACAGAAAGGCCTTGGATGCCTGTTCTTCCTCCCTCCCTCCTTGTGACAGGAACTGGAAGTCACAAGAACTGCAGGGAGATGGGAAGAGAGATGCAGGGTTGAGGACACTTTTCCACTGTAGCTGAGCATCCTGTCCACCATGAGCACTGTCCCGGGCTCAAGAGGAGCTGGCTGCTCAGAACAGCCCTGAGCTGCCATTGTTGTCAGCCTGCTTCAGAAGCAGCAGCCGCATCTGGAATGCAAGACCCTCGGAGAGAAGTTTCTTCAGCAGCTGTGAGCTCACTCTAAGAGCAATTGGCCGGCTGCATAGGTCTGAGCACGCTCTGAGTGAGGCCTCTGGAAGGTGCACTGGCCTTGAAACCTGAGCCTGTGGCCCTTTTCCCTCCATCTGCAGACATACCTCCATCCAGTTTCCAGAACTGACTAATGTACCCCTGTACCAGACTGGCCTGCAGGAAGCAGGTCTGACCGCAGGGTTCTCTGCTGGCTTCAGAGCTGTCATCTTCTGTGCACGTCTGCACAGCTTGGGCTCCCTCTGCCTCCAGCCATGGCTCTTCAGGTCACTGGCCTTGCACTAGGCCTGCAGGCTCTCCTTACAGCCTTCATCGCCTCATCCCTGGCTACCCCTTGGCCTTCTGTCAGATTCAGTCAGTGTCTATCTGGGAGCACAGCAAACCCTTTCCTGACAGCACCAGCCAGCTGGTGCAAACAAGCCTTCCTTGTGGGAAGCGCCTCCCTGGAATATTCTAGAGCAGAGTGGGGCAATTGAGCTACAGAACATGTATGTCTTAGATACTGGGGCGGGGGGTGACAGAAGCAACAAGTTTGTATCACTGAGCCACTCATGCAAATACAGCCACGGCTGTGCACCTGGTGGCAACATGTGAGGTACTCCTGTCTGAGCATCCTGCCAATAGAGGGCAGCATGCTAACTGAGGGCTGGGGCAGACCAACAGTTGGGATGCCCACCCCAGCTTTAGGACCCTGTGACTGTGCCTATCCCTGTTTTTGGGAAGTAAGGCCAAGTTGACCAGTGTGTGGCCCTCTTCACTCCAGCCCCACCCCCAGAGAATGCACCCTTCTACAGTTCCTTTCCCTTCTGGAGTATCCTTGGGCCACACAAGCTTGCAAGGAGGCCTCTCCCAGCTCACCCTGGCTCTGGCATTCACATTAGTTCAAGTGTAGTAAGCCGCGACTCTAAGGTCCTGTGAAACTTACCTTTGTACACACACTGTACAGCAGCGCTACGGTGGTCTGACCCCTCTCCTCTGTCCCCTGGCCCTGTAGCTGTGCACAGCGTTCAGGACAAAGAGCTCTGGCTTTCCAAGCACTTGGACTTCGGACATGTCGTTGAGACTGCCCCACACGGACCTCTCAAGATAGCAATTTGAGGAGGAAGAAGGGTGGCTTTGTTTTCTCTTTTTGTCCTTATTCTTACAAATCCAGGCCCACACATGGGAGAGTCTAGCCCTGAGAGAGGGGTTACCGGCTGAGCAAGGCCCATATACCACTGCCAGGGATGTGGCAGCTGTCTGGAGACAAGAGTGGCTCTGGGGGAGAAAGCAAAGTGTCCCACCACTTGTACATGTCCCTTGTGGCTTGGGTGAGCGTTTCACTTCTGGGTGCCCCTGGCCAGTCTCCCCAGGAGGAGGCTCCAGTGCTCAGAAGAAGGCTGGCAGCCTGCCCAGTAGGTGTCCTGTCTTCCTATAATGGCTCTCCCCTACTGTTCGTCCAAGCAGGCATGAGCTGGGTTCCCTGGCAGAGCACCTGCTGGTCACCCTACTGAGTGTAAGAACTGCAAACGGGGCTGAGACACCACTAGTAACTCCTGAGCAATGTCTTCAGCCCCCAGTAGGCAGCAGCCCAGATCTGCAAGGCTGCCATTGTTCTGGCATGTAAAAAGTCCCCTGCTTTGAGAACAGGACAGTGGCGTGCTGCAGCGTGGTAGGTTTTAGCCTTTGTCAGCAATGTTAGTGGGTGTTGGGGAACCATTGTCTTAGCCCCCAGACTGCTGCTGCTCTACGTGTGCATATCCACATCCTACCACAAGCACAGAGCTAGAGGTAACCACACAGGGCAGTTGGTGGACCGGATTTCCCTGTGGCCAAGAGAAAGGTAAGAGGCTGAAGAGCAAAACTGTCAGAAAGAGGATAAGGAGGGTCCACTTCAGGCACCCTGTGCACATTAAGGGTGATTTGTGGCCGGGTGCTGTGGCACACACCAGTACTTCCAGCACCAGGAAGGCAGGAGGGTTAAGAGTTCAAGGCCAGACGTGAAATCACCAGGCATGGTAGCGCACGCCTTTAACTCCAGTCCTTGGAGACAGAGGTAGGAGGATTGCTGTGAGTTCAAGGCCACCCTGAGACTACATAGTGAATTCCAGGTCAGCCTGGACTAGAGTGAGACCCTACCTTGAGAAAGAAAAAAAAATCAAGGCCAGCCTGGGCTACATGAAAACCTGTCTAAACAAAAATGAGTGGTCCTGGTAACACAGGCTGGACTTCAGCCAGCGCTGCAGCTTAGACCCTAGCCTCATACAGAGTGGCATTGTGCCTGCCTCATCTCCCCCTCCGGCCTCTGTTCCCACTTCTGCAGCTGGGGAAATGCTGGGTTCACTTGCAAGGCAGAAGCCACAGCTCTCCCAGGGACAGCGCCAACCCTGGGAACTCCTGCTACTCCAAGTCACCATTGTGAGCAAAGGAACGTGTGAAAGCCTTTGTCAGCACCAGGCCAGAGCAGAGACTCATGTCCAACCTCAACCTTCGTGGGTCACACTGACTAGTGGATTTTGCCAGTGGGGAGGATTTGGCTGGGATGTGTGCTGGGAGAGCTTTATTTGAGCCCCTAAAACAGCAGCTAGTGGATAGCCAGGAACCCAGCCCCGCAAAGAACAGTGGGAGCTTGAGAAAGGACTCCAACATTAGAGGCGCCCTTGCTGTGGAAGAGGTAGAAAGGGCTATGAGGGGATCAGTGGTGCAGCATTAGACTCAGGGGAGGGTGGAAGAGCCCTGTTCAGCAGTGGGGTCTGTGCTGGTCTCTGCACACTGGGCCTTGAGCTCCAGGCTGCTGCCCCACTCATCCCACACCACTGAGAAGGCCAGCTCTGAAGAGCTGTCCCTAAGGGCTGGGCTGCCTCTCTATAGCACACCACACATGGCCACGGGCTCAGAGATGTGTGTTGCAGAGGAAGCTTCCAAGCTAGGTTCATGTCACCAGGCCATATTGGCTGGAAAGGCCCCTGGTGGGCATGTAGGTCATGCCCAGGTCTCTGATCAGCTGGCTCCTTGCGCTCAGGCAGGCCACCCACCTCATTAGGTTACTACATGCCAAGAGCAGGGAGCATCCTTTGGTCCTGAGCAAATAGATGAATTCTTTTCTAGACTGGACACTCCTCCAGTGGGACTGTCCTCCATGGCAGGCTCCTGAGGGCCACTGTTCCATACCTTGGTCTCCATATCAGCTGCTTCCCTGGGGACCATCCTGCTCTGCTGTGGGGTGACCAGGCCCCACGCCTGCTGCCAGTGCCCCTGTGTCACTTGGCCTGAGCCCTGAAGAACAGATGGGGGCAAAGCTGGGAGCACCACTCCAAGCCAGGCTAGGTCCATGTGGCAGGGAGGGACCTAACCCAAACTTAACTTCAGGCCATACTCTCCTGAGCTGCACCTCCAGGGACCTTGCACTTTAGCTAGAAAGATGGCTCCTGATCAGAGATCCCCCTGGCTTTGAGCCTGGGCTGGGCCTGTCTCATCCTTGCCACTAGATGTGCTCAGGAGGAGGACGAGGGGGTCTAGGACTCGGGGAAGGAGGCTGGCCATTGCCTCCCTGGCAAAGACACTGTTAGGGGCCAGTTGGGGGAGGGGCCCTGGGGCTATGGCCTGATGCTGTCACTTGCAGTCACAGCAGGGATATATTGAGAGGTATGAGTTAAACATTTGACCACTAGAGAATACAAAAGACTCAAGCAAGACGCACTCTCCCCATAAGATGTGTGATTCTGTCAGGCCCTGGCCACTGGCAGCCCAGGTCACACCCCGTGTTCCAGCAGAGCTTTCCGTGGTGACTCCACCTGGACATTCCCCATTCTGTGTCACCAAATTCCATACCTGCCATCGTCACACCGAGGTTGCTGGCAGTCCCCAGTGATAGTGGTGTTTTCTGTGTTACAGTTATGCAGTTTTGTGTCCCATCAGGTCATGTTCTAAGATTAAGATTGAGAAGGTTTCAAGGTTGAAGATCTCAAGACAGTGCTGTTTCCTGTAAAGAAAAAATGTGTGTGTATATATGTTTATATATAGTATGTTGGCTTGTCAGAGGATGAGAACTGAAATAGATTCTCTTTTAAAAAGAAGTCAGGCTAACTTGTTTTAAATATCCATGAGGACTGTTCGGAGAACTTGCAGTCACACCACTGGCTTTGCAGAAACAGACATCTGGCCTCCAGAGCCCGCCTTTTAGGTCTTGGAGCTGGGAGAGGGCTGCTTGAGCACGAAACAGCGGCCAGTTGCCTAGCCATGTGGCTGTCCATACTAGAGAAGAAGGGGCCACCCTAGACTGGACCTCAGCCAGGTCACCAAGATGCTTCCAACTTTGACCAAGGGCCCCTGTTCCTGCCCTTCCTCTGAGCCAAAGCTTCTCTCTTGAGGGGGTGGTAGGTGGACTCTGGTCCTGGCCCACCTAACAGGCACCTCCTTAATCAGTCCTCCTCCACTTGGCTCTACAGAGCACTTGGGTGAACTGTTGGGCTTGCTTCTGCAAACTTAATGCATCTGGCCTTTTCTGGGTACTGGGGAGTTGAACCCAGGCTGGCAGGCTTTGCAAGCCATCTCGCTGGCCCTTGTGTCTGATCATAGCAGTGGCTCTGATGTAGGTGGCTCAGCTCCAATGCCCTGGAGGTCCAGGCCCCCAGCCAACCACCTGAGAGAACTGGGTTAGCATGAAGGCTACTCTATCACCAGCTCTCCTGTGTCCCCTCAGCCCAAGCATGGAGGGAGAACTTCCTGGTGGGGGTTCCCAGCACCACATCTGGTGGAAGAATCCCCCTCCAGCAGGGGCTAGGCTAGCTTTGGAGGCCACATCCAAGGACACAGAGGTCCTCAAAAGCACAAGGGGCAGAGAGGACACAGGTGCGGCTCCACCTCCCACCAGCCTCAACATGCCATCTACCAACCCCGATGTGCCTCAGTTTCTTCCTCCTGTTGTCACCTGTCTCAGCCCCAAGTCAGGTGTGGAAGGCACTGAAATGCTTTGCAGATGGCAGGGCTGTGCCTATGGCTATCCAACCCAGCCCTGTACCCCCAACTCAGCAGTGAGCCCAGAGACAAGCACCCATTGGTGGGTGCCACCAGAGTAAGGACAGGGGACATTGCCATGCACAGTTTCAGGGACAACGACATGCACACACGCATGAGCATGCAGACTACGAGTCTAGGACCCAGGAAAGCAAACCCTCTAGCTACCCTGGAGATGGGGCCAAACCCTCACTCTGAACCCCATCCTTCCTTTACCCCCACCCCCATCATTGACCTCTGTATCATGACCAGGGGAGATCTGGGCACGGACCCGAGTGTGTGCAGGGGAAACAAACACCATGTGGAGATGAAGGCAGACATCAGACACGTTCACAAGGACACTAAGCCTGCCAGGAGCTGGACAAGGGCTGGGCAGCCCCTTCTCAGCTTCAGGGGAGCTGGTTCTACCCACATATCGCCCCAGGTTTATGGCCTCCAGATGGGGGAGAGATTGCTGCTGGTGAAGCCCCTCAGTTTGTAGCACTCAGCTTGGAGACCCCAGAAACTACTCCACAGTGTTGTCAGCATTAACCCAGGTGTGGATACACCTGTCCCCAGACCAAGGCAGGAAATGGATACAGCACATAGATGGATGAGAGTCACCTGGCATTTACTGAACACCTGCTGTGCACCAGACACCATGCCAAGCATATAGGTCCCCCGACTGCCTACTATGCAGAACAGGAAACTGAGGCCCCAACGATCTGTGTCCCCTAATGTATGAGCAGAGCCCACTAAGGTACAGGCCAGTCCAAGAACTTCTGCCAGTCATGGGGATCCTCTTCCTAGTCACAGCGTCCCTGTTGCTGCCCCCTGAGGTCCTCTAGAGGGGACTCCTCCACAGAGTCGCCCTCACTCCCCTCCTCTTCTTTCCTCATGTTTCCAAGGGGACTTTGAGCACTCTAAATGGGAAAGAAACAGTAACAGTAATGGCATGAAAACAGTGAGTGTGGAGCTACAAGCCTGGACCCTGGGGGCAGATTCCCAAAGGCACTGTGGACATCATTTAACTATGGAGCCCCAGAGAGGAATGGCCGATGGTTTTGGCCAGTCATATGGGGGCTGCACTTCCTCCATTACCATCAGAAAGGACAGTCCTGAAACCCAGTGGTTCCTCTCCTGCAGTGGCCGCCTCCCCTCACAGTGGTCACCTCTCCTCACAGTGGTCACCTGCCCTCATAGTGGCCACCTGCCCTCACATTGGTCACCTGCCCTCAAGTGGTCACCTCCCTCACAGTGGTCACCTGCCCTCACAGTGGGTCACCTCTTCTCACAGTGGGTCACCTCTTCTCACAGTGGTCATTTCCCCTCACAGTGGCCATCTCTCCTCCCAGTGTGTTGTCTCCCCTCACAGGGGCCCCTCCCTTCACAGTGGTTGGCTCCTCAAGCCCACTGCTTCCTAGGAATACGTCTGCTCTGACAGGCATTCTACTTGCTGAACCCTGAGAGAGATCCCTGCAGAAATGTGTCTGTCTCATAACAGCCCTGCCTGGGCCATGAGGTGACACCTGGCATATGCACCTTCTTTCTTTCCTCACATCAGAGTTGATCTAAACTTGACCCTGGCCCAGGTGGGCACATACCTATCTAGCCCCACCCCTTCCTCTCATAGAAACCCCTGGGGAGTCATGGTCAGGGACACATGGGGCATAAGGAAGAGGCTGGAACTGGCTGTATTCCATTCCAAGACACAGGCGGCCCTGGCTGCTCCAAGCAGTGCCACCTCTGCTATGGATGATGGCCGTTTGCCTCCGTGGTCTCCCAGGATGCTCAAGTGCTCACCTGGCTGCTCAGGGCCCAGGGGACAGAAGGAGAGCTGGTGTCACTGAGTGGCTGAGCTGAGCCATGACCACAAATGCCATGCATCTTGGCTCTGAAGTCCTGCCAGGGAGAGAGAGCAGGCTGCATCAAATCAGAAACCACAAGCAGGGAAGAGTGAGAACAAAGATGGGGTGACATAGTGCCCAGGGGATCTAACACAGGTGGACTCAGGCTGATGGGGCACTTCCTGTTGGCAGACTCCACAGTGCCCTGTCCCTGGGTATCATTCCATGTCATAGATGGAAAACCGGCCTAGACTTAACTGTGGCCACAGTCACTGAAGGAACATGCTGCTTGATCATTGCCTCACCCCTCAAAGAGCACTGGAGGGGGCTGGAGAGATGGCTTAGCGGTTAAGCGCTTGCCTGTGAAGCCTAAGGACCCCAATTCGAGGCTCAACTCCCCAGGACCCACATTAGCCAGATGCACAAGGGGGCGCACGCGTCTGGAGTTCGTTTGCAGTGGCTGGAAGCCCTGGCGCGCCCATTCTCTCTCTTTCTCTCTATCTGCCTCTTCCTCTCTCTGTCACTCTCAAATAAATAAATAAAAATGAACAAAAAAAAATTTTTTTTAAAGAGCACTGGAGGGCTGAGCCTGGTGGTGCACCCCTGTAACCCCAGTGTTGAGGAGGCTGAGGCGAGAGGATTGAGTACGAGGCCAGCATAGTGACATAGGAAGACCTTCCCACAAAGAAAGACAAAGGGGGAAGAGGGGTCATAAAGATGAGCAAATGTGTGGGTGATAGGAGATCTGCATTCAACCTTTGATGGTAGTTTTTAATGCTTTTTTTTTTTAGAGAGAGAGAGAGAGAATTGGCACGCCAGGGCCTCAGCCACTGCAATCAAACTCCAAACATTTGCACCACCTAGTGGACATGTGTGACCTTGTGCTTGCCTCACCTTTGTGTGTCTGGCTTACATGGATCTGGAGAGTTGAACATGGGACCTTAGGTTTTGCAGACAAGCACCTTAACTGCTAAGGCATCTCTCCAGCCCTTGATGGTAGTTTTAAAAGCTTATCTGGCCAGGTGTGGTGGCACACGCCTTTAATCCCAGCACTCAGGAGGCAAAGATAGGAGGATCACTGTGAGTTCAAGGCCACCCTGAGACTACAGAGTAAATTCCGGGTCAGCCTGGGCTAGAGTGAGACCCTGCCTCAGAAAACCAAAAACAAAAAGCTTATCTGAAAATCCTCTAGCAGCTGTCCCATCAGGAGCTGGAATTTAAGTCCCGCCAATGAATACCAGTGACTTCACAAGTTGGTCCCATTAGGCCATAGTGTTCCCACCAGTGTCTCAGCCACTGACTCCTGTAGCCAGTTATCATGCTCTGAGGAGGTCCGATCCCACAAGAAACCCATGGTAGGTGTCAGGTTGTGGCCCACCAAGAACCCAGAGAAGAGGCTTTGTGGGTGTGTGGGTCATAGTCACTGGAGCCCCATGCCCAGAGGACCCCTTGCTGCCTCCCAAAGGGCCTACAAACCACAGGACCTATGTGTGCCCAGAGGATAGCCACCTTTGAGAAGGTGCTCCAGCCTGTGACCACGTGACCACAGCCCAGCTGAGTCTGACAGTGTAGAGCCCAAGATAACAAGACAAGAGACTGTCTCACAGCGCTGGGCTTGGGGCATGTGCTGCCCATAAACTTCTGAATTGAATCAGGGCAGGAGACAGCAAGCACTTCATATCGGACGCTGTGCCAGTGTCAGCTACAGGTGCTTTTTGTCATTGCTGCTCCTCTAAGACTCTAAACAACCCTGCGACACTGAGCATGTGGCATTCCAGAAGGCCAGGGGAAGATCCTCATCTGGGTGGACACCCAGGGCAGGTCTTTTTTTATTTTCTTATTTGAGAGACAGAGATGAAAAAGCAGAGACTGTGTGTGTGAGTGTGGGTGTGCCAGGGTCTCCTGCCACTGCAAACGAACTCCAGATATATGTGCCACTTTATGCGTCTAATTTATGTGGGTACTGAGGAACTGAACTTGGCCAGTCAGGCTTTGGAAACAAATGCCTTTAACCACCGAGCCATCAGAACCACATCAGAGCCCACCCCACACCTCAGAGCCCTGAGCAAGGCCCACCTGCAGGTCTCTCTCCAGGTCGTAGTTTTCCAGGGTCTGGAAGGCACTGGAATACACCTCCACTGCCTTGGCGTGGAAGACCATCTCGATGGTCACAAAGTCCGAAAAGATTCTCTGTAGAAGAGAAGGGCACGCTGTACAGGGATGCTCTGGGGTCATGGCAAGCCTGAAAGGACCAGGCTGGACCCATGCTGGTTGTCCCTGAAGGTGGGGGAGGATGAGGATAGGGAGCAAGTTCTTGCTGGGGAGTTTTAGTATGCTGGTTATTTATTTAATTTTATTTACAGTGCTGGAGATGGAACTAGGGTCTTATGCATAACAGGCAATCACACTGCTGCTTGAGCCACACCCTCATTTAATTAAATTAAATTAATTAATTAATTTATTTATTTTTGTTTTTTTCGAGGTAGGGTTTCACTCTAGCCCAGGCTGACCTGGAATTCACTATGTAGTCTCAGGCTGGCCTCAAACTCACAGCGATCTCCTACCTCTAGCTCCCGAGTGCTGGGATTAAAGGTGTATGCTACCACACCTGGCCCATTTTATCATTTTTATTTTGAGACGGGGTCTTGCTAAATTGCTCACATTGGCCTTGACTTGCTTTGGAACCTGGGCAGGCCTCAACATTATGATACTCCTACCTCAGCCTCCTGAGTAATTGGGATGACAGGCCTGCCCCACCAGGCCTGGTCTAATGTGCTAAGTTTAGTTTAGAGTGAGAAGTGCAGGAGGGTTTTAGGAGGGCATCCTGTCCTCAGCTCTGTCATCTGCCACCTCAGCCTCTCTCACAGCTCTTTGTTGATAAAGCTTCCCACACCTCAGGCTTCAAGGGGAGGAGGGGTGGCAGGAAACCACTGCCTGCTGGAGGCCAGGGCTTGACCACTGCTTGCCAAAGCTGCTCCTCCCACCTCAGGCCTGCGGGCAACCTTGACAGTGTTCTCACTACAGGCAGGCCCAGGTACCTGCAGCCTCCCTTTGGAGCTGACCCCAGGGAAGAGGAGGCCCAGCTGGCTCGGAGACCTGGTCTCTCCAGGATGCTGGGAGGAACAGCGCCCAATCCAGCTGGACCAAAGGCCTTGGTCTGCCATTCACAGGTTCAAGGCCCTGGGAAAGGAGTCAACCTTTTTTTTTGGTGGGGGGGGCTCAGTTTATTCCTCTGCTCCCAGGTCACAGAGCCTTTGGAGAGCCAAGGAGGCAGTGGCCCAGACTGTCTCCACCCCTCCCTCAACCATGGTTGCCCAGACCCCCTGGGTGGCCCCCAGTCCTGTGCACCCACCAAGCCTCAGGCAATGTCTGGACAGTGCAGGAAGGTAAGTAGGCGACCAGCAGTACCTCACCCACCAGAAGCCAGAGCTAAGTTGGGAAGGTGACAGATCTGTCTGTAATGGGCCTGCACCCAAGATGGTGGCAAAATTCCTCAGTTCCAGTTCTCACATTTATCTTCATAACCTGGAAACTCAATGCTTCCTAAGTTTCTAAGGTTGCTCAGCCCCAGCCTTAGAGTAAGAGGAGCCACCAGAGGGTGTGAAGCCAAGTAGTGACACTCCAGGCCTGTTTGTCAGGACGTTCCTGGGGTTATGACTTGGACAAATGACAAGAGAGGGGTGGAGAGTGGGAGCTGGGGTCTGTGGTGGGCAGATCCTGAAAGAGCAGGGCTCTCAGACCTCTTGGAAGAGCTGGGGCTTAGGAGTCTGTTGTGCTGAGTGAGGGCCTGATAGAGGGCAGGGTAAACCCTGCTGGCACCTCAGCATGGCTCCTTCCAGAAAGGGCATTTGGAGCTTAGGACGGAGCTGGGGCCTTCTGCAGTCACAGGTGAGAAGGGAGTGTGAGCCTAGAGTGGGTGACAGGGACTCAGCTCAGCCACAGTCTCCTCCAGGGCCGCAGGGTGGCGGGCTGGGCTTCTCACCTGCCGGTAGGATCACCTGTCCCCGAGCCCCAGCTCCTGAGGTTCCGTGTGGGCGCATGTGCACAGGCTCAACTGCTCACAGGGACTCACGGGAGCCCACACAGATGGGCATGTGTGACTCACACAAGGCTGCTGCTGCCTACCCGGAGGTCCTTCAGCTTCTGTTCCTGGAAGGTGTCCACTGTCTCTGCCAGGTGGTGGGTGGTGCGGCTGGTGTCCACCGAGGCTCGCTGTGCACTGGTCTCCGCCTGGCCTCAGGGAGGCAAGAAGTCGAAAGTGTCACCAGGAGGTTCTAGCCATTAGATTCTGGATTGTTCTAAGTCCTGTGCCCTAGGGTAGCTTCTCCTGTCCCATGGGTGCCTCTTACCAACTTGGTCACTGAACGAATGGCCAAGCAGGACCATAGTCAAGAAAAGGGGTTGGGGCTGGAGAGATGGCTTAGCATTTAAGGTGCTTGCCTGCAAAGCCTAAGGACCCAGGTTCAACTCCCAGGACCTACATAAGCCAGATGCACAAGGGGCGCATACATCTGGAGTTTGTTTGCAGCGGCTGGAGGCCCTGACACACCCATTCTCTTTCTCTCTCTCTCTCTCTCTCCCCCCATCTCTTTCTCAAATAAATAAATAAAATAAAATATTTTTTAAAAAAGAAAGAAAAGGGGTTTTTAGTGTGGTTGGACAGACTTGTTTGTTAGCTGTGGGATGTCAGATAAGGCATTTAACCTTCCTGAGCTTCAGTTTCCTTGCACATAAGGAGGAGAGAATGATCATATCTGCTCGCAGAGTTGGAGAAGGCAACAGTGAGGATTGGCAATGCAGCTCAGGGTGCAGCCCATGCCTAGCATGTGCAAAGGGCCTGGGCTCCATCCCCAGCACCACACACACAGCATTCCACAGTGGGCCCCTGCAGAGCCCAGCTTTATTCTACAGGGGCCTCATGACATCCTGTTCTGCCTGTGGACATCTTGTAGGTGACTTGGCCATTTCCTCCTTGGATCAACACTTACCGAAGCCAACTCTGCACCAGACCCAGACACCCAAGAGCCTGCGTGCCAGTCAGCCTCTGTGGGAACTTAGTGCCACTTACGTGTCTGGGTACCCTTGGTCGTCACTTTCTTCTTCTTAAGAATGGAGCCCTAATACCAACCTCATGTTTGTGAAGCAGTAGGATGAGGGAGCTGGGGGCTGGCACCCAGAAGGACTTCAGTAAGGAAGGTGAAGCTGAACAGACGAGTGACCAAGAAGAGGGGGTGCAGGCATGCAGGAGCTAGGATGGAATTTGGAGGTCCTCCTGCCAGGCTGAGAGCCTCATGGATGACCCCTCCCCCACACTGGTATCCTTATATGGTTGACTGGACACCAGACTGGCATCCCAAGCCCTGGGCTCTGTGTACATGTCATACACAGGGAAGGGTCCTCCAGGCTGTGGGTGGCAAGCAGACAGCAGATACTGCTGACCCGCAGGAGTGTGGTGACCCTGAGGTATTTGTTAGGACAAGAGAGAATGGGATTGCTTGCCAACCCTCCCTGCTGAGCCTGCCCTGCCTGCTTAAGTTCTAACCCAAAACATTAACTTACCCTCTTCTCTTTTTTTGTCATTTTTATTTATTTATTTGAGAGCAACAGACAGAGAAAGAGGCAGGGGGGGGGGAGAATGGACGCACCAGGGCCTCCAGCCACTGCAAACGAACTCTAGACGCATGTGCCCCCTTGTGCATCTGGCTAACCTGGGTCCTGGGGAATCAAGCCTCAAACCAGGGTCCTTAGGCTTCACAGGCAAGCACTTAACTGCTAAGCCATCTCTCTAGCCCCCTCTTCTTCTTTTCTATCTGGTCTGTGGAGCCTGGTCAGCATCCTGAGCACGCCAACCCTGACGCTCTGGGCTTTCTCGCCACTTCTCTGAAGCACACCCGCCCTGTGGCTGCTTGCTGAATCCGCCCGCTTTTGCATGCTTACTCAAAAGCACTACGTTCTCTCTTCTCCTGCCTCCCTCCTCCCAGCAGCTGCCCAGATTTAACAGCTGGCCTGCCCTGTTGTTTTCTCTCAAACGCTAACGAAATTTAGTAAAATTGTTCTTCACCTTAAAAAGAAAGAGGAGAGGGAGTGGGCAGGAGGAGGCATTGGGAGGAAGCTGTGATGGCCCAGCAAAGCAGGGAGGGAGAGCAGGTAGACAGCAACTGCGAAAGACACCTCTGCCCCCACACACATATGTGCAAGTGCAATTGTACCTACATGGACCCACATACACACACAAGCAGAGGTGCTGAGCCTCCCACCAGCCCTGAGCCCCCCCCCCGAAACACACACACACAGGCAGGATGGAGCCATGGAGACAGAGCTGGTGACCCTTTCCTTGGTGCGCCCATGCCCTCCCGGCCTGGTATTTAGTACCCACGCTTCCCTGCGCTGGCTTCTTCAGCTGGACAGCAGGACTGGAAGTGGGCGCCCTGTGATCAGGACGGGGTGAGCTGACGGATGCGGAGTGAGCTTGCTGGACGGAGCCTCTTCCCTCCTGCCCTTCAGTGACTACCTTCCCTGTGCCTTGCCCCTGCCATGCTGAACCCACTGGGCTCTGTTACCTGTCCAAGAGGCTGCCTGCCCTGTTGGACATGTGACACTCACCTGGGACTGGGAATGGCTGTTAAGGAGCCAGGTAAAGCCTAGGTGGCTGACTGGGTGATTCCCACCCCCCCCCAGCAGCCCTGCCTAGGAAGCCTGTGTCCCCCAACCCCACAAAGGCATCATGCTAAGAGGCTGTCCTGCCCAGCAGTCCTGGGCCCAGCTTCTTGAAAGGATATGATCATTTGCCGGTCTGAGGGTGACTTCTGCCTCAGTTTCTCAAGCTTCTCCAGTTGCTTTATTTCATTATTTTGGACACGTTTGTATTTCTTGATGTCAGCCTAGACAAAAGAGGAAGGTTATTTCCTGGGAATCCCATGGGCCAGGTCCCACCGCTGCCCACCCCAAGGCGTTCCCAACTTACCCGGGCCTGCTTTATCTGGGCGCCATAGAGTTTCAGGGGGCTGACAACCTTGGCCTCTAGCCTCTCCACCTGTGGGCATGTAAGTCAGGATTCAAGGGACAGAGCAAACCTTTGTGAAGTGTCATTTGTACCTGGGCAGGGGGTAGCCACAGCCAGAGCCCTTCACCTGTGCTGAGAACACAAGGACATGGCTCTGCCTCGTGTCCCCACACTCTCCCCTTCCTCAGTCCCCTGTTGTCCCTGTCCCTGTGAAGGAAGATCCCCATGCAACCCTCTGACCACATCTCCAAAGCTAAAATCCCTGAAGAACAGTGCTTAGCCCCCTCCTAACCACCAGTGCTCTGCATGGGTTACCCTGGAAGGTGTTGCTGCTATTCAAAAATGTTACAAAGCCAAAGGAAGGGCAGGACTGCTAACAACATGCTCCTCCAGACACAAGATGGCCTGGATATCCATGACCTCACAGTGCCTGACACGACCTACACAAGACCCTCATAATAGGAGGAAAAGATCATGACATCAAAATAAAAGAGAGAGTGATTGATGGAAATAAAATTTGGGAAAATCAACACAGAATTGATAGCTTTTACTTTTGCTTTTGTTTTTTTTTTTTTTTTTTTTTTTTTTTTTTTTTTTTTTGGGGGGGGGGGCTCAGTTTATCCTCTGCTCCCAGGTCACAGAGCCTTTGGAGAGCCAAGGAGGCAGTGGCCCAGACTGTCTCCACCCCTCCCTCAACCATGGTTGCCCAGACCCCTGGGTGGCCCCCAGTCCTGTGCACCCACCAAGCCTCAGCAATGTCTGGACAGTGCAGGAAGGAAGTAGTGGCGACCACAGTACCTCACCCACCAGAAGCCAGAGCTAAGTTGGGAAGGTGACAGATCTGTCTGTAATGGGCCTGCACCCAAGATGGTGGCAAAATTCCTCAGTTCCAGTTCTCACATTTATCTTCATAACCTGGAAACTCAATGCTTCCTATGTTTCTAAGGTGCCTCAGCCCCAGCCTTAGAGTAAGAGGAGCCACCAGAGGGTGTGAAGCCAAGTAGTGACACTCCAGGCCTGTTTGTCAGGACGTTCCTGGGGTTATGACTTGGACAAATGACAAGAGAGGGGTGGAGAGTGGAGCTGGGGTCTCTGGTGGGCAGATCCTGAAAGAGCAGGGCTCTCAGACCTCTTGGAACGGAGCTGGGGCTTCTGCAGTCACAGGTGAGAAGGGAGTGTGAGCCTAGAGTGGGTGACAGGGACTCAGCTCAGCCACAGTCTCCTCCAGGTCCGCAGGGTGGCGGGCTGGGCTTCCACCTGCCGGTAGGATCACCTGTCCCGAGCCCCAGCTCCTGAGGTTCCGTGTGGGCGCATGTGCACAGGCTCAACTGCTCACAGGGACTCACGGGAGCCCACACAGATGGGCATGTGTGACTCACACAAGGCTGCTGCTGCCTACCCGGAGGGTCCTTCAGCTTCTGTTCCTGGAAGGTGTCCCACTGTCTCTGCCAGGTGGTGGGTGGTGCGGCTGGTGTCCACCGAGGCTCGCTGAGCACTGGTCTCCGCCTGGCCTCAGGGAGGCAAGAAGTCGAAAGTGTCACCAGGAGGTTCTAGCCATTAGATTCTGGATTGTTCTAAGTCCTGTGCCCTAGGGTAGCTTCTCCTGTCCCATGGGTGCCTCTTACCAACTTGGTCACTGAACGAATGGCCAAGCAAGGACCATAGTCAAGAAAAGGGGTTGGGGCTGGAGAGATGGCTTAGCATTTAAGGTGCTTGCCTGCAAAGCCTAAGGACCCAGGTTCAACTCCCAGGACCTACATAAGCCAGATGCACAAGGGGCGCATACATCTGGAGTTTGTTGCATTGACTGGAGGCCCTGACACACCCATTCTCTCTATATATAGATCTGCCTCTTTCTCTCAAATAAATAAATAAATAACAAAAAAAATTTTTTTAAGCAACAAGCTGGGAGTGGTAGCGCACACCTTTCTTCCCAGCACTTGGGAAGCTGAGGTAAGAGGGTCACCTGCGTTTTGAGGCCAGCCTGGGACTGCAGAGTGAGTGCCAGATCAGCCTGGGCTACAGTGAGACCCTACCTCAAAAAAGGGGGGGAGCTAGGAGAGATGACTTAGCATAGCAGTTCAGGTACTTGCCTGTGAAGCATAAGGAGCCAGGTTCAATTCCCCAGTACCCACGTAAACCAGATGCACAAAGGGATGCACACATGCGTCTAGAGTTCGTTTGCAGTGGCTGGAGGCCCTGGCGCGCCCATTCTCTCTCTCTGTATCTGCTTCTCTCTCTCTGTCTGTTGCTGTCAAATAAATAAAAATAAACAAAAAATTTAAAGACTCGGAGTGGGCACCCCAGGTCCTCCAGCACCCATCTTGTACATTTGGAGTATGAGGGTACTGGGGAATCGAACCTTGGCCCTTTGGCTTTGCAGGAAAGCGCCTTAACTGCTAAGCCATCTCTCCAGCCCTCGTTAGTCTGTTATGCATCTGAAGGACTCCCTTTCTCAGGAACCTCAGCAGTTTGAGGACCAGCTTCAGAGCCTTATCCCCTTCCTCCACGCAATGCAGCAAGTGACCACAGGAGGGCGGCAGAGACTGCACTCCACAGACGTGCCGTGTCCCTCCTGCTAGGGCAGAGGGGCTGCCATCTGGATATCCCAGAGGAGGCTTGGACACAAGTATGACACCAGCAGGGGTCTGGGTTGAGGTCTCGTTCACAGGCTCTCTTGGAAACTTCAGGAACTTCAAAAAAGAATGAAAAGTGCCTTGGGCTGCACAACAGAGAGACATCTGGTGGCCAGAGAGGGAAGGCTGGCTGGATGTGCCCATCTTACATACCATTACGGTTGTGGGCTCTCTATCTGTCTCTCTGGGTATCTGTCTCTGTCTCTCATATCTCTCTGTGTCTGCCTCTCCCTTTCAGATGTCTTCTTGCTGGGCCTTGGGGGACGGCTGCAGCCCCAGAGACCCAGCTTGTGTCTCAGAAGAAAAGGGCATATTTCTGAAACAAGTCAAGGTGTGGCTTGGCAATACCACACTCTCCACAGTCACATGTGCCACGTGTGGCTCTGATGTGGCTATAGCTGGTTTTCCCTCGGTCCGGCCCGGCATATCCTCCAGTTCCTGGCCAGTGATGTCTCGGGCTCCCTGGACCGTCATGGCATCTTTGGGGCTCTGGCTGCTTGGCTGAAGTCTCAATAGAATTAGGAAGGGCTCTCAGATTTCTCCATGAGCAGAGGAAAAGATAAAGAGAACTCCAAACATATTTCCTTTCGGTGACTTCAAAGCCTTGGTGGCAGGAGGCCAAGAGGGCTGGGACAGTTGCCACCCAGGACCACAAACAGAAAACCCAGGCAAATGGTAACCCGAGGGCTCAGGAGTCCTACAGTGAGGTCCCGCCTTGGCCTCTGGTGTGTTGTGACTTGCGGGAGTCCGTTCCAACCCTCACAGTGGCTCTGTGGAACCTAGAGGCGTGGGACACAAGGCCATCCCCCTCACCATCCTTTCGGTGAATAACTTACATGGTTTCCTGATGTCACCACATCCCAGGCCTGTCCACACTGCTGCCTGTGCACTGCGGAGGCCTCCCATGTGTTCCTGGTCCGCCTCTTTATCAAGGGTTTCAAGTGCACGGCACAGTGGAGAGAAATCAGGCGGTGTGATGTAGGCAGCCGCCACCTGGATCTCGCACTGGTGGACGTCTTTGAGGCGTGCATCCTGTTCCGTTCCAGGCCGTGCGTTCAGACGTGCCCCCTCGCTGCAGGATGATGTACCAGACGCCTGCTACGTGTGAAGCCACCATGCCGACGCTGCCCCCATGGAGGGTAAAAAGGCAGACTGCTGCGCTCATCCAGAGAACATTCTGTTTGAGAAGGCAGGAGGTAGCAGGGCACAGTGATGTCTCTAAGCCGCGCAAGCCTCAGCCCACCTCCCTGGACCTCAGGATGCCACGAAGGGGTGGGGGACCCAGGAAGACTCCCTGCGGACATGTTGGAGGCCTTTTCCTCAGTAGACTGAGGCCAAGGGCTGCCCCTGGCCAGGGAGAGCCAGTGCCATGCCTCCCTCCCTGGGTAGCTGTCCTCAGGGTGCCGGAGTTGACATGGGCCATGGGCCAAAGTTGTCTGGTTAACACCTGGAGAATACCATGAAAAAAAAAAAAAAGTAAAACCTACCCACACAGGAGGGTCAATACCGTTTCTAAGAGAATTGTAGACAAGGTCTCACTCTATAGCGCAGGCTGGCCTGGAACTTGGGATTCTTCCGCCTTAGCCTCCAGGTGCCAGGATGACAGGCATGTGCCACCATGACTGGCTATGGCACTGTTTATACAGCCAGCCCTTCAGCTGCGATGTGACTTGCTGGTAGGGCTCTTGCCCGCCACGCAGGAAGCCCTGGATACTCGCTACCCTCAGCACTGTGAGACAAGCAGCCCTACTCGGCAAAGAACCAAGTTGGTCCCCCTCTGTTGATCTCCAGGACTAGAAAGAAAAACTTCCTTCCAAGCCGGGTGTGGTGGCGCATGCCTTTATCGGGAGGCAGAGGTAGGAGGATCGCCATGAGTTCGAGACTACCCTGAGACTACATAGTGAATTCCAGGTCAGCCTGGGCTAGAGTGAGACCCTACCTTGGGAAAAAAAAAAAAAAACTCCCTTGCCAAGATGTCTGGAAACACTAAGAGTGACCACCAGGTTGACCTCACACTCCCAGAAGGGTGGAGCAACCCTGAGGTTCAGGCTGAGGCCCAGGAATCCCATGTCTAACCCTGAAGCACGGGCTCTCACCTACCACACCCCAAGTGCTCACTGACAATTGAGGCACTGCCCTTGTGGGCTAAGAGAGGAAGGGGGTACCACTGAAGATTGGGGGACACGTGTGAGAGGGGAAATGGCAGCACAAAGCCAACCTCGTCCATGCTGGAGCCGCCCACTAGTCAGACAGTTAAGATAGTCACCGGGGGCTGGGGAGAGCTCAGGGGTGGAGAGCTTGCCTCGCACGTACCGTGCCCTGGGTTCCATCCCAAAAGAGCAAGAAAGAGAGAGAGATTGATGGAAATAAAATTTGGGAAAATCAACACAGAATTGATAGCTTTTACTTTTGCTTTTGTTTTTTTTTTAATATTTTATTTTTATTTATTTATTTGACAGAGAATGAACTCCAAACGCATGCACCACCTTGTGCGTCTGGCTAACGTGGGTCCTGGGGAATTGAACCTGGGTCCTTTGGCTTTGCAGGCAAACGCTTTAACCGCTAAGCCATCTCTCCAGGCCTCGGTTTTGTTTTTTTGAGGTAGGATCTCACTGTAGCCCAGGCTGACCTATGTATGACCCATGACCTGAGACACTATGTAGTCTCAGGTTGGCCTTGAACTCACAATGATCCTCCTACCTTAGCCTCCCAAGTGCTGGGATTAAAGGCATGCACCACCACACCCTGCCTCAGACTTGGTAACTTTAATATAGTCAAGTAACCATTTTTTCTTAAAATCTCCATGGGTTGGGGATGTGGCTCAGTTGGTAGAGCACTCGCCTAGCATGCACAAAGCCCTGGGTTCAACCCCCAGCACCAATAAATCAGGCATGATGGCACATGCCTATGACCTGAGCACCCAAGAAGTGGAGGCAGGAGGATTAGAAGCTCAAGGCCATCCTTGGCAACATAGCAAGTGTGAGGCCAGTCTGGGTTATATGAAACCTAGTCTTGAAAATAAATGAATGAGTGAGTGAATGAATGAATAAAAATGAAAACTCAGTCTAGAAACTGAAGTCTACCCACCACAGCATTAGACTTAAAGGAAGAATGCTGGAGCCCACACCAAGAAGAGAAGTAGAGAAAAGGAGGGAAAAGACAGACAGAAAGGAAAGAGAGAAGCTTGGGCACAGGGATAGGGCTGTCCATGCTGTAAGGCAAATGCCCAGCTCCCTCCCTGGTCTCGGCTTTGACCTGCTGATGACTCTGGCCACCCTTGGCCTCCCTTTGGGCATAGCCAAGTTGCTTGACTCAAATGCTACATGGCCACCAGCTATGAGACCGTGGCCAGCCATGCGTGGCTCTGAGCCTCAGTTTCCCCATGTGTGAAGGGCTAGTCAGGGAACTGCAGCGGAATGAAGAGTGGCACAGTGCTCACACAGGCCTGGTGCTGCCCCTGCTCTGCACGGCAGAACACCTGGCGACCATCCTGATTCTACTGCCCACACCTCTGAGCTGGAGTGAGACACCAGCCGGCCCAAGACCAGCTCTGCTCATTCAGGGTTTTACGGAGGCCAGCGACCACTGCCCAAGCCATCTGTGCTGGAGAGGACAAAGGGTGACAAGGACAATGTCCAGAGCCATCCTAGGCTTTCAAAGCTTTGTCCTTTCTACAGTAAGTGTCCCGCAGCTGTGTCACCTGCCCAACGGCCAGGTGGATACGTCCACTCTAGGAGCTGATGTCTGCCCAGCCGGGCACAATAACACCTCTGTTGGAGCCAAGACCCAGAGCCAGGGCCACAGGCAGCCACCACACCAGTCCTACAGTGGGGTCCAGTCCCCAACCCTGAAAGTCCAAGGCTCAACTCCCTCCAGGGTGGCCACATTGACCACAGTCCCCAGCACCAGTAGGGCTGGAAGTGACACGTTGTCAGACAAGAACTTAGAAATGTCCCCAGAATGCTGGGCTTGGCATGGTTCCCCGGACTTCACATGATAATGGGTCATTAGACCTCAGAGCAATGACAGCTTCGAACAACTGGCCAGTCCACAAACTCCGGGCTACTCTTGCCGTTCATCCTGCCACGGATTTCTATTGACCAGAAGCTCTGAGCTCCATCCTGGAGACAATGGTGGGTAGGATGGCTGTGTGCCCTACCTTCCATGGGGTTCACTGTGTAGCCCAGGGTGGCCTCAAGTACTCTGTATCCCAGGCTGGTCTCGAACTCATAATCCTCCCACCTCAGCCTACCAAAGACGTGTGCCACTGCACCCGGCTGCCTCCAGTTCAAGAAATTCTATGCTTATGCTCCTGGAATGCATGGGGCTGTCAATGTCCCTTTGTTCGTTCAGGCCAGTCACAGGTTCAACCAACCACAGATCAAAAAAAGAAAAAATTTGCATTTGTACCAAACATGCACAGACTTGTTACTCTGAAAACCAGCCAGCAGAACAACTCCATACCCAGTGTCTGCACTTGAGGGGAGCTCTAAGCAGTAACGAGGTGCTGGTGCTGGGGAGGGGTGGAGGGTGGCAGGCTCTATGCAGATGTTGTGCTGTGTCACAAAGATGAGGGATTGGAGTGTCTGTGGCTTTGGTGCCCATGGGGTGTCTGGGAAATCCTCCTCCCCACCCCAGACAGCAGAGGTCAACCAGATGGCATTAATTCATTCTTAAGTTTTTCATTCTGTTTTTTGAGGTAGGGTCTCACTCTA
Source organism: Dipus sagitta (assembly GCA_036346955.1). Taxonomy (NCBI): domain Eukaryota; kingdom Metazoa; phylum Chordata; class Mammalia; order Rodentia; family Dipodidae; genus Dipus; species Dipus sagitta. The sequence continues at coordinate 222,432,817 of CM070770.1, forward strand.
GCCCAGGCTGACAGGGAAGTCACTCTGTAGCTCCAGGCTGGCCTTGAACTCATAGTGATCCTCTTACCTCTGCTTCCCAAGTGCACCACCATGCACAACTTTGTTTTTGTTTTGGTTGCAATACACATTAAAAAAAAAAAAACCATTTATTTTTATTTGAGAGAGAGAGAGGCAGATAGAGAATGGGCATGACAGGGCTCCAGCCACTGCAAAATGAATTCCAGATGCATGCACCACTTTGTACATCTAGCTTTCCATGGGTACTGGGGAATCAAACCTAGGTCTTTAGGCACTGCAGGCAAGTGCCTTAACCACTGAGCCATCTCTCCAGCCCACCAATAGACACTTTTGAACAAATGAATGAATGAGTGGATGAGTACAGCTTAGTGCCAGATGCTGAATACAGATCTTGGGACCAGCTATGGGAGTCATCAGGTCCTTCTAGGAGAGGCCACAGCCCGGGTACCCACCATGCCAGGTCAGAGGCTGCCTGGGTGGGCTGACCTGGAGTTTGGTGGCATATGGCTCAGAATGGGCCTCGAGGCAGGCCAGACCCTCTCATCTTGGCCATGCTGGTGCCTTGGTTTTCTCCACCTGGCCCTTTCCATCTCGGACTCCCTGACCTCCAGAGAGCTTGGGGGTCACCCAGCTTACCTTTCACTTGAGGGCTACCTTCTCCATCTGTATGGCCTCTGGCACCCCCTCTCCAGTTACATTCCTCTCCCAAAAGCAATACAGATTGCAGGAGGAGAAAGAGGCAGGAAATGTGGGCTGGGCCCACAGGCTGACTCCTGACCAAATGCTGTGTTCCCCCAGGCTGGGCTGCCTGCTCTGGCCAGGGGCCAAGGGAGGGACACTAAGACAGAGAGACAAGAAAATGAACAGAGATACTCATTACCAAAACTGTCTTTTCCTCATGCCTAGGGCTGCCAGGTACTGTTGGGAAAGTTATTCACTCTGCAAAGGAGCCTAGCTCCACTGAGCATGCATGCCATGTTGCCTACTCTGGCTTGTCTGCCCTCAAATGGAATCTTTTCCTCTCTCACATGGACTCTTCCTCATAGCAAAGGTGCTGACAGGCTAGTTGCCTGGTTCCCTTTACTTCTGAAGTGCCTAAACAGAAGCTCACAGCTCTAAGGCACCCCATGGTTCCCCACCTACATAATGATGGCACTAGCACTCCTGTCTCCTACAAAAAGACAACATTCGCACACCCATCTCCTACAAAAAGAGAACAACACTCGCACTCCCATCTCTTACACAAAGACAACACTCGAACTCCCATCTCCTACATAAAGACAACAACACTCGCACTCCCGTCTCCTACAGAAAGACAACAACACCCGCACTCCCGTCCCCTACAGAAAGACAACACCCGCACTCCCGTCTCCTACACAAAGACAACAACACCCGCACTCCCGTCCCCTACAGAAAGACAACAACACTCGCACTCTCGTCTCCTACACAAAGACAACACCCGCACTCCCGTCCCCTACAGAAAGACAACAACACCCGCACTCCCGTCCCCTACAGAAAGACAGCAACACCCGCACTCCCGTCCCCTACAGAAAGACAGCAACACCCGCACTCCCGTCCCCTACAGAAAGACAGCAACACCCGCACTCCCGTCCCCTACAGAAAGACAGCAACACCCGCACTCCCGTCCCCTACAGAAAGACAGCAACACCCGCACTCCCGTCCCCTACAGAAAGACAGCAACACCCGCACTCCCGTCCCCTACAGAAAGACAGCAACACCCGCACTCCCGTCCCCTACAGAAAGACAGCAACACCCGCACTCCCGTCCCCTACAGAAAGACAGCAACACCCGCGCTCCCGTCCCCTACAGAAAGACAGCAACACCCGCGCTCCCGTCCCCTACAGAAAGACAGCAACACCCGCGCTCCCGTCTCCTACAGAAAGACAGCAACACCCGCGCTCCCGTCTCCTACAGAAAGACAGCAACACCCGCGCTCCCGTCCCCTACAGAAAGACAACAACACCCGCGCTCCCGTCCCCTACAGAAAGACAACAACACTCGCGCTCCCGTCTCCTACAGAAAGACAACAACACCTGCACTCCTGTCCCCTACAGAAAGACAACAACACTCGCACTCCCGTCTCCTACAGAAAGACAGCAACACCCGCACTCCCGTCTCCTACAGAAAGACAGCAACACCCGCACTCCCATCCCCTACAGAAAGACAACAACACCTGCACTCCCATCTCCTACAGAAAGACAGCAACACCCGCACTCCTGTCTCCTACAGAAAGACAGCAACACCCGCACTCCCGTCTCCTACAGAAAGACAACAACACTCGCACTCCTGTCTCCTACAGAAAGACAACAACACCTGCACTCCTGTCCCCTACAGAAAGACAACAACACCCGCGCTCCCGTCTCCTACAGAAAGACAGCAACACTCGCACTCCCGTCTCCTACAGAAAGACAACAACACTCGCACTCCTGTCTCCTACAGAAAGACAACAACACTCGCACTCCTGTCCCCTACAGAAAGACAGCAACACCCGCACTCCCGTCCCCTACAGAAAGACAACAACACCTGCACTCCCGTCTCCTACAGAAAGACAACAACACTCGCACTCCCATCTCCTACAGAAAGACAGCAACACCCGCACTCCTGTCCCCTACAGAAAGACAGCAACACCCGCACTCCTGTCTCCTACAGAAAGACAGTAACACCCGCACTCCTGTCTCCTACAGAAAGACAACAACACCTGCACTCCCGTCTCCTACAGAAAGACAACAACACTCGCACTCCCATCTCCTACAGAAAGACAGCAACACCCGCACTCCTGTCTCCTACAGAAAGACAACAACACTCGCACTCCCATCTCCTACAGAAAGACAGCAACACCCGCACTCCTGTCTCCTACAGAAAGACAACAACACCTGCACTCCCGTCTCCTACAGAAAGACAACAACACTCGCACTCCCATCTCCTACAGAAAGACAGCAACACCCACACTCCCGTCTCCTACAGAAAGACAACAACACTCGCACTCCCATCTCCTACAGAAAGACAGCAACACCCGCACTCCTGTCTCCTACAGAAAGACAACAACACCTGCACTCCTGTCTCCTACAGAAAGACAACAACACCCGCACTCCCATCTCCTACAGAAAGACAGCAACACCCGCACTCCTGTTTCCTACAGAAAGACAACAACACTCACACTCCCGTCTCCTACAGAAAGACAGCAACACTCACACTCCCGTCTCCTACAGAAAGACAGCAACACTCGCACTCCCGTCCCCTACAGAAAGACAACAACACCCGCACTCCTGTTTCCTACAGAAAGACAGCAACACCCGCACTCCCGTCTCCTACAGAAAGACAGCAACACTCACACTCCCGTCTCCTACAGAAAGACAGCAACACCCGCGCTCCCGTCCCCTACAGAAAGATAGCAACACTCGCACTCCCGTCCCCTACAGAAAGACAACAACACCTGCACTCCTGTCTCCTACAGAAAGACAACAACACTCGCACTCCCATCTCCTACAGAAAGACAACTACACTCACATTCCTGTCTCCTTGGCACTGGGCTGTGCCTGGATGGCATATGGAGCCCCACCCTGCAATCTTTATGTTACGAAATATGCCAGGTCTGCACAGAAGCAGCAGACCACGATGTGTGCTTGGTGACTACGAGGCCCTGGACCCTCCTACAGTGGATTGCTTCCCTAGGCTCCAGGCCAGCCTGGAGGAGGCTGTTGTACAACACTGCACTGTCCCTCTGCACACAATAAGTGCTGAATCAGTCCACATTTGAGGGCTGGGTGTTCCTCTCCATGTGGTTTGGTTGGGGATGAGAGGGGGTTTTGCTCCTCATTGAGTGTTCTTCTCCATGTAGTTTGGTTGAGGATAGGAGGGGGGATTTGCTCCTCACTGGGTCCCCTGGCCTCCACTCTGGGTCCCTCACTATGCTGCCTCTCTAGAGAGACTTGATTCTGAGTTCAGGCAGCACTTCCCACCTCCCTCTGGAAGCCCACACCCTATATAGCACGTGGCCCAGACAATGGATTCCAAATAAAGGCCAGTGGGCTGGAGAGATGGTTCAGTGGTTAAGGCACTTGCCTGCAATGCCTAACAACTTGGGTTCGATTTCCCAGTACCTAAGTAAAGCCAGATGCACAAAGTGACACACACATCTGGAGTTTGCAGAGGCTGGAGGCCCTGGCACATATATTTTCTTTCAATCTCTCTCTTTCTCTCTCTCTCTCTCTCACACACACAAATAAACAGTGGCTGGGCTGGAGATAAGGGGTGGCCCAGCCCCTCCCTAACTTTGTCCCCCTAGATGATGAGCTTCTGCTGCTAACTCAGTTTCTCCACATGAAAAACAGGGTGCTCATCCTGTCCAGGTCTGCCAAACGGAGTACACCATGCCATCTGAAACCTGCCCAGGCACATGTAGGGACACAGCAGGCACTCAGTAAAGTGCCCCTTCCGGGTCTTCTTGCTGCCTTGATAGATTGGAGCCGACTGGCACATAGTAGGTGCTTAATAAGTGCCTCTTCCTGCTATCTTGTTCCCATGGCAGATGGGGGTGCATGGGCACACAGCTGACACTCAGTAAGTGTCTCTTCTTCTTTTTTTGTGCCAGATGGGGGGAACAGACGGTATACAGCAGGTGCTCAGTAAATGCCTCTTCCTTATCTTCTTGCCTCTTGTGGTAGAGAGGGTACATGGACACACAGTAGGTGCTTAGTAACTGCCTCTTTTCCTGTATTCTTTCCTTGTCTTCTAGCAAAGGGCCGGGGGGGGGGGGAGTACATGGGTACACAGTAGGCACTCAGTAAGTGCTGTCTTTCCTGTCCTCAAGCTCCATTGTCCCCCCCTCCAGGGCCCCTCTCCCACTCCCACCCGTGGACCCCCAGGCCCTGTCTCTGGTTGGTACTTTTCCCTGTAGCATCTGTGTCATAAATATCGCTAGGGGAAGAAAAAAAGCGGGCCAGACTTGACGTCAGCCCAGGCGGCGCTAATTGGTCCTGGAGCCTCGTAGCTCTCACTGTCCTGGCCGTGCCGAGCGCTGGGGTGGAGGTGAGGCTGTTTTCACTGGGGCTCAAGCGAAGCCTTTGTCTCCGCAGCGGGCGCCTCGCCCCAGGCGCTCTCTCCAGAGCAGAGACCCTACTTATCGCTTCCTGGGGGAAGAAGAGAAGCCAGGAATGTTGAATCACCTTGGAGCCAGCTGAAGAAAGAGGGGTCCTCCAGTGTAGCCTTCACCATAGGCCCCCCCCCCCAGCCATGGGGCCGTGCACCCTGATGCCCTGGTGTGCTGCTGAGTCTGGGGCAGGACTTCAGCGATTTGGCACCTGGTAATTTTCTTGCAAGAAACCCAGGAGGCGGCGACGGGGGCAGGTCAAGTCTGCTGGCCGAGAAGGCAGGCCTGTGGCTGCTGGGCTAGAACATTCTGCAATGTGCTAGCCAAGAATTTCAGAAGGAAACACTGGAGCTTCCAGCCCTTAAGAGGAGGAAGAGGACTTCCTCTCCCGGCAGCCTCCGTGGTCTCTGGGGGGCCCCTCGGTGGAGACCTCTCCGGTAGCCAGGATGGGACAGGAAATGGGGGCTGTGCTCCAGGCAACACCAAATTTGGACACGCTCGGGCCAATAATTTCAAGCCCTATGGGACAGGACTCTGTGAGGACAGCGTGTCCTCCACAAAGACTGGGTTGGGGACAGCCTCAACTGCTTCATGAGTTGATAAACTGAGGCACCAAGATCCCATGGCCGCCGCCTCCCACTTTGCAGAGAAAATGTCTAGGGTAGGTGCAGATCCCAACTTCAGGTGTATCTGCTACCATCCACAGCATACCTGTGGGACTGGTGGTCCCATGCATGAGACAGAAAGATGGGCAACAGGCTCACAGTTCCATGTACACCTCTAAAGGACATCTGTAAGTCACACTGTGATAATCTGTGACAGTATAGCTCACATTAAGACACTCTCTATATAAACAGGGCAAAGCCTGATGGTGTCGGTTTGATTCCCCAATACCCAGGTAAAGCCAGATGCATAAGTGGTACATGCATCTGGAGTTCATTTACAGCGGCTAGAGGCCCTGGCGTGCCCATTCTCTCTCTGCTTGCAAATAAATAAACAAATATTAAAATAAAAAATCAAAGACACTCATGTTCGCTTTGACAGCTCATAAACTAAAATTGGAATGATACAGAAAAGATTAGCTTGGTCCCCGTGCAAGGATGACATGCAAATTCATAAAGACTTCCATATTAAAAAAAAAAAAAGACACTAGCCAGGTGTTGTGGCACACACCTTTAATCCCCAGCACTCAGGAGGCAGAGGTAGGAGGATCACCATGAGTTTAAGGCCACCCTGAGACTACATAGTGAAGTCCAGGTCAGCCTAGGCTAGAGTGAGACTCTCCCTTGGAAAAAAGAAAAAAAAAGATACTGCATAAACAGCACAACGTGCATATGAGATGGTTCAAAGTTTTCCTAATACCTGCCAGGAATGACATAATCACATTACATTGACTGGTGGCACAAGCCCCTTTCCAGACACAGCCTGGGTATGGCTCGATGATAGCACGGTGCTTGCTTAGCCAGTAAGTTCCAGCTTCCAAACTGGAAAAAAATACCCCCTATATTCATCCTGAAAAGATATAGAGTTACCAACAGACCCAGTTATTCTCTCACTGGGAATTTACCCTAAAAGCCCCACACCTCAGTACAGAGATATTTGCTCAACCATGTTTACCATGTTTATAGCTGCTCAATTCATAATAGCTAAGAACTGGAATCAACCCAGGTGCCCATATGGGTGAATGGATAACCAAAATGTGATATATCTACATGATGGAATTCTACTCAGCAGGAACTAAAAATGACACAATGAAATTTGTAGAAACATGGTCAAACTTGGAAGAGATCATATGCAGCAAACTCACACAATCACAGAAAGATAATTGTTGCATGGTCTCACTCATCTGCAATTCCTAACCTGGATCAGCCAGAGTTGCTGACATACCTGATAGGCATCTCGACAATAGAGAGGGTAGGGCTTGGGGGGAGGGGAAGAGCGGGTGGGGAGAACACAGAACTGAACCCAATTTGAACTGGTACTATAGAAATCTATATCCTGGAAGATAGACTAAAAGATTGAACCCTAAACAGGACCTTGGGGGGAGCATCTGAAAAGAAGGGCTCTGGAGAGGGTGGGGTGAAGCCTAACTTTAAATTTCTCTTGTTTCTTTCTTTTTTTCTTTGTTTTTCTTTTCCCTTGGCTCTGGCCTATAACTCCCAGTAGAATGTTGTGGTTAAGACCCACAACAAGCTGTTGATCAGAGAGACCTACAAGATCCCCCCCAAACAAGATAGACTTCTGTCAGAGCACTTGATTACCCACCAGAGGTTAATGGTAAAACCCTACTGCTGAAGACACCATACACTGTCAGCACGAAACATGGAGAGACCTGGTTGGAATCCAGAAGAGAGCCAGTTCCCAGACAGTTAGCCTGTCTAGTGATGGAAGGCACTGCACGAGCTACCAGGGGAAAGTGGCCAACATCTGTCCGAGCAACCCAAGGTCTAAGCTACTCAGAAGCAAACAACCTGACATGATGCTCACACAAGTGCAATAGTGGTACACAGTCTTGGTGGGTAACCAACTGCTTTCGGACTGTCTTAACAGATCCGCTTAGTGGAAAGGAACCTATATCTGGAACTGGGAAACAAGTCAGAATCATATCCAGAGAATGATTTTGCTTTCCAATATCAAGCTCTCACTAATCTTGGGCTACAAGGGGGACCACACCCATTCAATTTTCTCTAAATTTATAGTGTTTATCCCATTTAACCTGTGCTGACTTCACTCTCCGTTGGAGAATCTGCTTCTCTTTTTCAGACAGAAGCAGGACCTGAGGAGAGACACGACCCAGTGCACTTCAGCCTGGCCCCAGCTGAAGCCACAGAGGAATTGGGAAAATGAGCAAGAGTGCCGCTTTCTCAGTGAACCTGATAATCAGCACAAGGGTGAAGGGGATAGACACTGAGGACACTCAACACCTACCAAAGCAGAGATCCAGAGGCTCCTAAGATCCCATCACTGAAGAAGGCTTAAAATGCTCCCAACATGGCTCAAGGCATTTTGCGGAAGAGGGAGTGGAAAGATTGTTAGAGTCACAAGTTGGGACATTATGCACAGAGACATTGCCTCTCTCCCATAACTGACTGCTGCCCCTACAATGCATGACCCACAATCCCCATGGGGATGACCTGCATCCCTAATGAGGAAAGCCCCTTTGGAAAAGGGGCAGGGATGAAGGAAAGGATGGTACCAACATGTGTTGTTTCCATTCTAAGTATGTCCATAACTAATAAAAATAAATAAAAAAGAGAGAGAGATGAAGCCAGGCATGGTGGTGCACGCCTTTAATCCCAGCACTCAGGAGGCAGAGGTAGGAGGATTGCCAAGAGTTCGAGGCCACCCTGAGACTACATAGTGAATTCCAGGTCAGCTTGACCTAGAGTGAGACCCAACCTCGAAAAACCAAAAAATAAAAAAAATTAAAGAGAGAGAAGAAATTGACATGACATAGTGACTGCCCTTGATTCCAGTCAACAGGTGTTTTCTAGATAGTAAAGCCCACAGTTTGAAAAACCTTCCCTAAAATAGGGACTCCTTGTATGGTGTGCACCCTGAACAACTGAACAGGGACTTGAACTTGGGGCTGACTGTCCAGAGCCTGAGCTCCCTTTGCTTCATCCTGTGGGCTCAGTGCTTTGAGGTGGTTCTACGGAGCCTCTAAGCACTGTGACTGAGAAGGAAAGGAAGAATGAAAGGGCCGGTAGTCACTCACCTATGTGAGATCCTCCTTGGCCCCAGGGTGGTCCCCTTAAAGGGTCAGTCACAGGACAAAGCTGGCTGGACCTTGCTGCTGCAAAGAGAGCAATGAAGGCTGTGGACTTTTCTTTTTTCTTTTTTCAATTTTTTTTTTTTTGAGGTAGGGTCTAGCTCTAACCCAGGCTGACCTGGAATTCACTATGTAGTTTCAGGCTGGCCTCGAACTCACAGCAATCCTCCTACCTCTGTCTCCTGAGTGCTGGGATTAAAGGTGTGCACCACCACACCTGGCTTTTTTTTTTTTTTTTTGACTTTTGATACCACATGTGTGTGCTCACATGTGTATGTGTCCGACTGAGGGCTGAGATGCCTTCTGAGTGGGCACAACTCTAGCCCTGGATTTTTATAAAGACCCAAGTAGACTTCTCTTTGCTCCACTCATTGTTGGTCAGTGGTTATTGTTTGAGAAGACACACAGCACTGAGGGTACACCTACTATATACCAGGCCCCTCAGTGCCTTGCCCATTGTGATGGCTAATCTCTGGTTATCCAGTTGACATGATTTAGAATCCCCATGGGAACAAATCTATGGTCTTGTCTTTAAGGGATTTTCCAGATTAGGTTAGTTGAGGTGGGAGGACCCACTCTTACTGTGGGTGGTACCATACCATGGGTTGGGCTCCTTGACTGTTTATTTATTTAAGAGAGAGAGAGAAAGAGGTGGGGAAGGGGGAGGAAGAATGGGCATGCCAGGGCCTCCAGCCACTGCAAATGAATTCCAGAAGCAGGCATCACTGTGCATCTAGCTTTACATGGTACTGGGGAATTGAACTTGGGTCATTAGGCCTTGTAGGCAAGTGCCTTAACTGCTGAGCCATCTCTCCAGCAACTTCCTGGACTGTATGGAAAGGAGAGAGCTAGCTGAGCACCAGCATACAATATCTATACTGCCTCCCTGCTGATGTGAGGACGCCGTGCTGGCCTCCTGCATGCTGGACTCTACCCTCTCCGTCTGTCGTTCCCCTGGACTTTCAGTTCTCAGAAGCAGAGGCCCACGGGGATGTTTGCAGAGTTTGGGGGTCTCCAGCCCAGGGCTGTCCCTATGGACTAGAATGTCTTCACTCCTTGCAACCCTTCTGGGTCTTCAAGAGAAGCCAGCACTTATGTGACAGTGCATGTATCATAGCCCTGGGAGTTCTGTAGGTGCAAGGGCCCTGTAAAGTGCGCCGTATTCTCTCCAGGGCCTGGGACCTGGCACCATAGGCCTTCTTCAGTTCGGGCAGGGAAAGGTATGGGAAGGAAATGAGTCCACCTCCCACCCCTGCACAGAACCAACTCAGGGATGGTGGCCATTGGAGGGTCAAGAGCCTGGGCCAATTCCCACAAGCCCTGTACACAATGACCGTGTGAAAGCTATCACCAGGGCCTCTGTAATCAGGGACAATGCTTGGGCCTTGGTCTCAAAGGACAACCGGGTCTCCCGAGGCCAGCAGTCCTGCCCAGCCGCCTGGCCTCGAGCCCCGCTGGGCAGCCTGCCCAGGGCGGGCCCCACCTGGCGACTCCTTCCTTCCAGCTGCCTCTCTTGGCTCCCAGGGTTCCGGCCACACCTTTCCTGTGGCCACCCCTCCAGGTCCCCACCCTGAGACAGCTGCCCCAGCCCTCCAGGCCTGCTCCTTTGGGGCCAGAAGAAGGGGTGCCTTCTGGGACAGTGTCACATACTGGTAGAGCAGTCAAGGTGTGGGTCATTCATTCGTGGCCACCCCAGCTCCCCAACCTGGTGGCAAGAATAATTGTTGCCACTGCACAGACGGGAAAACTGTGGCTCCGAGACAACAGTTTTGACAAGGTCACATGACTAAGTCCACAGCAGGGAGAAGATGAGTCTTGAAAAATCCAACATCCTCAATCAGGGAGCGGAGTGTGTCTGCCTTCCCCAGGCCCTCCCTCATTACCTCTGAGCCTCTTGGGCCTGGGTGGGGTGTGCTGAGGTGGATTTGGGATCTGGGAATGTCTCTGATCAGGGACAGGCTCCAAGCCAGAGTCAGCCTGAGCTGTAGTAACTTGGTACTAATGACAGTCCCTAGGAGCTGTGATAGTCCCCTTTCTGGGTTTCTCCCAGATCATCCCTGGCGGGGGCGGGGGGAGATGACACATGTGTGACCACTCACAGGCACCTCTGAGCAGATGTCACTCTGAGCTTGGCACCATTAGACCAGAGATGGAGGCTGAAGGGGAGGGCAGGAGTACAGGGACCAGGGCAGGTGAGTATGTGGGTGCAGTGCTTTGGGGTTCATCTACTGTTCCTTGAACCTCCCTGCAAAGCTGGTCAGCTAGAGCCACTGGCTGAGAGAAAAATACTGGCCTGGGTCAGTCAGATGCCAGCTTCAGTCCTGTCTGAAAGGCTAGAAACCCTAGAAAGACTGGGGATCCCATTTCCTCATCTGCAAAGCCAAGAGGGGCTATGAAGAGGGGTGGGGCTAGCAGGAAGAGCTCCAAGGCACCCAGAGAGAAAGGATGGACAAGGCCAGTTGTGGGGTCGAGGGACAGTGCCCTCCAACTGCTTCAGGGCCAAGCTTTGACTTGGCTCCATTTCCTGTTTGAGCTGGCCAGCCATGCTGCCCTGGTGTGACCCCTTCCCAGGCCCTCTGGGCTGGGCGATGGATGGGAAACAGCCCCCTCCTCACACTCTTGGGCTCCAGCTGCGAGTCTGCAGCTGCTCTGATTTCACGCTGAGGCTCAAGGTCACTGGTTGCCCTGGGTGTTCCTCCCCTTCTGTCCCAAGACCACCTGAGCTCTTGCTAGCCCCTCAGGTTGAGGTAACTCAGCCTCACTGAAGACCCCCCAACACTGTGGGGGAGTTCCACCACCCTGTAGCATCTGCCTCAGAGATATGACCCACCTCTGTCCACTGAGAAAGATCTCAGGGAAGGACTCTGATTGGTCTTGTTTGAGTCATTTAATCATCACTTGACCAATCATAGTGCCTGGGAGAACAGGGACTGGTGATTGGCTGGAGCTGAGTCATGTGCTTTCCCTAGTTACTAGGGGCCAAGGGTAAATGCTAAGTTTGGCACCTTCTCAGAAACCAAAGGACAGGGTGATGGGAAGTGTCTTGGTCAGGGTTGCCTCCTCCAAGTGAGGACAGGTCTGGGGGTGATAATTGACCCCCATGTCTATATCCTGTGTAGGGTGGGAAGGCCAGGATAGAGAAGGAGGCATGCCACTTCTTTCCCTGGTCACTAGGAGAGGGACAGGGACACCCCTATGCTGTGCGCCCCCGCCCTGCACCAGAGCACATGTTGTAGACATCTGGCCGGCGGCTGCTGCTGGGGGTCCCCTCCCGGAGTTCCCGCTGTCGCCAGGAGCCAGCGCCTTTATGACCGCCAGGCACATCTGGGATCGCTCTGGCTGCCCGGCTGGAGCTGACGCCAGGCCAAGCGGCCCACGTGACTGCCTGCTGGACACCGGCCACAGCTGTTGTGTAACCAGCCTTGTCCAGGAGGGAGGCGAGGCCAGGGCAGGGGTCCAGCCACAGGCCTGGCCCCAGGTCCCAGGTCTCAGCAGGCCTGGGGTGGCCTCTGACTGGGTTAATGAGCTTGGCATCTTCACCCCCGGCAAGGGTCCCTCTCTCTCTCTCTCTCTCTCTCTTGTTCTCTTTCTCTCTCAGTTTCTCTCGCCTGTTCTTTCTCACTCTCTTTTTTCTTCTTTATCTTTCTTTTCATCTGTTTTTACTCTTTTTTTGTTGTTGTTGTTTGTTTGTTTGTTTTCGAGGTAGGGTCTCACTCTAGCCCAGGCTGACCTGGAATTCACTATGTAGTCTCATGGTGGCCTCGAACTCACAGAGATCCTCCTACTTCTGCCTCCCGAGTGCTGGGATTTAAGGCGGGCAGCACCACGCCCGGCTGCTTTTACTCTTTGCCTCTCTTCCTCTCTCCTTTTCCCCCCATTTCACGCGTTCTTTCCTGATTATGTCTGTCTTCCTTTTTCTTTTCTTTCTTGATCTTTTTCTTACTGTCCTTCTGTGCCTCCTTCCTCAATCTCCTTTCCTTTGTTTTTCTGTCTTTTCTTCCCCTCTCTCCTTCCCTCCCTTCCTAGAGATGGAAGTCAGAGGGTCCCTGACATCACAAGAGGTCCGTTAGCAAGGAGGTCAATTAGATAAGTACTTCTTATAAAGAAAAATATAAAATATAGGGGCCACAGAATCCCCTTTTCCTCTGTCCCTTCTTCTTGCTCGCCCACTAGTGGCGCATCCTGAGACTCCTTGGGAGCTAAGCAGGAGGCAGGAGCCCCGATAGGTGTTAGGCTGTGCACAGCTCCTGTGTCCAGTTCTGATGGCAAGAACTGGGGAGCAGTTGTGCTTCCACCCCAATCTGTGCCCTGTGTTGCACTCCCTCCCCTAGGCCTTTGAAGTACAGGACTGGCCCCATGGCCTAGTTGTGACCTGGAGGTCTCCTGGGGTGGACACTGGCTTCCAAGGTCACTCAGGGTAGAAGGGGCTTCCCAGGCCTCAGCAGTGCAGGAGGCTAGCTTGTGGCCACGGCAGTCCTTCCAACCCCCACCTCAAGCCCACCTGGCCAGCCTGCAGGTGCCAGGCCTCTGTGTGCCCCACTTGCCTGGAAGCATCACTCCCCTCCAGTGAGGGACCTCGTAGAGACGCGGATGCCTGGGCCTCAGGCTGGTGAGGACGGGGTCTCACCTCAAAGTAGAGAAGTTCCACACCCCTTCTTTTGTCTGTTCACTTGTCGCACAGATGTTGACCGAGCCCTATGGGGGTCCAGGTGTGTGTCAGGTATCTCATGAGGAGTGTGCAAGGCAGGATGCCCCACTTCCCTGGTTTCCATGGAGTTTTAGGAATAAGATAAAATCAAGTCATTACATGGAGGCTGTTAGAGAGAGTCAGCTAGGGACTGGAGAGATGGCTTCGCAGTTAAGATGCCTGCTTGCAAAGCCTAAGAACTTGGGTTCAACTCCCCAGAAACCACATAAGCCAGATGCACAAGGTCACACATGTGCACAAGGTGGTGCACATGTCTGGAGTTCAAGTGCAGTGACTGCAGGTCCTGGCATGCCAATTTTCTCTCTCTCACATAAAAAAATAAGTCAGCTAGGTAGCTTGACCCTAGAGGCCAGCCCACTCTGGGGAGGAAGAGAGGGCCCGCCCAGGCCTGCCAGAAGCACGTGTACAAAGGCCCTGGGGTAGGAGCAGCTTGGTGGGTTTGAGGCAGCAACGAGAGACACCCTGTAGGCTGAAGCAGGAGTGTGTCATGGCTGGACTCTGTCAGGAGGTCCGCTGGGCCATGTGCAGGAAGACATGAGGATAGCCTGGGCAGAGGACAGAATAAAAGCCATCCTTGAAGCAGGAAGCCATGTTGCCAGCCAAGGAGGGAGCAGCAGCCCTAGCGACGGAAGTCAAAGGATCCCTGCCATCTCAAGAGGCTTGGTAGCAAGGAGGTCAATTAGATAAGTACTTCTTATAAAGAAAAATATAAAATATAGGGGCCAAAGAAGTCCTTCAGGGCATCTGAGCTAGTCCTGGACCCATGAGAAAGGCTTGGGAGGAGAAGGTTTGGAAGCTGTGAAGGGGCATGAGTGAGAGTAGGGCGCTAATGGGTGAAGAGGCCTGCTGGGAATCCCTGTTCCCCGTTCCCAGCAGGGAGACAGCCTGTGTGAAGGAACCTCAAGGACACAGGGAGAAGAGGAGACTCAGGGCAGGGCTGTAACAAGCCTACATACAGGACTTTGGGGTCCCCAGGGACTCCGAGGATGTGAGCATCAGCGCTGCCAATTTGCTGTGCACAGGGACCCTGTGGCCACTGGCGACACGGATGGTAGGGGACAGTTCTAACATCATGGACTTCTCTCCTGATTGGCCCTGTGAAGCCAGCCACCAACATCCACACCTCATCCTGGGGCTGGGGGTGCAAGGCAGGAAAGATCCGGGTTCCAATCCCAGCTCTGCTCTCAGCCATTGACCTTGGCAACTGTGGGACTTTGGGCCTCAGTTTCCTCATCTCCAGACCCGCACACAGCCTCTGAGAGGTGCTAGTGGGTTGAATGAGGGCCAAGGTCGATGCCTTCCCACCCAGGGATGCCACACATCAGGGAGTCAGCACGGTAGGTTTTGAGGCCAGGCTGTGCTGGGCCTGCAGGGGCTCTGAGAGAGGAGTCTGTGCCATGGTCGTATAGTCATAACCACACTTCCAGAGAGGTGAGTGACCCAACGATGGAGGCCGGGAGGACATCACGTGTGCACCCTGACTGGCTTCGGGGCTGAAGCATGACATCAGGCACCTGCCCCTCCACACTGTCGGAAAGGACAGTCACAAGAACAGACTTTGCCAGCTTTCTTCTGCGGTACTAGGAGCAAGACGCAGAAGTCCACCCTAAGTAGGAATGTGCATTACACATTTGGCCATGATGCATGATGGGGCTGGAGAGATGGCTAAGCGGTTAAGGCGCTTGCCTGCAAAGCCAAAGGACCCAGGTTCTATTCCCCAGGACCCACGTCACAAGGTGGCGCATGCGTCTGGAGGCCTTGGAGCGATCTCTTTCTAAATAAATAAATAATTAACTAGTGATAATAATAATAATAAAAAAAGCTAGTGCATGAGTGACCTGGCTTACCAGGAACTGGAGAGGTAGCTCAGTGGGTAGAGTACTTGCCACACAAGCATGAAGGCCTGAGTTTGATCCTCAGACCAAATAAGACGCCTGGTGTGATGGCTCCCACTTATAATCCCAGCACGGGGAGGTGGAGACAGGAGGACCCCTGGGGCTTGCTGGACAGCCAGTCTAGCCTAATTTGTGAACTCCGACACAGTGAGGGAGCCTGTCTGCAGAAAGGTGCATGGCATTCCTGAGAATGACATCTGAAGTTGTCCTCTGACCTCCATACACATACATGCTGGCCACTGAGCAGTGTCCCCTGCCTTGGACACTCCAGACAGTGGCATCAACTTCCCTGCAAACATGGCAACATGACAAGTGTGTCTCTTCTGGGAAGAATCACCCTGAGGGGGAAGTGCTGGGTGTGGGTTTTCATGGCACTCAGCTCCTGGCGCAGGTCCCAGGCCGGGCTGTAGGAGGTGGGAGGCGAACACCGACATGATGGGGCAGCACTGGCTGTGGCCTCGGTGGGATAAACAGTGAAAGGTGAGTGGTCACCTCTCAGGAACCCACTCGCCATCCCATGCCCCCTTGCCAACTCCACGGGGCCTCACCCACGCCTGTGTTGGGCAGGGAGCTCCCAGGGACTGCTGCCTTTGCAGGGTCCTCAGGACTTGGAGTGGGCAGCTCCTGCCTGTGGGGGGGGTGCTGATGTAGAAGTGGCGTGGGGCACTGCTTGGAAGCGGGGAGCAGGGGGGACAGGAATGTCAAGCTGCAGTGCAGCCTTGGTCGCGCCCTTGGAACTGCGAAGCTAGACTGGCCCTGAGGGTTGTCCCCAGACACCTGGCCTGGATGTCCCAGCCTGGATGGGTCCTTAAGCCTGGGCTACCCTAAGTATGGAATGACCTGGCCCTGATGGGTGACAGATGAGTGCTGTCTGCCTCTGGGTGGCCTCCTTGTCACTCTAGTGAAAGAACATGCCAGCCAGCAGGGAGGGGTGGCCAGAGTGCAGGGCAGGCTGGGGCTGGGTGGAGAGCTCACTTGGAGGGAGGTGTGTGGCAGAGAAGGCAGAGAAATACAACAGGGACATGGCCAGCAGGGGACTGAGCCAGCTGTCCTCCTACGTCTGCTGGGATTAAAAACGTTTCTTTTACTTTTTGTTTTGAGACAGGGTCTTACTAAATTGCCCTGGAAAGCCTTGAACTTGTGATCCTACTGCCTCAGCATCCCCAGTGCTGGGATGACAGACCTGCTCCACCAGGCCAGGCCTGGTTATGCTTCCCCTCCCCTCCCCCCAAGGTAGGGTCTTGCTCTAGCCCAGGCTGGCCTGGAATTCACTATGTAGTCTCTGCAATCCTCCTACCTCCGCCTCTGTAGTGGTGGGATTAAAGGTGTGCACCGCCATGCCCAGCTACTTTATTTTTTGTTATATTTTATTTATTTTCTTGAGAGAGAAGAAGAAGAAGAAGAGAGAGAGAGGAGAAAGAATGAATGGATGTGCCAGGGCCTCTCACCACTGCAAATGAACTCCAGATGCATGAGCCATTTTGTACAACTGGCTTTACATGGGTACTTGGGAATTAAACCTGGGTCATCAGGCTTTGCAAGCAGGTACCTTTAACTGCTGATCCATCTTCCCAACCCCATCTTTTTACTTTTTGATACACTCCTTAGGAGCCCAAAAGTCTTTTACCGTTGATGAAGTTAAATTTCAATTTACACTTTCCTGCCATCATATGGCTGCTCTTGTTTTGAGATAGCATCGCCCATTGCAAGGTCACAGAACATCTCCGTCTTACTCTGCTTTGCAATTTTAGTGGCTCATTCAGAGCTCTGCTCCATTTTCAGTTAGCTTTTGTATATGACGTGAGGTAGGGATCCAACTTCTTTTTTTTTTTTTGGTTTCTCAAGGTAGGGTCTCACTCTAATTCAGGCTGGCCTGGAATTCACTCTGTAGTCTCAGGATGGCCCTGAACTCACGGTGATCCTCCTACCTCTGCCTCCCGAGTGCTGGGATTAAAGGTGAGCGCCACCACGCCCGGCCAACTTGTTTTGCATGTGGACAGCTAGTTGTCACCCCCACTGGTTGAAAGGACAGTCTGTCCCCATTGAATGTTCTTGGCATTCTCATCCAACATTCAGTGGCCTATAACTGGCAGATTTATTTGTGGACCCTTGATTCTTTCCTGTTGGCCTACATGCCCATCCTTACGTCAGAACCACACAGGCACATGGCCATGCAAGTGTGAGACTCGCCTGGGCTACATAGTTAGGCCTTGTCTCAGAAAAATAAGATAAAAAGATAACTGCACAGTTTGGATGACTATAAGCCCAGGCCTGGGTGGGATCTGTCTTGGCCATACCGCATGCATCACGGGAACAGCCAGAGAAGTGGGATGAGGGAGGGTTCAGTGCATGACTGAGCTGAAGGACCTCTGAGTTAATGGTAACTAGGATGGACCAGCCTGCACCGAACCCAAAGCTCTGATGGAGCGGGGAGTGCTCCTGAGTGGATGACAGAGACAGAGGCCTTAGCTAGAGAGGGCCTGGGCTGGACAGAGAACTCCTATTCGTGGAGAGCTCTGGAGAACCTTGAATGCCAGGCTCAGTGTCTAGACTTAGTCCCTTAGACAGTGCGAGCTGCACAAGACAGCCGAGCTTAGGGGTCGCTTGGGAAGGTGGGACCCAGGAAGTCACTGCTTAGAGATCTTAAAGACCATCTCCCTCACTGGAGAAGCCTTTCTGTTCTCTGTTTCCACTGCCACTGGTCGACACCATGGTTGCTCTCTGTGGAAATTACCAAGGCAACAGCACCTCTTTCCTATATGCCTGGGGGACCCCTAGGTGGCCACAGACAAAGCCTCATACAATGGCCAAGATTTCTTGCAGGGTTCAGAGGCTAGATAGGTCTTTGTGGAACCCTCCCCAGACAGGTCCATGTCACACTGTGCCAGAGTCAGGCCCAGGAGATGAGATGAGGTTTGGCCACCTCCCAGCATGCTCTTGACAGTTGCCTACCTCTTGGTATCCTCTGGGATTTTCCCCTCCCACTATGCTCCTGACCTTTGCTATTTCCCAGCATGCTCTGTGGTGGCAGGTGTAGCTGCTTCTTTCTCAGCTGGACAGCCACCTCCTCTGCCACTTGCTCCTCAGAGATTGCCACCAACACAGACATGTGGACAAAGGCACAGAGTGATCTGGCATGTCCCCTCCTCATCCAGGGACCCTTTTGTTCCCTCTCAAGGTCTTAGGGCATCACCACTTGTACTGAGGAATCTCCTCTGCTCCCCGCCCCCATCTCTCTCAGAGGCAGTCAGATCTTGTCCCCCTCAGTCCTTTAGCAAGGCCAGGACACATACAGGACAAAATGGAATTTTATTCATGTGGCATCCATCCTGTTCCTGCAGACAAGGGGGTTCAGCAAAGGGTGTTGGCGGCCAGCCAATGGGGGAGGGGAGAAGAAATTGTCACCACCCAATCTCTGGGGACCAAGGGCCTCCCCATTCCTGCTCCCACCTTCTTGAAGTGGTCAGTGGATGCAATACCCCAGGGCAGGGCCCGCCGAAGGCCACAGCCTCAAAAGCTAGCCAAGACTACACAGCATTTCCTGTCACCGAACTTCCGATACATGTTCCCTGTGGCCTGGTTCCAAACCAGCCCTGGAGGTTCCATGGGAAAGCCCAGCTGAGGAGCTAGAGTGGGGGGGGGGGGAGACAAAGCTGGGGCCTGAGCTCTGCTGGGGGTGATGGGAGGAAGTGTCCTCCGAGCCACCACCCCACTACATACAAGGCTACTGGGCCCCTCTGTCTGTCCCACTAGCTGATGCTGCTCCGTCCCTGTGGCTTAGCCAGCCTGGGGTCTTCAACACAGCTCTGGATCAGGTTCCCCCACAGCAGTGACCATGCAGGCTAATAGTCACTGACAGGTCTTGGTCTTGGTCACCTGCAAGATGCTGCCAGCTCTGCACTTTTAAAAAAAAATTATTTATTTATTTGAGAGCAACAGACAGAGAAAGAGGTAGAGAGAGAGAGAGAGAGATTGGGCACTCCAGGGCCTCCAGCCACTGCAAAGGAACTCCAGATGCATGTGCCACCTTGTGCATCTGGCTTACGTGGGTCTTGGAGAATCGAGCCTCGAACCTGGGTCCTTAGGCTTCACAGGGAAGTGCTTAATGGCTAAGCCATCTCTCCAGCCCCCAGCTCTACACTCTTATGTGGACCAAGGTGGCCAGGCAGCACAGGCAGGAAGTCTGAGACCATGACATGTCACTGAGTGACCCTAATCAAAGGGCAACCTCCAACTCTGTTGTCTTGTCTTGCCTGTTAAGTGCCATCTGCCAGTGCTGGTGGCACACAGCTGGGTCCCACCCTATTGAAAGACAGACATCTTGTGCTGAGTCTTCCATTGCCAGGGGAAGAATGTAGAACATTCAGCTGGGCATGGTGGTGCACATCTTTAATCTCAGCACTCAGGAGACAGAGGTAGTAGGATCACCGTGAGTTCGAGGCCACCCTGAGACTTCATAGTGAATTCCAGGTCAGCCTGGGCTAGACTAAAACCCTGTCTCAAAAAAAAAAAAAAAAAAAAAAAGCCAGGCGTGGTGGCGCATGCCTTTAATCCCAGCACTTGGGAGGCAGAGATAGGAGGATCACTGTGAGTTAGAGGCCACCCTGAGACTACATAGTGAATTCCAGGTCAGCCTCAGCTAGAGTGAGACCCTACCTCAAAAAAAGGGGGGCTGGAGAGATGGCTTAGTGGTTAAGGCGTCAATTCCCCAGGACCCATGTAAGCCAGATGCACAAGGTGGCGCATGCATCGAATTTATTTGCAGTAGCTGGAAGCCCTAGCACACTCATTCCCCCCCCTCCCCATCTTTCCCTCTTTCAAATAAATAAATAAAAATATTTTTTTAAAAAACTTTAAAAAAAAAGAATGTAGAATCTCCTGGCTGATGAGTCAAGTGGTGACCATGGGATGGTCAAGGAAAATGAGAGCGGCTGTAAACTGAACACCTACTAGGTGGGTCCTGCTCCCTGCCATGACACTGCTGTCTCATTTAGTTCTACTGTTGCCTCTAGTGCCTTAGTGTCACCAGATACAAATGAAAGACCCAGGCCAGGGAGGGGACGTGGCTCACCAAGTTTCCCCAGCTAGCTGGGTAGGACTGGGCTGGAAATGGGCTGGAAGCCAGAGCACCATAACACTGAAGCTCTTGCCTGTCCAATCATGGATGCTTCTGGATGTAGGCTCTAGGAATGGTGTTAGTTAGCATAGAGCTACACCCACAAAGATTCTAGAAAAGAAACTGAAGCAATAAATGACACAATTTAGACTGATCGTGGCGGCACATGCCTTTAATCCCAGCACTCAGAAGGCTGAGGAAAGTGGATTGCCATGGGTTCGAAGCCAGTCTGGGCTACAGGGGGAATTCTAGGTTATCTGGGATAGAGTGAGACCCTGCTTCAAAAACTAAAAATGAATAAATAAGCCAGGCGGGGTGGTGCACGCCTTTAATCCCAGTACTCAGGAGGCAGAAGTAGGAGGGTGGCTATAAATTCGAGGCCAGCCTGAGACTACATCATGAATTCCCAGTCAGCCTGAGCTAGAGTGAGACCCTACCTCAAAAAAACAAAAAATATGGACTAGAGAGATGACTTAGTGGTTAAGGTACATGCCTGCGAAGCCTAAGGATCCAGGTTCAATTCTCCAGGTCCCACATAAGCCAGATACATATGGTGGCGCATGCATATAGAGTTTGTTTGCAGTGGCTACAGGCCCTGGTGTGCCCATTCTCACTCTCTCTCTCCCTCTCTGTCTCTAATAAATAAATAAAATAAATAAATCTTAAAAAAAATAGCTGGGCGTGGTGGGGCATGCCTTTAATCCCAGCACTCAGAAGGCAGAGGTAGGAGGATAGCAGTGAGTTTGAGGCCACCCTGAGACTACATAGTGAATTCTAGGTCAGCCTGGACTAGAGAGTGAGACTCTACCTCGAAAAAGCAAAAAAATAAAAAAATAAAAAAATGAATGATATGACTTCTGGTTGAGGGGTGTTGTGGGGGCCTGAGATGGCAGTTAGAGTGCCTGTTGGAGTAGATGCTATGTCTCCTGATGTCAGGTGAGCTCTGAGGCCAATGCCAGAGCCAGCTGTACCTCACAGGGGCCTGGGAAACCAGCATATAGCTGTGGAGGCTACTGGTTGCTAGGGTACAGCAAAGAGGGCCTGGGAGGGCTGGCAGAGACACTGTGGCCAGCTGAGGAAAAGAACTTAGCCCAGGGCAAGCACTGGGCGGGCTTCCCATGCCACGCTGGGTTCTGGATGAGGCAGACGTCTGCACTGGGCTTCCTGACTTGGAGGGCATTCCAGTTGGATTTGAGGTGAGATGCACAAGAGTGACATGATGGCAGTGGCAGCCCAGGAACCCAGAGGCTGGCAGCATCCCAGTGGGCCGGGCACAGCCAAGACCTCTTCAGCCTTGGGGCTGGGTCTCGATCCAGTCAAGGTGTGTGTGTGTGGGGGGGGGGGAACAGCCAGGACTCTTTGCAATAAGAAGGGTGGCAAGGCATCAGATGAGTTTCTGGGGGGTCACTGTAACAACAAAGCACAATCTGGGCATAGTGGCTTACATCTGTAATCCCCACGGGCTGAGGCAGGAGGATTTCCATGATTGCCAAGCCAGCCTGGGCTACCTAGCAAGACTGTCTCAAAAAAGTACAGCCGAGCATGGTGGCGCACACCTTTAACCCCAGTATTTGGGAGACAGAGGTAGGAGGATTGCTGCGAGTTCGAGGCCACCCTGAGACCACATAGTGAATTCCAGGTCAACCTGGGCTATCGCAAGACCCTACCTTGAAAAACAAAACAAAACAAAAAAAAAGTATAAAGCAGGGCTGAGGAGATGGCTCTGCAGTTAAAGGCACTTACCTTCAAAACCCTTTTGGCTGGGTTCAACCCCCAAGTACCCACCCAAAGCCACATGCATAAAGCGGCACATATGTCTGGAGTTCATTTGTAGTGGCAAGTGGCCCGGGCATGCCCATACTCTCTCAAATAATGGAGATAAGTACAAAGCAATCAGCTTTAAGCACTGTGGATTTAGTTCGTCAACTCTGGAAGTTGGAAGTCTAACACAGAGGGCGGGGTAAATAGCTTAGAGGGAGAGTGCTTGCCTGGCATGTATGAAGCCCTAGGTTCAATCCTCAGTACTGGGGGGAAAAAAAAAAAAAAGCCCAACAGGAGATACTATGAGGCCACAGTGGGAGTCATGGTCTGGACACCCTCAACTGTCAAGGCTTCGGAGGCTGGCAACTGCTTCTGAGGCTGGTGGCGTTTTGCAAACTCAGTAGTGCAGCAACTTCTGGCCCTCCTCCCTGTCCTCCCTGTCCCAGGATGCCCAGCAGATAATGCCAGTCTCAGGATACTCTGCTTAAATCACACCTGCTCAGTCCTTTCGCATCCAAGTGAACAGAGCCAGAGTCCAGGGTTAGGACTTTAAGGATTATTATTCAGCCAGACACAGAGGGATGTCAGGCCACACTCTTCTGGGCTGGGAGTGCAAGGCCCAAAGTTGGGGTTGGGGAAAGGACTGAGCTGCTACCCACAGTGGCTAGAAGGGTCACGGGAAATTGATCCACAGGTCATGGCTATTACAAGTGACCAGTGCAGGCAGGTGAGGTGTCCTGGAGCCAACCAGGCCTCAGATTTTGGCAGGAAGAACCCTGCCTTGGCTCCTCCCCAACTGCCTGAACTGAGGCCCTCTGTCTCTCTGAAGAGGGACCAGGAGAAGGGGACTTTCTGGGGGCTGAGACATCAGTGGGGTATGATGACACCGTGCCCGGCTCACAGCAGGTGCTGTGTATTGTGACCACCAAGTGTGGGGGTACTGTGAAGTGTCTCATGGGAGACAGGTGGCCTGATCTACTCCAGGACCCCCTGACAAAATAGGATAGTAGAGTCCTAGTCCCGAGAGGCAGCTAGGGTGACAGTGAAGAGGGCAGGCAGAATAGGTAATAACAAACATACGGTGAGCAAATGGGTGAACTAAGGAAGGGCTGGAGTACGGCTTAGAGGTAAGCACTTGACTGCCATATGGGCCACCGCCACCACCACCAAAGGAAAGCAAAGAGAAAAAACAAATGAAGGGGTGCAGCAGCCGTGAGACACCCTAGATGAAGCCAGGGGAGGCTGGCTCTGCGCGGGCATGGGGCCTCCCAGGAAGAAGTAGGGCAGCCAAGTCTTCAGCGGGGAAAAGCCAGGGCTGAGATATCCCTACAAAGATCCTTTAGGGCTGGAGAGATGGCTTAGCAGTTAAGACACTTGCCTGCAAAGCCAAAGAACCCAAGTTTGACTCCCCAGGACCCACATACGCCAGATGCACAAGGTGGCACGTGTGTCTGGAGTTCATTTGCAGCGCTGAAGGCCCTGGTGCGCCTGATATTTCTCTCTCTCAATAAATAAATAAATAAAAACTTAAAAGGTCCTTTAACTCTCAGACATGACTTTGTGTGGCTGTGAACCAACATGGGACCTGGACAGGGACACCCCCAGAGGGGGTCTGGTTGGAGGACCTAGTGAGGGGTGTCAGCGGATGTGACTTTGCAGACAGTTTAACCCTGGATTATTCAACCACCCAAGCAGTCAGGGGACTTGTCAGTGGCTGAATCAGAATTTGAACCCAGATACCCTGGCTCTGGACCCTTGCTTGTAGTCGGTCTTCAAACTGCCTCTGTGGAAGACAGAGATGCCACAAGTGTTAGAGAGCCAGAGAGGGACTTAGGTGTGACAAGCTGGATGGGCGGTGGTGTGTGGCTGGCTGGGGGACGTTTCCAGGGGGATGGGCTGGGAGATGGGGCTGGTGTGTGTGTTGGGGGGGGGGGGTTCTGGAAAGCTGTTCCTTGATCCAGACAGGAAGTGGCATAGTGGCCTGGGGGAGGGGCAGCAAGAGGGAGGCTTTGGGGGAGTTCCAAGAGGGAGAGAGGGAGAAAGATGTGTGCCAATGGCTGGAGCCTCAGGGGAGGCAGCAGGGGCTATAGGAGCAGAGGCCAGCCCCGGGTAGCTGCGGGCTTGGCTTATTTTTCCCTTGCCGCCTCTTGCCTGCTCCCGGCCTCCCTGCGGGCCTTTCTTCCTGCTCACTGAACTCCCACAGGAGGTCATATCCTGTGCCCTTGGAATCAGGGCAGGCTGGGAGGGAAGGGGGGAAGATGTCTCAGACCTATGTCAACCCAGCCAGGAGTGGAGAGGAGGACCTGGTCCCAGGGATCAGGCCAGCTGGTTCCCCTAAGCCACTCACCTGGCTCCTGGATGACCCTGGGCGGGTCCCTCACCCTTCCTGCTCTGTAAACATGGACAGATTAATAGCAAGAAATTGTCCGAGAGTGGCGGCATCAGATGGGATTGTTTTGAAAAAGTCTTGAAGATAAGGGTTGGGACACCAGAGTAGCCGCCAACACATTCATTTGTATGTCTTCTTGACAGGGCTCTGCCCCAAGCCTCAGGAAACCATGATCATAAAACTAGCTGCTTTTAGGCCAGGTGTGGTGGCTAGAGTGAGACCCTACCTGGAAAAACAAAACAAAACAACAACAATTAATTAAGATGGAATCTACCACCTCCGCCGCTGTAAGTGGACAATCGCAGCCATGGCGCTCCGTCACAGTCACGGAGCTGCGTCTCATTCTCGAGTCCCTTCAGCACTCCCAAAGGAGACTGGCCCCATCTGCAGTGGCTTCGACCCTCCTGTCCCCAGCCCTAAGCAGCCATTTCTCTGCACCTGTCTGGAGATTGACCTGGATATTTGTATAACAGGAAATTACATACTATAGGCCTTCAGACAATGTCGGGCCCCTGTCCCCTAGGTCACCGTTCCTTTTCATAGTTAAATAATGATCTGTGTGATGGCCCTACGTTTTGTTAAACCACCAGGTGTTAGTAGGTGTCACAGTTGGTTTTTTTGTTTTGTTTTGCTTGTTTGTTTGGTTGGTTTTGGTTTTTCGAGGTAGGGTCTCACTGTAGCCCAGGCTGACCTGGAATTCCCTATGGAGTCTCAGGGTGGCCTCGAACTCACGGCAATCCTCCTACCTCTGCCTCCTGAGTGCTGGAATTAAAGGCGTGTGGCCTTCCACTTTTGTTTGTTTATTTTCGAGGTAGGGTTTCACTCTACTTTTTAAAAATTCTTTATTTGTAGGTCTGGAGAGATGACTCAGTGGTTAAGGTAAAGGCTTGCCAGCAAAGCCTGACAACTTGTGTTTGATTCACAAAGTGGTGCATGTGTCTGGAGTTTGTCTGCAATAGCTAGAGACCTTGGTACGCCTATTTCCTCTCTCATTCTCTCTCTCTCTCCTTGAAAATAAATAAATAAAAATATCTTTAAAAAGAAAAAAATATTGTGTGTGCTTGCACAAGTGCATACGTGTGTGTGTCCCTTGTCATTGCAAATGAACACCAGATGCTTGTGCCACTTTTTGTCCCAGCTTTATGCCAGTGACTGGGGAATTGAACTATAGCTGGCAGTCTTCACAAACGCCTTTAGCCACTAGGCAATCTCTTAGTCCCAATTGTTTCCACTTTTTTTGTTGTTGTTGTTTTGTTTTGTTTTTTCAAGGTAGGGTCTCGTTATAGCCCAGGCTGACTTGGAATTCACTATGTAGTCTCAGGGTGGCCTCAAACTCATAGTGATCCTCCTACCTCTGCTTCCTAAGTGCTGGGATTAAAGGTGTGTGCCACCATGCCTGGCCCCTGTAGCATCTTTGAGCATAGCTGGGGCTCAGCCACAGAAGGCCATTTGGGAGCCTGGGTCCCTCCTGCTGAAGTCTATAGACTCCACAGAGGACAGAGCTGGGAGTCTGGGAGGAGTTCCAAGGCCACATGACTAGCTGTTGCCCTCTCTAAGGTAGTATGTCAGAGCTCTGCCAGATGTAGCACTCTGGTCACAGGCTTCCTTCACCCTGGAAGTACAGATGTCTAGACTCCCAGGGCCCAGGCAGTTAGGTGTCAAAATGGCCGTACCGTCCAAGGGACAGGCTGCCTCACACTTCTTACTTTTTCCTCCCATAGGTCCCTGGTCACCCCTCAAGTTGTTTACTCTCCCTGCCTCACAGATGAGGGAAACTGAAGTTCGGAGCATTGACACCTCTCACTTCAGGTCTTGTGGCCAGTGTGGACCTACAAACGCCAGGCACACACAGTCCACCCTGCAGAGGGAGCAGGTGGCAGGAGTGACAGAGCCCTCTTCCCCTTGGAGGCTGCTGAGGCTGTACTGGGCACCGAGAGCCCAGGGCAGCTGGGCAGCTTTCCCCATGAAGAAAGGAGATTGGAGGGCCAAGGTTTGAGTCAGCTAACAGCACAACTCCAGGGTGTGTCCCCAAAAAGTGGCCCAGGTGCGGCGATGAGGCAGCAGGCTGGCGCGGGCATGTGATGAATGCCGGGTATATGGGGGACTGCTGCTGGGGTCACTGTGACTGTGTCTGTGGGGGGGATCTGTGTGCAGATGCCTGTGTCTGCCTCTGTTTTGTGTCTTTCCGTATCTGTCAGTGTGTTACAGTCTCCGTCTCTGTGTCTGTATCTTCCTGGGTGAACCATGAGGGTTTCCCCACATGTCCCTGTCCCTATTCCTGCATGTGTCCTAGTGTTTATGTTCCTGTCCTCTGTTGTCTTTGCCCTCATGTATGCCAGTCTCTGTGTGTCCCCATCCCTCTGTGTGTCCCTGTCCCTCCATGTGTCCTTGCCTGCATGAATGTCAGTCTCTCTCCATGTCCCCGACTCTGTGTATCCCTGTCCCCATGTATGCCAGTCTCTCTGTGTACATCTGCCCCTCCCTGCCTGTGCACAGCCCCTCCTGCCTCTGGGCTCCTGACCAGCTGGATGGAAAGCGAGCCCCTCTGGGCACCCCCCCCCCACATGCCTTGCCCCTACAGCTCTTTCTCAGGCCACTCTGGCGCCGCTGGGTGGAGCTCTGTTTGCTGCTCCCCCCCCCCCGGGGTGCTGGGGGAGAAGGCCCTTGCCTCCCTACATCCACACACTCACTCACAGATTAGCTAGCATGTTCCTGGGTTCTGCAGGAGCCAAAGGGGAGGGTCCTCAGTGACAGTGGGACCTCAGCCCTGTCTGGCATCCTCCCAGCTGCAGCCACTCTTGAAGCTTGAAGGTGGAGGCCAATGGCAAGATCCAGGATGTCACAGCCCCAGGACCACGAAGCCACTATGTCACATGGAATGGCTATGTACGTGGTTGTCAGAAACCCTAGTGGCTTGGGGGGTGGGTGTCAAAGCCTGGCTTTGGAGCCAGCCCACCTAGGGTCATAGCCTGGCTCTCCATTCCTCCAAGTACAAAGTCCTCACCTCTAGGTAGAGGTCAGAGCCCCACCTCCAACAGGAAGGCTTTGATGCAGAGGGCCACCGTAGTGCCTATGTCACCCTCCTCCCAGGGCCACAGTAACGCCTGTGTTACCCCCCTCCCCCAAGGTGAGGTGTCTTCTGAGAACACTGTTTCTTAGAGCACAGACGAGAACTTGCTGTTTTCAGCTGCTCTTCACAAAATGTTCCTGCAACACTCGTCGTAAAAACCCACGTGTACTGCCAAGCCCAAGCTGCTACGCGTCCCCTCACGGGCGGCTGCTCCCATCCTGGATTCTCCACGTGGACACTCTGGCCACAAGGCTGAGAGGGAGATGCATGGTGGCAGGAGCAGAGGGTCGGTCCCCAGGCAACAGGGAGGGCTGGAAACGGGGGTGGGGGGCTGTGTAGACCCAGGTCTCCTGCCGGGTGCTACAGTGCAGTTCACACTGTCACTGCGGTTCCTCCCTGCCTCAGAAGGGTCAGTGTGTCCCCAGCCTGGGCCTGAAACCAGGTGCCACCCAGCAGGGTTCTGGCAGCTGGCAAGGGTGACAGCTGGGCCCCACCCCAGGGGACAGGCTCCAACATGTCCCTTTAGGGAAAGGCAGATTCAGAGAGGGGATGGCCAGCTGCAGATTAGACTGACCCAGGTCCCAGCCCAGGCTCGCACTGGCCGAGCTGGTACGTGACTCAGTCGCCCACTCCCTGGTCTATACAAGGCTGAGGACGCTGACTTGTGAGGGGCTCTTGGGGCACAAACACAAAGGTGGCGTGGTTGAAGGTCCACGGAAGTTCTTGTGGACGAAATGACTTTCTTTTCCCGCAGCAGCTCCAGGGGGTCTCACTGTCGTCACTCCCCCTGCGCCCACAGGCAAGGATGACGGTCAGAGCTCGCGTACTATGCTGATGTTCCCTTGGCTGTTCTCTCACTGGGTTAGAGACTCCGGAGGCTCCGTTAACACTTACGAACCCTGCAAGTGGATCACTGAGTGACCGAGCTGCGTGGGCTGGGGAGCCCTTTCACTTCCCTGGGCTGTACGCCCACAAGTGCCCGGTAAAGGGTGGGTGTACTCGGCTCTTGAACCTTTCCAGCTAAACTGCAGGATGCTGGTGAAGAGAGAAGGAGGTCTGAGCTGTGGATGTGGCTCCGTGGGGAATGTTTGTATAGCACGTGTGAAGCCCTCGGTTCAATCCCTAGCACTGCGTAAACCCAGCACGGTGAAAGGAAGGAATCTCAGCACTTGGGAGAGGTGGCGGCAGGAGGATCAGAAGTTCAAGAACATTCTTGGCTACATAGTGAATTTGATTCCATCCTGGGCTACCAAAGACTCCTTGTCAAAACAATACATATATAGGAGAGGGAGGGAGGAAAAGGGTCAAGAAAAAACAGAGGAACTTTCCAAGGTCCCTAGTCAATTTTAGCTCCCCTCCCTGGGGACAAATGACCTGTACTCTGTCCTTAGGCCCTCTGGCAGTCTCCAAGTTCTTTTTCTGGTTCTATGAAGTCAGGCCACGTGCACAGCCAACGCTAAACTCAAGACAGTTGGACACGTGGCTCGGGCCGGGAGCCCAACCAGATGGCAGGCCACCTGTTGAAGGGGTGGCTGAGAACCAGCAACCACAGTACGGCACCTTCACTGCCTGCCTTTCTCTCTACCCTCCTAGTGCCCATGCTCTCTGCCCGTGCTCTTCGGGTGACCATAGGGGGGCTCCTGGTCAGGGGGCTCTCACTGCCAAGGGCCAACTCTAGGCAGAGTACCAGGCGTGGGGAATGAGTTCTGCTTTCTGTTTTTTCGAGGTAGGGTCTCACTCCAGCTCAGGCTGACCTGGAATTCACTATGTAGCTTCAGGGTGGCCTTGAACTCACAGTGATCCTCCTACCTCTGCCTCTCAAGTACTGGGATTAAAGGTGTGCGCCACCAAGCCTGACTTCAAATCCTCTGGCTTCAGCCTTCTGATGAGTGATATATACCCATGGTTCCAGGCAGACACTTTTGAAAATATCCAAAAGTAAACCCTGCATGCTGTCACACCTACAATTCCAGTTCTCAGGAGTATGAGGCAGGAGGATCCCTCTGACTCTGAGGCCATCCTGTGCTACCCATAGGGAGACGTTGTTTCCAAAAGTCAATGAACTAACAAAAGACTTAAGTAACCATAAGCAAACACGGGCAGCATGCCTGAGGCCGGCTTGGGTACACAGTGCCTAAACTTCGATTGCACTGCAGGCCACACCTCCTTCCGGTCAGGACTAGGCAGCAGGAGTGTGACTTTTCCCTCCGTGGCATCCTTTGGAAGACAGCATTTTCATCCAGGGCTCCATCCCCGACTAGCAACTCCAAAATCGCAAATGCTCAAAGAAGCAAGTTTTTGTGTAGTGTGTTTGGCTGCAAAAATCTGCCCCGAGCTGACATGAAGCTATTTATAGTCTTGGTTTTTTTTTTCCCACTCAGCACCAAGATTCATGTCTCAGCTACAGAAACGTTGATGTGTTTGGTTAAGGGTGTCGTGTGCGATTTGGCCTTAGGTAGTGTTTTACAGAGCTCACATCCACACAGTCCTGAGCTCTGAGCCCTCCGGTGTGACGGAGCCAACTACATGCTTCCTGCTTGTCTGCCTGTGCTCAGGGCTCAGCTGCTGCATGTTGCTGATGTGTTGTATAAATGCTCCTGTCCACACTCGAGCCGGAGGCCATTCTGACTGCAGGTAGGGAAACTGAGGCTTGCACAGGTCCTGCTGATGATTCACTCTGTCCAGCTTTCTTATCCTTCCCATTCTTATCCTGTGTTTTTTTTCTCTTTTCTCTTCCTTAAAATATATATTTGGGGGGGGGTTCGAGGTAGGGTTTCACTCTAGTCCAGGCTGACCCTGAATTCACTTGGTATTCTCAGGGTGGCCTTGAACTCACGGCGACCCTCCTACCTCTGCCTCCTGAGTGCTGGGATTAAAGGCGTGCGCTACCACGCCTGCCTGGCTATATTTTTATTTTTTATTTGAGGGACAGAGAGAAAGAGAGAGAGAGAGAGAGAATGGCATGCCAGGGCCGCCAGCCACTGCAAACAAACTCCAGATGCATGCATCTGGCTTACATGGGTCCTGGGGAATTGAACCTGTGTCCTTTGGCTTTACAGGCAAGTGCCTTAACTGCTAAGCCATCTCTCTAGCCCCTCTTTGCTCTTTCTTCCTCTCTTTCTTTCTCTCTCTCTCTCTCTTTCTTTCTTTCTTTTTTTCCCAAGGTAGGGTCTCACTCTAGCCCAGGCTGACCTGGAATTCACTATGTAGTCTCAGGTTGGCCTTGAACTCATGGTGATCCTGGTACCTCTACCTCCCAAGTGCTGGGATTAAAGGCGTGCACCACCACACCTGGCCTCTTTCTTTTTTTTTTTTTTTTTTTTTTTGAGGTAGGTTTTACTCTAGTCCAGGCTGACCAGGAATTCACTATGTAGTGTCAGGGTGATACATTTATTGACATGAATCTGGAACCAATTTTTCAAACCGTAGCCCATGGTCGCCTGTGTTCTATAGAATCCCTAGCCACTTAAGAAACCACACTAGCTTTGGGCTCTGCACTGACTTCCTGAGAGAGCTCTCAGACTGAGGCCCTGACTCACTGTAGGTAGCTCAGACCCATTCTGGAACCCATGAGGTTTGAGACCCTCTGTCAGCTTGGTACTGGGGTGAGTACCCAGATCTCATATATTTTCTCTTCTGTCCCATGCTGCCAAGGTGCATGTTGACTCAAGCTGTCACCTGAGCAGCAGTGCCCCTCGCAGGTACAAGGCTGTCAGGTTTGCCCTGTTGCCATCAGAGTGGCTCCCAACCAGGTCATTAATCTTGGTCAACACACAGGGAGTACAACTCAGATCCAAAGCCACCATTTCCCCCTCAGAGCCTGACCTTCTGGTACACTTCACAGAGCACAGCATGCAGTTCTCCAGGGAGTGCTGGCATCCCTCCCCTCCCCCACCCCTGCCTCTCCTCCAGGAACATTTAGATTTTATCTTCATCCTGCCTGTCTTCTCTCTCTGCTGGATTCCCCCCCCCCTTTTTTTTTTCTGACACTGGGTCTCATGTAACCCAGACTGGCCTCAAATATCAAGCTGAGTATGACTTTGAACTCCTGATCCTCCTGCCTCTGCCTCCCAAATTCTGGGATTACAGGTGTGTGTCGCCACACCCAACTCCTGTCATGTTCTGTTCGTTCGTTCTTTCTTTCTTTCTTTCTTTCTTTCTTTTTGTTTGTTTAAAAGAGAGAGAGAGAGAGACAGAGATAGAATTGGCATGCCAGGGCCTCAGCCACTGCAATAAAACTCCAGATGCTTGTGCTACCTAGTGGGCATGTTGTGACCTTGCACTTGCCTCACCTTTGTCTGGCTTACGTGGGATGTGGAGCGATTGAACATGGATCCTTACACTTTGCAGGCAAATTCCTTAACCACTAGCCCTCTCTCCATTCCTTGTCATGTTTTAAAGGGTTAAATCTCTCTCTTTTCTCTCAACTATCTACCCATCTATCTAGCCATCCAACCATTATCCATCCATCATTCACCCATCTACTGACTCACCTATTCAACCACCCCATCCATCTATCCATCTGCCTATACACCTATCCATCCACCCATCCACCCATCCACCCATTCATCAGCCACTCACCTATCCTATGGCGAGTAGGTGCTCAGTTAATAAATCTCTGTGGAATGACTGCAGGACATGTTTCTGGGAGCAATCGTGTCAGTGAGCTCATGAGAAAGGAGAAGCTCCCCTTAAGCAAGAGGCCAGTCTGTGGAGGCTCCTCCACCTCTCATTCCTTCACAGGCTCATAACACAGTGTTTTGCAGCCCGTGTTCAGTTTGTGCCCCAGTGGCAGGCCCTCGCTCTCCTGTGTTCTAGTGCTGGACATGCAGTGTTGAGCAAAACCAGATGCTGGGCGCTCAACCCCATGGAATTTGCAAGTTTGGGGAAGACAGATGTGAATCAAGTAACCGCACTCATGACATCATAATCACAAACAGCAGTAAGAGCTGGGGCGGAAAGAAACCTCCCAGCCTGTCACAGAGGCTCCAAGCCAGCCTCGGCCAGGAGGTTCCCATGAGGTGGGCACATTCATGCAGCAACCAGAGGCCAGGCTATGGGATGATCAGAGAAGAGGAAGTTGAACAGAAAAGGCCAGAAAGCCAGGCGTGGTGGCGCACGCCTTTAATCCCAGCACTTGGAAGGCAGAGGCAGGAGGATCGCCATGAGTTCGAGGCCACCCTGAGATTACATAGTGAATTCCAGGTCAGTCTGAGCTAAAGTGAAACCCTACCTCGAAAAAAAGGAAAAGAAAAAGCCAGAAAGGTGATGAGGTAGCTGACTGGAGATGTACAAATGGCCAGAAGCTGCTGTCACTTGGCTGGAAGGACAGAAGATGGAATGACAAGAGAAGCCAGATAAACTGTCCACAGTGGCAGAGAGGGCACTCCAATCCAGCAGCAGGCCACACTGCCTTCCCTCCACACTCTAGTCCTTCCCATTAGCTGTCCTGAGTAGGAAGTCAGAAGCAAGGGAGTCTGGGAAATGTAGTTTAGTGGCTCACCCTGCAGACCAAGGGAAGAGTGAGGAATGGGTGATGCCCGGTACAGGTAGAAATGACTTGGGCACAGAGGGAGGAAAGCCAGTTCCAGGCAATGGGAAGCGATGTGCGAAGACCTGGGGTGATATGTAAGGCCCTCTTGGAAGGTCAGGCGCAGGAGGGTATGAGGACCCCATGGCGTAGTTCTACTGGACATTTGGGTGGGGGGGGGGCAGCAAAGAACTAGGAAATTCGAGAAGGCTTAGGAGGTAGAGATGAAGACCAGCCACAGACGTATGCTTTGAAGGAGCATTCTGGCTGCCTGGTGCAAAACAGATGTCAGGCCAGGGAGGGAAGCAGGTAGCTGCCCCCTATAACTTTCCTCTTGATTCTGAATGTCTGACTTTGCCTCCACAGTGAAGCCTCTGTTTCCCCGCCCCCCCCCCACACCCGGTCTCCAGATGCCCATAGCCTGGACTATAGTGGCAGCGCCATGGCACCTGTCCATGGCTGTTTTCCACCTTTCCCATGGCTCAGCTTTCGAGTCTGATCAATATTAATAGCTGATCAGGAGCCAGGGCCTCACCAAAAGCTAATCTTTCTGGAAGGCATGTCAGGCTACCTGGCTGGGGTTGCAGGGAGACGCTGGGCCATCCACAGTTCTCTGCTTCTCTCTCAGAGCCAGAACTAGACCTTGCTTGAGCTCCACCTCCAGATCTCCAGGCAGAAGTGAAGTCAAGAAACAGTTCCTGATGTACAGAGGTTACCTTGGTCTCTATAGCCACAATTGTTCTTTTCCAAAGAGGTCAAGATTCCCGTGGGCTCAGGAAAGTTATACTGTAGTCCTGACTTTGTGTGACCTTGGACGAGGCAGGGCTATACTAACTAGCCTTGGGTTTTCCTACTCCTGGATGCAGATGTGGGCTGAAGTCCATGTGGTCTCGGCTCCCCTGGACAGGACACCTGAGGAGGGATGCTCCCTTTGAAGGCAGGAGACTTGCTGAGAGAGATGAGCTCTGGTTGGTGCCTGAGTTCAGGAATCTTTTGGGTCTGCCAAGGACGATGGGGGAGCCAATTTTTCTCCTGGTCTAAGAAATGTGGTTCAAAAGTTCAGCCACTTGCCCTGGGCCATGCAGAGACCAACTGGCGGAGCAAGATGTCCATCTGGATTTTGAAATCCAGACCAAGTGACATGGTACTCATGGAGTGGGCTCTAGAGCCAGAAAGCCTGGCTTGGAATCCCAGTGCATCCGTTAGAAGCTGTGTGATGTTGGATAAAGAGCTTGGGCCCTCTGTGCTTCAATTTCCCTGTTTGTAAAGTGGAAATCATTCCTGTGCATCTGTCTAATTGGCCATTGAAAACATTGGGATAAGGCATGCAGACAGACATACAGTGTTTGACATCACTGTGGACTCCACTCAAAGAACACATGTGGACTATGGCCCACACTGTGCTAGGCTTTCTAACCCAGTACTTTGAGTGGGTAGAGCCACAGACTGTAAGCTACTATTGTTGGTGGGGCTCCCTTCCAGACAGCTGGTATGGATGAAATCATGCTAGGACCCTGGCAGATTGGTCCTTAAAAATGCATTTCCCTGTTTAGCCCGGCCATGCCTACGTATTTCTGGCCTGTGGATGGAACAGTTTCAGAGCCAGGGAAGAGAAACAACATGTAGTTGCATGGCCCAACAAAAACATGGGTCACTGAGCCCCAGCCTCTGAGGCTGCATGGGCTTCATCAGGTCCCTCAGGTGGGTGGGGATGGGGGTGTTTGCCCTGGAAGGAAGTGGACCCCAGGGTGGGCCTTGTGGGCAGGAGCAGAGACGAGGCATCAGGAAGGGCTGAGTCCAGGAGCTAGAGAATTGTGGGAAGTCCACAGTACCATGGAGGGGATTTAAGGCATGTTACCATACTGTGAGGAAGAAAATTGAGCCCATACCTCCCCAGGTTAGCCATTTCCTTCTCTGGTGTTGTTACAGTTACTTTCTCATTGCTGGGACAAAACACCCAACCAAGAAACAGCTTATGTGAAGAAATGGTTCATTTCAGGTTTACAGTTAAAAATATTTAAGAGAGAGAGAGAGAGAGAGAGAGAGAGAGAAATGAGAATGAGTATGCCAGAGCCTCCTGCCAGTGCAAAGGAATTTCAGATGCATGCATCACTTTATGCATCTGGGTACTGGGAAACTGAACCATCTTTCCACCTGCCAGGCTTACAGTTTTGAGGGGACAGACAGAAGGCCTTGTGCTATTTGTCCCTGTTTTTGTGACATTAGGGAACAGGCAAATCCAGAGACAGAAAGTGCAGGAGGGGTGGCTGGAAGGGCTCAGGTGGTGTGACACTTCAGTGTATGAGGCTTCTTTGACAGTGATTAAAAATGCTCCATACGGCTGGAGAGATGGCTTAGTGGTTAAGTGCTTGCCTGTGAAGCCTAAGGACCCCGGTTCAAGACTTGATTTCCCAGAACCCACATAAGCCAGATGCACAAGGTGGTGCATGCATCTGGAGTTTGTTTACAGTGGCTGGAAGCCCTGGCGCACACATTCTCTCTCTCTCTGCCTCTTTCTCTCTCTGTCACTCTCAAATACATAAATAAAAACAAAAAAATTTGAAAATACTCCACAGAGCTGAAGATGGCTCAATAGTTAAGGCACTTGCCTGCAAATCCTAATAACCCGAGTTTGATTCCCCAGTACCCACATAAAGCCAGATGCACAAAGTGGCACATTGTGTCTGAAGTTTATTTTCAGTGGCTGGAGGCCCTGGCATTCATATTCTCTCTCTCTCTGTTTGAAAATAAATAAAAATATTTTTAAAAAAATGCTCCACACTTGATCATGGCGATGACTGTGCAACACTGTGAACACTGTAAGAGCCACAGAATGTGCTGGAATGTGTGGTCAGTGAAAAGAGTTGAGTGGGAACTTGGATGCCCAAGTGCTGGCTGGGGGTGGTTCAGGTGATGTCAGCAAGGGGCATGAGGGGCCCAGGAAGTAGGACATGCTGGTCACGTCCGTGTTGTTTGTAAAAAATTAGCAACCTATACCCCCATGCACCCACACTCATTTCTCTGTATGGAAGTGATGCTTCAATATAAGGTTCTTATTCTCATTTATTTAAAAATATTTTTATGTATTCATGTGTGCATGCATGAGAGAGAGAGAGAGAGAGAGGGATGGAGTATAGGGATGCCAGGGCCTCTTGCTGCTGCAAATTTCAGGTGCATGCTCCACTTTGTGCATATGGCTTCAAGTGGGTGCTATGGAGTCAAATCTGGCATGTTTTACAAGGAAGTGCCTTTAGCCACTGAGCCTAGCTCAATAAGAGGGGTTTTTTTTTTTTTTTTTTTTTTTTTGGCATCACTGTGTAGTCTCAGGGTGGCCTCGAACTCACGGCAATCCTCCTACCTCTGCCTCCCGAGTGCTGGGATTAAACGCATGTGCCACCAATGCCCAGCAAGAGTTTTTTGTTTTTTTTTTTAAGAACTACTTTTAATTTATTTTATTATTTTGAGAGAGAGAGAGGCAGATAGAGAGAGAATGGGCATGCCAGGGCTCCAGATGTATTCATCCTCTTATGCATCTGGCTTACACGGTGTTGCAGTCAGGTTCACATTGTTGGCAGAAAACACCCGACCAAGAGCAGCTTGTGGGAAACAAACAAACAAAAAAAAATGTTTATTTTGGTTTATAGACTCAATGGGAAGCTCCATGATGGCAGGGGAAAATGATGACATGTAGGGGGTGGAATCACCTCCTGGCCAACATCAGGTGGACAACAGCAACAGTAGAGTGTACCAAATGCTGGCAAGAGAAAGATGGCTATAATACCCATAAGCCCACCCCCAACAATACACTGCCTCCAGGAAGCGTTAGTTCCCAAGTCTCCATCAGCTGGAAACCTAGCGTTCAGAACACCTAAGTTTATGGGGGACACCTGAACCAAATCACCACATGTGGGTACTGGGGAATCAAATTTGGGTCCTTAGGCTTTGCAGGCAAATGCCTTAACTGCTAAGTCAGCTCTCCAGCCCCAATAAGTGTTTTTTTTTTTTTTTTTTGAGTACAACACTCAAGGCTTGGGAACATGGCCCAGAGGTTAAAGATATTTGCTTGCAGAGCCTGCCAGTCTGGGTTCAATTCTTCAGCCACCCATGTAAAGCTGGACACAATAGTGGTACATATGTCTGGTGCTCATTTGCAGTAGCAAAAAACCCTGGTGTACATCCCCCCACATACACACACATGCATGCAAACAAATGAATTTTTAAAAATTCAGAGAGTAAAAAACCCAGCCAGACATGGTGGCACAAGCCTGTAATCTTGGCACTTGGGAAACTGAGGTAGGAGAATTGCTGTGCATTTGGGTCTACCCTGGGTTACAGAGTAAGACCTTATGTCAAAAAAAGTGGGCCGGGATGGAGAGAAGGCTTAACGGTTAGGCGCTGGCCTGTGAAGCCCAAGGACCCAGGTTTGACTCCCCAGAATCCTTTTAAGCCAGATGCACATGGTGGAGCTTGCATCTGGAGCTTGCTTGCAGTGGCAGGAGGCCCTGACACACACATTCTCTCTAATAAATAAATGAAAAATTTTTAAAAGTGGGCTGGAGAGATTGCTCAGCAGTTAATGCTTTTGCCTGCAAAGCCTGATGACGCAGGTTTGATTCCCCTGTACTCAAATAAAGCCAGATGCACAAAGTGGGTTATGTATCTGGAGTTTATTTGCAGCAGCAAGAGACCCTGGGCACCCATTCTCTCTCTTTCTCTCTTTCTTTCTCTCTCCCTCCCTCCCTCTCTCTCTGTTTGCAAATAAAAAGATAGTTTAAGGCTGGAGAGATGGCCTAAGCAATTAAGGCACTTGTCTGTGAAGCCTAAGGACCCAGGTTTGATTCTCTAGTACCCACATAAGCCAGATGCACAAAGTGGCACATGTATCTGGAGTTTGTTTGCAGTGGCTGGAGGCCCTGGTGTACCCATTCTCTCTATCTGCCCCCCTCTTCAATAAATAATTAAAAATATTTTTTAAAAGATAGTTTAAGCTGGGCATGGTGGTGCATGCCTTTAATCCAAGCACTCAGGAGGCAGAGGTAGGAGGATCACCATGAGTGCAAAGCTACCCTGAGACTTCATAGTGAATTCCAGGTCAGCCTGGGCTAGAGCAAGACCCTACCTCAAAAAATAACACACACACACACAAACACATACACACATACACACACACACACACACACACACACACACACACACACACCAATAACAACAACCAAGCAAACGAAAAAGAGTTTCATAAAAAGCAACCTTCCAGTTTAGTGCCAGACACATGCTTTGGGCCCACCTGAGTCCAGGGACAGCCTGGCCATTGCATAGAGAAGGCTGGGAAGGTGCCTGGTGGCTGGGATTGGAATAAATTTTACTGACTCAGAGGAACATCTGGAAAGACTCTAGGGCTGTAAACGGCCCAGCCGTCCTGCGATCCAGCAGCAGGGACCTGCTGTAGTCATTCAGGAGCACCGGGGCTCAAGGGCTTGGGCCCTGGACGAAGGTGTGACTGATGGTGGAGCCATAGAGAGGACTTGCAGGCATCCAGCAAGCCCTGACCACTAGCCATTTGGCGGGACTCCAGGAGGGACAAGGACACCTTTGTGGGGAAGAACTGGGGGAGGCTGGCCTATAGGCCAGGAGCTTAACACAGCTCAGTGGCTTAGAGCAAGGCACCAGTCCTGGGTTTCAGCTCTGACAGTTGCCAGCTCTATGGCCTGGGGGACATGGGCTTACTTCTTCAAGCCTCAGTGTCCCATAGGTAAAACGATATAATAACAGTGCCCATCTTCTAGCTGAACATAGCACCTGGCACTTAGCAAACACCCAGGACTTAGTAAGCACCCAGCAGTTAGCACCTGGCACTCAGTAAGCACAGAACACTTGGTAAGCACCTAGCAATTTAGTAGTTATCATCACAGATGGAGGATGAAAACTGGCTCACAGAAGCACCTACTGTGTGCCAGGCATTCTTGGGCAGTTGGAATCATTCTCGCTATAATGTACTTTACTTCCCCCACTCCTACATCCCTGCTTTATCTCCTCCAGAACTTTCTGCGGCTTGGAAGCTTGGGCATCAACCACATCAATGCTGCTGTGGATTGTCTGCTACCAATCAGGAGCTGCAGAGCCATCAGTGGTGAGGGAGTGTGGGCACAGGCAGGATTTATGTGCAGTCCTTGTCCCGTCATCCTGCGCAGGCAGGTCAGCTCTGGCAAACCGTGTATCATCCGGATTTCCAAGGCCCTGAAATTCAGGGCTGGGTCTTCAGGCTCCAGAGGGGGAGGGCTGGAATTCAGCTTGGGCTGTGTCTCCAATATTATCTGTGAGGTAAGCACTGCACTGTGCCCCACGCTCTGCTCCTTCCCTGCTGGACAAGCTGTGATTTTCAAACAAGGCACTTTGCATCCTATAAAATACTCCTGTCTGGGTTATCTGAGGTGGCTGAGATGGAAAGTGGCCTGCCACCTCCACGCTCTGAGACTGAGTCACTAACGTGCTGCGGGAAGCTGCATGTTTACGCTTAACACATCAGCACAATCAACGCCCAGAATGCAATCAAGTCTCACCAGCCCCCCGCTGCCGGCAGCTCATCCTGGTCCTAGGGATGTGTCCTCAACAAGTCCCTGCCTCTTGGGCACTCAGTTTCCCCACTTCAAATCAGCTGTGATGATTCTCGTCAGGCCTCTGTGCATTGCTGTGTCATATGGCTAAGGGATGGGCAATGACTCATAGGTCCCGGGCTTTCATCAATTCTGGGTTGTTTTTGAAATTTGTGGGAGGGGGCACACATGCGCCATGGTGTGTGTGTGTGTGTGTGTGTGTGTGTGGGTGGGTGGGTGTCTGGAGGTCCGAGGACAACTTCAAGGTGTTTGCATGCTCCTTCCCTCTTGGAGTCCAGACAGGGGTTCTCATTTTGCTGTTGCACGTGCTAGTTTATCTGGCCCATGAGCCAGATTCTCCTGCTTCTCTTCTCATTGCCATAGGCATGTTGGGATTATAAATGAATAGACATTGAGTCTTTGGCTTTCTGTGGGCACTGGGGATTTGAACTTGAGCTGGTAGGATTATAAGAAGGCATCTTTAACCACTGAGTCATCTCCCAATCCAGAGATTAAAAACCTTACTAG
Source organism: Dipus sagitta (assembly GCA_036346955.1). Lineage (NCBI taxonomy): Eukaryota > Metazoa > Chordata > Mammalia > Rodentia > Dipodidae > Dipus > Dipus sagitta. The sequence goes on from CM070770.1 coordinate 222,473,304, forward strand.
GAACAGTCTTTCTCTGTAAGGAGGAGGTTATAGTTTTGCCAGTGTCCTGCCCAAGAGTATCAGTGAAAAGGGCTTGCTCCACTGTTGACAGGAGAGGGCAAAGGAAGAGGAAGGAAAAAAACAGGGCAGCCAGAAGTTCAGTTTTGATTTTCTGGTTCCCAACAAGTTACAGGACAAGCCTACAGCCACACATTGCCCCTGCAGAGGCAGACAGAGGAGCCAAGAAGGCGACTGGGTCCTGAGAAGGATGCTGGAGCAGTACACGCCATTCAAAAAGAAGAGGGAAGGGGGCTGGCGAGATGCCTTAGCGGTCAAGGCATTTGCCTGCGAAGTCTAAGGACCTAGATTCAGTTCCTCAGTACCGACATAAAACCAGATGCACAAAGTGGCACATGCATCTGGAGTTTGTTTGTAGTGGTTTGAGGCCCTGAAGCACCCATTTTCTGTCTGTCTCTCTCTAATAAATAAATTAAATAAATATTTTTTTAAAAAAAGAAAGAAGAGGGAAGGGACAAGAGGCCAGTCAGAGAAGAAGGGAAGTCAAAATTAGAGGCTAGCCAGGCGTGGTGGGGCATGCCTTTAATCCCAGCACTTGGGAGGCAGAGGTAGGAGGATCGCCATGAGTTCGAGGCCACCCTGAGACTACACAGTGAATTCCAGGTCAGCCTGAACTAGAGTGAAACCCTACCTCGAAAAAAAAAAAAAAATTAGAGGCTGGGAAAAGCTGGGGGCATATGGAAGAGTTTAACTTTGATTGCTGGCTCTTGGGAGAAATAAAGGATGAAGAAGTTAGTGGGAGGCTACAGAGTCTCAAAGTGATTCTGTTGGGTGTTTTTGTTAGTTTGGTTTTGGTTTGTTGTTGTTTGTTTGAAACAAGGTCTCACCTTATAGCCCAAATTGGCCTTGAATTTGTAATCTACTTCCTGAGTGCTGGGATTATGGGCATGGGCCATCGCGCAGGACAGGCCAGGGATTCTGGAACTTGGAAGGCAAGGTGAGGTTTTGGAGAGTCCTTCATCCCACCCCTGCTCCCAGCATTGATAGGGCTGGGACAGTGCAAGACAGGCCAGCCCAGACTGCCCTGTGTGAGAGGCAACAGGAGACAAAGTACCTCTGGTGAGTTCTGGGAGCTGCAGACAGCTGGGCCAGGGCTAGCTGGGGGCAGGGCCCACAGTTTCCGGGGCTGAGAAGCCCCCACGGGCAGTTGTGCTCTGTACAGTGGCCTCCTGTCTCTTGCAGGACAAGTGGGTGGTGTCTTCCTTGCCCAGTGTCTAGGCTGCTGGGCTTGATGGAGACTTTCTGGGTTTATTTTTAAAAACTTTTTTTTTTTTTTTTTTTTTTTTTTTTGCAGTAGGGTTTCACTCTAGCTCAGGCTGACCTGGAATTCACTATAGTCTCAGGTTGCCTCGAACTCATGGAGATCCTCCTCCCTCTACCTTCCTAGTGCTGGGATTAAAGGCGTGTGCCACCACGGCTGGCAAAAAAATTTTTTTCTTTATTATTTGAGAGACAGAGCAAGCGAGTGTGTGTGTGTGTGTATGAGAGAGAGAGGGAGGGAGGGAGGGAGGATGGGTGTGTTAGGGCCTCTAGCCATAGCAAAGGAACTCCAGATGCATGTGTCATCTTGTGCATCTATCTTACATGGTTACCGGGAAAGTGAACCTGGATCCTTAGGATTTGCAACCTTAACCACTAAGCCATCTCTCCAGCCCCTTTCTGGGCTTTATTTTATATTTATTTATTTGACAGAAAGAGGGAGAGAGACTAAGAATGGGTGCGCCAGGGCCTCCAGCTGCTACAAACGAACTCCAGACGCATGCACCCCCTTGTGCATCTGGCTAATGTGGGTCCTGGGGAATTGAACCTAGGTCCTTTGGCTTTGCAGGCAAATGCTTTAACCACTAAGCCACCCCTCCAGCACCCCTTTATGGGTTTTAAACAGTAAGAGGTCCTGCACAGTGTGGCACAGGGAACCTGCTCCTCTGTAGCAGCAGGCAGGGCTATGGGGCAGAGAGGGCTGGATGACTCTGAGGCCAGGCTTAGTGGCTCTTAGCAAGAGACTCTGGACAGCTGGGCCTTGCACCTTTGAAATGGGCAGGATGGGTGGACTTTAGCATGGGAGGTTGTCATAGGAGCACCTTGGCAATTTGCTTATTTGGCACCACTACAGCCTGCCTTGTGTCCAGGCCAGAAGCCTGTCAGAGCTTCGCTTTCCTTAGGTGGGAAGTTGAGGACACATGAGAGGAGATGAGATTCCGAGGCTGGCCCTCAGCTGGACTTAGGGTGAAGTCACTCTTACCAGCTTGCAAAGCCTGGGGCTCACCCAGGCTCTCTGCTGGGGTGTCAGGTCCTGCTGGCCATGCTGTGTGCCCATGGGCTGGTTTCTTCCTTTTCCCAGCCTTAGTCTCCTGATCTATAAGCTGGGGCATAACAGAAGCTACCCAAGGCCTTTGTAGAGAAATTTGTAAGTTGGCACTGGTAAGGCACAGGTCCCGGCTTGTGGCCAGCATTTATCTAATGCAGGGACAGGACTTTCAACTTCTGTGTCCACACAGTGTGCCTTGCATCAGCTTTTTCTTTTTGTTTGAGAGACAGAGTTTTGCTGTGTAACCTAGGTTGGCCTCCAACTCTAGGTTCTCCTGCGTCAGGCTCCCAAGAGATGGAATTACAGGCCTGCGCCACCAGGCCTGTCAGGTTTGCCCTCAGTTCTGCTCCCCAACACTAAAGCCTGTATTGTGCTTTCTAGATGAGGAAATAGAGGCTCAGTGAGGTTAACCAGCTAGCCAAGACCAAGCCAGTAAAGAGAGAGCTGTGATGTCAGTCTGGTCTGTCGAGCTGTGCCCTGGCCCTGCCCACGTGTCACCTGCCCACAGATGACTAACCATCGTCACTTGCCTTCTTCCTTCTCTGCTCTGTGCCAGGGGACTTTCCTGAGTCATTGGCCATTGAGAGAAACAAAACCCTCTCACTTTCCACTGGCCCACTTACCTACCTAGAAACACACACATGAATTATGTGCATACACACAAATGCATGCATACGTGAGTATATACACAGCACACACTTCATTAACACACTAACCCACGTGTCCACCTGCACACATATACAGATGCATACATGCATGAGGACATATATAGCATGCATGTACATTCACATACACGGACATGTGTATGCATACAGGCACATGTGTTGATTCTCAGGAGACACTGCAGCTTTTCAGTTTACCCAGGGAAGCTCCTCCTCCCTTGACCCTGTACATGACCCCTGGAGGGCAGGCAGGCAGCAACAGGCCTTCCTCATATTCTACATGGAGCCACTGAAGGTCACCATACACAGTTATCACATACACACAGTCACCACCATTAGGCCTTTGTGCCCATAGTAGCTCTCTTCCTCACTTGGTCTTTGAGGGAGGGAACATGTGTCCACTTCGCAGAGCAAGAGACTGAGGATTTTGGAGCTAAGAGGTCTGCCGGAGGTGAACACAGATAACAGGATGGGGACTCGGGGGTATAGGACCCAGGCCTTGAGCTAGACCTGGATATTTAGTGAGCAGGACATACCTGGGAGGGAGGAGCGGGTTCCTGGGAGAGGAAGGGATCCAAGGCAAACAGTAGATGGAAAACTATGTAACAAAACAGATGCTGAACTCTGACATGGAAAGGGGCCTAGAAAGAGCAAGACAGAGGAGCTGCGATGGGGAGAGGGTTGAGGGCGACTCCAGCCTGTACTGGGCCCTGAAGGACCTGTCACCTCCATGGAGACCTGGGTGCCCTTGGACTGGCTTGTTTCCCCAGGCACCTTTCTGGGAGGTGGAGTCCCACACCTCTCTAACTGAGCAGGGACAGGGTAAGTGGACGGGGCCCTTCTAAGTTCCTCTCATCAGCCTCTCTGTTCACCAGGTGTGAACAATGTCTGCAACCATTCTGCAGGGAGTTTGCTGAGCCAGCACTTCCCAGGGCCACAGTCCCGCCCTCTGGCTCCAGAGACTTCCCCATCCGTGGCTGTGAGCCCTGGAATGTCCCAGGGATTCCCAAGAGGCCCTTTCTCCCCTCCCATTTATTTATAATGTGCAGCCCTCCCTGCACGCCCTCCGGGAGGCCCAGAGGGCCAGGACCCACCAGCTCCTTTGTCCCCAGGCCCAGCTATGGCTCCAGCTGGCAGGGTGGACAGCTGGAGCTGCTCCGAGTCAGACTGCTGCAAGGGGTCTGGAAACCTAGGGCCCAGAGAGGTTGAAACAGCCCTGTGGCCTGGCCCTCCTGATGATGGGAGGATGGTGGGCTGGGGGGAGGGAGAAAAGGAAGATTCTGAGTCAGCAGAAGAAGGGTGACAAGGGCCCATGTCTGTCTGGGCCGTAGGGCTGCACATCCTGCAGAGGCTGCTTGGCTCTGAACCTTTTTTTTTTTTTTTTTTTTGAGGGAAGGTCTTGCTGTAGCCCAGGCTGACTTGGAATTCACTATGCAGTCTCAGACTGGCTTTGAACTCACAGCGATCCTCTTATCTCTGCCTTCCAAGTGCTGGAATTAAAGCTGTACTCCACCACTGGGTCTGAATCTTGCTCCACTTCTTTTTGTGTGTGTGTGGGGGGGGGGGGGACTGGGTCTCATGTAGCAGAGGCTGGCCTTGAACTCCTGATCCTCCTGTGTCCACTTCCCAAGTACTGGGATTAGAGGCCTGTGCCACCATGAATGAACAGAATGCCTATGGCTTCTCTTGAGTCATTTATTTAACACTCAGTGACCTCTCTGTCCCATTGGTAAAGTGGGGCCCAGCCAACACTTGGTTGGTTACTGGGAGAAGCTGAAAGTGTATGAAGTACTTAGAACAGTGGCTGGCTGGCTGTGGTGTTAGAAAAACTGGGAAATGAAACGAGAGGAGGCTCGGCTCAACAGCAGAGACAGGCTTTATTCGGACAAAGCCTGAGAAGGGCTATGGCCAGGCATGTTGGAAGCCACTTCCCTTACAGAGTAGGGGATACTTTTTGGTTGCAGGGCTGTTTACCTTGCCTCTGACGTGCGCCACTTCAGGGAAGTGATAACTGGACAGGTGGTTTGGATCATTCCAGGAAAGTGGTAACTGGGATGGGTGGTCTGGGTCACTCTTGGGAAACAGAGTTACAGTGAAATGGCAACCAGAGTCCAAAGGTAGGGATATTCTGGTTCTAACATGTGGGTCTGTCTGCTTGTAAAAGAACGACAATGTTATATCTATACACAGACACAACCAAGTCTTGGAAAGAGTTCTGCAACATTGTTTAGCAAGAAGGAAATGGGCCCAGAGTGGTTAAGTCAGTTGTCCAGGGACACACAGTGCCCTTTCTACCTCTGCTGGCAACCAGATGGCCCCAGACAGTCCCAGGGAGAGAAGAGGCAGGCTGAGAGGACTCTGTCCCCAGGGTGATACAGGCCACAGAGGACAACTGTTTCCCCCCACTCTCCAAAATTAGGGCTTGAGGGACGAGAGGTCCTACGCGGGGCTCGCTGGGGCTGTAAAGGACTCTCCTTTGGAAAGGGTCGGGCCAGGCCCTCCGCGGCTCCTGGACAGGAGTGCCCTTCCCAGGCTGCTTTCCCTCCTCCCGGGCACCCTGATGACTGTCCTTACCTAGCTCCTCTGCGTCCCGCCTGACCTTTCCTTAAAGACCAGCTGCAGCGGCTGATGGGTTCCGCGGGTCCCGGAGGAGCCCAAGCAGACGGCTGCGCGGCGCTGGAGAGAGCCCCTAATTGGGGCAATGAATCATCGTGCGCAGCTAGGGCCGGACACAAAATAGATAGAGGAGCGGGAGAGCTATTGTGCCATTAGTTTGGGACGCGGGGTGGGAGGAGGGGTGGGGGTGAGAAAGGAGGAGGGAGGCGAACAGGAGGCCGGAGGAGGAGGAGGAGGAGGAGGAGGAGGAGCAGAAGCAGGAGGAGGAGGAGTAGGGGAGGAGAAGCAGGAGGAGGAGGAGGAGCACAAGCAGGAGGAGGAGGAGCAGGGGAGGAACCGGAGGAGGAGGCAGGGGAGGAGGGAGGGATTCCCCGCCCGCCGCGCTCCCGCCCTCCGCCCCCTCCCCTCCCCTCCCCTCCCGCGCGCCGCCCCGCCCCCTCCTCCGCAATTAAATGACCCCACGCTCTGGCAGGCGCCGGAGCTCGCACATGCGGCCGCCGCTCCAGCTGCCCGGGGCCCGCCGCCGCGGTCTCCTCCTCCTCCACCTCCTCCTCCTCCTCCACCTCCACCACCGCCACCGGCGCGTTCCGGGCGCGCTCTCCGGCGCCGCCTGGGCCCGCGCCACCGCCGCCGCCGCCTCCTCCGGGGACTCGGCAGGCCCGGGGGGCGCCGCGGAGAGCCGCCGTGCGCCCCGGGCCGCGCGCGCCGCCGGCCGCCAAACTTTGCGGCGCGCGCCCGGGCTCCAAGTTGGGCGCGGCGCGGGCGGGCGCGGAGCCCGAGGAGCTCCGGCGGCGGCGGCGGCGGCAGTGGCGGCGCGGCCATGAGCGGGCGGCCCGCGCCGCTCTCCCGCAAGCAGCGGCTCATGGCAGCCGTGGGCGAGCGCGCGGCGCTCTCGTGCTTCATCTGCGGCGGCGGCATCGGGCGCGGCAAGGAGCTCAAGCTGCAGGTGAAGCGGCCCGCGGCGCCGGGGGCGGCGGCGGCGGCGGCAGCGGCGGGGCCCGGGGCGCCCGCGCAGCCCTTCTTCCCGTTCCTGCAGCAGCAGGAGCCGGCGCCCGGCGCGCGCGAGCTCTGCCCGGCCGACGGCTGCGTGCTGGTGTGCGCCGTGTGCCGCTGCTTCCTGGCCGAGCAGTGGGCCGCCTTCGAGCGCGCGCGCACGCCCGTGGACAAGCGCGTGTACTGGCTCAAGCGGCCGCACCAGTGCGACGCGGGCGCGGGCGGCCGCCGAGGGGCCCCCCGCGAGTGGAACGTCGCCTACGCGCTGGGAGGCGGCGGCGGCGACGACGACGACGACGACGAAGGAGGAGGCGGTGGAGGTGGCGACTCGGGTCCCCCCCGCGGGGCCGCCGAAGACGCTCGGGACTCGGAGCTGTCGGACCTGTCGGACACCGACCCCCTGTCCGAGCCCGACCCCGTCCCCGTCACGCGCGACGCCCCGAGTCCCCCCCAGCCGGACGGGCCGCCGGGACCAGGACCTCACGTGGGCCGCTGCCAGGAGTGGACACCGGCGCCGAGACCCCCTTCGGGACCCGGAGCCGAGGCCCCGGCCCAGGGGCATGAGGAAGAGGGGGTTCCCCCGAAGCTCCACGGGGACATGGAACCCAAGGCGGGAGTCAGGCGGCGACGCAAAGGAGTTGGAAGGCACTGGGTCCCTGAACCCCGGGCCAGCGTCCTGAGGGGCATTCAGGACCCTTGGCTAGGTTCCACTGTCCAAGCAGACCCCGTAGATGGAATGAAGGGAGCCCCTTCCAACAAGGCCCCTGCCACCAAGTCCCAGGAGACCCGGACACTGGGGGACTCTTTGGGGGTCTGCGGCACTTCGGAGGATAGTGACATCAACATTACCAGCGAGGAGGAGGGCCACAAGGAGCAGCCTGCCTCAGGGCCCTGTGGCTCCAGAGAGAAGGACCACAGTGGCCATGTCCCTGGGCTTCTCCAGGAGAGCCAGGCTGGGCCAGCAGAGGGCCTGTGCTGCTACATCTGTGGGTCAGCGCTGTCGCCATCCTCCCAACAGCAGATCCACGTGCAGAAGCAGGAGAAACTGGCCCAGGCGCCTTTTTTCCCCTTCCTGTGGCTGCACAGTCCCCCGCCAGGGGCTCAGCCCATCACCGAGGCGGGCAGCACGCTGGTGTGTCCCTGCTGTTTCTCCTCCCTCACACACCAGTGGCAGAGCTTTGAGCTGGCCAACGTTCCAGTCCTGCAGCGGCTCTATGTGGTGCCCCTCAACAGCCACGCCCCCGGCATGGCCTCCAAGGCCAGGAGGCTCCCCAGGGAGGAGGGTCTGCCCACTGTTGCTGGGGCCCTGCCGGAGGCCTGCTACCTCTGTGGGGAGGACTGCACCCAGGATGCCCGACTGGTGCCCTCCCGGATTGTTAATGGTAGTGCCAGGAGCACCATGCATTTCCCCTTCCTCAGCCTTCTGCCCTGCCCACCCAACGCCCGGCCTCCCAACAAGCGCTGTGAGGTCCGCAGCTGCCCCAAGTGTTTCAGTGTTTTGGAGGACATCTGGGCACTGTACCGGGCCTCCCACAACCCGGAGCTCATCGGCTCTGTGCAAGGCTTCCTGGGAAGGTACCACCAGGCCTTCTCGGCCTCCAATCCCACCTTGAGTGAATTGCCCACTTCTGGCCAGGGAGGCACTGTGTCAGCCTGCTATATCTGTGGGGCCGAGCTGGGCCCTGGGAAAGAATTCCAGCTCAATGTGAACCCCACCAGCCGCCTGGGGGAGAAGGAACCCTTCTTCCCTTTCCTCACTGTCTACCCGCCAGCCCCACGGGCCAGGCCAGCAGATGCCACTGGCCTGGTGGCTACCTGCGTGCTCTGCTACCATGACCTGCTGGGCCAGTGGCTACAGCACGAGGCCCGCGGTGCTCACCACGCGGTCAGCGCCTGGTCTCGGCAGTACCAGGTGGACACATTCGTCTGCTTCTTCTGCCAGCAAGAGAAGAAACGGTGTCTGGGGCTGAAGTCCGTGCGCGTGGCCAGGCTACCCTTGTTCCTCTATACCCTGCGAGCCAGCCACAGCCTGCTGGTGGATGATGGGCGACAGCTGATCATCGGTGCCTGTGTGGAGTGTGGGACCCTGGTGTGTGCCGGCCAAGGAGTCACCCGCCAGGGACCCGTGGGCTGGAGCGCCCCGGGGACAGGGGCTACAAAGGTAAGCACCGGCTTCCGGCTCCTTGGGCATCTGTGCCAGCACAAGGGGAGATGGTTTCTGTTCCTTGGAAGGAGGTGTCATCTGTTCTGTGTGGCATGTCCTAGCCGGAGAGGTCCTGCATGGGTCTCTAACCTGGCTGACCTTGGAGATGTCGGCCTGGGGGCAGGAGTGGCTTAGTGGAGGAGGTGGCACTGGAAACAGCAGGCATGGGGCTGAGGCTGGGCGGGTTTGCTCCAAATCCATCAAACGGAGGAAGTTCAGGGCACGTCTGTCGTCCGCCCGATAACACTGGTAATTAGTGCAGCCACGCAGGTCACTGAGAGGTCTCTTGGTGGCAAGTTCCTGTCTGTGGTAGCTCCTGAGCCGCCTAGCTTTCCCCGAGATTCCCACCCAAGTGTGCGCTTTTCACTTTTCACTTGAGACTTCCTGGCGGCCTTACAGCAGATGGCAACAGATTTCCAGACGTGGGGGTGTGGGATTCGGGGAAGGTGGCCTTGCAGTGAGGGAAGAGCCTGTCGTCTGTGCAGAGCAGGGCCTGAGGCCTGGGGTCCTCTCTCAGGGCACTGTCTGCCTGGCAGGAGACAGGCCTGGAGCTGACAGTTCTGCGTCTGGCTTTGCAAGGGTGAGAGCACAGCTGCCCTGGTGGGCTTGGGAGGAGAGGGGGACAGGCGTCTATGAGCTGGTGTCACTCACTGTTTTGTCCTTGGGCTGGGAATCATAATTTCTGTTGAACAGACATTGTAGGATGAGGCCTGTTGTGGCAGTGGGTAGCTAGGGGCTGGCAAAGGACACATGGGTGGGCAAACATGTCCAGTTTAGGAATGGTGGTCTGTGTCTGAAAGCATCCTGGTCCTGCCTTCATGTACATGTGTGTGGGATGCCTGGGGACAGGATGGCTGACCCATGAGGTAGTCCCCCACGTGTCTCTTCCCCAGGTGCATAGTTTTCTGTCTTCATGCACTGCCCAGACATCCTTCCTTGAGCTGTCTTTGGGGCTGGTGGTGGACCTCTTGTTTCCCACTGTAGGAAAGTGAGGAATTGTCTCCACTTGGGATGCTGAGCCTTCATTTGTGGCATGTGAAAGCCCATGGTAGGGGTTACTTCTAGGAATCAGAGGAGCTGCGAGAAGAGCCTCGCTCTGGGGTGGAACAGGCCCTGCCCCTCTTAGCTGAGCAGGCTGCCAGCAAGTTCTTACCGCTGCCTAGGAAATTGGAATATGCTCCCCTTAGTTTGTAAGGACATTGTGTGAATGAAATGAATCTGGGACATTTAAGTCCTTCCTGATGAAGCCACTCACCATATAGGTGGCCCCTTGGGATGTCCCACTGTGTTGGGGCAGGCTCTCCTAGGATGCACAGGGTTGTGTGTGCGGGGCTCTGGTTACAGGTGGTTGTGTGTGTGTGTGCACGGTTGTGTGTGCCAGGATCTGGTCACAGGTGGTTGGCATTCCCTGGGAGCCCAGAGTCTTATCTGCAGAGTGTCTGTGTCAGCCTGGCTTTGACCATTGGAACTTGAGGAAGAAGCCCTGGTTGGTCCTCAGCCCAGCAACATGTGTGATTCTTCTTAGTTCACTTCTTTAAAAATTTTGCTTTTATTTAAAATTTTTTATTTATTTGTGAAAGAGGTAAAGAGGGAGGGTGGAGGAGGGAGAGAGCGAATGGGCACACCAGGGCCTCCAGCTGCTGCAAACGACTCCAGATGCCTGTGCCACCTTGTGTATCTGGCTTACGTGGGTCCTGGGGACTTGAACCTGGGTCCTTTGGCCTGCAGGCAACCACTAAGCCACCTCTCCAGCCCTTCTTAGACCATTTCTAAGGCAAGTGATATCATATACTCTCACCTCAGTCATGAGCCTTCTTACTCCTGCACTGACACTCAGAGAAGTCCCATAACCTTGGAGACTGGTGCAAGTGAGGTTGGGACCTGTCCCCTTTCCTGTAACCTGCCTGGATGCGGTTGGCTGAGGTGAACCTGGGAGGACAACAGGGTTTGTCAGAGCCCAGATAGCTGGCAGTGAGTGCAGAAGCAGGAAGAGCCTATGGTTCCTGGATGTCAGAGCAGCCTGCTGGGGACTAGGGACAGAAGGCGTGGGAATTGGTGGCTCTGCATTGAGGAAGAGCTTGGCCTCAGGGCGGGAGGTCTAGGGAACCAGGTCAGCTTAAATGAAGGTGTGCAGGGGACAGGGACAGGAAGAGCCACTCGGGGCCAGTGGTGTCTGCAGTCACTGTGGAGGTGAAGCTGGGTACATTTCAGGCTCCTTGATGGCGGGGAAGAGGAACACCACTGAACTCCCAGGCTCCCAGGATGCCTGAGCCTGCTGGCCTCTCTCCTTCCTCTCCTCCTCCTCTCCTTCCCATTCATCCCACAAATATTTATAGAGCGCCCATTCTGAGCCAGGCGCTGTTCCAGACACTCGGGTGGCAGGCGTGGCCTGCAGTGTCCCTGGGGAGGGGCAGGCTCAGAAAGTCAAGAAGACCGTGTTTCCCGCAGTGCTGAGAGCCTGAGACTGCCAGCCAGGCTGGGTCTGCAGGGCAGAGAGCCGAGCAGGAGCTGCCAGGCGGGAGAGCCAGGCTTGGGCAGAGGGGGGCCTGTCAGAGGACAAGGCCTGAATACAGCTTGTCCCGTGTCCTCAGGCTGGCTACCAGAGGCCCCTCCAGAGTTCTTGACTCTCATATTTGCACTCCATTTCTTCCTGTGTGTGGTCTGAGGGCTCAGGTGTGAGGAAGGAGGGCCCTGGAAGGGGTTGAGGGGAGCCACTTAGTGGGGATATGGTGTGGTCTGGAACCTTCTGGAACTCCTGAGCTCACTCAAACAAATCAACTTAAAAACTGCAAAAGGAAATGTTTTTAAAAAGAGAGAAGGAAGGATGGTGTTTTCCAGCATTTTCTGAAGGTCTGTTCACTTCCTTCCCCCCATTTCTTGCTCCCTAGAAACTCTGTGTTCTGTCTACATTGGGGAGGGCTGCAGCATGCCCTCTGGGCCTGGCATCCCCACTCCATGGAAGATTCCCAGCACCCAGGAAGTCTGGGGAGCCACAGAAAGATGTTAGGTTTGCTTTAAGACAGATCTGATTCAAGACTTCATTTTGCCTAGGAGCAAGCTGTGTGACTTTGGGTCTCTCTTGCCTTTGCTGAGCTGTGCTCCCTTCGTGGTGGTGGGAACCGTGGTGGCTGGGTGAGAGTTGGGGTGCAGATGAGGGTGGCACAAGGTTCCTCTTTCCCAGTCTGCCTTCCTGCTATTTATGGCCCGGAGTGACTGTCAGGGCAGGAGGAGGCAGGGCTGTCCCGTTGCTGAGATGGCATGTGGGGATGGACTCCTGAGAGAACTCACTTCCAGGCCGTTGCTGTGTGGTGCTTCCTGATATCCATAGTCACTGCATCCTCACCCTACCTTTGCAGAGGGTGGGGTGCATCCTGCCCCAGATGAGAAAGGAGCCCAGAGAGGTTAAGTAACACCTGCGGTCAACTCTGTCCATGCCGGCAAGGTCAGCACTGAGCCCCAGAGCCTTCCTATGCAGTCCCCATCTTGTCCTCTTCTGGGGCTTCAGCTGTGAAGGTGCCAGAAGGGACAAAGGCTCCTCATTTCTGTATGTGTGCCACCCCACCCCACCCCACCCAGGCTGCCAGCACCTCTCGGGCAGAGGCCAGAGAAGAGTCCCTGTTGCCCCTGCCATCCTCCCAGTTTTCCTGCCTGGCTTATGAGGGTCACGCTCTGCTTCTGCTTACCACCACTGGGCTGGCTGTGCCTTCTGCTCTGTTCTCCCTCAGGCTCCATGTGGAGCACAGGCTGATGGTACCTGCTGTGTCCTGGCCTGTCACGAAGGGTCACCTGGCCCAGCCTCCAGGGGTCCAGGTGTCACGGAGTACCCATCTTTTCTGGTTGCAGACGGCAGAGGGAAGTCTGAAGAATGCATCTGTCATCACCTGGTATCAGGGCAGCTTCACATCTGTCCCCTGCTTCCTGGCATGCTGCGTCACTGCTCCCCTGCTCTGTGCTTGCCCCAGGCCCTTAGGATACCACTTCCATTGAATGGGGGAGTATTCTGGAAGGTGCCAGGCAGCAGCTGGGATGTGGGCCTCTCGGAGCCCTGGACCCCTCCTCCAAGGGGACGTCTGTGCTTTTCTTGGCGGTCTGGGAGCCATCTGCTCTGAGGAGTAAATTTTCCAGATGCCTCGTGCTAAACCTGGAGGTGATTGGAACCGACTGGGAAAGAGGAAACAGAGGCAAAAGGTCTTCAAAACTGAGCCTTCCTTGGAAGCCGGGTGGGAAAGAGGGCAAGGCTGGAGGCAGGACCAGTCTGGAAAGATCCAGGCCTTTCCTCTGCTTAGATCTCTTGGGATCTAGCCCTGGTGAGTTTAGCTTTACTGAGAAAAATCTGGCATACAAGCCATGTGTGTGTTTGTGTGTGTGGTGGGGTGATGGTGTTCATAACTCTGGGGCGTATTTTCTTGGCTGGATGAGCCTGCATCCAGAATTCAGACTCCTCTTCCCCTGAGGTCTGTACTCTGGCAGGGGTGGTAGTGAGGGGTTAGAGAGGGACGCTACCTCTGCCCATCCAGAGCATTTCAGAACTAGCCTTCAGTGTTTCGTGTCACCTGACTAAGACACACGTGGAGTGGTGTGAAAGGAGCCCCTCCCTTGCTGTGTGATCGTCACTCCCTTGCTGTGTGATCGTCACTCAGTTTCCCCATCTGTCAAGTGGGTGGGCTTCAGGGCTCTTCCGTGGTTTGCCTTCCTTGTGTGACATCTGCCTGGTAGCACTGTGTTGAGGATGTGCCCAGGCCGAGTCTGGACTTGATAGGGACGTGGCTGCCATTTTATCTGTGCCTGGCTGTGGGGTCAGGAATGGGATTTGAGCTGCCATGCTGTGGAGGGTGACATGGAGGAGCCAGGATGACTTGTGCCACAAGGACCTGTGGCTTATTGCCACTCGGCTGCTCAGAAACACAAGCAGTTAGCTGCATGCCGAGCTAGGGGCCCACCTGAAGTTCCACTCCCGAGAGGCTGCACAGATCCGCTCATGGCTTTGCAGGCACCTTAGGGTATGGTCAAGGCTGAGGGCTGAGGGGCTGGAGAAGGAGGAGGGTTTGACTGGCTGCCAGCGCAGGACTACATCAGCGCAGGACTACATCTGAAGTACCTAGGAGGGTGGGAAACAGGCTTCCAGGAGGAGGTGACATCTAAGTAGAGTCCTGAAGACCGAGAAGGACAAGTGGCCAGGGGTGAGGGCAGGTGGCAGCTGTGGACACAGGAAATGCTGCTGGGAGCAGTATGTGTGGAGCAGGAGAGGTGGGCAGAGGGGTGACACGCCAGCGGAATCCCTGGTTAGACTTCTGAATCTATTCCCAATGTGGATTTAAAGGTGCTCATCAGTGGGCCCTGCCCCCAGCCTGTTGGGTCATTCTGAATGACGGGTGGTCCAGGGCACTAGTTCTTTGAAGCTTCCAGAAGATTCCAGGACAAGACTGGCAGAGGGGTTCTGAGCCTTGCCAGGAGATCTGCAGGAGAAGGCTGTGGTCATTTTTGGGGTGTCTTTGCTGAGCATGTGCTGTATAGTTCTCTGCTGTAGTCACAGCATCAGCAGACAGTTGTGGGGACAATGGCCACAGCGGGTCATGAGGGCCTGTGGCAGAGTGGCCAGAGGATCTGGACAGGGGACCAAAGGGGCAGCAGGACAGGTAGGGATGAGGGTGTGGGGCATATTCACCTTGAGTGGCATGTGGTCCTGTGTCTGGTGCTGTCCCTCTGCCTCCCACATAAGGGCTCATCTGTGATGGTATGTGTCAGCACTCCATGCCTCTTCTGGCTGAGTCATGCTGTACTTTGTTGCCACCATTATTATTGTCTTGTGGATGCGGAGTGGTCCCTACTGTTGCCATTGTGAACAGGACTGCAGGGAACATGCCTTTATCTTGGGGTCATCCCAGAGCAGATGCTGAGTTTTTGGGGTAACTGAGTCCAGCATCCCAGGAGCTATATAGCAAAGGACACAGGATGACAGTTCACCAGGTCATGGCCACGATCCCCAGCGTGGGTCTGGATCTCAGTCTCAAGCTACCTACCCTTGCATCATGGGGACCAGTAATGGTTAGCAGTGGGAGGAAGGACTGGCATCTTGTTCCGAGATGTAGCCCTGGAATCTGGCCCCAGCACTCGCAGTGGCCTTAGGCCAGATGCCCACCTGTTTAGGTCTCAGCTTTCCTGTCTGTAAAATAGACACTTGTGACGGTGACTGACTCAGGGCTGGCTGTTTTGTGCTTTGGCACCTGTTGGTGGCCTGGCCCCGGGTGGCTGGGCTAACTGCTTGCTCTTGTTCATAGTTGCTTGGCTTGCCTGGCTTTGAGTTCGGGGTCTGGTTTCCTCTGCACTACAGCAACCTTGTTTGCAAGGCACTGAGGCCAAAGTGGGATGTGGCCCAGCTGGCCCAGGCTCAGGCTGCGTACCTCATGGCTACTGTTCACCTGGCTGTTGCAGACAGAGAATGATGGGTCAGAGACATAGCCTAGGATTCAAGGATAACCCCCAGCAGTCAGAGGCCACCAGGGCCACAGTGTTCTGCGCATCCTAGGTATCACTGGTTGGACAGAGAGGATGATAAGGAAGAGCACCAATATTCTGCCATTCATTCGAGTCCTCCTGGAGGCTACTGACAACCAGAGGTCTCATCTGACCATGATGGTGGTAATAGCATGACAACACCCACTCTGCCGACCACCAACCTGAGAGCTTTGCCTGTGTGACCATAAGTAACCCTCAGACAGACAGTTGAAGCACAATGAGGGGAAGCCACTTGTCCAAAGTCACTCATTTGAGAAGGACTAGAGTGAGGACTCTGCTGTCTGGCTGGGTGCCTGCACCCTGGCTGCTCACCACACTGTGTCTCAGTGGATGTTGCACCTAGGTGCATCTGGTTTGATGGGAAGGCGCCTGAGGGCCTGAAGGATCTGGCCTGAGTCTGCTAAGCAGGGGGTTAGTGACATTCTCTGGAGGAGCAACCATTGACGAGGGCCTTGTGCATGGGTAGGTTTTTTTAAAAAAAAAATTTATTTATTAGTTTATTTGAGAGAGTGACAGAGAAAGAGGCAGAGGGAGGGGAAGAAAGAGAATGGGCATGTCAGGGCCTCCAGCTATTGCAAAGGACCTCCAAATGCATGTGCCACCTTGTGCATCTGGCTTATGTGGGTCCTGGGGAATCGAACCAAGGTTCTTTGGCTTTGCAGGAAAATGCCTTAACTGCTAAGCCATCTCTCCAGACCCATAGGTAGGTTTTAAAATAAGTGATGAATCTTGAAGAGACTCACCTTCCAGAATCAATACATGCAGCTTGCAAAAATCCCCATTTTCTTCTCTGATTGTGTCTGTCACATGCCAGTTGATTTTTCTGCAGGAGCCATACATGTTAGGAATGGCACGTGCTTTGTGGTGGCAAACAGAGAAGGTGGAGGGTGGACCGTGCGTCAGGACCAGCCCCTGGCCTTCTCTACTGTCTTTTGTAAAGATTATTTTTATTTATTTATGGGGAAGAGGGATGAGAATGGGTGTGCCAGGGCCTCTACCCACTGCAAATGAACTCCAGATGCATGTGTCACCATGCATGTGGGTACTGGGGAATTGAACCTGGGTCCTTAAGCATTGCAGGCAAGTGCCTTAACCGCTAAGCCATCTCCCCAGCCCTCCAATGTCTTTTTTGGCTGCTCACTTACCGTCCTATGTGGGCTCTACCCTGCCACCAGCTAACTTGGTGACTAGGGGCCATATGCCACCTATCACTTCCCTGACCATGGGGATGCGGGGGGCTGTGAGGGAGGAGGGTACTCTGGATGACTTGTGGCTGGCGGGGTCCTCACTTTGCACATAAGAGGCCTAGGCCCAGGAACCCAAGATGCAGACAAGGCCAGGATGGGTGAGCTGGCAGGTCTGTGCCTGTGCCCAGGGGCTAGGTGGCCCTGAGAGGAGATGGGCAGAGGCTGAGGTCTGGCCCTACCCACCAGGCACGAATATAGCCCCAGGAGATGACAGATAGTTGGTCTAGACAAATCAGCAGGAGAGGGCCAGGGTGATGATACCATGAAGCCAGACCCACAGCCTCACCTACTTCCTGCTCACAAGGTTTGAGATGGGCCTGAGTCTTCTGCAGAGAGCCCTGGAGGTGGGGGAGCCTGCAGTGAGATGGCTAAACCATTTAGATTCCCAGACACTGCAAGACTGGCTCAGGGTCCTGGCATCCACCCTAGTCACCAAGCCAAGAGTAGCCACAAAAACCTGAGGACAGCCCAGAATGAGCCTTGACAGACTGCCCTACTCCCGCCAGCATCCTGTGGGGTCACTGTGTGATTGGCTGAGACTCTGACCCCTTGGATTCTGGAGTCTGAACATCAGCTCCTGGATATCCATCCTCTTCCAAGAGGGTCTGTGTCCCAGTTTGGTAGTGTTCTGCTTCTCAGTGATTGGGCACCATTCAAGGGACCCGGGTCCCTGTGCACTAGGGAGGTCTAAACCCTTCAGAGCATGCTCTCTGAGACTCTTGGGGTTGCCTGTGGCTCGAGGCTCCAGGGCAGTACCAGCTTCTTCACACCAGTGTCAAGTTGGGGTCCGATTGGTAGGCGTCCTGCCTACCTGATGCCCAGCAGTCTTATTTTGTGTCACCAGCTTTTCAGGGCTCCTGTGGAGATGAGTGTCTCTCTAGGGACGGAGCAACTGTAGGAGCTGAGAATGTACTGATAATACCTCCTGTCACATGAAATGGCCATTTGTATCATGGGGCTCTGGGGAACACTGCAGGTAGCCTCATGTAGACAGGATGCGTGGTACAGAAGGTCTCTACTGCTCCTACTCCTCCTCCACTGGGTTGCATGGTGGCTCTGGTGGATGGGCTCCCGGGGAGGGTTTTGTGTTTCCTTCATCCAGATGGCTGCCTGGACCATGCTGGCTACTCACTGTCACTGGGCAGGCAGGTGACAGGTGAACCGTGTTTCCAGGGTATAAGTCTTGGCTTAGCACAGGTTATTAGGAAGGTGACTGGGACAGCAGGTGTCCATCCCACACCATTGGATAAACCAGAGTCAGAAGTGATGGTGCCCACGAGGGGGACTTCAGATACACTGGAATGTACAGCTTGGGTCTTCTGTGAAGTAGTAAGGGTGGCAGTGGTATTGATAAGAAACAGCAGTGACAACTGTATTGTGTTAGATACTGACGAGACAGGACCTTGGAATGTGTGTCTTAGGTGGGACTTTTGGATAAGCCTTCCTGCTGGTCCTTCAGAGTGCCCTTGTGACTGGGCCAGGCCACCCTGGGGTGGATGCACTTACCTTTGAGGACCAGCTGTCTCAGAAGTGGCTTTGTCTCTGTCACCTGAAGCTCTGAGCCTGGAGGCAGGAGCTGCTCAGCTTCCAGGCTGAGCTGGTGCCTGGGGCTGTGGATCCTCAGGGACACAATGGATTCCTCATGATTTCAGCTGTCTCTGCATCCAGGCCTTAACCAGGCCAGCATTCACAGTGTCAGCAGCTGCTGGCAGTGCGTGGCCAGGGCTGGCTGGCAGGAGGGCAAGTGCAGGACTGGTAGCTCCATCTTCTTCTGGGGGTGGCTTCAGAGGTGGTCCCAGATCCTATGTCCACCTCTGGGCTCTGGTGTCCATCTGAGAGATGAAAAAGTGCTAAGGCGGGCAGTCCTCTGTTTGATGGCTGGTCCTCAGAAAATCCACCTGGCTTTGGGGGGCAGCCAGCGGGCACAGTCTGTCTGTCCATCTGTCTACTGTCCATCCATCTGTCTGAAGCTGTTTTCTTATTTGTGGGGATAAAAGCAGCATATGTGGCCCAGGGCTCGGCATATGGACTATATTGTCATTTTTACTCTTGTCACCTTCCTGTCCTCAGGTCCCATCACTGTGGGGACCCAGAAACATGGGGTTTGGACCTTGCTGTGATCCATCCAGACGAGCCAGGAGGCACTACCTTTTGAGTGAGGTCATGGGGAAGAGAATACTTTTATTTTCTTTCTCTTTCTTTTTACGTGTGTATAGGTATTGTGGTACGGTGTGTATATGTGTGGCATATGCACCTGTGTGTGCTGATGTGCACGCCCTATGTGTGCATGCATGTGGAGGCCAGAGGAGGATGTCAGGTGTCCTCCTTAGCATGCATCCTTGTGTCTTCCTTGAGACAGGAGCTTGCACTGAACCTGGAGCTGCTGTTTTTGGTCAGACTGGCTGAGCAGCCCCAGTGATTATCCTGTCTCTGCTCCCCACAGGACTGGGATTGTGGGCGTGTATGACAACACCCTGCTGTTTATGTGGGTGCTGGGGAATCAAGCTGAGGGTGAATCAGCTCTTCATTCATGCTTGCATGGCAAGTGCTTCTTTCCTCTGGGCCCTTCCTCCTTTCCCTCCCCTCCCCTCCCCTCCCCTCCCCTTCCCTCCCCTCCCCTCTCCTTTTCTTTCCTTCTTGGAGGCAGGGTCTCATACTATTGCTCAGGCTGGCCTAAAACTCACTCTGTGGCCCAGGCAATGCTCCTGCCTCAGCTTCCCAAGTGCTAGGATTTGCAGGCATGCACCACCAGTCCTGGTGCCCACACCCATTTCTAATACACAACTCGGCGCTGCTCCTGGTGCACATGTGTATTTTGTGAGGAAAAGGTCAGTGGCTACTATCAGACTCACAAGGGGGAACATGAAACCCCAAGAAGCTTAAGAGACCTTTGTCACAGATCCACTTTTTACACATGCCCCAGAAGCAATTCCTCACATCACTTGACATCACCAACTGTCCCCACCATCATTGTCTTGACACAGGCTCTTTTCCCCTTCTTACCAATTCTGCTGCCCTGAGAGATCCTTTACAGTCCCTCTCCCCTCTGCAGGCTGACCTTGGGACTTGGCCATCATCACCATTTCTATGTTTGCTGGTGACTTAGCACTCACTA
This sequence comes from Dipus sagitta, assembly GCA_036346955.1. Classification (NCBI taxonomy): domain Eukaryota; kingdom Metazoa; phylum Chordata; class Mammalia; order Rodentia; family Dipodidae; genus Dipus; species Dipus sagitta. Next base: position 222,493,021 of record CM070770.1, read on the forward strand.
GGCATGGTGGCACGACCCTGGTAACTTGCATGTAAGCCCTGCCTAGCCTACTGCGTAGAGGACGCTGCTGAAGTGCTTCACCCCCGCTGGCTATCTGTGTGTCGTGCCCAGGATGGCTTGCCAGCTTGGGAGTGGCATTCCTGAAAAGCGCCGCCGTTGGCAAAACCACACTTGGCAAGATCAAAGTCTTAGAGAAGGTGGGAGGTCGAGGAAAAACAATCAAAACGGCATGGAGTGTGTGTCTTTAAAAGCTATGGTACATGAGAGTTCTAGGAGACACAATGTCGAAACAAACCCGCTTCCCCACATTAAAGATTCTGCTCCTGCCCAGCGCCTGCCTGGAGTCCCCTCTCGGGCAGATGGAAACTTGACTTTTTTCCTGTAGGGAGGGAGAATCCTCCCAGGTTCATCTCTTCTTAGTAAGCTTTGGTTATGGGTCATTTCTTCTTTTTCTCTCCTCTGTCCTTCCTTCCTTCTCTCCTTTTCTTACCTTAAAAAATTTTATTCTATTTTATTTATTTTTTTATTGGTTTTTTGAGGTAGGGTTTTGCTGTTGTGTAGGCTGACCTGGAATTCACTTTGTAGTCTTTGGGTGGCCTTGAACTCATGGCAGTCCTCCTACCTCTGCCTCCCAAGTGCTGGGATTAAAGGTGTGTGCCACCATACCCAGCTGTTTTATTTATTTGCATGTGTGTGTCTGTGTATGTATGTGGATAGGCCTCTTGTCACTGCAAACAAACAGTAGCTGCTTGTGCTACTTTTTGCATCTGGCTCATGTGGGTGGTTGGGGAATTGAACCTGGGCCAGCAGGCTCTGCAAGCAGCTGCCTTTTCTTTATCTTCTTTTGTGTGTGTATATGTGTGCATGTTGTGTACATTGTATACTTGTGGGCATATGTGTGTGCATATAGGTATGGAGATCAGAAACTGACATCTGGTGCCTTTTTGTTTGTTTGTTTGTTTTCTTGAGGTAGGGTCTTGCTCTAGCTCAGTCTGACCTGGGATTCACTATGTCGTCTCAAGGTGGCCTTGAACTCACAGCAATCCTCCTACCTCTGCCTCCCAAGTGCTGGGATTAAAGGATTAAAGGGATTACCCTGCTGGCTGCTGTTGGTTCTGCAGTGATGGCCCCTCTCTTGGTGATTGCTGGCACCTTCTTTTTAATTTTAGAGCTAGCATGCAAGAGGGGGGGGGGAGGGAGGGAGGGAGGAAGAGAGAGAGGGGGAGGGAGGGAGAGAGAGAGAGAGAATTGGCGCGCCAGGGCCTCAGCCACTGCAATCGAATGCCAGATGCTTGTGCCACCTTGTGGGCATGTGCGACTTTGCCCTTGCCTCACCTTTGTGCATCTGGTTTATGTGGGACCTGGAGAGTTGAACATGGGTCGTTAGACTTTGCAAGCAAGCGCTTTAACTGCTGAGCCATCTCTCCAGCCCTTCCACCTCTTATTTTGATCAGTCTAACTACAGGCCCATCAGTTGTATTATTCTCTCTGAGAGTTTATAGTTTAGAAATTGTGCCTCTAATGCTTTGGCCAGTTCTTTTGGGCTTGGAATAATACTTTTCCACAACTACAACCTTTTTCTTAAAAAACAAACAAACAAGCAAACAAACAAAAAACTTATTTGTGAGAGGGGAGCGGGAGAGAGGAAGGAAGGGAGAGGGAATATATGAATGAAAGAGAATGAGAATGAGTGAATGTGGGTTCTCCAGGGCCTCCTGCTGCTATGAACAAACTCCAGATGCATGTGCCATTTTGTGCATCTGGTTTTACATGGGCTCTGGGGAATTGAACCTGGACTCGCAGACTTTGTAAGCAAGTGCCCTTAACCACTGAGTAATCTACTCAGCAACCTTAAAAATGTTCTTGTTCCATTTTTGCAAACCTAAAAGAAAAAAGTTTTTAGAGGGCCGGGCGTAGTGGCGCACACCTTTAATCCCAGCACTTGGGAGGCAGAGGTAGGAGGATTGGCATGAGTTTGAGGCCACCCTGAGATGACATCGTGAATTCCGGGTCAGCCTGAGCTAGAGCGAAAAACCAAGAAAAGAAGAGAAGAGAAGAGAAGAGAAAGAAAAAAAGAAACCTTTTTCAGAATACCAGGCCTTTTAAAGTTATCTATGCTTAAGGGCCCACTTACCAAGCCTGGTCTTCCTTCAGTGGAGCCAGGGAAGGTTAACATGATCTCTGTCAACCTGCCTTGGGGATGTCCATTGCTGAAGTATAAAGTAGCCTGTGTCTTTTGCTAAGTTGTTTTTTTTAATTCTCAAACTTTAAATAAGAAAGGTGTATCTATACATGGGGGTGTGGGTGTGAAATAGGGTGTCATGTAGATCAGGCTGCCCTCAAACCTTTATAGCTGAGGATGGCTTTGAAATTCCAATCCCCATGCGTTTACCTCCCATGTGCTGGGATTACCATCATGCACCATTATTTAGATAATCGTTTTGAATGCACAATTTAAAAAAGACATTATCTCTGAATCATAGAACATAAAAGAGTTCTGCCTTTCATATCAATGACTGGGCTGGGGAATTTGTAGCATATGCATTCAACGTTATGTCTCTCTTCCTATTATACAGTGTGCACACCATTTAAATACTGTGGCTCCCCTGCTTTTAAAAGATACTCAGTATCCATTTCTTTCCCTGTGTCCAGTCTTTGCATGCATGGCAAAGCTGAACTTCCCTTTGTGATCATAGAAATGGACGTTCCCCAAGTCTCCCTTCCCTCCTTATGCAGCCAGCTGTCTAGACTCAAGTGGTTCTCTGAGCATGGCCAGTACATAGAGCATGTTAGAGGCTGAGGCAGATGCCAGCAACCTGGGAAATTCTGCTTCCTCAGCCAAGTCTGTCCCTCGGGCGGTGTTAGCTGTTTCTTGTCTGCCTCTGCACTAGCAGTCTGAGGGGCTGTGGGACACCAGCCCTGGGTGCCAAGTGCCCGTGGGACCCCTGGTAGTTTCCTCCCTGGACCCTAGACCCCACCATCCCTCACCTCCAGGGACTCCCAGAGGCCTGTCAGAGCATTGGAAAGTTCCTTCTGTGTGAGTTTCATTCTTTGACACAAAATCAAGCCGGGGATGTAGCTCAGTTTGTAGAGTGTTTGCCCAGCATGTGTGAGCCCTCACCCCTATTAACCTCCATGAAACTGGGTATGGCAGTGTGGCCTATAATCCCAGCACACAGGAGGAGGTGGCAGAGCATCAGAAGTTCAAGGTCATCTTCAGCTTCATGGTGAGTGAGACCAGTCAAAAAATAATAATGATCTATGTGGACCAGGGGTGTGGCTCAGGGGCATGAAACATTTATCTTTTGTAGCAGCTTTCTTGAGGCATGATTTGCATATCATAGAAATTGCACAATTCGGTGATTTTTAGAACATGCACAAGTTGTGCAGCCATCCCCACGATCTAATTTTAGAACACTTCTCATCGCCCCTGAAGGAGGCTCATTCTCCTTCCCCTAGGCCCTGCAGACCAACATCGGCTTTCTGTCTTTCTGGATTTTGCCTCTCCTGCCTGTCCTAGGCAGTTGGTAGAAATGGGATCAGACACTGTGTAGCTTTTTGTGTCTTCTTTATCCCTTACCATAATGTTTTCCTGGGTTATCCACACTGTAGCTTGTATCAGGACTTAATTTCTTTCTTTAAAAAAAATTTTATTTATTTGTTTGTTTGTTTGAGAGAGAGAGAGAATATGGTCATGCCAGGGCCTCTAGCTACCGCAGAGAAACTCCAGACGCATACACCACCTGTGCATCTGGCTTATGTGGGTCCTGGGAATTGAATCTGGGTCCTTTGGCTTCATAGGCAAGCTCATTAACTGCTAAGCCATTTCCCTAGGCCTCCCTTTTTAAATTTCTTTTATTTATTTGAGAAAAAGAGAGAATGGGCATGCCAGGGCCCCCAGCTGCTGCAAATGAACTCCAGATGCATGCGCCACATTGTGCATCTGACTTATGTGGGTCTTCGGGGAATTGAACCTGGGTCCTTTGGCTTTGCAGATAAGCGCCTTAACCTTCAAGCCATTCCTTCAGCCCAAGACTTAATTTCTTGATGTTGTTGAATACCTTTCCATTCTAGCTACACAGCATCTGGTTTACCTGTAGGGGGACTTGGACTGTTTCCATCTTTGGGCTGCAGTGAGCATTCATGCTGAAGTTCTTATGTGGACCTGTAGTTTTCTCTTCGTCTTCTTTTCTCCCTCTCTCTCTCTGTATGTACACATGTGTGTGTGCATGTGAACATGTGTGGGTGTGCTTGTGGGGGACAGAGGTTGGTATCAGGTATCTTCCTCAATCATTGACCACCTTATGCTTTGAAACGGTCTCTCACTGAGCATAAAACTCACCAAGTGGGCTAGACTGGCTGGTCATTGAGCCCCAGGGATCCTTGCCTCTGCCTCCCAGCGCTGTACTTAAAGGCATGTGCCTCCATGCCTGGCATTAATGTAGGCTCTGGAGATCTGAACTTTTTATTTTTTTTGTGTGTGTTGTAGGTCTGTTGTGTGTGTGCATGTACACATGTTTATATGTATATGGGTGCATGTGTATGAGTGGAGCTCAGAAGCCAGCCTTGGGTACTTTTTAAAAATGCCACCCTGGGCTGGAGAGATGGCTTAGTGGTTAAGGCATTTGCCTGCAAAGCCAAAGGGCCCCGGTTCAATTCCCCAGGATCCATGTAAGCCAGATGCACAAGGCAGTACATGTGTCTGGAGTTCGTTTGCAGCGGCTGGAGGCCCTAGCGCACCCGTTATCTCTCTCCCTCTCTCTGCCTCTTTCTTTCTCTCTCTCTCAAAAAAAAAAAAAAAAAAAAAAATGCCACCCATGTTCTCTGAGACAAGTTCTCTCCTTGGCTTGGGGCTCATCAATTAGGCTAGACTAAAGCCTCTGTACCTCATCTCCTGTATCCACCTCCCCAGGTCCTCATGATTGCAAGGCAAACACTTTACCAAAGTGCCATCTCTCGGACCTCTTTTTTTTAAAAATATTTTTATTTATTTGACAGAAAAAGAGGGGAGAGAGAGAGAATGGGCACGCTAGGGCCTCCAGCCATTGCAAATGAACTCCAGATGCGTGCACCACCTTGTGCATCTGGCTAATGTGGTTCCTGGGGGGAATCAAACCTGAGTCCTTGGCTTTGCAGGCAAACACCTTAACTGCTAAGCCATCCCTCCAACCCCCAACTCTTTTTTTTTTTTTTTTTTTTTTGAGACAGGGTTCACTCTCCGTAGCCCAGCCTAGAACTCATGATGTAGCAACCCAAGCTGGCTTTGAACTTGTAATCTTCCTGCTTCAGCCTTCAGAGTGCTATGATGCCAGACATCATCATTATACCCAGCTTGTTTTTATTTGCTGGGTGTATATCTTGGAGTGAAATTCTGGGTCACAGCTTTGTGCTTTACCTCTCAAGGGACTTCCATGCCAGATTGCCTTCCACAGAGCCCCCACTCCCCTGCTGGCAGGACCCCGGGGATCATTCTGCGTGGTAGGTCTCACATAGAAGCTAAGTGAGAATGGCTTTTAGCATAAGTGAACAGTACATGGCCAACACAGGTGAGTGCTCCTTCCCGCCCTTCAGCCTTTCTATTACCATGTGATGTTCCCATTCTCTCTCCCTCTCTCCCTCCTTTCCTTCCTTCTTTAAAAGAGAGAAAGAGAATGGACATGCTAGGGTCTCCAGCCACTGCAAAGAACCCCAGACATATGCGCCACCATGTATATCTGGCTTACATGGGATCTGGAGAGTTGAACCTGAGTCCTTAGGCTTCTCAGGCAAGTGCCGTAACTGCTAAGCCATCTCTCCAGCCCTGATACTTTCATTTTAACAGGGCAAATCTCAGCTCCAACACTTCCTGGCTGGGTGGCACTAGGCAGTTTTCCCTCTGTGTGCCCCAGTATCTCTATCTGTAGATGCCTTAGGGAGGGTTAGGGTTAGTTAATGCCTAAACAGAACTTGGTGAGGTTTGTGGCCATCAGTGAGCCCTGTGTAGGGTCAGCTACTGGTTTTAGGATTGCCTTGCTGTTGTCGGAATTTCAGAAGGGAATAGAGGCGGAGCACCGCTCAGCTAGGGGGCTGTGCTGTTGATGCCTTCTTCAGTTTCCCCTGAGAGGGACCTGTGTGTGGGGCCGAGCCCTGCTCAGCAACTGGATGTCTGGCCAGGCTCTGGGAGACATGGTTTTCTGGTTTGTGAGACAGACTCAGGAGCAGGCCAGAGCTGTGCTCTCCCCACCCATGGCAAATGTCTCAAGGTGCAGGGTGATGATACCAGCCAGGGTGCACTCTCACAGCCCTTGTGAGCTTTGGTCTTGGGACAGGCCCTGCCATCAGAACTGTAGAGTGAGAATGTCATGTGGCCCTGGAAGGTTGTAGGCTTGGACTCTGGGAGCAGGGTGGAAGGTAGGCAGCAAGGGCTGGGCCCACAGGTCTGGATTTCTTCCTTCTGAAAATGGAGACTAGAAAGAGAAAGAATGGTTTGAAGAGATGGCTTAGCGATTAAAGTGTTTGCCTGCAAAGCTGCAGGACCCAGGTTCGATTCCCCAGGACCCACATCAAGCCAGATGCACAAGGTAGCACATGCATCTGGAGTTCATTTGCAGTGGCTAGAGGCCCTGGTATGCCCATACTCACACACACACACACACACACACACACTCTCTCTCTCTCTCTCTCATAAATAAATAAATAAATAAAGATAGATTTAAAAAAAGAAAAGAAAAGCCAGGTGTGGTGGTGCATGCCTTTAATCCCAGCACTCGGGGTGCAGAGGTAGGAGGATCACTGTGAGTTCAAGGCCAGCCTGAGAATACAGAGTAAATTCCAGGTCAGCCTGGACTAGAGTGAGACCCTACTTCGACAAATCAAAAAGAAAAGAAAAAAAAGGAAGAAAGAAAAAGAAATGAGTTCAGAAAAGTGACCCATATTTCTACCTCTGGAATGGTCTTCAGCTGTCTTTTGGCTCAGGTACATTCACACATGTGGGCGGGCACAGATACATATGTGAGACACCATGGATAGGGTCATGCTGCACATGGTATGCCCTCGTCTTTTTTTTTTTTTTTTTTTTTACCTAGGATGTCACAGCAGCCTTTCAGAGGGGCTGAGGCCCACCTTAGAGTGGGATGCTTGGGTTGAGGTCTAAATTGGCTGAATGTGCCTGGTCCAGTTAACCTCTCTGAGCTATAGTTTCTCCACTGAAGAGCACAGAGAATGGCAGAACTGAGGTTTCCTTGAAGGTCAGACAGGCTAGAATCTTGTCAGAGTGGTGTGCCAGGCTTCTAGAATAGGACTTCACTGGCTTTGAAGTGGCCCTGGCCCCGGGCAGCTGTCCGGCTTCCTGGCTGTGGATGGCTCTGCAGAGGCTTGTCAGGCAGGGGGGAGCGAGGGGTGGTGGCCAGCAGATGTGGGACTGGGAAGGCAGCTTTCTGTCACTGGGCCGGCTGTGTGTAGGGACTCTGTAGGAGGTGAACAAGCACGGAGGTGGTGTGATAGTTTATATTGGTTGTTGTGGTGGTTTGAATCAGAGGTCCCCCATAAACTCATGTGTTCTGAATGCTTGATCCCAGGCTGGTGGCAGTTTGGGAGGTGGAGCCTTGCTGGGGAGGTGTGTTGCTGGGGGAGGGCCTTGAGGTTCATTAGCCCCCAGCTGGCCAGTGCTAGCTCAGCTCACTCTCCTGCTGCTGTTTCCACCTGCTGTGCAGAGGTGATGTCCAGCCTCTGCTCATGCCATGCTTTCCCCTGCCATCATGAAGCTTCTCCTCAAGTCTGTAAGCCAAGATGGGCCCTTCTGCCCATCAGCTGCTTTTGGTTGGGTGCTTTGTCCCAGCCGCAAGCCCGTAACTACAGTAGTTGTCAACTTGCTACGACTTAGAATCACCTGTGAGGGAGTATGTAGATTAGGTTAGCCTCTGTGAGGGATTGCCTTGATTAGGTTCATTAAGGTGGGGGACTCATCTTAACTGTGGGCAGCACCGTTCCTTGGACTGGGATCCTGGGCTGTATAAAAAGGAGAGAGAGAGCTGGCTGAGTGCTGCCATGCATTACTCATAGATCACTGTGGACGGTGGCCAGCTGCCTTAGGCTCCTGCCATCATGCCTTCCCCACCATGATGAACTACAGTGTGGAACTGTAAGGTGAATCAACCCTTCCTCCCTCAAGCTGGTTTTTACAGGTATTTTGTCCCAGCGATGAGAAGTTGATTAATATAGGTGGGGCTGGCTGACTATGGTGACGAGGTCTTCCTGAGCAAGAACTCCTGTCTGCCTGGCCCCTTGCCAATTGGACTGGAAGTTGGAGGCTAGATCCTGTGTGTGTGTTTGTGGGGGGTGCTTCCTGGTCTAATACTCAGCTGTCCCTGGGGAGCCCCCAGTTTGCCATGTGCCCAGCAGACACATATGACAGGCTCACATTCAGGGTTGTTCAGACCTCGCCAGGACAGTAAGAAAATCTCAGCAGTGAGGAAGCTGAGGCAGGAGGATTGTGCATTTTTGGACAACTTGGGCTACATTATAAGACCCTGACACCTGCTCAATAAAAAGAGTAAGAGAGACTATTGAATGTCTGCTCTGTGTGTCTTACATTACCCCTCCATTCCCTTTCGGTTCAACTTTTCCCACTGGCTTATTCCACCACAAGCGCTCTGCGCTGGAGGGCTGCTGGGACACAGTCCCACGGTCTCAGTGGAGACCGGCCACGTCCAAAACCCTTCATCTTGACATCAGTGTAGATTCCTGTAGGATGTTGGGAAATGATGCTGGGAGGACTGTGACCCTCCCATCTCATCCCCAACCCTGCCCCAGTGACACCTTATGTTACATCAGTGCAGTGTCACAGCGGGACCACTGACTCCTACACAGTGCAGGTAACATTCAGGGTCCCAAATTTTATATGCAGGTTGTGTTTTTCTGTGTGCAGGTCTGCCTCTGTGTGTCTGTGTGCATGGGTCTGTCTGTTTCTAGGTGTGTGTGTGTGCCGCGGCATGTGTGTGCCTATCTCTTTGACATGTGTGTCACATGCCCAGGGCAGGCCTGCCCAGCACTATGTGGCCTCTACTTGCTTGTGGTCAAGTGTGGATGGAGTCTCTGGGTTGGGCTGATGGTATTTCACATGATTTATTTTGGGTTTTGAGATTGGGTCTCACTCTACCTCAGGCTGACCTGGAATTCACTATGTAGTCTCAGGGTGGCCTCGAACTCACAGTTCCTACCTCTGTCTCCCAAGTGCTGGGGTTAAATGTGTGTGCCTCCACTGCCAAGCTCGTAGGATTTTTTTTTTAAAATTTGTTTTTATTTATTTATTAGAGACAGAGGAGGGAGAGAGAGTGTGAGAACGGGGATGCCAGGGCCTCTAGCCATTGCAAACGAACCCCACATGCATGTGCCACCATGTGCCATCTGGCTTACGTGGACCTGGAGAATTGAACCTCAGTCCTTGGGCTTCACAGGCATGTGCCTTAACCGCTAAGCCATCTCTTCAGCCCACATGATTTATTTTTAACATAAGGTGGTTTTTCCTTTTTTTTGTTTATTTGAGGTAGGGTCTCACTCTGGTCCAGGCTGACCTCGAATTCACTATGTAGTCTCAGGGTGGTCTTGAACTCATGGTGATCCTCCTATCTCTGCCTCCCTAGTGCTGGGATTAAAGGCTGTGCACCACCATGCCCGGCCATAAGGGTTTTTTTTTTTTTTTTTTAATACAAGGGTCTTGAGTTCTACTCACTGGGGCAATAAGAAGCCATTGTGTATTTGGAGCAGGTCTTAAAAGTAGGAGTTTCTCAGAGAGGCAGCATCAGGTCCCTTGGCAGGAGAGAAGAAAGAAACCGGCAGGAGCTGGGTAGGAGGTATGGCCTGGGAGAGGGAGGCTGCTGGGAGCAGAGGTGCAGATTCCCATTCTCCTGAGGCCCAGATGAGTCAGGTTGCTTGCCTGGAGTCGCAGAGCAAAATCCGTCCTCATCTGTCATGTCTTCATCAGCTTGCGGGGTGCTTACTGAGAATCCCCCTTGTAGGAGCCAGGAATCCAGGGTACAGTGCAGATGGACTCGTCCACTGGTGCGTGGCTTGCAGTGGCAAGATGAACCCCAGTGCGTCTCTCCAGGCGAGAGGAAAGCTGAGTCATCCCAGGGCTCAGTGCCACCTGAGCATCATGGGAAGAGTGCATTGTGGGACAGAGCTGATTGAGATGGCACCATTCTCTTAGGCTGAGGAGATGGCTCAGTGGGTAAAGTGTTTGCTATGCAAGCATGAGGACCTGAGTTTGGGTACCCAGTACCCACATAAAAGGCAGATGTGGTACACATGCCTGTCATCCCAGTGCTGAGGAGGTAGAGGCAGGAGGACCCACAGGGCTTGCTGGCTAGCTTGTTTAGATGAATTGTGAGCTCTGGGTTTGGTGTGAGACCCTCTCTCAAAAAAAAGTGGAGACTGACTGAGGAAGACACTCAGCGTCAGGCCTCCACATGCACACCCACATGTGTACACACAGCCACACCCTCATGTACACACACACCACACACACTCAAATAAATAATTGGAAAAAGTAGCAGTCTTTCTCTCACTTAAAATATTTAAATTGTTTATTTAAAAAAAAATTTCCTGGGCTGGAGAGATGGCTTAGCAGTTAAGCGCTTGCCTATGAAGCCTAAGGACTCCAGTTCGAGGCTTGATTCCCCAGTACCCATGTAAGCTATATACACAAGGTGGCGCATGCATCTGGAGTTCGTTTGCAGTGGCTGGAGACCTTGGTGTGCCCATTCTCATTCTCTCTCTTTCTGCCTCTTTTCTCTGTCTCTCTCAAATAAGTAAATAAAAAACCTATATATATATTTTTTTCCTAAGCCGGGTGTGGTGGCACATGTCTTTAATCCGAGCACTTGGGAGGCAGAGGCAGGAGGATTGCCATGTGTTCGAAGCCACCCTGAGTCTATGTAGTGAATTCCAGGTCAGCTCTGGCTAGAGCGAGACCCTACCTTGAAAAACAAAACAAACAAAAAACAACAACGACAACAAAATTCGTAGCTGGGCATGGTGGTGCACACCTTTAATACCAGCACTCAGAAGGCAGAAGTAGGAGGATCGTTAAGAGCTTGAGGCCACCCCGAGACTACATAGTGAATTCCAGGTCAGCCTGGGTAGAGCGAGACCCTACCTCAGAAAATTTTTTTTTTCTTTATTTGAAACAGAAAGAGGCAGACAGACAGAATATGGGTGCACCAAGGCCTTTTATCACTGTAAATGAAGTCCAGATGCATGTGCCACATTGTGCATCTGGCTATAGGTGGGTACTGAGGAATTGAACCCAGGCTATCAGGCTCTGTGAGCAAGTGCCTTTAATCACTAAGCCATCTCTCCAGCCCCTAAATGTATTTTATTTTAATTTTTTTGGTTTTTAAAATTTTTTTATATTTTTGGTTTTTTGAGGTAAAGTTTTGCTCTAGCCCAGGCTGACCTGGAATTTACTATGTAATCTCAGGGTAGCCTTGAACTCATGGTGATCCTGCTACCTCTGCCTCCCAAATGCTGGGATTAAAGGCATGTGCCACCACCCTCAGGCCTAAATTTATTTATTTTATTTTTATTTATTTGAGAGAGAGAAAGAGGGAAGGGGTCGAGAGAGAGAGAGAGAGAATATAGGCGCACCAGGGTCTCTAGCCACTACAAACTCCAGACACATGCGCCACCTTGTGTATCTGGCTTATGTGGGACCTGGAGAATTGAACTGAGGTCCTTTGGCTTTGCAGGCAAGCACCTTAATCACTAAAGCCATCTCTTTAGCCCCCTCAAGTTATTTTTTATTTTGTTTTTCTTTTTAAATTTATATTTATTTATTTATTTATTTATTTGAGACAGAGAAAAGGTGAGAGAGATAGTGAGTGAGTGAGAATGGGCACGCCAAAGCCTCCAGCCACTGCAAACGAATTCCAGATGCATGCGCCATCTTGTGTATCTGGCTTATGTGGGACCTGGAGAATTGAACCTGGGTCCTTAGGCTTCGCAGGCATGTGCCTTTAATCTAAGCCATCTCTCCAGCCCCTAAATTTACTTTTTGCTATAACCCCTGACTAGCCTGACTCATGATCCTCCTGCCTCTGCCCCTGGAGTGCCGGTCATACAGGTATGCTTTACCTCACCAGCTAACGGCTGCTCTTGTCCTGAGGCCCGTGGTCCCTTGCTCAGTCGGGGCTGATCCAGTTCAAATGTGGACTCTTTCTTGCCAGTGTGGTACTCATATAACTCCCTAGAGGCCTGCCATCAGACACAGTAATGCTTCTGGCAGAATACTGGAATATTCATCCCTGGTGGGGAAAACTGGGCCTCTCTGTAGTCTTGAGCAGGACAGACCTCACTGAGGCTGTGGGGGAAGGACTGATGATAAGATGGTCTCCAGGAAAGAGGGCAGGGACTGGCGGGAAATGCCGGTAAAGCCTGTCCTAGTGGTGTGGGCCTGTCATTTCAGCTCTTTAGGAGGCTGAGGCAGGAGGATTGTAAGTTCAAGGCCAGTCTGATCAACTTAGACTTTGTGTCCAAATAAAAAGTAAAAAGGAGCTAGAGAGATGGCTTAGTGTTTAAGGCACTTGCCTGCAAAACCAAAAGACCTCGGTTCGACTCCCTAGGACTCAAAAAGCCAGATGCACAAGGTGGTGCATGTGTCTGGAGTTCTTATGCAGTAGCTAGAGGCCCTGGCGTGCCCATTCTCTCTCTCTCTCTCTGTCTCTTTCTCTCTTTCAAATAAATAAATTAAAATTAAAAAGTAAAAAGGAGAGGCTGGAGATGGCTTAGTGATTAAGGCACTTGCTTGTGAAGCCTAAGGACCCCAGGTTCAATTCCCTAGTACCCACATGTGGTGGTTTGATTCAAGTGTTCCCCATAACTTGTGTTCTGAATGCTAAGTTCCCAGCTGGTGGCCATTTGAGAATTGGATTCTCCTAGATGCTGTGTATTATTTGGTCAGGCTTATAGGTGTTATAGCCAGCTTTCACTTGCCAGTGTTTGGCATACTGTCCTGCTGCTGTTGTCCACCTGATGTTGGCAAGGAGGTGATGTCCACTTTGTGCTTACGCCATCATTTTCCCCTGCCATCATGGAGTTTCCCCTCTAGTCTATAAGCCAAAATAAATCCCTTTTTTTTTTTCCCACTAGCTGCTTTTGGTCAGGTTCTTTGTGCAGCAACTCGAGACTGACCATAACACCACATGAAGCCAGATGCACAAGGTGGTGCATGCTTCTGGAGTTCACTTGCAGGGGCTGGAGGACCTGGTGCGCCCATTCATTCTCTCTCTCTCTTTCAAATAAATAATAATTGTTTTAAATGTAAAAAGGTGCCAGTTATGATGGTGCACGCCTTTAATCCCAGCACTCAGGAGGCAGAGGTAGGAGGGTAGCCATGCGTTCAAGGCCGCCCTGAGACTACAGAGTGAATTCCAGGACAGCCTGGGCTAGAGGGAGACCCTACCACAAAAAAAAAAAAAAAAAAAAAAAAAAAAAGATGGTGCAGGAGAGATGGCTCAGAGGTTAAGTATGCTTTCTGCACAAGCATGGAGGCCTGAGAGATCCCACATAAACAGTGGGGTGTGGACACCCATGTCTGTAACCTCAGCTCTGTGAGGAGTGGAGACCTGAGGATCACTGGGGCTTGTGAACAGGAAGCTCCAGCGTCAGTAAGAGACTGTCGTAAGGAAAGACAGGTGGGGGAGTGATGAGACTAGCTGATGTCTTTCTTGGGCTGCCACACGTGAGCACATGCGGCGCCCCTATTAGCACATACCCATGCACATACACCATACATACCACACACATGCATCCCCCCCCACACCACCATGCACACACACAAGTAAAAAGGGGGCTGTGGCTGTAACTACATGCTAAAGCTCCTGCCTGGAATCCTCAGTAAGGGGTTGGGGGCAAGGCTCGATGGGAGACTGCTGGCTAGTATGGCAAGGCCCTGTGTTCAATCTCCAGCATCTCTAAGGATAAAAGAGAGCAGTCCAGCCTCTGGATGTGTGTTGGTTTGGATCTAGGGGATCCTGGGGAGAGACTACATGGATTTTGTAAATACTGACCCCCATGGAGAAAGGACAAGCAGCCGCAAGGGAAGCACATGGCTTTTGGCTCACAGGGCCCTGGTTTGTGCCCCTTGATCCCCCACAGTGAGTATTCATGAAGTGTTTAAACTCCAGAGAGAAATAAAGGTGCCCACCCCCATCCCCTGAGTGCCTGGTGCTTGCTTCTCTGTACAGGGAGTGCTTTGAGTATTTTATTTTCTGGATTCTGGCCAAGGCTCTTCATTAGTGTGTTCCCTGTGTGGGTGAACGTGGCCTGCCCCTTCCTGGGCTGTGGGTATCCAGGCCTGCTGGGGCCTCTAGCAACAGTGACATCTTAGCATCTGTACTTGTTCCTGCCCGGGATGGAGCCCACAGTCCCTGGGTTAGACCGTATGTTTAGCTAGGGTGGGGTCGCTTCCGGAGGAATTTGTAGTCCCTCATTCAGGAGCTAGTGAGTCTTTTATTACGATCAGCAAAATCCATTTTTAATGGAATTCATAGGTCAGTCTGGCTTGCATTTCTCACAGCCATGCTGGGCAGAGCATGTATGCCCCAAGGTTCTCAGAGATGGCCCTGCTGGGGACGAGCCCCGTGCTGGGAGTCCTCCAGAGGCCCTGGTGCCCATCTGTGATTGCAGGGCAGCCATGTAAGTTCCATGTTCCCCGTGGGGCTATTGGAGCGGTTGGAAGCTTATCGGCCCAAGGAGCTCAGAACTTGGTGGGAAGCTGGACAGATGAGCAGGTAGCTCTGGATAGTGGGACTGGAGCTTTTCTGGGGTCAGCACCGGACGACTCTGGCTTTCAAATGTCAAATTTATACCCCAGCTTTGGCACTGAAATCTCCAACCAGGCTGCTGTTCAGACTGTACCAGGCGGTAGGTGACAGTGGTCACAGCACGTTGGTCTCTGAGGTACTCACCATGCTGCTGGGGGCTTCTTTCCCAGGATTGGCCTTGGTCGGCGTCCCCATGGAGCAAGCACTCTAGTCCATTGGCTAGTGGATTTGTTTCGTTTTGGTACCTCTTGGTGTGATTCCAAGGTTCTGGAATGGGATGCCCCCTTTCTCCACATAGAACCTGAGGCCTGATGGAAGGGAGCATCCAGGTGAGGGCAGCCTAGGCCCAGCCTTGGCCTTGTGGCTGTGGTTGCTGGTTGATACGAAGGGTAAATGTGCCTCCATACCTGTGTGGTGAGCGAGGGCAGTTTCTCCATGTACTTGGCAGCCATGTGCTCATTCTCCATGCAGGCAACACTGCTTCTGGCTAGGAGCACCTGGGGGGGGGGGGTTGCCTCCAGAACAGGGTGTGGCCAGGAGCTCTTGCCAGGTGTCAACTCTCAAGTGGGCACCGTTGGCCTAGGTGCAGGTATGAGAAAGGAGAGGACCCTGGCTATCCATTGGCCCCAGCTGTCCTGCACATTTTGCTGTTCCCACCACTGGATACCCGGATGCATGGAGAGGTGGGTTCCTGTGCTTAGGGGCTGTAAGGGGAACTGGAGAAGGCCCTCTGCTGGCCGGGTGAGTGGGGAATGTGATCCACTTGTGACATGCCACCACATCCCCCCCCCCCCCCGCGCCTGGGGCACCACTATCTGTCCCTTCTGTGGCTAGGGGTGGTAATGGACCTGGTGGGTACAGAGCCATGGACAATGGACAGTATACCTTGTCCACCTGTAGCCGACCTTGCCCGGGGAGGCTGGCAGTGAAGTTGTGAATGGGCAGGAGTTAGGAACATCCAACAGAGACCTGCAGGACTTGGGAAGTAGCTTGGGTTCCACTGGGTGGCTAGGAAGGTGCTGGCAGAACCACATGGTGCCCCAGGAGCTTTGGACCTGCTTCAGTCATCCCCCTCAATGGAGCTCCCACTCCAGATGCACAGATCACCCCTCCCCCATGGTACCCACTCACTCTGGACACCTAGGCTCTGTGCCCAGCTGGCAGTGGTTTGGTTGGTTTGGAGACATCCTTTTGCCCCCATGGATATCCCAGTTGTACAGAGCCTGGCTGGGATGTGAAGTTCTCTTTGTCCCCGGTGCGAGCCCTGCAGACCAAGCAGGGACAGTGGGAGCTTTGACCAGAAGTCTTCCAGAAGGGAGGCGTTCACTTAGAGATGTGAGCTCTCTCCTCAGGGACACACAGCAGAGAGCCTGCTGTGTTTATTTGTTCCCGGGTATATTGGTGGAGCTGCAAGAAGGTGGGGGTGCTCCCTGAGACTCCCCTCGTTTCTTCTGTGTCTGTCAGTGTGCTCGAGTGGGAACCAGAGTTTACGCCTTTTCCTGTGTTTCTTTGCAAAGGCTAAGTTTGGGCGCACAGCTTCCAGCAAGGACTAAAGTGGGACATTCTGTTCAGAGGGGGCACTGTGTCCCCTCAACCTCACGTGGGGGGACGGGGTATTTTAGGTAGGGGTAACCTGCGGAACCCTATGGAAAGGCCCAGGTTCCATCAGCAGGAAGGTGGCTGAGTGAGCAGGGAACAGGCTTCTGCAACAGTCTCAGCGCCAGTGAGGGGCCATGTGGGTGACCACTGAGCTGCTAGGCCTAGGGACTTCTGACTCCTTGGTCAGAAGATGGGGCCACCTGTGCTCCATAGCCTTACCTCTTCTCTCTGAATGAGCATAGCTAGGTTGTCACCTGCCTCCTCCTGTCTCTCTCATCACTCCCCCGCTGTCTGGGGACAATCCCACCTTCTCTCTCACCTGCTCCCTGACACCCTGTCACTCTCTGCTCCTCTCTCCTTCCTCCTTCAGATGTACCTGGGTCTCATTTTCACTTTGCAGTTGTGCTGTTGTCTGGCCCAGTTTTATCTATCCTCAGGCTTTTGGCTCCCCTCTTCCCCCTCCACACACAGGAACCTCCCAAGAGGATTCTGGGAGGTCTCCTTATTGCTGTCCCTTGAGCCTCTCCAACACCCTCCAATTCCATGGTCATGGGGCAGCCGGGGGTCAGTGCTGTCTGTTTGGAGCATCTAAGGACTTTAATCCACTGCCCTGGTGGGCCTATGCCCTCAGGATAACTGTTTAGAGGAGTGCCTTGCCCTCCCTCAGTCCATAGCATTTTGTGATAGGACAGAACTTGCACTTGAATTGTTCTCTAAACCCTGACCTCTGCCCTGGTCTGTGGCGAAGTGTGGGCTGGCCCTCTTATCCCTGTGGCTTGTCTGTAGACAAGGTGCTGGCTGACAGAGGGTCACATGGAGAGAAAGGTATGTTCTTTGTCCCACTTTTAATCTTATTACAGGAGACATCCCAGGGGGCTGGCGAGCCCCTCAAACCTCAGTGTTGTTACTGTATTAAAAAATAAACTTGACCTTCTAGCCATTTGAGGTGTGAGTTAGTATTATATGTTCTCATTGCTGTCTGGCTGTTAACCTCTGTCTGCCCCCAGAGACTGCTTTCTTTCTGGACAGAAGTTCTGTCCTGTTAGACACTGGCCCCTCCCAGCCCCAGCACTATCGTGTGATTCTCTCTCTCAAGAACTTCCAGTCTCTAGGTGCTAATCAACTTTTAATGGGTGTAGAGCCCTCGGCAAACAAAAGTGCCTAGAGAGAATAAAATCCTGGTCTGTTTTCATTGTGTAGAGTCCCAGCCCCTGATCCTGACCTGAGACCCTTGGAACTAGAGGTGTTTATAAAGCAAGCCTTGTTTTGCAGGACTGTGGATGGAAACCAGGTCATCTGCATGGTAGGCAAACACTACCATTGAGTTACATTCACGTCCTTCTTTTTACTTTTGATTTTGAGACAGTCTGTTGTAGTTTGAATAGATGGCCCCCCAATATATTCAGTGTTTTATTAGTTTGTAGTTTGGATCTGCAGCCACCTGGCTGGAGGAGGTGTCACTGGTTGGATCTTAAGGTGTGGTGGTGGGCTTGAAATTCCAGTCTAAAGGTATGCAAAGTGACTAGTTCCACCTGGAGTTCCTGAAGTGTGCTGTGTGGCTTGGCTTGTGGCTTCTCTCTCTGCCTGGACCTGTGAAGCAGGCCAGCTTCTTCTGCCGTTATGGAACTTACCCTGGATCTGTAAGCTTCAATAAACATCCCTTCCTCCATAACTGTGCCTGGTCTGGAAGTTCATCTCAGTGAACCTAAAGCTGTCTGCTACAGATATTGGTACCAGGAGTGGTGTGAGATGAATCTGACTATGTAGATTTTGGTCTTTTAGAACTTTTGTTTTGGAGGAATGGGCATGGACTTGGTACTTGCAACTGAAGACAGCTTCTAGAACGGTAAGCCAAGTATTATGGACTATTCTGATAAGACTTTGAGACTGTTAAGTGCAGCCAGAATTGTATTTGGAGGCTCAGCTTATGAACTTGGAGGCTTGGCTTATGAACTTTCTAAGGGGAAGGAAAGACTATAGAGGACTTTGTTGGAACTTGGCTACTGGCATAAGGCCTGACTGTGTCCTGCTACCTGTTAGATTAGGACAAAATGGAGTCACTGAGGACAGCAGGAGGGTGACAAAGATATAAGGAAGTGGGTCATCCACATTCCTCAAGGAGCCACCCAGCCATTATCCCTTCCTTGCCCAACAATCCCCCAGGTCATGATTTCCTGCCCCTTATCTCCTTCTGGTCTCACTTCCTAGCTATTTGAAATGGCTAGTAAAGAACAAAGGACTTCTTTTCCTTTCCTCACCTTCCCCCAACTAAAGAGCTCTATATAGCCCACTATCTGTAATCTCAAAGTTGGCTGTGCTCTGCTCCTCAGAGTGGTGTCCATGGTGTTGGTCACTCCTGAACCTTACACTGCCTAGGCCCAAAGAGTTTGATCCAGGTTAAATTTGTAGTGGGCTGATGTGCTTGGCTTAAAGATATCGGACTGAGATTTAAGATCTTAAGTTGGAAAGCCTCAAGCAAGATAAAATTACAGGCACTGACATTGGTTTTAGGTTACTGAAGCTGCTATTGTCAACATATTAGCAATCTTAAGGAAGATGGCCCAACTGCTTTACATTAAAATAATGGAGAGGATGCCTGAGGAAAGACTATCATAGAGATGCAAACTCTTTTGTTTTGTTTTGTTTTTTTCAAGGTAGGGTCTCACTCTAGCCCAGGCTGACCTGGGATTCACTATGTAGTCTCAGGGTGGCCTCGAACTCAGGCGATCCTCGTACCTCTGCCTCCGGAGTCCTGGGATTAAAGGCATGCACCACCACACCTGGCACTCTTTTGGAAATAGTTGACTGGAGAAGGAACCTGCTCTTCAAGGTCATGATTTATTTTGTCCCTGAGTTAATAATATGGCTGTGTCCTGTACACCTGGTATTGGTTTTGGAAGGATGAAAAAAATCCATGGAGTGGTCATGAATTGCACACAGTTCCAGGAGCCACTGCTGAGACGCGGCATGAGGCAGGGTGTTATGACCCTCATGAATAGGCTGGAAGAGCCTTTGGAAGATGGACTGTGGTTTGCATGATGACCCAGAGATGTTTTGGATATACCAGGACTGTGCAAGGACTACCATGGAGTGCACTGTTGGCTTGGGATAGAAGTTTTCCCTGGCTACTCTGCTCAGCTGGGGGGGGTGGAACTGGAAAATCTGGAGATCTTCAGTCTCTGGTTGTATTGGACCTAAACTGCAGAAGTTTGATGTTGTTTGATGGTGGTTGAGTTTACATTGTTCTAGTCTCTCCTTGCTATGCCTTATACCAGTTAAAAATGTTTACTCTGTGCCTTTATATGTTCAAAGTATAGAACTTGTTTGATTTTACAGGACTTACAGCTAAGAGACAATCTTAAATCTCAGAAGAGACTTGGGACTTTGAACTATTTTAAGCTGGTAAAGACTGTGAGGACCTTTGAAATTGGACTGAATACAATTTACAATGTGTGATGGTTTTGAATCTTTTGGGGGCCAGGGGCAGAATGTGGTAGTTTGAATAGATGGCCCCCAATATATTCAGTGTTATATTAGTTTGTAGTTTGAATCTACAGCCACCTGGCTGGAGGTGGTGTCACTGGCCGGATCTTAAGGTGTGGTAGTAGGTTTGAAATTCCAAACTAAAGGTATGCAAAGTGCCTAGTTCCACCTGGAGTTCCTGAAGTGTGCTGTGCTGTGTGGCTTTTGTCTTGGCTTGTGGCTTCTCTCTTCTTAGACCTGTGAAAGCAGGCCAGCTTCTTCTGCCATTATGGAACTTACCCTGGATCTGTAAGCTTCAATAAGCATCCCTTCCTCCATAATTGTGCCTGATCTGGAAGTTCATCTCAGTGAACCTGAAACTGTTTGCTATAGGGTCTAACTAAGCTCCCAGGCTGGCCTTGAACTCATGGAAATCCTCCTTCCTTGACCTCCCAAGGGTTATAGGCCTTTGCCACCAGGCCTGGCATGATTGGCTGTTGATGTCAACATAGCCCCATTGGAGTCAGGTTCCCACCCTGCCAATGGGCATGTTCCTGTGTGTGATACAGTTCTGAGATGGAGAAGGTAGGTGACCACTTGTCTTCCAGTGCAAGGGATTTGCTACCAACCCAGGAGGTTTTTTGTTTTTGTTTTCAGAGCCTTTTGAGTTTCACACTAGTGGGTTAGGAAAAGAGCACTTTTGAGAATTCCCTAGGTCCAGGCCTGATGACATGGGCCAGCTACTCTAGAAGCTGAGGCAAAAAGATCAGAAGTTCAAGGACAGGGCTGTCCACAAGAGATTGCTTAGTGGTTAAGGTGTTTGCCTGCAAAGCCTAAGGCCCCAGGTTTGATTCTCCAGGACCCATGTAAGCCAGATGCACAAGGTGGCGCATATGTCTGGAGTTTGTTTGCAATGGCTAGAGACTCTGGCATTCTTCCCATTTGCGCTTGCGCTCTCTCTCTCTCTCTCTCCCTGCTCCATCTCTCTCAAATAAATAAGTTTTTGTTGTTGTTGTTGTTATTGTTTTTGTTTTTGGAGGTAGGGTTTCACTGTAGTCCAGCTGACCTGGAATTCACTGTGTAGTCTCAGAGGTGGCCTCGAACTCATGGTGATCCTCCTACCTCTGCCTCCTGAGTGTTGGGATTAAAGGCATGCGCCACCATGCCCAGCATAAATAAGATTTTTTTTTTTTTAAGTTCAAGGACAGCTACATTTTGAGTTCAAGGCCAACCTGGTCACCTTAGTGAGCTCGTTTGGACACCTGGGTTTTGTCCTCCTGGGTCTTGTTCTGGGTGGGGAGAGGCTGGTGCTAGCTGTCCCTGTCCTCATGGGTCCCCACTGTCTCTGAAATCACACTGAGCCTTGGAGTCCTAGGATTTCTCCACCTTTTCTCTTCTTTGAGCCCAGATGACTGTGACATCCCATGTTCTCTACAGGGCCTCGCCCTGCTCTGCTGAAGGTGTTGGCTTGCAGAGGCTGGGGAGCGGCTGCTGGAAGCTGGGGCCCGGCACACAGCCCTGCTGGGTGGAGGTGCTGGGAGATGAGCAGGGTCTTGGCCAGCTCTGGAGATCAGGGGTCAGCACCACAGGAGTTGGTCTTAGTCATAATGATGGGGCCACCACCATTCTCTGATGCCCTAGGATCCTCAGGACAGATCACCAGAAGAGGTCTTTGGGTTGTCCCACAAGCCACGCTGTTGGGGGGGGGGATGGGCTGACTGCCCTGGAGCCTACTGTAAGAGACTGGCAGAAGTCACCCCAGGGTCCCAGGAACACCTGTTCTGGTCAATCCACACACTCGTACTCAGGGCCCCCAAGAGGAGCTAAGCTGGCTGACAGGAGGTTGGGGTCAGGCCCATCCTGCCATCACCATGGTGATGGGTTTCCTGACTCCTGGCAGGACCCTAGCCCTGTAGGAATGCCCTGTCCTGTGTTCTTCCTCCACACCTTTTCCTGCCTCCCCCTTCCCCTCCCTCCTCCTTTTCCCTTCCTCCCTCATCTTTCCCCCTTTCCCACCATTTTTCCTCCCCCTCCCCTTCGTCCTCCTCTTTCAGAACTCTGTCTCAAGTGCTGCTTCCCATCAGTGGTCGCCTGTCTTGGGAGGCTGTTGTGGGAGCCCCTGAGCTCTGAGTTCTCATCGCTCACCGCACACTCCATCGCTGGCACCATTCATTATGCCACCTAGATGGAGGCCCTGGGCCTTGCTTGCCTCAGTGGCCCACCCACGGGGGAGTTTAGTGGGTGGTCTCGGTATGCTAGTGGGCAGCTGTGGGTTTTCACAGACAAGCCTCAGGCTGACCCCAGCAGAAGCTGTCAGCAGCATCCAGTCAAGGACAGGCACTCTGAGGAGCCACCAGAACCAGGACATAGTGGCCCAGGAGACTTGAGTGGGGAGATGACATCCTCTCTGGCTAGTCCTGCCCTTGTGGTCAGCCAGTGCCCTGCTCGTAGGTCAGAACACAGGGAAGGAATTGTGGAGGGTGGATCCCAAGCATTCCCATTTTCCTGAGGAGGCAGTCAGAGCCCAGGCTCACATGGATCTGGCCCAAACACTCTGGGATGGTGTCATTCAGACTGCAGCTCTGCTCTATGGGGCTACAGGTCAGAGCTAGGCTCTAGTTCCATTGCCAGCACCCCCAAAACCAGAGCATACAGCATTGTTTGCATGTCTGCAGAGCCACGTGGCCCTTGCTACAATCCATTGAGAGCCTTGAGCCCCAAGAGGAAACTTGGCACTCCTTAAGCTCTCACTCCCTCCTGATCCACTCCCACTGCTGGTGGCCACTGATAGCTTTCTGGCTCTGGAACCTTCTGTGTAGATGAAACTGCTATGTGGGGCCATGGTGCCTAGTGTCCTCCACTGGGGAGCAAAGTATGCCCATGCTCAGTGGTAGTGGGTAGGTCTCCCTGCCTGGCCACGGCTGAGCCATCACACTCCACCTGCAGAAGGATGACTGGCCCCTGATGGTCCCATCTTGTGGCTGCTGTTGAGAATGTTCACATGCAGATTACCGGATGCCACATCCATTTGCCCAAGGGTTAACGTGCCATATAGTGGGCCACTCCAGTTCACCTTCCTGAGAATGGGCTAGGCTGTGGCATGTGAGGCCCACTCCCTACATCCTGCATTGGCCAGCACACTTGCTTTTGACTTTCTGGTTCCTGCATCCTTCGGGTATCAAGTGGCACCTCCCTGTGGTTAAGACTCTGACCTGCTGGCTCTGTCCCTGAGGCAGCCCTGTGCTGTCCTTCCCAGAAGCTGCAGTGAGTCTTCTAGCTTCCCTGAGGACTCCAGTGTCCCCTGCAATGGGCTAATCTCCATGGATTGGGGCCTTATGAAGCCCTGAGTCTCCTGCGATGTCAGGGCTGCCTCTGGGCCCTCATTCAGCCAGCCCGGGGATGCTGGGTTCTCATGGCCTTCATGGGGCCTTGACTAAGGCTTGGATAGGATAAGGTAGGGATACCCCTGTGAGCCCAGAATTCCAGGTTCCAGGCAACTGAAGTTCCTGGCTAGAACACTCTGGGGAGATGACCCTGAGCCCCCTTAGAACATTCTGGAAAGATGGCTTGCCTGAATTTTAAACCTTATCCTTATTTTGCACATGCATCTGCCTTTGGGTACTTACTCCTCCCATGGTCCCTGAAAACATGAATGCCTGGGTGTTTCAGACACACAGCGCAGAGAGGCTGCACAGCAGAGGCAGTTCTTGACCTTACCATGGGCTGAGTGGGCGGCTGTGCTCAGGCAGGTCCTCACAGCCTGTTCTCCCCTTCTCAGTGTCCGTCTGGACCTCCAGCTGTGGCAGGCTCTGGGGACTGGACTCCAGACTGCCAAGTCTTCCACAACTGGGAGATGTGAAGGGAGCCTGGGGCGGGGCTGGGGGATGTTCCCGGGGTGACATGACCAATGCCACTCACTCACTGATTCACTCAACAAGTCCAAAATGAACTCATGTGGGCAGTGTGGAACGAGCCCGCAAAGGCAGACGAGCCCTCCCTCCAGAGCTCCTGCCACCCAGAGACTGGTTTGGAGAGTGAGAAAGAGGCACGAAGAGCATTGGAAATGGCCTCCGACATCATGGAGGGGCTTCCTGCAGAGGGTGATGGTTGACTACCTTGAAGGCTGCCTGCTGGAGGTTTGAATTGGCCTGGGAGAGTAGGGAGGAGCATGTGATATGGCTGGAATGGCAAAAACCCCCGAGGCAACAAAAACATGGTGGGAAGGCAGAGGTCTGGAGAGGAGGGGGTGGGGTGGGAGCCTGGGCTGTAATGTGAAGGGCAGGGCACAGTGAGGGGCTTCCATGGGGTTTCCATGGCTGTCTACCTGGTGAGAAGCCCTGTGGCTCTGGAGGGTGGAGCCACCATGAAGTCAGAGGGTTGTGAACCAGATGTGAACTAACGGGTGGGCAGGAGGCTTCTCCCCACGGTTGAATGAGGCCTCTGGGAGGCAGCATCCACTTTCAGGACCTCAGCTTCTCCTGGGGTCTCCATCTTCTAGATGCAGCTGGAAGCCCACATGGAGTCTGGGGCTGTGAAAACTATCACTTCCCTTAGGCAACCCTGGGCCCCTCCTGCACTTCCTCTCCTGCCTGGCCTCTAGGCCCTCCCCCACTGACCGTGGGTGCAGGCTGCGAGACTGACACTGGCGGGTGGGCTGAGCACTAATTCCCAGGCCCAGTGGTCTGCTGAGCCAGGAGGACAGACTGTTTACAGCCTCAGCAGCTCTCGGCTCTGGCAGCCAGCGGCCGGCTGGCCTCACTGTGACATGTTTACTGTCCAGGCTGCTCTGCTCTTGGCAGGCTATGAGGGGTCTTGGAGATAGAGGCAGGCTGGTGGCTCATAGCCCTGGCATCAGCTTACTCTTCTCCCTCAGAGCTCTGCACCCAAGGGGCCAAGAGTATAGTGAGTTGGGGCTCTCCCCATGGCACTGTCCCCATGAGAACCCCCACTACCTCTCTCTGCCAGAAGCCCACATACCCCATGGAGACTACAGGCCAGAGCTTGGAGGCCAGCCCAAGTCTTGAGGTCCGTGGGGCCTTTGGCACTTTGCCCTCTCACCTTCATCACTCAGTTCCACTGTAGTATCCTGCCAAGGCCCAGTGTGTGCTGCCCTGTGAGGGCAGTAACCTGGGCACATACAGCTGGGCTGGCAGTCTGGCCAGAGTGGTCGTTCCTTGACGCTGGCCACAGGACACCTTGCACTCACAGGGCCTCAGCCCCATGTGTGCCCCACAGCTTTTTGGAGCATTGGCTCCTGGGATCTAGAGCCAGGCAACTGGGTTGAACCCAGGCCTTCCTGATCACTGGGGTGACTTGAGGAGCCCTCTAGCCTCGGCTCAGCTGTCTATAAAATTGAGACATGGGCTGGGTGTGGTGGCGCACGCCTTTAATCCCAGCACTTGGGAGGCAGAGGTAGGAAGATCACTAAGAGTTCAAGGCCACCCTGAGACTACATAATGAATTCCAGGTCAGCCTGGACTAGAGTGAGACCCTACCTTGAAAAACAAAAACAAAACTTGAGACATGCTTTGTCCTGCTGGCCTTGCCAAGCTGATTCCTTGGTCACAGTGTGTCATGCTCATGTGGCTGTGATGGGCAGACAGGGTTCTTAGGGTGGCCCGTGGAGGAAGGCTGGCTTTGGGGAGCAGTGCCCAGAGATGGCGCATGTCAGGCCAAGTGTGATGGACACAGTAATGTGGTGTTACCACTGAGGAGTCCTTGGGCCTCACTCAGGGACCTGCAAGAAGGTCTGATGAAGGGCAGAGGAAGTTTGGGGTGGCAAGTGTCCACGGAATGAATGGTGTTGGAAGGGCAGCTGTGTCTTGTCCTTGTCCTGCATTGGTTGGTGTCGTTGATAGAGTCCTTGGTTTTCCCCTGTTGTCTGAACCTATGGGGTTCTGGTGTCCGCACCAGGTGTGGGCTTCTGGGTTCCAGATGGAAAGGGGCCAGGCCAAGTGCCTGGACTTCATCGTCCCACAGGTCCTGTGAGTGTGTTACCAAGAGGCCTCCAAAGCTGCCAGATACTGTAGGAAACCTGTAGTCACCTGAACCCAGGGATGTTACACCCATGACCGGTACCTCCTTGACCACACAGGCCCTTAAGATGTAACAATGTGTGCCAACACTAGCTTTCTGCAGCTTCCCTTCAGACCCCTCATGTCTTTGTCCCCACACCCTGTGTCCCTTTTCAGGAGACCCCAAGGGACTTCAGTGGCTATAACTATAGAAGGCCACGTGGTAAATACTTTTGGCCTATGGGTCACACAGTCACTTTGCCCCTGTCCCATTTCCTCCTTCCAAGCTCAGTGGTGCAGGACGGTGGCTTATTGCCATTGCTACTTGGGCCTGGGGTGGCGTGTGTGTTGGTTGTTCACTGACTATCAGCCACTCATGGAGGGGGTCTGAGGACCCTTACATACACTGGCCTGATCCCGATGCCACATCTGTGAGCCCATTTTACAGATAAGGAAACAGAGCCATGTGGGTAAGGGGCCTTCAGATATCACGGTGGATCAGGACTCCTCTGGGATATGAATCCAGGCCATGGTGTCTTCACCCCTAGCTGCTGGGCAACTGCTCACCCTGCCCCCATCATGATGATTTGAGTGTGGAAGGGGCTCAGAGTCCACTCCTGGGATTCTGTCCACATGGTCCCCTGCCCCTGCTGCTGTGTGGCCTTGCCCCCTCTCCTGTCCCTGTCACCCTTCACTTCCCCAAATTAGGCCAGATATCTCTGTAGCCATGCCAAGTTCCAGAAATGGCTTCAGCAGCACCTGCTGTGACCTGGCCTGCTCGCAGGTCATGCCAGGCGGGGCAGTGTCCCCTCAGCTGTTTGGCCCGCTTTCTGTAACCCTATATCTGAGGGTCAGTTTCTGTGTGTGATCCCCAGGCTGGAAGGTCAAAGGCCCATGGGTCAGTTTGGCATTTTCCCCTAGTGATCTGAGCAGCTGGTCAGCCCACTAGGAGAAGTTGTCCTCCCATTGAACGGGTCCTGGAAGTGACCAGAGAGTATGGTAAAGCTGTTAGCAACCAGAGGCTGATACTCAACTTCTAGCCTCCCTGCCTGCATTAAAACATATGAGGAAGCCGGGTGTGGTGGCGCACGCCTTTAATCCCAGCACTCAGGAGGCAGAGGTAGGAGGATTGCCATGAGTTTGAGGCCACCCTGAGACTACATAGTGAATTCCAGGTCAGCCTGAGCTACCTGGAAAAAAACAAGGTCAGGGTCCCAGAGAGACAGAGTCAATAGAGGCTTTACATGTAAAATTACATGAGGGGATATACTGGATGGACTCATACCATTGGGGCTGCCTGCAGGCTGGGGAGGTGGAGAACCAGGAACCTATTTCATCCACGAAGCTGGAAGCCTCAGGCCCTGGTCTCTCTGAGTCACCTTGTGCTCTAATCATACCTTCCACAAGGACAGGCACCTGTGGGAGTCACTGATACTGGCTCCAGGGACCACCCCTGCCCTGGGGAGACTGAAACTTTGATTGCAGCTTCCGTGTGTGTGTGTGTGTGTGTGTGTGTGTGTGTGTGTGTGTGTGTGTCTGTGTGTGTGCAGTCTCTGGTGTCATATCCTTAGGAACGCCATCCATCTCCTTTGAGACAGGGTCCCTTCATGGCCTGAAATTCACTAAGAGGGCTAGACTGGCCAGTCAGTGAGCCCCTGGGCTCTTCCTGTCTCCACCTTCCCAGCACAGGGTTTACAAGTACATGCCAACATGCCTGGATTATTTTACATGGGTTCTGGGAATTGAACTCAGGTTCTCTTGCTTTCAAGGCAAGCACTTCACTGACTAAGGTGTTTCCCCAGCCACGTCTTTTTTTTATTTTTATTTTTTAGACAGGGTCTCACCATAGCCCAGGGCAGTCTTGACCTTACCAACCTGCTGCCTCAGCTTCCTGAGTGCTAGGGTTACTGGCAATCTCTCTCTTGCTGAAAAGCCACCTTCATATGTAACCGACCCAGACCCCTTCACAGGTAGGACCCGTGTGACAGCACGATGTCACTGCAGCATGAGGGGGACACAAGAGCACACTCTCATCCTGACTCTGACAGTGTGTCACTTGGACAGGCCATGGCCATCATCACCTGTGGAGTGAGCTGACTTCCCCTGGCATCCCTGTGGGATGGTGGAGGAGGGGCCTGGTCTGGAAATTTTGAGTGAGGACTGCTTGGGTTCTTGGGGCTGGCTCATGCCCTAGCCTGATGGGATAGGAAGGTGAAGTGACTGTGTGTGGTCAAGGGTGTGAATCAGGCCATCTTGTGCCAAAGATCTGCCAGAGCCCCAAGTCCTAGAATAAGTGGTTACCTGGCTCCTCCCTGCCCCTGGCGCTGCTAGGGTGGAGTGATCTGGGTGAGCCTTTCCTCCCTAGGTCATGGAGACCTTGAACTCAGGTTCCAAGGCCACAGGGGGATGAAGGCCACCATATGCCCTTACCATGGGACACATGGCTTCTGTCTGGCGAATGATAGCCACTATGGACGGAAACGTATCCCTAAATTTGTATGTGACATCCTAATTGTGTCTCACAGTGCAGCTTCATGGTTAATCAGGCTCTGACTGTGTCCTTGTGGAGAGCCATGAAGACACAGACACAACTAGGGAGATGGCTCAGCAGTTAAGGTTACTTGCTTGCAAACCCTGCTAGCTGGGATTCAATTCCCCAGCACCCACTTAAAGTTGGACGCAGTGGTAAGAGACCCTGGCATGCCATACGTGCACACGCGCGCGCACACACACACACACACACACAATTTTAAAATAATCTAGCCAGGTGTAGTGGCACACGCCTTTAATCCCAACACTGGGGAGACAGAAGTAGGAGGATTGCTGTGAGTTTGAGGCCATTCTGAGGCTACATAGTGAATTCCAGGTAAACCTGGGCTAGAGAGAGACCCTGCCTTATAAATAAATATTTAAAAATAACATCCCTTCAGCCGGGCGTGGTGGCGCATGCCTTTAATCCCAGCACTCGGGAGGCAGAGGTAGAAGGATCGCCGTGAGTTCGAGGTCACCCTGAGACTCCATAGTGAATTCAAGGTCAGCCTGGGCTAGAGTGAGACCCTACCTCGAAAAACCAAAAAAAAAAAAAAAAAAAAAATAACATCCCTTCACAACCCCCCCCCCAAAAAAAAGACAGAGAGTGAGGATGAGGACAAGGACGGCCACATGGAACCCATAGATGATGCCATTTGCAAGCTGAGGAGTGAGTCTCTGGGAGGAACCATGCTGCCACCCTTGACTGGGTGCTGGGCCTCTGCGCCCAGAGGTAAATTCTGTGACCTAGCAAACAGGAACAGTGCCCCACAGATGTGCATGAGGGACACTACAGTGGAAGATGACCAGTAGAGGAGAAGGGGTAACAGGTCGCCTGCCTCCCATCATGTCATTGGGACTCAGAGCGTTTCCCACTCTAATGAATGTCTGTGCAGGGGCTGTTTCTGGCCCCATCAGTGGCATTTGCAGGGCAGGATTTCAGGCTGTCTCTTATATGACTGCTCCCATCCCTAAGCCCCCAAGCACGACTATACTCCCATTCTATGTCCCTGAGTATTGGCATTCCTCAGTCAAGTGGCACTGTGCATGAGGGGGAGCCTTTTGCCTTGGGGAGCACAGGGCCAGGCATGGACTCAGGCCGGAGCTGGGTTCTCACAGGAGCAGAGGGCTTGGGGCCACAGGAGGGGCAGGGTCTGCAGCAGCTCACACTTGTAGGTCCAAGATGGTGGAGCCTGGTCAGTGTGGGGGTGGGAAGAGAGGGAGGAGCTGTTGAGTGAGGCGGAACCATCCCAGGACATCTGCCAGGCTGGGAGCTGGCACATAATATCCCATAATAGGTCTGGCCTTTTTGGAGTCCAGAATCAGGAGATTGAGTGGCCCAAGTGCTAGCCCTGAATGGAATGCCTGCCGCCCCTTTTCCATGCTCAGGGCTTCTCTTCCCTGCTCAGACAGCACCTGAGAAGGTGACATGCCCTCAGAATCAGGTCCCCTGGAACTTGTGAGTGTCCCTTATTTGGAAACAGGGCCCAGTGCTGTTTGCAGTGTGCCCTCAAGTTAAGACAGGCTGGGCCTAAATCTAGGGATTGGCGTTCTTACACCAGCAGGGCTATTTGAGGGGCCGGGGAGATGGCTCAGCAGCTAAGAATGCTTGCTGTGCAGGCCTGAGGGCCTTGTTCACCATGAGTTGGTTCCCCAGCATCCACGTAAACAGCTGGGTGTGGCCGTGTGCACTTGTAGTCCTGGTCCTGTGGGGAGCAGATCGTGGAGAATCACGGGCCTGTGAAAATGGCAGCTCCTGGTTCAGAGGGACTCAGTGAGATATACAGATGAATGCCAGAGGAAGACACTCCATGCCTGTACAGGCATGCTCATGAGGTTTGCGCATTGTCACATGTACACCACACACATCATACATATGCCACCATCACCTCACATACTACAGACACATGTGCCAAAAAAAAGAGGGCTGTTCTGAGACCTGGTCCCAGCAACTGGCTGGGTTGGTTTAGCCACGCTGGGGACCTGTGTGATCTCTGGCTCTGGCAAATGGTGTGGCTGTTGCAAGACCCCGTTTGTGGTCCTTGGTCACAGGGCCTTGGGGTGCCAAAGTGTAGGCCTGGTGGCCTGCATGTGTCACAGGAGATGAGAGCATCCCAGGTCAGGGGTGCTTTAAGCCTGGCACACAGTTTGTTTGCAGTAGAGGGAGTTGGATGGATGGATAGATGCTGGACCCTTGTGGAAGGACAGTGGACAGGAAGGGGACTCACAGCAAAGCCAGCCCCTATACTCCCTGCCTTCTAAGGTAGAGGTTTATGTCAGCCAGAATGCCAGAGGAAGGAACCTGTGGGTCCAGAGCCTGAGGGCTCAGCCAGAAGCCACGGTAACCCATTCCATAGGCTACGGATGTGGACCGTGTGGTTAAGACTCCCTTCAGTTCCAGAATGTAGAGTCACATCTCTGTTCCTCAGCTCTGAAATGCTTTGATCTTGGCCAGGATGTTTGACTGCTCCGCGCCTCACTGTTCTTATCTGTAAAATGGAAATCCATGAGTTCCCCCCTATGGGGCTGTGGGCGAGGAGCTATTTTTGACTACCCCAGGTGAGCTCAAGGCTGCTGTGTCCTCCACCCAAGCAGTGGCAGCTGTTGGAGCCTGTGGCTTTGCAGCTGATGTTGAACACTCCTGGCTCCTGCCCTTCACCCCTCATCCCTGTCAAGGGCAGGAGGGGGATCCCCAGCCCGTTCCCCCCTCTGCCAGAAGCCACAGTACACAGCCCTCTCGGGTCCCCTTGGCAGTGGGTGGCTGTAAAAATAGCGCTGGGTTTCAGTTGGAGCCGCGGGCGGGGGTCGGCTGGGCTCCTGGAGGAATTGCCCGGCCACATGTTCCAGGAGCCTTGGCTGGGAGAGGCAAGCGCGGCTCCAAGCCGGCGAGCGGCGGGCCGCGCAGATGGAAACTCGATCAGCGCGGCTCACAGACTGTTTGATTTATTTTAAAATCAAGCAGATGGCTGCGGCGGGGTTTGTTTAAGTTCAGCTCAGAGCCGGGCCCACGGCCAGGAGCCTCCGGCAGCTGCGCCAAAAATTTTTCAATGACTTTGGTCGTCAAACCACCTCTTCCCTCCCTGTTGAACTTCAGCCCCACCACACACAGAGGCTCTGCTGGCCTCCTCCAGGCCTGGCCCCTTTGTCTCTGCTCCGCTGGGTCTCTGCTTTTTTCTTCTCCTTTCTTTTCCTCTCTCCTGTCTCCTATTGCATCTCTGTGCCTCTGGGTGTGAGTCTGGGTGAGCATCTCAGTGACACCTCCTCTTCCTCCCCACCCCGCCCGTCTGGGGGACCTTCCTGAATCATCCCCCTGCTCCCTGGTTCCGCTAGCTCCCATCGACCCTGCCCCCACCCTCCTGCTCCCCCTAGGACTCCCTCCCCCACACTCCAAGGCCTACAGGAGAACAGCCAAGCCTTTGTGGCCTTTTCGTCCTGGGCCGTCGTCTCTTTGAGAAGTCTTGGTTGGGAAAACAAGGCCCCCAACTATAAAATCCTAGACCAGGCCAGGCCGCCAGGTCAAGTGGCTTAGCCTGCCCAGAGGTAGGGAGGCCAGGGAAGTGGCCTTCTGGCTACAGGGTCACCATCTGCAGCTGTCCCTCTGTGAGGGGGTGGAAGATGACCCTGTGTGTCTGGCTTCTGGGGAGGTGACTGTTATACAGACACACCACACATGAATATTTATACATATACCATACACATATGCTACATGCATGCACAAGCGCCACACGTATACACACCACACAAACATGCACACCACATACATGTATATACATACATTTATGTACTGTGTACATATACACACATAAAACATGCATATACACACATGTGCATGTACTACATGCATACACATAACACACATGCATATATACAAGCACATTGCACATGCATACAAACACCCCACTACACATATCTACAAATCCTACATACTTTTTTCTTTTTAAATATTTTATTTATTTATTTGAGAGAGGGAAAGAGGCAGAGTGAGAGAACAAGAGCAAGAGAGAGAGAGACAGAATGGGCATACCAAGGCTTCCAGCCACTGCAAACTCCAGATGCATGCACCACCTTGTGCATCTGGCTTACTTGGGTACTGGGGAATCGAACCAAGGTCCTTTGGTTTTGCAGGCAAGTTCCCTAACCACTAAGCAACCTCTCCAGCCCCCTATATACTTCTTAAATGCACAAATGTATACAACTCTACACTACATGCATGCATATACTGTACACGTACACAGACTTCTCACATATGCATATGCCCCTACATATCCCCACATTTCTTACATGCACACACATGTACACACCCTTGCATACCACATTCATATGCATACCCCTTATGCATACGTGTACACCCCTTCACACAGCTTGAACAGAGTGAGCCACATCCCCACCCTCCCATGGGATGAGCAGGTCCCCTGTTCAGAAGGCAACAGGCTCCAAGTCCAAGCTTGGCCCCACGCCACAGCTGCCCTCGCTCACATCTCAAGAAGGCAGACCCAGCGTCTGCATGGCTGTGGCCCTTAACAACAGGAGGCTTTAAGATGGCAGCTGGCTCTTAAGACTACTCCAGCTCTCCAGTCAAGGTTGGGCACTGCTACTCTGTTCACAGCATGGCTTGCCTGGGCAGGGGTCCAGGACCTGTGTCAGGCCAGCTTGGAGCAGGGGTGTCTTTCTGCCTCCCATTGCAGAGGCCAGCTGATCCAGGGAGCTGACTCAGCCACCCTCCTTGCCTCTGTCCCACAGGGTCATCCAGGACCAGCTGGCCTAGCCCTGCTCAGGACATCCTGGGATCTGTAGGGGGCAGGGCACACAAGCCATTCATTTGAGTGGAGGAAGGGACTGTGTTTTGCACCTCTGTCAAGGGTCATGTTGTGATGACGAGAGACAGGCCCCATTCCATGGCCCCTCCTGTTCATAGATTATGGTGTGTACAAGCTTGGGGCCTCGTTGATACAAGTGTACAGAAGGCTGGTATCTTGGAGGGTGCTCCAGGACTTGGGGTTGGGCTTTGTGCAAGGGGAGGGGCAACTCCCCACAGCCCAGCCCCAAAGTGAGGACTTCTCATTGCCCCTTTGATATTCCCATCACAACAGCTGCAGATCCCACAAGAACATCACCGGGATTTTGGTGTCTGATTCCCACCAGAAAGCCACACTCTGGCACTTGCTGGGGGCTCTGGCAGTGTGGGAATTCGAATGAATTTTTGTACCTCCTTGGGCACAAGTAGAGCAGAAAACACAGCACTATTAAACACGTGTCCCAGTCTAGCCTTGTGGACTTGAGAGAGGAGCTTGGGCTCTTTGGGTAGGGAAACCTCGCTTGTTTATTTTCTGACTCACTAGTGTTGTCATCTCCCTCTTCCCTCCCCTGGCTCAGTACCCCCCCCCCCCCCCCCCCCGCTTGCTGCAGATCACCCTAGAGCCCCATGCATTCACCATATGCATACTCTCCTGTCTACTTGAGTTCTCCATGCAGAAAGGAAGACAGAAGAAATGGGGTCTGTGTGCCACAAAAGCATGCTTGCACAGGGGTTCAAAATTTTATCTTCACTGGCTGGCCGTAGTGCCTTGAATCCTAGCACTTGGGGGGCTGAGGTAGGAAGGTATCTGTGAGTTTGAGGCCAGTCTGGTCTAGAGGGAAAGACCCTACCTTGTTAAAAAATAAATAAATAAAATAAAAATTATCTTCAGGCACTTTGACCAGACTTGCTGTTGTATCAAGGGCAGCTCTGGCTTTCAGGCATGGGACATGCAGGAGCCAGAGTTGTCAGACCCAAAGACAGGCAGGCCAGGTTTTTAGCCCCATTTTCCTATATGTCCCTTAAATGTCAAACCTTCATGATGCCGAGTAGGACTAACACCATTAAATTTTTTTTTTTTTTTTTTTTTGTTAGTTCAGTTTTGGTGGCACATGCCTTTAATCGCAGCACTCAGAAGGCAGAGGTAGGAGGGTTATTGTGAGTTTGAGGCCACCCTGAGACTACAGAGTGAATTCCAGGTCGGCCTGGGCTTGAGCAAGACCCTGCCTCAAAAAAAAAATTTTTTTTTCTTATTGTTGGGGCTGAGGAGATGGCTCAGCGGTTACAGGAGCTTGCTTGTAAAATGGGGCATTTGTTTGCAGCAGCAAGAGACTCTGACATGAGCATGTATGTATGTGTCCCACACCTGTAACTCCAGTCCTGTGGGAAGCAGAGCCCAGAGGTTTGCTGGGGCTCACTGGTTAGTTTGTATGAAGGCAGGGTGTGTGTGTGGGGGGGGGACCTGCAGCTCCAGGTTTAGTGAGAAACTCTCCATTCAGTGAGAGAATCTATCAAGGAAACACAAATGAGTGATAGAAGGACACCTCATGTTCTCCTTTGGTCTCTATGTTGCATATCTGCAAACACAATGCATTTTAAAAAAAAAAAGGTGGGTGGGGGTGTGAAGATGGCTCAGTGGACAAAGTGCCTTCCATGCAAACATGAGGGCCTGAGTTTGGGTCCATCCCCAGAATCCACATAAAAGCCAGAAGCAGTAGCGCTAGTGTCTGTAATCCCAGAGTGCCTGTGGCAAGATGGGAGATGGAGCCAGGAGAACCCCTGGAAGCTTGTGGACCAGCAATTCTGGTGTATGTAGAGTCAAACAAGAGACAATGTCTCAAGGTGGAAGGTAGCAACCATCAGTCCTCTGACCTCTACACTTGTACTTTGGCAGGCAACCCCCCCTCCCCCGTGATCAATCAAAGCAGAAATCCAGCCACTATGGAGAATTTAACACTAAATCAGACTGCCAGTGGGCCTGTCATGGCTCAGGGAACATTGCAGAAGAAGGGGCAGAAGGATTGTAAGAGCCACAGAGTGGGTAGGAATACCCTGAGACATGGCGTCCCCGCTACTCCACAGGGACTGATTGAGGCCTTCATGACCCCCACAGTGGGTATCATGACACCATGGGGGAGGGGCTCCCAGGATGGCGGGGGCTGGGGATGGAAGAGTATAACCTGTTATAGAAAAAATAAAATTAAAAAAAACATTGTGAAAACACTTAAGACAGGAAGTTTGCCATTGTGCTATTTTACAGCATACAACTGAGTCGCATTCAATGTGTTCAGTGCTGGGTGACCACCTCCTCTGTTTAGTCCTGGAACTTTCTTAGCACCCTAAAAGCACATGCTATCTATGCCCATTGCCATCATGGTTCTCAGGACATTCCAGGTAGAGGTTCTCCTTCCTGGGTGGCGGCACGTGACACGTCTCCAAGGCCATAGAGTAGGAAGTGTAATGGATTTTCTGAGGGAGGGCTGCATTCCACATGCTGGTAGGAACGGAACAAGGAAGGCTTGGGGGCTGGGTGGGTTGGAGGGGGGACGCGGAGAAGGCAAGGAGAGGAAGCTAAGCGCACACAGGAGGGTTCCTGGAGCCAGACACATTTAAAAGCCCGTGGTCTGCTTGGCAGCTGAGCACTTTTTATATTTGAGTTTTGCTCCGGGCTCTGCAAATTGGCAGGGTGTGCTCCAGCTGGGGGTTTACAGCTTCTCTTGGTTAGTTTATACCGGCTCCTGGTTTCCTGGATGCTGAGGCTAGGACAAGATCCGTGGAGCCCTTCCTTCCTTCCTTCCTTCCTTCCTTCCTTCTTCCTTCATTCTTCCTTCTTCCTTCCTTCCTTCCTTCCTTCCTTCCTTTCTTCTTCCTTCCCTCCCTCCCTCCTTCCCTCCTTCCTTTCTTCCTCCCACAGAAGTTTGTTTGTTGTGCGTACTGTGCCCTGTGCCTGTCCAGCTCCTGTGGGGGCCCAGGTGCATGGAGTGACAGCAGCAGGCAGATATTCTGGAAGGACTGACGGACCAAGGCTGTGGTAAGGGTATCAGTGTGGAGCCAGGGCCACCAGCTGAGGAACATTACTGCAGAGAGGATAGAAACCCAGTCTTCGGAGTCCTCTGGCAGTGAGGAAGCGTGTGTGGTGATGGCCACAGCTGGAGGCACTGAAGGATCACCTTTGGTGGAAAGGGGACCTCTGCAGGATGTGGCCCTCTGGTAGAGCCACTGAGCTCTGTGTTCATCCTGTCACAGTCTCTCTGACCCTGTAGCTACTCCCAGAGTCTTCTTGGGACTTGTCCAGCAGGTCCTGCCCATGCATACATACCTCATTCTTTCCTCTGCTGTGTGACAATTGCCCCTTGGCACCAAAGCTTTCTCTTTGGTCCCCTGGGGCAGAAACGTGAGAACACAAGGGAGGTCCCATTGAGAGTCTCCAGCACCCTAACCCCCATAGCAACTGGACTGGGCTAGCTTCCTGGTAGCTTCCATGTGGCTGATGGCAGTAGGGCCCCTCTTAAGTGGGGTGTCCTGTGAGGTTGTAAAGGCACCCCTCCTCTGGCAGCTGGTTCCATGGACAAGTGGGCCAAGAGAAGAGGGGTCCATCCGCTGCACCTCCCACAGCTTGGAAGCCATGCTGCCTCCGCATCCGGTCACCTGAAGCCAGCGCTCAGGGCCTCCACTCTAACACATGTCCAGGTGGCATAGGGCAACATCTCATGGCTGTCACTAGTGGATGGAGGCCTTCATCCGAAAAAGGCTGTCCTGGGGAAGGGAATCTCAGGGCTTACTTTCCTGGTCTCCCTGCCTCCTTGAATGCAGCCACAGGCATGGAAACTCACTGCAGTTTTAAAAGTGAGTTGGTTTAAGAAAAGTTAAGAGACAGGAGAGGGCCAGCATGCCAGAGGGGAGGAGGCTGAGCCTGGCTTGTGAGTCCTGACCTGGTGGCTGAGCAGCTGAGAGCCAGGTGGGAGGTGCTGGGTGGGGGTCCTGGCTCTGCCCTTGTGGCTGGGTGACCTCCAGCATTTGGCCTCTCTGGCTGGGCCTCAGATTTCCTAGGTAATGTGGAGATGCAGCCGCTGCCTGGAGTTGCTGGGAAGCTTGGAGCAGAGCTCTGATAGCACAGGGCCTACGGTGTGGTCCTGCGGTCGGGGAGTCCCTTCTGAAAGCCTAGCACCCCACCTGCTCCACTAAGGATCCCATTACTCAGTGGTGGAAGCTGCCTGAGGGTGGAACTTTTTGGCAGGGTCATCTGGCCAGAAATCTGGAAAGGAATAAATAGCCCAAGCAGTGCTTGGCTCTACCTGGGGCTTGCCTGTCCTGTCACCTTTCCCCTCTATCTGCCTGTGCAAACAACCATCCGTATGTCTGCCCACTCACCCACCCATCCATCCATCTGCCCATCATGCATCCATCCAGCCATTCACGTGCCCATCATGAGTCTGTTGTTCATCTGTCTGTCTGTCTTTCTCTGTAGCTAATCTGCCCATCCCCCCAAAGACCCCCATCCATCTAGCAACCTGTCCATCCACCTGCACCTCATGCTCGGTGGCAACCAGGCACAGCTCCTTCCTCTTCGTGTACTTCATGGAGAGGGTGTTTGGAGGGAGCCATCAGGTCTTTCATGCGAGGGAGGCAGCTCATGAGTGAGGGACGTGCAGGAGTTCATGGGTGTGTGAAGGAGAAAGGTGACCCAGGTGGCAGCAACAGGATGGCCAGGCCAGACTGGCTCAAAAGGTGTGGCAAGTGCGGGGAGTGTGAATGGTTTGAGATTTCTGGTCATGTCGTGAGGGAGCACGTGGGACGTTGGGGCTGTAGTGGGGCGTCTCTGGGCCACTTGACGGCACCTGGAGGGTGGGGGGAGGTCAGGATGGGAGGAGAGGCAGGGAAGGGGTTTCTACTACATGCTGGCTCTGCATTGAGCCAGGAGATGTGGCTTCATTCATTCATCCATTCGTTCCTTCACCCAGTAGCTCGTCAGTGCTGGCCTTCTGCTGGCATGGTGGCTATACAGTGAAGATGGCAGGGCCGCTCTCCCAGGCTCACCCTTGGGCTTGGGTCATGCTGTGGATGGAGAAAGCTGTGGCATGTGAGGAACACTGTCTGAAGCCGGGCACCCCTTCTAGGGAGAATGATCTGGGAGGAGGGAAAGGTCGTGAGGTGGGAGTGGACCTGGCCAGCAGTCTGGTCACCTGGCTCACAGTGAAATGAGTACACCCAGGGTGGGGTCAGGAGGTAGCAGGCAGAGAACTTTGTGAAGGATTTGGTTTGGGTTTTCTCCTGTGGATGTTGGGAAGCCTTGGGAGGCTTTTGAGTGGGGGAGGGTGTTTGCACTGTGAAAGGGGGTGCTAGGAGTCAGTGTTGGGGTGCTTGGGCTTGAGGGTCATCCAATCCCAGTTTGAACCCTTTCTGTGCTATACTGACTCGCTGTGTGGCCTGGGCTCCATGGTGTCTCACCTGAAAAGTGGCAACAGTAGTGGTTCCCGGGAGGTGTCTGTGTGAAAGACTCTGACCCAACCTAAGGTTCTGTCCCCAGGCAGCCCTGGAGGCTTGCAGGGATTGTCAGGGGCACAGCCTGCGTGTGAAGATCAGACCTGGTGATGTTGGGAGTGGAGAGACAGTGCTGTCACTGAGAGAACAGTGAGCAGAGTGTCTGCTCCAGAAAACTGTGGAGATTTGAGCCTGCTTTAGCCTCAGTTTACCTCCTGGACCAGAGCTTGGCTTTGGCTCTCACTGGAGGGCAGCATGGAAAGAGTTAAGTTGCCTGTTTCCAGCCTTTGCAGGGCCTGGGCTGATGCCACGCCAGCCGCCAGCCGCAGAGCAACTGTGTGTTGCCGGCTGCCAGCTGGAATCGCTTCTGCGTCCCTGGGGGGCTGGAGAGGCCCGGCTTTCCCACCCAAGAGAGAGTCACTGGCCTGGGAAGCCAGCAAGCTCAGCAAGGCAGAGCTGTGGACGCCCAGTCCTGGCTGTCTGGGGGTGGTGGGGTCCTCGTGCTGCGTCATGGGTGCTCTGCTGCCACCACTGGACTGCCGAAGCCAGAGGCCGGCTTTGGCAAGGCTGACATGCGAGTCAGCGCAGCCCTGGTGGTGCCAAGGCTGGGAGCAGGCTCTCTGCTCCTGTACAGCTCCTGCAGGCCTGGGCTCGGTGCCCCCCTCCTGGCCTCACCCTCCTCCCTCACACTCCCACATCCTCTGACTGTGCTTGGCTCATGGGACACTTGGTGTGTGCCAAGCACCGTGCTAAGTGTTTTCATGTCTACTAAATTATTTAATACTCATAAGTACTTTGCATGTTTTATAGAGTAGGAAAACAAGGCACAGAGAGGTTAAGTCACTTGCCCAAGATCATACAGTCAGCAAGTGGTGAAGCTGGATTTGAACCCAGGCAGGCTGAGGTCAGATTCTGCATGTCATGAGACCCCCCTGACAGCGAGAGTGAAGCCCAAAGGGTACACCAAATGGCCTTTCCTCCAATCTAAGTTCAAAGACGAGTTTCTTGGTTTTTTGTTTTTGTTTTTTTCTGATCCTCCTGCCTCTGCCTCTTCAGCAATATCCTACCGGCGTGCGCCACCACAATCGGCGTTTTTTTTTTTTTTTTCTTTTCTGCCTTTCTTCTTCTCATGGTTGCAGGATGGCTGCCATAGCTCCATGCATACATCCAAAAGTAGGATGAGCAGGAACAGAGGACTCCCTATCCCTGATCTCTTTAGGTAAAGAGAAAGTATGTATCAGAAGGTTCTAGCAACCTTAGATCCCGTTGTCCAGAACTGGCTCATATGTCTGTTTAGAGTTGTAGGGATTCTGACTGCCTAAGTCTCCACGGGGGCCAGGCTGGATGGGAATGGGTGGCTGGGTGCCCATCTGTCATGATCCGCGAAGCAGACTGCACTGTAGACGGGGAGGGTGACTCCGTCTGCCATACGGGGAAACTTGGTGAGGGGTCTGAGGTCTGGACCGCCGCTTCTCCAATTGAGATTGGCCTCTGGAGGGAATGCAGGCCTTCTTTATGGGTTGTGTGCCTGCAGCAGGCTTGAGGCTGTGCTTCTAGAAAGTTCTGAGCCAACTTGTACCATATTGGAAGAGCTTGTGCTACCAACACCACTCTCTGGAGGTGTTGTAAAGGGTGAGGGAATCTGTTGAGTGTTGTGTCTGGTTAGGTCACATGGCCTTGATACTTAGGGACCTGGCATGTTCCTGTATGGTATCAGAGACAATCACCAGGAAGTTGAGGTTGACATCCAATGATCTTGGAGGCTATGCTGTTAGAAACTCCTAACACATGTCCTTGGCAGAGTCTGATCAGGTGACCTGGGCCTATAAGCATGACAAAGATGTTGGTGGACAGCCCCACAGTGGCAGGAAGGACCTGGGGCTGGTTAGAGAAGATGGAGGATGGGGGGACAGGCGGATAGACAAATGGGTGGGTGAATACATGGATGTATAGACGGATGGATGGATGGATGGGCGGATGGGTAGGTGGACAGATGAGTGGATGGGTGGGTAGATAATGTGAATAAGTGGATGGGTGGGAGGGTAGCTGTGTGGTTGGATGGCAGGAGATGGATGGATGGGTGGACAGGTGGGTGGACAGACGGATGGATGGGTGGGTATATACATGAATAAGTGGATGGATGGGTGGGTGGATGGTGAGAAAGTGGGTCGATGGTTAGTAGATGTGTGGTTGGATGGCTGGAGGTGGATGGATGGGTGGGTGACAGGTTGGCTGGGCACAGATGGTTAGATAAGACAGACAGATGAGGTAGAGGTGTGCCCACAGACATTGGGTGGATTGATGGTGGCTGGTCACACACAGCCCCTCTGCTGCCTTCACTAGGGCTCCCCAGCAGATCTTCCACCTTTCTAGGTTCCCCTGTCTTATAGCAGAACAACCCTCTAAGTGCCTTTCATAGGACTTGCTGTCCCTAGCAGAAAATAGTACCCGGTCATCTTAATATAGAAGACATAGAAAAACTGGCAAAGACCATGGAAAGCTATTGCAGTTGGCCTTTGGGGACACCTGATACTGACAAGCCTCCAGTCTTTTCTGGACACACCCTCAGCCCCTAGTTTGGGCTGTCCTGGCCTTTTTGGGACTTAGGCCAAGATGGGCTCTTCCTCATGGTGGTGGACATCAGGAAACATAAAGTGGGTGCTTCGAAACAGAATTGGGTGGCCTAACTTCTGGATGCCTCCAGGTGACACATTTATAACGTCACAGGAACCAAATATTTTGAGGATTCCTGGTGTGGGAGCTGGCCTTTGAACTTTGAAGAGAATCCACAGAGAAGCCTTCCCCTCTGTGTGCAAATGCTCCTGGCCTCAGTCTCTAATGGGGAGGTCCTGTCAGGTCAACATTGTCCTTCTTGGGCTCTGGCAAGAGGGGTTTGGCTGGAGGAGGTCCCTGTCCTTGAAAAGGCTACTACAAGAGGCTCCTCTGCCCAGACTGCCAGCTCCAGTCTCAGCATGTGTCACTTGCTGTGGGGCATCCTGACTTCCTGGCTGCAGAGGCCCCCTCACGATCTTGGCTCTGTGTCTCTTCTGTATCAGAGTGAGTGACCTAGTGAGGGAATGGCTCCAGGTGCCCATGGGCAAGACACCCAGGGCAGGGACACCTATGTGGCTAGGGTGAGCGGACAGAGGGCAGGCACAGGGATGAAGACCTTCGCTGGGTAGCAGTGGCCCTTGCACACTCTACTGAAGTCCTAGGTTCCTCAGTCTGCATGGGCAAGGTGGCAGCCACACCTCCTGCTGGCCAATCATTCTGGGCTTTATTTATTTATTTATTTATTAACTAAGGGTTGTTTTGTTTTTTAAAAATTATTTATTTATTGTTTATTTGAGAGCAACAGAGAGAGAAAGAGGCAGATAGAGAGAGAGAGAGAATGGGCGCACCAGGCCTTCCAGCCACTGCAGATGAACTCCAGATGTATATGCCCCCTTGTGCATCTGGTCCTGGGGAATTGAGTCTCAAACCAGGGTCCTTAGGCAAGCACTTAACTGCTAAGCCACCTCTTCAGCTCTGGGTTTTATTTTTATTTATTTGAGAGAGATAAAGAGGCAGGGGGAAAGAGGGAGAAAGAATATGAATGTGTACCAGGGCCACTGCAGATAAACTCCAGATGAATCTGGCTTACATGGGTCCTGGGGAATCGAACCTGGGTCCTTAGACTTCATAGGCAGGTGCCATTTCCCCAGTCCTATCTTCTGGGTTTGTAATCAAACTGCTCTCTCAGTGCAGTGACTGCTATCTGCTTCTGTCTGGGGTGGGGTGGTTCTGGCAGCAAGCATGTGCACGTTTATGGTGAGGCTGGTCACCAGTCAGTGATGTGCAGTCAGTGTTTGGGGCATGTGCCTGTGTGGTTCAGGTGGTGACATGCTGACAGGGACTTGAGGGTGAGAACCCTAGCAGGTTCTCAGCCTGGTGGCCCTGGGCCCCTCCTACACTCAGTCTCTCATAGAGGCAGCAAGTGTGCCCTACCCCCCAGCTTTTGATAAGTGCTGAT
This sequence comes from Dipus sagitta, assembly GCA_036346955.1. Classification (NCBI taxonomy): domain Eukaryota; kingdom Metazoa; phylum Chordata; class Mammalia; order Rodentia; family Dipodidae; genus Dipus; species Dipus sagitta. The sequence goes on from CM070770.1 coordinate 222,535,714, forward strand.
TCCAAGTCTACCTCCACACACTGATTTAACAGGACCAGTTCAGGGAGCATCATGGGAGTCTAATTCTGGGGGTCTTTTGGGCTGCACTTGGAAGATCCCCTCTTGGGTTGTGAGGATGGATGTCTCTCCTGTGTTTTGCCCCTTACATGTTTCTTCTTCCCTCTGCTTTTAATTGCTTAGCCAAAGGGAGAGGGGGGAGAAAATAGGTGCACTTATGTGAGTCCTGGAGAATTGAACCTGGATCCTTTGGCTTCACAGGCAAATGCCTTAACCGCTAAGCCATCTCTCCAAGGGCCACTTTAGTTTTAAAGAGCAATCTGGTCTTTACTGGCTTTGGGCCTTTCCTTCTTTGTCCCCAACCCCCTGGGGGCCGGGACTTTGGGGAGGTGTGAATGAGCCAGCTCGGGAATGGCTTGTGAGCAGCTGTCTTGTTAAGCTGTCTGTGCCCTGGAGATGGGGTGTGTGGTCAGATGGGCCACGTGGCTTGTGGGCAGGGAAGCCGGCCACTGAGGTCCTTGTAGGAGACAGAGAAACTGAATCCTGCGGGCTTTACAGACAGAAAAACTGAGTCTCAGAGCTGCGGGATTTGCCTAGAAATGGTCTCCACGCTGTGGACTCACTCGCCCTTGACCCTGGGAGGGGTAGGAGAGGTTGCAGATGCCAGCTCCGCCCCTTTCCCCCTGCTGCAGCTGCCGCGGAGCCGGCGTCAGGCTTGGGGAGGCCCCAGATCCGCCAGCAAATTTGGCCCAGCTGGGGGATTAGAGCATCTGGCTCGGTTTACACCAGAGAAACAAAGGGGCTGCCGCCTTTATCTAGTGGCGGTAGGGGCGGCCCTTGAGACTGTTGGGACCTGGACAGACCTGGGCCCTGACCCCTGGCTGGCTCCCTTGCACCCTCTGGCCCTCTGAGCTGACCACACACCCCTGGAGGGGGCGGGGTGTCCCAGGGGCCGGGTGAGGTGGGGACAGACTGGGAGTCCCGCAGGCAACTGGCCTGGCTGGAAGAGAGGGTGCCTTCCCCCTGGCCAGGAAGCACCCAATAAAACAGTCCGCAAGCCCCACCCTGTGGGCCTGACTGAAAGGGGCATGGGGGGGGACTTCTCCAGCTGTCCTGGGGGGAGCAGGGTGGAGCCGAGGCCCTCCCAGCTGCACCCTCCCCTCCGCAGGGGTGTGGCCAAGGCCATGGCCACGGAGTGGAAAGGGGGTGGTGGGCGGGGCAAGGCCCCTCTGGCCCTCCTCCACTGTGCCCGCTCCTGGCCCCGCCCCTCCCAGGCCCCGCCCCTTCCCCAGCGCGGTGCCAGGCGCGGAGGCGCCGCCGGTGCGCGGCTCGCTGGAGCCAGGCGCTGACCTTATTAGCGCGGGGCAGCTGCTCCCGAGGCACATCTGGCGGCGCTGGCCTGGCGCTACCTTCCAGGAATGCTGGCAGCGCGCGCATCTGGGGCCGCCGGCGCCCCCTCCGGCGCCAGCCCGGGCTGCGGCTGCGGTGGGCGGCCCCCGGATTTCCCGGCCCCTCCCTGCTCTTGCCTGGCCTCTGGGCCCGCCAGGGGCCGGGGCTGGGCCCGGAAGAGGGCAGCCCAGAGTGGCCTCACTGGAGGAGCTTGGAGTTGCCACTCTAGGCCCCCAGGATTGAACGGGAAACTGAGGCCCGGAGGAGAGTTCATGGTGCCCAGTCCAAGGTCACTGGCTAGCCCTGTGCCAACTTCCAAGTAGAAATGCAGTAGTAATGATCAGGGTCTGTGAAAGGGCACTGCCAGTTCACGGTCACCGACCCACCGGCTGTGTGGCATGGGACTGGTGGGACATGTCTCCAGCTTGGGCAGTCATGGAAAAGCAAGCATGCCTTGCGTGCGCTAGCCACTTAAAGAGCTCTGGAGGCCATCACCCGTGTGCCCAGCCCAGTCCCTGTCACTTCTAGCTATGTGACCAGGGCATATGACGTCACCTCTCTGTGCCTCTCAGCTTCAGCTTCTAGTGGGTAGTAGGAGGAGCCGCTGCAGGGTGTGGGAGAGAGGTCAGAGGGGAAGAAGGAGGCTCGCCTGCTTAGACACAGAGAGGCCCTGCTGCTTCCTAGGGTACCAGGGCAAGCCGAGAGGGCACAGGAAAGAAAGGTATTCCAGAGACCCAGCAGAGTGCCTAGGCTGGGGAAGGCTGAGCGGCCGGCAGTGAAAAGCACTGTGTGTGGGCTCTTGGGTCCCAACACTTTGCATCTCTTTGAACATTGCCGGTGGTCGGTGGTCGTGGGAAGTCCTCAGAGGTTCAAGAGCAGGAGAGTTGCTGCGGAGGCTCCCTGAAGAGACACCTGCCACCTGTCACTGCCTCACCAGTGGCCTCTGCCTTGTATCTTCTGCCATGCCTTTTTCAGGCGTGAATCCTCCTTCCTGGTGCAGGATCAGTGATTACACCTGTTTCCCCCACCTCCACCTCAGGAGCCTTTGGCGTAAAGCTCACTGAGTACTCTGGAGGCCTCTGAAAGAGTAGTCACTAAGGGAGAGATGGGCAGATCTGGATCCAGGAGTAGTCTTGAAGGAAAGGTGACGCAGAGCTAGCTGCAAGGGCGGGGGGTAACGTCGGAGTCCTGGGAGTGGAGTTTAAACAAGGTCTGGATATTCAAATACTCAGCTGCAGGGCGGCCTGGGTGGAGGGTGTTATCCTGGAGGTTCTTGGAAGCCATTGAAGGTGAGTGGAAGTAGAATGGGGCCAGGCCGTCTGCACCCCGTCCTCCTCAGTGCTTCGTGGCTAGGAGCCTCTGACCATTACTTGGATGAATGGATGGATACATAGATGGTCTGGGGAAGAAGTGCCCACTCAGAGTGGACAGCAGAGAGTTGGCTTGGGCCACCTGGCCTAGGAAAATTGTCACACCGAGATGAGCTTGGGATGGGTGGTATAGGGGGATCCCTGGTGTTCCCTGGCAGGCCTGGCTGGAAGAGCTGGGGACTGGCCCTGACCTGGTCCAGGGCCTAGGGCATAGCCTTGCCCTCCCCAACAAGGCCTCCCGCCAGCATCTGCTGCCGGCTTCCTCCCACCCCCAGCCTTGTTGTGTTTGTTTCTCTTCCAGAACCATTGCCTCTCTCTCAGGCAGGCGTCCAAGGGTGGTGTTCCAGAGACATCCACCCTCCCTCTCACTGCCCTGAGGTGGGGGGGGGGTGTGGAGGGTAGGATCTGGTCTTGGTCCTGCTCAGCAAGTAGAATGTTAGTAGAGGGAGCCTGTGTCTCCAGCTCTCCTGGTCACTCTGCCTCTGGGATGCCCACCACTCCCAGCCCCCTTGGCTGCCCAACCCTTGGCCCCTTCCCCTCCTGTCTCATCTATACAGCATACTGCTTTAAATCATAGCCAGCACTGCAGGGTGCTGGTGCTGCTTTTATTTGTTTATTTATTTTTGTTTATTTATTTATTTGACAAAGAAGGAGAAAGAGAGAGAGAGAATGGGCACGCCAGGACTCCAGCCACTGCAAACCAACTGTAGACGCATGTGCCACCTTGTGCATCTGGCTTACATGGGTCCTGGGGAATCGAACCTGGGTTCTTTGGCTTTGCAAACAGATGCCTTAACCGCTAAGCCATCCCTCCAGCCCTGATGCAGCTTTTAGAAGCCCATGGGCACTGGAGTTGCTGCACGGGAATAAGTGAACAGGTGCCACCTCTGGAGACCAGCACTGGGTACCCCACCATGCAGACCAGTTAAAGAACCCCCCTGGCTATCCCCGTGACCGCCAGCATGTCCCTGTCTGCCTTCTCTGGGCACCCACTGTTCTCAGGAGCCACAGCATGTGGCTGTCAGACAACAAGTGACTTACATCATCAGACTTGCGTCAGAGGTCACTGGGGTGACAGGTCATCACTGTTGCCAGAGCTCTTTCTCTTGGCCTGAGGAATGATGTCATGCCTTTCACACATAGGTGTGGCAGTGTGTGCCTGCCTAGGCAGGACCCCTCAGTGTTGCCACAAGGAGCTGGCACTTACCTTGTGGAACTTGGAGGTTGGCAGGTAACCTCCCACAGCTGTACTCTGAGTGAATTGGATTATTGTGGTGAGGAGGACTTAAGGTCTCAGTGGAGCTAGTACCTCTGGTGGAGTGGCCTCAGGACCTAGGTAAACAGGGCTGGATGTGCTACCTGTCCCCATCAACCCCTCCATTTTCTTGCACTGCTGAATATTGAACTCAGGGTCTTGAACATGCTAACCAAATGTTCTACCTCTGAGCCATACGCTGAGTCCCCCATCAACCTCTCTTTTTTAAAAAAATATTTTTTCATTTATTTGAGAGAGAGAGAAGACAGAGAAGGAGAGAGAAAGAGACAGATAGAGAATGGGCACATCAGGGCGGCCAGCCACTGCAAGCAAACTCCAGATGCATGTGCCCCTTGTGCATCTGGCTTACATGGGTCCTGGGGAGTTGAACCTGGGTCCTTTGGCATTGCAGGCAGACGCCTTAACCGCTAAGCCATCTGTCCAGCCCTCAACCTCTCTTCAGTGAAGATGACAGGAGGTGCCTGGCACTGTGGCATCTGGGGTTGGAATGTTGGGACACTGTTGTGTGGGTGGTGATGTTGCTCCTCTAACCATGCACGTGGTCCCTGTGGGACAGGCACTCTCCACTGTGACCAGTGAGGAAGGTGCTGGCCCCAGTCCCTAGTGCTTTACAGAGGGACACCGAGGCTCAAGGAGGCTATGACCAGCCAGTTAGCACATGTCCTGAGCCTGGCTGTTCCTTCAGACACTCCCAACCTGCCAGCCCTACTGTTGCAGTCAGGTTCGCATTGCTGGTAGACGTCACCCAACCAAGAGCAGCTTGTGGGAAAAAGAGGCTTATTTTGGCTTACAGGCTCTAGGGGGAAGCTCCACAGTGGCAGGGAAAATGATGGCATGAGCAGAGGGGTGGACATCAGCCCCTGGCCAACATAAGGTAGACAATAGCAACAGGAGAGTTAGCCAAACACTAGCAAAGGGGAGCTGGCTATAACACCCATAAGCCCACCCCCAACAATACACTGCCTCCTGGAGGTGTTAATTCCCAAATCTTCATCATCTGGGAACCTAGCATTCAGAACACCTAAGTTCATGGGGGACACCTGACTCAAACCGCCACACTGACTCTGGGGTGGTGATGGGTGGGTGGGGAGATCAGCCACAATTCAAATGCATAGCTAGCAAGGACCCACACTGGTGTATCAGCAGCTTTCTGTGGCCTCTGTGACAAATACTGTCACCCTCAGCCTAAGACCACGCACAACGATGTTCCTGGATGGGTCGGAAGTGCAGAACCATATTCCACTGGGCTGGAGTTACTCTGGGCAGAGCCTAGGCCCTTGGTTGTCCACAGCTGCTAGATACATCCTACAGGAGAGACGCTGGGGAGAGTAAAGACCTGCTACATGGGGCGGGTGCCCTTCGACCTCACAGGCTTGCTACAGGTTGTCTCTCTGACATGCAGATGAAGGTGGTGTGTTGCATATCCATTGCTGGGACCTGGTGAGGAGAGGCCACAGCATTCAGCTTGCAGACAAGTTAAAGGGTCAGGGCTACACGTGGGTGAGGAGAAACTGAGTCATGGGATACAATGAGAGAAGTGAATGCCCCTTTGGGCACCAACCATGGCAAGGAGCCCTTGTCGCCCTGTGTGTAGACATCCTGAGCCACTTCTGTCCCATCTGCCCAGGCGCACCGTCACCACTGTGTCGCCGCTCCTACCCCACCATTGTGGGCTTGTCCCCTGCATTGTCCCCCCTGACAGTGGTCCTTCCTTGCCGCCTTTTTATTGGAGGTAGAGTTTAGCAGTCACGTTACATTATTCAGTCTTAAAATCCTCACTGCTGCTTCTTCTTGGCTGTCATATGTGAATGTAATATGTGAATAAGCCAAAGTTGACACAGACTGGGGACCTTTCAAAGAAAAAAAGTGGCTCCTTAGCTGGTGGGAGACTGGGTCTGGGGTGTGAACCCTGGTTCCTTGTGGGAATTCTCTTCCACACTGCAGTTCCAGAGATGGGCTCCAGGTGGCGCCAAAGCCCTAACCTGTGCTTGTCCATGCCTCACAGAAGATGGAGTTGGGGGGTGGGGGTGATCCTGTGTATGTACATGGGGTGTCAGTGTGTGCTAGGTGTCTTTGTGCAAATGAGTGTGTGTGTGTGTGTGTGTGTGTGTGTGTGTGTGTGCAAATTGCAGGGAACCTGGAGCTACACGGGCCAACGCCTGTTCTCTCTGGGAACATGGTGGATGTGGGGGTGCCATGAGTGTGTCGTTCCCTCCCCCGTAGGACTCTCCAGTTGCAGGGACCCTGCATGTGTGCACACGCACATGCATGGTCTGCAGGGGATGTGATTAACAGATGTACAGGAGCAAGCTGTGATTTATGTTCTGGTCACCTAATTCTTCCCAGCCGTGGAGGAGGGGCACCGCCAGTGCTTTGCTGGGCGGGAGCCTGAAATCACAAAATCCCAGTGGGGGACTCTGGCGCCAGGCTGCCCCATCTCGTCCCCACCCTCCTCAGAGGCCCCGGATTCCCAGCTGCCTGGAGAGGACCTGGGGTCCTGTGTTTGGATACCGGTGAACAGGGACACCCCTGGCCTCTGCTGAGACCCCTGGGCTGGCCCCTGCCTTAGGCAGCATTTTGGCTCGGGTCTCGGGCACCACAGGCCAAGGGTGCCAGCTTGGTGGAGGGCCTCCTTGGCTCACCTACTGCTGCTGATCTCCAGGCGGCACTCTTTGTGCCCGAGCTGGTCCCATGCGAGTGCCATCGCCCCTCTGATGAACCCACCCACCCCATGCACTGGTGGCTTGCTTCCCGCTTCCTTCCTAGTGGTGCTAACTTAGCTCCTGCCTCCGGGCCCTTGCACATTCTGTTTTCTCTGTCTGGAATGCCATTCGTGCCTGCCGCTCTGCTCCTTTGTGTTGTCACCGATGTCGGGCCCTTTGCTCTGTGGTCCTTCCAGGCAGTCATCCCTGTCTACAAGTATCCCATGGCTTTGGTGCGGTTGGCACACTGTACCCTTCGTGTGGGTGGTGTTGGCACCTGCACACGCCCGGTGTGTGAGGATGCTCAGGAGCGTTTGTTTGGATGGACATTGGACAGATGACCAGTGGCGCACAGTGGGGAGGCCAAACACCTGCAGGAGCCAGGTGAGCGCTGGGTCGAGGCGCAGGCCTGAGGCCACTCTCCGCTGGCTCCCAGGGCTTCTGCCCTTCCCCAGCCTCACTCAGGTTCCCTCACTTCCGGTTCCCCACCCTCACAAGCTACCAGTAGCAGACCAGTATGTAGTGGAGTTCAGGAGTGTGGTACTGGCCACGAGTCCCTGATGATGAGGCTCTATACACAGTGGCAGCCTGGGCACTAGGGTTTGTGAGCTCTGCTCCTTGTTCACACCTGTGGTCTCATCCTTGAACTCAGAGGAGATGCAGGCATGCCAGTGTTGGTCTATCGCTGATAGAGCTATCTGGTCCCCTTCCCTTCTAAATAGCGTCATGTCACCACCACTGTGTGGGCAGGTGCCTGTGTACACAGAGACCCTGCCTGCAGGCTTCATAAAGTAGTCTGCCTGTCATCTCACTCCTTGGGGACAGAGCTCCAGGTAACAGAGGGTGATCCTTTAGAAGGGCTGTCATGGGCCTCCCTGGTGTTCTACAGCCCGCTGCCTTGCCTGTGGCCGCTGACAGCAGGGCCATCCTCTCCCAGGTGTAGGGGGTAGGGAGGAGGCCCGGACCCTGGAGCCCTGCGCCCTCTTCCCACTTTCTTCTGTGCCTTTGGACCTCCCTCTCAGCTCTGTGTCTCATCTCTCTGTTCTTGCCCTCTTGGCTCTTCTGTCTCCCCACGTCTCTGTCCCTTTTACCAGTTCCATCTTTTCTTGCTCCGTTTCTCTCCTTCCCACCCCTCTCCTGCTCTCTCCCTCTCTCTTGAGCAGCTGTTCCCTAATAGACTGCTAATGATAATACAGTAAGTGGAGGCAGCGTCCTGGGGGAGCCGCCGTGATCTGTGTAATTGGTCTCGAAGGAGACAGAAGTCTCTAATATTTACACGCCAGCATTAGTCCTTTGGGAACCTTATCTTGGCTAGAACCAAGCAGGGAATGCACACCAGCGCCAGCGCCATCTCCCGCCACCCTGCTCCTTCACTCTGAGGGTCTTTAGTTAAGGAACCTGCTTTTCCCTTTGGGCAGAGGCAGGGCTGGGAAGGAGTGGTTTGATCCTGTGGCTTGGCAGGCCATACCCCTTCCAGCTGAGCTCCGTGGGGCATTGCATCGTGGAGCACCCAAGGGTAAGGGCAGCCCCAAAGGTCAGCACACAAGTTCCCAGGTAAGGCCTCCGAGTCTTGAGATGCAGTCAGGCCTGAAGCACTTCTCCCCAGATCTCACACACGGAGCTAATGTGGCCCCCCTGCTCTGCTCAGCCAGCTCAAGGCCCAGCTGGGAGATGCTGTCTTCCCTGGGTTTGGGCGGGAGGGGGAGGGGATGTCTCTACCAGCAATCATGGTGTTGCTGCCAACGTTATCTTACCCAGTGATTGGCTATACCTTACCAAGAACAGAGCTGTGACCTCTCCTCTGGATCCTAAGGGCAGTAGAGAAATCCTGCAGCTTGCTAAGGCCCAGAACGGGCAGGCCCTGAGGGTGGGGCTGGGAAGGACACCCCAGGCAGGCTCCACGGCTGGTTCCTGTGGGCAGTCTTCAGGCAGCAGTCCCAGGTGAGGCCCTTCCCACTACTGCTGCTATCTCTCAAGTTGGAAGGGGCGGAGCCAGATATCAAGCATTCACTTCCAGGGGTCTCTCTGTCTGGGCCTTTTCCAGTGTGGGTACTTGTCATGCTGGCCACTCAGTTGAGATGACAACTCTTCAGAGCAGAGAGCCGGGCTTGGTGCCAGGGTGGGGGACAGCGGCCATCCAGGCTGGCTCCCAGGGTTGGCCACCCATTCCGGGCCTAGTGTCCAGCTGTCTGTCAGGAGAACATTGGGAAGGGGCTGTCCTCATCCTATGGAGGTGTTGTCTGATTAGATTTGGCGGGAAAGGATGGCCGAGTCCTTCAAGGCTGTTGTTCCTTTTGTACGTTGAGGATCCTGTTGCAGCAGCTGCTGGAATGGTAGAGCCCAACATGATGCTGGCCGCCCTTGTCCCCCTGCCTTGTCTGCATGTCCGCAGCTGCAGAGCAGGGAGGAGGAGGGGTGTGGAGTAAAGACTGGGGAACTTGCCTGCCTGATGCATATTGCATGGTGTGTGTGTGAGTGTGTGTGTGTGTGTGTGTGTTGTAGGCAGTGCTGGGGATTGAACCTGGGACTTTGCCTTCCTAGGCAAGTGCTATACCACTGAAATATATCTCCAGCTACCTCTGCTTCTTTTTTAAAAAATATTTTATTTATTTATCTATTTATTTATTTAAGAGAGCGAAAGAGGCAGGTGAAAGAGAGAGAGAGGGAATGGGCATGCCAGGGCTACCAGCCACTGCAAACGAACTCCAGATTCATGCGCCACCTTGTTCATCTGGCTTATGTGGCTCCTGGGGAATTGGACCGAAGTCCTTTGACTTTGCAGCCTTAACTGCTAAGCCATCTCTCCAGCCCCCTACCCCTGCTTCTTCTTTTTTTACTATTTATTTAGAGACACGGTCTTGCTTAGTTGCCCAGACTAGCTTTGAACTCACTCTGTAGTCCAGGCAGGCCTTGAACTTGTGATCCTCCTGCTGCAGCCTCTCAACTACTTGGAATTACAGACCTGCACCTCTGCCTCCTCCTCCGTGTGTCTGTTCAGATGTCTGCCACAGCCTGAGGCTGGAATAAGCTCTTGCTGTGTCCTGGGAGAGCCCTCTTCTCTCGTGCTCACACCAGGGAGAGGGCCATGAGGCCTTCCCCTCAGGCATAAAGATGCCCCTGCCCAGTGTCAGCAGTGCATCCTTGTGAGAGGTCCAGCCTCAGCTGGGGGCAGGCTCAAGGCATGATGATCTCCAGGACTCATGGCAGGCGGGGCTGGGGCTGGGGCCCCCTGAGCAGCCTCTGGGGTGCAGGGCAGGCTTCCACCCACCTGGCCTCCAAGTGGGAGTGGAGCCTGCCCACACCTTCATTGTGTTTCTGATCATAAAAACAAAAGTTCTCCTTCCTGTTGATCTTGTAATTCAAGAACGCTCCAGTGTATGAAGCTGGTGTTTTGTAAGAGCTGTTTCAAGTGTTTTTTATTTTTTTTTATAACAGCCTTATTGAGATGTAATTCACAGAGCATGCAAGCCACCCACTCGGAGTGCAGAGTTCAATGGTTTCGAGAATATTCACAGAGTTGTGTGGTATCACCAGTGTCTAATTCTAGAACATTTCCCTCGCTCCAGAAAGAAGCCCTGGAGTCTTAGCGGCTGCTCCTTAGTCCTCCCTCTCCAGCCCCGGCAACAGGATCCACCTCTGCCTCTGGAACCACTGCGCGCGTCACACCTGTGGAATCACACAAAGTGACTTGTGTGTCTGGCTTTGGTCAGTGGACATCAGGTGCCCCAGGGTCAGCCTTGCCTTGTAGTGAGAGCAGCACCTTGTTCCTTTCATGGCTTGTCACAGTTTGCTTGTCCAGGCACCAGCTAGAGGATGGGCACAGAGCCGTTGCCACCTAGTGAGTCGTATCCTTGTGGGTTGTCTACGTGGCCTCTGCGTGGATGCGTGTTCTCATCATCTCTGGCACGTACGTGCCCACGAGTGATCTGGCTGTGCCCCCTCTCCCCTTCTCCCCCTCTCCTAACACACTTTGGGGCACCTTTTTTAGGCCCTGCTCTAGAGGTTCTCTTTCTGGTCCTCTCTTGGATGCCTCCAAGGGCCATGTAGCCCATGTCTCTGGGAAAGGACTCTTGTCTCACTTGTCAGCATGTCTCAGCGTCAAGCACAGTGGAGGCCTGGGATGGGTAGTCCGGAGATACTGGGCGAGTGAATGGGCACTGTGGCCAGCATGCCAGCCTCGTTCCCCCTTACTTCCCACTCAGAATGTGGTACCCACTGGCCAGGCCAGCAAAGATGCTGCCATCCTGTGTCATTGGACTCAGCCAAGGGCAGCTGATCAAGGCCTCAAACCCCAGTCTATCTGATCCCAAAGACTGATGGGTCAGAGAAAAGGAACCTTGGGAAAGGGCCAGGTTAAGCTAGGCCCTGGCTGCTGGGGAGGTTTCTAAACCCTCAAGGTGGCCCCTCCCCTCGGGAGAGATTCTGTGCCCATACTTCACTCAGGGGACACAGCCTCCTAGTGGCCCCACCCTGCATACTAGGTCTTTCCCTTCCTGGTTCTCTGACTCTGGCCTCATTTGGGAGTTGTCCTCATGTCTGCTGCTTCTGCAGGACTCCTGTCCCCTGGGCCCAGAGCACCTGCCCCCCCCCCAAAGGCCACTGTGCCGAGCCATCGGGCGTGGGTAGGGTCTGCTCTCCATTCTGCTTTAGGGATGAGAACACTGAGGCCGAGAGATGGGAGCCTTTGCCAGAGCCATACGTGCTACATGGCTGAAGGCTGAGTTGTCGGGCCTCACCGGACCCTGTGGACTGTGTGAAGGGTGGTGCGTGGTGCCTGGTGCCCAGGCTCAACCAGTCAGGGTCATGTGCATCTGCTCTTGGGAACTCTTTCATACTAAGGGGCCAGGCCTGAGGCATGTATTCTGCATTAAGTTCTCCACTGCAGGAAGCCCTGGAATCTTCTTCCCCTCGCTCATCACTTAGCACTGAAGGCTCTTTCTGGCTTAAGAGGACTGTCCCTTGTTCCTCTTCTTTCCCCAGTTCCTTGGCGGACTCCAAGCCAGGCTATGGGGAACCCAGTTCGAGAAGCTTGGCAGGTGTGGGACAAGTGCCCAGCAGGCTGTTGTGGAGGTTGCCTGCAGGGTCAGAGCCCTGCCCTCCTGCATGATGGTCCAGGACACGGTGTCCTGGCTGCGGTCTCCCGGGGCATCTGCTGTACTACATGGTGGGGGGTGGGGTGGCCCCCTGGCCCTTGGTCCCCCAGTTGCTCTCCAGAGCAGGGCTCCAGGCAGAGGCCCCTCGCCAGCAGGCTGCTTGAGGCACCGTGATGCCATTATGGATGAGCATATGGTGGGCATATGCCATAGGAACGTGCTGCCATGGGAGCGGCCGCTGCACCCTCCTGCTGTGCCCCTCTCTGCCTGTCCTCCCTGGAGGCGATGGAATGTGCCCACTACATTTCACTGTCCTCTGCAGATCTCACAAAGTGGCAGCCCACTGTAACCCTAGGGGTGGGATTGGGGGTCTCCTCTTGGGTCAGGGCTGCAAAACCTGGCACCTACTATGTGTCTGACTGCAGGAAGTATCCAGGGACAGAGGCCTGTTTTCCAGGGCTCAGGAGGTCAGGGTACAATGGTGTGAGCACCCTGAGGAAGGCCACCTACTATAGCCTTTACTGGACGAGCTCCAGGGAGCCCCCTGGGGAAGGAGTGGGCAGCTTGCCAGGCTCCCAGCTGTGAAAGCTGCTGTGCCCATACCTGTGGTGGGCTGAGGCCGGCGAGGGCTCTGACAGCAGAGGATCCAGACGGCTAGAGCGCTGTAGACCCGGGGCACGCACAGGCAGATGCCTACACCACCACCCTGGTGGTACTGAGCAGTCACCCCAACAGGGCGCATGAGTTGTATCCTTGGAGTGTTCTAGCCCCAAGAAAGGTCAAGTAACTGGCTTGGGGTCACACGGCCAGGTGTGGAAGAGCTGGTATTGGAGCCTCCTTGGGAGATGTCACAGGCAAAGTGAGCCCCGTGAGGTCCCCCCGAGGACTCAGCCTTTCTGTCTGTGGAGCCCTTCTTGTCCCTCTGCCTCTGCTGGCCCAGGAGCCTGCTGACCTGGCTCTTGTAAGCTGCCTGAGCTGGGACGCGTGCTGACCCGCAGGAGGTCATCCCTTGGCTCTGCACACAGGCAGGCACTCAGCACATGCTCTGCTGTCCTGTGTGTCCGTCCCACAGGGAGAGGCTGGGTCTCAGTGTCTCAGACGTGTAGTATTCAGTCTTGTAGAACAAGACCATAGCTTTGGCCTCCCAGTTGCCCAGCAGGGGCCAGTCGGTGCCCCTAGCCAGGGAGGCCATCTAGATGCCTCAGAGTCACCCCCATCCACATACCTTCCCCACCTGACTTTAAGGCAGCCATGCACCCAGGTGACAGGTTAACTGCTTCTGAAATGACTGGACAGTTGAAATGGGCAGGACCTGGAAGCCAGCTGTTGTGGTCAGAGAGCTCTGGGGAACAGGCTTGCCCCTCTCATGTGTAAGACCTCCAAGACCTAAGGGGACTGTCCAGCCCCTGTGTAGAAACTGAAGGGGCACTTGCCTGCTCTGCCCACCAGGCTGCACTGTGAACTGTGTCCCGTGTCCCTTGTTGATCCCAGGCTGGGGAGAGGGTGAGGAGAGGAAGGCAAGACCCCCTGCCTGGCAGCAGCTTCCTCTTAAGGCCCCGCTCCACTCACCGCCTGTGATCCACACAGAGCAGATGGGCAGGGAGTGGGAGGCGGCCACAGCAGTTGGCGCTGACACTCCTGGCTCCCTTGTGGCGGGAGTGAGAAGCAGGGATGGAACTAGTGGCAGAAGCCCAGCCTGCTGTCGACACCTCCCGCCTGACTCTCAGCCCTTCCAGAGGCTTCTGCCCCCACACGCTGCTTTGGAAGACCCAAGAGTCTGGAGTCAGGGCCTGGCTCAGGAAGCTGAGGACTCAGCGGGGTCCCATACTGACGTGTGGTCTAGCACTCCTGACGACACTCTCCCAGCCTCAGTCTCTCCATTTGTATAGCAGGGATGATGCCAGCAAGCCTTTTCCATCCATGTGACCCTGGGCAAGTCTCTTATGCCTTGCTTTCCCTTCGTAAAGTGGGAGAGTAACACTAACTCTTTCAAGGTGGGGTGGGATGGTGGGACTGCAGGGGATGGGGATTCTGGTGAAAACTACAGGGCAGAGGGGATCCAGGGAGGGGCGAGTTTGGGCTCTGCCCTCTGTACACAGGGAGAGTCAGCAGTCTTAGGGGCTGAAAGCAGGCAACTACAAGAAGGGGGATAGCCCACAGCCACCCCAGTGGCTCACAAACTCAGAGCACGCTGCCTGTGGGTCAGCTATGCAGGTCGCACCGTACCTCACGCCGCCCTGAGGTTCTGTGTCATCCGCAGTGCCTCACCAGGCCAGGGAAGCTGCAGGGGACACAGTATGATGCTCGCTAAGTGCCAGCACCTGTGCCTCTGCGCATCCGTCACAGAGCACCAACTTACCCCAGCAGCATGCTCAGCTGGCCTGTCACCTCAGGACGTGCCCATGGCAATCAAAAAAAGTTTTTCTCGGGCTGGAGAGATGGCATAGTGGGTAAGGCGCTTGCCTGCAAAGCCTAAGGACCCATATTTGACTCTCCAGATTCCATGTAAGCCAGACACACAAAGGTGAGGCAAGCGCAAGGTCACACATGCTCCCTAGGTGATGTTAGTGTCTGGAGTTTGAGTGCAGTGGCTGAGGCCCTGGCATGCCAATTCTCTTTGGAGTTCAATTTCAGTGGCTGAGGGCCTGGTGTGCCGATTCTCTCTCTGTCTTTCGCTCACTCTCTCTGAAATAAAAATTAAAAAGTTTTTCTCATGAGAAGCAATGCTCATCAGTGGCCATCAGCCTTTGTGTGGCTTTGTCCATTTATTAGTTTAATTTATTATTATTATGTATGGTGCTAGGGATGGAAGTCAGGGCTTTGCATGTACATGCCAAGTAAATATACTACCTAAATTTAAATAACAGGCAAGGCAGACTTCAGGGCCTCAGTCACACTGCTACATTTCCAGTGTCTTTTCTGTGGGTGGCTGCTGTGTTGGACAGCACTGATCTAGAATATTCTGTCATTGTAGTTTTTCTGTTACTGGTACTATTCTTGCTGTTGGGAAGGTTGGGGCTTTGGGTGGAGGAGACAGCCCATGGGGAGGCCTAGGAGATGGCAGCCGGTCACATTTCTGTACTGGTGTTAGAGACGAAGAGAAGAACATTCTGGAACAGCGTCTGCATTTGATGCCATATTTCCCCAGCAGCTCATGCTGTTGCACATGGCATGAGGAAGGCTATTTCTTGCAAATTTGTAAATTTATAGAGATCTTAACAGATAGAAAAAAAATGGAATCCTGCACACTTAGCTGAGCATTCTTATAGATTGCAGTGTCCACCACCACCCAGCACACTGGTCCTTTGTCTGGGCCTCAGTGTACACGTGTGTCTGGAGAGGCTGCGGGCTTGCAGGGTTAGATGCAGGTGTTCTCACTGAGCAGCCTTGGCAACTCCACTTCCTTCTGTGCCTCAGTTTCTCCTTTAGTACACTGCAGGGAACAATGGGAATCTCAGCTGG
Source organism: Dipus sagitta (assembly GCA_036346955.1). NCBI lineage: Eukaryota > Metazoa > Chordata > Mammalia > Rodentia > Dipodidae > Dipus > Dipus sagitta. Next base: position 222,551,003 of record CM070770.1, read on the forward strand.
GGAGCCAGGTATGCTACATGTGGGGCATAAACAAAGGCCACTTTGCCATGGACCCCACCTTTGCCCTTGAGGGACTCCACTCACTGGGACCCATGTTTTCCTGCCATGGTGTCCTTGGAGCTGGGCTCTGAATTCTGGGGGGCAGGGTCACAAGCAAGATCAAGGTCAGAAAGGCTATGTGGCTTCTTTCTGGGTCTTCCTGAGCCATATGCACGAGGTAGAAGCCAGCAGGCTGTTCATCCTTCCCTCCATTCCGCCGGCCTTCGTTCTCATAGTGGGCCTGCAGTCCGCTGTCCTTGCTGCTACTGCGCTCCAGGTGGGAAAGGAAGGTGGGCTGGTCTCCTTGGCCTCCAAGCCAGTGACGGACTCTGCATGAGCTCTTTTCTGTCCAGAGAACCACAAGAGGTGGCCCTGGGGACAGAGGCCCTGATGTCCCAATCTGCCTGGCTGTCACACATGGGAGTTCCCACCCATCCTCCAAGGACCTGGCCATCGTTGGGCTTAGGGGACCCGCGAGGCACCTGCTCTGCATGGCCTGCACTCCAGCTGCCTTGGTCTCTTCTGAGGGAGCCCATGCCTGCTGCTCCACTCCCCGCTCCTGCCAGCTAGCTGTAGTGCCGTTACCATGACAATCTTTCAGCATGTCAGTGGGCACTGGTCCCTTTCATCTCCAGGCCATTTCAAAGATGGCCTTCGGTGACCAGGCAGGAAAGGGAAACCCTTAGAGGCCTCTGAGGCTTAGGAGCCTACACAGCTCCATGACCCCTGCTGAGGGAGGCTGTGGCTCAGGGCTAGGAAGAAGGGACAGGATAGCCAAGGATCAGTAGCTGGGGGAGCAGAGCAAAGAGAAGTAAAACCAAACAGCAGAGACTCCACGCCAGGCTTCCATGCAGTCCCACTGTGTGCTGTCCTCTGCCCCGCTGTGAGCTACTATCTGCCCTACTGTGTGGTGCCCCCATCTGGAAGCTCACTGGGGTCTCACGGGGCAGCCCAAAGGTGAGCAGGAGTGCTGGCTCCCTCTGTGGGGGAGGGGGTGGAAATTCCACTGTGTGGTTAGGGCTTTCCTACCAGTGTTCAGAGGGAGGGATTCAGGAAAGGCCACAGAGCAGACTAGGGGGCAGCTTCCTCCAGCAACAGGTGGGCAGAGCCACTCTTCTAGTTGGGTGGTGGCAGAGATTGCGTGACTTTCCAGGCTGAGCCCATCCATGGGAGGCCTGTGGCAGCTCCTGCCCTTACCACGTGACTCTTAAATTCAGTGTCCTTGATGCTGGCCAGGTCAAACATCTCAGCTCCCTGGCCTCTGGTAGGTATGGGTTTCTAGGACTATGGGGCTGCCTTCAGGATCCTCCCTGCCCCTTGAATTCTCCACTCCCAGCAGTCCCCTGGGTACTGGATGCATGTCCACCCTCTACCCTCTGCTAGCCCTGAGAGCAGCAGCAGAGTGTGATAGGGAGCCCCGGCCCTCCGTTGACATCTTGTGATAGTGGGGATATCAGCTGTGGGCAGGAGGACTCAGAGGCCCCTGAGTGTCCCAAATCTCAGCCTGTTTAGTTTTGGTCGTACCTACAATCCACTGCTCTGCTGTGGAGAGAAAGAAGAAAAGGGTGAGATTCAGCCAAGGTGATGGCATAGCCTGGTACATCCATGTGATAATATGATGTGACCTGTTTTTATTTTATTCTATTTTTTCCTTTTTTGAGTGTGTGTGCATGTATGTGGAGGCCAGAGGTTGACTCTGTGTCTTCCTCAATTGCTCTTTATTTTTTGAGGTAAGCCCAACAGAATGGCCATTTTTTTTTCTTTTTCTTTTCTTTTTTTTTTTTTTTGAGGTAGGGTCTCACTCTAGCTCAGGCTGACCTGGAATTCACTATTCAGTTTCAGGGTGGCCTCAAGGTAGGTGATCCTCCTACCTCTGCCTCCCAAGTGCTAGGATTAAAGTCATGCATCGCCATGCCCAGCTGGCCTTTTCTTGTTTTTTATGAGAGAGAGAGAGAGAATTGGTGCACCAGGGCCTCCAGTCACTGAAATTGAACCCTGGACGTGTGTACCCCCTTGTGCGCATGCACGACATTGTGCACTTGCGTCACTGTGTGTCTGGCTTATGTGGGAACTGGAGAGTCGAACATGAGTCCTTTGGCTTCACAGGCAAGCACCTTAACTGTTAAGCCATCTCTCCAACCCTGCTCTTTATGTATTTATTTATTGAGGCAGGCTCTGTCGTTGAATCTGGACTGTCTGATTTGCTAGGCTTACCGGCCAGCAAGCTGGAGGAATCCTGGGGTTGCAGGCACATGCCACTGCCCAGCTTTTACATGAGTGCCAGAGAGCAAACTAACTCCTCCTGCTGCATAGCAGGCACTTTACTGGCTGAGCCAGTGCCCCCAGCCCTACGCCTATGTGGCCACCGTCACCACTGCACCTGCAGCTTAGCACTCTGAGGACTTGCCCATAGTCACGCGGCTGGCAAGGGGCAAAGGCAAGCACTCCAGAACTCACACCCTTGGCCACTGTGCCGGGGCCCCAGGGACGCTCAGAAGACGCGGCATGAAGCGCGCTCCTCTAGAGTCACCTCTTTCTGAAAACCAACGGTGACTAATTATTGTTCCACGGTTCTAGATTGTCAGCCTTTCCCAGACGGGTGTCAGGAGCTCGGCTTCGCCTGTCTCTGCAGGCTCCCTGCCTCATGTCAGTGCGCCCTCTTTGAACACATTTCCTTTCATCATGTGGTGACACGCGGTGGCAGAGGGCAATTCCAGGCGAGATTGTTGGGGAGGGGGCTGGGCCAAGTGCGCTTTGCTCCTGACAGCTAATTAGCGTGTGTCTTTGTGCCAGCTTCTCGTGCGATGGGCTTGTCAGGGCACAAGAGCTGTGTGCAGAACTCCGAGGCAGCTCGCTGCAGGGATCCCTCTTGCCTCGACCCCTCATCTGCAGGGTTCCACTCGGGCTGTACCATGGGGCCCTCGCTGGCCAGAGAAGTCACCTCTGGAGTCTGACTTGGCCAACACATTCCTGGTTCTGGGCGGGCTCAGCTCAGAGCTGGAGTCTGGCTGAATTCAGAGCTGCCCATCGTACGCAGGGTGGGGGTGGTGCAGCTCCAGCTCTGTCTCCTTCAGGCCTGTCATAAGCATCTCGGGAACTGGACGGATGTCTGGGGTCCCTCGGTGACCCGCTCACCATTTACTGAGCACTTGCTGTATGCCAGGGAATTAAGATGACTGCCCTGTTTTCTGGGAGCTGACACAGTGGTGAAGGGACAGTAAACACTCAGACCAGTGACACATGGGGCCAGGGGTCCCAAGAGCACAGAGGGAGAGGCTGGTAAAGGGCACCATTGCCGTCATATGCCTACTGTCACCTCTGATAGGGGCATAAATAACAGATCACCGACCTCTTTGTTTTTAGCTTGTTAGAATATGCAGGGTGTCAGTGTAAGGGTTTGTTTCTTCTAATATTTATTGTTTATTTATTTGAGAGCGGGGGGAGAGAGAGAACAGAGTGCGTGTGTATGTGATATGGGTCACCAGGGCCTCCTGGCACTGCAAACGTACTCCAGACACATGCGCCACTTTGTGCATCTGGCTTTACATGGGCAGTGGGCAATCAAACCTACACTGTCAGGCTTTGCAAACAAGCTCCTTTAACTGCTGAGCCATCTCCCTGGCCCCTCTTTTTTTTAAAAAAATATTTATTTATGAAAGAAAGAGATTATGAATGGGTGCTACAGGGCCTCTAGCTACCGCAAATGATCTCCAGATCAGTGTGCCACCTTGTGCATGTGGCTTATGTGGATATGCAAATGGAACCTCTGTGTTGAGGTTTTGCAGGCAAACACTTCAACCATTATGCCATCTCTCCAGCCCCCTGCCTTTTTTTTTTTTTTTTTTTTGAGGTAGGGTCTCACTCTAGCTCAGGCTGACCTGGAATTCACTGTGTAGTCTCAGGGTGGCCTTGAACTCATGGCAATCCTCCTTCCTCTGCCTCCTGAGTGCTAGGATTAAAGGTGTGCACCACCACGCCAGGCTTCTCCAGTCCCCCCCCCCCTTTTTTAAATTTATTTATTTAAAAGAGAAACAGAGAAAAAGGCAGATAGACAGAATGGGCGCACAAGGGCTTCTAGCCACTGCAAACGAGCTCCAGATGCATGTGCCACCTTGTGCATCTGGCTTATGTGGGTCCTGAGAAATCAAACCTGGGTCCTTTGGCTTTGCAGGCAAGTGCCTTAACTGCTAAGTCATCTCTCCAGCCCCCAACCTTTTTTTTTTTGAGACAGTATCTTATGTAGTCCAAGCTGGACTCCAACTTAATTCAAGGATGGCCTTGAATTAATTTATTCCTACCTCCCCCCCTTTTTTTTTGGTTTTTCGAGGTAGGGTCTCACTCTAGCTCAGGCTGACCTGGAATTCACTATGTAGTCTTAGCCTTGAACTCACAGCAATCCTTCTATCTCTTCCTCCCAAGTGCTGGGGTTAAAGGGGTATGCCGCCACACCTGGCCTTTCCCTTTTTTTGGCATGTGTATATATGTATGGTAATGTGTGTATGTGTGGTAGTATAGACATGTTGGCATATGCCTGTGCGTGAATGGTTGTGCATGTATGTGTGTATAGGCCAGAGGTTAACGTAGGGTGTCCTCAGTTGCTCTCCACCTTATTTTCTTAATATTTTATTTTTATTTATTTATTTGACAGAGAAAGAGGGAGAGATGGGGGGAGAGAATGCCAGGGCTTTCAGCCACTGCAAGTGAACTCCAGACACTTACTCCCCCTTGTGCATCTGGCTAATGTGGGTCCTGGGGAATTGAACCTGGGTCCTTTGGCTTTGCAGGCAAACACCTTACCTCTAAGCCATGCCTCCAGCCCCACCTTATTTTTTAAAAATTTTATTTATTTATTTGCAAGGAGAGAGAGACAGAGACTGAGACAGAGAATGGGCATGCCAGGGCCTCTATCTGCAGCAAACAAACTCTAGATGCACGTGCCACTTTGTGCATCTGGCTTTATATGGGTACTGGGGAATCGAAGCTGGGTCCTTAATGCTTTGTAGTCAAGCACCTTAATTGCTGAGCAATCTCTCCAGCCCTCCACCTTATTTTTAAAAATTTATTTATTTATGAGAGAGAGAATGGGTGCACCAGGGCCTCTGGCCACTGCAAATGAAATCCAGATGCATGCACCACCATGTGCATCTGGCTTACATGGATACAGGGGGATCAAACCTGGGTCCTTAGGTTTTGCAGACAAGTGCCTTAACCACTGATCCACCTCTCTAGCCTCCACCTTACTTTCTGAGTGAGTTTCTCTGTGAGCTCTAGGATCCTCCCATCTCCCCAGCCCCAGTGATGGGATTAAACTCATGCACTGCCAGGCCCTGAATTTTAAGTGGATTCCTCCTCCCTCTACCTCCTGAATGCTGGGATTATGATTATTTGTATGTGCCGTCATGCCTGGTTTTTGTGCTACTGGGGAGTTGAACACAGGGCTTTGTGTGGCTAGGCAAACCCTCTACCAAGTAAGCTATGTCCCCAGCCCTGTTAGTGGAGCTTTTGGGACCTGCATCAGAGTCCCCTGGAGAGCCCACAGTCCCTGTGGCTGCCTGCCCGAGCTTCTCATCCAGACTCTGCATTTCAGGGGTTTCCTGATGCCAGGGCTGTGGCCTGAGGACCTGGTTCCTACCTTCTGGCTGGAAAGTCTAGTGCCCGTTATCCATCTGCCAACACCCCCAGGAAGCTTGTGCTGCAGCAGCAGCTCGCTCCCCTCCTGCAGCCGAGCTTGCCACATGGAGGTATCAGCCACTGTCCCGACCCACGGAGCTGTCAGACAGCGGTAAGGACAGACGGATGCACAGTGACTGCTGGATTGGAGCCTAGTCCAGCCTGGACACTGGAGGGCTTCCAGGAGGCAGTGACTTCTGAAGTAGACCTTCTAGCCCCCATTGCCAGGTGGGAAGGCACAAGGGTGTTCCAGCTGGAGGGAACAGCTTGTGTCTTAACGTCACAAAAGCCATTTAGTATCAGATTTTAGGTTCAAGATAGAGGAACCATGACAAAAGATTTCTTGAGTTCAAGGGCAGGGAGAGAGGGAGGGGGACAAGAATGGAAGGAGGGAAAGAAAGAAAAAGCAGATATACACAAAGAAAGGGAGAGAGTTTTTAAAAATATTTTTAAATTTTTATTTATTTATTTGAGAAAGAGAGAGAGAGAGGATGGGCACACCAGGGCCTCCAGCCACTGCAGATGAGCTCTGGACGCGTGCGCCCCCTTGTTCATCTGGCCAACGTGGGTCCTGGGGAATTGAACCTGGGTCCTTTGGCTTTGCAGGCAAACACCTTAAGTGCTAAGCCATCCCTCCAGCCCAGAGACAGAGTTTTAAGGGTTAGGGAAAGAGGAGTAAAATGGCCCTGTGAGGGAGGAGCCTTGCCTTGGATGATATGCTGAGGTGGGACCTGGAAGCAGTGATGGTTCCAGATGGGAGGAGGGAGAGAGCTCTGGGACTCTTACACTTAGGAACAAGTGATCTTGGGGCATAGCCCACTGTTGAGATTGCTGGTGCCCTCAGAGGTCTTGCTGTGCTGGCATTTCATGTTGAGAGAAGGGAGACTCCCCCAGTGGATGAAGTGGAATGTCTGTGGATGTGGCTCCTGGGTGTGGAAACTTGCAGCCTTTTGTGGACACAAGAAGACCCCCATACTTGCCTGGCATTAAAGGCCAAGCTGGGCCAGATGGAGAGGAAACCCTGGGCTCACATTCAGTGTCAGGCAGGCCACTGTGTCTGGGCTCCACATCTCCCCACTGGGGCGTCCCTGAGGCCTGGTCTTTAGTTCTATTTGATCGAGCCTTCCCACTACCTCATTTCTTATTTGTTACTCAGTGGTGCTCAGAGCACCTGCCCCTTTCCTGTCCTTTTCTGGGATCTCTCTGAGCCTCTGGAGCTGACATTGAGAGTAGCTGTGTGCGGGGAGGGGAACACTGCTGAGGGGCCCTGTGGTGTGGGAACCCATAGGTCCTGGGCATCTTTCACTGGCTTACACCCTGACTCCCACAGCCCATAGTCACCCTACCAGCATGGCTAGACTCAGGAGGGAATGAGCAGTTGGCCCAAGTTCATGGAGAGAGCCCAGGCTCAGGTGTATCTGGACACACAGGCAGCCAGGACCTGCAGTGACAAGGGCTTGGGCTAAGTCTTGCATTTTGAGATCAAACATCCTGGGTCTTCAAGGTACCTCCATGTTTAGGCTGTATGATGCCAGGCAGGTGACTGGCCTTTCTGTGCCCTACCTTTCCACCCTAGGAAGTAGGGGTAGCTTCATGGCAGTAGCCTCAGAGAGACATGGTAAAGCGTCAGCAAACAGGCTTGGAGTCCAGCCACGTCTGGATGGTAGTGGTGCAGAAACCGAGCTGTGGTGCTAGCCCACCTGGAGTGCTGAGGGGCAGATGCAGCCATCCTTTCTCTGTTTGTGGTGCTCAGCCACTGAGCTACATCCCCACAACTCTTCTCACTTCGCACTTTGTGTGTGTGTGTGTTTGTTTTTCAAGGTAGGGTCTCACTCTAGCTCAGGCTGACCTGGAATTCACTATGTAGCCTCAGGGTGGCCTCGAACTCACAGTGATCCTCCTACCTCTGCCACCTGTGTGCTGGGATTAAAGGCGTGCGCCACCACACCGGCTCTTACTTTGTATTTTGAGAAAGGTTCTCACTACTTTGCCCAGGCTGACCTTGAACTCCCTCCATACTACCAGGCTTGGCTTAGTCCTGTCATTCCTGTTTTATTCTTTCCATTTTTATGTGTGACATGTATGGACACGTCAGGTGTTCTCAGTGCCAGACTCATGCTACTTTTTGCATCCGGCTTCACATGGATGCTGAGGAATCGAACCTGGACCCAGCAGACTTTTGTAGGCAAGCACTTTTAACCATTGAGTCATCTCCCTAGCCCTAGATTTCTTCTTTTTTTTAAAAAAAAATCATTTTTATTTATTTATTACAGATGGCGGGGAGAGAGTGAGTGAGAATGGGTACACCAGGGCCTCTAGCCACTGCAAATGAACTCCAGACACATGCGCCACCATGTGTATCTGGCTTATGTGGGACCTGGAGAATCGAGCCTGGGTCCTTAGGTTTTGCAGGCATGCGCCTTAACCGCTAAGCCATCTCTCCAGCCCTAGCCCCAGATTTCTTATTTAAAAAAATATTTTTATTTATATTCATAAGCAGAGAGAGAGAGAGAGAGTGAGAATAAGAATGGGCGCACCAGTGCTTCATGCCACTGCAAACAGACTCCAGACACAGGTGCCACCTTTATTTTCCCCCCCCTACATTGTGTATCTGTCTTTACATGGGTTTGGGGAATCAAACTCTGGGCTGTCAGGCTTTGCAATTAAGTGCCTTTAACTGCTGGGCCATCTCTCCAGGCCCCAGGTCTCTCATTTTTAAGAGGTGCTGAGTCAGGACAGCCTGATGGAGAGACATGTGCACAGGGAGGAGAGAGAAACAGGAAGAGCTTGGGCTGCCCTGAGAAGCTGGGATTAGAACCCAGGTCTGCAGACCCTGTGTCCTGTGTCCCCTACCTGCCTCTGGCCACTCATTCCCATGTGCTCTGCCCCATGCTCCAGAGCGGGGTGGTGCTGTCTGCTGCTCCGCCGCAGGCCCTCCAGCCCTGAGCAGCTGGCTCCTTCCCACCTCAGAGCAGGGGCTGCAGCTCCTGGTCAGCTAATTATGTGGAAAATTGGAAGAAATTGCAGAAGGCTCGGCGGGAAATGAGGTCAGGGCTGAAGGTTATCAGAGCGGCAGTGCCTGCCTCACAAGCCTCCCCAGAGACTCTAGCCCTCTCCTGCCTGGGGCCTAGTGTGCCCAGCCCCCTAGCCCGGTTCTCAGGGAGCTCACCTTTTTGTCCTCCCTGTGTAGCTTCCAAAATCTGCAAAAACCCCAGCCATGAAGAAGGCGTGGGGACCAGTTAGTTCCCCCAGCGGAAGCAAGGAGAGGGGCCAGTGTGTGTGTGTGTACACGTACGTCCTCACACACGTGAGGACAGAGGACAAAGCCACAGTCTGGAGCCCACCCTGCCAGCTTGCTCTCACCCAGTCCCAGCACCTGGGTCAACATGTATGAAGCGCCTACTGTGTGACAAGCATTAACCTACCTTTCTTTCCAATCACGCCTACTTTTCTCTTGAACACTGCCCTAGTTTCTTTGCCCCTCAGTTTGTTCCCTTTGCCAGATCAACACCTGTTCATCCTTGAGAGCCCAGTATGGGGAGCCCCTCCCCACACACACCTACCGTGCAGGAGGCAGCAGTACCAGTGGTTAAAGATGAACTGTGGAGCCCTGCTCTGCTGTAGGCTGTTGGTTGACCTGGGCTAAATCGCTTCTCTGAGCCTCAGTCTGTTCATCTGCAAAATAGGGAGAGCAAAAGTACCCAAATCTGTGAGTTGTGTTTAGGATTCAATGTCAAGTGTGTAAGAATTTCACCTACCACCCACAGCTGGCAGGTAGGGGCGGGCTTCCTCCACTGGCCTGCCTCTTCTCTGCTTCTGCTAGTGTTTACCTCAGTAGTGGGTTCCTGGGGCAGTGGCTCCGCAGTGGGTACCCAGCACAGGCCTGGCTGGAGGGACCTTGGAGAGCTGGGGGCAGAAGGAGAATTGCAAGCTTCCCTGAGCTCTGAGGTCCAGGCAGCTGCTTTCCTGCATCCTGTGCCCCGGGTAATGGTGCTGATGAGCTTGCCAAGGCCAAGGACACCCTGCAGGACTGCATGCCCCGCCCTCTCTGCGGGAGCCTCCCTCTGTCCCTGCCAGTGGCGTCGTTCTGGGATGTGGAATGTGGGGGGGGAGGGCTGTGCCACAGGCACCCAGGACACAGGGCAGCCCTCATCTGATCAGCTGCGTCTGGCGCAGAGGACTGAGAGCAGTCAAGACTGGCCTGCAGCCCAGCTGCTCGTCCCACAGGGCGCAGCTGTCCTGGAGCTCCGGGCCTGGACAGTGCATCTGTCAGCAAGGCACAGCAGGAGGGGCCCAGCTGCCACCCACGCTGCTGCCTTTTTCCTTCCGTGGACTTCGTCCCTGCCTGCCTTTCTGGAGAGAACCCACAGCCATCTCACACCCTTCCTGAGGGACTTTGGGACCCCCACCGCCTCTCCACTTGCACAGCTACCCAGACACAGAGGCTAACGAGGGGACACACCTCTGTCTGTTGTTACCTCTCAGCAGCTCCTTACGACTAGGGACCCAGGAGAGAAGGGGGTGGGGCTTTGGGAGCCATCTGGAGAGAGTGCAGCCCAGGGCTATGGGGACTTGGGGACCAAGGCTTCCTGCAGGTGCCCTTGAGGTGGGCATGGCCTCCAGGTCATAGAGAATCCCAGGGGACAGGGTCATCAGCAACCTGCTTGAGGCCTTGTGGGAACTACACAGTTTTTTCCTGTATTTCTTTTTAAAAAATATTATTTATTTATTTATTTGTTTATTTATTTATTTGAGAGAGAGAAAGAGGGAGAGAGGGAAAGGGAGAAAGAGAGAGAGAGAATGGGTGTGACAAGGCCTCCAGCCACTGCAAATGGAACTCCAGATGCATGAGCCTCCTTGTGCATCTGGCTAACATGGGTCCTGGAGAGTCGAACACAGATCATTTGGCTTTGCAGGCAAACGCCTTAACTGCTAAATCATCTCTCCAGCCCCTTTCTTGTATTTCTGTGCTGTTTAATGTGGGAGGATGAAAATAAGCCAGCTGCCCCACCTCCAGGTATTCCTGTGATGGATCGGTGGCAGCTTCCAGAGGGCTGCTGGGCACATCCTGAGGCGTGTATCCAGCCCTTCCTCCGTGGCCTGAGGAGCGAGGTGAGGAGGTAGCTTCCCTAGCTCAGTAGAGCTGTGGGAGGCTGTATAATTGGCTTGTAATGTTCACACCAAGAACAGGCTGCCGCCTGCATCTGCTGGCCAGGAGGTGTTCCTGCACGTGTGCACGCTGGGGCTGAGTGTGTACGTGCAGATGCATCCACGTGTGCTTGCAGGGTGGGCACCACGTGTGCACATGTGCTTGTGTGTTTGTGTGCATGTGTATGTACTTGTATGTGCTTTAACACGTGCATTGTGTGTGCCCTGGTGTGTCCGTGTGTCTGCAAGCAGTTGTGTATACATGAGTATGCACTCTTGTACCTGTGTGCACACACAGTATGAGCAGTAAGCACTGGTGTACGCACATGTGTGCACACGCAGTATGCGCAGTAAACGCTGGTGTGCACACACGTGTGCACGCGCAGGATGAGCAGTAAGCGCTGGTGTGCGCACATGTGTGCACATGTGTTTATGTTGTGCTTGGTCTATGTTCTCACCCACATAGTCATAGAGACAGCAAGCATCTTTTACTGAGTAGTCAGCTTTGGAATCATGCAGCTTGGAACAGATGGCACAGGGACCTCCTGCCTTCCCGGGGCTTCCTGCCAGCCTTCCCGTCAGGCTCCCCTGCCCCGACCCCGAGGCATGCAGCCCCTCTCTCTGCTCTGGGACAACCATTTCCCAAGACCAGGCCATGGGGAAAAGGAGCTACACTGAGTGCCCCTTGCCTTGGCCCTGAGCAGCAGGTGTTCTGGCTCAAGGGGGTGTGTGTGTGTGTGTGTGTGTGTGTCCCCGTCCTCCGTCTGAGGGTGTAGCCCATGGTGGGGCTAGGCAGAGCCAAGCAGTCTCTCAGGACCCTCTGTAGCAGAGGTGGGTTTTCCCATTTGCATCCCTCCTCAGACATTTTGAGGATCTGGAAACAATTAAAGCAGCCCTGTGGGGGCCCATTGTACTCCATCAAAGCACCGAGCTGTTGTATTTGTGGGATTGATGTTGCCCTGGGCTGGCTGCTTTGTTAGCGCTCCATCCTGCGTGGGGCCTTGAAGACAAGCACACTAGAGGGAGGAAAAATCCATTTCATAATCCTCAGAGGCTCAGCTCACGCCAGCTGAAGAGAGCATTGCCCTCAGTGTTTCCAGGAGGCGGGGGGGGGGGGGGGGAGGTTCTGGTGGGGAGCGAGCAGCTTCTAAATGGGCCTGTCTGGTTCCTGTGACAGCCCATCCATCCCCACTAGACCTAGGGGGAGATGGGAGCTGGCAGCCTGGACCCACAGGCAGCCTGGCTGGGAGACCTTCCTGGCTGGGCTGGGCTGCCATCCCTCTATCTCTCAATGATGTATCTCTGCTGTGAGGGCTCCTTGGAGATCAGTGGAGGTTGCGGTTCCCTCCCCACCCTCCGTCCCCTCCCTCCCTCCACTCCATGGACCTCTTCCTAGGTTTGGTCTGTGGCCTAGGTGCCCACCGGCCCAGCCATGTGGAGCTCCAGTGGCCCAGCAGAAGGACTACCCCAGCTGCCCTTAGCCCTTATTGGCCTCGCCCTGGTCTTGTGTCCCACTCCCTCCTGCTCTAACTTCTGTGCTTACCAAGTGGGGAACACACAGTTCTGGGTGCTTAGCGCTGGCTCTGGTGTGACAGAAAAGATGCCTCCGCAACCTGCCCGTCCTGCAAGGGAGGAGGGTCTGTTGCTTCCCACGGCTCACGGGTGTCACCCTTCATCCATCCAAGGATCTGGGAGCATATGCTGGCTTAGAGGAGAGGCGTGGCCTGCAGAGGCCCCAGAGCTGTGTTACCATGTTGGGCTCCCTCCGCAACAAGAACAGCGTCACTTGGAGGGGAGGTGGGTGGGGGTGAGGAGCTGGATGCGAAGGGTCAGATATGTTGGATCACAGGAGTGGGTCATGTCTTTTAAGAGGAACAGGCAGAGGCTCCGGAGCTTGGAGGGGGTTTTCTGTGACCAGGCCAGCCCCTATAGGTGCCTTCCACAAGGACTTCCTCCTAGCCATACCTACCGCTCCCTTTGGTGGTGGTGCTTCCTGAACACACAGCAGTCACAGTCTCTGGCAGGTGCTCCACCCTGTGCCCCCCTCCCCCGCTGAGTGCTGCCTTCCTGCTGCCCCCCTCATGTGGCCAGCATGAACAGGGGCACAGGCAGGCAGCAGGCCCCGGAGGCCAGGCTCCCCTCTCCCGTCCTCACAGTTCTCCATGTCTGCATGTCTGCTGCGAGGTTCGGTTCGCTTCTTGCCCATCACCCGAGGATGGGGGGGCCGCTCCAGGCAGCCCGGAGTGTGGGAACAACAGTCCTCCAAGCTGTCTGGGTCTCGCCATGCTGCAGTTAATCCCCTGACAGTTTTGTCGTCTCCTTGCTGCAAGGTCTGTGCAAAATCCCTTCTTGAGTGAGCCTTAGCAGTTTTCATTTCCTGGAAATTGTGTGGCTCTGGTGAGGTCCTCCTGCCCAGTCCTCACACGGAAGGAATGCTCCCACACCTCACAGGGATTCGTGTCCCTCTGTGCCCCAGCCTTTCAGGTCAGCAGGACACACCATCTGCGTGGACTCTCCTGCCCCTCTGGAGGTGAGCTGAGTAAATTTTCTCCTGGCAGTGCCCAGCCAGCAGGCATAGGAGGAAGAATGAGCCAGGCATGGAGGCATACACCTCTAATTCTAGCACTCAGGAGGCTGAGACAGGAGGATTGATTTGGGTTTGTGGCCCATCTGGGCTACATACAGAGTGCCAGGCCAGCCATGGCTGCACATTGAGACTCTGTCTCAACAAATGGGGAGGAACCAGTCTTAGTACTGTCCTTGCCAAATGGCCGCTTTTCCTTGGGCAAAAACCAAAGCTAGCACTGCCTAGGTGTTGACAAGGCCACAGTGTGGCTGAAGGTCCCTGGCTACAACATTCCCCAGGTCCAGCTCCCCCTTAGAGCTGTCGGCTCCACACCAGCTACTGAATGTCTCCATCTCTCAGGAGACAAGAGGGCAGAGGTTGGAAGAGGGGGCACCATGGAAGGCTAGCCTGTGTCCGCCTCTACTCTGGGTTCTGCTGTATCTGACTATAGCCTCCCTGAGCCTGACGCCACAGCAGCGCTGTCCAAGGTAGCCAGAGGGTGGGACGCCCGTGTCTGTCTGCGCAGGGGCCACACTCTGAGCAGGAATAAGGTGTGAAGTGCAGCCATCCCTACCGCGTACATATGCCTCAGAGCATCCTGGGTGTTGCAGTTACCTTTCTGTTACTGTGACAAAATACCTGAGCAAGAGTGGCTGATGGAAGGAAAGGGTTTATTTGGGTTTGCCAGGGGAAGCTTCATGCTGGCAGGGGAAAGATGGTAGAGCAGAGGCTGGACATGACCTCCTTGCCACACAGCAGGTAAAAGGTAGTGGCAAGATTGAGCTGAACTAGCACTGGCCAACTGGGGGCTAATAGACCTCAGGACCTGCCCCCAGCAAGGCTGCACCTCTCAAATTGCCACCAGCTGAGGACAACGTCTTCAAAACCCATGAGTTTATGGGAGGGGGAGGGTTCATCTAATTCAGACCACCATAGTGGAAGAGACAGGAGCCAGACACGTGATAGGAAGTGACCCACCTATCATAGTCAACAAAGGGGAAGGAAGGGGCGACTCAAGGGGTGCAGACTTTCTGCTTGGGGTGCACAGAACATGCTGGAACTAAGAGGAGGTGGCGGCTGTATTAAGTGGTTAGAATGGTCCGTGTCTGAAGAGTTACAAGAGGGGAAAGAAGCGTGGTGGCCTCTAAGATCGCATGGAGCTCACTTTACCACCTGCCAGGCACGGGGCAGGAGAGTGAGGAGTGCCAAGCAGACTTCACATTAGTGCCTTTGGCCCTGGCATCCAGCGGCCCAGAGGATGGGCAGCCGGACCTCAGACGTGCTAACAGAGCTCAGGTGCCTGCTCCCCCTATGCCCAGGGTGAGGAGCTGACCCCGGTGGGTGGGTTCAGGGAGACTGCTGTCCTGTGTCCTCCTGTGTGGATCCTGTAGGCTTCCCAGAGCCCAGCCTCCTCTGCAGCTGGTGTGGGGACATGCCATGTCTGTGGTTTCCTGTCAGCAGCCTCCAGGCACACAGTGTCCTTATCATAGCAGCCTGTGTCCCTGCAGGGACCTTGTCAGGCATGAGCAGCCCCAGATGCTGACTTTGGCCTGTGAAGCCCTTACAGCCAGGCAGGGAAGGGATGCAGTCCCACCTGTGTCATGTGTGGGGAAGGGGTGCCGTCCCACCGTGTCGTGCGCGGGGAAGGGGTGCAGTCCCACCGTGTCGTGCGCGGGGAAGGGGTGCAGTCCCACCCGTGTGGTGCGCGGGGAAGGGGTGCCGTCCCACCTGTGTCATGTGCGGGGAAGGGGTGCCGTCCCACCTGTGTCATGTGCGGGGAAGGGGTGCAGTCCCACCGTGTCGTGTGTGGGGAAGGGGTGCCGTCCCACCGTGTTGTGTGTGGGGAAGGGGTGCCGTCCCACCGTGTGGTGCGCGGGGAAGGGGTGCAGTCCCACCGTGTCGTGCGCGGGGAAGGGGTGCAGTCCCACCGTGTCGTGCGCGGGGAAGGGGTGCAGTCCCACCGTGTTGTGTGTGGGGAAGGGGTGCCGTCCCACCGTGTGGTGCGCGGGGAAGGGGTGCAGTCCCACCGTGTCGTGCGCGGGGAAGGGGTGCAGTCCCACCGTGTCGTGCGCGGGGAAGGGGTGCAGTCCCACCGTGTTGTGTGTGGGGAAGGGGTGCCGTCCCACCGTGTCGTGCGCGGGGAAGGGGTGCCGTCCCACCTGTGTCATGTGCGGGGAAGGGGTGCAGTCCCACCGTGTCGTGCGCGGGGAAGGGGTGCAGTCCCACCGTGTCGTGCGCGGGGAAGGGGTGCCGTCCCACCGTGTCGTGCGCGGGGAAGGGGTGCAGTCCCACCGTGTCATGTGCGGGGAAGGGGTGCAGTCCCACCGTGTCGTGCGTGGGGAAGGGGTGCAGTCCCACCGTGTCGTGTGTGGGGAAGGGGTGCAGTCCCACCGTGTCGTGTGTGGGGAAGGGGTGCCGTCCCACCGTGTCGTGCGCGGGGAAGGGGTGCCGTCCCACCGTGTCGTGCGCGGGGAAGGGGTGCAGTCCCACCGTGTCGTGTGTGGGGAAGGGGTGCAGTCCCACCGTGTTCTGCACAGCGGTAGCGGGACAGTGTTGGCGTCTGGTTGTGGGGCTCACGGTCAAATCCCAGAGGTCTGTCCTGACTTGGGATGCTTAAAAATCATTCTGGACCCCCAAACTCCTGCCCCAGATGGCAATTAAGGGTAAAGCGGGTGCCAAGCCCCATACCCCCAGCAGATGGCGCCCTTGGCCTGGGAAGGGAGCTTGGTTGGGGAAGGGCAGATTGGGGCCGCCATGCATGGTGGTTGAGTTCTGTCTGGTCTGGTTTATTCCGACACAGGTGGTAGCAATGCCTCACCAATGGGTCACGGGCAAATCCAAAGGAGGCACTTCCTAAGTACCTGGGCCTCCAAGTTCCATCCCAGCCGTGGACAGCAGGGAGTGGGTGTCATAGCCGTGGGTGCCTGTGTACAGCCAAGTCGCAAAGGAGTCCTGCTGGCTAGGTTACTTGGTGGAGTTCCCATCCCCACTTCGTAGATGAGGGAACTCAGAGAGGTACATTGGCTTGTCCAGGGTCACACAGCTTTGATCCCTCTGCCAGACTTTGTCCCCACCCTGCAGGGCAGCTGGAAGGCCCTCTGGTGGCTGCTGGGTGCTTGCTCTGCACTGGTGAAACACCATGAGGGTGGGGAGATGGCTGGCGGGGAATGTTCCGTTCCCAGCACTTTATTAACCGAGCTCTCTCCCCAGCCTGATTTCTATTTTTGGCCCAAATTTTCTGGGATATGGTTTTCACCGTAGATTTTCAGAAATGCAATGTCTATGAAACATGACAGGTGTCCAGGCTGCCGAGCCTGCCGCGCCCCCAAGCTTCCACCGCACCCTGTGTCTTACCTCTTCGTGTGGTGACAACCTGGGTAGGGAAGGTGGAGCAGAAAGGTCAGGTCAGGGGGGTTCTTCAGTTGCCCTTCGTGAAACACTTGAAGCCCACGTGAGGCAGCTCCATAGCCCGAACCTCAGTTTCCCCCATCCCTGCACCATGGCTCCTGCCTATGTCACGGGCTGTTCTGAGCATTCAAGCCCGTCAGACTGTGTGCCAGTGCAAGAGGAAGCTTTCTGGGTGTTGTTTTCTCTTAGTGCCCCCAGCCAGGGCCAGGAGTGGAGGTGGAGGGGCTGCGGCGCCATGGCCTGTCCCACCACAGCGCGACTCCAGGGCTCGGAGGGCGCGGTGCAGCCACAGAGCTGAGGGGAGTTGGCTCTGCCCAGGCTTCAGAATGCCCTGCAGCCTTCTTTCCAAGCACCGGCAATTTCAGAGCGATGGTGCTGTCCCCGGTGGGTGGGTCTGCTGAGGCAGGGGAGGAAGTAGAATCTTCTCTCCCAGCCCTGCTGCCCAGAGCACATGACCTTGAGCAAGTCCTCGCTGTGCCAGTCTGAGATTCCCCCCCACACCCAGCCAAGAGCTTTCCAGCATCGAAGTTCCGATGCCACAGTGAGGGACTGTCATTGGGTTGAGGGAACTCATGGTGGACCATATTGGGTCACAGGGGCCAGGCTTCCCACGCTTTGGTTATTCATTTTCGTGTCGTCATTCTTGTGTTCCCCGATGACACTACTGATAGTGGCCCTGCAGGGAGAGAAGCAGGGTGCAGGTGAAAGAGAGGGTCCTGTGGCCCCAGCTGGCATCCAAGATGGGTGTCCTGGGCTGCTTGCCCAGGCCCTCCTGCTGGTGTTTGTTTAGCTCTGGTAGTGGCCAGAGGTCACTGGAAAGAGTGAAACAGGTGGAATAGTAGCCACTCCTGGTGTCCTGGACCTCTGCATAAAGACCCACCGGGAGGGCCCCAAAAGAGTCATGCCACACAGAGGGACCTTGTAGCCCGGATGACCTGAACTGTGGCAGGTGGTCCTCCCAGGCCCCCACTCTAGCACTGCCATAGCCCCAGAGCTCAAGTAGGCAGTGGCATTCCCACCCCAGCCACCTGGGCAGCTCACAGTGAGGCAGACATGTTAATTAACCCTACCAGCACCTCTCCAAAGAAGCTGACTAGGACTCAGCCGCCCTCAGGGAGGCCAGCAGGACCAAGCAAGGGAAGAAACTAAAGCTTACCTTCTGTGCAGTTGGGGCTGTGTGTTCCCAGCCACTTTCAGAGACACCATTTTTGTCATTTTCTTCAAAAAAGCAAACACAGCCCCTGAAAAGGATCACTCTAGAAGGACAAGAGCTCAGACCCCCCTGAGAGCTGGTGTCCGTGGACAGAACCCAGGAACGACATCAGTAACACAAAAGTGGTGGCGACCCAGCCCTCTGTGGGCCAGGAGCCATGTCCAGTTATGGGGAGGGCAATAGGGACTCCTGTCCCCTCTCCCCTCTGAACCACTTCACTTCCTCTGTGCCAGAAGCTCTAGAGGCGAGCTCACGTGGAGCCACGTCATCTGAATGGGTCGTAGCCACTGTGACAGGTCAGGGTCTGTTACCCAAAAGTCCCAGGATCCCAGGCTGGCAGTCCTCAGCAGGGCGGGCACTTGCTGTTGCCACCAAACTGAGATGTCACAGGTGAGCTGGTGTATAGCACGCTGTTCTGTACCAGTTGCATGCTGTTGCTGTCCCTTGAGTCTCCCGCAGGGCTGGCGGATGCCAAAGCTTGCTTGCCTCTAGGTTTGCAGAAGTGGAGTTTGCCTAAAGCCCTACACCCTTGCACAGCCATGCCTGAATCAAATGGAGGGGACTGTGGCTGGGGAGGCCTGGCGTGGCTGAGGAGCAGGGGTGGCCTGAGCCCCAGCCCCACAGCTCTGCTTGCGTCTGCCTGTGGGTGAAGACTCTGCATACATGGTCACACCCTGGGGCAGAGGACTCAGAAGACCCCCAGGTCAGAATGTGACCCAGCATGGGCAGAGGGGTGACTGAGGGCTTCAGAAGTGTGGGAAGTCCTCCCTGGGCTGGCTTGAAAGGGCCCTGCAGGCAGACAAGGCCTTACTACCTCACATAATACACAAATAACCCCGTGGGGCAGAGGCTGTTCTCCCCATTTTGTAGACCGAGAAACAGACCCAGAGCTATTAAATCTTCTGCTAAGGCCTAGGGGATGGTGCAGCTACGATTTACTCCCTGGCACAGCCAGGCATGTTGGCACACGCCTATGATCCCAGCACTTAGGAAACTGAGGTAGGAGGATTGAGAGTTCAGCCTGGGCTACATAGCTAAAACCTATCTCACAAAAAGCAGAAAAACACCTGGAGTGGCACACGCCTTTAATCCCAGCACTTGGGAGGCTGAAGTAGGAGGATCACTGTGAGTTCAAGACCAGCCTGAGACTAATTCCAGGTCACTGGGCTAGAGCAAGACCCTACCTTGAAAAAATAAAATATTGGACTAGAGAGATGGCTTAGTAGTTAAGGTGCTTGTCTATGAAACCTAAGGACCCAGGTCCCACTCAAAGCCAGATGCACAAGGTGGCGCGTATGTCTGGAGTTTGTTTGGAGTGGCTAGAGGCCCTGGTGTGTCCGTTCTGTCCCTCTCTTTCTATCTGCCTCTTTCTCTCTCTCTCTCTATCTCTCAAATAAATAATAAATAAATAAAATATTTTTTTAATCCAGCACAACGAAAAGCAGTTATGCTGACTTCAGAGTCTAGCCTTCTGCCATGTGTGCCTTCCACCCAGGTGCCCTTGGGCCTGTCTGCACATCCTTGAGTCTCATTTCCTCTCTGTGAGTAAAGGGGGATGTGCTCTCCCACTGTGACAGCCTGCTGCCACCCTCAGAGACCAGCTGTGCAGCTTCCAGATGCCCAGCCCAGGGGACAGCCCGGCAGGTCGGAGGCCGGGAGAACTGAGAGACTGTGGCAGGCATGCGCAGGCTATCACCGCAGGATGGCTCTTAGCGTGTAATCACTTCGTGCAGCGCCGGGGACAAAGACATGACAAGCAGAAAGATCTGACAGAGAGGAGGCGGCAAGGGCAGAGCCAGTGAGGGAGAGAGCGCTCGCGGCGGGGCAGCCGCAGCCTCCTCTCACATCTGCACGGCAGGTGTCAGGTGTGAGCTGCAGATGCGACACCTGAGCTCCACAAGGTGCCTGTGGCCCCAGGACTCTGTTGACACAGCACAAAGCTCTGGATTTTCCTGTCACCAATTAAGGGATACGCCAGGCAGAAGCCTCTAGACAGTGATAAGAGGCCAGAACTGCCTGAATTCTCAGCCCACACTGTAGGCGTCATGGCCCGTGGGGTCAGTGGGGTGGCTGAACGTGGTGGGAGGCGGTAACCCTGGGATGCCAGAGGGAGGCTGATGGGGTAGCACCCAGCCTGCACCTTTGCAGGCAGCAGCAAGGGCAGCTGCTCGTGTTGTTTGCTTGTAGGGTAGATCAGTGAGGAGAGGCCAGGATTTGAAATAAATAGGTGATAGCTTAGAGGAAATGGCAGAAATAGCTTGATAATAATGGTTCTGGGTAAGAATTGTCTTGTGTACTGAAGTTTGTGGGTGGAAATGCAGGGCAAACAACAGAGTGTCATGCTGAAGTATCTCCCTGCCAGATACCAAACACATTTGTTTTTGGAGACGAGGCCTCACTATGTGGCCTACATAGATTGGTATCAAACTTGTGATCCTCCTGCCTCAGCCTCCTAAGTACTGGGGTGACAGGCATGTGCCACCATGCTTGGTTACATCTGTGAATTTCAATGAAGAAACTTAATCATTTTTTAAAAACTATTTGATTTTTAAATTTATTTATTTGCAAGCAGAAAGAGAAGAGAGGCAGACAGAGAGAGAATGGGCATGCCTGGGCCTCTAGCTATTGCAAATGAACTCCAGATGCATGTGCCCCTTATGCACTTGGCTTATGTGGGTCCTAGGAATTGAACCTGGGTCTTTTGGTTTCATAGGCAAATGCCTTAACCATTAAGCCATCTCTCCAGCCCACTCCCCCCAATTTTTTTTTTTTTTTTTTTGGTTTTTCGAGGTAGGGTCTCACTCTAGCCCCGGCCGACCTGGAATTCACTCTGTATTCTCAGGGTGGCCTCGAACTCATGGCAATCCTCCTACCTCTGCCTCCTGAGTGCTGGGATTAAAGATGTGCGCCACCACGCCCGGCTCCCTAAAATTTTATTTTTTTCTTTCTTGAGAGGGAGAGAGAGAATACGGGCATACCAAGGTGTCTAGCCACTGCAGACGAACTTCAGACACATGCTCCACCTTGTGCTTATGTGGGTCCTGGAGAATTGAACCTGAGTCCTTTGGCTTTGCAGGCAAGTGCCTTAACTGCTAAACCATCTCTCCAGCCCCAAATTGATCATTTTAAACCTGACAGATACCATAAACATGTGATCAATGTCACTATCACCAGATGTCACAGTGGGTCCCTGGGGTAAAGCTCTGAGGAGACATGAGATCTCTTCCAGGTTGCTCTGCCACCTACGGGAGCCTGGTGAAGCAGTGGCCTGGGTGTGCTCCTTGGGGGACCTGATGCTGTATGGGGGCTAGATCAGCCCTCACTGCCACAAGCGTTGCCTGTGAACCAGCAGTGGTGGTGGTGGTATCCCCGCTTGAGAGGACACGGAGCCTCGGGTCCTCCCCAGGGCCAGGCCTGGTGCTGCTGCCATCCTTACCATGGTCCTGTGGGTGGTGAGGCTGGGAACCTGGCTCCCGAGCATTGCAAGGATCCACGCAAGGGTTTTGCCTGTGCCTGGAGGTGCAGAGTGTGAGCTGCTGCAGACCCCATTACAGGCATGGGGTGGGGATCAGGGTGGGTCCCGGGAACAGGTGATAGGGATACGGGGCTCGTGCTGACTTGCAGGCCTCAGATGCAGCCTCCCCCATTCACCGCCCCTCCTTGAAAGTTGTAAAATGTGGCCAGGAGGTCAGCAGACCTTGCACGGAAGAGCCAGCGCCAGTAAGGGCCTGTTACCAGGGAACACGGGGGGCAAAGGAGCAGGGAGGCTTGCTATTTCCTCGTCGTGGGGTCGGGTGGGTCAGCCTACAACTTGGCAACAGCGTGCAGCATCCCTGCCAAGTGGCTTACTGGAGATGGTCCCATTTATTTGAGGCAATGTGCTCGTCTGCTCTGAATAAAAAGGGGGTGTCCGTGTATGGGCCTGGCTGGCTTACCACTCCCTAAAATTTCTGCTGGCATTGGCTTTACTGAATTGGGGTCCTGGTGGTCAAAAGATGTGGCCCCAAAGACAGTCTTCTGCTCCTGAGGCTTGATGGGCAGGGGGCCTTCCCAGATCACTATGGCGTGTCAGCCTGGGTGGCCGGGGCCTCCTCTGATGGATTCAGACCTGGCACCCGAGCCATGGCCACCATCAGACCTTTGGCTTGCCAGAGCTTTATTCGGCACATTGATTCATCCAATTGCTCAACCTTTGGGCTGAGTTGAGTGTGTGTGTGTGTGTGTGTGTGTGTGTGTGTGTGTTTTAAATGATGAAAGATTTGGGCTATTTGAGCATCTGTCCTGATGTCACTTGGGCAATGTAAAGCAGGCAGGTTTGTGTTGTCAGCTGGAGTGGCATGTTTGATTCGCCGTGCAGGGAGTCGGGAGGCAGAGACAGGAGCTTGGACCGGGCAGGCGTGGAGGGCTGGCAGGAAGCTGCTTTGCAGAGACAAGTCCCTGTGGATGGTGTTCACGCTACAGAAGGCCCAAGATACAGCCCTCTTCCTTGGCTGCCTGTCGCCTCTCTCTGGAGCCTTTGGCCTTCCTGTGTCTTAGGGGACTGGGACCGAGCTGGCAGCAGCAGATGCGTGTTCTGCGGTATCTCTAAGAGCTGGCTTGCACGAGGGACCAGCTGGAGGCAGCGCTGGGGTCTGTGCGAGACAGATGGGTCTGTCGGATTTGGCTCCCGGAAATTGTGCAAGACACGCTTGGCACTTGGCGGGACTCAGCGGCCTGGCTTCCCCGGGTGGCCTCGAGTTGTTGGGGGCCCTGCTGCCTGCCTGGCTCTGAACCACCCACTCTCTGGCTCCGTGGGACTTCCTGGGAGACCCGGAAGCTTAACAACACTCACATCCATACTGTGTGTGACCCCAGGCAGCCCTCCACCTCTGGCCTTACCTTCTGTTCAGCTACTTCTATTGTGGTTCCATAGACAGACCAGTTTCTGCCCAGGTCTTTGTACCTGGTAGTTCCTCTGCCTGAATGCCCCTGGTATCTCCACTCACTCTTTCTCCTCAGGTCTCTCCTTAGCTGTCACTTCCTCCGGGAGTACTTTGCTTACCACTGTATGTGACATCTCAGCTGCTATCCCTCCTCTTGGGCATCACTTTCCTCCTTGTTGTGGCACATGTCACCAACATGCTTCACGTGGGCCTAATTTGATATCTGTACCCACAATCTTGCTGAGGCCCAGGGAGCCCCAGGTTGGACCATTTTGTTTCCAGTGGTGTCCTTGGGGCCCAGAGTAGTGCCTACACACAGTAGGAGCCTAATAAGTGCTTGTGGGAAGAAGCAATAGAGGCTGTCAGGAAATGAACACCCCAACCTCTCCCTCTGTCATCTCAGGCAATAGAGAGGCTCTGCTCTCTGTTAACTCCAGGACTTCAAGGGTGGAACAGCCTTTGGGGCAGAAAGACAGACAAGCAGGAGAGTGGGCAAAGTCCTATACAGACCACTGTCGCCGGGTGACACAGCTAGGTAAGCTGAGCCTCTACCTCTCCACCTGCCATCCTCCCCGCTGACTGAAGGGGATGTTAGGAAGATGAATCCAGTCACAAGCTAAGGGCTGACCTGCTCAGTTGGAGAGCAGGTGGTCCATTTAGGACAGTGGAAGTCAGCATGCTATCCATTCTGCAGTGGGGGCTGGGGATACAGAGCAGGAAGTGAGTCGATAGGTCTGGGCTGGCTGCTGGAGGAGATGGCATTTGGTTTGTGTCGCCCGGGTGCCCCACACAGCAAGACCAAGAATAGACATCAGGTAGAGGGACTCCCTGCACTACGTGACCCCCAAACCAGCTTCCTGAGTAAGGGTAGAGATCACTGAAGTAGAAATGCACAGAGGATTGGTCAAGGACCTGGGAAGGCAGACACTGATCTTGGGGCAGCCACGGTTGACTTGATGAGTCACCAAGGACTCCCCCCAGGGCTTGGCCACATGCGTGGCCCTCTTTTAGTGTCATCATTCTTGAAAGGGACCACCTGTCGCATGATGAGGACTGAGGCTCAGAGAGGTTGGAGGCTGGCAGAACAGGTGTGACTGTCATGGAGTGCGGGATGCGTGTTGTGGGGCAGGTGAGTGGAAGACAGGTTGGCTGCGTGCTTTCTTGTCCTTCCCCTCCTGGCACAAGCTGGCACATCTCAGGGCAGGCCTTAGGCTAGAGGATCTCAGAAGGAACTCAGAGGCTTTGTGTCACCTGGCCCTACCACCAGGCCCCAGTGGGACTTGAGCAGGCCTAGGGTCATCCCGGGACTGGGTTTCATCATCTACGAACTGGGATGGACGCGAGGTCTATCTTTGAGTGCGTAGCTGGTGCTCATCAAACACCACCATGACGAGAATGACAACATGGTGGATCATGAGAAGGGCTTGGGCAGGTTTCAGAAGCCGTGTGACATCAGAGCATGCAGCTGGAATCTGAGGGCTCCTGGGCCTAGTTCAGAGATGCCAAGTCCAGGCAGGATGTGTCCCTTTGCCTCAGTGACCTTATCCCCTAAAGCCTGGCAAGTGGCATGGGAGCCCAGCCTCTGCATCGCTGCCTGTCTTCAGACCTGGACCACTGAGGGCAGAAAGAGGCCCAAGCCAGCGGCCATGTTTGGGGGGCTGAAGGAAAGGAGGTTGGTGAGAGCAGACTGTGTGGCCTGCAAGGCTGTGCTGGAGAGCCGGAGGGGGCGGGGCTTTGTTGCTGAGTGGCTGTGGGCAGTCGGGGAGCCAAGGAAGGTGAGCGGAGAGGGGCATTCTAAGTCATGGCCCCTGCAGTGTGGCCAGGAGCCAAGCTAAGCCCCAAGAACATCCAGGTCTTGGAGGAGGCAGAAGGCAACCCTGATGAAACCAAGGAGGCAGGGTGAGTGCAGATCATTCTAGACAGTGGTAGGCCTCCTCTCTCTCCCTCCCTCTCTCTCTCTCCCTCTCTCTCTCTCTCTCTCTCTCTCTCTCTCCCTCCCTCCTCTTGCCCATTGTTCCCAGAGCCAGCTCTTTGCTGGCACAGCTTGTTTCCCACAGGCTGTCACCCCTTGGGCTGCTCCTTGACTCCGGGCTGCTGCTTCAGCAGCCTGTCCCTTGCACTTCCCCCACAAGATGTCCAGGTGCTCCAGGCTTGGGGAAAGCTCCAGACTGTCTCCTGTTCACAAGGCTCTAATACTTCCCCTCCTGGACACCCCTGGGGAATACACCTACCTTCAGGGACCCTTCCCTGACCTCCAGTACATCATGTCTGGCACTAGTCATTAACTGCTACATAAATGAGTCTGTTTCTGACACCTAGATGCCTGGCCTCCAGAGAGCAAGGGACATGCTATAAACCCTCTGTCGTTCATATGACATCTATTCATTCAGTCTCAGGGACATAAACACAGACATGTATCCTGGAGCAAGGGAAGAGCTTTTTCTACTTGTGCTGTTTTTTTTTTTTTTTTTTAATGTGTGTGTGTTTTAATGTAATTTATTTATTTATTTATTTACTTGAGAGAGAAAGAGGCAGAGAATGGGGGGGGGGGGGGAGAGAAATGGGCGTGCCAGGCTCAGCCACCACAAACTCCAGCCTCATGTTCCCCTTGTGCTTGTCCTGGAATATCGAACCTGGGTCCTTTGACTTTGCAAGCAAATGCCTTAACCGCTAAGCCATCTCTCCAGCCCTTGTGCTGTTTCCCATAATTATCTATAGTCTTCCCTACCATGCATGAAGCCTTTGCAGGGCTCACATGGTGTGTGCAAGTAAGGAGGCCACATCCTGTCTTTGTGTCTGTCTCCCTGTCCTGGAGTTTCAGGGTTAGTTTTTTGTTTTTGCTTGCTTGTTTTGGGTTTTCAAGGTAGGATCTTACCAAGCTGACCTGGAATTCACTATGTAGTCTCAGGCTGGCCTTGAACTCAAGATGATCCTCCTACCTCCGCCTCCCAAGTGCAAAGATTGAAAATGTGCTGCCATGCCTTGCCTAGTTTTTATTTTCTTGTGCTCTCCTCCTCCTAGCTTTCACAGTCCCCAGCATGTGAGCCCTGCCTGGCCTCCTCCACAAAGTAGCCAGCTATATGCGCATGTCTGCTGATCCCTGGGGCAGGGGACTGGGAGCGTGAGCAGCATGACCAGCCTGGGACACCTCCCCCCACGATGGTAGGCTGTGGGAGGTCAGTGCCATCACCCCTACTTACAGCTATGGAAACTGAGGCACGGTATGTAACTTGCTTACACCGAGGTCCTCTTGAGCAGCCTGATCTGGCCCTGGGGTGAAAAAGCTAGGCTGTCCCCATCTTTCCTTGTTCCTAGAGGCCCTGGCCCAGCCAGCCGACCACTTTCACAGAAGAGTGCCTTTGTGCCTGCTGGCTGGCTCACTACTTTTGTCTCCTCCTGAAGGAAGTGAGTGACAGTTTGCCTCCAACAACCCTCCCTCCCTCCCTGCCCTGGGGTCCTGCTGTGGTGGTGGTGGTGAGGAATCTTGCCCCAGGGTCCCTGCTCTGGGTCCTGGTGTTGAGGAAGGACCATCGCCCTGGCAGGGAGGATGAGGGGCTGTGGTTTATGCCGAGGCCACACACTGAGGCCTCCATCTGGGCCTGGGCACACCCTGATGCTGGCTGACCCAGTGGGGCCTGTGGAGATCAGGGAAGAGACTGGAGTCAGGGAGGAGAGCTGGTGGCAGGTGGCCACCCCCAGGCTTCTCCGGCATGGTCAGCGCTGGCTTGGCTCTGCCTCACAGTCTCCAGAAAAGCAAGACCCTTGTCATTCCACACAGACTCAGTTGAGCTGGGCTTTGGGTTGACTGGACAAGGCTGTGAGGTCTTGCACGGAAGTCAAGCTGCCTGCTCCTCACCTGTGGGCCACTGAGGCCGCCAAGGGTCTGACCAAAACTACCAGAACCTCCCATCAGCCGGTTGTTCCAGCTACTCAGGAGGCTAAGGCAGAAGGATGATACAATGGGCCCTGGTGCACCCATTCTCTCCCTCTCTCTTCTCTCTCTGCTTACAATTATATAAATAAATAAAAATATTTTTTTAAAGAAGGAAGTAAAAAGAAGTCAGCTGAGTGGTGGCACTCTTGCCTAAAATGCACGAGGCTCTGGATTCCATTCTGGAAAAATAAAGACATGGGACCCAAAGGCCAAGGAGGATTCGGAGATGCTGGAGTGGAGGCGGGACTTAACCTCACCCAGGACAGCAGCCAGCCAGGCCTGGTCCATCCCTGTCCACAGCCCTGAGAGAGGGATGGGTCTCTTCTCATTTTTAACATGGGCAGCTTCTGCTCTGTCCTAACCCTGCAGCCTCCCCCGCAGCTCACCTGAGTGCCCTTGTCACCCCTTGGGATAGGCAGGGAAGCAGTGATGGCAAGGTAAGCCATGGCTCGAGGTCAAAGAGCCAGCTAGAATCAGGATCATGTTGTGAATGCCAGTGGTCAGGGCTGAGCGTGCCATCTCAGAGAGCAAGTGGAGGCTTGCTGACTGTGCCTGCCCTGGGCAGTGCCCTTGGTCCCCTTGGGAGAGCAAGGACTTCTCTCTGCCTGCTCACCTCCTCCAAAGAAGCTGACGGGGTCTTCCCTGGGGACCTGCCCTTGTGCATGGCACCACAGGCCAGCTGCAGTGAGTGGCACACGGCAGGACCCGCCATTGTGTGACGCACTACACCCTGTGGGGGCTGTTGCCACATGGTTGTCACGTAGGGTGTCTCAGAGTCAGAGTCATGTGGGGGCCAGGCTGGGCCAGGCACTGCTGGCTTTGTGAGCTACGCTTTGTCACTCTGTCTTTCTCTGTGTGTCTCTTTCTCTGTCAGAAGAGGACTAGAACCCACCATGAGGCTCTGGGCCCCAAATGCCCCACCATCTAGTGCCATCCCACTAGCATAGGGTGTCACCGCATGAACTGGAGGACCATTCAGTCATCACACAGTCTGGAGTGGGAAGGAAGCCTCACGTCCATGAGTGTTTTTGCCCTCTTTCTTCTGCCCTGGCTTCTCCTGGCCTGATGTTTCCTGTTGATGGCATCTCATAGCCACCACCTTCTGTGTCTTGCATGTTTCACCTTAGGCTTGCTATCCCATTCAGCGACACACCATAGGTGTGTGTGTGGGGGTGCTGCCTGCCTACCATGTGGGTGCACTGTGTATGCATGTACCTAAGCCAGGCTAACCTTCTACCTGGAGGCCACTGTGGGACATCTCTGCATGAGCTCTCTTTCATGACCAGCTCCGATGTCACCTGTGCTGTGTTCCTGGCAGTGAGTCACAACACCAGACTAGGTCTTGGGGAGCAGAATTGCCCTGTAGCTCTTCATGGTTGGGGTGGTAGTGTCGGTTAGGGACTTGTGGACCTGACTCAGATCTCTCATAGTGATCTGCAAGGAGATATAGCCCTTCCTAGTTTGGTACCTACCTGCTGACCCTTGCTTTGACTGTTTAGCCACACTGAAATATGAAATCTAGCCTGTCACCTTCCTGAGCACTGACCCACAAGGCCAGCATTGAACCCCCCCCCTCCTGGGTCCATTCTGACCCCGCCAGTCCCCAAAGCAGCTTTGGTAGCTGGGAATAGAGTCTGGGTGGAGCTGGTTCAGGGGCAAAGGCTGTGTCAGAGCTGCAGCCATTTCTGGGCTGGCACATAGCACAAAAGGTTGTGGAGGGGAATAGCCTGTGTGACGACACTTGTCCCTTGTGCCCTGTCTCTACCCACTGGCCGTGTCCTAACCACAGAGGTGCGATGCCAGTGAAGCAGGGCTTAGGCAGAGTTTCCTGGACACAGAACAAGCACAAAGCATGTCACTGTCACCGACGCTCTGCTCCTTGCTGCTCTGTGCCCACAACCCGTGTCACGTCAATTGCAGCAACTGGAAGAACATTCCACTGGGGACAGTCATTTGCCGCATGTGACAGTCAGAGAAACCAAGGCACGGGCCGTTCTTCAGCTTGGTAGGCTTGCGGTCAGCGAAGGGGAGGGCTGTGCCTGCCCCTGGTCATCTGGTCGCAGACACATCCCATGTCCATGCTGCCCAGCCGTGGCTCGCCTCCCTGTCACCTCACCCAGTACCTCCTAGACCTGCACAGTGACTGCACTGAGGCCATACGGGGCTCAGGAAGCTCCGGGCATCAGAGCGGTGTGGGGAGCAGGGTCTAAGCAGATAGCAGGTGACCCCCATCATCAGGAGCAAGGCCCTGGGGTGTTGGGGGGCATGTGGCTCCCGCCTCACTCCAGACAAACGCTGTATATCTGGGACCAGAGGCACCAAGCCCTGCAGAATGCCCCTGCAGAGGAATAGGAAGTGCCCGCCAGACCACAGACAGGGAGAGAGGACCACTCTGAGCCAGATGGGCGAGGCTTTTGCAAATCCCTATGTGTCACCCTAAACCCTGCCTGTGCTTTAGTGTAAGAATTCTGAACTCTGCTTGGTGTGCTCCATACGCCATGCTGTGTAGACAGCCTCTTGGGCTTGTCTTCGCCCTGCTCTCAGTCTGTCACTGGGACTTGGGGTCCCCATCATCGCCTGTGGGGTAAAACTCGGTGTGGGTTAGGGAAAAGTGGCCAAGAGAGCTGCCACCTCCCCTCCGGGCTGGACAGCCTGCGCTTCTCTAGCTGAACATGATGTGTGTCACCAGATTGCGCTAGAAACACATGCTGCCCCTGCCAATCTGAGTGAGGCCAGGACTCTGTGTTCCTGACACTCAGTGCATGTGGCTGCGACTGGCGGGGGCCACCATTGGAGTCCCAAAGCTCAGACCTGGCTGCCAGCCACCTCCTCCCTCAGAGGTCTCCAGGAAGTAAGCTAGATACTTCCAAGGAGAGACATTTAAGCAACTTCAACCTTGTTCCCAAGCCTGTCCCCTCCCAAGGGCTCCTGTCCTGTCAGGGTGTCACACTGTGTGGCCCTGACAAGAGGACTTCCAATAGTGCTCTTGTTTTTAGTGTTTGGCTGTGGCCTGTAGCATCAGATGTCCACCCTGCCCTGCCACTACGGAAATTAGTTCTGCCTACAGACTCAAAATGACATTTGCTTGTTGTGTGAATACATAGAGCATAAAATTTAGCCTTTTAGGCATCTTTAAGTGTGCAGCCCAGTAGCAGGAAGTGTGTTTGCAGTGCCTCTGTCCTTTCAAAACATCAGCGTCTTCTCAGAATACACCCCAGCACCACTCCTGCACTTCCCATAAGCACTGCTCACTTTCTTATTTATTTCTTTTCTTTTTTTTTTTTTAAGAGAGAGTGAGAACAATAGAGGGAGACAGACAGAGAGAGAATTGGCATGCCAGGGCCTCAGCCACTGTAATAGAACTCCAGATGCTTGCACCACCTAGTGGGCATGTGCAACCTTGTGCTTGCTTCACCTTTGTGCAGCTGGGTACATGGGACTTGGAGAGTTGAACATCGGTCTTTAGGCTTCGCAAGCACCTATATTGCTAAGCCATCTGTCCAGTCCTTGTTTTGTTTCATGAGACAGGCCCTCACTCTGTAGCCCTTGAATTCACCATCCTCCTGCCTCAGCTTCCTGAGTACTGGGATTACAGGCATGTACCATTACCACAGCCAGCTGTAATTTACTTTCTGTTTTTAAATTTTAATTTAGTTATTTGAGAGCAACAGACAGAGAGAGAAAGAGACAGAGAGAGAAAGAGAGAGAATGGGCGTGCCAGGGCCTCCAGCCACTGCAAACGAACTCCAGATGCATGCGCCCCCTTGTGCATCTGGCTAACGTAGGTCCTGGAGAATCAAGCCTTGAACGGGGGTCCTTAGGCTTCATAGGCAAGTGCTTAACCACTAAGCCATCTCTCCAGCCCTTATATATAATTTACTATAATTTACTTTCTCTAAGAACTGGCTTATTCTGGGGTCAGGGAGACCGCTGGGTGGGTAAAAGTACTGGCATGAGGATCTTAGGGGGCCTGATTCTTCCTAAGTTTATTTTCCCAATGTCCATAGAACAGCTGAGCTTGGCCACACATGCCTGAAACCCCAGTCCTGTGGGGAGCAGAGAACTGCTAGGGCTTGCTGACGGCTCTGGGTTCAGTGAGAGACTCTGCCTCAGTGAAGTGCCTGGATAAGCAATAAAGGACCTGTAATGTTCTCATCAGGCCTCCACCCACATGCACATAGATGGCATGCATCTATACACACACACACATGCCACAGACACATGCCACAACATACTATCAACAGAATCACACCCTCTGTTCTTTTGTGTCTGGTTTCTTTCACAGATGGTGATGTGTGCAGGGTTCATCTGCGCTGTCCTGGTCAGGGCGTTGCTCCTTTTCATGGCTGAATGATACACTCGGTGGTGGTGCGAGCAGACCTTGGCTAACCCCTTCACAGTCAGGTGGCACTTCCGCTGCCTCCACCAGCCTCCCACGTGGCATATGTGACAAGTCTGAGGGTTACACAATCTCTGCATCTTGGTCCTGCCCCTTCTACTGTGTGGCCAAGCTGGGTGGCACCCAGACACTTGGACTTGACCCCTACCTCCCAGGGTTTGGAATGCAGCAGGCTGGAGAGGAATGCAGCCGCCTGCAGCCAGGAGCCCATTCTAACTGGCCTGTGAACGTGGGATGAGAACAGGGGACCTTCTCCACCGCGGTGGTTCCCGCTAGGGGCTCTGAAGTGGCCTAGACCCTTCCTGACACCCGGAGGCCTGGCTGGGCGCCCTCCCCCCCTCTCTTCACCTCACACGGTGCCTGGGTGCAGCGCGGCTGCCAAGTCCGCTGCAGGAATGTTTTTACCGTTAAACCTCCCAGGTCGAGCCTGAGATTGGTTTTATGAGCCATTTGGGCCCAGCAAAGTGGTACCCTCAGAGAGTGTTTGCTCATAACCCGGGCAGCTGCCTGGAGCTGCCCTCGATCCACTTGAGGGGAGGGAGGGGGGCTGGATGAGTCCCTGGCGGCAGCTGAGGAAGCCTTTGGAACAGCAGTGTCCAGTAAGTCAGACCCGGGGCACCCCAGCTCCCAGGAAGCTGGCCTGTGCATGCTACTCTCCTGCCCCACCAAACACACGCACCTGAGATGAAAGGCTGATGGCTTGCTATATGACAAATTGCCCCATGAGGGCCATGGAGGGGACACTCCAGAGGCTACTAGGGCAAGCTTAGTTTCTCTCTGTCTTGTTGGTTCCTATGGGGACAGCAGTGTCTGGCCCACAATCTGCTCTCAACCTTCCTCTGTTGCAGTGTCTCTCCCCTCTCCGTGCCTGGGAAACTGGGTGTCTCTCTGTGGGTCCCCTCCCAGGGTAGGACAGACAACCCCCAGAAGCAGCCCTGGCTGGTAGTGCCCTTCTTGCCTGTGGCCCAGGCCTTGGCTATCGGGCCCTGCTGTGTGTGTCACATGTGCTTATCCAGGACCCAGGATGCAAGACCCTGCCTGCCCTTCCACTGCAGTCTGAGTGCAGACCAGCCTTAGCTGCCAGGAGGCCCGGACTGTGGCTCTGCAGAATGGAGCAAGCTCTGCCCGCCCATCATGCCTGGCCCCTGCTGAGCTACAACCCCAGGTCTTTCCAGTGTCACTTGGGGAGACGGAGAGAGGAAATGAGGCAGAGAAGGAGGGAGGGAAAGAGAGAGAGAGAGAGAGACACTGACTCTAAATCTTCACTCCTGCGGTTCCGCTTTCAGGAGCCCCGATTAATCACTATTAATTTAATCTGGGATGACTCAGCCATGTTCTGACAGAGACCAGCTGCAATTTATCCTACCTGCTCAGGGCCGACCTTATCTGAATTCAATGGGTCGTCATTGCCTGAGCAAGGACCCTCATGAGTGTCTGCAGGGATTACTGGTGCCTGCAGTTCTCCATGCATCTGTGCATCATTATCTCCAGGAAGCTGGGCTAGAATGTGGGTCACAGGGCTGCACCTCCAGCGCTTCTGACTCCAACAGCTTGGGTGGGCCTGGGAATTAGCATTTTCCACAAGCATCCCTGGTAATTGCTACAGGGGTGGGGTGCTCTCCTTAACCTGGGAATGTATGAGCTCCCCAAGGCAGGTTCTTGGCTTGCTGTAGCGTGCAGCTCAGGAGATGCTAGCTGTTGTAACAAGTAGCTCCACATTGGCAGTGGCTTTATGCATTTTCAGCTGTGCATAACAATGCAGGCCTGTGATCCTAGTACTCAGGAGGCTAGGAGGATGGCACGTTTGGGGTGAGCCTCAGCTGCAGAGGTAGACCTTGTCCTAAAAGGAAAAAACATATTCTTGCTGGCGTCATAATTCAGGAAGATCTGTGCCCCTGGGGCCTTGGGTTCAGTGATATAGGCAGATGGCACAGTGGTGACAGGTCATCTACTCACTCCCATGGGGTTCCGGTCAGAGAGAGGAATGGGGTGTGGTGAGTGTTGTGAGTGTTGCCTGTCTGCCTCGCCCCAGCCCTGGCATTGGAAAGGTGGCTGAGTGACCCGAGGTCTGCTACACAGCTTGTCACCTTGCTCCTGGAAGTCTGGTTGGGCCCACCTTTGGGGCTCCAGCATGTGCCCAGCCTCAATCTTGCTGAGGTCAGGGGACACCCTAGGTGTGGGGTTACATTACTGAAATCATGCCCATCTGTCTCACAGTGGACCCTTCTGGGTCTTGCTGCCCCCCTGTGGTCAGCAGGGGTGGCTGCTGATTTCCTGTCTGAAGAGGCCACTCATCTCCTCCTCCTGCAGGAAGCCCTCCCTACCACTAGAGGGTGCAGAACCATTCGTCCTCTAACTTGCCCTGTGGCTGGCACAGGTTGCGCATGGGCACTGAGGCATGAAGGCACTTACCAAGTGCCTGTTCAAGCCAAGTGTTCCATATGAAGTCCTTGGATCCTCACAGCACTCCTGGGTACCACATCTTACTGTTGTCCCATTTTACAGTGCAGGAAACTGAGGCCCAGAGAGTGAACCTCCCCCTCAGGGCTGCACAGCTCAGGAGCTGCAAAGCAGGTTATGGAGTGTTGGCTAGCAGCGGGGCTGTGGAGCTAGACCACCACATTCGTGCTCCAGTACTCCTGCTCAGGCAAAGTGGCTTTAACCCACCTCCAGCCAACCGAGACACCAGAACTCCCTGTGGGGCAGTGGTGTCTTTCAGGCCCAGCAGGTTCCTTGGCCTTTTAGGACAACTGCATGGTTTCTGCCATGCATGGGGTGCAGAGGGCAGGGCCGGCCAAGCGCTCCAGAGTCCTGGTGTGTTTCTCATAACACACTGGGTCGTGGGGCTCAGTGCCCACTCTGGGATTGCAGTGCTCAGTGTGAGGGTGCCACCTGAGCATCAAGAGGAGGCTGACACCTTCCAGGAACTGGTGATAAAGAGTGTGCATGGGGGGGGGGATCTGGTGGCAGAGGTGAGCCTGGCCAGGTCGTGTGCACCTGTGTCCTGCTGCTTTCCTAGGAGCCTCGATGTTAAGCTGCCCAGGGAAGGTGGGGAAAGTCCATTAGATATGGTGCTGTAACCTCAGTTTCCCCTCGTCTCTTTTCTGAATTCTCTCTGGTTTAACCACCTGCGAAGCTTGGGGGTGGCTGCATGGCCGCCTTTGCTCTACCACCAGCTGCAGCTCTGAGGTCCCTGCAGCCATCCTCAGGCTTCAGTTTGCTAGAAGGCGCCACAGAGCTGGAAGCCAAACGCCCTCTTACCCATGGTCATGGTTTGTAACGGGGACGAGACGCAGGTTAGAATCGGCTGAGGGAGAGACGTGGGGCAGGGACCAGGCAGTCCCAACATAGAGCTCACAGCTACTGCTTTCTGTGGAGTTATGGACAGTGTCAACCCCTGACGACCACATGTGACAGCATTAAGGGAACGGCGTCACCTGGGGAAGGTGCCCAGAGCCTTGTACGGTTATTACTGAGGCTCGGACACAGGAACATGGCTGACCGGCACTGGTCTCCAGCTTTCAGAGGTCAAGGTAGGGCCTGAGGCTCCCCGGAAGTCACATCCTTGGTGCATGCCTTTCAGATGCCTTTCAGTGACCCAAAGACCCCATATGGAGCAGGACAGTCCAAGAGCTTCAGGGTGACTGTCCAGAGCTGAGGCAAAGGCCAGAGCTCTCCCTGGACAGGTAACCTTTCATGGCTCAGTTGTGCTTGGAAGTTTGGAGAACTTGGCCTTTCCACTCTATTGAAGCTGTTAACTGTTTATTTTTTGTTTGTTTGTTTTTGTTTTTGCTGCTGTGGAGAAACCTAGGACCTTACCCATGTTAGGCATGGTCTCCTGTGTCACCAAGCCTCATCCCAGGTCACAGTTTCTGATAGTGAGGGAAGGACATGGCTGTCCTTTCCTACGTACTGTGCCCCACAGTGTGGACAGCTGTCTCCAAGGTAACAGGAAAACCCTTGCAGCCTAGTGGGCAAAGGAGGGCCTTGGCCTTGAACCTCAGAAGACCCCAGACATGCATCTGTGTGTTGGTCTCCTTCATACTGAACCTTCCTGCCTCAGAGACAGAGGCTGAAAACAGCAAACAAAACCAAGACTGAACACCCAAAAGGCCTTCAAGAGAGAAGCCCGTTTGTATGTCCTTGTGAATATTCCCCCCAAAAAAGTAATAATAATACAGGCCAGGGCAGGGTGGTGTACACTTTTAATCCTAGCAGAAATAGGATTGTTGTGAGTTCAGGACCAGCCTGAGACTACAGAGAGTTCTAGGTTATCATGGGCTAGTGTGATACCCGACCTCAGAAAAAATAAATAAATAAAAAGAAAAAAATACATATTTTGCTGGGCCTGGTTGTGAAAGCCTACAGATACTCTGGAGCCTGGGCATCTTGGGCGGCTGAGTCCTTGTCTCCAAACAGAAAATTTATTACAAAAGGGCTGGGAAGGTAGCTCAAGAGTTGAGTGCCTGCCTAGCATGTGTGGGACCCTAGGTTCCGTCCACAGGACAGCAGATCAAAACAACGTGCACACAACCACGAGAACATGCATGCGTGTTTCCCAGCACTCTGCCAGTGGAAGGCTTCTGTACACAGGCGGGCATTCATCTAAAGCAGAAGGCTTGGATTAGAAGCCATTTTGGTCAAGGTTACTGTGTGAAATTACATATTTCTACTGCTATGACCCAGCTGGGCCTTCTCTGTCATGGGGGGACGTGGTGGCATTTCTGGTGACTTGGGCTTCTCTGAGCCCAGGTGAGCCTGTGGTGGCTCACTGCAGCTGGTTCAGTTTGGTCACAAGGACAGCAGCATGTACTTCAGCTCTAAAGATGACCTGGGATTAGCATTTAATTCTGTAGAACTGGGCAAGGCCCAAGATCACATTTGTGACAAGCCCCTGGTCTCCATCATCATGACGGCCAGGTGTGCAAGATCAAGTTGCCACATAGCTTCATTCATTCGTTCATTCATTCATTTCAGTGCTGGCTATGGAACTCAGGAGCCTCACACATGCTGCTCTTGAATTTAAAAAAAAATTTTTTTAAATAGAGATGGCTTAGCGGTTAAGGCGCTTGCCTGCAAAGCCTGAGGACCCACGTGCAATTCCCCAGTAGCCACGCAAGCCAGATGCACAAGGTGACGCAAACAGTGCAAGGTCGTGCATGCACACGTGACACTTGTGTCTGGAGTTCAGATGCAGTGGCTAGAGGCCCCAGTGCACCAATTCTCCCTTTCTCTTTCTGTCGCTCTCTCTCTCTCTCTCATTAAAAAAAAAAAAAGTGAAGCCAGGTGTGGTGGCGCACGCCTTTAATCCCAGCACGCGGGAGGCAGAGGTAGGAGGATCGTCGTGAGTTCGAGGCCACCTGAGACTACATAGTTAATTCCAGGCCAGCCTAAACCACAGTGAGACCCTACCTCGAAAACCAACAACAACAACAAAAAAAGTGGAAAAAAATTGGGGCTGGGTTGATGGCTCAGAGGTTAAGAGCATGATGGCTTCTTGGGCTGAAGACCACCAAGTTTGACTCCCCAGAACCCACGTAAAAACCTGGGTATGGCTGGGCATGGTGGCACACATCTCTAATCCTAGCGTTTGGGAGGCAGAGGTAGGAGGATCACTGTGAGTTTAAGGCCAACCTGGGACTACATAGTGAATTCCAGGTCAGCCTGGGCTGGGTATGGCCATGTCCAACTTCAATCCCAGTCCACAGTGGGTGGAGACCAGAGAAGGCTTGCTGATGGATAGTAGCCCCTGGTTGAAGAGACCCCGTCTCAAGGAAAAAAAACATGCAGATGAGTGAAAACAGCACACCTGACGTTCTCCTCTGGCCTCTGCACACGAAGGTGCATAGGCCACACAGGTCTCCACTCACACGTGTGTGTGTGTGTGTGTGTGTGTGTGTGTGTGTGTGTGTGTGCAAAAAGAAAACTAGAGCCAGGTATGGTGGCGCACGCCTTTATTCCCAGCACTCGGGTGGCAGAGGTAGGAGGTTCGCCATGAGTTTGAGGCCACCCTGAGTCTACAGAGTGAATTCCAGGTCAGCCTGGGCTAGAGCGAGACCCTATGTCGAAACAAAACAAAACACAAAAAATTGGAAGAGGGCTAGGGATGTGGCTCGCTTGATAGGCTGTTTAAATAGAATGCACAAAACCCTGGGTTCGATCCCCAATAGCACATCTCAACACTCAGGAAGTAGAGGTAGGAGGATCAGGAGTGCAAGGTCATCCTCGGCTACTTAGGGAGTTTGAGGCCAGCCTGGGCTACATGAGCCTGTCTCAAAAGAGAGAGAGGAGGAGGAAGAAGAGGAGGGAGAAGAAGGAGAATAAGGACAAAGCTAGAAAAATGAGCTTTAAGAACATATCAGCACCATTGAAACACATGTCCAGTAGGCACCCCTCCCCCACGAGCTGGCCAGGAATAGCACCCCCACTGTTGTCCCCACCCTGTGACCCCTTTGCAGAGGCTGTTGGGAACTAATAGGCTCTTGTCAGCTCCAAGCCTCCAAGCTGGCTCTCAGGAGCGTCTGCGCTGCAGCCAGTCAGCAGGCAGCCCTGCGACAAGCGGCTGGCAGCCCGGGGCTGGGAGGTATGGTGGGGGGGGGCCGTTGAGTAAGTGTTGGACACACCCGAGAAGCATCCATTGTGCCCACGGCAGCTGATGTGGCTACAGCTGGCCAAGTGATGGGCGCCCCTCCCTCCCCTGCCCAGGCTCAGGAACAAACATCTCTTCTTACAAAAAAATAAAAAAGGAGAAGTGACAGGGGTCATGGCCGAGCTTTCCACATGACCTGCCAGGGAACAGAGCGTGTCTTTGTTAATCCAGCCGCCTGTCAGTCGGCCTCCGAGCCACATAAGCCACTTAGTGCAGCCTCACCCCTGACCCGCCCGCCATCACCACGGCGCTTAGAGGGCCCAGGCACCGGCCTGGCCTCCCGCCAGCTGCCCCTGCAGCTGCTCCCATGGCGCCCCCACACTGGGCTCTGGGAGCCTGCGCGGCATCCTGTTGTGGGGCTGGGACTGCCGTGGGCCTTTCTGGCTCTCCAAGATGCCCTCTTGAGGGTTGGGAGGTGGAACCGTCCACTGGGGTCCGGCAGCATGTGCTCAGAAGGAGAGCTCTGTATTAAGCTGTGCTCTTTACCACGTGGCTGTCACCCCACCCTCACACTCCCACTGGCCTGCTGGGATCTCCATCTACCCTTCCTCCTCCTCCCCACCCTATTCTCCCAGCGCAGTCTCTGTCTTCCCTTACTCGCCCTGCCCTCGGTCTCGTCCTCTCTTTTTTTAGTTTTTCTTGCGTGGGTGCTGGTGTGGGGGATCACACTCATGTTCTCATGCACGTGCAGCAAGCGCTTTTTACCCCCGAGCCATCTTCCCGGCCCCCCCATCTCATTCTCTCTTGCTTTGTCCCCACCCACTGGTATCACCGATCAGCTGCCCCCAACTGTGGGCACCAGGAGGTCCATTTGGGGCACTGCCCATGCAAGATGCCAGGGAGCTCTCAGCCACCTCGATAGGGCTAAGCACCCAGCCAGTAGAGTAGCCTCAGTCCATCCACTCTGCTTCACCCCCATTCCCGGCTCCTGAAAGCTGGCCGGTTGGGCCAGTGAGCAGTAGGTTTTGTGTTTGGGGCCTTCTGACAGCACTACACCCATGCACCGTGACCTTGTGGGGCTTTCTTTCCAGCTAGGCACAGTCAGCTGCCAGGAGGGGACAAGTTTCAATACTGGCCTTTAGAGCAGGGGCGGCTGAGCCCACCTTTCTCCTCACTGAACAGCCCTGAGGAGGAGTCTGGTCAGGTGTGCCCAAGTTGCCCAGGAGCAGAGGAAGAAAGGGCTGTCTGCAAACAGGAGCTGTGGGTCCTCAGAGCATGGCTTCCCCAGGAGGGAAGGAACCGGCTATGCTCAGTAAAAGCTCACAGGGGCCTCTGTCTGAGCCTAAGGGCAGCACCTAAACCTAGCCCACTGTGCAGGCCTGAGGGAAGCCTGTGGCCTCCCAGGAGGAGAGAGGTGGGGTTTGGCCTCTGATGGAGGAGATCCCTTGAACCTGCAACTGCAGCTTGGGGTTGGGGGAACCTCTGGCTTCTGAGTTTCTGTCCCAGTCCTGCTCTCCTTGCCTGAGCCTCATCTTCCACCCTGGGACTGCCCCTAACAGTAGGCCCTGTGCAGAGTGTGTTCATGGGTTGAGTTCTTATACTGGCCTATGCAGAGGCGGGACTCAGGGCAGCGTTTTGGCTTGTAAGGCCTCACCTATGGAGACGCCTGCTGTGGTGTTTCCTGCTCCAGGCCAGAGGCACCTAGCCTGGGCCTTATCCCACTGAACTTAGGTTTGGGTGGGGCTGCTGCTCTCCAAGGACCACCCTGGTGGAAGTCCCAGCATGGTCTGCCCCATTGGGTTGAGGCCAGGCCACCTCAGCCTTCCTCCTCGTGGACAAGGGGCCCTTTCATGTTGTCTGAGGAAGTAAGCAGAATAATCCCTCCCCGTCACAGTTCCCTGCCCACTCCCTGCCCTTCGCCAAGAGGTCTTCCTGTCCTGCTGGTCACCCTGGGACAGCTGGAGGGGCATCAGGCGGGGGAAAGGGGACTGAGACCAGGCTCAGAGGGCCAAGAACCCCGGACATGCTGGCAGGAATAGAGCCCCACAGGCAGAGCTACTGTGTGGGAGTCCCTAGACAACTTTCACGGCCAGAGCTCTGTGCCACCCTCCAGCCCAGGCAGAGCTGGCAACACCCAGAGCTTGCCATACCCTCATTTATGCCCACCTTGGGCAGCTTAGGGTGCCACAATATGTTTCAGCAAGTTCTGATGTGATGTGATATTGCACTAGTCCTAACTCTGTGTGTGTGTACGTGTGTGTGTGTGTGTGTGTGTGTGTGCATATGTGTGTGAGCATATGTGTGTGAGAGACACAGCCTGGCTTCCCCTAACTCCCCTAGGCAGTGTTATGGAGCCCAGAGAAGACAAGGGAAGGAAGGTATTCTGAGGCTCACTGTACCTTACTAAAAGGAGAGGTCACCAAGGCCACCACCCCCTAGGAACCTGTCAGAAAGTTCTTTAGACTCTGGGTGTTTACTTTTGTGGCTCATAGGTAGAAGTAAAGAACATAGGATGTTAAGACCTGGCCAGCGCCCTGTGAAGAACAGCAGGGGATGGTCAGGCTTGGGCTGGCGAGACCCCAGGCCTCTCATATGTGTGCACACACATATGCATGTTCACTTCACAGGCAATCATGTGCATGCACATGGTATGAACATGGACTCTCTCGTTCTGCTCCTGTCCACTTCCTGAAGTCCTTCTTCTAGAGGCTCGTGTGTGCTTGGGGCGGCTCAGCTGGCTGCCTTCAGCTTCCGGATTGGCACTGTCTCCTGTGTGACATCTTACCTCCCCAGGCAGGGCTCCTGAGGGCTGGTCTCGTGGTCTTTGTGTCTCATATCCTCCAGAGCATCTGCTAGACACAGAGCCTGGTCTGGGGACAGCAGGCAGGCTAAGATCTTGTCTTGAGTTGGAAGTATCCAAGTGGGCTTGACTCTGCCCCCTCCAGACATTGGCCTCTGAGGTCCCAGGACCTGTGGCCTCCTTTAGCATTGTATCTGAGGACTCCCCAGGAAGCCTCTGCAGGGAGCTTTGGACAGTGAAAAAGGAGACAGACAGTTGAGGAAGCAGAAATGCATTTTTAGTGGAAGTGTATTACATCCTTTTTTTTTTTTCCCTCCAGTACTGGGGGTGAATCCGGGGCCTCCACATGCTAGGCAAGTGCTGTACCACTGAGTTATATCCCCAGCCCTCTTTTAAGATTTATTTATTTATTTACAAGCAGAGGGAGTATGGGAATGACAGGGCCTCTAGCCACTGCAAATGAACTCCAGGCGTATGTGCCAGTTTGTGTATCTGGCTTTACGTGAGTCCTGGGAAATCGAATCTGTGCCGCAGGCTTTGCAAACACGCGCCTTTAACCATTGCGCCATCTCTCTAGCCTGTCCTCTTTTCACTTTTCGTTTTGAGACAAGATCTTGCTAAGTTTCCCAGGCTGACCTTGGACTCACTCGGTAGCATAGGCAGGCCCCGAACTTTTTGATCTTTCTACCTCAGCCTTCCAAGTAGCTGGAGTGGAAGGTCTGTGTCAACCAGCCCAGTTTATCACTGGGTATATCCATGGGTGTATATGTATTTCATGGATATACTTATCCTTAAAAAGTTTGTGGTTTTTTTTTTTTAAGCTAGAGATGGAACCTAGGCTTCCCACATGCTAGGCAAGTATTCGCTCACACAGTAGCATCCCCAGCCCTTCTCATGCATTTTTTTTTCCCCAGGTAGAAACTCACTCTAGCCTAGGCTGACCTGGAATTCACTCTGTAGTCTCAGGGTGGCCTCGAACTCACAGCAGTCTTCCTACCTCTGCCTTCCTAGTGCTGGGATGAAAGGCGTGTGCCACCACAACCTGGCTACCTTCTCCTTTTTTGAGGTTGCATCTCATACTAAGCTATTCTGACGTGGAACTCACTCTGTAGCCCAGGCTGGCCTCGAACTCACTGCAATCCTTCCTCAGCCACCCTAGTCTTGAGATTAAAGGTTTGAGCCTCTGCACCCGGCCCATCCCCAGCCCTTTGTGGTTTGTCTGAAATGTGGACGGTGCTGAGTGTCCTGTGTATCTATCA
The DNA here is from genome assembly GCA_036346955.1 of Dipus sagitta. Taxonomy (NCBI): domain Eukaryota; kingdom Metazoa; phylum Chordata; class Mammalia; order Rodentia; family Dipodidae; genus Dipus; species Dipus sagitta. The sequence continues at coordinate 222,592,950 of CM070770.1, forward strand.
CTCCATGGGGGACTGAAGGCTTCAGAGCCAGATGAGGCAGGGAGAAAGGCAGGCTTGTCCATGCCAAGCTTCATCCAGCACAGAAGGCCAGCTGGAGAGGGCCTTCTGCAGGGAAGACAGAGAAGAGATGAACAGTGTGGGTCTTGGGGACACACCCTGGGCAGGAGTAGGCACACAGGCCAGGTGGGAGGGGAGCCAAAGAGGGCCCAGCCAAGGGGTTGGTGCCCCCCACAAGTCAGTGGTCAGAGCAACCCAGTGTTCTGGCCCAGGGACAATAGCAGCTTCTGGCCGAGGTCCCATTTTCCAAAGGGCAACAGGGACCCTGTACCACTTCTTTCTCCTCTCAAGCAGTGTGGCCATGATGCTAACCATCAGGACCACCTTACACGCCATCTACCCAATATGCTTTCTTTACCCACTGTACCAAAGATCCCATTTGGGCTAGGAGATTGTTAAGTTAGTAAAGTACTTAATCTTACAAGCATGAGGACATGAATTTAATCATTATTACTCAAGTTTAAAAAAAAGCCAGGCATGGTGGCGTGCCCTAAAATCCTAGCACTGGGGAGGCAGAGACAGATGATCCTTGGGGCTCACTGGCCAGCCAGTCTAGCCTACTAGGTGAGTTCTCAAAGAAGGTGGTAGCCAGGCGTGGTGGCGCAAGCCTTTAATCTCAGCACTTGGGAGGCGGAGGTAGGAGGATCACCATGAGTTTGAGTCCACCCTGAGACTTCATAGTGAATTCCAGGTCAGCCTAGGCTAGAGTGAGACCCTGCCTCCCCCCCAAAAAAAGAAAAAAGAAAAAAGGGGAAAGAAGGGTGGATAGTGAACTGGGGAAATAGCTTAGCAATTAAAGGCACTTGCTTTTAAAACCTGAAGGCCCAGGTTTGATTCCTCAGTACATAAAGCTGGATGCACCAAAATGGCTGTATGCATCTGGCATTGAGTTGCAGTGTCAGGAAACCCTGGTGTACCCATACAGATGTATACACACATGCACATACACACACACTCTTTATCTTGTAAGTAGATAAGGTTAAAAAAAAAAAAGATGAATGGTGCCTAAGGAACAACACCTGAGGTTGTCCTCTGACTTACACATGAAAACACACACACACACACACACACACACACACACACACACACACCACTCTCCTGCTAGAGAGTTGCTACCGTACCCACTTTCACACATCACTGTGCAGTGCTTAATGCTAAGTGGCCTTTTCCAAGAGGTCTGGGGCCACTGTAGGTCAAACAAGTGTGAGTTACCTGGTAGGCTCCTGGTCCTGGAATACCCGGAACTTGCTGACAGGCACAACTTTGCTGGTAAGGGATAAAGAGACTGCAGGTGGCCAGCAGGGGGCAGTGGGAGTCAGTGCTAGGGCCTTACTCTAGAACAGTGAGTATCCTCAGGGGAGGCCCTGGCCCAGCCCTGGGGCTGCAAGAGTTCAAGAGGTGGAGAACCCTGGTGTCTTCTCTCATGGGTTGCACAAGCTCTCTCCATGGTCGTCCAGGCCATCTGTGTGGAGGTGATAGAAGTGGCCAGTGGCTCAAGTAGCCCTGTCTGGTTTGGTTGTTGGCTCAGGGGCATGAGGAAGGATTCCTGGAGTCTAGAAGGGAAATGAGGGTCCAGGGGCACCATGTCACCCTGATCCCTCAATTTCTTACATGTGGACCTGCAGGGTACATGTCTGCATCCAGGGCAAACTCTCAGACCATCTAGCTACCTAGACTTTGTCACCTGAGTGCTTGGTGTGCACTGTGCCGAGATTGAGACATGGATCCTGGGAATCATAGGATGGATAGTCACTGAGCTAGAGACAGCTGGTGTCCTTCGACCTGGTCAGCTTCCCAACATCCCAGTCACCCACAGCGTGAGCTTGTCACACGAGTTCACCACATGCTGTCTCCTTAACTTCCCTGTTCGACCAGGATCCCTTCCCATAAATACACCATTTTATGCCAGGATCCTCTCTAGTCTGCCTCTAGGAACCCCAAAGTAATATGAGAGTCTCAGGAATGACTGGGAAGGTTCCAGAAATCTGGGGAAGAGGGAGGTTTGGCAATCCAGGCAGGGAGAACTGTGTGGGCAAAGGCCTGGCCATGTGACTAGGGCAGGCTGCAGTCTCTCACAGCTTGGGGGACCAGACAGCATGGGACAGAGGCCAGAGAGGTGTGGACACAGGTACCTCCTGGTGGTCATGGGGTCTCTTCTTATCACTGTCTCAGGGGTTGTCTGTCCTCGGAGGATAAGCCATTCTGCACCCCCATTTCTTTGTCTATGAAATGGGTATGCAGCAGTCACCATGGGACCCAGTGAGATCTGAGGGAAGTCCTGGTTCGTATTGGGACATCATGGCTGCATGAAGACCAGCAAGGCCTTGGCTTCACAGCCTCTCATTGTCTTCCCATCCTCCCCCACCAAAGCTGGCCCTAAAAGCTCGAGGGGGTCCACACCCGTCAGTACCTGGCCACCTTAGCTGCTGTGAGCTGAGCTGGCATTCTGTGGTTTTTGCAGACATTATCACCTCTAAAGAGGTTATAGCATGCCTCCTGAGACAATAGGCAGTTATATAAGTCAGCTCAGACAGGGCTTGGGTACTTTTTCAGGTGTTCTTATTTGATCTCCCCCCATTGCTCCTGCTTGTTTGGGGAGGGGTTCTTGTTTGAAAGCAACCCTTCTATAGCTGAGAGGATTGAAATCTACCCCTTTCCTCCTCCCACCCTCCTAGAGGGTGGGTTGCTGTCTCCCAGCCAATGAAAATACCAACTGTCCACTGCCCCTCATCGCATATTGGTGATGAAAATGCTAGAAAGGTAGGCATGGGCTCCAAGGATGTTGGTCCTGCCAGATCCCTGGGTGGGATAGAGTAGTAGGAGTCATTATGAAAGCTTCCAGATGGAATCACTGCGTGGAGAGAGAGCTGTGGGTGGGTGGTTGTGCCATTGGTGCTGGAGGGAGGCCAGTTCCCATGTCTTGGCCAGTGCCAGCCCTGGCAGCTGGGCCCTGTGGTGTTCACCCTTCCCTGTACCTGCAGTGGAGGCCCAAAGCGGCTGAGGAGTGCCCCGTACACATCACAGTGGGACTTTGGTTTCCCACACAGACCCTGGTGGATGGATCACACCCATGTCACGTGGGTTCTGCCCAGTACATGGGTTCCAACACGCCTTGTGGGGCCAGACCCTGTGTGATTCCTGCAGACGGGAACTAAGAGGAGTAAGATGGCCCCTGTTTTGTAGGTAAGTAGTGAGGGTTACAGGTCCCAAAAGAATATCACTCATGACAAGTCCAGAGAACAGAGTCCAGGGACTGAATTCCAAAAGTCCCTGACTCACCAAGATGTCAGCTGACCTCCAGCCCTTGTGTCTGCGTTCCTTTTTAATTTGTCAAGAGCCTCCATGTACATTCGGAGGAGCCGATCCATTCCACCCTGATGTGATGCCCGATTTACATCCCCAGGGTGGAACCCCTATACACAAAGTAACCAACCAAACCTGCCTGCTAGTTTACCTCCCTGAGGGTCTGAGTCCCCCTGATCCCAGTCACCATGTAGGTCACCTGCGAGGGAGCTCCTGGTAGGTCAACTTGGTAGGTCAACTGAGGGGAAGGGAGGGCTCCCAGTTGGAAGTCTTCTGCTTCACTTTCTGAGAATAAAGCTTTGCTTCACTTGCCCTTCTACTTTGTCTACATCTGTCAATTCTTGATGATCCTAAGACAAAGGAGAAAGCCATTGGATTGGGGAGTTCTAGTGACCATTGAGTGTCCGTGTCTGGTACCCATGACCCCTAAGATAAGCCCAGCCATAGGTAAGAAAGGCCCCGTCATTCTCAAAACCTGCAACATTGTCCCCCTGTTTTCCTTGAACCTTCCTGAGAACTCTCAAGTCTCACCCCTGTGCCCCCTCACCGCCCACGTGGCACCGGGTACATGTGGTTCCTGGCAAACATAAGGCATCCAGTGCATGCCTGAGACACTGGGCATTGTGTCCCTCCCTAGCTGTAGCTAAGTCCATCACCCACCAACTTTCTCTGCCACTCCGTGGCGGGTGTGCTTCTTTAACAATAAATGACAGGGTTTCTGGTGGAAAGTGACAACCTCCCCTCCTTTCTGGGCAAAAATTCTGTCTGGGAAACTTTAACTGAGGTGACAGGCAGCAGACAGTGAGGTCCTCTGCTCATCGGGCAAAGTGGGTGACCATGGTTCACCCAGCAGGGCCTTGTCATCATCTCCCAGGAGTAGGCACCAGAGATGCCCCAGACTTAGTCACCATGTGTCACTTGAGGACTCTGGAGACCACAGACTGCTAGGGAAGTGTCATTTTCTCCCTTGGGCTTTGTGGAGGCTTGGAGTCTGGCGTACCTACTGGATCCATGCTTGTTACATTCCAAAGCCCACCTGACCAGGATGGGTGGGCTGTGCAGAGTGATGGGGCTCTATTACACATGTGGTCTGGGTGGGCCGTATGTCCTGTGCTAACGGTCCTCGTGGTCCATCTCCCCTGGATGGAGCCACTGTCCACCTTCCCTCCATGTTTCCTGGGCTGTTGAGACATATGACCACACAGTGAGTGTCTGAAAACAACAGGCATTTGTTCTACCCTACTTCTAGAGGCAGAGGGCAAGGTCAGGCTGTTGGTAGGCTTTCTTCTTGGAGACCTCCTGGGAATCTCTTTCCAGCCAGTTCTGGCTCCCCGAGGTCCCATTGTCCCTTGGCTTGTAGCCACATCACTCCAGTCCCTGCCTGCCTTTGCCTGGCTGCCCTAGCTCTGGCTTCTCCTCCCAGAGACACCTGCACTGGGCCACAGCCACCCTCCTCCTGTATGGCCTCATCCTGATACCTATGTCTGCAAAGACCCCATTTCCACAATTCGAAGGTTCTGGGGAGCTTGACACAGAAGGACACTGTCCAAACCAGGAGACCCCTTCCTTAGCCAACTCCTTCCCACTCTGCTCAGCTGCTCTGACTCAAGGCCTCCTTGCTCTCGTTTCGCCCCACACCAAGCATGCCTCTACCCCAGGGCCTTGCACCTGCTGTCTCCTTCCTGGGCTGCACTCAGAACCTTCTCCTCACACCTTTGAAGAATCTGCCAAAATGACCCACTTAGCAATACCCTTCCCCTGTTCTTGCATCTATGTTCTTTGCTCACTCTACTTTGCCACTAATTACTGATTCTGTTGATTATTTTCAGGCTCTGCTGCCTCTAGGCATCTAGAAGGCCCTTGTCCCCTTTTAAGATTTTTAAATTTTATTTTTTTAGAGAGAGAGAGAGAAATTGGTGCACTAGGGCCTCAGCCACTGAAATCAAACTCCAGATGCTCGTGCCACCTAGTGGACATGTGAGATCTTGTACTTGCCTCACCTTTGTGCATTGGGCTTATGTGGGATCTGGAGAGAGATTGAACATGGGTCCTTTGGCTTCGCAGGGAAGTGCCTTAACTGCTAAGCCATCTCTCCAGCCCAAAAATTTATTTATTTTTGAGAGAAAGAATGGGCGTGCCAGACTTTCTGGCCACCACAAACGAACTCCAGATGCATGCGCCACCTTGGGCATCTAGTTTTACATTGGTACTGGGGAATCAAATTCATGTTGTTAAGCTTTGCAGGCAAATACTTAACTGTTGAGCCATCTCTCCAGCCCCCTTGTCACTTTTTGTCCCCAGCTACTAGAATAATATGTGGCATGTGGGTCTGTAGACTGAATGCATGCTCCTATAGCCTGTAGTGCAGGCTGGGGTGCCAATCAGTCTGGAAATAGCCTCCGAGGGGCCACAGGACAGTGAGGGAAGGAAGGAGACCAAGGGTCCCACGTTCAGTTGTTCAGCACCAGCTCTTTTATGTCTTGTTCTTTGAAAGGAGAAAGGGTGACTCTCACGGCCAATCATATCTCAGCCCTATTGTACAGATGGCAGCACTGAGGCTGAGGGTCAGAGACAGGCCCAACAGTCTGCTCCATTTGGAGAAGTGCCAGTCTAAATCCAGCTCTGTCTGCCAGGGTCCTATCTACCCATGGCCTCTCCTCTACTGGGCCACATAGGGTGACTGTCACTCAGGGCTGGCCTGACCTCAGTAGCACTACAGCCTTGGGCTCAGAACCATCCAGCTTGTAGAGACCCAAGGGCTGGGTCCGTGTGAGTCTGAAAAGCCTCCCAGAGCCAGTGTCCATTTCCAAGTTCAACATCACCATTCACCAGCCGCCCTCCCTGGGTCACGTGAGAACAAACGGCACCCTGTGCCATCCGGGTGGCCAGTCTGGTCTGATAGCGCCTGGTGGGTCAGTGGAGCAAGAAGCAGCCCACCCAGGGGGGCCGGGCCAGGACTCCCTGAGGCTTTGGGAAACGTTATAACTGGTCACACTGTTTGCACTTCTAAACTTTGTTGCAAAGAAAAATAAATACATTGACCTAATCAGATGGGTTTGTAACATGTTGGGGGGCTGTGGCTCTTGTGGTCACTGGCTGACACCTCCTGGGCTTCTGGGCTCAAGCACTGTCACATGGTCCGGGGGGGGGGGCGGGTAGCTCATTCCCACCCCACCCCCACAGCTCAGAAACAACACCTTTACATTTGAAGAAACTGAGGGAAGCTTGAGTGACTGGAGTCACTGTGGATCGGGGAGCAGCCTGCTGGGATTGCACCCCAGGTCTCTTCCAGCTCCTGAAATAGTTCCCGAGAGTGGCGCAGAACAGGGCACCATTGTTAACCTCAGAGGAGGCCCAAGAGCCAACTTCAGGTGACCCTAACATATCTCCAGGCTCCAAACCTCAAACTGAGCCTCAAGGCCCACAAAGCAACTTTTGTGCATTGCCTAGCTGGAGATAGGGTCTGGGAGATATTTGTGCCAGCAGCTCAGCATTTCTAGAACCTTCTGATGATGATTGGAGAAGAGAAGATGATGGGACAGGGACTCCTGCTTATGTTGGTTGGTACCCCTTGGGAAGGGTGAAAGGTTAGTCAGGACACTGGAAAGTCAGAGCCTTAAGGTTAGATTCTGAGGCAGGGTTGGGTTGAGTGGAGTTCTGGAAGAAGGAGGACCATTTCCAGGGCATTCAGGGAGGGAAGTGCCCTTTGGAGAGAGGGTGAGTGACAGATGGCAGGGTCTGGCCACTACAGGGGTGTATGTGGAGTCTGGAATGGGCTACTCAGTCTAAGCCTCCTGAGGTAGGGGCCTGTGGACACCCTAGTGTGTGGCCCTATGACTGTTCCCACAAAGGTTCTGCTGGGCTGAGAGGGGCCTGGCAGTGGACTGCATCCAGCGCCTCACCCTGCTCTGGCCCTGTGGATAGGGCTGGCCCCATATCTGCTTTTCTCTGCCCTATAAATAGAGAGGCTGTCCATCTGGTAGAGGGCCACACATATTCCAAGGCCAGCAAGTCCACAGTCCCACAGGAGCGGTCTCTGCGAACTGCTGGTGCCTGACAGCTCTCTCCATGTGAAAGCAGAGCCACAGGGAGGCGCCAGTGCGCCTGCTTGAGGTGGCCGAGTCAAAATGATGGTCATTCACAAGTGTTGGTGGGGACTTGGGGAACCCCAAGTCCTCAGTTCCTCGGCTGCTGGGGGAGCCCTTTAGGTGACCAGTAGCTACCATGTGACCCAGCAAGACCTCTCCTGGGTGTGCACCCAAATTACTGCACACATGTTCGCCACAGTAACACAGAAGTCTACCAGCTGAGAGGGAGTGGACCAAATGCAACATATCTGGCCATAGGACTGTATCACGGGGCTACAGAAGAACAAACTCCCAGTTCCTATGACAGCAAGGTGAGCCTTGACAACAGCAAGCAGACAGAAGGCCACACAGTGTGTGATGTCCTTCATATGAGCTGACCCGAACCAGGCCAGTGTGTAAGACAGAAAGGAAGACTGGTGGGCGTGACCAGTGGGGCATGTGGAGCTACCCCTGTGGGGATGGGTTTCATTTCAGGGTGATGCAAGTGTCCTGGGATTCAATGGTAGTGAGGTTGCACAACCTGTGCACGTACCACAAGCTGCTGTGAAGCACTGGAAACGGCGTATTTCGTGGCATGGAAATCCTATCTCATTGTTTCTTGTTGTTTTGTTTGTCTTGTCATACTGGGAACTGAACATGAGGGTCTCACATGGTGGGTGAGTGCTGTACTGCTGAGCAAAGCCCCCAGCCTCAACGTCCCCAGATTATGACTGGTTTTTGTTTTATTTAATTTTTTTGTTCATTTTTATTTATTTATTTGAAAGTGACAGAGAGAGAGGCAGATAGAGAGAATGGGTGCACCAGGGCTTCCAGTCACTGCAAACAAACTCCAGACGTGTGCACCCCCTTGTGCCTCTGGCCAACGTGGGTCCTAGGGAATTGAGCCTCAAACCGGGGTCCTTAGGCTTCAAGGCAAGTGCTTAACCGCTAAGCCATCTCTCCAGCCCATTGTTTTTGTTTTTTTGAGGCAGGGTCTCACTGTAGCCCAGGCTGACCTGGAACTCACTCAGTAGCCTCAGCTGGCCTCGAACTTACTGTGATCCTCCTATCTCTACCTCCTGAGTATTATATTCTCTCTCTCAAATGCATAAAAATATTAAAGGAATATTCATGGGGCTGGAGAGATGGCTTAGTGGCTAAGGTGCAGGTTTGATTCCCCAGTACCCACCTAAGCCAGATGCATAAGGTGGTGCACACATCTGGAGTTTGTGTATAGTGGCTGGAGACCCTGATGATTTCATTCTCTCTCTCTCGGTCTACCTGCCCTCCTTCAAATAAATAATAAATTAAAAAATTTTTTTAAAGAAATAAATATTCATGGGGCTGTGGAGATGGATTAGTGGGTAAGAGGAAGCATCACCATCAAGTCCTAAATCCAATCCGTAGCACCATGTCAGACACAGTCACACATGTACAGACACGTTCACATGTCAGACACAGTCACAGATGTCAGATACGGGCACACATGTCAGACACAGTCACAGACACACTCACATGTCAGACACAGTCACACATGTAGACACGGTCACATGTACAGACACGTTCACATGTCAGATACAGTCACAGATGTCAGATACGGGCACACATGTCAGACACAGTCACACAGACACACACATGTCAGACACAGTCACACATGTAGACACGGTCACACATGTACAGACACGTTCACATGTCAGATACAGTCACAGATGTCAGATACGGGCACACATGTCAGACACAGTCACACAGACACACTCACATGTCAGACACAGTCACACATGTACAGACACGTTCACATGTCAGACACAGTCACAGATGTCAGATACAGGCACACGTCAGATGGGCACACATGTCAGACATGGTCACATGTGTACAGACATGTTCACATATGGCGGAAACAGTCACACATGTACAGAGACTGGCACACTGTCAGGCATGGTTACACATGTCAGACACGGGCACACATGTCAGACATGGTTACACATGTCAGACATGGGCACACATGTCAAACTGTCTCATGTACACAGTCACACATGTCAGACATAGTCACACATGTACAGACACGGTAACCCATGTCAGACATGGGCACATATGTCAGACATGGTCACACATGTCTGTGTCTCCTGGAATGAGGGTAGAAGAGATAGAATCACTGGGTCCCTGGTTAGCTAAATCTTACTGAAAAAGTAGGGCACCAGGTTCAGGGAGGGACTCTTGTCTCAGGGAAATAAGGTGGAAGAACAACAGAGAAGGACACCGAAGTCTTCCTCCATGTGCACGGGGTGTGTGCGTCTGTACACATGTGCATACCGCACACACAGCATTCATATGAACATGTCTGTAGATGGCAGGGAAATGCTCTAGCTGTTTATGCATAATAGCATCTTTTATTGGAAAGAACGTGTCCCCATGAAATCAGGACCTGTGCAGTAAGGCTTAAGGGAGAAGGGTGACAGTCTTGGAGCCACTGGCCTGTTAGGAGCATCAGTTCAACCACTTCTGACTGTGACCTCAAGCAAGTTAGTTAACATCTGTGTTCCTCAGTTGCCTGGTCCAAAAAAACATGGGGTTGATTATTGTTAGGGGAAAATGAGTTTTATGTTAACAAAATGCCTGTCCTTAGGAATTTTTTCCTCTGGTTTTGACTCACGCCAAGGGTGGAACCTGTCATCAGCAAGTATTTGAGGGCACCTGCTGTGAGTCCATCCCTCACTGTTAAGGTCCTAGCCTCTGTCTAGACACATTTCTTGCACTGTGTAACAAACCCCAAATGTAGCAGCCGAGACAGCAGCCATTGCTATGCTCCATAGGCTTGCCCTGGGTGAAGGGGGACATGGAGGGCATAAACCCAAGGACACAGCTAGCAAGCCTGGAATATCCACTTTCAAATGGCACACGCTTGCCCACTTACCCTGTGCCTCGCAAGTTGGTTCTGGGCTGTTCCTATCCATGTGCAGCTGGGATGTCCTGGTTCCTGGCCCTGGCCCAAGACCATAGGACCAAGAAAGGCTAGTGCCCCTATCATCACCCAGCCCCTAAAGTCACACAGCATGGCCACTTCCTTCAGATAGCAATGCGCTCTCTTATTGCCAGGATCCAGTGGTTCTAGAAGAAGGTGAGGGTTGGAATTTCTGGGCAGTTGGGTCGAATACACTTAAAAGAGCCATTTCTTTTCTTTTTTCTTAAATATTTATTTGCAAGCAGAGAGAAAATGGGTGCACCAGGGCCTCCAGCCACTGCAAAGGAACTCCAGACTATGTGCCGCTCTATGCATCTGGCTGTACGTGGGTACTGGGGAATTGAACTCTGGTTGTTAGGCTTTGCAGGCAAGTGCCTTAACTGCTCAGCCATCTCTCTAGCCCCTAAGACACGTGTTGTTAGTACTTTTCTCATGACCTTGTGGTTGAAGGCCACATGGCTGTGTGCTGGTCACCTGACCTTGGCCACACACCCTGTTGCATAGATGGGTAGGAGGTTGCCAGGGGACACGCCCTCTGCCAAGCGTGGCTCTGGGGGAGGGTGTTGCCTTTGTGACTTGATACCTTATTCCTGGGGACAGAGGTACTGAGTGTGTGTCGTCCTCTTCCCACAGTTACTAAGGCACACTTCACTGCAGTGGCTGGTCAGGGTGACCTCCCCACCCAGCAACCTTTAGCCTCCCTTTCATGTTGACCTCCAGTGCTGTGTGCAGAAAGTACTCAATAAATGACTGCTCATGGCTGACAGGTGCCTGGTGACCTGGATCCTGCAAGCCAGGGCAGAAGGCACAACAGAGCTCTGGGTGGCCAGGTTTGTGCCCTCTTTCATAATAGTCCAGCAGGGGAAGGCCTGGGCAACTTCTCAGAGGGGAGGGCAGGGGCTGGCAGGGCAGAGGCCTGGCCTCCAACCACCTTCAAGAGGTGTTGGCTGCTGGAAGAGCCAGGCAGAACCAGATAAAGGCCCAGCGGGGGGTGAGGGGGCTGGAGGAGGCTGTTTCCCACAAAGGAAACCCAAGGAGGCCCTTTCTCTCCTCAGCACTCCAAAGCCTTTCAAGCTTGGCAGGCTCGGCTATTCAAAGGCCTCCAAATGGGTGGGCGGGGCCTCTGCCTCACAAGCAACCCCAGGCACATCCATTTATTTAAAAGGAAAAAAAATTTATGTTCTAGAATATTCTGCCACAGAGCATAGGTTCCTGTCTAGGCTCCACTAGAGGGAGGTGGGGGTGGGGGGAGAAAGCGAGCATCAGGCTCAGCCTCCTTGTATCTGAGGTTTACCAGACCCATTGACTGCCTTAAAGGTAGCTGTCCCCCTCTGGCCTTCCTGCAGCTAACTGGGTGGGTAAGAGGCTGAGACCACCCAGCATTCTCAGCTGCCGCCTGTCCCCAGAAGGGCAGAAGCAGCCCATGGTCAAGGCTACGAGGGTGGCTGATATCCCCCTAGAGTAGAACCCTTGATGTTGTGGTATCACCTCCTGCTCCCTAGTGGCCTCCGCCTTCCACCTCCCGAGTCCTGGGCCCTCTTCAGTTGTGGGGAGTGAGTCTGCGCTGCCCAGAACCTCCCGCCTCCTCTGCTTACATCCCTGTGATGGGTCGCCCCGCCTGCCTTGGGCCTCAGCTCCCCTGGTATGGGTGACATTGGGGTCATGGTGTGTGGAGGGGCAGGAGACACGAGGCCCTGTCCCATTCAGACCCAGGCTCCGCAGGGGCCCCTCCTGGGCCTCAGTAACGAGCCTCGGGGGCGCCGCAGGGCCTGTGAGGCAGCAGAGGGCCGGCGGTGCCAGGGCTCATTAACCCGCCTGCCGAGGGGATTAGGGGAGCCAACCCGCCGCCCGCGGTTATTAAAGGCTCCGCACTAGGTAAACACCAGGCGCTTCCTTTCAGAGCCGCACCTGCTAATTAGAGGGCAAGGAACTCATTAAAACAGTAACTCTGGGGAACGCCTGGGAAGGAGGAGGAGGAGGCTGGGAGGTTGGGCCCAGGACAGAGGGCAAAAGCCTCCCCAAGCAGAAGGTACCGGGAGGCTGGTGGGAAACTCCAGAGTCCCTTACTCCTCCTCTCTCTCCCATGCACCATGTTCTGCCAGCCCCTAGTGACTCCTTTGGGGCCTGCATATCTTTCCTGGTGATAGCAAGGAGGGGGGAACAGCTGGGTACAGCCTTGAGATGGGGGTGGGGGTGACCGTCCTGTGACTACATAAGGCCTTATGAGGACAGAACTGACATTACAGAGCTGGGACTTAAGATCTGCAGTGACAGAGCTAAGGCGCCGGAAAGACACGAGAAGGGGCCAAGGGACACTGGCAGCCTTAGGATGCTGGGCAGACCAGACTGGCTCTAGAGCTGTCCCAGGTAGCCTCCCCTGCCAACCGTGAGATTTCAGCCCAGTGAGACCTGGGTCAGGCTTGTGACCTCTAGAACCAAAGAGCCTCTGGGTTTGTAGTTGCTTGTTACAGTAGCCTCTAGCTGGCTGTGGGCAGAGGGTCACCTGGAGGGAGGTGTGGGCGGCTCCAGGGCCCTGAGGCTTCTGACAGATCAAAGGGCTTGTCAGGTGGGCATCTGGGTGCTTCCATAGTGCTTTCTGTGTGCTAAAAATACTGCCTAAGGAAAATGTTCACTTCTGTACCCTGCCTCAGAGCCCTTGTGTCCCTCTTTGGCTCCAGGCAGGGACTGGGTGGCCTGCAGGCCTGGGCCGGCTCTTCACAGTCTTTCTGGATTCCTCCTCCTCCCTTATCCCACCCCCATGCTTGGGTAGTGTGAGCAGTTTCTGGAAGTCTGCTCACAAGTCAGAATTATTCCTGTCTGGCTGCTTAGCCCTGGGCACCTTGGAGCTGTCAGCAGCTCGCATTTCAGAGCCTGGCCTTGGGGCAAGATTTAATCCAAACCACCCAGTAGGGAGTTAGAGAGACCAGTTCAACCCCTTGCTGTGTGGCTTTAGGCCAGACACCTAACTTCTCTGAGCTCAGGCTGTTGTCTGGGAAACATGGGTTTTGCAGCTCTGGTGAGGGAAGTGTGACATGCATGTAGTTCAAAGAGCTTGTCAGGCCCTGGGTCCGCTGATGAGGAGGCCTGTGACACCCAAGTTACCTTCATGTGCCTATGCTAGGACTGCTTCCCACCTGAAGATGGAGCCTTGAAATGAGGGGCTAGCTGTTCTGTCCAGGCAGCATGTCAGCCAGGACATTGTATAGTACCCCAACCTCTGGCAGGCCGCCCCAGGGTCAACACTGAGAGGAGCCCCAGACTCTCTGGCCAATTGGGGCCTCGAGGTGGAAGACATGTCCCTGTTTTCCCATTTTCTGGTCGGTCTGTGCACCTTGATGTGTGTGGGGGTGCATGGACTCCAAGCACATGTGCTCTCTTCTCTCATTCCAGTGCTGACGGTCAAACTCGGGACCCCACGCGTGCCAGCTAGGCACCCGCACTCCCCACTGAACCTCCCCCACCGCTGCCCTTCCTAACCCCGTCTCCCCACTGCAAACCCTGCAAAATAAGGACAAACGTTGTCCCCGCCTTCCAAATGGGCTAGAAGAGGCGTGGGGAGAGGGAAAGTCACTTGCCCTGGGTCTCACAGCAGGAGACACAGCCTGTTCTGTTGGAGAGGCAGGAGCCCTTGACTAATAGGATTTACTGAGCTCAAAGCTCCGCCCCTCTGGTCTCACCCAGCTGGCCTGAGGCTTGCTGTCTTCTGAGGCCTGGCCTGACACACATCCAGTATCTGAAACAGAAGTTCAACCAATTTTGTTTTGTTTGGGCTTTTTTTAAAAAAAAAATCCTCATATGTTTTTATTTGTTTGCAATCAGAGAGAGAGAAAAAAAGACAGAAAAAATGGGTGCACCAGGGCTTCCAGCCACTGCAAACAAACTCCAGAACCATGCGCCTCTTTGTGCATCTTGCTGAATGTGGGTACTGGGGAATCGAACTCTGGTCCTTTGGGTTTGCTGGCAGGGACCTTCACCACTGAGCAATCCCTCCAGCCTTTGGTTTTGTGTGTGTGTGTGTGTGTGTGTGCGTGTGTGTGTGTGTGTGTGTGTGTGTCTGTGTGTGTGTTTGTTTTTCAAAGCAGATTCTCATTCTCACCCAAGATGACTCAATCTGTCGTCCCAGGCTGGCCTCAAACTCATGGTAAAATCCTCCTACCTCTGCCTCCCCAGTGCTGGGATTAAAAGTATGCACCACCACACCTAACTCAATTTCTTTTTTTACTACATGTGCTTCACTCAGTATTTTATTTTACATTGTCACATGTGGTGTGATGTGTATGTATATAGTATACATGTGCGTGTGTATGTGCAGATTCATGTGCCCCATGCACACACATGCAGAAGCCAGAGAACACCAGGTATTCTCTATCACTCTTCACAGGGTCTCTCACTGAACCTGGAGCTGCTGTTTGAACTGGCCAACCAGTGAACCACACAATTAAAAAAAAAATTATTCATTTTGGGAGGGGAGAGGTATGGTATACCAGAGTCTCTTGCCACTGGAAACAGAACACCAGCTACTTGTATCACTTTTTGAGGCCAGCTTTATGCGTGTGGCTGGGGAATTGACCCCAGGCTGGCAGGCTTTACAAGCAAGCACCTTTAACTGCTGAGCCATCTTCCCAGTCCTGCCCTCCCCGACCAGGGATTTTGTTTTAAAGTCTCTGCTCCCCCTCAGGACTGGGGTTACTGGCATGCATAACCACACCCATGGGTGTTGAAGATTGTACTCGGGCCCTCTCAGGCCTTTGAGTTTGGGTTTTTAACCACTGAGCTGTCTCCCAGCCCCACAGTCATTAATTTTTAACCCTATTTCCTTGTGTTGCCTGAGGAGGAGGCAGGCTCACCGGTTGGAGCCTCTCCTGGCACAGTAGGCTGAAGCTGTAGCAGTTCCTCAGTTTTGGCATTGGGTGGGCATGTGGTAAAGTTACAGCTGAGCCTTTGGCTACCATGGGTAGTCAGTGCTGTGTGCCACAGGCAGGGCTGCTGTCCCTTGGCCTTCTTGCTCATAAGGGCGTTGGCTGGCTGCATGGCATCCCAACTTCCACAGAGGGCCAGGACCTACGTGGCAAGCCTCTGTTTGCCTGGGTGACTTCAAGTGGATAGCCGAAGGACTGTTGTTCTCAATATGGGACATTGTCTTCTCTCGAGTGCCTTGCTGCCTTACCTGGGCCCAAGACTGGCCCTTTGTTCTACAGAGTCAGAGCGCATGCCCAGTCACAGACCAGGCCTTGGGCAACCTGGCCTCCTGATTTGTGCTTTCTGGAAGCTCCTGCTTTATTTCCCACTCTCTTTTTTCCCCCTTTCCTCTCAACCAGGACTCACACCAGCCAATTATTCCCTTCAGAGTCTTTCAAGAGAAACAGCAGCGACAGGGACAAAAATTGTTGTCGTCTCCATGCATCTCCAGTGCTAGATTGCTTCCTTGGATATCCGAGGGAGTAAGGGAGGGGTCTTTACAATCTTGCCTTTCTTCTTTTTTCAAAAAAAATGAGTCTGTGCAGGAGGGGAGCTCAGTGGTAGAGCACTTGTCTAGTATGTATGAGGCCTGTGGTTCCATCCCTAATATCACAAAGAAAAAAGGAAAAAAATGAAACAAAACAAAAACCTTTGCTAGTCATTGTTAGATTCGGGCATTGTTTTGTTTCACTTTGTTCTGTTTGGTTTTGACAGGGTCCCACTAGTTCAGGCTGGCCTCGAACTCATGATTTCCCTGCCTCAGCCTCCTGAGTACCAGGTTTACAGGCATGCACTACCATATCTGGCTTGGATTCTGGCATTATGTGTTGATAAAACAATACCAAAAGACAAGCCAGGTATAGTGGTGCACGCCTCTCATTCTGGCAGCAGGGAGGGGAAGGCAGGAGGATCAGGAGTTCAAGGTCACCCTCAGCTACATGTTTGAGGCCAGCCTAGGTTACATAAGACCCTATCTCAAAACAAAACAACAAAAACAATGCCAAGAGACTATGCTGTGGGCTTCTCTTTTTGATGATTTTATTCTTGGCTTCTGGAACTCAGAAGGTGATGCTATTGTCTCTCCATCTTCCTCCCACCTAGGCTGTCAGACTTCCTCACCACTGAGTCCTCAGCATCTTCCAGAGACATTCCTGCTGTCCCAGGCTGAGGGCCTCCTGGCCAGGGTGGCAAAGGGGTGGCCCAGTGCCTGTGGCTGTCAGTCCAGTGAGCACCATATGAACCCAGCAGCCTTATCCACTTAGTTCCTTTCTGGGAATACCGTGGTGGTGGTGGTGGTGATGGGCGTGTGCTTTGTGGGCTGTGTGCATTGGACAAGTAGAAAGCACTTCGGCCCTGCGGAGCTTAGGCCTGCACCTGTGCCCATTGTTATCTCATTCCCATCAAGTTTGCCATTCCTCCACATACGCTGGCACCAACCCCCGGGCTGCAGAGAAACGTGAACAGACCGCTCGGGTCTTCACTGTCCTTTAGTTCCTGCAGGCATTAAGCTCTAGGAAAAGGAGCTTCCAGATGGCGGCTGGGTCACTAACCTGGCTGTGATGGCATTGGCCCGTGGCCTGCCCAACACCAAGGACCTACCCTCAGCCTCTCAAGGGCTGGTAATACCATCCTGTTGTGTCTACCTGTGGTGACCGGCCCTTGAGCGAGGGAGCTGCAAATGCACACCCAGGACCAGCCCTCTTTCCCTTCTCTGTCACCTCTCGAGGCACCTTAGTGGCCTCCAAGTGGTCACTGCAAGGCTGTCACAGTGCCCCGCGAGGCTGTCTGCCATGGCTGTCACTGTGTTTCCACGAGCCTTTAGCAGGAACTCCGCCCCAGCATTCATTCCGACGCATGTTTTTAAAGGGTGTAATTTCTATCAACTTCAATTAGAGCTATTTTTATTTTTGTCACCCCGAAGAACCTCCCTGTGGTTCAGCTGCCATTTTTCACCACTGTACCCTGGCGAGGGCTGGGAGAAAAATTAATAGTCTAGTGATCACTTTGCTGATCTGCTGTCAGCTCTTGATAAACTGGCGGCCCGGGTGACGCTCCGCGCCTTCCACAGTAATTATGTCACATCCGCCTGCAGCAGGCAGGGCTTCTCTACAGGGCCAGGGTCAAGCTGAGTCTCAGAAGGCCCAGGATGGGGCCTCTGCCAGGCCTTCTGGCCCCACTCTCAGATCCCCTTAGGACCTGCTAGAGGAGTTCTCAACTCTCTGGGTACCTGTGTAAAGAAATCAGTGTCCGCATACTTCAGTGTATCAGGTCTGATGTCTGTTCATATCGAGCTGTATGATGACTCGCAGGTTGCTAAACGTCTCTGAGCCAGTTCTGAATGGAAGCACACGCTAAGTGTTTTCCACTTAGTAAGCCACTCGGCCTCTACTCTGGGGTGAAGGCAGGGCCGGGGAGCCCACGTGCACTAGCAAGTGGCATCTATTTATGAATGAAGGGTGTTTGGGTGGGACTGAAAGGGGAGGCAGCAGGTAAAGCCCGACATAGCTTCTGAGGACAAGGGGAGGGTAGCCCAGCTTGAGGGGAAGGGGCTTAGGGTAGGGGGTGAGCTGAGCCTGGATAATCTACCACTTAGCCTCTTTTAGCCTGTAGAATCTAGAGTCTGGGGACAGTAGTGTAAATGGTGACTCGGCCATCCTGAGGAGGCCAACAGGGACAGATGCTGACCCCTGACACACAGAGTGTGACACACAAAGTGGCTGGGAATTCTGTCCAGTGGGAAAGGCCAGGCCTGTGGGACCGCATTCACACAGCCTTGGGGCAATAAGGGCACTGCAGAATCTGACAGAGGTTAGCAGTTGCTAGCTGCCTGAGTGAGCAGGCAGGAGGGATGGTGGGTATGGAATGTTCTGCCATCTCAACAGGAGTCTGTACAGGGAGCTCAAGCTGCTCATAACTAAACACACGTTTGTGCAAGCAAACAAAAGTTCAAATCACACTGAGAAACCTGGGCACCACATGTGAACTGTCATTGTCCTGTCCCCCTTGTGACCCAGCGCCGTAGACCATGCCATGCTAGGGTAGGGTGGACTCTGAGGGTATGAGTGATGGCGGGTATCATTGCTGACAACTCCAGGTCTCAACAGAAAAAGTAACATTTTTAACCACATCAGACCATATCTCTCGGTGGCTCAGAGCACTTTTGGGGCCCCAGCTCAATAGTCACGAGAGCCCGTGTCCTCCTGACTTGCTCCCTCCATGGGATCCTGCACTCAACTCCTCCGTAACTCAGATGTACATCCTCTGTGTGGTGTATTGGGAACACGGGGCTAGAACATGGGGTCACAGGGTGCTGTTCTGTTCAGAAAGGGCTGGCAGTCTGGGAAGAGACCTGGGGACAGTTCGGGAGATCCTTGCTAAGGAGGATACGGGGAACATTTGGGGGAGGCGTGTGGAAGGGCATGCGGCATGTAGAGGTGCAAATGGCTGACAGGCAGGCTCTGTACTCTTCCCTGGCACCCTGCATACAGTTTGGCCTGCCTGGGAGCTTGGTCCACCAGCTGCCAGGGTCTGCACCCAGCCATAGCCCTGGCTTCCCAGCTGGGGGAGCCCTTCTGCCAAGCCATGACAGAGGCGGGTGCTTAGAAAGCTGCATGGCAGGGATTCCTGGGCCCTGAGTAGCATGCTTGTGACCCCCCCCCACACACACACACTCACATTGATTCTTTTTTTTCTTGCTTGCTTTGAGGTAGAGTCTCACTCTAGCCCAGGCTGACCTGAAATTTACTATGTAGTAGGCTGGCTTTGAACTCACAGTGCCGTAAATTAAAGGCATACACCACCGTGCCCGGCCACATTGTGGTTGTTTTTTTACCCCATGCAGCCCTTGACAGGCCAGCACAGCTCAGTCACTACCATCATCCCCATTTCATAGATGGGGAAGCAGAGGCCCAGAGAGGTGCAGATACTCGCCTGTAGACGATACAGACTGCAAAGCTGTGGAGACTGGCCTGTTAAGAAAATGTTCATGGGGATGGAGAGATGGTTTAACGCTTAAGGCGCTTAGGACCCAGGTTGGATTCCTCAGAACCCACATAAGCCGCATGCACATGGTGGTGTATGTATCTGGAGTTTGTTTGCAGTGGCTAGAGGCCCTGGTGTGCCCTTTCTCTCTCCCTCTTTAACAAATGAAGAAAATATCAAAAAGAAAAAAGAAAAGAGAAAATGTGGGACTGGAGATATGGCTTAATGGTTAACACACATGCCTGCAAAGCCAAAGGACCTCAGTGTGATTCCCCAGGACCCATGTAAGCCAGATGCACACGGTGGCGCACATGCAGCAGCTGGAAGCCCTGGCATGCCATTCTCTCTCTCTCTCTCTCTCTCTCTCTGCCTCTTTCTCTCTCAAAATAAATAAATTAATTAAAAAAAAAAAGTTTGCAGATGTTTTCCTGCCTCAGTGTTATTGTGTGTGCTGTTCCCTCCTCCTGGAGGCCCCTCCCCAAAGTGTCCCCATGGTTTCTTTCAGGTCATCACAGATTCCTGTAGTCAGTGGAGCCAGTCATGGAAAATTCCATCCCACCCACCCTTCCCAGCTTGCTTTCCTGCTCTATGTCTTTACAGCAGAACCTGTGCTGTGCTCATTCACATACCTATCAGAACACTGTCCCTAGTCAAAACGTCCCCTCAGTAAGGTTAGGGATTTTCACGTCTGTCATGGGTAGTGCCTAGTAAATGGATGATGGGTAGATGGATGAGACAGGTGGATGGGTGGGAGTAGGCGGGTAGATGGGTGAGACAGGTGGATGGATGCATGGATAGATAGATGAATATATGGACAGGTGGGTGGATAGATGAGTGGATGGATGGATAGCTGGATGAATATGGATAGATGTATGGATAGATAGATATGGGTGGGTTGGTGGATGGATAGATGGATAGATGAGTGAGTGGATAGGTAGATGGATAGATGGGTGGGTGAGTGGATGGATGGATAGATGGAGAGGTGGATAGATGGGTGGATAGATAGATGGATGGCGAGGTGGATAGATGGGTGGATAGATAGATGAGTGGGTAGGTGGATTGGGGATGGGTGTTTGGGATAACGAATGGGGGATGGGTGGGTGGATGGATGGATGGATGAATGGATAGGACAAATGAAAAGATGGGTGATGGGATGAGGGATGGGTGTGTAGAAGGATGAGTGGTCAGTGGATAGACATATGTGACAGAGATGTGGATGAAGATATAGGCTGGGCCAAATCACATGACTCTTGGATGTTATGTGGAGTGTCAGAGCTCTAGAAATGGGCTTGGTAAAAAGAGCATGTTTTGCAAAGAATTCTGGGCCTGGCATGTTGTGGCTGTGAGTGACTGTGCCCAGAGACCAGCAGGAGGAGATGGGCCGTGGGCACCCCAAGGAGTGAAAGAGAGGGCTCCTAGAAGAGTCTGGGTGTTGGGCAAGGGTCCTGTCTGTGATCTCTCCCTCTGCTGGGCCTTGGCTACTGTACTGGCTTCTAAGAAATACCAGCTCCCTCCTCTTTCCAAGATACCAGGGGCCCCTGTGCCTATGGGTAGGGGCACCAGGCTGGGTGACCTTCCTTTAGTGCTTTTCCCAGCCTCAGTTTCCTCCATATACCATGGCTAAGTCATATTCCCTTCTGTTTACCTGGTAGAACCACTAAAGAGCTCCCTGCCCAATTTTGTGCACACACTTTCCCTTCCAATCTAGGGTCTCGGACAACTGCTGAACTTGAAGCCAATGTCAAAGCCACCTGGTCTGGTCTCTCCCCATCCTGGGCTCTGTGCCCTCTTGTGGTCCTCAAGACTAGTGTGATTGACCTGGTACCTCCTCCCTCCACCTCGGATGATGGTGAAGAGACCCTCAGTTGTGGCTCCCTTGCCTAGATGGTACCTCTATCCACTCCCCACCACAGCCGGAGCTACAGCCGGAGCACCCCTAATTGCTGTCACAGATGTGGCAGCCACCAGCCTCCCCTGCGCTCGGCTGTGTGCCGGGCGCTTAATTAGTCCCTGATTACTCATTTGCCGGGTGCTGTGTGTATTCCATATCTAATAACTTTCCAATTACGCCGGGCCGCCGCACACACGCACAAACCCTTTAGCTGTCTACCGATCAGGGACTCTGCGTTGAGCATCTACGAGCATCGAGGCCTGAAACCTCGCGCTGGCTTTATTGCAGTATTTGGAGTTCTCTGACTGCATTGTGGAGTCATTACAGGGCATGGGGTAATGCTTTTCGTCCTCTGACATGCCACCTTTCTACACAGAACAGAGCATGCTGGAGTTGGGCAGACACCGTGTCTGTAAGTGGCCTCTGCTCAGGCAACAGTGTCTTGGGCAAAGGAGGGTGGGGGTAGCCTGTCTGCCCTCCTTCTCTTCCTCACTGGAGGTAGGCACTGGCCCTGGCCCTGTGACCTGTGTGTCCCCAGTGGGGACAGAGGTCCTTGCAGTCTCTGGAGGTTGGTCAGTGCCACAGGGGAGGAGGGAGGCGTCTCTTCTCTCACCTTTGGCTTCCTGCCTGTGCCTGGCTTCTCCTGGAGCTGAGGGAGAGTGGCACTGTGTTCCTCCTTGCCATCAGGGCTGGCATCTATCCCTCCCTGCAGTTGTGTTCCTTGTCTTATCTTCCTGGCATTGCTCTGGAGGTAGACTGGCCATAGCCCAGCAGCAGAGCCCCCTCCCCCACTGCCAGCAGCAACCCTCTGAGTGGGACATCAAGGCCTGGTTGCTCTATTACTGTCAGCCCTGCGAGTGGACACTACAGGCTCTGTCAGCATTGGCGAGCACTTACTACATGCCAGCTCTGTGCAGGGACCAGGTACTTGACAGTGGATTCTGGCCTGGATTCTTAGCTTTGACCATAATTGGCTGGGTGACCTTGGGCAGCTGACTCAGTTTCCTCCTCTGCAAAGGAGATGGGCTGAGTAAATGATTTGCTGGTGTCAGGCGCTCAGCCAGCACTGGGCATGGTGGCGCTCAGTGAGTCTAGCCAGGCATCACTGGGCCGGGTCCCCACGGCCTTGCCAGGTCACTCACTCCTGACCACACCTACAGGTGATGGCATTTTGGACTCATGCCCATGTCTGTTTTGCTCAAGACCAGCAGGGCCAGGACCCTGGCATGTACTCAGAACAGGGGCCACAGTTCCCCTGGCATTGGGTTGCTCAGAACATGTGCTGTACATTAACTTTGGGGACCTTAGACCGTCATAGGGCTCTGAGGTAGCCTCGGAGAGTTGACCAGAGGCCAGGGATGCAAGGGGCATGGGATCGCCTTCACCTTGGTACCTAAGCACACCTGTGCCTTGGGTCCCCAAGGTCAGCTGCCAGTTGAGGAGCACCAGACTTCCCCAGCGCTGCAGCAGCAGCAAGACCTAGGACCCCCTCCATCTAAAGAAGACTGAGGACTAGAGAGTGGCCCAAGGCAGGCTGGGAGGTGCAGTATAGCCAGGTGGGGGGTACCGGGAGGGAGAGGATCAGGTTCCAGGAGCAGACCAGCCTGCCAGATCCTATGATGCTGGCCTAGAGGAAGATACCTATGCCTCTCCACCCAGTGGCCTCCATCTAGGCTCCTGCGGGTTCTCAAACTGAAGTGTGTTCCCAGAAATGTATGACTGGTGGCCCAGGAAAATCTGATGCTGAGAAAGGGGGACAAAAACAGTTTTCATGTGACTATCTTCATTTCTGAAATGCTCCCAATAGGCCAGTCCCCAAGGCACAGTGCTCAGTGGCTGTGGGGGCCAGGAGGGACTGGGAGAGAAGGAGGCAATGGCCCCAGGAGCTGGGGGAGAGGGGAACTGACCCAGGTTGGAGCTGCTTTGTGTTGGCAGTGGTAAAAAGTTCTAAACTGACAGCCAGGCGTGGTGGTGCACACCTTTAATCCCAGCACTCGGGAGGCAGAGGTAGGAGGATCGCCATGAGTGCGAGGCCACCCTGATACTACAGAGTAAATTTCAGGTCAGCCTGGGCCAGAATGGACTCTACCTTGAAAAACAAACAAGCAGAAAGTTCTAAAGTAGACTGTAGAGACAGTCCTTCAGCTCCACAGGTGTGGAAGGAGCCACTGAATCACACACTTACATGGCTGTGGATGAGCTGATCCTGGGTTCAATCCCACCACTGAAAAAATAAACAGATGTCTTGTATCGTATTGTGTCGTATTATATCTCAATAAAACTTAACAACTAATGGAGCAGTGATTCCCAAGAGCTAAAGACCCCGCTAGACAAAGTTAACAAAATAGAACTGGGTCCTAATGGAACATGCCCCCGCATGTGCACATGTATACACGTACACACGTACACGCGTACACACATACTGTTTTCCCTCTTGAATGGGGACATGATACCTACCTCGTCCCTCCTTCCCCTGCAGTTACCTGCTATGTGCTTTCCCAGAAGCCGCCAGCATTCCCTGGAGAAAGCATGGCAGCGCATGATCCCATGAGGGTTGGCGATGGAGGGCGTGAACCCCTTTTATTTTGGAAATCTCTGGAAATGTCCCCTCTTGGCCCTTTGCCAACAATCCACTAATGTGTTAAAGCCTTGGCTGCCAGGCCAACAAGGCTCAGGAGACTGCGGCCTTTGTCTGGCCTGCTGTTCAAAGCCAGGTCTGCGTGGGGGTGGGGGCCCGGGGGGCTGTTCCTGCAGTACTGTGATTGCAGGGACCCCAGGGAAAGGGACAGCAACAGTGCATGTCCTGAGCACCATAGTCCTTTAGACAAAGACAGACCTCGTCCTGGGCCCCGTGGTCCTGGGAGGAAGGAGGCCGGGAGTGGCTGTTCCAAGGGCTGTTTTCTGTTAGGTGGGGGCTGTAGTCATTGTGGCTGTGGAAGGGTGCTAGTTATATCACTGCATTGCCCTTCCTTGGGTACCACGGCCACGGCACGCACCTCCATGAAGTTCCTGTAGGGTGAAGAGGAGTGAAGGGTCTTCATCCCCCACAGCAATGTGAGGAGCGGGAGGAGCTAGACCATGGGCGGCACTGGTACGTGGTCCTGTGATCCAGGCTCATGTGGCTGGCCATGAGTGGGTAAGGCAGGGAGCGCCTGGTGATGTTCTGAGCCTCGTGGGCTGGATCCGTTACGTGCTGGCAGCAGGCAGCAGCCCACACTGTCAGCACACAACCTGACAAGGCCTTTCTCCCTGGGTCTCAGAGGGCCACACGTGAACTGCATCGGTGCTGGCTACCCCATCCGCATGGAGGCTTGGCCAGGGAAGAGCCAGCTCCATGCGCACGCAGGCTGGGTCTGCGCCATTGGCGTCCAGCAGCACGTGCTACTCTGAACGTCCATGTTCTAGCTGTCCCGGGGATGTGTGCTTTCCGCTGTCTGGGCGCCATCCCCAGGTGATCATTGACAAGAACTGGGGAAGCTCCGTGTGTGACCCTGTGAGGGACAGGTCAAGCATCTCCAGAGTGTCAGCCTCACTTACAGTCCCACCGGTGTGTGAGCAGCCTTCTGACTGACTTGCCACCCAGAGAATGCAGCTTCTGAAAGTGGGTACCTGGCTGCTTTGTGAAGCACCTAAACCGAGAGATGGTGCTGATGTCCTTGACTGAGGCCCCTGCAGTGTCAAGTAGGGCTGCCTCCCTTGGCTCCATGCCCTCATAGAGTTCATGTTCCTGCCCTGCACGTGGGCACTTAGTCTGTGGCCCCTTGAGGCAGGGCAAGCACATGTCCAAGACTCCTTGTCCTGGAAGCACACAGCAAGAGTACAGCCAGAATCCCACAGCTAGAGCAAGGTGCCCCTGGTCATTAAGTGGGTCATGGGTACATGGGTGGATAGGTGAGTGGGTGGATAGATGAGTGAGTGCATGAGTGGGTGGGTAGACAGATATGAGTGTGTCACGGAGATGTGGGTGAAGAGATAGGCTGGGTCAGATCACATGGCTCTTGGCTGTCAAGTCTCTCATACCTGGAACACTGTTACTTTTGTCTCCCTCCCTGGCCAGTTCCACTCTCCTTCAGGCCTAGTTCAAATTCCATTTGTTCCAGGACAACCACCTGGATTTCCTAGCCCTCCCTCTCCCAACACAGTGCTGTCACCCGCCATGCCCCGGCCCTGTCTCTCTCACCGGCATTCTTTCTCGCCATTTGCTGACGTGTTTAAAAATCACATCCCTCAGTTTGCCAGCTGAGGTCATAGACAACTGCTCAAGTTCAAAGCCCTGCACCGCCAATTATGTCACAAGCTCAGGCAGATCAGTGCACCAGTTCCTTGGCAAGGGGTGGCCAGAAGAATTAACTGTGCACGTCTGTGTGAAGGCTTGGGTGCTGCCCCTCATGTAGTAGGTGCTCAGGGAAGGGACCCTTCCTTATTCTCTGCTGGGCATAGTGCTGAGCAGAGCCGAGGGAAGGTCCTCTCCCAGTGATGAAGTCCCATACCCACAAGGTGTTCCCAGCTGCCCTGCCCCCCCCCACCCCCGGGGACCGTCAGCTCTGGAAGGAGAAGTAGGACATAGGAAGGGGTCAAGTCTGAGGTATGCACAGCTCTCCTCGGCTCCCCTCTGGCCCGTCCCTAGGGACTATTGCAAGGACACTGCTTAACTTGACCTGTAAGCATTCCATGCCAAGGAGCCTCTGGGGAGCTGAATACCATCACGGACTCAAACATGGCAGCTCCGTGTCCTTTTTTCTTTACCATCACCTGGGGATGAATCTTCCATGATGACTTAGGGCAAGGTGTGGAGCAGCAGCTACAAACGTGGCTCCATGGCCCCTGCCGTCCTGGTGGGCCCACCCTGAGCTCTGAGGAGCAAATGAATGAGTAAAGAATGCATGTGATGTGTGGCTTCGGGTGTCACCTCTTAGCCACAGCCCGTGTGCTCTGGGATTTTCCAGGACTGCCCTCTTGCCACATATGGATCCTATAAATTAAGGCATTCCAGGAACCACGCAGTAAATCTATCCGCCTCTTGCCTGTGGGACTGGTGCGGCCTGCACTCGCCCCGGCAACTCAGATCATTGTCTCACTAGCTACTCCACTCCTACAGTAATAATCCCTCAAATCAAATAAATCTAGAATAAGTGGGCCAACAGAGGGTAACAGCCACACCATGCCTGTACTCCCAGTGGAGAAGACAAGGGTCTTGGCCCCCTGGCACCTAAGTGACCTGGTAGGGGCTCTGCTGGATGCTGTTGCCAACCATGGGCCCTGGCTGCCTGTCCATTCTAGAAGCTTCCTGGCCTGGGCTGACTCTGCCAGTGACCTCAGACTCCTGCTGCCCCTTTCAGAGCCTCTGTCACCCCAGCCTTGGAAAGGTGATGGGACGACTAGAACAGTCAGAATCACAGGCAGAAAGTAGAAGTGTGGGGGGATTAGAAGGGTGATGGCCAGAAGCTAGGAGGGGTATGGGGATGATGTGGGACTCTTTCTCTCTGGGATGGTGAGAAAGTTCTGGAGATAGATGGGGGTAGCATTGTCACTGTGATAATGCATTGAACACTTAAAAATGGTCAACCTAGGGGCTGAGGGCATGGCTCAGTGGGTAAAGTGCTTGCTGTGCAAACATGAGGACCTATGTTCAGATCCTCATCAACCACATACAAGGCACTGGGGAAGCAGAGACAAGAGGATCGCTGGGGCTTGCTGGCTAGGTTGTCTAGCCAAATTGGGTAGGTCTAGGTTCAGTGAAAGACCCTTTCTCAAAACATAAGGTGGAGAGGCTGGAGCAATGTCTTAGCAGTTAAGGACACTTGCTTGCAAAGCCTGACGGCCTGGGTTCGATTTCCCAATACCCACATAAAGCCAGATGCACAAAGTGGTGCATGTGGGGCTGGAGAGATGGCTTAGTGGTTAAATGCTTGCCTGTGAAGCCTAAGGACCCTGGTTCAAGGCTCAATTCCCCAGGACCCACCATAAGCCAGATGAACAAGGTGGTGCATATATCTGGAGTTCGTTTTCAGTGGCTGGAGGCCCTGGTGCACCCATTCTCTCTCTTTCCCTGTCTGTCACTCTCAAATAAATAAATATAAACAAAAAAAGTCTAGTCAGGTGTGGTGGCGCACACCTTTAATCCCAGTACTTGGGAGGCAGAGGTAGGAGGATCGCTGTGAGTGTGAGGCTACCTTGAGGCTACCAAGTGAATTCCAGGTCAGCCTGGGCTAGAGTGAAACCCTACCTAGGAAAAAAAAAAAAAAAGTCGTACATGCATCTGGAGTTCATTTACAATGGCAGGAGATCTTAGTGTGCCAAACCATCCTCTCTCTCTCAAATAAATAAATAACATATTTTAAGAAATAAGGTGGAGGGCTGGAGAGATGGCTTAGCGGTTAACGCACTTGCCTGCAAAGCCTATGGACCCAGGTTCAATCCTCCAGATCCCAAGTAAGCCAGATGCATGTGGTGGTGCATGCTTATCATCTCTCTCTCTCTCTCTCTCTCTCTCTCACACACACAAATAAATAAAAACAAATATTTTTTTATGAAAGGTGAAGCTGGACGTGGTGGCACACACCTTTAATCCCAGCACTCAGAAGGCAGAGGTAGGAGGATCGCCATGAGTTCAAGGCCACCCTGAGATTACAGAGTGAATTTCAGGTCAGTCTGAACTAGAGTGAGACCCTACCACGGAAAAAAAAAAAAAAGAGAAGGTGGAGAGAGACTGAGGACAACATGTAACATCGACCATCGACCTCTGGCCTCCATACATACACATGTACCCATGCTCTCACAGCACACGTTTTTATTTTATTTCTCCAGGATCACTACTTCACGTTTTTATTTGCAGTGCCACAGTATGGTTACCCACCCTTCCCTCTGCTTGGCCTGCTGAATCCATCCACCCCCCCCCCAGAGGTCTGCCATGTCAAGACTGGAAGACACATGACCAACCATTCAAGGCCATCCCACTGCCTGTCACACTTCCCTGAGAAATGATAGTTGGAACCATTGCTCATCACCCTGCCTAGTAGCCCCAGCTGTGGGAAGAAGGGGTCAGGCCAAGGAGAGGACAACCGATTTGTTGGATTCTGCTTCTTACAGAGTGTCGTGGACAGAGCCTTCTCTCACCCTGCCACTCCATTCCACATGTGTGTGTGTGTGTGTGTGTGTGTGTGTGTGTGTGTCCATTCCCTTTTTAAAACAAATAATTTTATAAAAAAGTAAAAAGAAGCCGGGTAATGGTGGCACATGCCTTTAATCCCAGCACTTGGGAGGCAAAAGTAGGAAGATCGCCATGAGTTCGAGGCCACCCTGAGAATACATAGTGAATTCCAGGTCAGCCTGGGCTAGAGTGAAACCCTGCCTCAAAAAAAAATAAATAACTAAAATAATTTTGGGCTGGAGAGACAGCTGGGCAGTTAAGGGGCTTGCCAGCAAAGCCAAAGGACCCAGGTTCAATTCCCTAGGACCCACTTAAGCCAGATGCACAAGGTGGCTCATGCATCTGGAGTTTCTTTGCAGTGGCTGGAGGCCCTGGAGCAACCATTCTCTCTCTCTATGTGCCTCTTGCTCTATCTCTCTCAAATAATTAATTTTTAAAAATAATAAGTTTACCTATTTATAAACAAGAGATAGAGGAGAGACAGACAGAAAAAATGGGCATGTCAGAGCCTCCAGTTGCTGCAAACGGACTCCAGATGCATCTGCCATTTTGTGCATCTGGCTTTATGTCACACCACACGATTTTGAAACAAGAAGAGATGGCCAAGCTAGTGAATTCTTGTCTCTACAAGTTGAACAACTACAGGGAAGGCAGTGTGGGGAAGGCAACCTTGCTGCACTGTGCTCCGGAGGGGCTGTGGTAAGCCCTGGCAGGGTCAGGACAGACCACGGACAAGCTCTGCCACAGCTGAGAACAGACAGCCTCAGAGAGGCTGGTTTTATCACGTTGGTTATTGCTGTTCTTGAGGGTCACTGAGTCCACGGGCAAGAAGAGCAGGGTTTTGCCAATCTTGTCAGGCCAGCTGGGTATCTAGAGTGGGGCAGGGGGCACTGTGTACATCTGGGTGCCTGTGTGCACCGGGGTGCCATGCTGGGGGATGGGTGCCTTGTGCAGGTGGGTACTTGGTGAAGTCTGGTGCCTGTGTACAGCTGGGTGCCTATGTACATGTGGGTGTCCTCTGGAAGTTGGGTGCCTGTATGTACCTACCTGGGTGCTCTGGTTAAAGCTGTGTGCCCAGTGGAGGCTGGGTGTCTTTATACACCTGGGTGCCTCATGGAGCCAAGTGCCCTGGTGGCAGCTGGCTCCCAGCTGGGTAGCACGGTGGAGTTTGAAACTCCACAAAGTGTTTGCTGAGATCTGAGGCTGCCTGGTACCCAAGAGGTTCCACATATATGTTCTCCTTAACCCCCATGATGCAGAGGCCTAGAAACATCCAGGACCATCTGTGTTTGGAGCTGAGACCACTTGGGGTGCAGTCGCAGCTTTCTGTGTTCTCTCCACCTATCTATACCTGGGGACTCCATTTGCTCGGCACTGTGGGGGCCTTGCCTGTGCCTCGCAGCCAATCACAGTAGAACCAAGGTCCACAAGAGGCCTCTCAGCTGAAGGATGCATTGCCACAGAGGACTCAGACATAGGACACCCCCCCCCTTTCAGGGTGTAGTCGAGATGCAGCGGGCAACCATCCTATCTCCTCAAGCTGAGCGTCGGACCCCAGTGGTCTGTTGGGCAAGGGTGACCCTCATCTCTGTGGCCTCCAGGGACAGACCAAGTGAAGCTAGACCTATCTCCCTTTTCAAGCCTCTCCAGGGTGGCTTGCAGAGGCCCAGGGGATTCCTGGATTGGGACATCAAGTGATGAATGAGTGGTGGTGCAGTGTTCCCAGCCTGGGGTCCCTGGCCAGGCAAGGGGAAACTCGCTGGCTTTCCTGACTGGAGCCGCCAGTTCAACTGAGGTGTTCACTGGAGGCCAGGCCATGGCAGGGGAGGAGAAGCACCCACAGCCTGAGACCCCTCTCCTGCCACGCTCACGTGTCCGTTCCCTTCCTTGTAGGTCACCTCTACACCTCTGGAGGCACCTGTAGCCATCCACGCTCCTACCCAGGAGCCCGAGCCACAGCTGAGCATCCCCACAGAGAACCTGCCCAGGGCCCCCAGATCTGCCCAGGAGCTGCGGCCGCCGTCATGCCTGCAGAGTGGCCGGGACGAGGACAGAGCAGACCTCGCGGGCACAGGTAGGCCAGCACTTGGTGTTCTGTTCCTCTGGGTCCTGGGTAGAGCCTGAGCTGGCCCAGGGCCTGGGGCTCCAAAAGGCTGAAGTCAGACACTGAGTTTGTTTCTACCTCACCTCCTCGGCGTTGTAGAGTTCGTGTCCTTGCAGGGTTCTGGAATTTTATCTTTCCGCTCTGGGACTCTGTTTACCTACTCGCTGACTGCTCATTTGCTTCTGTAAAAATCGTCACAGCAAGCACGAGCCCATAGGGTCATTTCTGGGTGCCGTGGACAAGCATGCTATTGTCCTGGACACGGGCACGGGCCTCCCTTGGGCTGGGCCAGCAGGTGTGAGGATGCTCGCTGGTGGCTGCTTGGCGTGGTGACCAAGTTACTGTCTGGTGGCTGTGCTTTTCTGAGGACTCATGGGTAGGGCTATTTCTGCTGGGCCTCCACTGCTGGCACTGGTGTGCAGGCCGGACGACATGGTGGACATGTGTCTTTATGTCCTTTTCCCAAGCCCTTGGTATAGCTCCTGGGACCACCTCACAGGCTAGGCCATACTTCTCCTCAGCAAGGCCCTCCTAAGGTCACTGTGGTAGAGGTGACCACAGGGGACCATGGGTGGATCCTGGCTCCTGTGCTGCCCCTTGGGAGGGCAGAGACTTGGGGCCCCAGCCCAGCACTGAGATGTTAGGGGAAGAAGTATGGCTTGTTAAGAAACTAGATGGACCAAGGCCAGAGGAAGAAGTGACAAGCAGCTGGGGAGCTGGGATCAAAGGGCTTGACACCCCCCCCCCCCCCGCCCTCAGGCCCAGGGTTTAATCTGGGGCAATACTCTCAGGGTGACCTCAGTCCCAGCCTCCTTTTGTCTGTGAGGTAGACTCAGGCTGAGGGCTGATCCTGCAGACCAGGAGCTGATGGGCCTCAGGGGCCCCGAGGAGCTTTCAGTCATGGACAGGTGGGCACAGGATGGCTACCAGGAGAGGGGGCTCAGGACACCTGCTGTCAAGGCTGTCTGTCACCTCTCATCCACTCTGCACAAGAATCTTGCACACATAAGCTCCAGGCTCTGTGTGTCCGTGAGAGGGGGTTGTGATGGGAAGGCCTGGTGTAGGTCACCTGTGAGGGAGGGGACCATTGGGTGTACACCCAGCACCAACTCAGCTGAGGTGGCGCTGGCAAAGGTTTCCTGTTCACAGATCTGGCTGGGTCTATTAGACCCACCCTTTAAAATTTGTTTTTTTTATGAGACAGTGTGTGTGAGAGAGAGAATTGGTGTGCCAGAGCCTCTAGCCACCGCAATCAAATTCTAGACACGTGCACCACCTTGAGCATGTGTGCAACCTTGTGCATGTGTCACCTTGTGTATCTGGCTTATGTGGGATATGGGGAGTCAAATGTGGGTCCTTAGGCTTTGCAGGCAAGTGCGTTAACTGCTAAGCCATCTCTCCAGCCCCATACCCACTCTTTACCTAGGGCGTCCCTGGGGATGGTGGGATCTGGGTAGACTGTTCTGCCCCATAGCCACTCACAGGCCTGTCCTGGGGAAGCCAGGGTGTCCCAAGACACACACCCTTTTGGGCTTGGGGCTTGGATCTCCATGGAGGAGGGCACGCTCAACTCTCACTGTTTCTCACCTGCCAGAGAGCTCCTGGCGACTCTGCACCCTTCCAGGGCAGGACACGTTCTGTGGAGCATTCTGCAGGGCAGCTGGCTACTGTCTGGGCAGAAGTACTCCCACCCGTGGTCGAGGGTCTTTGCAAGTGCCTTTGTCTCCCTGAGGCTACACCTTTCAGCTGTGAGGTGGCTAGTGTTCTATGAGCTTCCATGACAAGCTGAAGAGCTGTGGCCTGCTTGTGTCTGTGCATAACACTTCATGTTGATGAAGTAACACGCTGCAGGTCCAGAGAGGCTGAGCCACCTGCCCCCTGTCACATAGCAATGGTGGGCCCCTGGGGTTTGAACCCCACAGTCTGACTCCTGTACCTTGCTCAGCCATAGCCCAGAAGAGTCACATCTGATCCTGAAGGGTCCCCAAGTCACAAGTTCCGTGGATATTTCCATCTCTAGTAAGGAAGTATATGTGGAACCTCTGAAGACAGGGCTTGTCACTCCTGAGTCTCTGAGTGACGAGATAGGACCCTTCTGCACTATAATAAGACTCTTTCTAAAGGCTGTACTGGCCAGGTGTGATGGCGAACACCTTTAATCCCAGCACTTGGGAGGCAGGGGTAGGAGAATTGCCATGAGTTCGAGGCCACCCTGAGACTACATACTGAATTCCAGGTCAGCCTGGGCTACAGTGAAACCCTACCTCAAAAAAAAGAAAGAAAAAGAAAAAATTAAAAAATTAAAAAAAAAATAAAGGCTGTTATGCAGGGGGTGGGCCCCTGAGAGCCAGGGGAGATAGAGATGCAGAGCAATAGGTACCTCTGCTGCCCCAGAAAGGCAGGCCTGGGGTCCGGGTCAGCAGGATGGCCTGAAGCCCTGCTCTGTGGTGAGGGTCTGGGCAGGACACCAGGCCCCCATCTGCCAGCTGTTCGGGCAGTCCAGGGCAGCTTTCAGCTGAGACAACCAAGAGCACAGCCCTCAGTCAGGCCCATGGGGGCAGCTGCACTGCTCGGAATGTGACAGTGACTAATGGTTTATTACACACCTGCCACCTCTCATGCGGCAGTGGGCGGGCGGAGCAGCCCCCCTGGGCCAGCTGCAAACTGCCGAACAGGCGAAGGGTAGATGCGGGGCCAGGTGCGTAGGGCACGGAGGTGGGCCTGAGACAGTGAACACATACGTGTGTGTGCACATCCACACACTCAGCGTCACTGACACGGAGACATGCACATTGGAGCAAACACAGGGACAGGTACATACGCAAACGCAGGTGCAGAGACACACAGGGCAGCTGCAGACACACATGGGTGCAAATGCCAGCACACATGGCACCCACATTCATGAAGATACCCATATATAAAGACTTTAACACATGGAGCTGGCTGCAGACCCACAGACACACCAACACCCACACGTTTTTGCACAATACATGTGTGGAAATCAGCCCCCCCACATACACATCCCATGGACGTGATACACGTGTACATAAGCAGACACGCCCAGGCTGCCCTGTACTTACACAGATGCCCACTCAGAAGCCGGATGCACATTCAGACACACAGGTGGATCCCACAGTCTGGCTCACCTGTGCGGCACATCCACGAGTGTACACACAGACTCCTCGAGAACATGCGGACTCCAGGCTGCTTCTCTCGCTGCTGTGAGGAGCTGACTGGCAATAGCCACTTAAGAAAGAAAGGGGTCTGATTTATTTTAAATTTTTATTTTATTTTTTTGCAAGCAGAGAGATAGATAGAGAGAGAGAGTGAGTGAGTGTGTATAGGGGCACACCAGGCCCTCCAGCCACTGCAAATGAACTCCAAATACATGTGCTACCTGTGCATCAGGCTTTATGTGGGACCTGAGGAAGGGAACCCAGGCCATCAGGCTTTGCAGGCAAGCACCTTAAGCGCTGAACTAGCTCTCCAAATGCTATTTTTCAGAAAATTTATTTACATGTGTATGTGGTGGGGGAGGGAGGCACCAGAGCCTCTTGCAAACACCAGACAGTTACACTATTGTTTGCCAGGTGGCTAATGTGGGTGGCTGGTGAATTGAACCCAGGCTGGCAGGCTTTGCAAGCAGGCACCTTTAACTGCTGAGCCATCTTCCCAGCCTCAGAGAGAGTTTATTTTGAGTCACGGTTTAAGAAGGGTTACAGTCCCTCACGATGGGGGAGGCATGCAGTGGAGTGTGAGGTGGCTGGTCACATTGGGTCAGGAAGCAGGGAGCAGTGAATGGTGGTGCTCGGCTCACTTCCTCATCCACATTCAGTCCCGGGCTGCAGCCCACACGTACGCTGGGTCTTCCATCCTCAGTTAAACTAGAAACAACCTTACAGATATGCCCAGCAGTGCATCTCCTAGGTGACTCTAAATCCTCTTAACAGTGAAGGGTTAATCACATGGACTCACACAGGAGCAGAGGCAAAGGCATGCACACACACAGACACTCTGGCACCAGGACCCTCGCACACATATGAGCACACACAGTTGCAATCAGAACACGTTTTTATGTGCACACACACCCCCACCCCATCTCCCACACAGCCTCTGTACACTTTCTCCAGACCTCTGTCCCATAGCCCCTGAGTCTGCCAGGGCCCTGTCCATGGTGGCTGTAGCCAGTTCTGGCCTGTTCAGGCCCCTCTGAGGGTGGATGGCCAGGGCAGGGAGGGGCCTCCCACTGCCCAGCAAAACAATAACTGCCTCACCACCCATTTCTTTTTCTTTTACTATATATATAATATATATATATGTATATATATATATTATTTGTTTGAGAGAATCAGATAGAGTAAAACATTTTTATTAATTTGCAAGGAGAGAGAGAGAGAAAAAAAATGAATGAGAACGGGTGCACCACGGCCTCCAGCCGCTGTAGATGAACTTCAGGTGCATGTGCCACTTTGGACATCTGGCTTTATGTGGATACTAGGGAATCGAACTTGGGTCATTAGGCTTTGCAGGCAAGCGCCTTAACCACTGATCAGTTTCTCTAACCATTGTCGCCCATTTCTAACCCTCACTTCCCCGCAGCTGTCCTGCACGTGGGGACAGCCGTCTGTCTGGGGAGTCTGGTTCTGGCCTACAGTCGGGCCAAGCTCCAGGGCTTGTGAAGAACACCTGCCTCCGTCCCCAAAAGCAGAAGTTGCATGCTGTGGAGGACAAATGAGTGTAGGAGCCCCTGGATTTTGCCTGCCAAGATTGAGGGAATCATCAGATTTCGTATCAGTGGGGGTACAGGACAGGCCACCTGCATGTCCAGGACGGAAGGCTCCTGGTGGCCAACCAGACTCCCACGGCCCTGGGCAGCACTGGGTCACAGAGAGACTGGACTGACACCCGCCAGGCCTCCGGTGCTGTGATGTGGGGACTCTGGGCAGTTGCTCCTGAGGCAGGCCAGGCCCAGAGCACCCTGGGAGTGGTGAGCAGTGTCTCAGTGGGGGAGGAGAGCGTGGCTTAGCATGCCGGGGGATGAGCTGCGTCTCCTGCGTCATGGTGGGCGTGTGAGCTCCTGGCTGCTCAGACATCCTCATGCTTCTCGTCAGACAAGACCCATTCCTCATGTGCACGTGCATGCACAGGGAAAGCCGCCGAGGAGGTGCTCCTAATTTATCACCAGCCCAGCGCCCCTAGCAGTGTCCTTGTGCTGTCCACGGCCTCCTAGGGGTGAAAGCAGCACACTCCGTGGGAGACGGGAGGGAGGCAGGCTTGGCATCTTAGACAGAGGTCCAAGTTTCCAGGCCCTAGCAATACCACTGCCCAACCAGGAGGCTTTGCCAGGTTCAGACCTTCCCCAGGCCTCAGCTGCTCCAGCTGCATAATAGGCACAGTGGCGATAAGGCCTTTCTTTGCATTGGTGTTAGTGACGCCAGATGAACGCCAAGATGGCACGGACAGCTGCCAGGCAAGGTTGTGTAGATTGCATACTGTACATCCACAGAGGGTGCCATTCTTGTCTTTGTGAATGTGCTTTCTGCATGGCTATGGCATGGGGCTGCCATGTTACCCGTTACATGGATGGTGGCCCTGGAATTGTGCCATGGGGGTCCTGGGGGTCCTTTTTGAGCTGGGCAGCAACTTCTGCTCCCCTCTCCCACCCCAGTTCTGGGAATTGAACTCATGGCCTCATGCTCAGCAGGCAAGTGTTCTGCCACTGAGCTACACCCAGCCCCTCGGCAACTTCTAAAATGGTGAATAATACGGACATTAGTGGAGACAGTAGGAGCTTCAGGCCCCATAGGGGTGGGTGTGCAGGAAGCCAAGCCGTGGCTGGCTCTGGTCACAGAGTCTCCCTTTATTGGTTGATTGGCTCACTGATTTGAAAGAGAGAAAGAGCAAGAGAGGCAGATAGAGAGAGTGAGAGAGAGAGAATGGGCACGCCAGGGCCTCTAGCCACTGTAAATGAACCCCAGATGCATGTGCCACCTTGTGCATCTGACTTTATGTGGGTACTGGGGGATAGAACCTAGGTCCTTGAGTTTTGCAGGCAAGTGCCTCAACTACTGAGTCATCTCTCCAGCCCACAGTCTCCCTTTCTCACCTGCCACATTGGCACCCAACAGTCATACCTGGCATGTGGGCCCGCTGGCCTGGACCTGCCTCCAGTCCTAGCCTAAAGGACTAGGGCTTTTACTGTGTGTGTGCGGCCACTGGGGCCTGTGGTCTGGTCTCTGCCCTTCCCTAGGGTTTCTAGTGTGTGTCCCCAAGCAGACTGATGCTAATGTCCACACATAGTGGCCGCTCTCCTCTGGGTAGTCAGTGATGGTGGATGAGTGAGGAGGGATGAGCTGATGGTGGGAGGGACACAGCACCTCCCCTTGTTCCAGCCCTGGCTGCCAGAAGAGTCCCCCCCCACACACTCTTGGAGGTTACTTTCTGGCCAGTCCTTTGGCAGCAACTGCTACAGCAAATTGTGAACTGAGTGCATTACACACCCCTGTGATTCCAACCCTCAGGATGTTGAGGCAGAAGGATTGCTATTTCCAGGTCATTCTGGGTGCATAATGAGATGTCTTCACTGAGGTCAAAAGTCTGGTCTGAGTCTCGCTGTGGCAGTCTAAGCTGGCCGGGTCCGGTTCCTGCTGGAAATCACAGGGGAGAGGTTGTGCCCTGCCTTTTCCCCCTTCTAGAATGTTCCTTGACTTGTAGCATCTACACCCATCTTCAAGGCCAGCAACGTTCCCATTGTTACAATCCCTGCTGACCCTCTCCCACCTGCCTCTTCCACTCTTCCACCAAAAGTCCCTTGTGCTGCCTGGACCTGGCGGTATGAACCAGCCACTCACCTGTCCTCAGATCAGCTGATCAGTGGCTGTGGCATGCCTACAGCCTGCACCTCGTAGGCCACAGGATCAGGATGTGGACATCTTTGGAGTCTGTCAAAATTGTGTGGACCGTGACACCTGGACAACGTCTCTGTGTTGGTGCGAGAGATGCTGTGACTAAAAGCCGCAGAATCCACTGTGGGTTTGCTGCCTGCGTGACTTGGGGTTCCCTGGTCCCTTGCCTGTGGATCTTTCCTCAGAGCTCCCAGAGGCCTGATGCTCTGTCCCCAGCAGGCCCTGGTAGGAACCACGAAAGCCAGTAAGCCCTTCCCACCTTGGCCTTGACAATGGCTCACATTTCTTTCACTGCATAGTGTCCTGCACATAGTAGGAACTCGGGTAGAACTCTGTCCCTTTCTATCTCCCCCAGCCAGCCATTCTGTTGGGCAGTTTGTCCTAAGCCTGTTCCCTACCCAGCCCCCTGGCCCCTGGGCATTTCATATTTTCCGAAGAATGCATCTGGGGCTCTTCCTGTCCTGAGGCTCTGAGCTGCTCTGCAGGGTGGGTGCTTTGTAGCCATCGTCTGACCTCCTCACCTCCACAGAAGGCACTAGGGTACCAGGCACCTGAGGTAAGGCAGGGTTGGCTTCCTCCTCAGGATGCAGGATTTTGGGGTTCAGAAGATTCCCCCAGGCCTGTGAACCCCAACCTTTGGGTTCTTACTCATTTTAACAAAGAATTGAGAAAATAGACTCCAAGAAGGGTAAATTATGAATTATTGTTTATTTTGGGGAGAACTGGTAACCAGGGGAAGGCCAGAAAGACTTAGGCCAGAAGGGAATTGGCCTCCTTGTGCGGTTGGAAAGGGAAACAGAAGAATGGAGAGACAGGGAAATTTCTGGGGGAGAAGCCTGTGGAAAGGGTGCTTGCGTGCATGTGCGTGCGCGCACACACACACACACACACACACACACACACACAGCATGGGAGTGCATGCAAGCCCTTCATCTTCACGTTAGTAAAAGCTGAGCTATCCGATAGTGAAGAGCCCAGAGCCTTGAGGAAAGTCATACATGTAACAAGGCACGAAAGGTGCCTGGAAACAGAACACATGTAAGGAGCAGGAAACACCCAGGTACATAACAAGTGTCCTCCCTTTCCCAGCCAGGCTAGGAAAAGGGAGAAAGCTTGCACACTGGAGTTCATAGGCCAGGCTGCCAAAATGGGAGAGAATGGGAGAGGGCTGGGAGCCCCAAGCAGGGGCCAGGAGATTCAGATGCCAGGAGAGATTAGCCAAGAGAGCCCTTGTATAGTTTCAGCATCTAATCAGGATGGATCTTGCAGTCAGACTCAGGTGTGCAATTGAGAGACCTGATTGGTTCGTGGACTCAAGGGGGGCTGACTCAGTGGCCAGCCCACCTAGGTGTGCTGGACTGGGGAAGAAGCAGGGGGCGCTGTTACTGAGAAATTGCTTGTAGTCGTCACGGATGAGATGGGATCAGATGGGAGTTCTAGTTTTGCCAGGGCAGGTGGATGGCATCTCCTTTGGGCCTTGGCCCCTAAGTGACTGCCTGTAAGAAAGCTGCCTTGCTCCTGTTTCTCCTTCCTCACCTGAGCTGCCCCCTATGATCTCCTCACTGTCCCAGCAGTCCAACCTTCTAGGTCCCTGTCCCTTGTTCTATCATGTCGTGTTTGCTTCTGAGAAACCATGCCACCCCTCCCCATGCCATCTAGGCAACTCCTCAAACCAGGTTCCACATCTCCTCTCTTCCCAGAGGATGTGGGTCTTCACCCCTGTGGCTCACTGAATCCTCATGGGAATGTGGGGTCCAGAGCCAAGTTGACAGTTAGGAGGGAGCCCCGAGAAGCAGCCAGTCAGCTCCCTCCAGAGGGTGCCTTGGGCTGAGCCACACACAGCCTTGGGGAGGGCTCCCAGGCACCCGGAGCCACAACTAGTGTATGTGGTGCCATGAGAAGTCGGAAGTGCGCATCTCCAGATGGGAGAGCCTGGCCTAACCACTGCCCCTCTCTTTCCTTCCCAGCCACGCTTAAATAAGCCGTGAGGCATGGTTAGGCTACAGGTACCTTTATGCGCACAGATCTTGGTTTGGCCCTCTCTGAGTTCGAAACTTGGCTTCTGGTAGGCAGATGCCTCCTCGGGCCTCAGTTTCCCCATCTGTAGAACAGAGAAGATGATCTGACAGTTGAAAGAAGGCAAGAGTCAGGCATGTTGAATGTAGAGCAGGTGCCTTAGCACATGGGACATGGACACTGGCCTGTCCCTAACAGCCAGAGCCCATGGTGACCAGCAGAAATCCTGGCTTTTCCATTTCTTTGTTGGGCAAATAGGCTCCCAGCCAAGGCTGCCTCTGTTGCCAGGAAGGAGGAGATTACATTTGGGCACTTGACTGGCAGAGGGCCTGGAGTAGCCTGGAGCTAAGCACAATGACACTGAGCATGGGAAAGTCCTGCCAGCACCCAGCGAGCTGCAGTTGCTCTGAGGGTGCAGTGGTAGGGTAGGCACAGCTCCGTGCAGACCCTGTCCTGCCCTGCGTCTCTGTCCTTTGACTGCCTGGGTTCCTGCCCCACACCCTAATCCTTCCCTTAGGCACTACCAGCCGATCTGAGAGCCAGTGTCTAGCTCCCACTGGCCATTTGTCTTCTTGGGAACTTCTTGTCTCATAAAGCTGGTAGCTTGACTTGCAAGTCAGGGCAAGAAGTCTAGAAGCTTCTAGAAGCTGCAGCCAGGGAGGAGAGGCTTTTCACCCAGAGAAAGCCTTGGAGTCTATCAGCTCAGTAGGGCCACATAAGTCCTGAGCAGGACTCATTCCCTCTCCTTCCCTCCCTCCTGTACATTTTGGTGTTTGTTTGTTTTCTAAAATATATTTTTTAATTTATGTTTGTGAGGGGGCAGAATGTGAGTGAGTTATGGGTATACCAGGGCCTCTCACCACTGCAAGTGAATTCCAGATATGTGCACCACTTTGTGCATTTGGCTTTATGTGGCTACTGGGGATTGAACTTTGGCTGTCAGACTTTGCAAGCAAGCACATTGAACCACAGATCCATCTCTCTAGCCCTGATCCTTTTTTTGGTTTTTCAAGGTAAGGTCTCACTCTAGCCCAGGCTGACCTAGAGTTCACTATGTAGTCTCAGGCTAGCCATAAACTCACAGTGATCCTCCTACCTCTGCCTCCCAAGTGCTAGGATTAAACGTGTGAGCCACCATGCCCAGCCAGCCCCGATTTTTTAAAAGTACTTTATTATTTATTTATTTGAGAGAGAGACAGAGAGACAGAGAGACAGAGAGAATGGGTGCACCAGAGCCTCCAGCCACTGTAAACGAACTCCAAACTCATGTGCCACCTTGTGCATCTGGCTTACGTGGATCCTGGGGAATCCAACCAGGGTCCTTTGGCTTTGCAGGCAAATGCCTTAACTGCTAATCAATCTCTCTAGCCCCCTGATTTTTTTTAAAAAAATATTTATTTATTTATTTGCAAGCAGAGACAGACAGACACACACAGAGAGAGAAAGAGAGAGAGAAAAAGAGAATGGGTGCCCCAGGGCCTCCAGCCACTGCAAACCAACTCGAGAAGCATGTGCCACTTAGTGCATCTGGCCTTACTTGGATACTGGGGAATCAAACCCAGGTCATTAGGCTCTTCAGGCAAGCACCTTAACTGCTGAGCCATCTCTTCAGCTCCTGATTTTTTAAAAATGTTTTTATTTATTTGCAAGCAGAGAGAGATAGAGAAAGAATAGGTGCTCCAGGTCCTCTAGCCACTGCAAAAAACTCCACTGTTTTTTTTTTTTTTTTTGGTGTGGGGGGGGGCAGATTTCAAGGTAGGGTTTCGCTCTAGCCCAGGCTGAGCTGTAATTCACTATGTACTCTCGGCGGCCTCAAACTCACGGTG
Source organism: Dipus sagitta (assembly GCA_036346955.1). NCBI lineage: Eukaryota > Metazoa > Chordata > Mammalia > Rodentia > Dipodidae > Dipus > Dipus sagitta. The sequence goes on from CM070770.1 coordinate 222,634,168, forward strand.
ATCCTTTTCCCTTTGCCTCTCAAGAGCTGGCATTAAAGGCATGTGCCACCATGCCCCACTCATTGTTTTTTTGTTTTTATTTTATTTTATTTTTTTAACAACTTCCGTGATTGTTAGTGAGAGAGAATTGGCACACAAGGACCTCCAGCCACTGCAATCAAACTCAAGATGTGTACGCCACCTTGTGCGTGTGACCTTGCGCGTTTGTGTCACCTCGTGCATCTGGCTTATGTGAGATCTGGAGAGTCAAACATAGTTCCTTAGGCTTCACATGCAAGCGCTTTAACCTCTAAGCCATCTCTCTAGCTATCCACTGAGTTTTCTTTAATGGAGAACTGAGTGACAGCAGGTTTAATATGTCAGGAGTTATATTCGACCCATCTGTTTCCTCACCACAGATTTAACTGTCTTCATTTTTATTTATTCTTTAACTTTAATTTTATTTTTATTTACTAGAGAGAGAGAGAGAGAGAGAGAGAGAGAGGCAGGGCAGTAGGGAGGGAGAGAATGGGCAAGCCAGGGCGTTCAGCTACTGCCAATGAATTCCAGATGCATGTGCCACCTTGTGCATCTGGCTTACGTGGGTCCTGGGAAATCGAACCTGAGTCCTTTGGCTTTGAAGGCAAGTACCTTAACTGCTAAGCCACATCTCCAGCCCTATTTATTCTTTGGTATTTGTTTATTAGAGAAAAGAGAGAGAGAATGATAATGAATGGGTGCACCAGTGCCTCCTGCCACTTCAAATGAACTCCAGACACATGTGCCACTTTGTGCATCTGGCTTTTCTTTTCTTTTCTTTTTTCTTTTTTTTTTTGTTTTTTGTTTTTTGTTTTTTGTTTTGTTTTTCAAGGCAGGTCTCACTCCACTCTAGCCCAGGCCAACCTGGAATTCACTATATAGTCTCAGGGTGGCCTCGAACTCACGGTGATTCTCCTACCTCTGCCTCCTGAGTGCTGGGATTAAAGGCATGTGCCACCATGCCCAGCTTGTGAGCTGGCTTTATATGGGTACTGGGGAATCAAACTCAGGCCATCAGACTTTGCAAGCAAGTACCTTGAACTGCTGAGCCATCTCTCCAGATCTCACTTTAAAAAAATGTGTTTGATATTGTTGGTTTGCTTGTTTGTCTGGTGCTGGAGATCAGACCTAGGGCTTCATGCATACCAGGCAAGCACTCTACCAACTTTGCTTTTGACACAGAGTCTGGCTATGGTCTGGAACTTTCCATCCTTCTGCTTCAGCCTCCTGAAAGCTAGGATTAAAGGCTGGCACCATCATCTGGCTGGGTCTGGTTCTGTTGAGGACGTTGACCCTGGGGAATTCTCTAAGGGCTTTGTATAGCACTGGCCACTTGTCATTGCCCGTCCTCAGTAGCTCTAGCAGCTGATGCCCGCTGTCCTTCCCTCCCTGCCCTCCTTTCTGTGCTGTCTTGTGTTTGTTTGTTTGTTTGAGTCAAGATCTCACTCTGTAGCCCAGACTGACCTTGAACTTGCGATCCTCCTGTCTCAGCTTCCCGAGTGCTTTGATGGCAGGTGTGCGCCACCAGGCCCGGCAGATCCGCTCTTTTTGATGACTCCTACCTCCCCAGGACCTGCTGTCTTTCCACACTTTCCTTGGCCAGTGTGTGGCTGCTGCATGCGTCTGAGGAAAGGATCTTTAACTAGGGCAGTTGGAAAACCTGTAACCCAAGCATTGCCCCCAACCTGGTTCCTTCCTAGTGGCCTGAGATCAACCCCGGATCAGCACTGAGTTCTGGCATGTTCTCAGAAAGGCCACTTGTCCTCACCTGGAACTTCTGACCCCGTGGAGGTCAGTGGTAGAGATTTTCAGTGAACTGTGAGCTCCAAGCAGCTGAACAAACTACCCTTTAAAAAATATTTATTTAAGAGCGAGAAAGAGGCAGAGAGGGAGGGTGCCCCAGGGCCTCAGTCACTGCAAACGAACTCCAGACACATGCGCCCCCTGTGCATCTGGTTTATGTGGGTCCTGGAGAATCGAACGGGGATTCTTTGGCTTTGCAGGCAAAGGCCTTAACCGCTAAGCCATCTCTCCAGCCCTAAATGAACTACTCTTGATTCCAGAAGCAAGTTGTTCCTAAGGAGGTGGAGCTGTAATGGGACCCAGCCCACTCCTCTGAGGGCCACTTCACTGGTGGCTGGCTCTCCACTGACCTGCATCCCCCTGACCAGGGTGAGCCAAGATGCAGATCCAGTGGCTGCAGTCAGTCACAGGTGGACACCATGCTGGGTCTAATTGTCCCACAGAGCATAACATGTGAGACAATCCCTGTGGCTAGAAGCTTCCACTCCCAGCCTTCTAGCTTGGAACACGTGCTGCTGTTGGAAACCTGGCTTCTCTCCTGGGTGACTTCAGCTTTGTCCCTCCCTGGGACATTGCAGCTCCTCCTGTCTGCACGTGTGTCTGTCTTGCTTCCACACTGCTGCCTGTGTATATTTGATCTTGGGTATTTATTTAGTGCCTACATTATGCTGATGGTTATGCCAGCTCACTCTTTTCATGGGTCAAAGGTCACCTCAAGTTCACCACTGAGTTTGGGTCTTGGAAGGCTCTGCAAGCTCCCTGGATCAAACCCCTATGGAGGAGCACTTGTTGAGTGACAGATAGGTACCATGTGCGAGCCTGGGATCAGTGTTCTTCCTGTCAAAGCAGTCTTCTGGGGCTGCTGTTACAAGTCACCTGGAACTTAGTGTCCCCAGCCAAGCTTCTCTTAAGGCTAGAGATCAGAGAGAGGTCTGAGCTCAGCTTCAGACTAAGGTGTCTGCAGGCCACTTTCTCCTGAGGCTCTAGGGCAGGTCCTGTCCCAGCTTCTAGAGGTTTCCACAGTCCTGTGTTTAGAGCCCCTTCCTCATGTGTCTCCAGCCTCTCCCACTCTCTTGCCTGTCTTCTCCTATGATAACCCTCTACCTCCTTTGGACCCACCTGATTGATCTGGGGTACTCTCCCCAGCTTAGGGTCTTTGTAGGCCACAGCTACAGAGTCCCCTTTGCCCCATCAGGTGACATATTCAATTCATAGCTCTGGGATCAGGGTCGGGGGGAATCTTCTGGGGGCCACTGTTTGACCTCCCTGTCACACCAGTCACCTGTCTTGCCTGGGCTGACCCCATTCTCAGTCCGGGGGATGTGGGATCCCTCCTCTTATGAAAGTCTGGGAAGGCTGATATCTGGAAATGTGACTGTGGCAGGCACAGCGGAGCCTGGGCAGCAGCTAAACTGGACAGTGTGGTCAGCCCTGCAGGTGACGTGAAGATCACTCCAGAGCTCGGGGATGGTGGCCTGTCTTGCAGGCCACTGCTATGAGGATAGTCGGTTATAACCACAGAGTTTATATGGGTGGGCATCAGCCATCCTGGTGGACTTTCTGGGAGGTTGGGGAAGGGCTGGATTCTTGTCTGGTGCCCCCAGAGCTTCTGTCCCAGGAGGGGATTTGCCATGGTCCCCGGGGGGGGGGGGGAGTGGCACAATGGAGCACCAATCACAAGCCAAAGCCACTGGCAGCTGTGGGGAGATGCCTGGCACCTGGAAGCAGAGTTCACCCCAAAACCTGGCTCTGGCTATCCTTAGGGTCCAGCTTTCACTATAGGGAAACTGAGTCCTGGTTCTCACCTCCATTCAGGGTCACTCAGCCCATCTGTCCCCAAATGCACTAAGAACAGCAAAGAAAGCACCTTGTGGCTCACAAGGGATCCAGGAAGGAGGTGGCACTTGAGCTGGGCCCCTTGATACACCAAGTGGAGCAGAAAAAAGGGTGCCTGGCAGGGAGACCCTAGACTCAGGCTCTTGAGATGCTGGAGCACCTGTCCCCTCCCTCTCTTCTCCGCCCCTCCCTTTCTCCATCCTGCAGAGCCCCAGAGAACAAAGCGCCAGGCCACCTGGTTCTGCAGCCCTGTGCCCCCCTCATCTCCCTGGAGCTCTCCTCAGAACCCACAGCCTGCCCCACCTGCTGCTCTATGGGCCCGCCTAGCCAACAGGCCCAATCCTCCTGGCTGCAGCTTCTTCCCTGTCTCACATACACACGCATTCATTCTCTCTCTCTCTCTCTCTCTCTCTCTCTCTCTCTCTCTCTCTCTCTGCCAGAGGCAGGAAGCTGGTCCATGCCTTCTGCTTGAACTCTCCTGTCTCTTTAGTTGTTGCTCTGACCTTTGACCTTTGTCCTGATACCCCTGGGACACTGCCCCTGCCTGGACCTGTCAGGTACATACTAGGTCAGCAAGCACATGGGTATCCCAATGGATGTTGAATAGCTTTATGAATGAAGGATGGCCTCGGTGGCGGCTACCCAGGTGACACCCCTTTGATCTTCTGTTCCCCAGGGCATAGCAGTTCCCCTCTGGGCAGCAAATGCCGTGGCCAGCTAAGTCCTACTGGGAGAAGGACAGTGGCTGGAATGGACAGGGGAAGCAGGAAGTGGCCTATCACTGCTGAGCCAGGCCTGGCTTTTGTGTGCAACTGTGGTAGCATATGCCAGGCGGGGGAGGCTGGGAGGCAGGAGGAGGCCTGCCGGGTCCCGCTGTGCTACGGGGCTTACGCCCAGCTCCCTGGAGTGTGCGCCTGAGAATAGCCATGGAGGAGCAAGCCAGGAGGGGGAGGAGGAGGAAGAGCAGTGAGGAGAACAGGTCTCTACTTCTCTCATCCGTCCCTACCTCACCACTCGCCCTCTCATCCTCCCTAAGTGGGAGGCAGCGTAATATTTATTTGTTTATTTGAGAGAGAGAGACAGAGAGAGCGAGAGTGCATGGGTGTGCCAGGGCTTCTACCCACTGCAAACCAACTTCAAATGCACGCACCACCTTGTGCATCCAGCTTTACGTGGGTACTGGGGAATCAAATCCGGGTCTTTTGGCTTTTCTGGCAAGCGCCTTAACTTGCTAAGCCAGCTGTCCAACGCAAGGCAGCTTCTTCCTAACCAAGGCACGGCTGCACCACACAAAGCCAGGCCAGGCCAGGTCCCCAGGCTGGGCTGGTCACTTCTCATGGGCCAGAGAAGCTTGGGAGGAAAGCGCTCTGTGGTCCCACTGGGTGAGTGCCAAGGAAGGCGTGGAGGAGGGGCACATGGGTCTTGAGAAGATGCCCATGTGGAAGATGACTGGCAGAGGGCTGAGCAATGGCTCGGCAGCTGGCTGTGTCCTGGCTCAGTGTTACTGGGTGCATGTGGGGCGTGAATGCTGGTCCAGGGCACAGTGTTTGTGGGGACCCTGGCAGAAGCCTAGAGGACTCTGAGGGGTGTGGCAGGACACTGAGCCAACATTCAGTCAACCTGCCCCTTCCACATGCACTTCTCCATGCTGCGCACTGACAGCGCAAGCACAGGCAAACCCAGGCCCCAGCCTGGGCACCGAGGTCGCGCTCATGCCCACCTGCCCCCTCCAAGCCCACTAGGTCACTGAATCACACACCTCCCGAGCTGCCCAGAAGCAGGTTTGGAGTCCCAGGATGACCTTTCTCCCATGCCACCTGCTGCTGCTGAAGCAAAGGCAGGAGGAGCAGCAAAGGGAGCCCAGTGGCTCCAGGGCCACAGAGCAACTTCAAGAGCCATGGATGTGTTCAGGGGACCCAGGGGACCCCAAGGCCCTGGTGCTGCTGTTCCCCTACCAGATGAGGTACAAGGGGACTTCCCCCTTCCTTCATCACGTGCAGTTTCATTGGTGTGCTGGCTATATGAGGCCCAGGCTGGGGACAGGAAGCAGGTCCTGGTTCTGATCCTCCTCTCTCTGGCATAGGCCGCAGCTTATGGATGACATATGATCAGGATGGCTACTCTCTTGTGCCTGGCTCCGCTCTGCTGGGTGAGGTAGGGAGCACCCCATCCTTGGCAGTATTTGAAGAGGTTATGAACTCCTTGGGGAGTCTGTGGAGTGGCTCAGATTGGAACATCTTCCCTCTGGATCCTTCACTCTGGGTTCTACCTCCTCCCTGTGTCTTGTCTGTACAGAAATGAAGACCACAGAAGCAGCATTTGATGAGCACCTACTGTATACCAAGGCTTTTGGCCAGTTAACCACATCCCCACCCCCACAGCTTGTCCTATGCTCCAGATGAGAAGAACCAGACGTGGCGGGGGTGCGGAGGGGCTTGGGTGACTTCCTGAAAGTTGCCTAGCTGGTCAGTTGCCTCGCTCCAGAACTCTGGCCCTGTGGCACAGAGCCTGCAGGAGTGGACTTCAATTAGAGGAATGTGACCTCATTCACAAAAGTGTCCCCTAAATACCGAGAAGCCTAGAAGGTTCTGTCAGCCCAAGGTCTGTCCTCCAGCCTGCCCAGTAGCCAGTGTCCCCGCAGACTGTCCTCAAGCAGGGGAACAAAGCTGAGCTGTGACCTTGGTTAGGCAAGGGGTCGCCTCTTCCTGGAACCTTTGGGGTTGCAGCTCATAGACAATCCCCTTAATTCCATCTTGCCCTCAGCTGCAGGTGAAGGGTGTTTATCTGGACTCCTGGAGTTCAGCTGCAGATACTAGTGAGCACAGGGGTGCTATGACTTAAGATGGGGCCCTTAGAACTGTGTGTCCGAGACTAGGGTACATGTCGCCTGCCTGGCTTCTAATAGGATTGTGGGGCCTGGCACATCTTTCTTGCCAAAAGGTCAAAGGTAGGGCTGGGGAGATGGCCCAGTGGTTAAAGGTGCTTGCTTGCAAATCCTGCAGGCCCAGGGCATGATTCCCCAGCATCCATGTAGAGCCAGACACAAAGTGGTGCGTGCAGCTGGCATTCATTTGTGGTCGCAAGAGACCCTGGCACACCTTACACAAGAGTGAATAAATAAATAAATAATTTAAAAACAGGTCAGAGATGGAAAGATGGGGAGGGAGGGAGGGAAGAGAAGGAAGACTCTGATATTCTCTAATGAGCCTCAGTGTCCCCATCTGCAAAGTGAGTCCCTTGTGGGTGGCATGAAGCTCGTTGTATCACAGGCAAAGTGATGGTCGTTGAGCTGGGGGCTTCCCTGCCTGCCTTTCCTGTAGCGATGTGGCTCTGTGGATATGCCCCCAGCAGGTACCCCATAAACCTCCCTCAGAGTGAAAGGAAGAATGAGTGGAGAGGGACAGACAAATGGGGCTGCCTGTCCCCTCCAAGGCGACCCAGGGACCTCCCGAACACAGCCCCACCTCTGCTGCATCTCTGTACGTCACCCCCAACCTCTTCCCTTGAGGAATTTCTAGACTAGGCTCTGGGGGGGGGGGGCCTCTGAGCATGTCTGTGTTGATGTGTGTCAGTGTGTTGATTCTGAGCATGTCAGTATGTGTGTGCCCTCCGCAGGCACAGCTGCCGTGGTGACGGCCTTGCTGGGCCCCAAGGGATCTGTACGGAGACAGTGGCTTTGGCAGGCAGCCAGCCCCGGGCCCTGGAGAGTGTGAAGGGCCAACTTGTGACATGTCTCAGCACTGATTTGGAGGTGTCCTGGGGCAGGTTGGCCGCTGGGGCTAGTTTAGGACTCATCCCGCTTCTAGCTTACTACCTTCCGCCTCCCCCAGGCTGGTGGAGGGCCCTAGGGGGTAAGAACAGGTGAGGGGTCCAGGATAGACTTGTCTCCTTCCCCTTGGTGATGATGATACCATGCCTTGCTTAGGGGGGCCAGAGACCAGCCAAGTCCCTCCCCTCCAGGACTTTCATGGTGAACAGTGGAATTCTAATTAACCTGTTGGCTCTGCAGAGAATGCTGTGTAACCTGGACCACCTGACTGGCCTCTCTGGGCCTCTGCCGTCTACTGGGCTGTGAGCGTGCACTGGACTGGCGTGAGGCCCCAGGACAAGCTCAGGCCCCTGAACCTCTAGTTTTCTTATCACTATCATTTTTGCTGTTTTAGGGGCTTTTGGGTCTTAGGGTCACCTCCTAGCCCTTCCCTGAGCCCCTAACCTCAGCCCCCTCTTCCAGGTGAGGAAATGCACAAGGATCTTGGGGGAGGGAGCAGCGCCTCACCTATGAGAAGGACCTGCCTGAGCCTTGCCGAGTCCTGGTAGAGGCAGGTGGCGAGAAGGACCACAGCGAGCGAGTGTCAGGACAGGCAGCTAGGGGCTGGCATGATGCTGGGGCCTCTGGGAAGCCAGGTCTGAGTGGGCTGTGCGGGCCAAGCAGTGGTTATGCTGGTGCTCAGCTTGACAGAAGTGACTGGCCGGCTTGGAGACTGGAACCCTAGACATTTCAGACTCTAGAATACCTATTATAGCATCCTCCTTGCCAGAGTGTACCCCCCCACACATCCAGGCCAGACCAGGACAGCTGATTGCCACACAAACCTCCCCACCTGTAGGACAGCCCCAGCTCAGCTGCTGTCTCCCGTTCCCAGCAGAGCACCGGGAGGGAAAGAACATTTATTAAGCAGAGGTCCTGCTGGGTAGAGAACGGGAGTCTGGGTGTGGGTGTGGGTGTGGGGAGGAAACAGAACAGCAAGGAAAGATAAGGATGGGCTATATCCCGGCAACACAGCAGCTGTCAGGTTTCTCAACTCCAACGTGCTCTGTGGCGTGTTTTTTTTCCCTCTCTTCCCATCCACCTGTTTTTTGAAAAAAAATATTTTATTTATTGGCAAGCGGCGGGGCCGGGGTGGGGGGGATAGGTACACCAGAGCCTTCAACCACTGCAAATGAACTCCAGATTCATGTGTCACTTTGTGCACCTGGCTTATGTGGGTACTAGGGAATCAAATCCAGGTCATTAGGCTTTGCAGGCAAGCGCTTTAACCATTGAGCCATCTCTCTCCAGCCTGGCCCCCATCCTGTTTTTAAAGTCAGGGTCAGGCTGACCTGGAACTCACTCTGTAGCCCAGGCTGGTCTCAAGTTCACAACGATCCTCCTACCTCAGCCTCCCAAGTGCTGGGATTATAGTCTTGTACCACCACACCTGGCTCATGATCCTTGCTTGACAGTCAGTAGAAGAAACCCAGCCATCCTCCCCCCAAGAGAGGACATGGACCCAAGTTCCCCGTGGGGACCAGCCACCACACGGAGACTGCTCCGGTCCCCCAGGTTTGTCCTTGGGCCTGAGCAGTGGTTTCATACCTACCACGAAGAAGTGCACCCTCCTAGCCCTCCACCCCTCCTGACCTTCGGTGTGCTCTTCCTGGAAGGGGCAACTGGAAGCTGTCCCTTCTCTAGTGGTGAGGCATAGGTGCCCACATGGAGCCAGCATCGGAAACCCCAGCCCTGGGCATCGGTTGCTGGCCTCTGCCCCTGGTAGGAGTTTGTGGCCCCAGTGGCTGAACTGGGCAAGGATAGCGGCTGGGTGCCGCCTCTCCAGACAGAGCCTGTGGTCTGGTGGCGTGGGCCACTGTGGGCCATTACTCTGCTCCCTGCCTGCCTGCCAGGCGTGTGGCCCTGGCTGGGGACATAGGAGCACAGCCTTGGCTCTGTTCTCTGAGCTGTAGGAGGCAGGCTGTCACCATGGCGGGCTGGGAGCTGGAGAGAAGCCCAGAAGAGGAAGGAGGGCGCCATGGCCCCTGGCACCCAGACTTGCCAAGCCACAGGTGGCCCTGCCCCCGGGTGTGGGTGGAGGTCCTGCTGGGTAGCAAATGGGAGTCTGAGGTGTGGGTGTGGGGAGGAAACAGAACAGCAAGGAAGGATGAGGATGGCCTATATCCCGGTGACATAGGCCGTCTGCACGGGGCACACTGAGCAACCCTCCTTGGGACTCTGGGTCCTATTCATTTCTGGGTGCTGTTGAGCAGGTTGTACACTGTACAGCCTTGACAGGCTGGGGAACATTTGGCTGGAACATGCGGTGACCCCAACTGACCTGTCATCTCCATGGACCACAGTTTGTTTTTTGGATTCTGGAATTCTAGTCACCTTTGCTCTCGCGAATCTGGCACGTTGGCAGGGCGATGTGTGAATGGCCGTGGGTGACAAGACACCCCGGAGTAAACCATCCACGCTGAGGGTTTAGGCTTGCAGATGGTTGTGTGTCTTCACAGGTCTGCCTTGTGTTTCCTTTGTGGCCGGGCTCTCCTTCCCAAGAAGAGCTTCCTAACGCAGGGCTCAAGTTTGGGTGCCTGGCTCCCACAGAACATGGAGAAAGAGATGTCAGATGAAACCTCTCTAGCTGTGTGGCCTTAGATGAGTTACCTAACCCCTGTGTGCCAAGTGTCCTCATCTGGAAAGCAAAGGTGGTGTGGTGTAGGTGAACTGAGGGAATGACACAGCTTTGGTCCCCTGCAGGGAGTCACAGCAGACACGGGCTGGCACCCACCTCCTTTGTCCGCAGGCAGCTGCCATCCCCCTAACCAGGTAAGTCCTGGAGTCATAAATGCTACCCAGGTCTTCCGAGGAGCCTCCCGTCCTGCAGTCAGGCTTCGTTCCAGCAAGCAGAGGCTGGAAGACCTAGACCAGCCCCCCACCCCTCAGCAGACCACACTGCCCCACCAGGAAGCCTGTCTCTCAGTCTTATCTCAGGCCCTGGCCCACAGCCCTATCCCCAGGAAGGGTTATCAGCCGGGACATCTGCACCCCAACGGCCAGGGAACACTGTGGTCAGCGGTCTCCCTGGGAGCAGCTTGTCTCCTGGTGACAGGCCCCTCACTGGAGATGCCAGGGGCCAGGGAAGAGTGGAGAGGTAGGGGCACTGGGACTGTGGAGACTGGGCATGTCCATGCTGCCCTGACATGGTGCCCCTCTTCGGGCCCCTTCCCTGCTGAAGGTTTCTGTATTCCTACAGCTGCTCCTCAAGGCGAGGAGCTGAGGTGGCCTGAGTCTGCGTAGGAAGCAGGAAGTCAAAACCATTTCAGAGGAAGGAGGATCACTGTGAGTTTGAGGCCAGCCTGGGACTATAGAGTAAGTTCGAGGTCAGCATGGGCTAGAGCGAGACCCTACCTCAAAAAACAAAAACAAGAGCTAGGGAGATATCTCAGTGGTTAAGGCACTTGCCTGTAAAATCTAATGACCCAGGTTCGATTTCCTAGTACCCACGTAAGACAGATGCACAAGGTGGCACATGCATCTGGAGTTCATATGCAGTGGCTGGAGGCCCTGGCGTGCTCATATTCTTTCTCTGGTTGCAAATAAATAAATAAATAAAATATTTAAGGAAAAAACAAACAAACAGAACAAAAAGCGAACAAACACTTCATGACCATGGAGAAGGCTGCTCAGCTCCCTGCCTTCACCACTACTGTGGAGAGACCTCAGTCTCTCCCATCCATGCTGTACAGGCCCAGCCCCCCAGCTCTGTGCCATCTGCTCTCGCAGACACAAACCCTGCTGGACCTTACTGAGGCCATCACACAGTTCCCAACCCATCTCAGACCTGGAGCTCAGGAGTCCAGGTCCTCTGGGTTGGACCTGAAACAGAACTGGGGACTAGAAGACAGCTGTGTAGCTCCCCTCACCCAGCCGCCCCCATATATGGCCTCCTCAGTACTGTTGCACCCCTCCCTCTCTTGGGTGAAGTCCAGTGAATCTCAGGCAGAGACAGCAGAACTGGGTGCCCCAAATCTTAGCTGCCGAGGCACTAGGGACGTAAAATACCAGTTCCAGCTGTTTGGTGGCCTTGGACCAGCCCCACCCTGTGTTAACTGCCCTGAATGTCCCTGCAAGGCTCTGCCTGCTTCACCCTGGCCTTCACTGTTATCTACACCCATGTATCACTCTCCAAAGAGCCACTGCCTCCTTGAATGTCCCTTCTCACACTTCCGAAACCACCCTAACGTCGCCTTTTTCCTGGGTCTCCTCCGCCATCACCGCATGGTGACCCTGCTTCTCTCTTCCCTCCTGAGTCCGCCCTGACTTCCAGCTCCAAGAGCGCTTTCCCTGCCCTGGGTCTCAGCCTCTCCAGCACTGCACGCAGTTGCCCCTTGGTGCCGTCGATCGGATAAGTGACACAAGAGGGTGGCACAGTAGGAAAGGCAAGGCCTTCGTCTCGGTCCTCTTGCTGACTGGTGGCCATCCCCCCCTGGACACACCTAGAGGCGCTGCTGCACACAGTAGGCGCTTCCTCTGTCAGCCTCCCTCCCACCCCAGGCCTCTGGGTTCCCATGAATCTGCCGACTCACCAGCAGCCAGATCCTGTGGCTGTCCTGCTGCCCAAGGCCTGCCAGCACCAGCTTCTGGCATGGCCTGGTCCTTGCTGGGCACCAACCCATGAGGCCACAAGGAATCCTCGAGCTCCTGCCCTTGGACATTAGTCCCTTTCTCCCCTGAGGCAAGGAGAACAGAACCTTTGCAGCATCTAGGACATGGGCGTTAGCACCAGCTGGCCCTTCTGTGGTCCAGGCGAGGCTGCTTCAGGCAGAGTTCAGGGACCAGCCCCGCCAGGCATGACAACCAAGGGCTTGTTTTCCGGACCTAAGGATAGGACGTCAGAATTTGTCTGAGGACCCCGAAGCATTGCCCTCTCAGGGTGTCCTGATGGGTGAGGAGGGCAGCAGGAATTACCCATGATGGGTGGTCCCAGAGCATTGAACAACAGGAGCAGTCAGGGCCAGGGTCCTGTTCATGGAGATTGTCACATCCAGATGGGCAGGCGGGGCTCTTGCAGGACAGGGCATGCCACAGAGGCATCCCAGGAGTAGCAGTGTGGTGCTGTGACACAAGGCCGAGGTGGAGGAGGATTTCTCAGGCCTTGGAAGAGGGAGGTGTATTTATCTGGGCACTGAGGATGCTTGGCTCATCTGGGCTACAGGTGGGGGGGCACCAGAGCCTGCTTCCACCCCGTCTCTGAACTGCTGGGTCAGCCTCGGTTCTGCTCCTGAAGCCCAGGGTACTGTTGGTCAAGACAGATGTGGGGGTGGGGTGGGGTGAAGTGGGCCACCATGGTCCCAAGATTCCCACCTGAAGCCATGCACGCTGGGCTCCTCCATCTCCTCAGCCCCCATCGTGGTCGGCGTTCAGGGTCACCTCCAGGACATTTTTTCTGCTCTGTGTTGACAGTTGCGATTGGAAACCTTGACATAAACGAGGTGACCAAATTGGTTCCGTTTATCCTGTCTCCAGACCTAATTACCTCCAATTAATGGCCACGGATGGGGGGGGGGTTAGTCTGCATAGGCCAATCCATCACCCAGCCTCGCAAGCCACCATGGGATCATCCTTCCCTAAAGGGCAATGGTCCTTGGCATTTTATTTGGGGACCTGACTCTCCGTGCAGCATGGAGACCCTCTGGCTGCCTAGAAGTCTTAATGATACATGCTTTCCTTTCACTTTTTTGTTTCAAGGTAGGGCCTTGCTGTAGCCCAGCCTGACCTGGAATTCTCTCTGAGGTCCCAGGCTGGCCTCAAACTCCCAGCAATTCTCCTACCTCTGCCTCCCAGGTGCTGGGATTTATAGGTGTGTGCCACCATGCCCAGCAATGCATACTTTCTTCTTTTTCTTAATGCATACTTTCTTTTTTTTTTTTTTTTTGGTTTTTCGAGGTAGGGTTTCACTCTAGCCCAGGCTGACCTGGAATTCACTATGGAGTCTCAGGGTGGCCTCGAACTCACGCTGATCCTCCTACCTCTGCCTCCCGAGTGCTGGGATTAAAGGCGTGCGCCACCACGCCCGGCAAATGCATACTTTCTTAATGGGGATAAATCTGTGATTTAAATCAATGTGGAGCTGCAGAGATTGCTCAGTGGTTAAGGCGCTTGCCTGCAATGCCTAAGAGCCCGAGTTTGATTCCCCGGTACCCAAATAATACCAGATATACAAGGTGGCACACACGTCTGGTGTTCTTTGCAGCGGCTAGAGACCCTGGCACGCCCATTCTCTCTCTTCCTGTCTGCCTCTTTCTCTCAAATAAATAGAAAAATAAAAATAAAGTTTAATCTAAATCACTGTCAAGCAACAGCCATGATGTGTCACCATCTGGAATGTTCGTAGCATGACCCAATCTCCTCCTGACCCTACCTTGTTTACTTCACAGTTATCACCTCAGAAGGGTCCTGTTCCTGTCAGCCGCCACTTCCATGCCCACATCCCCATGGCCACAGAGTAGCTCAGTCCTACTGTGACCATTTGCAACCACGGAGGCACCATGCTTTGCTTCTTCTGTGGCAGACCGTATGTGGCGCTTCCTTGTTCCTGCCTTGCAACAGCCTACTGGGCCACACTGTGGTCTACAGATCCCTCCTCAGAGAGCCACTGCCCAGCTCACCTTTGGCTCTTGCTTTTCTAAAAAATATTTTATTTTTATTAATTTGACAGAGAATGAGGGAGAGAGAGAATGGGTATGGCAGGACTGCAGACGAACTCCAGACATGTGCACCCCCTTGCACATCTGGCTAACGTGGGTCCTGGGGAATTGAACATGGGTCCTTTGGCTTTGCAGGCAAACGCCTTAACCGCTAAGCCATCCCTCCAGCCCCGGCTCTTGCTTTTTTTGCGCACCTGTTTGTGCTGGCCTCAGAACTGTGGCAGTTCCCTAGGGACAAACCTGCGAGTGGAATCTGCCACTCATACTTTCATTTTATTTAGTAAACATGCTTATAGCTCTTGCCAGCTACTTACTGATTTAATCTTCATGATGTCTCCTTTAATATTCATGACATGAGGAAACTGAGGCGAGGGGGGCGGGTGTGACAGCTAGAAATGTGAACCAGGCAGCCACACCATGGTGGCCCTTCCTGGCTGGCTCAGTAATTAGTCAAGTGGGCAGCTTGGGCTGCCCTTTGGGACAGTGTCCACTTTGCAAGATCACAGGGCCAGAGCACTGGCTAGGCTCAGAGGCCTCACCTGTGCTGCCCCCCCCCGCCCCGAGATGTGGGGTGAAGCTGAGGCGGTGGGCTAGCTGTGTGGTGCCGGGGAGGCAGGTCCAAGTCCCCAGTTGCCCAGCAGCATGTCACTCTCTGGTCCTTGCTGTTCTGTAGGGCCCATGGTCATCCCTTGGGCTTCCTGTGGCAGCAGTGGGTCCACTGACATTGCTCAAGGTTGGTCCTGGGTTCCCTCCCTGGGAGCCACACTAATCTGCTCTCCCAGACGCGGGGCTGGAGATGGGTGCTGACAGCATAACTTATCTCCTCTGCCTGGTGCTCGCTTCCCGCCGCTCTCCACAGAGACCTTATCTCAGCACCCCTGGTGCTTCCTTCACCCCCAGCCGGTACTGCGGAGGGGCCAGGGACAGGCTCAATGGCGCCAGGCCCTGAGGAAGGCTCACTCCTCAAACAAGGCCCCTCAGACCCAACCTCTCTGGTCCTGATTTCCCGTATCCCAGAGGATGCAGGAGGGCCTCTCTACAGGGTGTGGAATTTGGGAAATGGCCCCATTTTTTCCCAAGGAAAACCCTAGAAATAAGGTCAGCTTTGCAATCTCCGTGAGAAGTAGAGGCCTATAGAGCCAGACCATCTGCCCAAGAGCCAGTGAGCAGTGCCTCGACCCCACACCACTGAGTGAGACAGGAGTGCACAGCTGGGGTGGGCAGAATTGGAGTGAGCCATGGTCGTTTCTGACTGGAGCCCAGGATCCTACATAGCCTGCTGTGCTCCCAGACCATCGGAGCCACCCTTGAGCATGGCCCAAGCATGCAGAGTCTGAGCAGAGCACAGCATCAGAACCCTCTGAACACACGCGTGCATGCACACACGTGTACATACACACACGTGCATGCACATACACGCGTGTGCGTACACATGCTCATGGATCCACACCACTGCCAACATGCTACATAGGACACACCTGCATGCCCACAGCACACACGTACAGAGCTCCCAACACACTCACATGTGGCACAAACATAGAGACACATGTACACAGAAGCTCTCACTGTCAGCGTACGCACAGCTCCCAGCACCCAGCACACACACAGTACTGATCATCCTCACACCGCGCCTGTCGCTCACACAGTGCTTGCCGCGTGCGTGGTACTCATCACCACAGCACACTCCGCTCTGCACTGTCACACAGTACTGATCCCACAAACACATCTTCTGTAGCTCTGACCGCTCACGCCTGTACTGCTCACCCATGTCCGTCTCCCACAGTACTGACCGCTCACACGGTGCCCCTCACTCTCCCACAGTACCGGCCACACACATCGTACTCATCATGCCCACGTGCAGAGTGCTCTCGCACATAGTCCTCCTGGCTGCCCAGGAGGTTCTTCTGAAGGCAAGCACCGTGGGAGATGAGACCGAGGAGGCCCTCGATGGTGGCTGGTTCTGGCTGCAGCGGAAAGACGGCCACTGGGTAAGAGGGCCCCGCCTGGCTCTCTGCAGAGCCTGGGGTCAGAGTTGATCTCTGCTTTCTAGGCCAGCAGTGTGGGGTCCACAGAACTGTGTCATTGCCCGTCCCCTGCAGGGCTTAGCATCCCCTCCTAGTCTAGGTAAGGCCAGCTGCATGCATGCAGCATCTGTCTTCCCTCACTGCAGGCCCTGGGGACGCTAAAAGAGTGAGGAGTGCTCACAGCCTCACACTGGCCACGAATGAGTGGAAGGCACAGCAGGTGGCTTTGTCCTGCAGAGACTAGGTGGGCACAAGGGCTCTGACTCCGTCACCTTTGTGTGAGACCTTTCTCTCACCCCCTCTGAGCTTTCACTCCACACCTTGCAGGCTGCTCAGCAGCTGGGTGTGCGACTGTCTTTCCGGCCGCTGCTGTGAGACTAGGCTTCAGTTCCTGTCCCCGCCCCTGGGCCTCACTTGCCCTTCTTGCACGAGCTGAGACTTGTGCAGGTGGTAGCTGAGCCCACAGGAGGCCAAGAGCTAGAGCCCAGGTGTGTGGGTGGAATGTTCTGGATGCCCAGAGACTCCTTGGCGAGACCTCATGAGTTAACCCAGGAAGCCCAGG
The DNA here is from genome assembly GCA_036346955.1 of Dipus sagitta. Taxonomy (NCBI): domain Eukaryota; kingdom Metazoa; phylum Chordata; class Mammalia; order Rodentia; family Dipodidae; genus Dipus; species Dipus sagitta. Next base: position 222,650,872 of record CM070770.1, read on the forward strand.
CCTCCTGTGTAGATGGAACCTAACCTGTGGAGGGCCCAGGCCTGGGAGCTGGTCAGCAGGCCAAGCTCTGGGGGCAAGGGACTGGCAACAGCACAGTCGTGCCTGGGTCTGGTGGCCTGTTCTTTACCCCAGCGAGCTTGGGCGGGCACAGTGGACGTGGCAGCTTGTACAGACCTAGCGGGTCAGGTCCCTGGGCATGGCTGCTTTACCTACCCGGCCTCACTGCAGCCAGACACCCAGAACCGCTTCCTCTTGTGAAGCGCCGTTGGCTCCCTGGCACCTGCCCCAGGCCCTTTGTTGCTCTGCCAGGCGGGGCAAGCCTGCTCTCGCTTGGGAAGCCCTTTGTACCACCTTGGACCCAGCCGTGCTGCCCTCAAGATGGTTGCTGGGCAACATAAGCCTCAGCAGGTGTCTCGGGGTGGCGAGCCTATGGCTGCGTGCTCCTGCCAGAGGCTGGAGGGAGAGGGGGCGGTGTGCTGATGGGGCCCGAGGCCCGGGCCTTACTCACGGTGCTGGGCATGCAGCCTCTGTTCCAGATGGGCAGGACATGGCCCTGCTGTGGGAGGCACTGTCCGGAGGTGGGGTAAACACCCCAGATGGAGACCTACAGCCACAGAGTCAAGGCTGCTATCCCTGGCAGATGGCTCCTTGGGATCCCTGGGGGTGAAACAGGAAGCCAAGGGAGGGCCGCAGCTGAGTGGAGCCCCGGGCAGGAGAGCGGAGTGTGCAGCCCCCACGCTCGGCAGGTGCCCCCCCACCACTCCCCCAGGGTCAGCCGCCGCTGACAGATGGAAATGAGACCCGGAGCCTGTGATGAAGTTCATTTTTCACCTGCATGCGTTTTCGCCTCCCCGCTCCTGGGAGGCGGCCTGTAATCCATCGTGAAGCCCTTTCGAGGCCCCTGCGGTAATGGGGCCATAGATCACTCCCTGTGGAGACAGCGCTGGACAGGGGAGGCAGCCATTAGTAGTGGCCAAGGGTGACCCTGGGCCAGGGTGGCTCCAACTCCAGGCAGGGCCTGCCACAGCCCTGAACTTGAGTAAGGGTGTGTTGGGGGCTGTCTCAGGCTTGGGGGAGAGGTCAGGGGGAAGCCCTGTCCTCCGGAACACACTCAGAGCGAGTGCCTCTGCATTGTCTGCCTGGGCCTCCCCTTTGGTCAAGGTCTGTCTGTTAAGGGCTCAGTTAGAATTGGTTCGAGACCACCCTGCCTCCCACTCCTCATCATGTTGGGCTTCAGTGGTATATGACATTCATAAAGTGTGTGTATAGCCCCGCCCCCAAATCAGAAAGGACAGATGGGGTTCTGAGGTAGGCCAGGAGCCGGATCCTGTCTGGCTAGAATAGGCTGTACCTTCCTATTTGCCATGCAAAGGCCTTTTCCCTCTCTGCCTCAGTATCCCCGTATAGAAAATGGGACCAGCTTGTGGGCTTTATGAAATTGCAGTGACCTGTGAGTGTGCAGGCCTCACAAGGTTGCTGTCTGGTGTCAGTGTCCTTGCCACTGTTGTCCTCATCTTGGTGGTTCTAACTTGGGTTCTGAGCCTAGTGCTTTTCCTCTCTGGGCCTCAGTTTCTCAGTACGTGAAATGGGTGGTATGAGAGTTTAGTTCCCTTATGAAAAGCCTTAAAGGAAGTCTGGTGTGGAGTGGTTGCTCAGGCCACTTTCTCAGTGCTGGAAATAGTTCCCCACCCCTGTTCCTTCTGGAGCTTTCTCCTGGGGCCCTCACTAGTATTTCACTCTGTGAGATACTGGGTTAGAATGGGGTTCCTTCAAGACCTTTTGGGATGGCCCTAGCTGCTGGTGTCCACTGGGGTCAGCACCCACTGAAGGTTCTAGAGTCCTGGAGCTACTCCAGGTCTTTTGGTAACAGCTCCCCTATGTGACAATTGGTAGTGCCATGCTTGGCTACTGTTAGAAGGGCACCACAAGGCCAGAAGGACAGTGGAGTGCTCGAGAGAGGGGCGGTGGGGACTGCCTGGTGGCTCCACGGGGCTTATGGGCTGTATTTGCATCTCATTTGCATGCAGGTATGCACACTTGGCTGTTCAAGGGGCCTGCCCTGCTTTTCTTCCTTCATCCTGTGCACCATTTGTCACCCACTGTTCCGGAGACCCTGCAGTGGGGGAGGATCTCCTCCCACAGGAGCCACTGGGGTCCCCCTTATATAAATAAGGCAGTCTGTGATCCTTCTGTGTTAGCCCTTTGGGTCCTCGAGTGCTATGACTGTTCTGAGAGCAGTATCACTTGCACCTAGCCATGTGAATGGCAGGCCCCTGGCTCAGACACGAACACCCCTCGGAAGAGACTGGAGAGGAGCAAGCTCCGCAGTCAGTGCTCGGGGATCCACTGAGATCCATGGCAGATCAGGTGCTGACATGCTTGTCCTGTTTTTTGTTTTGTTTTTTTCGAGGTAGGGTCTCACTGTAGCCCAGGCTGACCTGGAATTCACTGTGTGGTCTCAGGGTGCCCTCGAACTCACCACGATCCTCCTACCTCTGCCTCCTGAGTGCTGGGATTAAAGGCGTGCGCCACCACGCCCAGCTTCAACATGCTTGTTCTTACATGTCCCTAGAATCTGGGACAGTGGCCGGCACGTGGTAGGTGCTCAGTATATACTGCCTACAGCTCTGTAAGGCATCAGTCCCAGCTCTGATGACATGGGAGAGGATGCCAGCCAAGAGGTGGACTGTCCCCTTTTCTTTCTGGAAGCGAGGTCAGGGTCAGTGTTCTGCTGGGGGGGTCACCCGTGCCTTGGGTCAGAGAGCACTGGGTCCCTTTGAGCTTTGGTTCTGAGAGCCAGCTTTGCATACCCGTATAACAGTGACAGGTTAGGGTCAAACTGTGGTCCCATAACTTGCTGGGAGACGTTTCAGAACAATAAAGGTGTCTGCCTTTATATGCGCTCGTATTTCTTCCTTGCCTTGGCCTCTCAGCGTACTTGCTCGGGATTTACAGTGTGGGTGTTTTCAATGGGTGAGGCTGACGCCAGTGGTCCCGTCCCCCCTCCTGGAGCCCCAGGCCTGCCCTGCTGCTTCTGGCTGTCTCCCGAAGCAAAGGTTACTAGCCAGAGAGCGTTATGACATTACACATCTGCACAGCGGAGCCGCGGGATGCTGGCCGCTGGCCGAGTGACAAGCTACAGGCTGGCCGGGCGCAGGGCTGGGCCTCTGGGGATTGATAGCGGTCTGCTTTATTACAACGCCTTCCCGGCCCTGTCGTGGCGCCAGCCTCCCCGGCGGGGCTGCCAGCTCCCCAGACCTGCTCTTCAGGGGGGGCTTGGGTCAGAGGTGGGGACCAGCCCTCAAGGAGGTTGGTCCCTGTCAGCCACATACACCCCGTCTGCCCTGGGCACCATGCTGAATGCATGTGAAGCAGGCCCTCACACCCCTGTGTCATTCGGGGAAGCCGAGACCCGCTCAGTGACTTGCTTGCTGGGTTCTGTTTCCTAGAGCTGCTGTCACACAGAACCACAAACCGGGGCTAATACAACAGAAACGTGTCTTCCCACAGCGCTGGAGGCTGGGAGTTGGGCTCTAGGTGTTAACAGGGTTGCAGTACTCCGTCTGATGTGTCTGGGCAGGGTCCCTCAGCTTCTGGGGTTAAGTTTTTTCCTTTTTGTGTGTATGGTCCTAGAGATGGGATCTGGGGTCTCACATATGCTAGGCAAGCACTCTGTCACTGCACTGTCTCCTCTCCCCATGTTATGCTTTAGATACGACATCCCCTAAAAGACTCCCGTGTTGGAGCTTGGTCCCTGGTGGAGGCTTCAGGGAGGAACTCCATGAATAGATTCACCCACTGATGGATTCGTGTTTTTAAAGATTTTATTTTTCTTTTTGAGAGAGAGGCAAAGAATGAGCATTGGCACATCAGGGCCTCCTGCCACTACATATGAACTCCAGATGCATGTGCCACTTTGTGCATCTGGCTTTACGTGGTACTGGGGAATCGAATCCTGGCCGTCAGACTTCGCAAGCAAGCAAGTACCTTTAACCACTGAGTCTTCTCTCCTGCCCAGATTCATAATTATTTTTTGAGGCAAGCCCAACAGACTGCATCCCTTTTTTTTTTTTCAAATGAGAGGGAGCAAGAGCACAAGAGACAGAGAGAGAGAGAATTGGCGCACCAGGGCTTCCAGTCACTGTAATCAAATTCCAGATGCGTGTGCCACCTTGTGCGCATGCACAACTTTGCATGCTTGTGTCACCATGTGCATCTGGCTTACGTGGGACCTGGAGAGTTGAACCTGGGTCCTCAGGCTTTGCAGGCAAGCGCCTTATCCTCTAAGCCATCTCTCCACCCCTCATAATTCTTTTTAAATAATTTTTATTGGAAACTTTAATATGTGAGCATATTACATACTGGTCATGTTCCCACTGGGTTATCCTCTCATGTCCCCAGATTCATAATTTTTTACATGTATATATGTGTGGTATGCATGCATGTGTATGCATATTTGTATGCGTGTGAGCACATGGGAAGGGTTGTATGTTCATGTGCACATATATGTGGAGGCCAAAGGTCAGCAATGGGTATCTTCCTCAATCGTCCTCCACCTGATTCTTTGAGCCTGTTCAGTGTGGTCTCACTTTGATTAGATGACATCTGCAGAGACCCTGTTTCTGTGTAAGGCCCTGTCACCAGCTCCATGGACACATAGGTGGGGTCAGGGCCTGACCAGCTTTCCACTCTTGCCTGAGGTCACTCTGGAAGGTGACAGACACTGAGGCACCCACCAGCACCTCCCTTACCTGCTTCCAAGGCCACCTGCTTCTGGGGACTGAGCTGGCCCTTTCCCTGTCATGCCCTCCTGTACCCTCTTGTGTGAGCTGTGGCCTCGGTACCAGGTAGCTAGCAACCCAGAAGCAGGTCTGGCCTGAGGGAGGGCACTAGTTGGGGCGGGGGGGAGTAGGTGGAGCTCGTTCCCCCGACTTTGCATGGCTGCTCTTCACAGACCCCAGTTGTTCCTTCCGTACTTCCATAAACTCACACTCTATCTCTGTCTCAGCGTGGTCTGTGATAGTGCAAACAAGGACAAAACACACAGGCCTGTGACCCAACACTTGGGAGTCTGAGCCAGGTGGATGGAAAGTTTCAGGTCTGGGCTACTTGCTGCCTCAAAACAACAAATAAAAAAGAACAAATCAGGGGCTAGAGGTATGCCTTAGCTGTTAAGGTGTTTGCCTGCAAAGCTAAAGGACCCAGGTTCAATTCCCCAGGACCCACATTAGCCAGATGCATACGGGGGTGCACATTTCTGGACTGGAGTTTGCTTGCAGTGGCTGGAGGCCCTGTGTGCCCATTCTCCCTCTCCCCCCCCCTCTCTTTCTCTCTCTCTCTCTCTCTCTCTGCCCCCTTTCTCTGTCAAAAAAAAAAAAAATCAGCCAGTGTATAGAATTGACTGCTGTGGTGGTTTGAATGTGAAGTGCCCCTCCATAGCCTCTCATGTTTGTGATTAAGCCTCCTAAGTGGACCCCAGCTGGTGGCAGTTTGAGAGGTTGGAGAAGGTGTGTTGCTGGGGGCGGGCTTTGGGGTGTTGTAGTCCAGCTACCTGCAAGCTTCTGTGGCAAGATGTGATGCCCAGCTCGTGCTCTGCCAAGCTGCGATGAAACTTCCCCTTGAGACTGTAAGCCAAAACAAACCCTTTCCTCCCACCAGGGGCTTTGGGGCCTGTGTTTTGCCCCAGCAGTGAGAAGGTATCTACAACAACCGCACTGTTCGCTCATGGTGCTTGGTGGGCCTGGCAGGGGGGACTGCAGACTCAGAGACAAAGACACTACCCTGCAGACACACACGTGCTTCTGAGCCCCGGCATGGCCTCTGCAACGTTCCAGTGAACTTGCGTTGTACAGGGACTGCTGCCTAGGGCGGAGGAGGCTGACTGCTAGGCCCGTGTTCCTTTTGGAGCAGGGAGAATGTTTTAAAGTGATTGTGGGCATGGTTGCACGATTCTACGAACACACCAAAGACCATAGAACTGCATACTTTACATGGGGAGATTATATGGCCTGTGAATTATAGATTTTATGTTTGTTTGCTTTGTGTGTGAGGGGGTAGTGTGCATACATGTGTGTATGAATGTGGGGTGTGCTGGTTTGAATCAGATGTCTCCCATAAACTCATGTGTTCTGAATGCCTGATCCCCAGCTGATGGTAATTTGGAAGGTGTCATCTTGCTGGGGGAGGTATGTTGTTGGGGGCGGGCTTGTGGGTACTACAGCCTCCCCTTGCCAGAATTTGGCTCATTCCCCCACTGCTGTTGTCCACCTAAAGTTGGCCAGGAGGTGATGTCCAGACTCTGCTCATTCCATGTTTTCCCGGCCATCATGGAGCCTCCCCTCGAGTCTGTAAGCCAAAATAAATCCTTTCTTCTTACAAGCTGCTTTTGGCCGGGTGCTTTGTGCCAGCAATGAGAAGGTAACTACAACAGGAAGTATGTGTGTGAGGGTGCATGTGCATATGTGGAGGTCAGAGGTCAGCATTGGAGGTCTTCTTCCTTAATTGCTCTCTGCCCTATTTTTTCACGACAAGGTTTCTCACTGAACCCAGTGCTCACTGATTTGGCCAGACAGCAAGTCCTCGGTGTTCTCCTGTCTCGGCCTCCCCAGCGCACACCACCATGCCTGGCTTTTTACGTGGGTCCTAGGGATCCATGCTCAGGTCTTCGCTCTCGTGTGCCAAGTGCTTTACTAACTGAGCCATCTTCGCGGTCCTATTTGTTTTTGAGAAGAACAGGGTCTAGCCAGCCTGGCCTGGAACTTGAGAGGATCCCTTGCCTCGAGCTCCCAAGTGCTGGCACGTGGCAGCACACTCAATGAAGCATTCAGTTTGTGTGTATATGGAGAGGTGCCTATCACACGCAGGTGCCTGCGCCCAGGACTGCGGAGGCCAGAGGAGAACCTCGGGTGTCCTTCTCTGTCGCTCTTCCTCTTTGTTTCCTCAGGACAGAGGCCCTCCCTGAACCTGGAACTGCCATTTTTGGTCAGACCAGCAAGCCCCAGTGATTCGTTGGTCTCTTCCCCCTCAGGATTGGGGTGATTAGGGTAATAAGTGTGTATCACCACACCTGGCTTTCTTTTCTTTTTTTTAAGATACGGGCTCCCTCTAGCCCAGGTTTACCTGAAACTCCCTCTGTAGTCCCAGGCTGGCCTCGAACTCACAACGATCCTTCTACCTCAGCCTCGCGAGTACTGGGATTAAAGGTGTGCGCTACCACACCTGGCTGTACCTGGCTTTCTGTGTGGGTGCTGGGGCTTGAACTCAGGTCCTTATGTTTGTGCAGCAAGCAATCTTACCCACTGAGGCATCTCCCCAGCTCATGAGTTATATCATAATAAAGCTGCTACATCAAAAAAGTATTCATTGTTTGATATTTATTTATTTTCAAAACAGGGTCTCATGTAGCCCAGGCTAGCCTCAAACTTGCTTCATTCCTAAAAATGGCCTTTATCCTCCCTCCAGTCCTCCTGTTTCTACCTTCCAGGTGCCAAGATGACAGGCGCATACCACCACCCCCAGTCTATGTGGTACTGTAGACCCAGGACCTCAAGCATGCTAGCTAGCAAACACTCTAACAACTACATCCCTAGCCATATTATCTGTTATTTAAATTGTACTGTCCTGTGTCTTATCTGTCAATGCTATGAAGGGGACAGCACTGACTTTGCCTGCTGTCCCCATTCCACAGATGGAGAAACTGAGGCCCAACCAGTACATTATAGAAGGGAGTTAGCCTGGGGGGTGGGAGGGGTGCCACTAGAGAGCGTGAGTTCTGGAACCTGGAGCCTCAGCCTGAGTGAATCTGGATTCCATGCCTATGATATCCCAAGTTTGCCTCAGTCAGATCAGAGTAATGTCCCCATGGCTGCTGTTCAGAGAGCTGGAGCTGAGGCCCCCGGCTGGGAGGAGCAGAGGGGAAGCCCCAGCCCAGGGACCTGATGCCTGCATGGTACACTATTCCCTTATATCTGATGGCACGCAGCTCTGTCCACAGGCTGCCGGGAACACAGTAGGAGCCTCATAAATGCTGCTCCTGTCAGCCCCATCTTGGAGGGGAAGTGACATTGAGGCCACCAAGAGGGAGTCTAGTTATTCTCATCTTGCATAGAGCTGCCTCTCCCCGACTGACACTGTAATTTGGAACCTTCTAGAACACTTCACAGTTCATGTTTCACAATCCACAGAAAAAAGGGCCCCATATCTGTGAGGTAGCAGCCAGCTCCAGTGGTTCTGGCACAGAATCTAGCATCCTAGCGCCCCGTCCCCTCTCTCTCCTGCAGCCCCAGGCTTGGGTCCTGCCTGGGCCTCTGGGCCTGTGACTCTGTCACACTCTCAGGCAGGAGGCACCAGGGGCTTGGCTGCCAGTTGGGCTTACAGGGGTCTATAGGGGCAGGAGTGGGGGTTGAGGAGTTCTGGGTATGATGGGGGCCATGTCCAGATGATACTGAGTATGGCCTCTGGGGACCAAACAGCCCATCTAATCCACCTGGGAGCCCGTGTCCACCCTGGACAGGAATGGAGCGGAAGCGATAGGGCCGTTTGCTGGCACTGACTCTCACATCAGGGACTTCCTGGGAGGCTGAGCGCTCAGCCCGTGGGTGGGCAGGCCAACACACAGACACACCTGCGCAGGCCAGCACTGCTGTGGGGTGGGAGGCAGCCGGGGGCGGCAGGAGAGAAGGGAGAGGGGTCAGGGCCTGAGAAATTAAATGTTCATAAAGTGGGCCCTGTGCTGGCAAAGTAGGCCAAAGCCATTAGTGCTCATTAAAGTTTAATACCTGTCGGGGCTCCACGGCCCCATGGACGTTGCTCTAATTTGATGGGTGTAGAGGGAGAACTCTCGAATAATTGTAGAGGCTGGGGGCTTGCTGCTACTGTGCTAACGGGAAGAGGGCTGGAGGGCGGGAGCTGTACTTGAAAGCCTCACATGGTCCCTGGGGGTAGGAGGGGTTTGGTGGTCTGCCCTTTGGGCTTCCCTTCTGCCGGCCTGTAGGGTCACCTCAAGGCTCCAGGCCCTGCAGAGGGCCAGGAGCCATCTTGCCCTCCATAATTCGGGGAGGCTCTGTATTAGGTCATTTGTCCTGCCTGGATAGCTCCCTTCACGTCTCCCAGAGTGCCTGCTCACCCGCAGCATAGCACACTGCCACCTTCCTTTGCCTTCCCAGCCCTGAGCACTCCTCCCCATCAGCCCAGGCTGTGGCTGGAGGAGGGAGGCAGCCCAGGAGGCTCCCTGGAGTGAGTAAGAGGAATTAGGCCAGCCCAGGGAAGTGCCTGGGACTCTCCCATGGGAAGGGAGGCAAGGCACCCCTCCTCTAGGAACCTGGAGGGGGGAGGAGGGGCATAAGGAGGGAGCAGGGCAGGTGGGCTGAGGCTTAGGCATTGCAGGTCTGAGAAGGGGATAGACAGTTCAAACCTATCTATGTCCAGAAAATCTCAGCCTCACGCTATAGGGCTTCTGGGCAGTGTTGACCCCGGAGCTTGTTACAGAGGAAGGCAAGGGCAGGCCAAGATCATAGCTACCCTCTTGTGGCTGGTCTCCACGCTGGGCTCCTTCATGAGAGCGACTCTGCCATTATTCTGGTGGGCAGATAGAGGCTAAAGAGTGGCTTTTAGTTGCCTACCGAAGGAGCAAGCATGCAAAAGGGCCCCAGATCCTAGAGGCCCGGTGCTGGCATGTGCACTAGTGGAAGACACCATCCCCGAAGACACTGCCCAGTTCCACCGCTCTGGCTCAGCTGCCGGGCGCCATGCCCAGCCTCGCGGTGGGGCTCCGGGGCTCCCTTCTCATCAGGGCTCCTGAGAAAACCCTTCTCTGACTCACTCTTAATAAAGGCTCCTCCATCTGTCACCTCCACCCTTCCCTGCCCACGCTCTCCAGGGGCCTGCCCAGAACAGCTCCTCGTCACCTCCCCTCCCACCTCCTCCTCCCCAGGCCTGGGCCCCTTTCCCAGCCTGGCCTGGAGCTGAGCCCAGAGCCCAGAGCCCGCCCAGAATAGATCAGCAGAGGGGGAAGGAGGGGCATCCTGGGGAGTGCTGACTGCCTGGGTCCCCAACCAAACCCAAGACCCCTGGCCAGGTCTGGAGGGCTGGCAGCCCTGCCCCTTGGCTGTGCATCTGTACAGCTTCAAACTGTTCACTAACCCCAGCCCCCACAACCCTAGTCTCCTACTTCTACCGTGTTCTCTCAGATACAAATAGGGCTGTTTCCCAGCCTCGGCTCGTCCTTACTCCCAGCTTGTGGTCCATCTGTGTTGGGAACCCACTGTGCCCTGTGAGAAGGAAGCGGGGTGTGGACTGTGCTGAGGGCTGGGGGCAGAGTACAGCCTCCACTGTTTCGCTCAGGAGGGAGCTGGAGGGTGGGCGGATGAAGCTTGTTTTAAAAGCCAGAAACTGTTAGGGCACAGATCCACACAGAGAGGCCCTGTGTGAACTCCAGACCCTCTCCCTGTCACCATGGTGCCCACACCCTGTAGTCTGTCCCCACCTCAGTGGCATGCTGGTAGAAGGAGACACTTGCTACCCTGGGCACTTGGGTGAACATGGCATGTGATTCTCTTGTCCCTGAAGGCTGCCAGCACCTTTCAGTGCTGCCTGCCACCCTGGTGCCAGCTGAGGCCTTGGGGTGGCTCTGTGCCCCTCAGCTTCCTCCTCTCTCCAGGGAGCTGTGGCAGATCAAGACAGTCTTCCTCCCTAGCAGAGTCAGGATGAGCATCCTGGAGCTGTCTGAAGGGAATGGTGCCAGTTGGACTTGAGCCCACAGTGGGCGAGTGTGGCGTCAGGGAAGGCCACATCTGGGACCCATGGCTGCTGGCCTGGAAGTTTCCATCTCTGCATGAGATGAGGTGGGCTCCCCAGAGAGCCTGTGACCTCACAGTGCTTGGAAAGATGTGCGACAGCCAAGCCAGAGAGAGCTCCGCAGAGAGGTGGAGACAGGCAGAGATGTTCCAGAGAAAGGGAGAAGGGACAGGGACCCACAGAGCCACGTGGTAAGGTAGCCGTGCTGTCCTGTTGGGTAAGAGAAAGAGGGTGCTAGGAGGTATGCTGGAGTGTGGGGAGCCAAGCTGATGGCCTGGGTGTGCCTAGCCCCTGGCTGCTCCCTTCTCTTAGCCCTGGGGGAAGACAAGGTTTTCTCTTCTTTTCTACTGGGCTCAGGAGGCAGTGTACTGGATCTGGGGCCACACAGCAAGGTAGTGGCACCCCCTGCCACTTGTATCTTGCTGTCATGGTTCCTGGTGACATGCCGCCCCTCCTCCACCCCCCCCCCCCCGCCCCCAGGCCAGGCAGAGTGTGTGGCTTTGGTGTCTCCTTGCTTTGTCCCTGCTCCGAGCTCACAGTCCCCGGTGGCCTGGGGCTTGTCAAGGAATTAATCCTACGGACAGATCACTCCCCCTTCCTGGCTTCTAGAGCTGTCACATTGAGGTCACAAGTTCCAAAGTCACCTTCCAGGCAGGGAGCCCTGGGTTTCTGACTCAGCCGCAGGCGGCCCCCAGCGTCTGGCGGCGCAGCAGGGAAGGCAGCACCTGTCTCCAGCAGCCATCTGGCCTCACTCAAGGACACTGGAGCGCCACACCTGGGCCTCCTCAGCCTTCTCTAGGGACAGGCCTTGGCTTTGGAACTAGAAGAAGATAGACGGGCCCTCCCTTCCTGCCCTCCTAGGGTTTGGTTTTAAACCAGACATTCCGCAGGGACCCTCCTCGTGCTCAGGGAAGGAAGCAGGAGGGTTTCTGGGAGCAAAGGGGAGCTGGCATTTCCCGTAGTGCTGCCTCTTATAAGGACCCAAGACCGAGCCTCACCCATGAACCAGTGGATTCGTATTCTTGACGGGGAAGGTTTATCTTGGACTTTGTGTTCTCAAGGCTTCCAGGCAATTCCCTTCACTGCCCAGGCGCATTGCTGTGTGACTCAGTTTCCACAACTGTATTTTGGGGATTTGGTATGGCTTGAGTTCATCCCTGGGGGCTCTGTATTGTCACTGAATGCCATTTGGGGTATTAGGAGGATGACATTCAGAGGCGGGGCCGTTGAGAGGGGATTGGGCTTGGATAAGGCAGTGGGGGTGGAGCCCATAACTGAATCTTCTGTCTGTATCAGAAGAGGGAGGAACTCGAAAATAGCTCAGTCAGTGACGTGCTTACCTCTCAAGCATGAATACTCAATGTCAGACACATTGGTGGTGTACACCAGTAATCCCAGCGCTAAGGGGTGGAGACAAGTGGACCCCTGGGGCTCACTAGCTAGCCAGCCTAGCCTAATTGGTGAGCTCCGGGCCAATGAAAGACCCTGTCTCAAAAAAAAAAAAAAAAAAATGAGGGAATGATGCTTCTGAGGAACAACACCCGAGATTGTCCTCTGGCAACCACACACATGCACAATGCACACATATAGAGACGAGCATGCACACACACACACACACACGCAATAAATAAATAATAGATGAATAAATAAAGAAATAATGAAATAAAATGGACCAGAGACATGCCCATGCTCTCTGTCTCTTCCATATGATCTCCTGTGCCACCTTGGGACTCTGCCAAAGGTTGTCACCGGACACAGTCCTGAGCCTCCAGGATGATGAGCTATAAAAACCTCCATTCTTTATAAAACAACCCCACAAGAGGTGTTTTGTTACAGTAATGATAGTACATCCAGGGGTGGACTCTGGAACTGAGGCACGGATTCCAGGCTCCATAATGCTGGGGTTAGAACTAAAAGGGAGTAGCTTTCTCCAAGCCCCATTCCAGGTCCCGTTCAAAGTCTATGGGTGCGGGGGGTGTGTGTGTGTGTATGCAAGAGAGAGAAAAAGAGAGAGAGAGAGAATGTGTAGACATCTGTAATGTGTATGCATGCCCATGTGTGGTATGTTTGTGTGTAGTAAGCGTGGGTAGCACAGGTATGGCTGTGAATGTGTGTGTGTGAGCACCTGTGGGTGCATGTGTGGTGTGCAGCTGTGCGGGCCTGTTGTGGCATTACAGTGCCCGTGTTCTATATGGGTGTGTGTCCTGTATGTGTTTACATACATTGTGGGGTGTGTGTCCTGTATGTGTTTACATACATGTGTGTGCTCTGTGGGGTGCATTGTGACATGTGTGGTGTTGTTAAGAGCCCTGTGGAGTTTCATTGCCATCTGCCCGGCCCCAAGGGGTTCCTCCGGCCTTGAGTCCTCTGGCACGGACCCTTACCAGCCAGGCCTGTCGCCTTCAGAAAGATAGGGTTCTACTGGAGCTGCAGGGCCTTCGAGTAGTATAGTGTGAAGTATTTGGTTTGTTCTATAAAACATAATGGGGGCCAGAGAGATTGCTTAGCAGTTAAGGCACATGCCTGTGAAGCCTACAGACCCAGGTTCAATTCTCCAGGCCCCACATAAGCCAGATGCACAAGGTAGAACATGCGTCTGGAGTTTGTTTGCAGTGACTAGAGGCCCTGGTGCACACATTCTCTCTCACTATCTTCCTCTCTCTGTCTCTCCCTCTCTCTCAAATAATTTTTTTTTTTTTTTTTTTTGGTTTTTCGAGGTAGGGTCTCAGTCTAGCTCAGGCTGACCTGGAATTCACTCTGTAGTCTCAGGGTGGCCTCGAACTCTCAGCGATCCTCCTACCTCTGCCTCCCGAGTGCTGGGATTAAAGGCGTGCGCCACCACGCCCGGCAAATAATTTTTTTTAAAAATAAATAATGAAGTCGGGTGTGGTGGTTTATGCCTTTAATCCCAGTACTTAGGAGGCAGAGATAGGATGGTTGTGAGTTTGAGGCCACCCTGAGACTATATAGTGAATTCCAGGTCAGCCTGGGCTAGAGGGAGACCCTCTCTCGAAAAACAAACAAACAAAATACATAATGAATAACATAGCCAGCCTTCACACAGCCCACACCACCTAGGGAAGAGTTCCATGGACATGGCTACACGGAGTTCCGGAAGGCCCTCCCAGCCCCTGGACGAACCTTGCCGGTGTCCCCCGCTCTCCCGCCGTGGTTTCTGTGTCTGTACAATGAGGTGATAACACCAAGCTTCACCTCCTCAGCACACATAGGCGGGCATCTACGTGTTCTGAGCACTGTCCTGAGTATGAGGACGGTGGCCGGCAAGACCAACCGAGGTCCCCGCTCTTGGGTGTGGCTTTTGTGAGTCTGGGGAGTGGGTGCAGCCCCCAGGGTGGCTGCGACTCCCTGACCTCCTGTTGTCCTTGTCACTGCCAGCCACCAGAGATGCCCAGAGCCTCAAAGAAGCCCTGAGGCACCAGGAGCCTCCTCCAGGACCTGTCACGGCCACACGTAGCTCTGCGCTGTTGATGGCTTGGAAGCCAGACCTGTAGCTTCGTATCCAGGTTCAGTCCTACAGCCAAGAAGGAGCTGCCCAGCAGTCCCTGGACACTCCCATCCTGCTGAGGTCCGAGGGCATCAGAGATAGGGAACCGTGGGTGTGGGTCTGCACACAAATGGGTGCCTGTCTGTGGTTCTGGATCTGTGGGTATGGCCGTGTCTCTATGGTTCTGCTGTACATGGCCAGGTGTGCGTACCTCTGTGTGTCACCGGGTGCCTGCGTGGTTGTATGTCTGTACACCTGGAATGCGCGAACAGAGCCCTGGCTTGCACCCTGCAAAGGTCTGTGCATGGGAGGAGCCCCAGCCTGGTTTGAATATCTGGATCGAGCCCCTGCACCCCGAGGACCCACACCCATCCCTCTTTCAGGGGCTCACCCTGGGACATCTGATGGGAAGTGGGGCCCCCCGTGGGTGCGGTGGGGGGAGGGTGGGAGCCATGTATTATTCAACAGCTCCTCATTTCACATTATTCTCCCCGATACTTTTACAACCTGTCAGTAAATAAAAAGATTCTACATTATTTATAGGAACAGAGTGGAATGTGCCGGGAGGATTTAGTGTGGCTGCTGTTGGGAAGGGCTTGGGTGTCTGTGTTGGGAGTGAGGGTGCTATTTCCCCAGCCGCAAGGAGGAGCGCTGGGGTCATGGTTAAGTTCGTGTGACTTCCAAGGGTCCACCATCACCTTCCTGTGGGCGCCTCCCCTGAGGTCAGTGCAGAGGGCCTGGGGGACAGGGCTGCGGCAGGCGGCTGGGGACACTGGGTCAGGGAGACACCGCTGGAGCCACGGGTGGCCACAGTGGCCATGAGGCGCAAGACCACCTGCCAGGATGCCCAGATGTGAGAACAGGTGTTGGCCCAGAAGCTGCGTCCTGAGCTGGGGACCGGGATATGATCTTGATGCTTCCATGAACGCAGAGGACAGAGAGCACATGTGCCCCCACCAGCACGGGCCCCGTCACCCCAAGGGCTGATAGCCCTTGTCACACACTAGGTTCCTCAAAACCGGAGCCCAGGAGACTGCAGAGATGGCTAAGCAGTTACAGATGCTCGCTTGCAAAGCCTGATGGCTGGTGTTCAGTTCCCCATTACCCACATGGATGCACACTGGCACATGCATCTAGAGTTTATGCAGTGGCAGGGGGCCCTGGTGCAGCCATTTTCTTTCTTTTATCCTTCTCCCTCTCTCTCTCTCTCTCAAATAAATTAATTAAATTAAAAAAATCCCTAGAACCCAGAGATATCCAGGTCCATCTGGGTTTCCACACATCTTTGCATCCCCGAATTTGAGGACCACTGGCCCAGGGAGGGTCACCAGACAGCCTGCTGTCAGCGTGGCTCCAGCACATCTCGCTTGCCTGCTGACTGAGAGCGGCCCATGCATGTGAGCCATGCTGCTGGCTGGGGAGGCGAGAGCACAGCTGGTAGACAGCACACAGGGGGGTGTTTTCCACCCGGAGCCCAAGGATGCCCCGTGGAGCTGGGGGATAACTCTCCAGGGGAGGGAGTGGAGCAGAGACAGTGGCCCCCGGCAGTGGGTTTGAGTGAGCCCCTGAGCCCCAGAAGCAGCAGTCGGCCTGCAGAGGCCTCAGGCAGGCTGACGAAGAAGGGTAGGAGTCAGGCTGGCGGGGTCCGCGAGGCTGAGAATGGAGATGGGCGCGGGCCAGAGGACCAGTCTGCACATTTGCCAAGCAAGCTATAAGTCCTCAGGATGTGCTGGCCGCAGTGTGCCACCGAGGGTCATGGGGTCGCACCAGTTATAAAACTGACCTCTAAACAGCACTTCTTATCCCACAGCCTGTGTGGTCTGGGGCTCTGCTTGTGCTTCTCAAGGTCTTCTCAAGGCCATGATGGAGGTGTTAGTTGAGGTCTGGGGCGTAGCGAGACTTGGCCGAGCACAGATGCACTTGTAGTCCTGTATGTGTAGCTGGTGGCACAACTGAGACCTTCGCGAGCTATTGACCTGTCGGTCTGCCCCTTGCTGGATGTTGGCTGGAGGCAATGCTTACTTCCTTGCCGTGTGGTTTGCCTCACACGGCCCTTTCACGTGTCCACCCCCTCGTGTGGCCACTTACAACATGGCAGCATTTAAAAAAAATTTTTTTTTTTCCAAGGTAGGGTCTCATTCTAGCTTGAAATTTTTTTTCAAAATTTATTTGCAAGCAGAGACAGATAGAAGAGTGACAGACGGAGAGAATGGGTGTGTCAGGGCCTCCAGTTGCTGCAAACGAACTCCAGATGCATGCGCCTCTTTGTGTATCTGGCTTTACGTGAGTACTGGGGAATTGAACCTGGGTCGTTAGGTTTTGCAGGCAAGCACCTTAACCACTGAGCGGTCACTCTAGCCTGCACGGCAGCAATTTGCAGTACTGGGGATTGGCCCCAGGATCTGGCGCAGGCTAGGCAAGTGCTTGACCACTGAGCCCGCTTTCCATTCTTCATTTTAAAGCAGTCTCACTAAATTGTCTAAGATGACCTTAAGCTTTCGCTAGGCTGTCCTTGAACTTTTGACCTGTCTCAGGTGGCTGGGTGCTGGTTCTCGGTCCAGCTATAATGTGTCCTCTCGCTTACCGAGCAGGCCAAGAACGCTTGTGCAGCACGTAATGAAAGACCACCAGCCGGGGGCTTAACACATCAGAAATATGAGCAGGGTGGGAGGGCACACCTAGGAGGTTGAGGCAGAAGGATTGTGAGTTCAAGACCATCCTGAGCTACATAGGGAGACCATGTCTCAAAAGCATAAATAATGGAATTGGGGAGATGACGTAGGGGATGTCACATCAGTGTGCCAACCTGGGCTGGGGAAATGGCTTAGCAGTTGAAGGAGCTCACTTACAAGTGTGACTACCTGAGTTCAGATCCCCAGCACCCATATAGCAGCATAGGCAGTAATGCTTCTCTATTCCCAGTGCAGCTAGGACAAGGTGGGAGGAAGCTCATAGGGCCTGCGTCAAACAAGGTGGAAGTCAGGAGCAACACCAGAGGTCGTCTTCCGACTTCCATGCACACACATAATGCCAACCTCGTGTACATATGCACACACACATAATCTGTAAATTATAAAGACTCATATATACATGAGTTTGTTCCCGTGTGGTGGCTAAAATCTGAGACTCACAGGGCAGAGTTCCTTGTCCAGGCCCAGAGAGACTCCTGCGACCTCTCTGAGCTGCTACAAGCCACCTGGCTCCCACCTCGAGGCAGGGTCCTAACCTCTCAGATCCCTCTTCACGTGGCTTCCTCCTTGCTGTGCCAGAGTTTCTGCCACCTCCTCTTGAAGGACTGTGGCTGTATGGGGCCTTCTGGATGACAATTACAGTCAACACCCCTTTTGCCACATTCACAGGTTCTAGGCCAAGGTCATTGTCCAGGTTTGTGTGTCTGTAAAGCCAGCCTAGCCTCCACAGGTTCAGCTTTGTAATGGTTGTAGGCTTATTAACCATAAGACCATATTCAGGGTTCTGTGCATGGGAAACCTAGCTTCTAGAAGTTTCCATGCCACTGGGGGAGAGGATCCCAGCAAGCCCCTGCTGTTCTGCTTGCTTTTGGCTATGCCTCTGCGCATGATGCCCTTTTCCATATGGAAGCCTGTGTGTTTCTGAACCCCAAAGAAAAAGCACAAGAGGCTAGGACCAACTCCCAGGAGACTGTTTGCTTGCCCACGGGAGGTAACCGGGGTGCTAGAAGGAGTATGCTAGCCAGACCTAGGAGGCAGGTGGACATCCGAGCACCTGGAGAGAGACAGTCAAAAGTCATACAGACTAACGTCACCACCCTCCCAGTTCTCGTGGGATGGTGGCTTGCCCTCGCGGTCAAGTTTGGAGCACCTCCTCTCGTCCTTCCCACTGCTCACATCTGTAGGCAGCATAGGTGGGTGTTGCCTCCGGGGTCCCCAAGCCCTCCTTGTGTCCATGGCATTTGAGTACACCGATCTGCGCGGGTGTCAGGGACATATGCCTGCCACATCTCATGTGGCTGTGACTGGACATAGCCACTTAGGAAGGCGTGCGGACGTTGAAAACAGATCCTAGCTGCCGGACCCAGATCCCGGGGCTGGTGCCTGGTACCCATGACCTGGACCCACATTTGTCTTCATCCCACAGCTCTCTAGGGTATGCATGGCGGGGAGGGGCCACCTGAGGACTCTGATGGGAAGATGTGGTATATCCATGTGCCAGGGGAGCCGGGGCTTCAGGAATCACATCAACTGCCAGGCAGTGGGTACAGGAAGCAGCTCATACTTCCACGCCTGTCACGCGTGAGGCTCATGTTCACATCAGATCCTGGGCCTGGGGCTGACCCCTGCCTAGGAGCTATGCTCGAAAACTTTGGTTCTGCTTGTGCTGTGAAAGGAAGCTCTGGACAGTGCCCCTACTCATGGAATGATGTCACCAGCCCTTCCTGGCCCAGCGAGCAATTTGCAAAACACCTGTGGCCTGTGCTGAGGGCTTTGGAGCCAGGAGGAGTCACTGTGGATTAGATGGTCGCTATCTGTTAGATGGTACATGTATGTGTTCTGAGACAGGGTCTTGTGATGTGTTGAGTCTCCTGAGTGTTGGCGTGACAGGTGTGCACCATCACACCCGCTCACACTTCTGTATGTCTTGTCTTCTTGTTTGTTGGGTCTGTCCTAGGAGAGATTGTCCTCATGTCTGCACAGGACCCGGGGCATGTTCAGTGTAACACAGATGACCTAGAAATGAGTGGACTGAGCAAACGAACACACAATGCCAGGACCCCAGCACTCGTGGGTTCTAGGCACCAAGGGGGTCCTGGCCGTCCTCAGATTCATCACCCCAGTGAGGGAACACCCACAAACCACAATCTCCCTGGGTCCCCAGCCCAGCCCCGTAGCTTAGGCAGATAGCTACCTGCTCAGCCCCCATCTCCCCACCAACGGGGGCCCCTGAAAACCGTTTCCCAGCAGCCAGCCCGCTGTGTGCCTTATAACCCTGATCTGCCCTGTTTGGAAGATGAGTTCCCTCTGCAGCTGATGGGCCGTTGCGGTATTGGTGGTGGAGGGGGGGAGCCCCTGCCAGCCTCCAGAACCTAACAGCTTGTCCCCCTGTCCTGAAGGTGCTTGCTGCCAGCCTGGCAGTGACAGTTTTATTGGCAGGCGGGCCTGCTAGAAGGATTGTAGGCTATTTACAGTGTTGAGGCCGTGGCTTTGGGAAGAGACAGTTAACATAAATTCACATGATGGATCCGTTATCACTTCATTGAACTTGTGGTGGACCCGTGGAAGGCCGAGCAATAACACACAGTTTCCTGGGTTTGCACAGCCCTGGGATACATTAAATACACTTTATTTATGGCCAGCCATCGCTGCACTGTGGGCAGGAGAATGCAGCTTTTGCAACTATCGTCTAATTTTATGATGAGCATTAAAGCTGGGCCTATAATTTGCACCTTTTTATTCATTAGACAGTGGTGCGGCCATAAGTCAGAAAGGCCCAGGGATTTAGATGCGGATCCAGAAGATAAACTATTGACAAGCCAGATGTATTTTTACATTAGAGCGCCTTTACAATAGTTTATGTTGAGAGTGGAATATAAATTGCATTATTAAATATGAACCGCTCTTGGAACCGGGGCTCCTGGCGAGCCGGAGGAGGGGGCCCCAGGCAGGCAGCGGGGAGGGATGGCCTAATTTCTCAAGGTTGAACGGGGATGATGTTCAGGGCTTTCTTCTGCTTAGAGACCCAGGTGAGACAAGTGGCGTGAGGCTATGGGGACAGGGGTTCAGACCCAACCCCTCAGGGATAGGCAGCGAGTCTGGGGACACCTGACAGTTGGTTACACTGAGGCTGGGTGGCACTTGGTTTCTGTAGAGCTTTCTGGATGAGAGTGATGGTGAGCGGGGCCCGTTGCAGGCTCCCATCAGAAAGGTGGCAGGAATCCCAGACTCCCTGACTGCTTACGTCTATGAGAAATCAGCACTACTTGGGTCCTGGGTAACTCTGAGGCCCAGGAACTTGCATAGGGTCCCCAGCCTATCTCCCCCCTGTGTCAGACCAAGCTTCATGGTGAGGGGCTGGCCTGTGTTGTAGGGTTCTGAGCCATACCCTGTCTCCACCCACTACACGCTAGTTCTCCTTTTCCTCTGATGACAACCCAAGGCACCTCCAGACACTGCCGATCCCCCCCCCCCCCCCCCCCCCCCCGCTGAAGCACCGATGTAGCCTGTCAAGGTGCTGGAATTAGCATCGTAGTGTTGTAAGTCTTGAGTCCAAGTCACTCTCAGCTACTTGCTACCCTGTCACCTTGACTTTTCGGCTTCTGTCTTCTCACCTACAACACAGAGAGGGTCAGGGTTACAGCACAGGACTGTGGACTCCCTGTGCCTCTAGCTTCGTGTGCTTCTGGAAGGGCTGGCACACAGGAGCAGAGAGCAGCTGCAGGGATCCGCCCTCCACAGTGCTCCCAGCAGCGGGTTTGTTGGTTCTGTTCCCTTCAACGGTCCAGGTGACCCCAGCAGTCCAACGTTCAGTGACATTCCCATGTATGTCAGTCCCGTGGGAAGGGACGGGGCTCTGGGTCCCAGGTATTCCCCAGGCTCTAGCAAAGCCAGAATGGAGATTGCCAAATGGCAGCCACTGTGGCCTCCATGGAGGGCGTGTCAGACACCCCCTCCCCCTGGTACACGGCCCTGCCCCAGTGTCTCTGATTCACTGGCAGACCCTGCATATCTGATGACCTGGTGGGCCAGGGCAACTGGAACTGTGTCCAACTGTCTGACTGCTATGAGGCAGGCTGACTAGGGCCATGGTCCTCGTACTGTCCCCACACAGGCATCGGGAATCTGTTATGTAAGCAGCTGTGTGCCCATCAGTCTGAGACTGAAGCTCAGATGGGGCATGTGTCCACACCCCACAAGGGTCCCTTCCTGGAGTGTGGCTCATACCTGTAATCCTAGTGCATGAGAGGCTAAGGCAGCCTGGTTCCCTTTCTTAGCCTATTTCAGCCTCCCTTTCATCAGACTGAGCAGAAGCCCTGCCTCCTCCAGGAAGCCCTCCTGCCTGCCCTGGGGCAGCTTCAGCTCCCAGTCTTCTCCAGAGTGCCTGGGGCTGCCTAGGGACGTCAAACAGGAGCCAGCACGAAGATGTGATGCAGGGCCACGAGGACAGACAGTCACCATTCCTTCCAGGCACTGTCCCAGCAGGCTTCACTGCTGTGTAGGACAGAGTGGGGACAAGCAAGGAGCCTGTTGACAACTGAGTGAGGATGCTGGCTCTTCCAAGCAGGCTGGCAGTGCTGAGGGAGGAATGGCATTCAGAGCCGTGGGGACTTGCTGGCTGCCGAGGGTGTCAGAGCTTTCCAAGTCCTGGCGGGAGTGACTGGGAAGGCTGTGTTGCCAGAAAGGAGCACTGGGCGGGAGTGGAGCTGGCGTGCGGGACTGGTCCCCAAGTACCACCTGCCCCAGTGGGATCCAGTTGGCACAGGAGAGGCTGGAGCAGAGCGGCCCCTTGCCGCACAGAGAGTGGGGAAGCTGCGTTGTGAGAGACACGCCGGAGCCAGGGGCGTTCTCAGGTTCAGGGTGCTGCCTGGGTCTCGTTAGGGGCAGCAGTGAGGGGGCGCAACCCTCCCGCATGAAGGACCCCACAGGAGCAGCTCATGCAGAGTGGGCTGGGGTAAAAAAACACACCAAATACCCTTCCTTGTCTTAAAATCGTGCAGGAATGTGAAAAATATGTTTATAATCCTACCACTCGGGGAAGCTGAGGCAGGAAAATTGCTGTGAGTTTGAGCCAACCTGAGCTATATAGTGAGAATTTGTCTCAAAAATTCAAGTGGGCTGAGGACATAGCTCAGTTGGTAAAGTGCTTCCCTAGCATGAAAAGAGGCTCTAAGTCTGATCTGCTGCGCTGCATAAACTAAGGGTGATGGTGCACACGTCTAATCGCAGCACTCAGGACTGGCAGCAGGATTGGAAGTTTGAGGTCACCCTCTGCTATGTAGTGAGTTTGAGGCTAGCCTGGGCTACCTGAGGCCCTGTCTCTAAACAAGCAAACAATACCAAAGCCACAGAAAGGCCAAGGCCCTCAGTGAATGGTTAATAGCCTTCCCTGAAAACTAGAGGGAACTAAAGAGTTAATAACTAACCTTAAGATTTAGAAGGCCGCAAAGAACAGAGACATCCAGTCCTCCTAAGTCAGTTCTGCTAAAGAGCCTATTCTGAGCAAATAACTTTAACTTTGATGCCTTATCTGCTTCCCTTGGACCTGCAGCTTATTCAGTCTGTTTGCCTCCTTGGAAGTGTGAACCCCGGCCTGGCTCAGTGCTTCAGCCTTCATCCCGCGGGAAGGCTGCTGCTGCCCCTCGCTATTCCTCTCAATAAACAGTCTGTCTGTAGAGATCACATTCGGTGTTCTTTCTTGCTTTTCTCCTACGCTTTCCTTACACACAGCAGACCTGTAGCACTGCTCTGTGCTGCCAGACTGCAACAGGGCCGGAGGTTGCCCCCTGGGCTTTTTTTTTTACCCCCCAGTTACAGTGGTCAGAGTTGGGCTTAGGAATGCAGAGCTAAGAGAGACAACACCTTCCCTGAAATACCTGCAAGGTTCTGATGGTCACCCAGGCAGGGGTTATGCCTTGCAGTGATTGGATCCAGCTTGGGGCAGGGAGCCAAGGCTTAGTGATTGCACCTGCCATCAGGGAGGGCTTCCTAAGGGTAGTGACACCCAAGCCAGGCTCTGAAGGCAGGGCAACAGCACAAAGGCCTCTGTGAGGCAGGGACACGGGAGGGTGCTGGCACGCACAGTGAGGGAACAGCATAGAGCTCCAGAGGAATGGATTAGCCAAGTCCTTGGGGCCAACATGACGATGTCAGATGGAGGCTGAGTCCTTGACACTGTGGCCATGCTAGGTAGGACTTGGTTCCTGTGGAATGCACACCCCCCCACCCCCACCCCCAGTCCCAAGACTCAGATGACTGTATTGCGAACTCAGGCCTTTGGAGAGATCGTGAGTTGTGAGGACTGGTAGAGGGGAAAGCTCAGACACCACACAGGCAGAGCATGTGAGGCAGGGGACGGCCGGGCAGGATGGGAGGGCACAGAGGAGCTGGGCCACCACCGGAAGCCGCGGGAGGCAAGGAAGACGTCCCCAGAGCCTCTGGTAAGCTGGCCCCGCCTCACCTTGCTTTTGGACCCTGAGCTTCCCCGGGGTGAGAGGATAGGTGAGGGGATTTCTGCAACATTGAGGCCTCTGCAGGACCCTTCCTTTACATCAAGGAGACTCCAGGATCACGGGTTGCTCCAGGGCTGAGGGCTCCGCCTCCCACAACCTGGGCTGCATGCCTTCTAACCTCACTCAGGCGACTATGCTCAGATAATGATGCATCCGTGCTCATCAGTGTGGCTGGGACTAATCAGCCAACAGCTGCCTACCTTGGGGAACAAGAGACAGGTGGCCTCCAGTTGCTGAAGGGTTAGAGTCCCCTTACTGGCAGGCCCTGACTGAAGCCGCAGTACCAAGGGTCCCCACCAGGGGGCGCGGCCACAGGCCCTGCAGTATCCGTACTGCGTAAAGCCAACTCTGTCCTGAAGGGGGCGCACCGCACACTGACTGCTGCTTCCCCTCCACCTCCAGCCTGTGCCCCTTGGTGCTGTGGGCCTCAGTTTCCTCCTGGGTAAGCAAAAATATTAGTTACCTACTGTTGTTTCCCGGGTTGTAGAGAGGATTAACTGTTCCATGCCTGTGGGAAGGGCCCAGGCCCCTGCCAGGCATATGGTGAGCCCTGAGAGGGGTTTGCCATAAGAAAGCTGGGCAGTTGGGACTGGCAGGCATAGGCTGTGTTTTTCCCTGAGCAAACTCGTGCCATAGGACTAGATCCAAGACAGTAGCCCCAGTTTCAGATGGCTAGAGAGATTAGAAGCGTGGGGCATCCTGCCAGCAGCCTGTTTTCTGTAGGGTCACCCCATCCCTCTGCACAGGGCATCTAGACCTGGGAACAAGAAGCCAGCCGAGGCACAGAAAAATGCAGGGCCTGGCCCAAGGGTGCACTCTAGAGCCCTGCTCAAACAAGAGCCTCAGCCAACCCTTTGTTGGTCCACACGGACCCAGCAGGGAAGAGAGGTGGGTTTTCTGGGCAACTCCTGCTCTTTCTGCCCTTGTCAGTGAGTTCCACGCACCAGGAGTGCATATGTGCATATGAGCATGTGTGTGCACAGGCGGGCTATAGAGAGCACTAGTCATAGTGAATTATGTATGTGTGTGTCTGTGTGGGTGGTATGCTTGTATGTGTGCATGTGTTTGGGCACATATGCATGTGTATGTGGCGGTCAGAGGTCAGTGTTGTGTGCCTTGCTCAGTCACTCTCCACTTTAGTCTTTGAGACAGGGTCTCTTACTGAACCTGGAATTCACTGGTTCCCCTAGACTAGGGGAGCCTCCCAGCACTGGGATTACAGGTATGCAGCACCAGGCTCAACTTTCACATGGGTTCTGGGGATCTGAACTCTGCTCCTCATGCTTGCACCTTGCAGGCGCTTTACCCACTGCTCCATCTTCTCAGCCCTGATGGCGGACCATTTTTGTTCTGCCTGCTTCCCCTAGGTAGAGAAGGAGGGGCCAGCTACGTCTCTAGTTCATTTGTGCCCTGGGGGACAGTCTCCTGGGGCTCTGACTCCCAAAAGAAGCCGTAACCTTGGACCTCAGGGAGGCTGCGTCGCCTCATCTCACTCAGCTCCCACATGCCCCCTGCGGGTCAGGTCTGTGTCCTGGGATATCTGGCTGGACGCGTGCAGGCGCTCTCCCCTCCGGGGCAGCACGGTGCACGTACAAAGCTCCCCATGCCCATACATGCCCAGCTTAGGGTGGACCCACATGCCCAACTGCCCTGTGGGACACTTGCCTGGGATGTGCCCATCCTGCGCCTCAGAGACGAGGCTGCGCCACCATGCTCCTCACAATGGGTTAAGCCACTGTGCTGCAGACACACCGCTGACATTACCAGCATGAATAAAAGATGAGTCCTGCCTGGGCGGCTGTGCGAGACTGACAGTAAAAGGCTCCGTCGGGAAGGATCCCCCCCCCACCCCCAGCCACTAAATGAGGGATGGCGCACCTCCCCCAGAGGCTGGTGATGGGAGCTGCCTGGGGGGCATCAGGAGGGGGGGCTGCCAGCTGGGGTCCCATGATGCAGATGTTCACCACGCAGCTGTATCCAGCCAGCCCGTGCTGAGAACCCTGTGCAGGTTAGGTTGTGCTACCAGGAGGCAAGAGGTGACAAAGCGTTCCAGGCATGTGCAAATGCCCTGGGGCCACGTAAGCTCAGTGCTCTGGAAGCTGAGACCAGGGAGTGAGGAGAGGTGGAGACGAGTTCTGCAGGCCACTCAGGACTCAGGGTCTCAGGGGAGAAAAAACTTAAACACACGTTCCTCTCACGCTGGGGCACCACTGCCCGCAGTTGCCCCTGGGAAGCTTGGGAAGTTGGCTGTAAGGAGGAGCCGCTGAAGGCCCTCCCCACTCCCAAACCTGGCTACTGATTAACGTGGCAGGCTTGCTGAGCTCTACAGGGGCGGGGCCAGGCACCCTCATTCACTTGCTTTGTCTTGGCAACAGATTGCACAAGCCTCAGAGCTAATATTGAACCTGCCCAGCAGGCTACACACGCCATGGCTACCAGGCCTGGGATGCAGAGCTCTAATGGGGCCAAGGGCCATCAGATGGAGCTGGCCCCAGATGCCCCCTTGCATTACCTCTGGGTGCCTGGAGCAGAATCATTCACCTGGAACCAAAGACTCACCCAACCTGTCTTGAGCTGTGGGTTCCTCTCTGCTCACCCTGTGTATGGAAGTGGCCAGAGGAGCCATCTCTATAGGGCGGGAACAAAGCTGTTGAGCCATTTCCACACCTGCACACTCCTCTGAGGAGGAAAACCTGCCACTCCATCCCGTAGGATAGGCCGGAGCCAGGCCCTCCTGGGGACCGTGTGGCCTCACCTCCTGCTTCCTGGGCTCCATTTGCTGCATCCCCGATCCATGAGAGCGTCTAGAGTCATCCCAGACAGTGTATTCCCCAGCACGTTTACAGGCTGCGGTGGGTGGGATAACCACCCAGTGAGTCACTGCATCCAGATCCACACACATATCGGGGAGGGTAGCCCATGATGCCCTCATCAGAGAGGAACTTGGGACTGTGGATATGGGATCGCAGACCCCGGAAGGTCAGAGCCCAGAGGGTTGAGCACTGTATGGTGGCGGGAGCTGGGGGTGCCTGCCTAGCAGAGGAGCCATGTTGAGTGTGTGCGTGCGTGTGTGTGTGTGTGTGTGTGTGTGTGTGTCTGTCTGTCTGTCTGTCTGTCTTCCCATGAGTACCCTTCAACCCACTCACCCATGGCTCTTGCGTGTCTTGTCTTGGAGTGTTCCCCAGGGACTTGCTTCTCACCTGCCTCCTAGCACAGGGCTCCTCAGCTTGCTCTGTGGTACTTTTTTTTTTTTTTTTTTTTTTTTTGGTTTTTCAAGGTACGGTCTCACTCTAGCCCAGGTTGACCTGGAATTCACTCTGTATTTCTCAGGGTGGCCTCGAACTTATGGCAATCCTCCTGCCTCTGTCTCCCGAGTGCTAGGATTAAAGGCATGTGCCACCATGCTCGGCTTTTGTGGTACTTCTTGAGTAGAGGCTGAACCTGGCCAGGAGGGCAGCCCTGGGCTCTGCAGCCCACCTGAGGCATGATTGGAGGACATTTTTTTTTTTCGAGGTAGGGTGTCACTCTAAGCCCAGGCTGCCCTGGGACTCACTCTGCAATCCAGGCTGGCCTGAAACTCATGGTGATCCTCCTACATGTGCCTCCTGAGTGCAGGGATTAAAGGCATGCACCACCATGCCCGACAACAAGGACGTTCTTGTAGGCTGGCATGACCTGCTTGAGGTGCTATTTAGACTGTGTGGTCACCCCCTCCCCAGCATAGGGGCAGTGGGACCACCCTGTCTACCTGCGGCGCAGGGCAGAGCAGAAGCCAGCCCCTCCCACACAATAGGAGATCCTAGAAGACAGTTCTTGTCCCCAGGGACAGCAGTTTACACTCATGTGTCGAACCATCTGTCCATCTACCAGGGAGGCTGTGGGACATATGCATTCTCAGCTCTTCACGGAACGGCGGGCAGAGCCCGCGGTGGTGCACATACCAAGGTGTACTTGCTTGGAAATCGAGGCTCAAGTTTCCTGGGATGACACAGTTGTCAGTCACAGTTTGTACAAGTCCTGCCCATAGCCTCCG
Organism: Dipus sagitta; assembly: GCA_036346955.1. NCBI lineage: Eukaryota > Metazoa > Chordata > Mammalia > Rodentia > Dipodidae > Dipus > Dipus sagitta. The sequence continues at coordinate 222,678,406 of CM070770.1, forward strand.
CCTTTCTTTGGGGGTCCTGGGGAGATTATTCCTGCTGAGGAGCCAGGCCTTCCAGAAGCAGTTTGCCTGGTCTGGGCATCAGGATGGCAGGGTGCCAATGCATGAACACAAACCCACTGTGGGAGGCTGGCACCAGCGGTGTCTGTATACGCAGGTGGGTGGGATCTGCCTGCCAGGCCATGCAGCCACATCCTTCCCTCTCCCTGCCAGCCCTCCAGGATCTTGCTCAAATACTTTAAAACAATCTAAAAGTAATTATTACGAACAGGCTGCTTGGAAACACCTGCTCCCGCCATCCCCCAGAATCACTAATGTGCCCGCGCTGAGCCTGACAGGCACACAGCGCCTTGCAGCACCCCGAGTCGCCAGATGCTCGGCGCCCCCTCGGCGCCCCCGCCGCGCCACCCCACCCAGGAGCCTGTGTTTCCAGCACTGCCCGCACAGCTGTCGCTCGCAGCGATCAGCAGAGAACTTGTCACCCCACGAAGTCATACATATGGAATATCATATTTGCAGAATATTTACTCCAACATGTGTCAGGGCCCCTTTGGGTGCCACGCAGAGCTTCTCACCTGCTAGGCAGCTGGAGCCGGGCAGGTGGAGGGGCTTTCGGGAGGGTGTGCTGGCCCGCTGGCTCTGGTGGCCACCCTGGGCACTGGGTGGGGCTTGTGGTCTACCTTGTGCCTGGCTCCTCCCACGTGGTCAGAGCTGTGGAAGAGCTGGCAGCTCTGTAATTCCAGCCGGGGGACAGGAACCCACGCGGAGTCCTCACAGAAAAGGTGCTGGCAGAACAAGGCCTGGGGGCTCCCAGGTAGAAGGTGAATCTCCAAGACAAGGAGAGATGGGCTGAATGGACCTGGGACCCTGACTGTGAGAGGGCGTTACTAGGTAAGGACTGCACAGGGCCAGGAGCCGGCTCCCCTGCGGCACATCTGAGAATCAGCAGCACTCAGCACTTCCCGGGGGCCAGACAGCTTCAGGGACATGACGGTCAAAATGCTGTCCCCCATATGCTGCCGCCCCAACCCACATCCCGGGCAAGTCAGGAGAGCCTGCCCCAGCCTCACGAAGCCCCTCCTGTCCCTCGTGTTAAGCAGCACTGACCCTGTGCCCCCACCTTCTTGGTGCCAGAAGGAGCCGCTCTGTTCCTCTTGTAGGAGACAGGCTGAGTGGTAATGCACAGAAGAAAGAGGCAGCAGTGGTCTGAGCATCCTAGCCTACGTGTACTGATATCCATCTCCTTCCTTCAAGTGGGGAAACTGAGGCATAAAATTGTACAACGGCAGGGCTGTAATTCAATCTTCAGTCACCCTGCTCCAGAATCCAACCTGCCCGCCACCACCCTCCAAGAATGAGTGGAATGGATGGATGACTGGTGGAGAGTGGATGAGTAAGTGGAGAATTGATGGGTGGATTGATAGTAGATGGTGGATAATGGATGAATGGGTGGATAGATGCATGATTGGTGGAAGGGTGGGAGGATGATGTATGGATGGGCGGATAGATGGATGAGTGGATAGATGGATGGATAAATGGATAGAGGGAGGGAGGGATGGGTGAATGGGCAGGTGGTTGAATGGAGTGGCTGAGTGTATGGATGAGTGGCTAGATGGGCAGATGGATAGGTGGTGAAAACACGAAAGTCAGGAACCCACCCTGAATGGTGACACATTCCCCAGGAAAGTACTGGGCTGTCCTGGGCTCCCACAGCTCATGTGCCCTGTGATCTCTTGCCTTGCTTTCTGGGAAGAAGTGCTTGAAACCAACCCAAGAGGTCAGGGCAGATCCTTGTAGGCTGCGCGTGTCCCACACATCTTCTCCACGGCTCTCCTGTGAATCCCTCTCCGCCTTGGTTTGTAGCCCTGGAAAATGGAGCAGTGAGGGGCTCTGCCCATGTCATGGTGGTACTGTCCAGCCACAGGCACCATCAAGGTGCTTTCTTACACCTCAGGAGCATATCCCACCACCCCTCGCAGAGCACCCCACCTGGGAGGGGCACTGCTGCTGTTCCCCCCTCTGGAGGATTCCAGTGGGGTCTGACCCGCTCCACCCCACAGCTAGGAACTTGCAGGCTTGGCCTGCGGTTCCCAAGCCCATGGCTGGTAGGAAGCTCTGAGATGGGCAAGTGGCCCTGTGCTTCAGCTGTGGGTATCCCGCTGCCTGCCCCTCTCGCCGCCTCCAGGGAGCCAGGGCTGCTATAGAGCCACAGTGCACAAGCAGTAGGAACCTGGGTGGGCTCGGAGGTTCTAGTGCTCACTTTGAGGGGGAAAAAAAAGTCTGACCATGTGGCACGAGTTTGTAATCTCAGCACCCAGATGTAGAGGATCAGAAGTTCAAGGTCATCCTTGGCTGCACAGCAAGTTGGAGGCTAACCTGGGCCACCTGAGGCCCTGTTTCAAAAACAAAAGAAGAAACGTACTGAAGAGGAGGAGGAGGAATTGGTTCTGAACAATATCTTTTATGGAGTCCAGTGCATCTGCCATCATTTCAACATGTTGTCAACAGGAGTGAGGAGCTCCAGCCTCCTCATCTTGAGCTTCTGAAGGCCAGCATGTGTCTTACACAGTGGGCGTGTTCCAGTCGAGAGCAGCCATGTTCCAGGTGTCCTAAGGCTGCTGTGCGTAGGACTGAGGCGCCTCCGAGCCCCACCAGCTCCCAGGCTGAAGGGGAAGCTTGTCAGCAGGCTGGCGAGGCTCTAGGCACAGGCCAGGCAGGTGGGCTCCTTGTAGTAGCCTGGTTCAGCCTCTGCCTGCCGGCATGGCCATGGCCGCTAGGGGCAGGTGTTTGCCACATGGCCCAGACCTGGGAGCCCACACGCCCACGCTCCAACCTTGGAGCCTCTGCTCACTAGCTGTGGGGCTTTGGGCAGTGATGACCCCTGCTGTGCCAAAGCCATTTCCTGGGTTGTTGAGTCTAATTCTCCGCCCCAGCAGCAAAGTGTAGGGACCCTCAGAGCAGACACCTATACCTGGAAGGTGATCATTACCCTGAGAAGGCCATTCTGCCTCACAAGGAGCCCCATTTGAATTCACCCTCCCACCTCACCCCGCCCCCAGTTCTGCTCACCTGGCCAGCCAGCAACCTATTTTCAAGGGAGGAGCCAGCTGGGGAACCTTGGGATCAGGGATGAGTTCTTCCACTGCTAGAGACAAGAAACGGACGCCTAAGCGCTGGACGCCTCGTCACTGGTTTGCACTGCAGGCTGCATCCAGCTCAGCTGGAGTGAGCAGAGGGGAGTGGAAAGAGCCCCTCCGCCCAGCACCACACGGGTATGACATGTGAGGCCACAACACGCCCCCAGCTCTGGAGCCTGCACACATGCAGTGTGATCGCAGTAAGCACAGCCGAGAGCCGGGGCACCCATGGGACGCCCAGTGGTCGCCCGCTCGCCATCAGCCTGCATACAGCTGTGCTCCCAAGACACCTGCCGGGGGCCTAGCTGGGCCTGACCCACATCAGAGTATCCAAGGACACCCACAGGGCCAGAGGCCTACCGTCTCGCCCTCCCACTGTGCGACATAGCTAGCTAGGCCACACACCCAGAGCACAAGGAGCTCCAGGAAGGGGCCAGGGCAGAGCCTCCCTGGAAAGGGACTGAATGAATCACTCAGAAGTATCCTCTGGGAGGCTGAGTGTCCCCAGGGAACTCTGAGGACAACAGGGTGGGTGGTTCAGTAAGACTGTGTAGGAGGCTGGGTGTCCCCAAGGGATTCTGGAGACAACAGCATGGGTGGGTCAGGGTGACTGTGCAGGAGGCATGCTTATGTCCCTCCTTAGACCCTTCCTGTGGCTCCCATGTCCCTGGGGACAGAGCCAGAGTCCTCACACTAGCTTTTAGGCCTCTTGTGATCTGCTCCTCACTGCCAAGCCTCTCTGTGTCCCTCTTGCTCGCTCAGCTGCAGCCATGCTCCTCAAGGCCTGCCCCAGGGCCTTTGTACCGTCTTTATACCCCTCCTAGCTGCTTGTATCCGGTGGGTGGATCGCAGCCTCCACCACTCCTCTCACTGCCCAGGGGGCTCTCCAGCCCCCTTCCCTGCTATTTCTCTCCAGAGCTTGGGGGGTCACAGCTTACAAGATCATGATGACTGCCTGCTTTTGCTATCTATCTCCCTGCCAGACTGTCAGGGGAGCCTGTTCTACTCAGTAAGTGGCGCAGCAAACACAGTGCAGCTGGCTAATGTTGGGGGCGCTTCATTCCCTTGCCTCTCCGTGTCCTAGTCCTCAGGGGACATTCAGGGGCTATGAGGCTACCCTGTGTGCCCAGGACCCTTGTGACACCCAGCCCTGTTCAGCACTCCCAGTGTCCCGAGCCCAGTTCCAAGCTTGGAAGGTCAACACTGAGATGTCACAGCCAGAGGGCAGGAGCTCTTTCTGCAAATGAGAAAGCAGAGGGCAAAGTCTGCCCAAAATAGCGTGGAGCCTCAGAGGGGGCTGAGGAGGTAGCTCTGGGGCAGAGTGCTTGCCTACCACACGTGAAGCCCTGGATTTTAGACTTAGGATTGTATAAACCAAACATGGTGGGGCATGCCCGTAATCCCAGGACCTGTGGTTATGTCGATCCCTGTCACGTATGAGAGAAGAAGCCCTCATTGAGGGGCTACAGCCAGTCCCAGCTCACCTGGCACAGTGGGGCCAGAGGTCCATGGGAGACACACGCCGGAACCAACCGCCTGCATGTCTGGGCCCCAGAGTCAGGCCCAAGAGGAGACAGGTGTGCAGAACGAGGGTACCTGGCTACCACATGCAGGGACTTGGCCTGGGCACGGGCTGAGCACGTGGAGGGCAGTGAGGGACGGTGTGCAGAGCCACACACCTGTGTGACCAGCACCTGGGTCAAGGTGTGGAGCGGCAGTGATTGCACAGTGCAGCAAGGTGGCCCTGGATGCTGGCTCACACACGCAGACTCCCAGGCCACCCGAGCCCCTGATGTTGGCGGCTAGGCAGGACCTGGGAATCTGCATGTTCACCAAGTGCCCAGGGATCGCTGGGGCTGTTGCAAGTGTGCTGCCCTAGACACAGGCCCCAAGGATGCTGGGACACTGCTCCAAGTCTGAGTCTCGGGTTGCTGGCCAGCCGCTGCCTCCAGGGCAGACTCCTTCCCTTCTATTTTGGGAAGTGAACGTGGGCAGCCTGTGCCCAGGAGCCTGAAGCCCCAGGGCAAGAAGAGAGAGAAAGGGGTCTTTGGCACAGCGCAGTGCCCAGGCCTATGCGTACAGGTAAATCAGCCCCAGGTCATGGTTGCCAGCCAGCGCCACACTTGTGCTTTCAAAAGGAAACCAAGCCAAGAACTTCTTTTTATTTTTGAGACAAGGTCTCATGTAGCCCAGACTGGCCTCCAACTTACTGTGTAGCCAAGGATGACCCTGAACTTCTGATCCTCCAGCCACAACCTCCCAGAGTGCTGGGGTTACAGGTGGGCACAACCACACCCAGTTTATGTGGTGCTGGAGATGGGACCTAGGGCTTCATGCATGCTAGGCAAGCACTCTCCCGACTTAGCCCAAAGCTGGATTTTTGTTTGTTTGTTTTATGAGAGAATCGGCATGCCAGGGCCTCTAGCCACTGCAGTCGAACTCCAGGTGATGCGTGCACCGTCTTGTGCACATGTGCAACCTTGCACACTTGCGTCACCTTGTGCGTCTGGCTTACGTGGGATCTGGAGAGTTGAACATGAGTCTGTTAGGTTTTGCAGGCAAGTGCCTTAACCACTAAGTCATCTCTCCAGCCCCCAAATCTGATTTTTTAAAAAAATATCTTATTTTTATTTATTTGAGAGAAAAATAAAGGCAGAGAGAGAGAAAGAGAGAATGAGTGCACCAGGGTCTCCAGCCACTGCAGACAAACTCCAGACGCATGTGCCACCTTGTGCATCTGACTTACGTGGGTCCTGGGGAATCAAACCAAGGTCCTTTGGCTTTGCAGGCAAGCACCTTAACTGCTAATCCATCTCTCCAGCCCCAAATCTGATTTTAAATATATATATATATATATATATATATATATATATATATTTTTTTTTTTTTATTTGAAAGAAAGAGTATGGGCATGCCAGGGCCTCTTGTCACTGCCAACAAACTCCATATGCATGAGCCACTTTGTGCATCTGGCTTTATATGGGTACTGAGGAATCAAATCCAGGCCATCAGGCTTTGCAAGCAAGTGCTTTTAACCACTGAGCCATCTCTCCAGCCCTGATTTTTTTGTTGTTGTTGCTGTTGTTTTGAGGTAGGGTTTCACCTTAGCCCTGGCTGACCTGGAATTTACTATGTAGTCTTAGGGTGGCCTGGAACTCACAGAGATCCTCCTACCTCTGCCTCCCAAGTGCTGGGATTAAAGGCATGTGCCATGACTCCCAGTCACGATTTAAAAACTTTCAGTTATTTTTATTATTGGAGAGAGAGAGAAACAGAGAGAGATAGGGAGAGAATGGGCATGCCAAAGCCTCTAGCCACTGCAAATGAACTCCAGACACATGCGCCACCTTGTGCATCTGGCTTACGTGGGTACTGGGGAATCAAACTTGGGTCCTTAAGCTTCGTAGGCAAGTGCTTACCCACTAAGCCACCTCTCCAGCCCGATTTTTTTTTTAATGCAGGTCCCTGTTATGTAGTCCAAGCGATCCTCCTGTCTTAGCCTCCGGAGGAGTCAAACCAGATCTCTAAATGTAGGCATCTAATGTGAACACACAGTTCTGAGGTTCCTCAGGCGGGCCCTATCTGCAGCCATGCTCGTCCTTCTTAGCCTGACCCTTGAGCCGACTCTGGCCTGCAGGGGGCGGTGTGGGGTCTTCAGCCTCTGCCTGCTTTCCCTCTCACCCTGGCATTGACCTCCGCCCCCCCCCAGGACGGCCCCTCCCTCCAAACAAGCTCCTCCCAGCCCACCTGGGCAGGAGCGGACAGCCTGATGCCCTAGCAGCCAGGACCCAGCCGCCCACGCACCCTCTCCTGACAGCTTCATCAAGCCTCCACCCTCCCCGTCCCATTGTTCCTTGACATCTGTTTCGGTAAGTGATTAATTGCAATTAGCGAGTGGTTTGAAAGCCCTGGAAGAATACTCAGCAGAAAACTCATCAAGATTAATGAGTGGCGGGCTTGTGGGGAGGGGGCAAGACAGACCCACTACACAGCGGGGCCTAGCAGGATCAACCCCACTTGGGCAGGTGCTGAACATGGCATTCCCCTCCCTGCCCCCAACTCTCCCCTCCACCCTCCTCCCCCATCAACCACCACGAGGGGTGATTTCTCCTCCAGATGCATTTATTACCCACTAATAGGCTATTAATAAAGCCCTCGGGGTGTCATAAGATTAGGTGCTAAGGGTAGAATGGATAAAGATGCTTCCTGAACACTCTGTCATTGCCAATATGGAACACCCCCGCCCCCCAAGCAGGGAGAGTTTAGGGAACTCACATGAAATGGAATGTCAAGTTGGGACAGGACACAGAGACACTCACCTACAATTTCAGCACTCGGGAGGCAGCAGCAGAAGGATGCCTTCAAGATTGAGCCTGACCTGGTCCAGTGAGTTCTAGGCCAGTGAGGTTTATGTAGTGAAACCCTCTTAGAAATCAATAAATCAATGAAACAGAGGCTTGGTGGTACACACATATATAATCCCAGCATTCCAGGATGAGGTAGGAGGAGCCTGTGATTTGAAGCCAGCCTGGGCCTTCGGAGTGAGGTGCAGGTCAACCTGGGCTAGAGTGAGACCCTGCCTCCAAAGGGAAGGGCTGGGGAGAAGGCTCAGTGAATAGAAGTGCTTGCTGCACAAGCATAAGGACCTTGGGTTTGGATCCCCAGAACCCACATAAAATGCTGGTGGTGACACATGCCTGTAATCCCAGTCCTGGGGAGGTAGGGACACAGAATTCCTGGGGCTCATTGGCTAGCTAGTCTAGCCAAATCATGAGCTCCAGGTTCAGTGAGAGACCCTGTTTCCATAAGAGTAAGGTGGAGAGTGATTGAGGAAGACACTTAATGTTGGTTGACCTCTGGTCTCCACACACTGGCACGCACATGCTCCCCCACACGTATCTGCACACACACACATATGCATTCACTCCTCACACACATGTACACACAACAGTAACCACAAAAAACCTCAGCACTTGGGAGGCTGAAGTAAGAGAATCTTTGTGGGTTAGAGGCCACCCTGAAACTACATAGTGAATTCCAGATCAGCCTGGGTTAGAGTGAAACCCTACCTCAAGAAAACAAACAGACAAAAAATGGGCTGGAGAGATGGCTTAGAGGTTAAGTGCTTGCCTGTGAAGCCTAAGGACCCCAGTTCGAGGCTTGATTCCCCAGATCCCATGTAAGCCAGATGGCACGTGTATCTGGGAGTTCGTTTGCAGTGGCTGGAGGCCCTGGTGCACCATTCTCTCTCTCTCTCTCTGAAATAAATAAAAATAAACAACAACAACAAAAACCTCAACCCAAGTGTGGTCCACACCAGCATTCACAGACATCTTGGGAGAAGGCCACAGTGACCCCCAGTTTAGACCCAGTTATGACATCGCGACCTTGCTTTCCCCGCTGTTTCTCAGATGTCCATACCCCAGAGCATGTCCCAGGCTTTGCTCTGGTGTGTTCCCTTCTGGGCTGTGTCTGTGTGTGTGTGGGGGGGGTACGTGATGGCAGCAGGTGGGTTAGAGACCCTTGTGGAGATTTGTAGCTGTGTCCTGGGTCCCATAGTCTTGTTCTACAATGCTCTCAGCACTCTGAGATGTCCTGAATGAGCCTGGGCTTGTCAAGCAGTGTGGCCCTTATGTACACTTTCTGAAGGCAAGAAGTGTGACCCTGTGCACCTATTCTGATGTGTGATACATACTGAATCTGGCTGCCTTTGTGAGCCAAGGGTTCCTGTTCTTTGTTTTTTGTTCTCTGTCAGATCCATAAACCTCTCTGGAGACTCTGTGGACACTGGAAGTGGGACCCCAGGGCTCAGGGGTGCTCAGAACCCTCTCCTCCTCCCACAGTGGTTGCTTTCTCTTATTTTGAAGCTCACTTTGGTTCTGCGCTGGCCCTAATCATCTCTGCCTTGCCTCATAGTGTTTTTTGTTTTTTGTTTTTCTATGAGAGAGGGAGAGAGAGAGAGACAGAAAGAAAATTATCATGCCAGGGCCTCCAACCACTGCAGTCAAACTCCAGACGTGTGCACCACCTTGTGCACATGCACGACCTTGCGCATCCCATGTGTCACCTTGTGTGTCTGGCGTACGTGGGTTCTGGGGAGCCAAACCTGGGTCCTTAGGCTTCCCAGGCAAGTGCCTTAACTGCTAAGCCATCTCTTCAGCCCTCACAGGGTGGTTTTAATGTTCACAAAACCCCAAAACCCTTGCAGACAAAGAAGTTAAGGCACCAAGTGTGAGCTGCCCTGGTTAGTCAACTTCCTGATCCCCAAAGCAGGACTGTGATTTGCCTCAGCCAGATTCTCTCGCCCTCCTTGGTTCTTTCCCAGGTCACCTGCTCTGCTCTCTTCCAGCCACAGAGAGGGAGGAGGAGGGCAGCTGAGTCTGCCACTCACCAAACTGCAGGCACCTTGCAGTCCCTGGTCCTGCTGCTGGGTATGACCAGGGGAAGGCTGAGTCATGAGGGAAGAAAAGAACCATGGATGTGTGGTGGTATGCAAATGGAAAGACAGGTGTTCGAGGGATAGAAACTGTGAACCTTGGGTGAGTGGGTGAATGGCTGGATGGTAGATGAGTAGATGGATGGAAGTAGGTGGATGGGTGGGCTTTGAATGGATGGACGGATGGTTGGAGGGAAGTGGTAGGTGGGGATGGATGGATGGACAGAATCATGTGGATGACGTTGGATAACAGACAGGTGGGTCATGGGGAGTGGGCCTCACATAAGAGGCGGGATGGATGCCGAGTGAGCCGGTAGACAGACATGGCCGTCGTGAGTAGATGGGATGCTGGACACTCATTAGAAGGATTAATGGAAGAAAAGTCTCTAGGCCTGTGGGGGGCAACACCGTCGTTCCTCACATTCCTGGTGGAGAAGGGCTGAGCCCTAGCAGAAAGTCCCCAGCACATGGGCATGAAGGGCTCTGGTCCAAACCCTCAGCAGGAGGAAACTGAGGCCAAGAGATGGGAAGGGCCTTCTCAGCTGCAGGATTTGCTGTGGTAGCGTTGTTGACCTTGGGCTCATCCCTGTAATCTAAGTGGCTCCAGCTCCCAGAGGTCACCTCTTGTCATCTTGTCCCTGGGAGCATCCTCTAGGTGGTTCCTAGGAGCCCAGGATGAGGACCGAGGGTGACCGTGCACACGTATCTACTCTTTACACAAACCCCTAACCCTGCGAGAATAACCAACAGCCTAAGCAAACCGACTCTTTATTTATTTACTTTGATTTTTCGAGGTAGGGTCTTACTCTAGCCCAAGCTGGCCTAGAATTCACTATGTGGTCTCAGGCTGGCCTCAAACTCATGGTGATCTTCCTACCTGTGCCTCCTGAGTGCTGGGATTAAAGGCGTGCACCACCATACCCATAAAAAGACTATTATCTACATTTACAGTTGGGGAAACTGAGGCCCTGGGGGTTGAGTTGCTGTGACAGGCCACAGCTTAAGTCAGGAAGCATCAGAGCATAAGTTCTGGCCACAGACCTCACCTGCCACCCTTTCCCTGGTGGCCAGTTGTGTTCTCAGCCACACTCTTGTCTTCTCCCCGAGGCCCTGGCAAGGGCCTTCATGATGAGGAGCGCCTGTGCTCACACCGGTCCCATGTTTAAGGGCCGCACTAGGTACAATGTTATGATGTTATGGTGTGGCTGTCTTTTTCTTTTTGTTTTTTTGAGGTAGGGTCTCACTTTAGTCCAGGCTGACCTGAAATTCACTACATAATCACAGGCTGGCCTCGAACTCAAGGTGATCGCCCTACCTCTGTCTCCCGAGTGCTGGGATTAAAGGTGTGTGCCACCACTCCCGGCTGGCATTGCTGTCTTGATGGTTTTAATAGTTTGAATATGGAGACCCCCCATTTTCTTCACAAACTGAGCCACCCAAAATATGTGTCTGGTCAAGCAAGGGGTCCAGCAGGCTGAGAGGGGGCAGCGTACCCACAGAGTGAGTAGCCACCAGGGTCCAGGCCTGGATCAGCCGCCCCTTGCCTAAGTGCAGAGGTTGTGATGTGCACTCACCCACTGCCGTGCCCGAGCCTAGAGCCTTGACCCTATCACAGCCCTACAGCACGTGCCCAGGACCTGATTTCTGGGTGTCCCAGGAAGAACTGGGGCTGGGAGAGGGGTGGGACCTGCTTGGCCTCTTCCCATTGTAGCCTTCTGGGGGCCGGGGTCACTGCTGGACCTGCAGACCATGTGGGATGGTCCAATAAGAGCATCCTCAAATCCTCTCCCAATGGACACCTCCAGCTCGCCAAGCGACCCTAACTGCATAGGCCTCGGTTTTCTCCTCTGTGCAGAGACTGGCTGCCCTGGGCTTTCCTCACTGTGTAGTGGGTTGGTGGCCAGTGCCCGTCACAGGAAGCCAGGCAGGGGAGTGCCTCTTCTGGGTCTTCGTGGGACCATGGCTTCACTCCGCCAAGTTTCTAGCCTGCTGACTACCCCATATGTGTGCAGGCAGCTGACCCCCTGTCCCCTGTGTGGCGGCTGGTGCTCTGGGTATTCCAGAACCAGACCCTGCTGGACAGCTTCCGAAAGTGCCTTGACCCTCTCTGGTCTCTCCTCCAGCCTTTGAGAAACGGTGGGAGTTGGGTGGCTGGTGCCTCCCCTAGCCCCAGGCTCATGGGATCTGTTTGAATGCCCTGTGGCCTTCCTGCCAAGGTTTTCAGTTCCTCCCACAAGGCCGCCTTCAGGTCTCAGCACACATGAGCTCTGTACACAGTCCAGAGAGCTTACAACATCCACTTGAGGCCACACAGCAGACCCTGGCTCAGCTCTCCCCTAACCCTGGTGCCCCTCACTCAGCCATCTAAACTCGACTGGCATAGATTTGTTAATCTTGCCCCATGTTGTAGAAAATTCCTTCCCTTGGGGCCCAAGATGAACTGTGAGGGAGGACGACGTGTCCTGAGACCTTGGGGAGCCTGGCCAGATGAGCGCAGCCTGAACCCCAAGGGCCTAGGCACAGACCACCTCACCCCAGGAGACCCAGGTGGAACCCCATACTGAGAGGCTGCATTGCTGCTGCAGAGGGAGCCACTGGCCCAACCAGCCAGGGTGGGCTGCTTACGTCTGCTTTGAAAGTGAGACAGGAAAGGAACAGGAGGACACGAGGCTGCCCAGGGTCCCTCCCCTTGCCTCCCTTCCCTGTGGCTTTTGGGCTTGAGCAGAGGGCAGTGTTGGGGCGGGGTGGGCACAGCCGACCTCATCAGCTACCATACCTGTGAAGTTTCCATTAAGAGAGAAGGGGGGACTCAGAATCAGTCTGTCTCCCACCGCTGCCCACTTCCCCCATTAGCCATCTGATAAGCCTGCCGATGCGTCAGCCCTCACAGGCTCCCAGAAGAGAGTCCTGGGGGTCGCAGAGGCCCCACGTGCCCTTCCTTCAAATAGACTTCACGCCTAGAGGAAGTGGGGGTTTGGAACTCCCAGGCGGCTCTTTTACATGTAAATAAAGAGCCCTGCCCCGGAAGGCCTTCTTCCCCTTCTAATTTTATTTCTAGAAAGCCTGATGTTGCCAAGTCCCAAGCCTCCTGCTGGAGGAGAGGCAGCCTTATGGTGCCTGGGAGGAGGAATAGGACGATAACCACGGCTGGCACCCACACAGCCCAGGGCTGCTGGGGAGGCGCTGCCAAGGGGTGCTCAGGGTCAGAGCCCAGGAAAGGATGGCACCCTGACACTGATGTCACCTGGGGTCCCTGTCCCTTGCCCTGTCTGGGCCTGTTACACCCTCTAAAATACACATGCGTTGCCCTTCCCTTCTTGTGGGTTAAACACCAGACCTAGGGCCAGCCAGCAAGGGATTCTGAGGCTCCTGTCTCCCTCCACTCTTCAGCTGTGTATCTCCGGAAACGCTCTAAGCCTGCTCCTAGTGGTAGCCGTACCTGCCTCACATCACAGAGTTCTTTGGGGATTCAGTGAGTCCTGTGTGGAAAGTTAGGACACAGAACATACATGATATAGGGCCCAGGCCTTGGCCACCACGGTCCTTGACCTGCTAGAGGTGTGCAGTATTCAGCGCTTAGGAGCTGGCCTACCTTCCTCTCCCTGTACTTCTGCCCTTCCCATTAGACTTAGTGTCTGGCACAAGGAGATGGTCAGATTTGGAGAATGGGTGGGTGGAGAATGAATGAGTGGATGGATGGATGGATGGAAAAATGGGTGGTGGGTGGGGAGATGGGTAGATAGATAAATGGATGATGGATGGGTGGGCGGATGGATGGATGGGTGGTAGATGGGGAGATGGGTAGACAGATAAATGGATGGAGGGTGGATGGATGGGTCATCTGACATCAGGGCTTCCTCCCTCCTGAGGTCCTGCCAGCCTCGGTGTTCCTGCTGTCCCAGTCCTGTTTCTCCACACAAGGTTGAGAGGATGGAAGTGTCCAGATAGGAGAGGACAGAGGGAGACCTGTGCAAGGTCCTCAGTGGATGGGGCTAGCTGTGAGCTGAGGCCCGTGGATACATCCTGGTCTACACGGGTTCACTGAGTCCTCTGTGCAGCCTGGGAGATATGTGTGATTTGCAACCTGTTACAGATGGGGAAACTAAGGCCCAGAGCTGTTGACCCACCTGACAAATCTCTTGTAGCCAGGGACTGAGGTGCCAGAATTCAGAGCAAGCAGTTGGTTTAGGAGCCTTGTGTGCTACCACAGCCTCCTCCACAGCCTGTTTGTCAATGGTTGTGCAAGTGACAATTGACCCCAGGGGACTGGGTCCAAAGCAGGTGTGGCTGTATGAAGAAGCCAAGAGCTTGCGCTTGCTGGCTCACTCAGCGCAGCTGTAGGGCTGGGACCTGCCAGGCCGCCATCGCTGTGGCTCCCAAACTGATGGCTTTGTCCAGAGGCCAGAGGTGCCCGAGGCGAGAACCACCAATGTGGCTTCCTGCCGGCGGGAGACACCCAGTGCTTGACCCACACCCCTGACTAGCTAGGGCCAGAGCAGCTGCCCCTCTGAGTCCCCACAAAGCCCAGCACATGGTGCCGCTGACCTCCCCCCTCGCCCTCCTCCTCAGCCTCAGGCCAGGGCTGTCAGGGGTCATTCAGCAACCACTCTGTCTGAGGGCCCTGGGGATGTACCCTGCCCACCCTAGTGCCTCGCCCCGGCTGACCTGGACAGTGATTTATGTGACTGAGGCAAAAGGCCACTTGCAGTGGGGCCAGGGCCAGGGGTCAGCCAGCCATGAGGCACCAGGGGTGAGGGTGGTGCCCTACCGTGCCCCAGGTGGCCGGAGGCCCTGGAGGGGCAGCCAAGACAGCTCTGCTCCCACCATCTGGCTCTCTGCACTCGGAGCTTGGGGCACCCCCCCCCCCACGGCTCAAATGGCTGAGCCAGAGGGAGAGACAGATGGCAGTGAATGGGAGGGTAGAGGGTGTACTTTGTTCAGACGTGCTTGCAGGCGGGAGAACGCATGGTCACATGCGCACACACATAGGAGGCCCGTGTGGGGGTGGTGGGCTTCCGAGGAGCCTTTGATCGTTCCCTGACACACGTGTACACATGTGCACATGAGGAGATGCATGCAGGCTGTTGCACACAGAGATCCACAGGCACACACACGTATGAGCAGGTATGTGCAGATATGCACAACTTACACCAGCTCATCTCATGCACAGCAGTGTTCCATGTGCAAGCGTGGGTGGCTGTAAGATGCATACATACAAACGTGCGTGCATATGAACACATGTGCTGACACAGATGGGTATGTACACACGCCGGTGTATGCAAGATATCCCTGTCCTTCAGCGCTCATCACCCCTCTGAAAGGCCTACTTACCCTTCCCGGCCTCTGCGGGTCCTCAGCCAACGCGCTCCCGCTCGCAGGCCGCCGCCTCTCCCTCAGCGGAGCCCTTCCCAGAGCCGCCTGCCTGTAGCTTGCCAGGCTCCTTCCCTGGTGGCCTGTCTTGCCACTCACTTCCGGCCATCTGTTGACTTCTGTCTCCGAGTCACATTTGCCTCGTGTCCTGTAGTTCCTGGGTTTTGAATCTTGGTCATTTGTCAAGTGTGAGGAGCTGCCTCGGATCAAGTCTGGGTAGTTGGGACTTTAGGGTGCTGCTGGGGCTTAGAGATGCCTCTGGGCACCCAAGAGAGGGACAACTGCAGGCATGGCTTTCTCAAGCTGACCCAGGCCAGTGAGGGCCTCTGGCTACCTCCGCAGAGCTCTCACATCTGCTCAGGGTCACCCTTTGGACCAGGCTCCTGCTGTCTGGGAGAGACACTCCCTTCCAGAAGGTTTCTGGGTGTCTGAGATACGTCTGCTTCTGCTGGGACTAGAGGTGGGCCAAAAGCCCGAAGTCAAGCATCTTTCTGACAGCCACGGGGCCCCATGCCAGCCATCAGTCAACAGAGCCAAGGGCCACGCTGGCTTCCTGGCTCGGTCTCATTCCCTATGGCTTTAATTTTTCTAAGGTCATGTCAGGTCTTAGGCCCCACAGTTGTTGAGATCTGTCAGGAAAGTCATAGTGACAAGGAGGTGGGACACATAGGTTGCATTGAGGGTGCTGGAAGCCAGGGAGCTGAGTGAATCGGCCTTGAATGTGGCCCCCCCAGGGAATTTGGGAACCACAGGATCTCCGTGGGACACAGGGTTGGGAAGCTGCCTGGCCATCGGTCACCAGGGCCCAGTGCTGTGTCCCAGGGGAGGGGAGAACACAGCCTATTCCAACTGGCCCTTAAAGGGGATTGTAAGGACGCACAGAGGGGTCCTAGTCTTAGCACTGCTGATGCCTGAGGCAGGTGCGCTCCTTGGCAAGAGTCCTCCTGTGCTCTGTAGAACATTGAAGAGAGTCCTGTTAAGTCCCAGCCTTAACCCAGAAATGTTAGCAGATATTGCCATTCACCACCTAGGGGCACGTCATACCCGCTTTGGTTAAGAAACTGCCTCACAGGGCAGAGAGCATTTACGATGAGTCTCTTGAGGCATGTGTAGGACTTCCAAGCAAAGAGAATGGGGAGGGGAGAGACACCCATGGTCTTCATTCTGCCTTCCTTGCTGACAGCCCGAGGGGCTCTTTCAGAGCATCAGTGGACTCCTCCCCTTCCGAGCTCCCAGTAGCTCATCAGGAGGCTTGGAATACAGTCCCCACACCTCCTGATGGGTAAAGGCCCTATGTATTGGGGCTGTAGCAGCTCTGTCCATTTGGAGCTCTTCCCACTTTTGTGGGTGCCTGTTGCAGCCACACTGACCCCGGCTGGTCTCTGTCTGGTCTCAGGGGGCCAGCTGCTCTCTTCTGCCAGCTTCAATATCACCTTCCAGAAAGGCCTTTACGACTCATCTCCCATAGTCACCATCCCTCAGTCTCCTCCCTGGTGTCCCTCCTCCTGCCCTGCCTGTAGTAACTGGCAATCCCCAAAATGGTGTTAACAGTGGGCGTGGTGGTGCACACCTTTAATTCCAGCACTCGGGAGGCAGAGGTAGGAGGATCACTGTGAGTTCAAGACCAGCCTGAGACTATACATTGTAAATTTCAGGTCAGCTTGGGATAGAGTGAGATCCTACCTTGAAACCCCCCCCCCAAAAAAAATTTTTTTAATGCTGTTACTGAGTTATCTTCACGTTCACAGCACCCCCTTTCTTCAGTAGCCCCTGTGCAGGTGGGAACTTTCTCGCATGGCCCCTACCTCCCCAGCATGTGTGGGCTGGGGATGTGGCCCAGTGGTTAGAGTGCTTGGCTAGTGTGCATGTGTGGGCTGGATCAGAGCAGGTGTGAAGGGATAGTGGTTTGGTGCAGCTACAGTGTTGGGAGCAGGCAACTGAGTCAGCTTCATGGGACATCTAGGCTGAGTGGGCCAGCACCTGGTGTCTGGCCAGGAGGCAGGCCACTGTGACCACTCTAAGGTATCCTGCCAGCTTTTACCTTGAGCAGAAGCAGGCGGCCCTGGCGTGGGGCTTGCAACACCTTCCCTGGCTCATAGGCCTTTTCTGGGCTCCCAGGTCAGCGTCCAGGCTATTGTGGCACCACCACACTCACGGTGTCCCGGGGCCAGAAATCTGGCTGCGTCAGCGTGCCAGCTGGGCATGGACAACATGTGCTGCGCCTCCTAGCCTCGGGTGGTCGGTGGCGATCCCCCGGGTCGCCAGCATGTCGCCCCAGCGCTGTTCTCAGACTGGGCCTCGGCCTTCATGCTGCAGCTCCCCCACCACCACCACTTCGCATCCTGCTTAGCCAGCCTCCGGTCACTGCACGCAGAGTCCTCCCTGTCACGTGTCACCAGCCTCTGCTACCCCCATCCACAAAAACCAGATATTTGTGGAAGGGTGTATGTATTATGAGGTCCTGTATGGACATGAACTTAGGGGGACAGTGCCCCAGCACAAGCCTACGTCCTCCTCAGTGTGTGGCTGCTGTGTAGGGCTCACTCTTAGAACCCAGGAGCAGTCTGGCCCTTGCCCGCACCTGCCATGGGCATGGAGCCTCCTTCCTGACCAGCCAGTGCCAAGCCCTACCTGGGGTAGGACCCTTGCTGCAGGGGCCTCAGTTCCTTGTGCTTCTCCCTCCCTGCTCGTCCCCAGGACCAGCTGGACTTTCTGCCCCCCTGAGCTTTTGTGCCGGGGGCATGTGGTCTCCCCAGGCACCCTGCCGCTCGCTCCGAGCCCTGTCTTATGTGGAGTTAGGGGTGGATTTTTGTGATTATTTCTCTATGATGCTTTTAATCCTCTCAACGGGATGATGATTCTAGTCCCCCTAGGGGACAGTTGGCACCAATTGAACAGTTGCCTCTCACACTGTGGCTGGGCTACTGCCACCCTGTGGGTGGAGGCCAGGACTGCCGAGAACCTCCTGTGGTGCTGGAGACATCCCCCAAGGGGCTTCCTGATTGAGCGTAGGGGCTGTCCTCCCATCTCAGGGGGACGGAGCCAGATGTCCTGGAGTGAGCAGGGTCTGATCTCCTAGGTGACAGGTGCCCCGATGGGTGCCCCTCTCCATGCAAAATCTGCCTCCCATAGCTGTGTGAGTCTTCCTCTCCCGGGAGAGAGAGCCAGCACCCTTCTGGATGAGCTGTGGTCTCCCCAGGAAGGGTGGTCACCCCAGGGTCAGCCCAGGGCCCTCATCAGGCTTGGGGGCCACGGGCCTCTCAGCTATGTGACCTTGGGCCCGTTTCTTCAGCTCTCCCTGGCTGTGAGGCAGAAGTGGTCGTGCTGAGGAGGCTGCCGGAGGCCATGCGAGAGTGCTCAGAAACCAGCCTGGCCCTCAGTTGCATTTATGTAAGCACTGTTTCTATTATGAGCAGAAACTTAAGTATTATTACAAAAAGGGAAAACCTGCAGGGAGACACAGGCGGCAGATGTTTGCTGCCATTCTGTGATGAGGCAGGGTGGCACATGCTGGCGCTATCACTGGGAATCCAAGGCCAGTCACCGGCCATGAGGAGCTACTGCCCCAAAGCTTCTGCCCACCCTGTCACAAGAGTCCTCACACAGTGGCTAACTTGCCCTTGTCCCCAGCCTCGAGCTCCAGTTTCATCTTCTGACGTGGTGATGGAGCCATGACAGCACCCATCACAAGGGCCAAATCCAGCCCAGCCTGTCCTAGAATGCAACGGCCTAGAAGAGACCGTCATGCTATGGGGCAGTCTGGGGCAGAAACAGAGCTTTGGGGACTCACAGCCTGTCCAATGAGAAGGTGCTTGTGTGGGTGACCGGGATTTAGGTCTGGTGGCAAAACCCAGGTGACAAAGGGCAAAGGTCACGACTTGCCACTTGACAGTGCCCAGGCTCTGCATCCTTGGACCTTTACAGGTTGGGTGGGGAGATTCCTTTACGGCCCCCCTCCCCAGATGTACACGCTCACACGTGTGTGTTGGTAGCTATAGCTGGATGGGAGGCCCACACCTCTGTGGCTGACTGGGAGGGGCTACAACCATCTGGCCAGTGCTGGGTGGGGGTCCACATCTCCAAGCAATTTCATATTTGGAAACAAGAGGCTGCCCCACTCCTGCTTCCCCCCCCCATCTGGGGTCCCCATGACAGCCTTCCCGTGTTCTCACTGCCTCCCAGGTGGCATTGCCTCTCTGCTGGTGGCATTGTGACGAGGCCCAGGTGCTGCCGGCTGTGACAGCCGTGCTCCTGAGGCGCATTTGATTCCTTGGGCTCCAGGTTGCATGCATGCACATGCGTGCGCGCACGCGGGAATCTGCCGTAGCTTTCTCTGCGTGCCTCCCCTTGATCTTCCCAGCTTCATCTTCCAGCCAGAATCACTGGTGGCACCCAAGGGGGCTCCTTGTTCCCAGCCATCCGCCTGGCATGGGGTACTGTCCTTGCTGTTCCTCTCGTCCCAGACCAGCAGCCACGTGGGGCAATTAGTGGCTGGCTCAGGTGCGGCTGGTGCCTCCAGTAGCAGAGTCCATGGTGCCGTGACCTGCCCCTTAGCCGTGGGCTTGGCCAGGGGCAGCTGGTGAGCGATGTGCGGGGATGCTGACTGCCCCAAGCACGCCCAGTGGCCACCCTCGCGGCAATCGGCATCTGTCCCCGGGCCCCTCACCGTCACAGGTGCAGACCCAGATCCTGTTGAGCTAAGCCGTGCGTGGCGGGCGGCTGGCAGCGGGCTGCTGAGCCTTTGGAAGGTAGCAGCCATCTGCACTGTGATAAAAAGCCCGGAGGATGATAAATAGACAAGTCGCACTTTTATTGGATTGCAGCTCGGGAGCAGCCACTTTGGGTTTGGCACTGTGTTAACGACAGATTTCTGCTTCCCTTGCAAGGCCTGGCCTCTGGGGAGCATGCCAGCAGTGAAGGACCTCTCCGGGCGGGCGAGGGTGGGAAGGAGGACCACTGCCCTCAGCCAACCCTTCCCCCACCTCCCATACTGGCTTGCTATGGCCTCTGCACCCACGCTGCCTCTGGGAGGGGCGGGGGCGGGGCGCTTACTGATGATGGTATCAAATCCCAGTGCTCATGATGAAGTTGCTGTGTGTCCTCAGACAGGTCTCTTGGACTCTCTGTGCCTTGGCACCACAGTGCTGCTTACCTAATAGACCCAGGGTGCTGGCTGTATGTGGCATTTGGAGTGGTGCCGGGCAAGCATACGGTGAGCAGTATGTCAATATAAGCTGTCATGTCAGCCCCCTTACCACACTGCCAGAGAGCCTCGCCTGGGCTTGGGCTTCCACCATCATCTCATCCTAGGATCAGCCCATTTCTGGAGGGCCTGATTGCTCCCCCTGTCATGGGAGTTCTAGTGGCTCCCTGTCTGCTGAGGGATAGGACAGCGGCCAGTGTGCTCAGTATGTCAGCCTCCTCACCAGTCAAGCGGGGACAGGATGGAACTCACAGCAGCGTGAACAGGCTGGGGGCAGGATACCTTCCAAGCTCCCAGGCTGCCTGGGCACACAGAGGCGTCTGGCATGGCTGTTGTTTCCTCCTTTGCCTGGGCTCAACCCTGGTTGTCAAGATGGCGAGGCCACGGCGAGGACCAGGGGTGGAAATGAAAACCCACTTATGGGCAGCTAACGACAAGGCAGGTTCCTTCGGGGTGGAGACAGTCCATGGGGCTGGTTCCCTGCCTGTGAGGCCAGTGGGGCCAGAGCCTAGCCCTCGAGCCATGCGAACAAGACCGTAGAGATGGACAGCGCTGTGTGCTTGCACTCTAGCCTGCTCTTCATGGCACTTGTTTCTGAACCTCCTTCCTTATCCTCACCGTCCTGGGCCTACCTCCACTCTCCCTCCTCAGCCTCTGATGTCCCTGTGAAACCTACCCAGTCTGCTCAAGTGCGGCCTCCTTCCCTCCTCCCCCTCACTCCGGAGCCCCGTTCTTGGCACCGCAGCTTTGTGCAGGTACCCCATGTGCTGAGTGGCCTCCAGGTTTATCTGCAACAGGGAGTGGCGCCCAGGCCAGGGAGCCTGTCACGGCCAGCCCTCTGCCCCATGTAGTCCTCCTGATCCCCGGGAAGCCCCCAGGCCCTGCTGCCTACTCTACCCTGCCACCATGGCAGCAGTGTTCGCCCGTGGTTTTGAGCCCTACTCCCCCAGAAAGATTCTTCCCGCGACTACATGGCCATTGTTGGGTCTCGGTAGCTCTGAGAAGGTCCCAGAAGGATATCTACGTCAACGTGTGGTGGACAAGAGCTTGGATACTCAGATTCAGGGTTCAAGTCCTAGCTCAGCCACTTGACCTTGGGCAAGTGCCTTCTCTCAGACCTCAGCTTTCCCACACGGAAAATGGAACTGCCCGAAGCAGCAGCCACACGGGGGACAGGACCTGGAGCGGATTGGAGGTGCTTGGTTGCATGCCTTCATCTCACCACAGGAAGCGGGCTTGCTCTGTGCCCGTGTCCCCAGGTTACCCTCACAGCAGTCATGGGTTTGGTGCACCCTCCAGATGCGGTGGCAGGATCCTCCGCCTCCCTGGGATCACACAGGATTCTGTGCTAAGGACTGAGTTGAAACGCCAGCCCACGAAGAGTGCGGGGTTTACAGAACAAGACCAGAAACGGGATTTCAGGGGTGAGGCATCTCCCAGAGAACAGGTCTGAGGTTCATCCCCAACCTTGTTGGCAAAGGCCCAGAGAGCTCAGGGAACTTGTTCAGGGTCACACAGCTTTCTCTGCCAGCCAACACGCTTTCCTGGCAGAGCTGGCTCTGTAGACAGCTTCCGTACCTCGGGGCCTGGTGTGGCTTGGTGTCCGGGGACAAGATTGTAAAGCTTTAATCGCAGAGGAAGAGGTGGAGATACAAGGAGAGGCGGCAGCCTGGTACCTAGTGGCAGCTGACTCTTAGGCTGGGCTCTGCCCCGCTAGTATTCCACCCTCCTGGGGCTTCTCTGCCCACCTGCCAGCCAGTCCCATCCCTTGCAGGAAAGGATCCTGCAGCCAGCCAGCACCAGCTTGTGGTCCCAGGAGCAGCCTGGCCTCAGTCTGTGAACCGTGCCTGGACTGGACCTCAGGGGTTCTGGGATGTACCTGGCCTTCTGGATCTTTCTAGAAGCTCTCTGTGTGATGTTAATGAGCAGCAGGGTGGTGAAGCCCGGGTGGGCATCTAGACTAACCACCAGGTATGGGAATTGGGGTGTGTCGAAGGCAGAGGCCAGCTGTAAGGGAGACCTAGAGGGACTTGTATTGGGCACCTGCTGTGTATCGTCCAGAGAAGCTGCCACACTGTGTAGTACACATGTGGCTCAGAGATGAGGGGAGATGTCCTCCTCATCCTGTACACTTTCTGAGTGAGATCTAGACCTGAGGCCATATCCTCTCCCTCTTCTCCATGCAAACCGCAGGGCCTTGGAGGGCTTGGGGGCATCACTGGCAGCCAGCCTGGTCGGCCTGGGCAGGAGCCCAGGGCGGCTCGTGAGGGGCAGGCGGCAGCTGCAGGCAGCAGGTGAGCCAGGGCCTCTCCCGGGCCTCCTGGAGAAGCTGTAATGAAGTGCAGCTGTGAACTCCAGTTTTGGGTCAGGAAGGCAATTTCTCATCTCTCCACGCAGCGATCGAGTGGAAATCCGGAGCCGGCGCCTCTCCCGGCCCCCACCCTCGCCCGCCCGCCCGCCCCGCCACCGCAGCGCCCGTCAATATTGACTCTGCGGAAGGAAGGCAGGTGGCGGGGCGGGCGCGGGCCAGGCTGGAACCCGAGCCCTGGCGGCCCCCGGGGTCTGCGAGCGGGGAGCAGGGAGCAGCTGGCCCGGGCGCCCCTGGAGGACCGAGGCTGTTTTTCCTCTGTTTTAATTGCTCCTAGCGACTGGAGAGGCGGCCATGCACCTAGTGGCAGGCAGCGTGCTGGCTCAGCCCCGCCACGCACCACATCTGAGCCATTCCGAAGCGCCAGGCAGCTGTTCCGGGCCTAACCGCCTTTTCCGGATGGTTCCTGGCCGGGTAAATAAAGCCAGGGGCGGCTGGGAAACATCAGGCCTTCCTGGGCCAGCCCCAGGCGGTGTGGGGGCGGGGCAGAGTCCTCACTTCCAGATCAGGCAGCTCTCGCAGCTGCCCTTTGGCCACTGGGTCACAGGAGAAGCCAGTTTCCCCTGAGGCCCCCAGGCCGAGCAGGATTGATTGGCTGTGTGAGCAAGCGCGGCTCTGGAGCCTCTTAGCCTTGTTTTCTGCTTGGCTGAGATGTGTTGAGTTGAACACTGATGATCTTTCCAGGAGGTGGCCAGGGGTGGTAGTGTGGGGCAGCTCGCCTGGGTTTGGATGCCTGCTATGTGACCTCGTAGAGAGAGCTTGACTTTTCTAATCCTGTCTCCCGTAAAATGTAAGAGCTGGGTCTGAAGATCCACTTTGATACTCTGTATCTTAGGATAATGACAATGGTAACTGGAGGGGGAGATATAAATAGCTGCTGGACCCCTGAAGCCTAGATGGCCATTAGCCTGCCAACCCTCTGACACTCAGTGCTCGCTGTGGCCTGTGAGGCACAGCTGGGTCACAGCCCTGGGGCCTTTGCTGCTAGACCTCTGTGGCTGTTTACTTCATGCCCTACATGTGTTTTGAAAACCAGGTTTATCATCACTGGAGATGGCTCAGTGGGTAAAGCGCTTGCTGCACAAGCTGAGGACCTGAGTTCAATTCCCAGCACACATATCAATGCTGGCAAGGCATAATGACCTGCTTCTAATCCCAGCACCCAAGAGACAGAGTTAAGCTATCTCCTAGGACAAACTGGCTATCTAAACTAGCTGAGACAGTGAGCTCAGGGTTCAGTGATAGACTTACTGGTAAATAAGGTGGAGAACCATCTAGAAAGAATCCAGTGTTGCCAGGTGTGGTGGTACACGCCTTTAATCCCAGCATTTGGAAGGCAGAGGTAGGAGGATCACCGTGAATTTGAGGCCAGCCTGAGACTACATAGTGAATTCCAGTACCCTACCTCAAACACACACATACACACACACACACACACACACACACGTCAATCTGTGGCCTGTATACACATGCTTGCTCACCAGCATGTATACCTTACATATGTACATATGCAAAAACAAAAAACAATACGTTTATCAAAGCTGGGACTGTGGCTCAGTGGTAGAGCACTTGCCTGGCATGCTCAAGGCCCCAGGTTGTATCTCAACCATCCCCAGGACTATAGAAAACAAAATAGCCAGGCATGGTGATGCACTCCTTCAACCCCAGCACTCAGAAGGCAGAGGTAGGAGGATCACTCTGAATTCAAAGCCACCCTGAGAATACAAATACATAGTGAATTCCAGGTCATGGAGGATCACTATGAGTTCAAGGCCACCCTGAGACTACATAGTCAGCCTGGGCTAGTTTTGAAACCCTACCTGGAAAAACAAACAAACAAACAAACAGGGTTTTCAAGATTAACTATGTACAACAGCCACAGTAGTGAGTCCTCAAAATGCTACAATGGGGAAGCCACCCCACAAGATACACACGCCTCTAACTCACAGTGTTGTCCTCTCCTTTTGGGGTACCCTCCGCAGCCCCTGCGTCCCTAGTCTGCATGTGGGGTATAGTCTTTGCTGGGGTGCCCTTGTGGAGCCTTTTCTGCCTTCTCCCGTTTTCAGACTGGAGCTGAGTCCTTTTTGCTTCTGCTCTGTTGAGTGGATGCACCATGGTGCCTTTGTCTGGTAGAGATACAGAGCTCGGAGTCCCAGCACCAGGCTTCTCTCAGAGGCCACCAGAGGCCTTTCCTGTGGCCTTTCCTGCCCCCTCCTGTACCACACCTGACACCCAAGTCTCAGGGTCACATTACCAACAATGCAGATGCAGCTTTGTCCCCACCAGAGAATGGAGGCGGGCACAAATGATTGGACTGTAATAAAAGGGGTGGCCTGGGTCAAGCAATTAAAGTGATAATGTTTGAGTCCAGCTAATGTGGCCATGTTCTGTGGCCCTGCCAGCGGGGTTGTTTATTTACCCAACTTTCACAAGTCACAGTGCAGAGGATTGTGGTAGGTCTGGATAAACCCTGTGTTCCCCACTTACACTGCACCCCCTCTGGGCCAGAGGCCCCACTGCTGCCAGCTCAGGACCCACCTGGATTCAGAATTTAAAAATGGCCAATGTGGCTTTAATCCCAGCATTTTTGGGAGGCAGAGGTAGGAGGATTGCTGTGAGTTTGAGGCCACCTTGAGACTACATAGTGAATTCCAGGTCAGCCTGAGCTAGAGTGAGACCCCCTACCTCGAAAAACCAAAAAAAAAAAAAAAAAAAAAAAAAAAAGCCAATGTGTGGGCTATATTCAGGGGTGATGCATTGACTTGGGGCTGTGGCCCACTGGGGCTTTTCAGAGCCCCCAGGACATAGGTTCCTCTGGAAACTCAATAGGGAGTTCTCTTCTGCTCCGTGGAACCTTTCTGCTGTGGCTGCTCTGGCCATATGCTTAGGTGTCCACAGGTAAAAGCCTGCGCCTGTCACCTCCTGTAGTACGCAGGGTCCTGAGAAGGCCCTGAGCCCTGGTCTTGTCGTGGAGGCCCGCCAGAGGTCTGTCCCCAGCAGCATGCTGGCTTTTTTCTGTCCCCTATTTATTTTGTGAACAAACATTTGTTGACTGTGTCCCTTGTGCTACAAGCTGTGAGGTGGGTGTTGCAGGGGTATGGAGACCCATGAGGGGCTTGGGGTGCTCCTCACCTTTGAGGGCACATGGAAGGCTTCCTGCCCTGGGAGGTTGGCAGTAATTACCCACCAGGTACCCTGGTCTGCAGATCCTGTCTCTGCCCAGCAACTCAGGGCTCTGGGAAGAGATGCTTTCCAGTGGTGTAGGCAAGAGTCTCCTGACGGTCTATGGGAAATAGAGAAGGGGGCTGACAATTACAGGTCAGCAGGTGGCTGTGGGGCAAGGCCTCCGAACTGTAGAAGGCTAGGGTCAGCTTGTATCCCCTTAAGGCTGGGTATTTCGTAACTGGGGTCCCAAGCCACCATCCCATCCATGCCCTACCCAAACCCTACACCTCTTGATGATGCCTCACTTCCCCCTATCAGTAGCGTGAGGCCTGCACCCTGTCCCCACCTCGAAAGGCCTCCTGAGCAAGAGGCACCAAGCAGGCTTGGTGTTGCTCTCTGAGAACCTCTTGGGCATCTGACTGTCCCATAGTCCCTTGTCCTCAGTAAGAGCCTCATGGGCAGCTAGCTCTGCATCGGACACATAGCCTGGATCCCGTGTCCTTCCCTGGAGTCACCCAGTGACTCCTACTCACACCCCTCCCCTCCTTTTGAGGGGCTGGCACCACAACCCCCTATTGTGGAGGCCAGCCCAGGGTCCCCACTGCAAGGTGGACATCTACTGTGCTGCAGCTGGGTGCTTGGGTAGTGCCTCTGGTAGGCATGGGACCAACCTCCTAGAATCTAGGCAGGTTAGCCCAGTTGGCCCTGGGCAAGGCTTATCTGTGTCGTCTGCCACTGAGAGGGGTCAAGAAGGCCCATGATTGGGCTTTGTATGGCCAGACACCTGAAAGAGACATAGAGAAGCCTCAAGGGGATGTTATGACAGACAGCCCCAAGATGGGGGAACTTTGGCAGCCGGCATCCACGCTCTCATATCATCAGGAAGTCTTGTGTGACGGTAGTGGTGGGCCTGTCCCTTCTGGGCACTCTGGGAGAGAATTTGTTCCCAGTCTCTCTCGGCATCAGTGGCTGCTAGCTATGGCTCGGATCTCTGCCTCCATTGTCACATGACCTTATATGTCACCTCTTCCTGTCTGTCAAAGGACACTCATCCTTCAGGTTCAAACCCACTCCCATCCAGTGCAGTCTCCTCTTCACTTAATCATATGTGCCGAGATTATTTCCAGATAAAGTCACAGTTGAGGGGGTGGGAGTGTTCTTCAAGAGGCCACAGTGCCGCGCACAGGTGTCAGAGGGTCTGCGTGGTATGCAGATGCCCTGACTGTGACCTCCTGGTTCCCGGTTCTACGTGGTTCTCTCAGGGCAACTTCCTCCTGTGAAAGGACAGGACAGTGTCCTGTGAGATCCTGGGGATGCTCAGTGGGGTTACTCAGGGTGCCCTGGATAGCACACAGGGAGGGTACAGTGAATTCGTGCGATGGGTTCTTTTCCTCCACAGGAGCCCACAGTTTATCTTTCCACATGAAAAAGAAAAACAGACCCAGAAGCCCGTACGCTTGCCCGAAGTTAGTTTTCCAGTATCCTGGACTGAAGCCGAGGCTCAGACAAACTCCATGTCCCCACTCACACCTGTGCTTCGAGGGGCTTGAGCTTATAGAAGCTGCCAGGAAATTTGGGGGCCAAGGTGGCCTCTGCCATGTTGGGAGTCCCACTTACCTGTGGTGTAACTCCAACCCAGATTAGAGACAGGGTCAGGGAGCCCAGCTGTATGCAAGCTGCTGCCCCACAGGTGACTCCAGGGACCCCGGCTTCCCATGTTGGGGGGGTCTAGATATGAGTTTCTGACAGGCAGGGGAGCAGGGCACACAAATGTGACTTTTCATGGGCCAGCAGCCTTCTGTAGGAGTCTCTCTCTCTCTCTCTCTCTCTCTCTCACATACACATATCTCTGGCCTTCCAGGAGCAGAGTCCAGCTGCTCCCCCATCCTTCCCAGAGTTCCTGCATGTCCCTCCCTGCCGTCCACCCCCTGCTCTGGGCACCTCACACGGCCTACGTGAGCACAGTGTCATTTTCCAGCCAAGGAGACACAGCACTCCTAGTTTACAGACAAGGAGAGCCAGGCTCCCCAAGGTCTCCAGTGCTCCCTGTGCCCATGTCATCAAGTAAGGGGCTGGGCCTAGGCTCAGTGTGGGCTCCCTCTCTGCTTGGTTCACTCCCACCTGTGTCTGTGGGCGGGACACGGGAGAGGCTCCCAGATGGTGTGTTTGCACGTGGAACGCAGGGAGACCCCATGTGAGTGGTGGTCCTGTCAGCCTGGCCTTAGGATCCTGGGTGGGAGCCTTTAGGAGAGTAGCCTGTGGAGGAGAGGCGAGGGGTAGGACCCACAGAGCTAGTGCTAAACAGGGTGGGCCCAGCTCCCACCACCACCCTTTGCCTCCCTGGCCATGTCCTGGGATGTCTTCCAATAGCACCTGGCCCACCATCATTCCGCTCTACCCTGTGGGGGGGGGGGCATTATCTTCCTGCTGCGTATGTGACTTCTGTCCTCTCTACCTCTCTAGAGAGAGTCCAGCTCTGTGTGGTAAAGGTGACCATACTGTGTAAGTGGGGAAACTAGAGCTCCTTCTCCAGAGAGGTCTGAGGGAGGGAAGGAAGGAGAGAAGGAAGCCAGGCCCTGGCGACAGAACAGTCCCACCTCCAGCCCTCCCACCCCTGCCACCACCAGGGACAGGCGACCCCAGGAGAAATCAGGCCCAGCTGTGACCTCATAAGAAGGGCAGCTCCCAGTGGGGACAGAACAGTCCCCTCTCACTGAGTCACAAGCATCCGCTCTACGTCGGGGAGAAAAGCTGACCAGGGACTTTGTGGCTGCTCCGAAGGCCCTGCCAGCCAAGCTGGTGATAAATGGGCCTCTGGAGGTGTCCGGGATCTATTGCCTGCCCAGGATGGCAAAGGCCACCCCACCTCCTTGCTGCCCTGCTTCTGACCCAGGGAGAAAGAGCAGTGGGTTGCCCTAGGCCAGACCACAGCAGGAAGCATAGCTTATCTCACACAGCCAGATAAAGATGGACGGGAGGGGCTGGGGGCCTGAGGAGCTTATGGAAAAGGTCAAGACCCCCAGGGGTGATGGTAAGGGTGGGAGGGTTGCAGGGCCTCTCACCTCCCCTAAGAAGCACAGCTGTGGCCTGGCCACGAATCCCAAGAATGCCATGGCCCCACAGAGGACACAGCGCCTCTCTGGTTTCTCTCCTGCCCCATGGGGTCAGTACAGCAGGCCTCCCTGTCTCCCCAGAGGTGATAAAATGTGTCTCAACCACAAGAGCTGACCATGGCTTGTACTCTCAGCCTGGGAGTAGGGTCAGCCTGGGCCAGGGACCCCATGACCCACATGCAGCCGCTACCCTGGCTGGGCAGGGGGAACCAGGTCCTCACGTGGCAGCGATGACCTTAGAACAGCCTTTGTGCTGCATCGACAGGGCAGGAGGGGGAGATGCGCCTGGAATGCCACGGCCCACGCCCATGTCCTTTCCTACCTACCCAGTGGCTCCCTGTGACCGCTGCGCTCACTCCCCCAGGAACACAGCTTTGGAGCCAGTGCAGTAGGTCTTGGGGAGCAGCAGGCCTTTCCTAGCAAAGCCGCAGGTCGTGAAGGCGCCTCCTCCTCCAGGCGGAACCCCCTCCCATGTCCAGATGCCTGCGGATGAGTGGAGCAAGAGTCGCCATCTCACCCAGGCGCTCTTGTGTAATGAACAGCGCAGACAACTGTCCTCCTTGGCAGTGCCGCCTGTGGGCTGTGGGTTCCAGGTGGCTGCTGGAGCTCTGAGGAACAAACGGTAGAGTTGTTCTTTTCCCCTGGGGAGACCAGGGTACCCATGGCTTCTGCTCTGCTCCGTCCTCTTGCCGTGTGGGGCTGGGTGCAGGATGTGTTACTTTGGGCCAAGGGGTGGCTTAGAGGCAGAGAGGGCACAAAGGGCCCATTAACCCTCTGTGGCCATTGTTCTGATGTGAGCCCTGAGGCCCAAGGCTCAGGTGAGCTCCTGTGAGGACTCTGTCCCTCCTCCGTAGCTCCTGAGCACCACATAGGGACAGCTGGCCTATGCCCGCCCCCATCCCACCCTCCCTCCCTCCCCAGGGAAACCAGTTGATGGCCAGCACAGAGGCTGCCACGGAAGGCTCAACTCCCAGTTGGCTCCTGGTAGCTTCTGGGATAATTCCTGCTGGCCACAGACCTCAAAATTCCTACTGCTGGGGTGGGCAATAGGGCCCTGAGATCCTGCCATGACATGCTGACCTAGGGGAGGGTATGAACTGCAACCTGACTGCCCCCAGCCCACATCCGGTACCCTGATAAAACCTCTCCTGGGCTGGAGAGATGGCTTAGTGGTCAAGGTGTTTGCCTGCAAAACCTAACACCGAAGTTTGATTCCCCAGTACCCATGTAAAACCAGATGCACAAGGTGGCGCGTGTATCTGGAGGTCGTTTGTAGTGGCTGGAGGCCCTGGCGCGCCCATTGTTTATCTCACTCTATCTGCCTCTTTCTCTCTCTCTCAAGTTAATTAAAAAATATCCTCTCCTGCAGCCACCCTAGCCTGAAATACAGAAGTCAAAGCCAGATCTGGCCTGGGGAGACATGTGCCCATGCTGCTGGTAGCAGTGTTTCAGTCCCAAGTGCCCCTAGCTCCCTCCTGGGCAGTACAGCCCCCACCCCTTGGGAATCTGATGCTCCCAGGAGGCAGCCCAGCTTGACAGCCTCCTAAACTGCCCGGATTGTCCTGTCCAGCAGGGATGGCAACCACGCATTACCCTAGTGGGTTGGATGATAGGGGCAGCAGGTTGCCTGGCAGCCTGTGGGACAGAGCACTTGGTGAGGTGACAGGGGCTCACGGACATCTGAACTCAGCTTCAAAAGTAAACCAGGTCCACCTGGTGAAGCTCAGAGACAGAGGTTGTGCAGTTGTCCCAGCCCAGAGACTGTGGTGGAGAAGGAGCCCAGGCAGGCAGGAGGGGCCTCCGTGCAGGCTCTCTGCCCGCCCCATTGTAAATGTGTGAGGTCTAGTGACAGATGGGGAGAAGGGCTGGGCAGGGTGGAAGTTAAGACTTCAGCTCGTAGAGGAATAAGTCCCGAACAAGCAGCCCCACCTGCCACAGCCTGTGGGAGAGAAGGGGGCCCAGGAGTGGGTGGGAGAGCCAGTGACTCATGCACCCTACTCCAGAGGGAGCACCTGCTTTGGGACAAGCATGGAGATGGCTTCAATAGAAAACTGCATCTAGGGGCCTTTGGGGGAGGAGGTACCTTTCCCTGGTTCAACCTCAGGACAACTGCCATTGACAGTGGCTGATTCTGTATTGTAGGGCACCCCAGATTTTCCCCACTGGATGTCAGAAACACCCCGTCCTCCAGTTGTGACTGAAAACTGCAGACCTTGGTGGCTGGACACGCCCTAAAGGACAAGAGTGCCCTCTGCCACCAAGGACCTGGGCCTGAGACCCTCAGCCTGGGTCACATACTGGGGTCTTGGCTTCCCATTTCATCAGCATCGCCATCCCCCTGCAGCAGGAAGTGCTGGGTTCCATCCAGGTCGGCCCTATGAGGGCTGCTTTGTTCCCCCACCCACTTCCCCTCCTGGCAGCTCCCGAGAGCCGCAGCCAGGCCCTCCCTCCTCTGTTCTGCACAGCTGGGGCCTCTCAGCCACTTTGATTTAATAGGTGGGAAGAAAAAGGCAGCTGGAAGGCTGGCACACTTAGGTGGTAAAGAGAGGATAAGGGGGCCTAGGGTGGGGCACTCCCCCTCCTGAGAGCAGGACAGCTGGCACTGCAGGCCACACATATGCATTCACACACCGTAGGCCCCAGGGTTTTTTTTGGGGGGGGACACCCCTGCAGTCCCCTGAGCTGTGCTTAGCTCCTTCCTGACCTAGGTCAGGAGTTCACAGGAGCTCAGGAGGAATAGATGGGTGATGGGTGGGCTGGCCTAGAGGTGACAATAAAGGGCCCCCACTTGGCCTAGTCCTCAAACCCTCCCCTTCCTTCTCCCCCTCCTCCTCCTCCTCTCGGATGGAAAATACAAAAGAAAAATGCGCCAGGGCCCAGGTCTGGGGAGCCCCAGCCTGCGGGCTTAGCAGGCTTGGAAATGAAAAGCGGCCCCAATTAGAGGCTTTGGTGCCGCCAGCGTGATGCTCGGCACTTGAACTGTCACGGCGGAGCCTTAATTAGCAGCGGCGGGGGAGAGGTCAGGACAGCTCCGCAGTCTTGACAAGCGCGTTATCAAGTGCAGGGAGCAGGCAGGCGGGCTGGGGCGCCCAGGGAATGAAGCGGTGGCCGTGTGTGCGAGGTGAGCCGCTTCCAGCACAGCCACCGTGGCTGGCACCGTCTCTGCTGAGGCGTGGAGTGGTTGCGGGGGTGGCAGAGCCCAGGGAGCCTACAAGCCTGCGGGGAGAGGACACCAGGGACACCGGCTGCTCGCTCCATAACCCTCAGAGTCTTGGGGCTCTTCACTGGGTGCCTCAGCCTCCTCTGGGAACATCCTTGGCTGTCCAGTGACCGCCCCTCCCTCTGACATCTTGCCGGGGGCTCCCTTCCACACCAGGAGGGCGCTGTGTGCTTCATTCCTCCACACTTCGTCATCTGCTATGCCTAGAAGCCTAGTGTAGAGTCCCCCAGGTTCCCATGGCCTGGTGGTAGGGGCAGTCAGCATGCTGGGGCATGAAGACCTGGTCGTTCCTGCTCCAGGGTCTTAATAAGTGTGATACCCCCTCCACCCCTGCCACGGAGGGAAGGATGGGAGGGTCCAGGAAGAAACTTTCCCAAATCATCCACCTGTCCTTCCCCAGCCTGGTGCATCTGTCCCGGCTATGCACATGCTCCCCACAGCCGTGGGTACTCACCCTCATTGAACTCGAAAAGCAGCCGCTGATTTATTCTGAAGTCACAAGATACCATCTGCCCAGGGTCCGTACCCGTGCACCTCCAGGCCTGTGGGAACAGGCCAGGGAAATCAGCCTCCCCACAGCCTGCTGAGGTCCAGGGCTCCAACGTGATCTGGCTGTTGGCAACCTGAGGGTGAGGTCAATCCAGGCAGGGTCCCTCGTACTTGAGCAAACCCGGAGGCTGAGACCAAGAGGCAAAAACTTGGGGGTAGGAGCAATTTTCTTTCCTCTTACTTATGTAGGTGGGGATCCGTGACCTCTAAACCCTAATTCTTACCAGGTCTTACCCAAAGCCCTTACCTTGGCCATGGCCTAATAGCTCTGGCCCCCACAGTTAGGCAAGGAGAAGTGGGCTGTGTCAGGTGACCGGACATACCCTGTGAGTACTTAGCAGGACTCTGAAGCCCAGGAGCAGTGCTGCAGGTGAAGGTGACAGTAGGTAGGCAGGTCCACTGAGGCGCTGGGCCCAAGGAGCTGGTGAAGATGGGGATGGACTGTCACGCAGGTCACTGAGGTCTCTCGGAGGTGGCTCTAGTGACATGAGGGGGGACGACTGATGGCTGCAAGTCCTGACCTTGCCTGCTGGCCTCTTCCAGCTGGGGAGGGGCTCTCCTGCTTCCCAACCGGCATGCCAGCCAGCCACGTTGGCCTCTTCTCTGCATGTACCTCGATGCCTGTTTGAATGGACAGCTTTAAAAGCTTTGTGCCTTTTGAAAACTCAGGGGGAGACGTTTGCGGAGAGCCCTGAGCAACGGATTAGAGTACAGTGGGTAGAAAGAGCTTAAGACAAATCCCGGCCATCGACGTTGGCTTAGGTGGTTCCGCGCCTTCCCGGTGGTGGGGTAGTGGCAATAGTTCAGAGAAACAGGATGGCCTTTTCTCTTTGAGCCAGGCAGACCTCCAGAACTCGCCTCTTATTTCCGTGTTTGATTGCATATGACCCCTCACCAGCTGTGTAACCATGGCCCGGTCACAAGGTGGCTCAGCACCTCAGTCCCCCCATGGTGGACAGGAGGATGGTCACAGAGGCTCAGGTGTGGGCTACCTACCATCTGCCAAGCATGAGTACTGGGCTGGCTGTGTGTTCGTAAAGCCTGTGCGCTTCCCGCTGTCCTGTCCAGGTGTGCAGCTGGCCTCCCTGGGGCTGGCCTGACTTCCATTTGTTTCCAAAGGCCAGCTAGAGGTGTGTGGGGAGTACTGACCTGGTGACCCCTCCCCCTGCACAGGCTCTGTGACTGGCTTTGTGGCCTCTCATCTTCGCAAGTATGCGCACTGAACACAGCTATGGGCTCAGGGTCACATAGCCAGGGAGGTGGCAAAGAAGAGGCTGGTGACCTACTCCAAGGGCACATCCCCGCACCTGGGCCACGTCCGGCTGATGCAGATCCAGTCTGGGGCCAGGAGAGGATTCGTAGCTGGCGACCTCGGCCAGCCATGCGAGTGTTAGAACACGGGCCCTTTGGGCTGTCCCCCCGAGTGGTCAGTAGAAGGACATGAGCTGCTCAGGGAAACCTGATGGTCTTTGGCTGAGGTCTGCTGGAGCATACAGGAACGTGTTAACTTACTGTGTTGGAAGGCAAGCCGCCATGCTGTGATGGTTAATACTGCTCGTCAACCTGACAGGACCTAGGGTCACCCAGGAGCAGGACTTTCTAGGTAGTTAATCGAGGAGGGTAAACCTACTCAATGTGGCCAATGCTGTGCCATGGGCTGGAGTCTTGGACTGAATAAAGAGGATAAAGCAAGGCTGGAGAAAGAGCTTAGTGAGCCGGGCATGGTGGCGCACGCCTTTAATCCCAGCACTCGGGAGGCAGAGGTAGGATTGCCCTGAGTTCAAGGCCACCCTGAGACTCTATAGTGAATTCCAGGTCAGCCTGGGCTAGAGTGAGACCCTACCTCAAAAAACCAAAACAAAAAAAAAAAAGAAAGAAAGAAATAGCTTAGCGGTTAAGGCGCTTGCCTGCGAAGTCTGAGGACCCAGGTTCCATTCCCCAGAACCCACATAAGCCAGATGCAGATGGTGGCACATGCGTCTGGAGTTCGTTTGCAGTGGCTGGAGGCCCTAAGGTACCCATTCTCTCTCTCTCTCTCTCTCTCTCTCTCTCTCTGCCTCTCTCATAAATAAACTTAAAAAAAAAAAAAAAAGGAAGCAGGCTGAGCACCAGCATTTGTCTGACTGTCGACTGACTGGCTTCACGCTCCTGCTGCCATGTTTTCCTACCTCAAACAAAACCTTCCTTCCTTAAATTGCTGTGGACAAGCGTTTGATCCCAACAAGGACAGTGACACAGAGACAGGGTTGTCAGATAGGTCCCGGCCCCTGTGGTCTATGTTGCCATAGCTGCCAGTCATGGACCAGGTGAGGCTCTGTCCCCTAAGATTCCATGGTCTCCGTGGGCCCCAGTAGCACATGGTGACAGCTAAATGTCGGCCTGAGGGGTCAGCAACTGTGAACGTGGGGATGGCGAATGTGAACCCTGCAGGTGGCAGACTCAGGGCAGTGGGGACAGCACTGGCAGTGGCCTCCTTTCTGCTTGGGACTTGCAGTAGATAAACCAGACAAACCATCAGATGCAAACATCAGAGACTCTCAGGAAGAAAAGGATCAGCAAAAAGTAGGACCAAGGGCTGGAGAGGTGTCTCAGCAGTTAAGGCGCTTACCTGCAAACCCAGAGGACCCAGGTTCAATTCCCTAGTACCCATATAAAGCCAGATGCACAAGATGGCACATGCATCTGGAAATCATTTGCAGTGGCTAGAGGTCCTGGTATACCCATTCTCTCTCTCTTTCTCTCTCTCTCTCTTTTTTTTTTTTTTTTTTTTTTTTTTTTTTTTTTGGTTTTCTGAGGTAGGGTGGTAGGGTTTCACTGTAGCTCAGGCTGACCTGGAATTCACTATGTAGTCTTAGGTTGGCCTCGAACTCACAACAATCCTCCTACCTCTGCCTCCTGAGTGCTGGGATTAAAGGCATGCTCCACCATGCCTGGCTTCTTTCTTTCTTAAATAAACAAAATATTAAAAAATAAAATAAATAGGACTGAGTTGGGACTGGCTTGCATGGTCACGGGGTTCTGGCTCCCCAGCAGCAACCTAGTGAGAATAACAGGGCCCCTTGCAAGGGTCAGCGAGGAGGGTCCTTGTCTCCACCCAGCGACAAGGTGTGCTGGTCCAGACCTGCGCGGCCTGAGTGTGCACCACGGATCCAGCTTGCTGGCTGTGTGCCTCTGGTAGGAGATCTCACTTTTCCATGCCTCTGTTTCCTTGTGTATAAAAGGGAATGGAAGTAATAACTGCTCTTGACCTGCTCCAACTGCTTATTACTTGAAGTGGATGACCCAAGGGAGTAGTTTAAACCAGCAGTACTCAATGTGGGGTCTTCTGTGGATGTAGCTGGAATGGGGGCTCCTTTGAGTCACCCTGTAGATTCTGTACTCACATGTCTGGTGTGGGCTGGTATGGCTCAGACAGTGGGACCAGAACCCCTAGGTCCATCTTTCTCCCCCTCTCAGCCCCCCCTCCCATGTCTCTCCATGTAGTATTCTCAGCTGGACATCTTACCTGGCCAAAGGCTCTCAGAGTGAATGTCTCCAGAGAGATCTGCAGAGGCCTATGGCCTTTGCTGACAGTCGCAGGAATCACACAGCATCCCTTTTCTTTGGAAGCAGACCGGTTCCAGGCTCTCCTCACCGGACCCAAGTTGTTTGTGTGTGGACTCACACGGGAAGGGTCTGGAGTCACAAACTTGCCTACACTGAATCAGGACTCTCTTCTCTCTGTCCATCTCCTGTTTCCCTTCCACGGTGACCCCTGGCTACCTCTTGGGAGCCACCACACACCTCAGTCCCTGACAGAGGTCCCTATGGTAGGAACCTCTCACCTGTGGAGTCTCCAGTGCATCTGTGGCCCCAGGGATCCTGGGACTGCCGCGATAGAGGCAAAAGGGAAGAATGCAGACTCCATTGTCAGCTGGCTGGGGTTCTCTTTGGGCCCTTCTGAGACCATGGGAGGCTCCTCTGTGGAGAGCTTTGCCCTCTACAAGAGCAGCTGGTAGCAGAAGTTCCTTTCTTTTCCCACTGATGTCTCACAGCGTGAGCTCTGCAGGAAAAGTGGGGCACTGTGAGCACTGGTGAGCTGGGACATTGCAGACTATTGGTACCAGGCCAGACAGCTCTACCACACAAATTCTTTCTACCAAGAGCCTCAGGAGTGGAGTACCGCCTTGTTTGGAAATAGGCTCTTTGCAGAAGGACTGGACGAAGAATTTGAGGTGAAGTCATCCTGGGATAGGATGAGCCCCAGGTCCAGTGACAAGTGCTCTCATATGAAATAGAGGGCAGACACAGGGAAGCCACGTGACGATGGAGGCAGGCTAGGAGTGAGTGGTGTGGCCACAAGCCAGGAGTGCCTAAGCCACACAATGCTGAAAGAGGCAGGAGGGCCCCAGCTCTGGAGGGAGTGCTCCCTGCCGCATGCTGACATCAGACTTCTGGACTGAAGGCTGAGAGAATGAATTTCTGTTCTTTTAAGGTGCTTTGTGGTTGCATGTTCCTTCGGCCTTAGCCCACTATATAGTGTCTCCTGTTCCCATATATTTTTCCATATCTATATACATAGAGAGAGAATGGGTGTGCCAGGGCCTCCAGCCTCTGCAGACAAACTCCAGACACATGCGCCACCTTGTGCATCTGGCTTCCGTGGGTCCTGGGGAATCAAATCTGGGTCCTTTGGCTTTGCAGCAAGTGCCTTGACTGCTAAGCCATCCCTCCAGCCCCCCCTTACATATTTTTAAATTCGTCATGATTTAAAGTCCCAGCTAACAGGCGTGGTGGTGCATGTCTTTAATCCCAGCACTCGGGAGGCGGAGGTAGGAGGATCACCATGAGTCAAGGCCACCCTGAGACTACATAGTGAGTTCCAGGTCAGCCTGAGCTAGCAATAAAGTCCCAGCTAATGGTCCAATGGACTCTGAGGGCCCTAGGACTGTGGGCAGCAGACCTGACTCTGGGGACAGCATCCCATGAGTCTGGGAGCACTCTCTCCAGGCCGAAATAACAAGCAACCAGCCACCCAAGTGAGTCACATGTGTGCAGAAGATGAGGGACGCCTGTGGTGTGGGATGAGGTAGAAAGAGTGACGAGCCTCTCAGCCAGAGTCCTTGGTCTTTACTAAGGTCCCTGACAGTGGCAGCCATGGGCCTAGGACTATTCTGGTTCTCCCCAGGTCTGTGATGCCTAACACTGCCTGGACTCAAGGTCTGAGGCTGTAGTGCTCCCTCTGCAGAGGCCTCATGTGCAGCCAGCTATTAGCTGTCCCGCCGCCCCTGCTGCAAAGGCTGGTAGCTGCAGCTGGCCAGGTATGTTTGTACCAGACACCTAGGGCATGCTGGGACACAGTGGCACCCACAGCTGGGAACATTTGGAAGTGTGCCTGGAATGGAATGGGGGGTTATCATTGGCACTCCTGAGCTTTCCTGTCCCCTGTCTGGGTATGGTGTCCCCGCAGGAATGTGGCCCTGCACATTCTGGCCACAGTTGGGTGAACCCCAGAAGACTACATACCAAGGCAGGACACCAGGGCCTGGGGTCGGGGATGCAGGGTTAGCCTGCAGGGTCCCTCCCGGTGGGCTTGTGTGGACTCTGAGTTTGGTACAGTCCTTCCTGCCCAGCCCCTGCATCCTTGTCTCCCTCACCCTGCCGAGGCCCACGTCTGCTTGGTAGCCTTCGCCCTGTCTCCTCCAGGGCTCTCCTTGATGCTGCTTGTTGGGGTTGCAGACTCATCATGCCAGTGGCTCACAAGTGACCCAGTGGGGATTTCTTATGCTGCCATGGGTAGTGCCCTGCCCCCTGCAGTTGCGGATGGAGAGGCCCCAGTGGCCCAGCCGGTGCTTCTTTTAATTAAAGACAATTAAGCTGCGTAGCTAGGGCGGTTTGGTAGCTTCTCCAGGAGAAAGCAGAGAGTCCAAACGGAACCTAAAATGAGAGAAATAAAGCCCAGTGATTTTTTAATAGTGATTACATCTTGACACATGGCGCGCTGCCATCTGGTAGACGGACCACCTGCCAGAGCTTGGTGCTGGCAGGGAGGGGGCACCACAAGCAGGCTCCTGCTGCCAGACTGGTCTCCCTCTGTGGCATACCAGTGAGCCTAGACTCAGTGCAGGTCCATGGTGTAGTCCTCCTCTCGTGCCCTGGACCCCTCAGTGCATAGACCTATACCCAGGGACACCCAGCCCGTGCCCACCTGCACAGTGGGGCCATCCTCAGCATGACAGTGGTGGCCATTCTCAATGGTTCCTTCAGCGCCAAAGTCTACCTCATGCCAGTTGGGCAATGGAGGTGCCTACCTCAGCCAATGTGGTTTAAAATGAAGATGAGGAGCTGGGGGTGTGGCTGCATGGGCAGAGCGCTTGCCTAGTACATGTGGAGCTCTGGGTTTGAGCCCCAGCACCACCTAAGGCAGGTGAGTTCCCAGGGCTCAGGAGATAGAGGCAGGAGGATCAGAAATTCAAGGCATTAGCCATATAGGCCACGCCCCTGCTTATGGGCCCACTTGGTCACACAGGGCTGGATCCCATAGTAGGCCCCAATGGAGAATCTTCCAGTGAGTGCTCACTCCTTGAGAGACGCGGCATTGCTGATATTCAGGGTGCTTCATCATTGGAGGTCTGTCCTGGGTGTTTGGAATATAGAATAACATCCCTAGCCTTGACCCATTGCTGGTCACATGCCCACATATGACACCAAAGCCATCCCTAGACATTGCCTGGTGTGTCCTGGGAGTGGTTATGGGTGCAAAGAAGGCTCCAGGGGAGAGTTATAGCTTCAGGAATAAATGGGGTTCCTATGGCTATTAGAATGAACCACCACAGAGCTGGGGAAATGGCTTAGTGGTTAAGGCGTTTGCCTGTGAAGCGTAAGGACCACGGTTCGATTCCCAGGACCTGCGTAAGCCAGATGCACAAGGGGGCGCATGCATCTGGAGTTCTTCTGCAGTGGCTGGAAGCCCTGGCATGCCCATTCTCTCTTTCTCTCTGTCTGCCTCTCTCTCTGTCTCTCTCTCTCTCTCTCTCTCAAATAAATAAATAAATAAAAATACATTTTAGAAAATGAATGAACCACCACAAACTGGGGAGGGTGGGGAGCTTAAATCAAGGAAACTTACTGCTTTATATCCATGTGTAGGGCAGAAATTCAAAATGAATATGTTGCAGGGCCGTGCTCCATCTGGAGGCTCCAAGGCAGGGTGGGGGAGGGGCGGTCTCCTTCCTGCTGCTTCCAGCTGCCTGCGGTGGCCAGCGTTCCTTAGCTGGGACTACACTGTTCTTAGCTCGCTTCCACAGGCACCAGCGTCGGCGTTTTCTTATAAATTCTCCGCACCGGGTTCTCTCCCTACACACGTGCCAGTCATGAGGGATTCAGGGCTCCGACCCCAGCATGACCCTATCTTGGTTGGTGGTTGTTTCGGTTTTGTTCTGGTGCCGGGGATTGAATCAAGGGTGCCCACGTGCTAGGCAAGCACTGGACTGCTGAACTACATGCTTGGTCTTCTTATTTTATTTTTAATTTTTACTTAATATTTATTTATTTATAAGCAGAGAAAGAAAATGAGTGCCCCCATGGCCTCTTATTTGCAAATGAACTCCAGATGTCTGTGCCACTTTGTGCATCTGGTTTTATGTGGGTAGTGGGGAGTTAAACCTGGGCCATCAGGCTTTGTAAGCAAGTGCCTTCCTTTTACCACTGAGCCATCTATCCAATCCTCTTTTTTCCTTTTTTTTTTTTTTTTTTTTTTTTTTTTTTTTTTAAGGTAAGGTCTCACACTAGCCCAGGCTGACCTCGAACTCACAGTGATCCTCCTACCTTGGCCTACTGAGGGATGGGATCAAAGGCAAGTACCACCATACCCAGCTCTTTTTACTTTTTTTTTTTCCAGGTAGGGTCTCACTCTAGCCCAGGCTGTCCTGGAATTCACTATGTAGTCTCAGGGTACCCTCGAAGTCACAGTGATCCTCCTATCTCTGCCTCCTGAGTGCCGGGATTAAAGACGTGCACCACCACGCCTGGCCTCTTTTTACTTCTTTTTTTTTTTTTTTTTTAAGGTAGGGTCTCACTCTAGCCCAGGCTGATCTGGAATTCACTATGTAATCTCAGGCTGGCCTTGAGCTCACAACAATCCTCCTCCCTGTGCCTCCCAAGTGCTGGGATTGGAGGTGTGCACCACCACTCCTGGCTTTCTTTAAAAAAAAAAAAAATTGAGTGAGAGAGAATGGGTGTGCCAGGGCCTTCAGCCACAGCAAACAAACTCCAGACATGCACCACCTGGTGCATCTGGCTTACTTGGGTCTTGGGGAATCAAACCTGGGTCCTTTGGCTTCGCAGACAAACACCTTAACCGCTAAGCCATTTCTCCGGCCCTCTTTTTACTTTTTAATTTGGGACAGGGTCATACTAAGTTGCCCAGGCTGGATTTGAACTACCTATATATGATCTTTCTGCCTCAGCCTCCTAGTAGCTGAGATAACAAGCTTGTGCCACTAGGCACAGTTTTTTTGGGGGTTGTTTTGCAGTGCTGGAGATAGGAGCCAGTGCCTCGTGAATGCTAAGCTATCAATCATTCTACCCCTGAGCTGTGACCCCAGCCCTGAACTTTACTGGTTATACCTGCAAAGGGCTGCTTCTACATAGTCACATTCTGGGATCCCAGTGGAGACACTGTGGGCACAAATGTGCTGAGCCCTCCCTCATCACCACCAGGTATCTGCAGGGCAGGAACTGGGAACTGTGGGCTGTATGGAGAAGGTGGCCTAGGGGTCAGGCTGGTTTCAAAGGCGTGAGACATCCATTGCTGACTTTCTCAGGCAGACCTGACAGCTGAACCCTGGTGGGCCTGGGGAGGGGGCACTTGTACAAATGGCTCCCCCACCCATGGCTCTGAGGTCTCTGGGGTCCAGGAAGCTTCTGTGATGGCTCCCAAGCTGTGCTCAAGGCCAAGACCCTGGAGCCTTTGATGGGCCTGTCTTGGAATCCAGAAAAGAAGCCCGTGCCCACCCAAGCAGCCTGGAGGAATGTGGAGGGCAGAGGATGACTTCCTGTCATCCTCAGGAATGCTGGCCACCTCTTTGGGGACAGGGCTTAGAGCTCACTGATGTAGCTGACTGGCTGGCCAGTGAGCCCCAGGGATCCTCTCATCTTTGCTCAGTGCTGGGATTGCAGGCTTGTGCCACCATACCTGGCCTTTTACGTGGGTTGGGGGTTGGGGAACACATTGAAAAGGCCATCACTGTTGTTGCAGTCCGGTTCGCACTGCTGGTAGAAATCACCCAACCAACAGCAGCTTGTGGGAAAAAGGGGTTTATTTTGGCTTACAGGCTCAAGAGGAAGCTCCACGATGGCAGGGAAAAACGATGGCATGAGCAGAGAGTGGACATCACCCCCTGGCCACCATAAGGTGGACAACAGGAACAGGAGGGTATGTCAAACACTAGCAAGGGGGAGCTGGCTATAATACCCATAAGCCTGCCCCCAACAATACACTGCCTCTAGGAAGCGTTAATTCCCAAATCTCCATCATCTGGAACCTAGCATTCGGAACACCTAAGTTTAGGGGGACACCTGAATCAACCCACCACCACTGTCCTCACTGAGCATCTCCCCATGGCACCCACGGATGTCTGCCTAGTGACTTCCCTAACAGCCCACTCTCCCCCTTCTCCTTCCTGTTCCCGGGATTTAGGGAGGAATAGCTAGAGGTGTGGGAGGAAAGCCAGTGGGAGAACCCATGGCTTGGGGGTCCCAGAGGATGTGGGGAGAGTCTTGGTTCTCTTTGCTCCATCGCTTTCCCACAGCTGAACCTGACTGACCGTGCTAAGGGCTCAGCCGTGCTGCAGAGAAGCAGGTCCCCGGCCTGGGCCTGTGCCCATCCCACCCCGTCCCCTCTCCTCCTCCGCCTCCCACGTTCCCTCCCGTTTGTTATCTTCCTTCCCGCAGGCCTGTGTGGTGGTTTGAATGTGAAATGTCCCCCCACAGCCTCATGTTTTGTGGTTAAGCTCTATGCTTCACCCCAGCTGGTGTCAGTTTGGGAGGTGGAGCCTTGGGAGGTGTATCACTTGGGGTGGGTCTTGGGGTGTTAGAACCCAAGCCCCCCTTCCCAGAGAGAGCTACGCTTGCTGCTCCCTCCCAGCTGCTGTGGCAAGATGTGATGCCCAGCCCCTGCTCTGCCTCGCCATGATAAAGCTTCCCCTCAAGACTGTGAACTGAAATGAACCCTTGGCTTCCCCGTGCTGCTTCTGATCACGGGTTTTGTCCCAGCAACGAGGCCATTTCAACAGCCTGAAACCTGCTTGAGTGGGGTAGAAGGGGGCACTGCGCGGTGCCCTGAAGCACACTGTGCCATCTCCCAAAGCTGCCCTGCTTTGAGCATCCCGAGGTACTGACTGTCGTTGCAGTGGTTATGGCTGGAACCTGGGTGTCTGAATCTTACTGCCCTCAGCACCAGGCCCTGTTCTCCAGACATCTCTGATTTATCTCTTTCTTTCTCTCTCTCTCTCTTTTTGGTTTTTCGAGGTAGGGTCTCACTCTAGCCCAGGCTGACCTGGAATTCACTATGTAGTCTCAGCGTGGTCTCAAACTCAAGGCGATCCTCCTACCTCTGCCTCCCAAGAGCTGGGATTAAAGGTGTGCGCCTCCACGCCTGGCTGGTTTATTTCTTAACTTCACCAGGTGACCCCCATGTCCTCCAGGGCATCCAGTCTGGCCCAGAGACCACCAGTTGTACCTTGCAGTGAGTCCCCCAGAGGGATTGACCTTCCCACTCCTTGGCCATCCCCATTGGCCCCCACCCAGGAATGGAATGCCCCTTTCCCACTCCTTTCTGTATATCTCTGCTTCCCCAAGCCACCTTCTTAAAGTCCCATAGGCTACAGCATTTTTAGGGAGGTGCAGTACAGACAGCCGTGGGGTTTAGGCAAGCATGCTCGTTCTTTGATTGGGCTGGGGGCTTGGCCAGCTGGTGATCCCTGACCCCAGGTTGAGACATCAGAACAGGTGAGGGCACATGTCCCGTGTGGCTAGACCC
This sequence comes from Dipus sagitta, assembly GCA_036346955.1. Taxonomy (NCBI): domain Eukaryota; kingdom Metazoa; phylum Chordata; class Mammalia; order Rodentia; family Dipodidae; genus Dipus; species Dipus sagitta. The sequence continues at coordinate 222,721,984 of CM070770.1, forward strand.
TGCTGGGGCCTCTGGAAGCCTGAATCCTCTGAAGGTTGATGCTGTTTAGGAGTGTTGGGCTCACGTTCTCTGTCATTTAAAGAATTAAAAGGCAGGAAAGGGGTTTTAAAAGAGCAAAGTTTATTTCAAAGTAAAAGGTAAAGAAAGCAGAGAGAACAGACTCCTCAAGGAGGAGGGGACTCCAGAGCTGGAAAGTCCTCAGCCCCAGTGAGAGCTTTTATTGAATGGGGAAAGCCTGTCTGTGCAGAGTCCATGATTGGTCAGCTTGACTGAAAATGAAGACGCTGGTTGGTCCATGATACGTCCAGTACTGCATCGGTCCCAGAAAGCCCACCAAAAGAGCCCCCCCCCCCACACCATCAAGTAGGAACTTTGATTTAGGCCCAAGAACAAGGAGGAGGAAATGGGGTCACCCTCTTCGCCATCTTAGGTTGGATTAGAGCCACCTACCAAGGGCCCTTTTTCACTATCTGTCTGCTGAGCCAGGGAAAATGTCCAGCTCCTGTAGTGTTTCAAGGTGATTTACAGGGGAGCCACCTGGCCTTCAGAAGCCAGCTGTCTACACACCTGGGCCTTTGGTGCCTTTGTAACTCTGCCATGGGCTGCAGGGCGCCTCTCTCCATGGCCCAGGCCCCGTCTCAGTGTCTGTGACCCCCTTCCCGGAAGGAAGCAGAGTAGGAAAGCACCAGGGCCTGGGGAGCTGGAGGCCTGCTGAGATCACAGCGGGAGCCTACAGGACAGCAGTGGGTTGGAGTAGCCGACCAGGCTGACCAGGGGCCCTGCTGAGGGTGGGATGGCATTCAGAGGATTGTAAGCCTGTGGGTGGGTGTGGGACGATGGCCAGGTCTCTGTCCACTCACCCTCTGGTCCCCGGCTCTCACACAGACACCTGAAAATCCCATTTAAGGCAAGCAGTGTGCAAACATTATGTTTCCAGCCCCATGTTTTCTAGCTTGGTGGCAGTGCCACCCTTCTGTTTCCCTGGGGCCAGGTCTAATTCCTTGGGTTCTGCCTGCCCAGCTGCCTTAGCACATGCTGCTCCCACTGTTGGGAATGCAGTTCCTAGCTGACCACACTATGGACTCCTTGATCCCCTTGGCTGCCTGCTGAGTTCACCAAGGGGCACCAGGTCCCTGTGAAGTAACAGCCCATCTCGGTGCCTGGATGCTCGTGTGTTCCACAAAGGCTGCAGGCAGGGATTTTGCCTGACTCCAGCCCAAGCTTAGCCAGGGGAGAGGAGTGGCCGCAGCATGCGGGCCACCTGCTTGTGAAAGGACCCCCCAGCCGGGGAGGAGGTTGTGGTCACAGCTCAGCACTCCAGAGCTCCTGCCTCCAAGGCAGTCAGCTGTCACTTGCCAGGTGCTGAGCAGGTTCTCAGAGTGCAGGGGAGGAGGGATTTAAGGAACTTTCACTGTGGGCTGGGGAGATGGCTCAGCAGTTAAAGGTGTTTGCTTGCTTGCAAAGCCTGATGACATGGGTTCAATTTCCTAGTACCCACATACAGCCAGATGCACCAAGTATTGTAAGCATCTGGAGTTCGTTTGCAGAGGCAGGAGGCCCTGGCATGCCCACTTATTCCTTCACTTTCTCTTTTTAATATATTTAATTAATTTATTTATTTGAGAGAGAGAAAGAGGCGGAGAGAGAGGGAGAGAATGGGTGCTGCCAGGGCCTCCAGCCACTGCTAACAAACTGCAGATGCATGCGCCCCCCTTGTATGTCTGGCTTACGTGGGTCCTGGAGAGTTGAACTGGATCTTTTGGCTTTGCAGGCAAATGCCTTAACTGCTAAGCCATCTCTCCAGTCCCACTTTCTCTTTTTATCTCTCTCCCTGTCTCTCAAATACGTAAGTAAGTATTTTTTAAAACTCACAAAAAGTTTCATTGAGATACAGTTCACATCACAACCACTCCTTCTGGTTTGTTTGGATTTTTTATTATTATTTATTTATTTGCATTTGTGTCTGGGGGTAGACACCAATGTCTCTTGCCTCTAGAAGTGACTTGTGCAACACTTTTTGTGTCAGCTTTACATGGGTACTGAACTCAAACTGGCAGGTTTTCCAAGCAAGCACCTTTAACCACTGAACCATCTCTCCAGCCCCTGTTTTTTTTTGGGGGGTGGGGTTAGAGGTGTGGTTTCAAGGCAAGGGGTTTCACTCTAGCCCACACTGACCTGAAACTCACTCTGTAGCCCAACCTGACCTCAAAGTTATAGCAATCCTCCTCCTTCAGCCTCTGAACTGCTGAGATTAAAGGCATGAGCAAGCACTCCTGACTGACTCCCCCTCCCTTTTGTTTTGAGACAAGCTGTCATTATGTAGCCCAGGCTATCCTGAAACTCTGGCTTTTCCTGCCCCAGCCTACCAAGCTGAGCACCACAAAACCAGCTCCCAGAATCGAGTTTTCACAGCTGTCCATGTGGCAGCGTGACTCAGCTTCACTCCTGTTCGTGGCTAAGTAATATTCCACTGGAAAGGCATACCACAGTGTGTTCATCACTCCTCAGTGGGTGGGTTGTCTCCAGCTCTTGGTCACTGTTCATGTTGTCATGAACACTCATGTGAGGTGGACACAAGCTTCCATTTGGCTGGGCACTGAGGTCTTTAGCTTGCTCGCTTGCCCTTTCCCTGCTTGGTAAACTTCCTGTTGTTACTCTCTGCAGTGGTGGCCAGCTGCCAAAGGCACTTTGCCACCATGCACCACCTGCTCCCCAAGCATCACTGTTGCCTGGGTGTTGTCTAGCCTCATCCTTTCTCAGAAGCCTTGGTGGCTATGAGGCAGGACTGTTGTCCCCAGTTCAGAGTGGGAAACTGAAGCCCAGGGCCAGTCACTGTGATCTGAAATTTTTGTTTTTTTTTCCTTGTATCTGGCTCTGGTTTCTGGGTCAGAGCACCAAAGCTTTGAGGCCCAGGGGTCTGTGACCCCCCAGCAGTGGGGCGTTCCCTCTCAGGCTTCCATGTTCCCAATCTGTTTCTTGGCACTTGCTTAAGTCTATAATCTCTGCTGTATTCTACCAGCTTGCAGGGCACAGCTTCCCCTTGTTTGCTTGTTTGAGACAGGATCTCATGTAGCCAGGCTGGCCTCAGAATTGCTATGTAGCTAAGGATGACCTTGAACTTCTGATCCTCCTGTCTTCATTTCTTGAATGCTGGGATTGCACCATATCTGGCTCATTTAGTGCTAGGGATGGAACCCTAGGCAAGTACTCTACTCATTGAGTCTCATCCCCATCCCCAGACCTCCCCCTCCTTTTCCTTCTTTCAGCTGGAGACTCCTTGTGTTGTCCAGGCTAACCTCTGGCTCTGGACTTTAGTGATCCTCCTGCCTCCATCCCCTATGTGGCTAGGACACAGATGTGCGCCACCACGCCATTTTACAGAGGAACTACCAGGGCAAGGAGCAGCCCATCCAGGGTCAAGGGGCAGCCATCCTTTCGTGTCAGCTGGGAGGGCAACTGGGCAGTTTGGTCCCAGAACCCCTGATGTTATAAAGTAGCTAGGGATAGGATGGGGAGGGGGGAAGGTCCTGGAGCTTGCTGGCCAGGTGAGTCTTGACCTCTGACCTGGAGACTTCTATGAGTTGTGTTCTCACAGCCATGTACCTGGGCAGCAGTAGGGAGCAGGTGCCCACCGTCTGTGTCCGTTTCCCTTCAGCTTTCTGGCGTGTCCCTGCAGCCCTGCCTAAGCACACTCTCTCAACTCCCCACTCCTGTGGCCACATCCACTGCAGGGGAGACTTCCCTGTCATGGGAGCCTGGCAGGACCTCAGCCACTCAGAGTAGAGGACTGTGCCTCTGCTCGGTACCCATCACTTCCCTGGGGACAGCAGGGACAATCTGCCAAGGTGTCATTTCCATAGCAGATGCAGCAGGCAGTGGGGCAGCCAAGGCCCCCAGGAACATTTGAGCCTGGTGGAGTGGGCCCCTCTGTCAGGTGGGTCGAGGCCCCCCACCCCGTGTGATTTTTTTTTTTTCTTGACACTCCTAGCACACCCTCCCAAGTTTCAGCACAAAGCCAAGAGCTCTCCACCCCCCTCCAAACTCCTGAAATATTACTACCGAGCAGCAGCTGGGCTCCGTGCTGAGCCAGCACTGAGGGGCCTGGGCCGTGGTGCAGGCAGAAACCGCAGGTCTCCGCCATCCCTCCCGGGACAGCACGTGCTGCCCTTGCTCCGGTTTCAGTTTTATTTTTTAACCTGCCCTGCTTCTTCTCGGGGGCCTTTGGCCACGTGCCTCCAGTTTCAGCGTTTTTTCCCTCACCGCTCTGCCAGCAGCAGCCTCTCCTGATGCTGGCTTTTCCCCACACGGTCAAGCCCCTCTCTTCTCCCCATGTGTCTGGCCTGATGCAGCACCGGTCAGAGCCAGACTTCCCAGATTCTAATCCAGGCTTGTCCAACTTTAGATGGGTCATTGAGGCTGGCAAGCTTCACAAACAAGTACTTTTAACCTTTGAGCATCTCCCCAGCCCTATGCCTTGGCTTCTTAATCTGTAAAATGGAGACCAGTGGCACCTCCCTGCTTGGAAAATTACCCTCAAATAAACCCTGTACTTGTACAGTTGTTGGTGGTGGTGGTTGTGGAGGGAGAGGCAGTGTTTAAGTCAGGGCGGGGGCAGTGAGGCATGATGCTTGAGAAGGGTTTTGAGGTATGTCTAGGAGTTTTCTAGAAGGATGAGGGGAGGAAAGCTCAATCCAGGTCACAGGGACCTTGTGAAGAATTGAAGTCAGGACATTGCTGTGTCCTTGGGACCTTGGGTAATGTGGCAAGAAACAGAAAAAGGTATAGTAAGAGCCCCCAGAGGGATGTATTTTGGGAAAAACAGATGGCCAGAGACGGTCCTATTGATACACCCCAGGTCACACAGCTGGAAGTGGCAGAACCGGGGTGTGGCATGGCCCTCTACCCAAGTCTTCACCCTTAGCTGTTCACATAGCTGCCTCTGTGGGCCAGGCTGGTTCTTGTCCCAGCCTGGGGCTGGAGCCTGGAGATTGTCCCAAAAGCACCCGTGGAGGCCAGTGGCAGGCTGTGTCCTTCCTCCTCTGGCCTCCCAGTCCTCACGTGGACAGAAGAGCTGCCATTGCTCACAGCCTGCCTGTTGCCTTGTTCTGAGGCACAGATGCCTGTGAAAGGCCTCTGTAAATGTTCCTTCCCGGATGTCTCTCCTGCACTGATAAAAGGTGCTAGAACCTACCAGAAACTGCTGGAGCACAGCACCTGTGGTTGTCTGGAGTCTGCAAGGTGAGAGAGGGAGGGTGCCCAGCTAGTACAGCTCCTGCAGCCTTGTGCACTCACCTGGCCTCCTCCTCCATAACATGAGGACAACAGTGGTCCCTACTTGTGAGCCTGGCAAGGTCCCAGCCACTGTCCCCACCCATCTGGCAGGCCCAGTGGGGTCCAGTGTCTCTGAGGTGGCGGGCCTCTGGGCTGCACACCTGAGAACTCATTGGCAGAGCATTCTCTTAATTAATTGGCTTTGTGAGATCAGCCCGTGCCCAGTGAATCTACCAGCAGGTGACGGAGCCACTGCTGGGGCACAGCGAATGCAAGACTAGACTTTAAGTAAGAGCGCCATTGCCATTGCCCTGTGAATAATTGAAGACCTGGGGACAGTAGCCTCAGCATAATGCCCTGCTGATCTTGCCAGCAGGCAGCTAGAGCTTCCCTGGACACTCCTCACTGATGCACCAGGAAGGGTGGCATGTAACAACTTTATTAAAAAAATATATTTTAGGGGCTGGAGGGATGGCTTAGCAGTTAAGGCTCTTTCCTACAAAGCCAAAGGACGCAGGTTCGATTCCCCAGGACACATGTAAGCCAGATGCACAAGGTGACACATGTGTCTGGAATTCTTCTGCAGCGGCTGGAGGCCCTGGAGCATCCATTATCTCTCTCTCTCTCTCTCTCTCTCTCTATATATATATATATATATATATATATATATATATAATCTTTCTCCCTCCCTGTCAAATAAACAAATAAATAAAAATAAAATATTTAAAAATAAATAAAAATTTAAAAAATATTTTAGCCGGGCATGGTGGCGCACACCTTTAATCCTAGTACCCAGGAAGCAGAGGTAAAAGGATCACTGTGAGTTTCGGGCCAGCCTGATACTGCATAGTGAATTCCAGGTCAGCCCAGGCTACCCTACCTGAAAAAACAAAACAAAACTATACATATATATATATATATATATATATATATATATATTCATTTATTAATTTGAGAGAGAGAGGATAGGCATGCCAGGATCTTCTGCCACTGGAAACAAACTCCAGATACATGTGCCATTTTATGCATCTGGCTTTACATGGGAACTGGGGAATTGAACCCAGGCCTTCAGGCTTTGCAAGCAAGTGCCATTAACCACTGAGCCATCTCTTCAACCCTAAGTAAGCAGCTTTCAGACAGGGAAACTGAGGCCAGAAGAGGACCAGCTGGGGCTGGTATGCAAGTCCTTGGCTCGGGCTCCCTGTTCTGCACTGGGTGAAGTGGTTCTGTTCCTGCCAGGGACAGGGGAAGCCCCACTTCCAGAGCCATGTGAGGAACCCGTGACACCCATCCCTGGAGGCCCACGGCTTTGCAGCAGTGGCCCCAGGCTGATTTCACAAGAGACCCTGTTTGCTGTGTGGGAACAGCCTCAGTGACACTGAACACGGTTTCCTGGGTTCCTGAGGCCTCCCGACCCACCGGATGCCAGCTTGTGCACACTGCCAGCCTCTGCTGCTGATCCCCAGACCCCTTCCACACAGAAGTTGGTTTCCTTTATTTATCCTTTCATTTATTTATTTATTTGCAGTTCTGGGGACAGAACTCAGGCTCTTGCCCATCTAGGCAACCACTCCAACACAGAGTCATGCCCCTGCCCGAATCAGCTGGTTAAAAAAAGTCAGGTGTTGTGAGTCATTCCTCCAGAAACAAAAATAATTAGTTATAGTTGATACGGTGGTACATGTCTGTAATTCCAGCACTCAGGAGGCTGATGTGAAATTGCCTTGAGTTCAGGGCCAACTTGGGCAACAAATTGAGTTCTAGACCAACCTGAGCTACCCGGGAGTCCCTGTCTCAAAAATAACAATAAAAGGGCCGGGCGTGGTGGCACACACCTGTAATCCCAGCACTCAGGAGGCAGAGGTAAGAGGATCACCATGAGTTCGAGGCCACCCTGAGACTACATAGTGAATTCCAGGTCAGACTAGGCTAGAGTGAGACCCTATCTTGAAAAACAAACAAACAAATTAAAAATTAAAAAGAATAATGGAATAAATAACTGTGTGACCCACTTTCTCTCTCTCTGTGTACTAATAAAATATTTTTTAAGGGCTGGAGGAATGGTTTAACAGTTAAGGCATTTGCCTGCAAAGTCAAAGGACCCAGCTTCGATTCCCTAGTACCCACGTAAGCCAGATGCGCAAGGTGGGGCATGCTTCTGGAGTTTGTAGCAGCTGAAGGCCCTGGCGCACCCATTCTCTCTATCTGCCTCTCTCTCTCGTCTTTTTTCTTTCAAACAAAATATATATTTTTTAAATAATGGGTGTGGCCAAAACCTAGAAATAAAAGCCAGGGAGTCAGTGGGCACATTAGGACAAGAGACTGCCACTGGCCCCCACACCAGGCCTCTTGGACTTGACCACCCACATCGCTCATACTCCTCACTGCCCTCCAAGGGAGGAGCTTTTAGTTCGTACATTTTCACAGACAGGGGAAACAGAAGCACAGAGAGACTCAATAACTGAGCACACAGCAGAACTGGGACAGGAAGCAGCTGCAGGCCCAGGGCCTGGGAGCCCGGCCGTGCTGCCAGGGTGAGCTCTTCCCCATCCCAGCAGCTCTCCATCTCTGAGTCTCCTGGGCGGCCTTGGCTACCCACAGCCATGGCAGTGGTGCTGGCTGCCACCTCTCTCAATGTCCCTCTGGGTCTAGATGCCCACAGCTGCCTGGGCACGGTGGCTGCATCCTGGTCTCTCGCCTGAGGCGGCTCCTTCAGTCATGGTTCAGATCCTGCTGTCTACGTGGTCACAACGCCATTCCTACCACCACAGAGCAAGAAAGGCAGAATGTAGCCGTCAGACCACCACCTAGACCATTCCAGGCAGCATCCACTCCACCACACCTCCCCAGATAAGTAGAAGGATGGCCTGACAGAAGGACAGGCTGCCTGGGGCTTCACGTGCATTTTGCTCCCCTGGACTTACTATTCCCAGGCAGCGTCACCAGCCCAGGGAGGGAATGCGTGCGTGCGCACGGCCACCCAGCACAGTAAGGCAGGTCCTTCTCTCCAGCCTTCCAGCGATGAACCCATGAACCAGCACACAGGGAGAGGGGAAGTCCATCCCCCACACCCCTACCCCATGCCTTCACCCCTGCCTTTGTTTCATTTTCCAGGCAGGGAAGGAAGAAGCCTGGCATGCCCCACTGTGGGCACAGCCCGCCACTCTGCCTGCCTGCCGCCCGAGGCTCCTGCAAGGGCCTCCCGCATCCCACAGGCCGCGCCTGCTCTCCGCATTAGGGACAGATGGATTACAGCTAATGAGCCTGCTTGCTCCATTAACACCGAAGCCTTCCCGGATTAAAGTGCTCATGGCCCACCGGGCTGGCTTGTCACTCGCTATGGGCGCCTTGGCTGCTGGCTGTGCCTCAGTGTGCCCGTAATTGTTCTTGTAATTGGGTCGCCTCGCTCCTGGGGACCCTGCTGCTGCCCTCCAGGGATCGCATGCAGGCTGACAGGACTTCCCCAGGCGGGGATAGCAAGAGCTCTGCTCAGCCCTCCCCCTCCCCCTACTGGAGGCCCCATGTTCCTGATCAGTGGCCGCCTCACTTTCCTGCCAGGGAAGGATCTGGTCCATTCTACAGACAGGAACTGGCTCAGCAGAGAGGGGCCTGCCCCACTCACCCAGGTCACCCACACACACCAAGCCCCCCAAATCACAGCATCTGGTCTCTCCACTCTTGCACACACACACACACACACACACACACACACACACACACATCCGTCACGCTGTCCTACTTTTAAAATATTTACTGATTAGAGAGAGAGAATGGATGCACCAGGGCCTCCAGCAACTGCAAACCAACTCCAGACACATGTGCCACCTTGTGCATCTGGCTTTACGTGGGTACTAGGAATTGAACCTGGGTCCTTAGGCTTCACAGGCAAGCACCTTAACAGCTAAGCCATCATTCCAGGTCCCTGCTTTCTTTCTTTCTTTTTAAAAAATATTTTTATTTACTTACTTGCAAGCAGATAGAGTTTGCAAGCCAGTGCCTTTAAGCACTGAGCCATCTCTCCAGCCCAACATGGTCCTGCTTTCTTACACACTTGCACACATACTCACAGGCACACACAGACATGTTGGCACACTCACATTCGCACCTGTTCACATGCATACTCACATTCCTCTGTCTCTCATACACACATGACCCAGCACTGGGGCTCAGGGGGATGCCATTTCTTCTTTATAATTATTAGTAACTAAATTTTTTATATATTTGCAAGGAGAGAGGGAGAGAGGAAGAGAAGGAACATGCCAGGGCCTCTTGCCACTGCAAACAAATTCCACATGCATGTGCCACTTTGTGCATATGTCTTTACATGGGTAGTAGGAAACTGAACTCAGGCTGTTAGGCTTTGCAAGCAAGCACCTTTAACTGCTGAGCCATCTCTTTAGTCTATCAGTTTTAGTTTGTTTCAGTGAGCATTATTATGGCATGTTCATACACATGTGACATTGTACTTTGTTTTCATTTGTCCCCTCCCTGAGAATGGCATTTGGTCCATCTGTAGAATGTCAGGACTGCACTCTTTAGGCCTCAGTATGGAACCTTCTATGGCTCCTATGGTTAGCAGGAGCATGGAATTCTCTGCTCTTAGGAGCCCCCCTCCTGCCTGTCCAGTCTGATCTCACTCTTTTCCACAGGTGGGTACTCCTCTGAGACTCTCTTTGTCAGGGGACACCACTGGTACCTTCCTCCAGGAGTGCCTGCTCCTCCTCCTGCATCTCTGCACACTGCTTTACTCCAGGGACCCCCCACACACACTCAGGAGTCTATTCACAGGGCCTCTCCCATCCATGGAGGAACCCTAGAGAAGGAACCCCAGCCCCCCTCCGCCACTGATTGGCCTTACGTGACTGCTAGTGTGGTGAACTTGGCTGGAAAGTTAGGTGTCACAGGATTCGTGCTAATTAGGGTATTTTCCCTATCTCTCATGTGGCTACTTGGCTCCTAGTCTGTGCCCATTTCAATGTTGAGGCAACAGAACTTGGGATTTCCTTGTTTTAATGGGTGTGTGCATGTATGTTTGTGCCAGAGGACAACTCAGGTGTCATTCCTTAGGAATGCCAGCATCTTTTTTTTTCCCCTGAGGCATCACCTCTCACTGGCATGGTACTCATCAGTTAAACTAGACTGGCTGACCAGCGAGCCCCCTGTCTCCAGCTCCCCAGCACTGGGTATTACAGGTGTGTGCCACCACACCTGGCATTTTACATGGGTTCTGAGGTTCAAACTCAGATCCTCATGTTTGCAAGGGAAGCACTTTATAGACCACCCCTCTGTGGGATTTCTACTGAGTATATGTTCCCAGGACATTTTCCTGGAGGTTCCTAAGACCCAGGGAGTCCCATGGTAGGAGGATAGCAGTCTAGAGGCTTGGGATAAATGGGAGGTCCTGGATGCCATGGGCTGTTTGTCATCCCAGGAAGAGATAATCTGTGAAACAAGGGCAGCTTGAATGACTGTTCTCAACGTGAACTTGGACATTGAGGTACATTAGTGACCCCCCCCCTCCAAGAGCCACATTAGTGGAAGGGCGGCAACCTGGAATTCACTCACTTCCCTCCAGTGCCACACTGCCAGCCCTAATGTGAGAGAGCTCCCAGGGGAACATTTAAAAAAAAAACATTTGTTTATTTGCAAGCAGAGAGAGAGAGAGAAGAGAGACAGAGAGAATAGGTGTGCCAGGGCCTCCAGCCGCTGCAAATGAATTCCAGATACATTTGCCACATTGTGCATCTGGCTTTATGTGGGTACTGGGGAATTTAACTCAGGTTGTTAGGCTTTGTAGGCAAGTACCTTAACTGCTGAGCCATCTCTCCAGCCCCATTTTTTTAAATGTTTTTTCAAGGTGCAGGTATGTACTCCTCTGTCTCCAGGTTCAGAAGCTTGTCCTCTTGCGATCTTTCCTCCCCTCCATTTAGCCTGGTGGCCTCTGCATTGAATAGGCTCCCACTGTGTACTTACACATGCACTCAGTGGAGGGAGGACAGGCCTGGCTTGGATCTGTTTTTAAGCATGCAGTGATGCAGCCTGCAGTGTCACACGTGCCCAAGCACTAGGGAAGTCAGGGCCCCTTGGCAGATTTCCACTCTCAGCATGTGTAGTAGACTCCCTGTTCCACTAAAGAGACTCAGTTATAAAACTCTCTCAGCCAGAAAAGGGACAATTTTCAGAAGCACACAGGCCAGAGGTCATGGTACAAGATTCTACTGGAGGGCTGGAGAGATGGGTTGGCAGTTAAGGCATTTGCCTTCAAAGCCTAAGGACTCTGGTTTGATTCCCTAGTACCCACGTAAAAGCCGGATGCTCAGAGTGGTACATGTCCCTGCATGCTCATTCTCTGTATATATATGTATTTTTTTTCTTTGCTTGCAAATAAATAAGTAAATTTTTAAAAGAGATTCTATAGAAGTAGGTTTTCTAGAGGCCTTGAAGTTGGACTTGGGTTTTGAAGGATGCCTAAGAGTTTGCTAGGTGGTGGAAGAAAAGGATGGAGTATTGCAAACTCTGGGGAATTGAACAGACCAGAGAATGAGATAAGAGACAAGGGCTTCTTGGACCGATAGAGGGGAATCAGTGTGTGTGACCCTTGTAGACAAGATGAGTCAGTGCTGTATGTATATTTGGTCAGGTCTGGGGGAGTAGAAGACCCCACCCCAGCAGCCCCAAAAGCCTCTAGGGTTGGAGTTGGTGTGGTGGGAGTCAGCAGTGCTCATAGGCCTTCACGAACAGGCAGTGACTGTGTTTTCATCCATGCTTATGCCCACATTACACAAGTCACAAGGAAACAAGGCACTGTGGTCTGTACCATGGACCTTGTGTGAGGAGGGAAGGTTCTGTGTGTGCCAGCACAAGCCGCAGGGGCCTGGGTGTCTGAGAGTTTTGTTTTGTTTTAATTTATTTTCAAGCAGAGAGAATAGAGGCAGAGAGAGAAAGAGAGATGGAGGGAGAGAGGAGAAGAGAGAGAACAAATGGGCACGCCAGGGCCTCCAGCTGCTGCAAAGGGACTCCAGACACGTGCTACTCTGTGCATCTGGCTTTACATGAGTACTGGGGAATCGAACCTGGGTGGTTAGGCTTTGCAGGCCTTAATCTCTGAGCCACCTCTCCAGCCCTGAGAGTAGTTTTTAATCTCATTTAATGTTAATCAGTTTACCTTCAAACTGAAGTCACTGTCTGTGGGCAGCAGAATTCCCCAGGGCCCTCTCATCCCTCCAACCCCTGCCTCCTTGGCTTACCTGTCGCTCTGATGCTATTGTTCTGAGCAGAGAGCCAAGCACAGAGTCTCCCTTGTGTCTCAGTGAGCTTGTCAGTGTGTAACCTTATACAGACATAGGTCTCCACAGATGTCACGTTAAGTTGAAGCCGCAATGGGTGACAGTGGCTGGTGTCCATACAAGAAGGGGGTGCTCACAGACACACAGGGACACATGCAGGGAGGGACCCTGAGAAGAGGTAGAAACAGAAGCAGCTCCAAAGGACGGACCAGACTCCTAACTCCAAACCATTGTTTGCAGCTGCCTGGGTTGGGACCATCTGCTGTGGTGGCTCCAGAAGACATGCAGTGGGCTCATGGCTAATGAGGCCAACTGGTTATTGCCTGAACCCTAAAGAGCTCCTGGTGGGCTGAGCCTCTCCAGTTGTAAGTTCTAGAACACCATGGTCTGTGTTCACAGAAAGAGGCGGTGTGCTGCTAAGCCATCAGGAGTGTGCTCAGAAATGGGAGGAGTGGGTGGTCCATAGCTCATGCTTCAGCTTTGGTTTCCTGACCCCCGAAAAGAACAAGGGAGGTAGCAGCAATGTCCACTCCTCAGAGCCGCGTCCAGGAACCGGCTTCCTGGACGTCAAGGACAGGAGGCAGCTGGGTTGGAAGATGGCGCAGGAGGCTGTTGCCATGGCGATGCCTCCTCTCAGCCTGCCCCCTCACTACTTGGTCTTGCTGCCTCCCTGAAGGTGTCCAGCGGCCACAGAGGGACACCCCGGCAGATGCTGTGGCCATCCCGGCAGTGGCCCTGGGCTGGGGCCGGCCATTGCTGCCGCTCGGCTCTGGCTTCAGCACCACGTCCAGCCAAAGCGGCTCAGGCTCGGAGCAGTAATAGCGCAGGGCTCGCCGGCCAATTGATTTCAATCATTTTATAGAGAACCTATGTAAAATAAAAGGCCTTTAATCACATTTGTATCCATTTCCAGGCTCGGTAAATCAATTTGAATTGAGCTGGGTGCCACTGTTACAGCTGATTAGCGGGTATATGTATGGCCAGACGAATGTCGCTTGGTGTGCGGGTGGGGGCATAGCTGGTAGACAGCAGGCGCCTTCCCACTTCGGGGTGGGTTCTGCACCACCCTCCACACAGTAGGCCCTCTCCTCCCTCCTCCAGCTACCCAGGTACCAGAGGCCTCTTCCTGGTGGTCCCCGAGGCTGGGCTCTTCATACCCCTTTCTGAGACCTTCTGCAAGGGCAAGACCCAATTAACCGTATGGCTGCCACCCTTGTCACCAGCCTCCCCACACTCTGCCTGCTGCTGTCACTTGTGGAGGCCCTTCTACTGCCACCAGTATGGTAGCTGTGTTCACACCAGCTATGTGAAGGGTTCGTTGGTGCCCCGTGTGCTATGTGGCTACTTAACTTCCTAGGACAGGCAGGACCTGCAAGGGTGCCTGTGCCTTGGGACAGGCAGGGGACCTATGGTTTAAATGGGAAGAGGGGACATAGAGGTAGTTGGGACATGTGGCAGGAGATACAAAGCCAAAGCAGGTGTGAGGAAGAACGTTCCAGACAGCACAACGCTCGGCAGGAGCAGGGCAGCACTGGCCTGGCTGCAGATGACCAGAGGCACAAGCGTGGAAGGAGAGCAGGCAGACCAGAGTGGGTCTGTGAGGAGCCTCACCCAGTGTAGGGGGATGAAAGGGAATGGCTGGGGCTCCTTCTAAGAAGTGGCAGCGTAGTGCTGGGCCACAGGAGCCACCCAGAGACCACGGGTTGCGGAGCAGTGGCAAGGACGGGAGGTCACACTGGTCCTGAGTGGATAACAGCCTGCACAGGGTCCCTTTTTCTGAAGAGGCCATCGCCAGTGGCTGGTAACCCTTTCTGCTTTCCTGGACGTTCTGAGGTTAGAAGCTGACCCTGAACCTGGAGAGAGGGCTCACTGGCCACACTAATGAATGGTCATGCCTACTGATGATACTCGATAGCCATGCCCACCCAGTGCCTGTCAGACCTGGTTGATCCTGGGTTTGACTTGCTTTTCTTGCTCCTCAGAACCAACTTGTAGGAACGGGGACCTTCACGGCAGAGGTGTTTGATCTATAAATAAAGTGCAGTCTGCTGACCTGGCTTGCTGCTGACCTGGAGCCACCGGGCAGCCTGGTGGATGCTTCAGAGTCCCATCTCCAGCACTAGATTCTGTCCCCCACCCTGAAGGGCCCTCCCCGGTTCTCCCTCACCATTTCAACCCCCTCCCTCAACATGCTTCGCTCATTTTTCCTTCGAGTCCCAGCAATACATCATCGGCTGGGCGTGGTGGCGCACACCTTTAATCCCAACACTCGGGAGGCAGAGGTAGGAGGATCACTGTGAGTCTGAGGCCAGCCTGAGACTACAGAGTGAATTCCAGGTCAGCCTGGGCTGGAGCGAGACCCTACCTTAAAAAAACAAAAAATAAAATAAAAATAAAAAATAAAAAAAGATATCATGACATGTTTTACTGGGACCCAGTCCCGTCCCAAGGCCCCATCATGTTAACTCAGTATAAATAGTATTCCACGAGGCAGGTTCTTTACCTTACCACTGACCAGAGGGGAAACTAAAGCCCAGAGAGGTTAGGCAACTTGCCTGAGGTTGCAAAGCCTGGGAGTGGCAGAACTTGGACTTGAACCCTGGTACATCCTAGATAAGATGGTCATGCTTGCCATGCTCATAGCTAGCCCTCTCCTTCCTCACGTCACTCCTCTTCCTCCTTTACATTGGCCCTTCTCCTTTCTGACCTTGGTCCTTCTCTGTTACAGGGGGCCTCTTCCTTCCTCACCATAATAGTCTTCCTCCTCCCTCACCTTAGTCCTCCTCCTTCCTCATAGAGGTTCTCTTCCCTCCTCTGGACTCTGAGAGATGATAGGTAGATGGGATCCCAAGTCTGCTGTTCCTTTCTGGTGTAGCCCTGGGCCTGAGCCACATCTTTCCCTCCCACAAGGATCTACTGAGTGTCTCCCATGAGCCCACAGCTGGGGACCCAGCAAGGACCTAGGAGGAGCTGGTATTCTGTGTGTGTCAGGGTGGGAGGGCCATAAACACACCGGAAATGCATAGTCAGCCTAGTGGTGGCATGAATCACAGAGCCACAAAGCCAGAGCAGGGAACAGAGGCTGGCGAGCAGGAGAGCCTGTGAAGGGGTCCCCTGAGCAGAAGGCTGGCGTGTGGGAAGGCCTGGAGGCAGATGCTTCCATGCCGTACTCTCAGGAAGCCATTAGAAGCTGCCCTAGTTCTCCAGGACTGCCTTGACCTCTGACCCCAGAGGAGGGGGCTTAAATCAAGTAGTGTATTCTCACACAGTTCTGTGGGCCAGAAGTCTTAACTCAGGTGTGGGCAGGGCCATGCTTCCTTGGGGGTTCCAGAGAGGGACTCTCATTGTCGCTCAGCTTCTGGTGGTTCTGGGTGCTCCTTACGTGGCTGCTTGGCTCTTACCTCTGCCTCTGGTCTCTGGGCATCACATCTCTGTGAGTTCTAGGTTTCCTCCTCCTTTTTTCTTCTTTTTCTTTTTTTTAAAATTAATGTGGGGGATGGCGCATGTCGTGGTGTACATGTGAGGGTCATAGCACAACTTGGAGGCGTCTGTGTACCACCTTGAGACAGGGCTTCTTGCTGTTGCCAAGGAACAGCAGACGAGCAGATCCTTGAGCTTCGGATTCTCGTGGCTGCACCTCCCATGGTAAGCATGCTAGGATCGTAGATGCATGCACCCCTTTGTACGTGCCTTTATGTAGGTGCTGGGGAATTGAACCTAGGCCGACAAGCTTTGCAAGCAAGCACTTTTAACCATTGAGCCATCTCCCCACCTCTCCTCCCCTCCCTCTCCCCCCAACCTCTTTTTCTTTTATTGAAACAAGAGTCTAATGTAGTTCAGGCTGTTCTCAAGCTCAGCTATGTAGTAAGGATGACCTTGAACTCCTGATCCCTCTGCCTCTGTCCCTGCCTCTGAAGTGCTGGGATTACAGGTGTGTACCACAATGCCTGGTTTTGGTTTGTGCAATGCAGGGGATTGAACCCAAGGCCTCATGTATGCTAGGCAAGAACTCTGCCCACTGAGCAATGTTCCCAACCCCCTTTATGCTGTCATATAAGGTCCCAGGCATGTAGCACCTCGGGCCATCCTCTGGGCGATAACCTCATCCCAACTCTCACTTCTGCATGGTCTTCATTTTCAAATAAAGCAATATCCTACGATACCCGGTGGAAGTGAATGTGGGGGAGGCATTGAGCTGCCTGAGGGGGCTCTAAATTGACAGCATGACCTTCTGTCCAGTGATGGGGACACAGGCCGGCGGGGTGCATTGCCTCACTGGCAACCTACATGCAGCTTGTCCATGTCCCACCCAGTGCCACCTCTGCCCTGTCCCCTGCTGTTGGCCCCAGTGTTTCTAGGTCAGGCTGGAGCCTTCCTACAGTAGGGCATATCAACCCTTTCTATCTCTGCATTATTTAGGTCGTGACCATCTAGTTTCTGTGACCCTTTGGGGAAGAGGAGAGAGAAGGAGATCAAGTCAAGGTGGTGTCAGCCACTCCCTACGGGCTCTGGTCATGTTGATCTGGGAGACTGCCCACGGTGTCCCAGGCAGAGGCCAGCATTGCAGTGGGAGTCCAGGCCTTGGCGCAGGCCTGGCCATACAGACTCTAGCATGTGGCTCAACCCTCAGGGCTACAGGCCTTTTCCTCCCTCTCCGACAACTGCCCAGGCCAGCATACTTATGGTTAGCCCCTAGGAGAATATTCTAGGCAAACTCTAAACTATGTAGGTAGTTAGGGCTGAAATGGGGCCTCTTGAAAGCTGGGGGAGGGGAGGCCAGGCTTGTGACCTACAGGGACCACTTGTTTAGCCAGAAAGGACGCGGGGAGCCCGGGGACCATGGGTAATTCATCCAATGTCCTCAAGTCTCAGAGTCATCATTTATCAAAAGGCCCAAAGGCACCTGCCTCCCAGCATCCTCAGGAGGCCACAGGAAGAGATTGTTCCAGGCCAGAGGTGGATGGCTCAGAGGCAATATGACCAGATGCTCCTAGGGGGACTTGGGGCATGGCCTGGAGCAGGGGTCTCCCACTTCATTTCCCAGGGGCCGAGCCCACGGTGACAGTGACTTGCCCTGCTCCAAGGAGGTGAGAGGTGCTCACTTCGCAGCCGGCGGTAATTCCCAGAACCATCCATCTCCGTGAGTGCCGTCACGGGAAGAGTGATGGTGGCCTTCCCGGGGCCGGCGGGGACGTTACAACAGGTTTATGCCACGTGAGTGATGGCGTTTGCGCCACCGCCACCGCCACCGAACGACAACGCTGCGATGAGCCTTCCAGGGAGCTCGATGATAAATACCATGTGGAAGCTTCCAGAGAGGAAGGGCTAGAGGAGCAAATGCAGGTGGGGGGGGAGTTATGATGCCACAGAGACAGGCAGAGGACACGGGGTGAGGACAAGTATGGTCCGAAGGCCACATAGATCAGTCCATGACTGGCCTCCTGGCCATGTGCTGCTGTGGACAGGAGGCTGTTCGCTGAGCCCCCAGGTGGGTTTTGCAGGTTGAGGGTGAACAAAGAGCTGGGGAGTCATGGACTTATGTGGGAGAGAGCGGGGCCCGTGCTGCATGACACACTGCAGAGGACTGGGAGAGATTCGAGAGTGGCCCCCAGGAGCCGTGGGAGGAGCAGAGCCAAGGAAGGCTGTCACCAGACTTGCCCCTCACCTGCCTGCTGTCACCAGGCCAACTGGGCAAAGATGACCCACACAGTAGCTGCCCTATCATTGTCTGAGCCCTTCTAGTCCCACTGAAGTTATCCTGTGACTCGGCCATGTGGTCTCCTATACCGGGGCCCACTCGGATCTTATGGGCGGGCAGACAGCCTCAGGTGTTAAAGTCACTCCTCTACTCCCTGTGTCGTGTCACCTATGTGAGTGACATCACATATGTGCTCTAATTTCCCTGTCTATACAATAGAGCTGTAGCTAGAATAAATGGGCTCCTGGGCATGAGTTCAGTCCACGCCTGCACAGCTTGCTGATCATGATCTCTAGTATTCTCCAGCAGTAGCCAGAGTTTAGCAGGTGTCTCTCCTACTGTGAACCTCAGATGTCTACTGCGGGACCTGCACACAATGTCAGCAGAACATTCTAGAAAGCAACATAGCCAAGGACCAGCTCACATCTTTTTCAGGTCTGTGGAGAGTCTGTCGCCAAGCCAAGCCTAGGCCTGGCTCAGCTTTGAGGAGACACCCCCAGTCAACACTTGGCTCAGGAACAAAGATCAGTGAGCCCTGGGGGCGCACATACTCCGGTTCCCCAACCCTGGTCTGGAGCAGGCGTGGGCAGTAGTGTGAGTTCCCGTAGCCTCATGGAGGGTGACGCTAAGAGATGGGGAGACTGAGGCCTGGAGAACCTGATACCACTGTTGTTTTTTTTTTATTTTACTTTTATTTATTTATTTGAGAGAGAGAGAGAAAGATAGAAAGAGAGAATGGGCACTCTAGGCCTTTGGCTGCCACAAATGAACTCCAGAAGCATGCACCACCTTGTGCATCTGGCTCACATGGGTCCTGGGGATTTGAACCTAGGTTCTTTGGCTTTGCAGACAAGCACCTTAACCACTAAGCCATCGCTTGAGGTAGTGTCTCACTCTAGCCCAGGCTGACCTAGAATTCACTATGTAGTTTCAGGGTGGCCTCAAATTCTTAGCAATCTTCCTACCTCAAGCGCTAGGAGTAAAGTCATGCACCACCACGCCTGGCTGACACCACTCTTACCTATACACAGACACTTGTGCCTCCAAACTCATGGATGAACACACGTGCATTCATATGCATGCATATAAACACAGCCTACTGTGCACAGACATGGTCCAGGCACTCATGTCCATACACCACAAAGACACATATAGGTATACACACAGATATATAAGACACACAGGTACATACATACACACAGATATGTACACACACACACACAGGCATCCTATCAGACACATAAACACACCTCCACACATGTGCGCACACACATGCAGGTACACACAGAGGTACACATGACATCCAGATCCAGAGCATGCATAATCTTTAAGGCACACACCCACACTCCACACAACAGCATGTATAACACTCATGCAGATGTATATGACATGCCCAGAACACATACACACACAGACACCCACATACATAGAGATGTGACACAGGTGAGTGCGCTCGTGAACATGTGTTCACATATGTGCACCAGATACATTTGCAGATGCACGCACGCCACACTCACACTTGACCACACAGGGTGTGGCTTCTTCTTAGTGGGTTTCCAGGCTCCATACTGACCTTTCCACCTCAGGTGCCAACAAAGGGTTTCCCCGAAGCAGAGGGTGCTCCCACCTGCCTGCTCTGCTGACGACATAAACTATGACAGAAATAGCAGAAATGCCTGGCGGTGGATGGTGGTGACAGCAGTGGCTGTGCCCCAGGGTCTCTGTAGGGCCCACGGCTCCTGCCCTCTGCCTGCCAGGAATAGCCCACAAGCAAGATTTGCTTGGTTCTAGCTGAAGGAACCAACTGGCCACCTACAGGGTGATGCACAGTGAGTGCCTGGGATGCAGGAACCACATGCCAACCAAACCATCTGATCCTTGGTGCCTGGGTAGAAGCGGCCAGGTCGGGGTGGGACCTTCCCCTGATAGGCGGGGCTTGTTCTAGGAGTTGAGCTCACTGGGATGTGTGGGGAGGGGGCTATGGGAAGGAGGGGCCAGGACAAACCTTTGGTGGCCTTGAGCACAAGGCAGGGGAGAGGAGGGTGAGTGAAGGCAGGGTTAGCATCAAGGTGCAGCTGGAGATTGGCATTGGCAAAAGTGTGCCAGCTGTGCCAAAGAGGGTCTTTGCTAGGTGGGAAAGAGATTTAAAAGTACAGCAACAGGGCTAGAGGGATCGCTCAGTGGTTAAGGCATTGCCTACAAAGCCTGACGGCCCACATTTGATTCTTCAGTACCCATATAAAGCCAGATGCACAAAGTGGCCACGGTGTCCAGGGTTCGTTTGCAGTGGCAAGAAGGCTCTGGCACGCCCATACTCCCTCTCTTCCTCTCTGTCAAATAAATTATTAAAAAAAAATTAAATACAGCAACATAGCTTGGGTTACCAACACCTCAAATGTACACCAAAGTGCTATGAAGTAAGGTTGAGCTAGGGGGCTCAGGCAGAATTTGTGCTCAGCATGTTCAAAGCCCTACATTCCACCTCCAGCACTAGAAAGAAAGAAACAGAAATAGCAAAGATATTAAATGTTTTCTTTCTTTCCCTCCCACTCTTCTTCCCTTCCTTTTGTTCAGCTCTAGGGATTGAACCCGGGGCCTTAGACAAGGCACTGTCACTGAGCTACATCCCCAGCCCCTAAGACAGTACTTTTTATTTTAAATTCTATTTACAAGAGGGTTATTTTTGTAATATTTTATTTATTTATTTATTATTTTTGTTAGTTATGGACATACTCAGTATGTAAACAGCATATGTTGGTACCATCCTTTCCCTCATCCCTGCCCCTCCTGCAAAAGGGACCCTCCTCATTGGGGATGCAGGTCATCCCCATGGGGATTGTGGGGGCAGCAGTCAGTTATGGGGAAGAGGCAGCGTCGCTGTGCATAATGTCCCAATTTGTGGCTCAAACAATCTTTCTGACCCCTCTTCTGCGAAATGCCCTGAGCCATGCTGGGTACGTTTTAGGTCTTCTTCAGTGATGGGATCTTAGGAGCCTCTGGATCTCTGGTTTGGTAGGTCTTGAGTGTCCTCAGTGTCTATCTCCTTCACCCTTGTGCTGATTATCAGGTTCACTGAGAAAGCGGCACTCTTGCTCATTTCCCCAATTCCTCTGTGGTTTCAGCTGGGGCCGGGCTGAAGTGCACTGGGTCGTGTCTCTCCTCGGGTCCCGCTTCTGTCTGAAAAAGAGAAGCAGATTCTCCAATGAAGAGTGAAGTCAGCACAGGTTAAATGGGATAACCATTATCAGCTTAGAGAGAATTTAATGGGTGTAGACTCTCTTGTATCCCAAGATTAGTGGGGGCTTGATATTGGAAAGCAGACTCATTATCTGGATATGATTTTGACTTGTTTCCCAGTTCCAGATATGGGTTCCTTTCCACTTAGCAGATCTGTTAGCCAATCCAAGGGCAATTGGTTACCCACCAAGGCTGTGTGCCACTGTTGTACTTGTGTGAGCATCACATCAGGTTGTTTGCTTCTGAGTAGCTTAGCCCTCAACTTGCTTGGACAGATGTTGGCCACTTTCCCCCAGTGGCTCATGTAGCACCTTCTAGTATTAGACGGCTGTCTGGGGACTGGCTCTCTTCCAGATTCTAGCCAGGTCTCTCCATGTTCCATACTGACCACACATGGTGTCTTCAGCAGTAGGGTCTTACCATTAACCTTTGGTGGGTAACCAAGTGCTCTGACAGAAGTCTGACTTGTTTTAGGAAACCTTGTAGGTCTCTCTGATCAACAGCTCATTGTGGGTGTTAACCGCATCCTGGTACTGGGAGTTACAGGCCAGTGCCAAGGGAAAAGAAAGAAAATAGAAAAAGAAAGAAACAAGAGAAATTTAAGGCTAGGATTCATCTCACCCTCTCCAGGGCCCTTCAATTCAGGTGCTCCCCCTAAGGTCCTGCTGAGGGTTCAACATTTTAATCTAACTTCCAGGATATAGGATTTTATGGTACCAGTTCCATTTGGGTTCAGCTTTGTGTCCCCCCTCCCACCGCATGCGCGCGCACACACACACACCCTTACTCTCCCCTCAAGCCCTACCCTCCCTATTGTCCAGGCCTCGCTTTTTTTTTTTTTTTTTTTTTTTTTTTTTTTTTGAGATAGGGTCTTGTAGTCTCAGGCTGGCCTGCAACCTGCCACTCCCTATGTAGCTGAGAAGGACAGTGAACTCCTGATCCTCCTGTCTCCACCTCTCAAGTGCTAGGATCACAGGTGTGTGTGTGTGTACCACCATGCTCAGTTCTGTGCAGAGCAGGGGATCAAACTCAGTGTTTCATGCATGCCAGGTGAGCACTCTACCAACTGAGCCACATCCCCCAGCCCCAAGATAGCAAATTTTATGTTTATTTACTTATTTATTTATTTGAGAGAAGAGGCAGGGAGAGAGAGAATGGGCACACCAGGGCCTCTAGCCACTGCAAATGAACTCCAGACACATGTGCCACCTTGTGCATCTGGCTTACGTGGGTCCTGGGGAATTGAACCTGATTTGGCTTTGCAGGCAAATGCCTTGACCACTAAGCTATCTCTCCAGCCCACATGTTTTTTTTTTCTTCAATTTTTATTAACATTTTCCATGATTATAAAAAATATTCCATGGTAATACCCTCCCTCCCCCCACTTTCCCCTTTGAAATTCTGTTCTCCATCATATCCCCTCCCCATCTCAATCATTCTCTCTTTTATTTTGATGTCATGATCTTTTCCTCCTCTTATGATGGTCTTGTGTAGGTAGTGTCAGGCACTATGAGGTCATGGATATCCAGGCCATTTTATGTCTGGAGGGAGCACGTCCAGCCCAAATCTTATGTGTTATTATCATCATCTTTTTTTCATCCAGGATAGTATCATGTATTTTGCTATGGTGCCCAGGCTGGCCTCTAACTCACTGCAGTCCTCCTGCCTCAGCCTCTGGGTGCTAGGATTACAGGTACAAGCTCCCATGCCCAGTGAAAATAAAAAGCAGTTTAACAGCCACGCTGGTGGCACACACCTGTAATCAGCATAAAGGAGTCTGAGGCTGGAGAATCATAAGTTCAAGCTAGCCTGGGCTACAGAGAGAGTGCTAGGTCACCACGAGCAACTTGGTGAGACCCTCTCTTAATCAATCAATATATTTCAATGTCATTTCAAACCTGCCAGGTGAGCGCCCCAATATAGTAGAACATCTGTTGCTGGCACAGCTGTGATGAGATGGACAGAGTCCTGCCCCCACCCCCTTTCTGGAACTTTCTGGAAAACCAACTGTAGTGGTGAGGCCTGAGACCTTCTTTAGCTTGGACCCAGAAGTTCTGTGCCAGGAGCTCAGGCTATAGAGGTCCTCAGTGAAGTTGCCAGTGGCTATAGCACAAAGCTGGGCACCAAGCACACCCCAAGTGCCCCCAGCCTCCAAGAGAAGTGCCCCATGGCTGGGGAAGGCACAGAGGCCTGCTGCGTCCTTCCTCCTCTCTCTCCTAGTCCTTCCTTCCCTGGAAGGGGAAGTGGAGGCAGCGCTGTGTGGCTCTCACAATCCTCAGCCCTTGGGGAGGTGATAACCAGCTCTTTGCATCTAGCGCTGGTTAATTTGTTTTCAATAGGTTTCAATCAATTACGTGTGGTCCTGGGAAGAGAAGTGCACAGTAATTGGCTGAAATAAATCACTTGGCACTTCAAAAGCAGCTCTCCGCTGGGGCCTTGCCGCCCAGCTTTCGATTCTTAATAAACAAACGTGTTTGTCCCCCCACTCCCACCCCTGGTCCCCAAGCTCCATGGGAACTGCTAACCCAGGACCAGGGAGGAGGGCACAATATGGCAGCAGTGGATCCAGCCGTGGGGCTCTGGCAGCTCTGCCACTGCCTGCCCCCCATGTCCCCATCAGCATCCCGTGACTGCAAAAGGAAGCCCTGATATTGGTGGAGAATGAGGAGGGGGCTTGACAAGCCTCTGTCCTTTCGTGGTTCTGGGCTGGTCTGAGACCAGGGTGTGGTGGGGCTTCCCAGCTCGGTTGGCTCCATGGACTTTGCCCCTTCCTGCCTCTGTCAGCTCCCTGTGCGAGCCCCCCTCCCACCCCGTCCTGTGGCTTCGCAGGCAAGTACCTTAACCGCTAAGGCATCCCCCCTAGCCCTTCACCTTAGTTTCTTATGTTATAAATACCAACAGACAAAAGCTTTTTGGGGTCCTCAATGTTTAGACTGGAAAGGGGTCTGAGAACAGACAGGATTGAGAACCACAGGCTGTGTTATTGCACTAGAAACCACTGCTGAAGTGGGCAGCCGACCATGGACATCTCTGACATTTTGCATCACTGCAGACCACCTCTGGGTCTCTCCCCCGACAGCCCCCCCCCCACCGTGCACCTGTCTGTCTTTCTTCCTCTTTCTGTGAGGCTCCCAGGCATGCCTCATTTGGGGCCACCCTACTACAGAGTGATCTCACCTGAACTGAGACCACCTACAGATAGACTGTTTCTAAATGCAGCCCCCCTTGACAAGTCCTGGGGGGTTGGGATGCCAGCATCTATTTGGGGTTACACAGTTCAACTTCATCCCTCCCTTTGGGTAGAAGAACACTGAGAGACATGCCGTCCCTCGGCCGGTGCTGTGCCTCACCCTCGTGTGGGTTTGAAAGGGAACGATGTCTCCTGCGCTCTGGGTCCTCCCTCCGTGTCATGGGTGGAGCTGAGGCCTCTGCTGGCCAGAAAGAGCTGTCCCCGAAGGTGGCG
Source organism: Dipus sagitta (assembly GCA_036346955.1). Taxonomy (NCBI): domain Eukaryota; kingdom Metazoa; phylum Chordata; class Mammalia; order Rodentia; family Dipodidae; genus Dipus; species Dipus sagitta. The sequence continues at coordinate 222,746,939 of CM070770.1, forward strand.
CGAACTGGAGGTGGGCATCGACCTCCTCAAAGGGCAGGGTGGCACGGGCCACTCAAATCATCTATGATCAGGTGAGCATGCCCACTCGTGACAAGGCTTAGTGAGGAACCAGATGCCCATCCAGGTTTGGCTCCGGCAAGAAGACAGGGCTCAGAGGAAGTGGGGGCAGCACGGTGGGGGTCATGAGGAGGGTATGCTGCTGCTGCTGAGCTGAAGATCAGCAATGGAGGCCCAAGAATTCTGAGGACTTGGCTCCCCTCCAGCCACTCTGATCCTAGTGGATGCCTAGAGCCCAGGCCAGCCCCTCTCAGCCCCCTCACGGGCTCATGGAGCTCTGGAGCCTGCCCTGTGTTGGCCCCCTGAAGACAATACCCTGCTCTTGGCCCACGTTACAGATGGGGAACATTGAGGCTTGGCCAAGGCAAACCATCCAGGCAAAGAAGCATCTGGTCCCCAAGGCCCTGCTTGTTGACCACTGTGCTGTGGATGCACAGAGGCCCCCCAGGAAAGCTCTTAGGACTGTGGGTCCGCTGGAGCCGAGGGTGAGAGGAGCCAGCTGGGTGAGGATGCTTTCGGTGTTGGCAGAGCTGGAAAGGACCAAGTCCAGCCTGACTTGTCCAGGATAGTGTGCTTGAAGCTTGAACAAAGTCAGCCTGGGTCAGGTGGAACAAGACATGGGCAATAAAGATAGGCCAGGCGCCGGGTGTGGTGGCGCACGCCTTTAATCCCAGCACTCGGGAGACAGAGGTAGGAGGATCACTGTGAGTTCGAGGCCATCCTGAGACTACATAATGAATTCTAGATCAGCCTGGGCTAGAGTGAGACCCTACCTCGAAAAACCAGGAAAAGAAAAGAAAATAATAATAATAAAAGGTAGGCCACAATTGTGTCCTGGGAAAGAGTCTGCAAGCCAGATAGGATGCAGTCCCGGACAAGAACCAGGAATTATTAGAGCAAAACACAACAAAGTTCTGAGGAAAGGAGGCTGGAAAGGGCACTGTGCCCCTGCATGTATGGAGTGGGAGGAAGCCATGCTGGCATGGGGGAAGCAGATGCCAGGCAGAGGTAACTACTGGAGCAAAGGACCCAGGGTCTGGGCTCATGTGGCCCGGGCCTTCTGGAGAGCTGTCTCCACTCCTTCCATCCCTGCTCCTGCTAGGGCTCCTCACCAGGATGACCCCAGGGAGCCAGCCCTCCCTGGGAAGGACATGGGCAGCTGTGGCCGCCCTGTCCCCGCTGCCTGGACTCCACCACCTGCTCTGCCTCACAAATCACAGCCACCTAATGAAGTGCCTCTCGCCTGGGGAGAGCTGTAGGGCCCAGCCCTGAGCCAGGTCAGAGCCTCGGCGAAATTACAGCTGTAAGACATGGCGAGGGGAGCGGGGCCTCTCGCCCTGCCTGTAATTACAGCCCGTGGAGTGCTGATTGCCAAAGTCCAATTAATTAAACACGGCAGCGACCCAAATTATGATCTGCTGCTCGTACCGAGCAGTATTTTTAACCTTAACTGTCGGGGCTGAGCTTAAATTTCCTGTCTGGACAGAAGTGTCACCCGTGGGAGAAGGAGGTGGCGTTGAACCGAACCTCGCCGATGACAGACCCTGTAATTAGAAACTGTAGTGTCCCCGAGACTGGTCTTTAAAACTGTCAGAAGCCAAGCAGCAGTCATTTGATACGAGACTATCATTATCGCGGAACTATTAGCTGCAGGTAAATAACATATTATGCTGGGGACACGGCAACCTGGTTGGGGAATTCACTGGTGCTTAATTAGGGCCAGCGGCTCAGAAGATGGATGGTCACCCTTCTCGCTTCCTTTATTAGGAGGGAGGGTCAGGTGCAGTGGGGGTCGCCCAGGCTGCTGACCCTGCAGAAAAGAACGTCTGCCTACCCCGGTGCTCTGCCTCCCACCGTGCCGCCTGCAGATCTCTTCCAGGCCTGTACTTATTGCTGATCTGGCCCAGTGGGAGTACCCAGGAGGACCCCAGTTGGCACCCCACGCCTGAGATGAAAGGGAGGCAGGTGGAGCAACTGCCAGCCTAGCAGAGGGCATCTGGGGAAGGTGAGAGGCTGGAAGCTCCCTGGGGATCACCCTCCACCAATCCCACAGCTACTGCTTGCGCCCCACCCCTAAGCATAAGGGCCAAAGTTTGATCCCCAATTCTTATATAAAATGCGGGGGACAGTAGTACATCCTGTAATCCCAGTGCTGGGGGGTGGAGACAGGAGGATCCTTGGGGCTCACTCTAGCTAGTCTAGCTGAGTCAGTGAGCTCTAGGTTCAGCAAGAGACCTTGTCTCAAAGAATAACAAGGAATGTAGCCGAGGAAGACCCCGGATGTGGCGGTCTAGCCTACATGTGCACATGCATATACTAGTACATAAGTGTACCCCCACAGTCAGCAAATATTCATGCACACACCATGCACACAAAGAAAGGACTCAATAATTTGTATCATTCTGAGCAAGTGGGTTCAGAGACTTCCTGACACAGCATTTGCCCCTTGTCAGTTACCTCAGTCAACCTGGATCTGAAAATATTATGTGGGACTGGAGAGATGGCTCAGCAGTTAAAGGCACTTGCTTGCAAAGTCTGATGGGCCAGGTTTGATTCTCCAGTACTCGCATAAAGCCAAATGCACAAAGTGGCATATATGTTTAGAGTTCATTTGCAGTGATATGAGGTCCTGGCATATCCATTCTCCCCCCACACACACACACCTTCTTGCAAATAAGTAATTAAAAGATTTAAAATGAGGGTTGGAGAAATGGCTTAGTGTTTAAGGTGCTTGTCTGCAAAGCCAAAGGACCCAGGTTCAATTCCCCAGGACCAATTTAAGCCAGATGCACAAGAGGGCACACACATTTGGAGTTTGTTTGCAGTGGCTGGAGACCCTCGTGTGCTCATTCTCTCTCTCTCTTTCTCTCTTTCCCTGCCTATTTCTCAAATAAATAAAAATAAAATATTTTTTTAATTTAAAATGAAGATATTATATCTAGATATATCTAGATATATATCTAGAAAATCAATAATCACATTTTAAATAACTTTAAACTTTTTAAAATAACTACTCTATTTTATTATTGTTGTTGTTAATCTTTTACTCTGCCTAATTTCTAGATTAAGTTTCATGTAGGGTTCACTACTATCTGTGACTTCAGTCATCTGGGGACCATCTCAGAGTGTAACCCCTCCCCGCCATAGACAGGGACCACCATATTGTCTATACTGTTATTCCTCTCCCAACATTCTCGGTGTGGATCCACCTTCTGAGACCCAGTGGCCTGAATGTCTAAAGTGTGGCATGGAGAGCCCCCCCGCCCCGTGGTCCCAGAGTGAGGGTCTCATGAGTTAGCCCATGTCTGTTTTAGGGCAGTTGCAGCTGACTGCACAGTGAATCCATGAAGCCCATGGGTTCCGTGATTACAGGCATGTTTGTTGAGGTGAACAAGCGAGCCTGCTTCTGGATCACAGGAAACCGTGACTCTGATCTTCTTAGGCATCCAGCAGGGTTTCCGTGTCCTGGAGGGTTGTGGGGGAACACCCTTGGGCTCCTGTGTGGATTAAACGAAATGAAGGTCTGAAAGGAAGTCACTACCATGATGCCCTTTCAGAAAGACTCCCTTCTGCGCCTAGCCTTGCTCACCAGCTCCCCCACATGCACACGCACACGTGCCATACCTGCCCATACAGCCATGCATACATTTGCACACCCCCACATACACCATGCACAAAAGCGACGGCCCGGCGCCCCATCCCACAAGTGAGCCACGTTTGCCCCTCATACTACAGCCTGGGGCCTGGGTCTAGAAGTTTGCTTTGCCACATCCGTGTCCTGTGCTGGACCCACCCTGCTTGCTGGCCACCACAGTCCAGGTCTGCCTGAGCTCGGTCAGCCATGTGCGGTCATTTCTGAGATGCCCAATGGAGGGGGCACTGTGGGCTGGAGCTGCCTTGAGAGTGAGTGTAGCAGGGCGGGCAGGCCTACGGCTCCGACCCTCAACATTCCTGCAGACCCTTTCTCCTTCATGCAGGGCCAGCCACGCAGCTAGGGTGACCCAAGGCTTGCCTGGTCCCAACCTCCCATGATCCTGGGCATCCCACAGACTTGGCTTCCATCCCCACAAGCCCTCACACCCTCGTAGCCATCATAGTGGGCTCCCCTGAGGCTATGACAGGCTCAGGAATCTATGAGGGGGACAGGGAGGGCTGGGGATGGCAGTCCTTGCTATCTTTCAATCCACTTCCAGGTCCCAAGACCTCTGTTTCAGAGCAAGGCTTTGGTCCCACCCCTGGTGTTTTCCCTCACAGGGCAGAGGCTAGAGGGAGTGGTGTGAGTGGTCACTCAGTGACAGGTAGACACTGCACATAGCATGGCCCACATCACAGTCTCCCAGACTATTTTCTGGGAATTGGACCAGAACAAGTGGAGCTCAGCTGAGGTCTGGGCGAGTCCAGAAGGCTTCCTGTATATCCACAGCTTCTGAATATCTCCTTTATGCTATAGGAGTGACGCAGGGACCCTGAGGAGCTGACCACAGGCACCTGTCCTGTGGCACTGTGGCCTCAGGTAGCTGACCAGCAGGACTTCCCATAGAATGCCCCACGTGGGTGTTGAGCACTTGGACATGACCAGTGCAGGCCAGGAGCTGAAGTCTTTGTCTACTTTCACTTCAGTGATACAAAGGCAAGTAGCTACATGTGGCTGCCCTGCGGGATGGCGTGTGGAGAAATGGGGACAGTACATAGGGGAGCACACTCAGCCTGGGGGACCCTGTGGATCCCCTAGTGGAAGGAGGGAAGGATTATCCTGAACACAGCTACCCAGAAGGAGTTGAGAAGGCAGTGCCTATTGCAGATCTACAGACTGCTGGAGGGGCAGCTGGTTGGCGGAGGGATAGAAAAATGAGCTGACCAGATGGAAAAACCTGGAGCATTCCAAGGTACAGGTGTTGTCATGTAGGTGGAGATGGTGCATTGTGAAGGCTGTCTCAACCTGGGGCAAGGTGAGAATGCAGTGAAAATAGCAGCTGGTGTTTATTAGCTGGAGCCAGGCATTGCCATCCACCCACCCACACATCCATCACCCTGCCTACCCATCCACACATTCATCCACCTGCCCATCCATCTATCCACCCATCCAGCCTTCCATCCACCCATTCTTGACCTATCTCTAACCATCCACCTACCCACCCAGCCTGCCAGCTAACCACTCATATATTCAGATATACAATCCACCCATTTTTCTATTCATCCATCCATCTCTCCATCCATTCTTCTATCCATTCATCCACCCACAATCCATCTATCTACCCATCCATCCACCCCAACTCCTCCTCCCTTACATCCATCCATCGATCGATCCATCCACTCATTCATCCATGATTCATCTATCCATCTATCCTTTCATCTGTCCATTTGCCCATCCATCCTTCCACTAATCCCCTCATCTCCCATCCATCCATCCATTGGATAGTGTGTTCCTGCTGCCTAACAGGTGAGGTGTCCACAGCCAGGCAAGGCCTCAGCTCTTCTGGGCTTTATCTTGGTGAGGGGTGAGTGTGATGACAGCCTGGATCTGCATGGCTTCCCTATCTCACACCTAACTTTCCCATGTACCAACATCCTCTGAGCCGCAGCCCCTTCTTCTTTTTGCGGGGGAGGGAGGGTTTTGTGGTAAGATCTCTATCTAGTGCAGATGGACCTGGAGTTCACTATGTAGTCTCAGGGTGACCTCGAACTCAAGGCAATCCTCCTACCTCTGCCTCCTGAGTGCTGGCATTAAAAGTGTGCACCACCACACCTGGCTAAGCCCCCTCTTTTCTAGGCCCAGTGCCAATGTGCAAGCTACCCTCACCCCAAGAGTGGCTTTGCAGCCCCTGTGGCTGTGGCCAGCTGGCAGCTGCCCTTCCCCTGGCCTCGCAGGTTGGCATGTACACGGGTGGAGGCTGTGGCTTCATCAGCATGTTGTAGTGACATATCTGGTTGGCTTGGCTGTCTGGCCGGGAAGATCCATCAGCCGGCGTCCTCAGCACTCGCCAGCCCGAACCACGGTTTAATTTGCCAGTCTGTGGGTTTCCTCCACATGAATTCATCTATATTTGTGTCAGGCAAGATTGCTTTTGTCTTCCTCTGCCTGCTAATACATCCCTGTGGACTTGCAGCCTCAGCCCTCTGCCTGCTTGGTGTCCGCTTTAGAAACCTAGTACAGAGTGTGATGAGCCCAGAGGTGAACAACCCCATGTGGCCTCTGCCCCAGGCAGGCTGCTGGGCCCCTGGCAAGTGGGTGGCTGGTATGGCTGGACCTCACTCAGGACCACAGGGTCACTCAATTCTGGCCAGTCACAGCTGCATCAGTTTGCCAGGGCTGACCTAACAAAACCTCACAGCCTGTTTAACAATGGAACCTAGTTTGTGGCCATTCCAGAGGCCACAAGGCCATGGCCAAAATGTGGGCAAGGGTGTTTCCACTGAGCTGCCCTTCTTGGCTTCTGGGTTTGCAGATGTTGTCTTCCCTCTGAGTCTTGATGTCCTCACACATCATAGAGGAACAGGGCCACCCCATGACCCTGTCATGCCCTAATTATTTCTCTGCACAGGCCCTGTCTCCCCATGCTAGCTCATTCTGAGGTTCCAGAGTTAGGACTTCAACATGTAAATTTGGAGAAGATACAAATCAGCGTGTAATCTGTGTCCTTTTCTTTTGTGTATATATCGCGTGCATGTGTGTACACTGCTAGGCACAGGCGTGTGGAGGCCAGAGGACAACCTTGAATGTTACCCTCCGGTGCTGTCCACTTGTTTTTGAGACAGACTCTTATAGACCTGGAGCTCACCAATTAGGTGAGCTTGCTGACTGGCCAGCAAGCTTCAGAGCTGTGCCTAGCTCTGCCTCCTCAGTGCTGAGATTAGAAGCACTCACCACCACTTCCGGAATTTATGTGGGTACCAAGGATGGAACTCAAGGCCTCATGCAGCACAGCAAGCACTTTATCAGCTCAGCCAGCTCCCCAGTACCTTGTGTAATTTTCAGCTGTCACCAACACATACTGTTCAGTGGAAATATGTCTGGGGTGCACCTCTGAACTCACTATACTCCCCAGTAAATCCAAGAGGCCTCTCTGGGCCCTGGGTCCCCTTTTCAGGTGGCCACGCCCCAGCTTCCATCCTATCACTTATCATTCAGGGTGGGTGACACTCCACAGTGGTCTGCTTGGGTGAGCCCTTGCCTGCTCCTTCTTAGCAGCCTGACATCAGGGGGTGAGCTGGGACTAGAGGAGGAGAAGCTGGGACTCCCCAGGAGCATTAAAGCCATTGGGGGCTCCAGGGGCCGTGTTGTAGTCAGTTTCACGTTGCTGGGATAAAGCATACAAACCAGGCACAGTTTATGGGAGGAAGGGATTTATTTCAAGCTCACAGATCCAAGGGGAAGTTCCATCAAATGGCCGAATCAGCCAGCTCCGATTCATAGATCCAAGCAGAGAGACACCACGAAGCAGCCAGCTCCACAAGTAAGCACAGCCAGGGCCCAAAACCTCTCTGCACACCTTTAGGCTAGAATTCAGATCCATCCGCCCCCAGTGACACCCCCCCCCCGTAACAGGAGTCTGCCCGCTAAGCTGCAAACTCAATTTTAATAAAACGCCTGAGTCTATGGGGGACATACAGTCAAACTATCACAGGCAGCCACCAAGGGAGTTGCTTGTAAGGGGCAAGTCTCTACAGACCACCCTGACCTCCCAAGCTATACCCTCAACCTGCCCTGGGTGGGCATCGGGGTGAGTCCAGCAAGCCTGAGCCCCCAGCAGGTACTTGGCAGATGCGTGGCAGCAGCTGTCCAGAACACAGGCAGAAGGAGAAGGGACAAGGAATGTCACCAGTGGAGCGGAGAGCTGGTTTGCTGGTAGGTTTGCATGTGCAGATGCAGTCAGCCGAAACCCAGGGGTTTTCTTTCACCTCTACCCAGAGAACTCAAAGTTGACCTTCGGGGAGTCTTTCCTACATGTCTGTTTGTCCCACCCTGTGTTGTGACCCTGGCTGGCTGAACACAGATGTAGCCTAGAGGGCCTGGAATGGTAGAGGTAGGTGAAGGCCACAGTGACAGGACCTTAAGGGAGGGATGGCTCGAGCTGGCCTCAGCGGAGAAGGGAAAGCGTACCGGGTACAGGGCACACTGCGGCAGAGGTGAGAGGCTGGACCCGGGGGGGGGGTGCAATGGGGGAAGTGGCCTGCTGTGGGATGAGCCCAAGTGTCGCGTCCATGCTGTGGACAGCTGTGTGAGCCAAGCTTGGGAGGAAGGAGTGAGGCGCTAGCCATGGGAAGCTGTTGGCGGAGACCAGAGGTGGGGACTGTGAAGGCCATGGCCCTAGTTTTGGGACAACCTTACTCAGTTTCCCCTCATCATTGAACACCATGTCCTGTTCATTCCAGGAGAGCAGAACCCTGGTTGTGGCTATTTGCTGGCAGCCAAGGCCAAATAACCCTCCAAGCCAGCACCCAGGGGTAAGGGGCTGTTCTCAGCTGCCCACCTGGAGAGCACTGTGGCTCAGGACTGTCCTCTGGCGTCCACAATGGTTCTGAGCCGTGGATCTGAGTTCCACTTGACCGGCCTCCCCTGCTCTCACTTTAGTGAGTGCTTAGCAGTTGAGGAGCTGCGTGCAAGAGACACCCAAGGTGGCTCATGTCAGAGAGCATGTGGGTGACTGTGCATGTCAGCCTGGCTGCCAGAGGAGTGTGTGTGCGTCCACTTATCCATGGGGCATTCAAGCTGCCTGCCTGTCCACTGCACACAGCTTGTGCCTGAGCCCCTTCCTCCCACTCTGCTGCAGCCCAGAAGTTTCTGGAAGCGAGAGCCCCCTATGTCCCCCCCCACACACCAGCCTCCACGTCCTGATGGCCCCTCCTGATCCCTACGTCCCCTGCAGACAGTTCCTGACAGAAGCTGACAAGAGCCATTTCCAAGATGGATTGATTCAATTTAGTACAAATTTTTGCCGGATTTGGTGACGTATGGCTCCCTGTTGGGACCGCATCGAATGTGACTCTGAAGAGAGAGGGTTTATTAGGCCAGGCAGCGCTGAGCAGGTGGGGCCCTGGGAGGGGGTTGCCTCCTGCTCTGCTGCTGTCCTATGCCTGCTAGGAGCCCCAGGGCGTCCCTGCTGCCCCCAGACCCCTTCATCACGACAAGCTCTGGCGAGGCCTCTCCAAAGAAGAATGCTTTGTGAGATGGCTTCTCATTGCACTCCAGAGACGCCATTTCCATTTTATTCCCAGAAGCGAAGTTTTGCTACTGCTGGGAACCCCACTCCAGGAGGCCCGGAGCTAAAGACGTCTTCCCTCTGGGCTTCTAAATTCTTAATGGAGGTGGCGGCCCAGCAGCCACACATCCCCGCCTGGGCCCAGAGCCCGAGTGTGTGTGTGCGCGCGCGCTCGTATGGTGTGCACGTGCCCGCGCACATGTGTGCACATTCACACCCAAGCTAATGGCCTCCTCTTGTGTTTGCAGCTGTCTAGGAGGCCAGACTGTGAGCTCCACCTTCAGCAAGGGCTGGAGGGCTGTTTCTAGGGCTTCCTGCTTCTTGAAGGAAGCACTGACGGGCACAGCCTGGCGAGGGGGGCAGCATCCAGGTGGGCAGCCCATGGCCTTTTCTTGTTATAGGAGACCTCCCATGGTTCCCACCCGTTCATGTGAAAGGGAAAGTCAGTCATCTGTGAGTCTGCAAAGCCCCTCCCCCTTCTTATCTGCGCCCCTCCTCTTTTCCTGCTCTGCTCTCTAGTGTGAACACTCCAAGCACAGCTGGACTCCAGGGCCTTTGTGCCTGCCTGGAATGCTTCTCCCTCACTCACATACCTGACCCCTTCAGATGCTGCATGCCTGTAATCCCAGCCTCTAGAGGTGGGGGCCTAAGGATCAGAAGTTCAAGGCCAGCCTCAGCTACATAGCTAATTTGATGCCAAACTAGGCTACATGAGACCTTGTCTCAAAAAATAATGATAATAAGTAATAATAGAAGTAAGCTGCTATACCCACCAAGCTTTACCACTATAGAACTATAACCTCAGGTGGCCCCTGAGTTTCCCTTCGTACCTTTCACTCTTTAGCAGCGTACAAGTACACAATGCTGTGTGAAGACAGGGCTTGTTCTGGGGGGATCTCCACAACTATATCCCATGCCCAGAGCAAGGGAGACGTTAGGTGGCTGAGGAGGGGCTGGACCATGCCTGGCCTTCTGTGGGGCCATCTGGGCTGGACATAGAAGCAGTGCCCTGAATTGGAACATGGCCTCCGAGAGCTGCCCAGACCCTCATGCCCACTGGGCCTGCCTGGCACCCGTGCCCTTATTCGGAAAGGGGCTTTCACAGACAGTACTAAGCTGAGGGCTTTGATATGAGCTCATCCTGGATTATCCAGGTGACCCAAAGAGCCATCACAAGTGCCCTTAGAGGAAACAGGGACACAGAAGGAGGAAATCAGAGCTATGAGGCCAGGAGCCAAGGAGCCCCTGGTTCCCCCAGAGCTACCATTCCCATTGTGGGTCCCCAGACTCTTAAGGGCCTGTGCTCTCCTGACATTTTGTGAAGTCACTTGTCCTACCATCCCAGGACACTCACTTGTCTGCTTCCTCTGCTCTAAGCAGTCATGGGACCAGCCTTCCGGTTGGCCGTGGGGTGAGGCTCTTTGCCAGGAGGGACTGTGGTTCATGAGGGTGGAGTAGACACAGTCTTAGGAAGGAGAGGTAGGCAGAGTATACGAGGGCCAGGTATGGAACCATCAGTCTGCATGTTGGTGGCTTTTTTTGTATCCTTATGCACACACTTACGCATGTTCATGCATGTGCAGGTGTATGTTTGTACAAGTGCTTTTGCATACATATGTGTATACATGTAGAGGTCAGAGGACAACATCTATTGTCATTCCTTGGGCACCACTCACCTTTTTGAGATGGGCTTTCTTACTGAATGTAGAGCTCACTGCTTTGGCTAGACCAGCTAGACTAGTTAGCAAATACCAGGGATGCCCAGTCCCCACCTTACAGGCCCAAGCCATCACAGCAAGCTTTTAATGTGGGTGCTGCGCACTGAACTCAGATCCCCATGCTTGTGAGGCAAGCACTTTTCTAACTTAACCATCTCCCCCAACCATCCACCCTGAATATTGTTAAACTTCAGTCCAAAGGCAGGGTGGTCTTTGGGGTTCCCCTGTGGCTCAGCGGAACATCATGGTCCCGCTACATTCCTTGGTGTGGGATCCCAAGGATGGCTCTGAAGTGGCCTGGCTTCTCTGAGGGCCAGGCAGGGGGCGGGGGAGGGGAGGACCTGCCTTGCTGTTGCCATCCCTGCAGACCCCATAGCCAGGCTGAGCCCCAGAGGTGTGTGCACGTGCGTGCGTGCATGCGTGTGTGTAATCCCAGCCTGCAAAGTGCTGGGCCAAGGAGCCAAGTATGATGGCTGTGGTGGTTTGAATGTAAAATGTCCCCGCAGCCTCATGTGTTTAGAAGACTTGGTCTCCGGCTGGTGGTCATTTGGGAAAGTCCTGGAAGACGTTGGGAGGTGGAGCCTTGCTGGAGGAGGTGTGTCGCTGGCGTGGACCTTGAGGTTCATCCAGCGGGTGTTCAGAGCTTGCTGCTACCCCCCCCCCCCCGCCCAGCTGCCGTGACACGACGTGACGCCCAACCTCTGCTAGCGCTTGCCTTCCCTGCTGTGATGAAACTTCCCCTTTCCTCTCATAAGCTGCTTCTGGTCAGGTGTTTAGGTCCAGCAATGAGAAAGTGACTGCTACAGTGGCTCACACTTGTAATCCCAGCTGAGGCAGGAGGATTGCTCGTTTGAGACCAGCCGGAACTACATGTAAGTTCCAGGCCAGTCTGGGCTACAGCGTGAGACCCTTTTCTCAAAAACACAAAACAAAAACATGTAAGTGCCCAGCCCCCCCCCCGCCCCGCCGCCGCCCCAGGGTGCTGGGGTGACTTTTGATATGTGAGGCGGGTGTTTGCTTCCAGCCCTTTGGAGGCAAATGGCTGATTGATTGTGCGTCGTGCCCTGCTCTGAGTAGCTGTAAGAGCTACTTTATATAAACATCAATTACGGGCACGTAATAAATTAAGGGTCCCTCACGCCGCGCATATTAGAGTCCCCTCTGATATCAAAGCACTCCCATCACCGGCAATGAGAGGGTGGGGGCTGATTAGCAGCGAGGACCTGGGTGGTGACCAGCACTGATTTAAGTGTGGACCTGCGTGAGGGTAGAAGATGGAGAGACTCTGATTTCTGGAGGATGGAGGGGCCAGGTCTCTCCATCTCATCCCTGGCCCTGAGAGTTGTGGGGACACTTGGGCCAGGTCACAGCTGGGGTCCGTCACCATGGTGCCTGCCTGTGCCTCCCCTGCTCTGCAGCATTTGTGTGCCGCCGTGGACCTTCTGAACGCCTCTGACACCTTTCTCCACCCTGGTGCCCTGTGGGGCAGACTCCAGCACCCTCAGTGACTTGTCACCTCCTCCGTCCCTTCATAGGCGAGGCTGTGAGAGCCTTTCAGGGGTCCCTCCACCCCTCCCGCCAGCTCAGTGACCACCGCTGGGTGACTGAGGCCCACTCAGCCTCTGTGCCCCGTGGGGGAGGCAGTGTTCCCAGAGTTGTTAGCACAGGAGCAGGCACCTGTGAGCACTGAGACATTCTCTCTCTGTGGCATCACTGGCCACACCCATTTGGGGTGCTCCAGTGCACCCCCATCTGCTCAAATGCTGGCACTGTGCCCCTGAGCTTGCCGCGCCGTGCCGTGCCAGGCTCGCCTTCCCGGTCTGCAGGGCTCTGCGAAGCTTACAGTCTTTGCCTCCTCCTCCCGGAGAGAAGGCTGCCCTGAGACCCCCCCCCCCCCACTCCTGGGCTGTGTCCCATACTTCACTGAGCATCAGAGTCCCCTGGGAGATGTGACACTGCACTGAAACCTGGGCCCATCACGGGGGGGGGGGGGGGTAGGCCCGAGAACCTGTGCTTCTGCTGCTAAAAGGGAGCCCAGCTTTGAGAACAGATACAGGCTGGACCCGGGGGGGGGGGGTGGTCTTAAGCAGAAGAACCCCCAGCTTCCCAGGGGATTCTAAGGTGAGACTGGGATAGCTGGGAGCCCTAGAAAGCTGTGGTGGAAGGGAGGTGTCCCTCGCGTGAGAGTTTGAGGTCTGGTAGAGCCTGCCTTCCCCTTCCTCCCTTCTCGTCTTCCCCACTTCTCCCTCCCCGCCACCATCATCCATCTCGCTCTCTCCAGCTGAGCGCCAGATGAGAAGGCCAGAGACACAGGCTTTGGCTATGTGCCCTCAGGGCTTCCCTAAAAGCAACTCAAATTGCAGCCCCCTCCGGAGGAAGCCGTCTCCTCCCCTGTGCCCTCTGAATTCCACCCCCAGCGTCGCCCCCCTTCCCCATTTCTCAGCCCTGTGCTGTACCTGGGCCACCACAGAGCAGGAGGCAGGGAAGGGAAAGGCAGCCAGGCCTGGGTGTGGCAGGCCTCACAGCCCCAGCTCGCTGTCGTCCAGCAGGGAGCCTGAATCCACAGGAGGCCTGGCATAGCCCCTTGGAATCCTGCCAGCCCCCTCTCACAGACACTGCACCCTTAGCTGCCCCTCAGCACAGGCCTTCTGCATTTTTCCCAGTAAGGGCCCTGGTGCCAGGAGCATTAACTCACTCGGCGGTTTCTCAGGCCCAGGTGCCACCCCCACCCCCGCCTGCTGCAGGGCTGCGGTCAGGGTCAGGGTCAGGGCCTGAGGGAGATCCCTTTACCCTCCTCCTGGTGCCTGTCCTGAAGGTGTTAGAGCCTCCTGCTGCTGGGGCTGCCTTACCTCTGAATGTCCTGTCCCCAGTGTCACTGCCAGGTCACCCTGGGCCCTGCAGGTGGAGGCCAGGGCTGCTGGGCCAAAGGCTGAGCAGCATGTGTGTGTCCATGTGCTGTGTATGCTTGTCTGTATGCATGAATGCATGTGTCTCTGTGAACATGTGCATGTCTGCTTGCATGCATATGGATGTGGGTGCGTGACCACGTGTGCATGCTTTCTATCCGGGAAGCCCAGCGCCTCGCTGTGTGTGGGTGGACACTCCAGCTTCCTGTCAGAGCTTCTGTCTGCAGAGCCACCTATTTCTGGGAGGCCAGAGGCTTCAAGGTCTAGCCCAAGTCCCCTCACTCCCACTGTGCCCATCTGCCCTCTGTGCAGGCCCAGTGCAAGGGGTGCAGTGGGGGGGGGGGAGGGCAGAGTTTGGTAACAGCCAGGCATTGTGTTGAGGATGACTCACTGAACTCCAGGGAGCTTGGGGCCTGGGCCATGGTGACAGTCCACTAATAGGGTTTGACAGTGGCTGACAGGAGGGCACAAGGCTGTGGGGCATCCCAGAACGAGCCAAGCCCTGGCCTCTGTTTTCCAGGGTTGAGAGCCGGGAGGGATCACCTGGGCGGGCAAGGCAGGAAGTACCCTGCAACCAGGCTGGACAAAGCTCCAGTTTGGGGGTGGTGGCAAACTGGGACCATGGCAGTACTCTAGCACTGGTGGGCAGGGCTCTTTGGCTTCCTTCCTCCCATCTCTCCTGATGAACCTTGAGCCCTGTAGTTGGTAGGGGGCTCTGCACCCACGATTGCACCCTTGGGTGAGCATTCTTCCCACAGACACATGGGTAGGGCAAGCCGAGGGTAGATGCAAGAAGGACACAGAGCCAGCACCCATCTGGGCCGAGGCTGGAAAGGGAAACTAAGGCAGCAGGCAGGGCCCAGCTACAGCAGCAGGTCTATGGTTCCTGCCTGGGGACAAATGGGCCCCATGAGCATCCCAGGGCCCCATTAGGAACTCACTTCTGGGGTACCCAAAGCAGAGGAGACCTTGAAGAAGAAGGGGTGGAGCTAGACTCTCTTCTGGCTCTGGCATCTGTGATGAAGGGACTTCTAGTGGGTTACTGTCCTACTTGTGATGGGCAGGACAAAGCCAGTGCCCATCCACAGAAGCTTAATGGCAACAGGAATGCTGGGATAGGGTGTGTGGCCCAGGGGTGGTAGATGTTTCTATGATTTCTATGATGATTAAACAGTCTCTATCACTCACTTTCCCCACCTATAAAATGAGTGGGCAATGGGCTAGATGCTCCCTAAGGACCCACCATTTCTCTACCTTGATCTGAGGAGCTTGTATGCAACATAACCCCCTATTCAGGGATGGATTGTTGGTTCTGTTATTATGGAGTGTGTGTGTGTGTATGTGTGTGTGTGTAATGGGTGGGCCATGGCTCAGGTGGAGATCAGAGGACAACATTAGGGTATTGGTCCTTGCCCTCTACCTTGTTTGAAATACAGTTTCTCTTGTTTTCTACACCCAGCCCATCTGGGATTACAGACACGTGCACCACTTTTGTGTTCAGCCTGCTGGTGATCCGAACTCTGGCTGGCAGGCTTGCATAGTAAGCACCTTTAACCACTGAACCACCTCCACAGCTCCAGCTCTTTTATTTTTGAGATGGGGGGGTCTTGTTATATAGCCTAGGCTGACCTTGAACTCACAATCTCCCTGCCTCAGAATCCTGAGTGCTGCGGCTAAAGGCATGAGCCACCAAACCCAGCAAGTCTTGGCTCCTATTCCTAGTAGGGGAGAGCTTCAGCCTTGGTTGGAGGGCCCGGGTGGGGGCAGGCACTGTAGGGACATGAGGGGAACAGCAGGTGTTATATCCATCCCCCTGGTGTTTCCTTGGGGTTTGGTGGGAGGAGATGGACAAACCTAAGACTGCATGCTAGAGCCTGGCCCCACTTCACTCCCTAGCCTCAGCCCCTTGTCTGTGAAGTGGACAGTGGGTCCGGCAGGGCTTTGGGAAGCTCCCTGCAGAGGACATCTTGATGCCGGAGCTTCAACTGGCTTTCAGGCCTTACACTGAGACCATTAAAAATGATTCACATGGCTTCACCCCTCCCCCCCACCCCAGATCCCGGGTGCCCCCTTTCCTAAGCCGCCGCCTGCCCCGGGGCCGAGCAGCCCGAAGCTCTTTCTTTCTTTCTCTTTTTTATCTTGCCAGCAGAGCAGCTTGCAGCCGGTCATTTCATTTCATTTCTGGTCTTCGGAGAGTGACATTTACATATTAATATTTTCTGAGGGAGCCCGCGCAGGCTGCAGCAAGTGTCTGCCTCGTGGCCTCACATAATGTGAGGGAGATAAAGCTGGCTCCTGGGCGAGTCACACAAATGAAAGCGCGTGGCCTGGAAAGGCCGCCTGGTGCCCCGTCAGCATGCGGAGCAGCGCGCGACAACTGATTCAGCACCTCGTGCCCCAGCTTTATCTCCGCGTGCAGAGGACTCGCTCTTTGTCAAGGGCCCTGCCTCCTGTCACTTCCACCCTGTCCTCCAGCGGGCTCCAGGGGTGGGCCTCACAGCCTAAATGCTCCGAGAGAGCCACATGAGCCTCAGTTGGGCACAGCACGCTGCCAGCAAGATTATCTCTCCCGGCCGGGCCTGCTGACGATGGCTGCTGTCCTGGCCACCTGTGCCTCCAGGTCCCAAGTGGCTGAGTGGCAAAAGGGCTTTGGTGGTGACTGATAAGGTCAACTTCTTTCGTGCACAGGGGCCCTTGAGCGTAGGAGATGGCAGAGGGAGCCCCGGGAAGTGGCCTTGACATCCTGCCTGCCTTCATGGCCGGGGCAATGATCTATGCTGCCTGTGAGGCAAGAGGCAGCTGTCATAGCACTTTACACTGAAGGAGATCTAGGGACACAGAGGGAAGTGAGTTGACCAAGGCCACACAGCTGGGAGCCAAGGCTTGGCCAACTGAGAACCTCTTCAGCCCCGGCTCTGCCTTTGACCAGCTGCTGCCTAGTGTGACTCAGTTTGCCTCACTGTAAAATAAGGAATGTATGCTAAGGGCTTATGTCTCGTACAAGAACAAGGGTCATTTGATCCTTAGAGCCAAGTGGCATAGGGATGGCCTTGTCCTGTGTCATTCAGTGTTCAGGGGACATGCTGTCTGTGCACACAACAGAGCCTTGGGTGGACACAACAGTACAGTGGTGTGTGAAATCATTAACACGTGATATAGAAAGGAACTGTTCTCTTCCCCCCATCCCCGCCCCCACCTCTTTCTCTCTCTCAAATAAATAAATAGAAAGGAGCTGTTGGGGCTAGAGTGATGGCTGAGCAGTTAAGGCGCTTGCTTAAAAAGCCTAATGCCCTGGGTTTGATTCCCTAGTATCCATGTAAAGTCAGATGCACAAAGTGGTGCATGCATCTGGAGTTCATTTGCAGTGGCAGGAGGCCCTGGTGTGCCCATTGTCTCTCTCTCTCTCTCTCTGCTTACAAATAATATTTTTTTAGAAAAGAAAAGAAACTGTCATTGTTCCTCACAAGACCAGAGCCTGGAACCACGAAATGCTTGGCCACCACCAAACACCCACCTTGTCACCTACCTCATTCCCACCCCTGGGACCTATGTGCCCACTCTAAGCCTGAGGCAGCCTCTTTTTCTTCCTCCCTCCCTTCCTCTTTTTTTTTTTTTTTTTTTTTCTGAGGCAAACTCTCATGTAACCTAGGCTGGCCTCCCACTCTTTTTCTGTAACCAAAACTGACTGTGATTTCTGATTCTCCTGCCCCTGCCCCTGAGTGCTGAGAGCATAGATGTGTGCCACACACTTGGTTTCTATACTGCCCTGGCACCCAGGGCTTCGTGCATGTTAGGTAAGCACTCTACCGACTGAGCTGCCTATTTCTTTTTTCTATAGATCTGGACCCAGAGGGATCTGTCAAGGTCAGAACATCAGATCCCACCTTCCTGGGCTTAGGGTCTTGGTCCCTTCCTCACTGAGTGTGACTGTCATACCCTTGTCCCTACCTCAGTCTCCCTTCTGCACAGACCACCTCCTAGGGCACTTGGGGGCCTTAGCTATTTTGTGTGTACTGGGTGCCTGGGATCTTGGGAGGTTCTGGGTATTCCACACATGGCTTCAGCTGTGACCAGTGTCTTATCCTCAATGTAATTGTCACAACAGAGGAACCCAGTCACCCTTCCTCCTGAGCCTGGTGTCTGGGAGCCTGCCTGGGGTGAAGGCATTTTTCTCTTACATTCTTTGCATGTGGTGAGGCCCCTTCAGTGTCCCCTTGTGGCCTGGCACTCTTTAGATCTCCTGAACGCAGAAGGAGGGCACGGGCCTATCTTAGTAGCCTGGGCTCCATGACAGAGGACTGACTCTAGGCCCGGTGGCTTGTGAACCGCCCCATAACCTCATCACCTCCCAAGTGCTCCATCCACGTATCATGAACATGGGAATTAAGACCCCAGCAGACCCTGAGACAGGACATAGGCAATGCAACAGTCCCAAAGGTTTATCTTTGCTCTGAGGAATCTTCTGGGCTCTGCTGTTTCAACACCCAGCCTGTCGGGCAGTCAGGAGCCCCAACACGCACCTCTGTTATTCTCATATGGAATCAAAGGGCTCTGTGGGTGCTAATAGGAGCTGTCCTTGGGAAGGAAGAAGGGAGGCGCTTTACTGACTGCAGGTGCCATGCCGGGTACCCTTGCTCCTTGGCCCCTTCCACCACTGACTGGCAGAACCTGGATGAACAGTCTTTGCTCAGAACTGGAAGGTCTGGGCCAGGGTTGGGGAGCCTTGAGGCCTAACAGGCTAGTTTGTCCAAAGCTCTCAGAGGCCCTCTGGGCTCAGCATGACCTGAGAAGACCTGACCAGTGCCCACAACCACTGGCTACTGTCCAGGGGTGCTTGTTGGGGTCCCAGGGCCGGGTCAGCAGCAGAGATCACTGGCCTAGGAATTGTTTTCACGTCTCCATTTGTACTTAAACCTGAAAAGGACCCTGCACCTGCATGTTCACCTCATCCTTCCCTCTCCTGCTTGATGAAGAGCCAAGCCAATGGGGCATTGTCCCCCTTCCCCAGCCAAGCGTCCTGCATGGTGAGGATCCTGCCCCAGGCTAGGTCTGTGTGCCAACCCAGCTTTATCTACTCCAATCCAGCTCTGGGCTTGTTTGGGACTGCCTTGGATCTTGGTCTCTTCTATGCCATCGTCCCTGGAATCCCCTTTCTCTCCCTCTGGATCATCTTTCCCTCATCCCCCTGCCTCCCCCACATCTAAGGGAGAAGGGAGTTCCAGTCCCCCGCCCCCCTCAGAGGATCAGGAAGGACGAGTGTAGCAGGCAGGGGCTGGTCACGTGCTCGACCATTCTCTCTGTATCAGTGTTCTCACCCTGTGCGATTCAGAGCCTGCTGGCGCTGGGCCCAGGGGGGTCACACAGGGTTTCCACATTGCTGTTTTAAGACCTTCTGCTAATGAAGCGCTGGCAGTGCTGAGTCTCCACGGCTGCGAGTGCCAAGGAGACTGGGCAGCGTTCATATAAGCTGTGGCAGCTCTTGCCGGCAGGAGTGGCAGAGACATCCTCACCTCTGCTTTCCGATGGCAGCCTTTTGGAGACCTCCTGAGAATTCCTGGAGGCCCACGGGGAGAGGGGTTTGGAAGGGAGACCAGGCACCTCCCTGAGTGAGGCTCGGTCTCCAGGTTCACATCAAAGCCGCCTGTATTGTTCCCTGGGATTCGGTAACTCTAAGGGTTTAAATATTTATTTATTTATTTGTTTGTTTGTTTATTTATTTATTTATTTATTTGAGAGAGAGAAAGAAGCAGATAGAGAATGGGTGCACCAGGGCCTCTAGCCATTGCAAAGGAACTCCAGACACATGCGCCCTCTTGTGCATCTATCTGGCTTACATGGGTACTGGGGAATCGATCCTGGATCCTTAGGATTCCAGGCAGGGTTAATCACCGTAACCGCTAAGCCGTCTCTCCAGCCCTGTAAGGGTTTAATTAGACTGTCTTTGGCCACCCCACCACCTCTGGACCTCAGTGAAGCACCTTCTCCCTGTCAGACCATCATCCCCCTCGCCTCCTCCTGTGCCCTTTGCGCCACATGCCTCCTCACCCGTCAGTGACTCCACCACAGGACCCCGCAGAGCCATGCTGAGGGCCTGCTGTGGGTCACCTTGATTCATAGGTGGCGGGGGAGGGGGTGTGCATGTGCCCATACTGTGGCTGAGGAAACTGAGGTACCTAAGTAGCCTTTGGCAGAGAGAAGAGTGGCCACTCAGAGCCCAGTGGTTGAGAATGGCTATGCCATACTGTGAGGCTGTGTGCCAGAGCATGGGTGTGTGTTCCCAAATGGGCAGGTGTCACCCCTAACAAAGCCGTCTCCCCTCCCCACTGGCTCAGATGCTGGGCGAATACTTGTTTACTGGCTGTCTGATGAGCTGGCCTCTGGGTTGGCCTCCTCTGGCACTCCCCAGGAGGAGAGTGTCCCCCAGGACTGAGTAATAAGCCCCCTGGCTACCTCCCACCCTCCCACCCCAGCCCTGCAGCTGGAGGTGACACAACTCCTGGGGGAGGGCAAGGGAACTCATCTGGGCTGCCTTGAAACCCAGAGCCTTTTATGGGCTTCAGGGTAACCCCCCACCCCGCAAGCAGGCTCCCTGGTCATTGCGGAAACCTGAAAGTGGGGAGCTGGGTCTTTTCGGTATGACACCTGTTCTTAAAGCCCTGAATGCTTGACTTGGACCACGGCCCCATACCTTGAGCAGCGGGATCCTTTGCTTCCTTCCAGAGTTCTTTGCCCTCCGGGTTTCCTGCAGCATCCGGCCAGGCCCAGGTTCTAGTGGCCGGAGTGGACACTGCTTTTTCCCGCCCCCCCCCCCAGCCCAGTCTGCTGCAGCTTGCTCTCTGGCTGGAGGCTAGGGCTGGCTTTGCACTTAGCAGTCAGCAGGGACAAGGTGGGTGGGGGGAGGGGTGCCAGAGCTCAAACGTCCAGGTATCCCAGCCCACTAGTGCCCCTTATCCTCTCTGCTCATCTACAAGAGGAGGCCCATGTGCATTGGCTCTCCTGAACCACACCAGGCACCCTGAAATGCTGGTGTGTGTAGATTGGGTGGCAGGCAGGCTCAGGCAGGTGCGGGCTCTGAAGCCACTCTCACGGCTTGCTGAAGGAGTGAGGAGGAGGGTAGGGCCTGAGTGTTGGAGACCCCACACCCAGCAGGGACCGGTGCCACATTTGTGCTGTTCCTCCCTGCCCACATCCCTGCTGGGGATGGTCAGCTCCCCACTGGAACCTGACGGCCTCCAGCATCTTGCATACACAGAGCATGGGGGCAGAATAGTGCAGCCTTGGAAAACTGAGGCCGCTTGTTCACCACACACGTCTCGTCCTCCTCCCAGCAGTTCCGGGTGCTCCCAATACCCCCAAGGCTACCCGTGAAGCAGCCTTTAGTGACTCATGGTGGGAAGAGCAACTAATGAACCATGCTAGGGCCCCATCACTGCTCTCCCTCTCCCAGCAGACAGCCTGGCTCCCTGTGGGTCACTCTTGGCAGGCTCTGCTGCAACCTGCCTCTGGGTTGCATCACCAGCACCCTCAAGTGCCTGTGCACAGAGAGAAGGTGTCATGGGGGAGTCTCTGAGGGCTCGGTGGGTCCTTGAGCCCAGGGAGCTCTGGCAACAGACACACAGCCCCTCTAACCACAGCCCACTCATCTGACCACATCTTCACCTTGGCCTGGTCTGGGGACCTTGTGAATTTGCCTCGTAATCCTCTCAGGTCTTGGTTCCTGGGCGACAGTGCGCCAGACTATTCTCCCTCCCTACTTTGGGAGTTCTGAACCACTGACCTTCAATTCCACCTTATCAGCAAGAGATCTCTGCACCCCCCATGCCCAGCACCCCATGAGGAGCCACCTTTATACCAGCCACATTTACTGAGCATCTACTCTGTGCCAGCCCTCCAGGGGTTAGCTCAGTGAGCATACATCATGATCCTGTGGCACAGGTAGAGAACAGGGCCCTCCGGGGGACATGGAAATGCTGGCTTGTCTCCTGCACATGAGCATCAGTACCTATTGCCTCTAGGGTTCAAGGTAGAAGATT
Source organism: Dipus sagitta (assembly GCA_036346955.1). Lineage (NCBI taxonomy): Eukaryota > Metazoa > Chordata > Mammalia > Rodentia > Dipodidae > Dipus > Dipus sagitta. The sequence continues at coordinate 222,768,853 of CM070770.1, forward strand.
CCCAGGGTGAGGTTGTGGGGCAGAAGAAAGGGACCCTGGGGGTCAGGGGCTCCCAGAGTGGGAATGAGAGAGGCTGGTAGGAAGACACCACAGGAGGTGTGGAGATCCGCTGTGGGAAGCTGGGTGGGGAGGCGCCGTCCCTGCTGACTTCAGATGACTATAGACACCTGCTGCTCCCTTCCTTGGGACCAGAGCTGAGCGTTAGCTTTTAACCTGTCCCCACAGTTAACTCGGAAAGGCCACCATTTGTTGCAGGGAACGGCTGGTGGCTAAAGGACTGAACACAGCTAGTTTTGTTCGGGATGGATTCAGACTTGTAAACGTGGAATGAGTTCATCTACTTAAGTAGCAGCACTGTGGATGTTAAATTAAGTTCACAGCGTGCCAACACAGAGCTGTGAAAAATTTTGCCCATAGGGTGAGGGCTGGGAACTGGCCCCTCCTGGCCTCCAGGGACCTCTCCGTGCATCCTCTGGGAGAGTCCCAGGTGGACCATTCATTCACTGGTGTGCACATGCGGCCTCAGGTGTGCTGTGTGTTCGCTCATCCTCGAGGCATAAGGTCCTGCCCTGGCTGTGGAGGAAGGACCTGTCTGGCACCAGAACTAGATCAGGGCAACCCACACTGGGGTCAGGACAAGGGTCTCAGGCTCTACAGAGGAGGGGAGCAGCAGCCCCATGCTAGAGGGCAGAGACCCTCCACAGCAATTCTGCCCTTGCCCCTGTCAAGCTGCCCCCCTGGGGGGGGACAGTGGATAAAGCTTCTTATGAGACAGTGGGCTGCTGTGAACCCTATGTATGCTTGTGACAGCTAGAGAAGAATGCCACGTGCTGACCACACAAATGGACATAGAACATTGTGACAGCAGAATATATAGGAGTGGCAGAGCTCTGCTAAGGCAGGTGGGGACCTTGGATGCCCTGGCTCTGGCCTGCAGCTGTCTTTTCTTTGGCCCCAATACAGGGCCTAATTTTTCAAAAATGTAACGGAGGAATGGTTAGCTGTCGTTGGAACTGTTCCTCATAGGGTTTCGGAGGACGATCAGGAGTTTGCCCGGTGGGGATCTCAAAATAACGGAAAGCACCTGTTTATGTTGTGGCACACTGCCAGCGACTTCAGAGGGAGAGCTGGGGCTGGAGAGGTGGGCAGAGATGAGCGAGTAAGGCTGTGAACGGTCAGCCTGCTCAGGAGGGCCCCTCTCAGCCAGAGAGATAGGCTCGTGGGTGGATGGTGGGAAGTATAAGGGGTTGGGACTCATGTGTCTGATGTTCCTTTGTGGTGGTCAGGAAAGGCCCTACTGACATTCTTGAGCAGAGCCCAGCAGAAGCAAAGAGGGCGGCCCCATCTGGGTACAGTCAGTCAAAAGCCCTTTGTCATGGTTGTGTAGATTGTGTGCCACTGAGCAAGGGAAGAGCCAATGCCAAAGCCTCAGAGCAGGGAGCCAGCAGAGGGCAGACAGACAGACAGACAGACAGACACAAGGCCTCAAAATCCCCAGAGACCATTATAAGGACCTGGCTGGCACTCAGAGCCAGTGGGAGCCATGCAGTGTTATGAGCAGAGGTACCAGCCAGCTTCCTCAGACTGCTGTTCCAAGAACAGGCTGCAGGGGGCGTGGGTGGCAGGAGGACAGGGAGAAAGGGCCCCATGAGACCTGGTCTAATTCCCCCAGTGGTCAGGCTGTGGAGCGTGGGCCCACGTGGGTGGGAAATGTCCAGCCATCAGGAAGGTCTCGTCAGTGAGGCCTGGAAGGCCACCAGGCAGCAGGTGGGACTTGGCCTGGAGAGTGGCAGGGCCCTGCTGGGACAGGTGGGGACCTGGCATACCCCAGCTCTGACCTGCAGTTGTGTTCTCCTTGGGCCCAGATCAGGGTCTTATTTTTTGTGTGGTATCTTGAAAACCTGGCACTTTTCAGACTTACATTTGAGTTCCTACTTTTAAAAATATTTTTTGTGTTTTTTTATTTGAAAGACAGATACACACACACACACACACACATATGTGTGTGTGTGTATGTGTATATATATATATATATATATATATATATATATATAGAGAGAGAGAGAGAGAGAGAGAGAGAGAGAGAGAGAGAGAATGGGCATACCAGGGCTTCTAGCCACTGTGAATGAACTCCAGATGTACATCCCACCTTGTGCATTGGCTTTACATGGGTACTAGGAAATCGAACCTGGGTCCTTAGACTTCACAGGCAAGCACCTTAACTGCTGAGCCATCTCTCCAGCCCTATTCTTGTTTATTCATTTGCAAGCAGAGACAGACAGACAGAGTCTCTGTCTCTATCTGCCTGACCTCCCACTCCTCGGTTGCTAAGTGTGAATTCAGATGCAATGGCTGGAACACAGAAGCCTTCTTGTACTTAGGTCTGAGAGGGGACTGTGAGCTCAGGGTGGATGGAGACAGGGTGACAAGGCACCTGGAACCTCATGACATAGACTGAAGGGAGGGAATTTGCCTGAGAGACTCTGCCTAGTGATTGGAAAGCTAGAGCCAGGTACCTGAGTACCAGACACACTTCTGCCCCTTATAGCGGAACCCATAGTGACCCATAGGACACCTTGATATAAACTGGAGTAGGGAAGAGACCTTCCCCAGGGTACAGAGACATTGTTAAGACAAGTGCCCGGTCAGCTAGACTTCTGCCTGCTAATCCTTTCTTCCCAGCCCTTTGTGCACTCTGCAACCTGCCCTCGTGTACCCAGCCTCCCTGCTCTGATTGGAACTAGTCACTGATGCTGGAAATGGGAGAGCTATTTGGAAATCCGCTCGGGTAGCACCTGCCCTCCCATCACCCCTGGCTCCCCGATTTCCAGCTCAGCCATCTGCCCTGGCTCCTTGAAGCCCGTGGAACCATTTAAAAGGCTCCTAACGATATTGATCAATCTCTAAAATGGATTATCCTGCCTGCCTTGCAGCCTGCCTGGATGCCCTGGGTAAGATCAGAAAGGAATTATGTTAGCCAGGGGCTGCGGGAGTGAGGGCGCGAATGTATCTACTCCGCAGAGGCCTTCTTATCAGAGCAGAGTGCGCGTGCCATCTGGGGTGGAGGTGCTTGGAGGGGAGGTGTCAGAAAGAAGCCATCATGTCAGGATTTGTGTGGCTCAGACACTGAGCCTGTGGGAGGGCTGCGTACCCGGAGCTGGGGTGAGAACCACTTCTTCTCTGAGCTCTTCCCTGGGGAAGTGAAGCCCTTACAGAAATCCCACTGGTGCCCAGTCACAGGTTGGCACACCTGTGTCCTGCTCCCCCCTCCCCCTGACCAGGAGCACAGCCTACATCATGGGCCTAGAGACAGAGGAGTTCAGGGAACACAAGTGGAAGTGGCTTCCGGAAGCCTCCAGTATTCATCGGGGAGTGTAAGATTACCTCCCCAGGGCCACTCCTTCTAGAAGGTCTGATAGAAGGGGGAGTCCAGAGGCAGGGAGAAATGCAAAGTTCTGCCCTGTGATCTGGTTCACCCCACGGGACTCTGCCACCCTGCTTCTCTTCACTCGCAGGGCATGATGGCGGTTACCCCAGCTGAGCCACCCAGGCTTAGGTCCCCTGCTGGCAAGGCAAGCTGACCTCTGGCTTCAAAGGTGGCCAGGCAGGCTGCCTATACATCCGTCCACCCTGGCCTGCCTGCCTGGGCTCAGACCCTAGCAGAGGACTTCAGAGCCGGTGGCTATTGGAGATAGAATACCAGGAGATGGCAAGAAGAGTGAGCAGTCACATGGGGAGCAGATAGAATCCTCATCGAATGCTCTGTTAGGCACAAGTGCCAGGGACCCTGAGACTACAGTGACTCATCCATCCCAGGGAGTGCTGGCGCAGCCCTGTCCTGGGGCAGGAGGTACAAGTGCTTGGGTGCAGGGAAGGCATGGTAGCCTAGTGGAGCAGTGGACTGCACTGTCTTGTCACAGGCCCTTGCTCCTGTAGATAGATGTGTCCCCTGATCTGCAGGTTCACAGGGCATGAGCAGGACTGTGTGTGGAAGCAGGAGGCTCTAGGGAGAAAGTAGTGTCACATGGAGTGTGGGATTTGGGGAAGGTAAGCAGGGAAGATGCCCTCCCAAACAACTCTGTTCAGTACACAGGTGTCCCTAGGCCCGGCCTCTGCTAAAACATTGATTTGGGTTGGTGCCACCTCTTAGGGTCTAGTGCTGGTGAAGTGGAGTGCCTTGGAGCCCAAGGATGGGCCCTGGGCATCTCAGACACAATACTGTGGGACTGTGGTTCCTGACCAGCCCTTCCGGCCTCCCTTGCCCATCACTGCTCCTAGCTGAGCTGGATGTCCTTTGTGTGACTGTTTATGTGGTCAGGGGACGGGGAGTCTGAGGAAATGGGGGGAGGACACAGGGGGCTCCCTTGTTGTCTCACTGGACAGACCGGATGGACCTGGGTCTCAAGACAATGGGCCCAGGGAGGGGCCAGGTGCTAGACCCAGTACAGGAAGAGGCCATCAGGGAGGGTAAACACAGCCCTAATGACTGTGGACCTGAACTTGAGCTGCAGACAGTGAGTCCAGCAGGCTGAGGTAGTCTTCCTCCTTCTGTTCCCTCAGAGAAACTGTGTGTCCTCAGGTGTTGGTGGAGAAGGGCCTGAGGGGTGGGCAGAGGGGACGCTATGTCCAAGGAAATGACAGCTCGTGATGGGCACTGTCCATCTTGCCCTGAGGAATGGTTGCTTCAATTTTAATATCTATGTATACATTAGAATATAGTTAGTAAGACACTGTCTCTAAATATCAAAACTGGGCTGGAGAGATGGCTCAGCAGTTAAAGGCACTTGTTTGCAAAGCCTGATGGCCTGGGTTCTATCCCCCAGTATCCACATAAAGCCAGATGTACAAAATGGTACATGCATCTGGAGTCTGGAGTTCGTTTGCCGTGGCAAGAGGCCCTGGTTTGCTCATATTCATTCCCTCTCTCTCTCTCTCTCTCTCCCTCCTCTCATGAGTAAGTTATTTAAGAAAAAAAATCCACCAAAACTAAGTTGTCCAGGCTGGCCTTGAACTCACTTTGTAGCCGAGGCAGGCTTTGAATTTGTAATCCTCCTGGGTAGCCGCTATAACACACCTGCGATGCCAGGCCTGGCCAAGGCTCCACCCCGTGTTCTGTTCACTTGCCATCAAATGTGCAGGTGTTCTGTGTGACAGTTGTTCAGGTGTGTGCTTGGGGACTTCCCATAGGTGGAGACACACAGCGTCTTCTTTGCTCTTGTCACCCAATGGCACTAGCAGGTGTTGGTAATCTGATCCCAGTGGAGTCACTGTGGGGTCCCACCCATGCTGCTGACAGGTACCTGGCTCTCAGGGTAGGCTGTGTCATGAGCGCAGAGGTAAGGAGGGGAGGTGGTGGCCTTGGGGAGCAGGTGCATGGAGGGGCACAGACCCTCAGCCCTCAGAGCAGCCCCTGCCTAGACCTCCACAACAGTGAAATGGCCCTGTCCCAGAGGGACCTTGGGCCAGTGGCAAAGTGAGGCCAGTGACAGCCTGTGGTTGGTGGCATGGGATGGGATGGCATGGGATGGGCCAGTGTGGGGGAACTTGACCAAGACCTGCTCTGCTCTGCTCTGGTTTGCATAGCCAAAGTTCAGAGCCAGGGCCACACAGTTGTGGCTCCTGGAACAATGCACCCGCCTTGGCTGCCAGTCTCCTGGAGCCCTGTAGGATGTCCAGGGCCTCACAGGTGGGGAGCCTGGTCTGGCCCAGGCCACGGGGCCAGTGGAATGATCCACAAGCCCCATAGCCTTGCGCCTGTTAGTGGCAGCATGGGTAAAGGTCACCTCCTTATCGGGCTCCCCAGGGAAAAGGATAAGAGAGCAAAGCCACTGTCATCCAGGGCCACAAGGGTGTGACTGTCCTGATAAGGGGAGGCTGCTAAGTGACAAGTGAAAGCAAAAGTGGGTGGGGCCCAGGTCTGGGGTGCAGAGGTCCAGGACCAGCCCTCCCCTGCAGAGGAGCTGTTTCCAAGATTCCCTCAGACCCAGCCTCAGAGGCCATGCAGCTCTGCCTCTGCCTGAGCTGCTCTCCCCACATGCGCTCACTGAGTGCCTGCTGGACTCCAGGCAGACACTTAATAGGTCATGCTACATTCCACATAGCATTTATTGAGTACCGCCTGTGTTCTAGGAATGCGTTTAGTAGGGACTTGCTGTATTTTAAGCCTTAAAGCTTCAGAGAGGGAAGACACATAAGAGTCATCAAGAGTGTGGCTGCAGGGACTGGAGGGATGGCTTAGCGGTTAAGGTGTTTTGCCTGCAAAGCCAAAGGACCCTGGTTCGGTTCCCCAAGACCCACATAAGCCAGATGCACAAGGTGGCGCATGTGTTTGGAGTTCGTTTGCAGTGGCTGGAGATCCTGGCATGCCCATTCTCTCTCCCTCCTTCTTTCTGTGTTAAATAAATAAATAATATTTTTAAAAAGAGTTGGCTGCAGCCAGGCATGGTGGCGCACGCCTTTAATCCCATCACTGGGGAGGCCCAGGTAGGAGGGTTGCTGTGAGTCTGAGGACAGCGTGGGACTACATAGTGTGTTCCAGGTCATCATGTACTAGAGAGAGAGAGACCCTTCCTAAGAAAAAACAGCAATGAGAAGAGTGTGGCTGCAGAAGTAACCAGGCAGTGCAGACCTTAAGGGTCATGGCCCGACACCGAGGGAGCTTGGACGGACATCATTCTGAGGAGCTGGGTTCTGAGGAGGCCGACTAAGGTCTGGGTGGCTGGGTTAGTATAAGCTGCACAGCTTCCGGGCTTGGCCAGAGGCCATGAAGCCCGTCCTTCCTGGAGCTCTGCGCCCCTTTCCTTCATGGGAGTGGCCAACGTATAGGACTGCTTGGGCTCCTTTGGGACAGAAGAGGCCCATCCCCTCTCCTCCTTTGGGGCACTACAGTGAGGTAGGCCACCGGGCCCTTTCTGAACCACTAGAGACCTGCAAGTGTCTGGCCATCTCAGTTCTGAGAAAAAAACAGACTTGGGCTGGAGAGATGGCTTAGCGGTTAAGCGTTTGCCTGTGAAGCCTAAGGACCCCGGTTCAAGGCTCGATTCCCCAGGACCCACGTTAGCCAGATGCACAAGGGGGCGCACGCATCTGGAGTTTGTTTGCAGTGGCCAGAGGCCCTGACGCACCCATTCTCTCTCTCTCTCTCTGCCTCTCTCTCTCTCTGTCACTCTCAAATAAATAAATAAAAATGAACAAAAAAATAAAAAAGAAAAGAAAAAAACAGACTTACAGAGAGGTCATGGCCATGAGCAAGTGAATGCAAACCCACACAGAGCCCACCTGGCCTGACGGCCATCTTGCTGCATCCTGACTGTGAGGAGCAATGGTACTGCCCGGGTGAAGGAACAGTCACCCTGTCACTGGAGGGTCTTGATCTCAAGGGAAGTCTGAGTAGCTCAGGGCCTGGCGTAGGAGCATGAGGACAGAGGACAGTTGCCCCACGTGTAGGGCATGGGCAGAGGGGCCTGAGGCGGTCAGCTAGCCAGTGGGGATGGAATGGGAGCAGCCTTTACCCGGCACCTGCCCCAGCATAACCGAGACCAGCCGTGAGGCAGGCAGGACACGAGATGCAAGCTGTTCATTCTGTGACTCATTAGTGGCTCTGGCAGGGTTAGATCGGAGGCAGCAGACACAGGGCCCAGCACTGGGCTGTGGGTCATCTGCACACTGCCCTGTCCTCCTGCTGTCCCCATGACAACACATGACTGAGCACCAACCGTGGGGGAGAAGAGCCCGTCTTGATTGCTTTCCACTGACATCTGCTGGGGCAATGAGCAGAAAGCACGTTGGGGAGGAGCGGGGCCGTGCTTCAAACATGCAGAGGCAAAGCGGAGCACTAGGTCGGCCATTACCTTGGCTGCAGGCCTACCCTCCATGCCCTTGGTGGGAGGACCCTCCTGATCAGAAGCTTCCAGAGCCTGGGCCTTTGTGGATCTACATTCCCAGGCTAGCTAACTGGGTACCAGTTATTTGATTCCTTATTCATTCATTTACCCAGCCACCATGCGTGACAAGCAAGGTCACAGAACATCAAGTGTGAGTTTAGAGATAAAATGCTGGAGTAAAGGGCGGGGGGCAGGACTTGGATGGTAATGTCTGAGTACACGCTTGGATAGAGGAGGACCCCTATGAACAGGAGGCAGCCGGGAAAGCAAGCGTGGCTGGAAGAGAGCGCACAGTATCATGGGGGCCGTGGAATCATCATCATAGCCTGGAAGCCAACTTCTCTCTGGCCACTGGGCTGACCTCCCAGCCTCGCATCCACAACTGTGGCTGGGATCAGGTGACCCTGGCCAGAAAGGGAGAGGGACAAGGAGGCCAGCTAGCTATTTTTTTTTAATTTTTATTTTATTTATTTATTTATTTATTTATTCTTGGTTTTTCAAGTTAGGGTCTCACTCTGGCCCAGGCTGACGTGAAATTCACTATGTATTCTCAGGGTGGCCTTGAACTCATGGCGATCCTCCTACTTCTGCCTCCTGAGTGTTGATATTAAAGGCGTGCGCCACCACGCCCGGCACCAGCTAGCTATTTTTGTTGTTATTGTTTTTACTTTTTTTTTATGAGTGAGAGAGAGAGATAATTGGTGCACCAGGGCCTCCAGCCACTGCAATCAAACTCTAGACAGGTACGCCGCCTTTTGTGTATGCGTCACCTTGTGCATCTGGCTTACATGGGATCTGAGGAGTTGAACATGGCTTCGTAGGCAAGCACCTTAATCACTAAACTATCTCTCCAGCCCTTTTTAAAGTTTCTTTTTAAAAATATTTTATTTATTATATATAGAGAGAGAGAATGGGTGCGCAAGGGCCTCTAGCCACTGCAAATGAGTTCCAGACACATGCACTACCTCGTGTATCCAACTTTATGTGGGTCCTGGAGAATTGAACCTGGTCCTTTGGCTTTGCAGGCAAGCACCTTATCCTCTAAGCCATCTCTCCAGCCTGGCAGTGGCCTTGTAATTATCAAAATAGTATCGCTCTATATGGCTATGGGAGGAGTGACAGTAGAGGGGTACCTGTCTCCGGGCCTGCAGTCTGCTTGGTTTCCTTGTTCAGAACAATATAGCAATATGGTGGGACTCTAGAAATGGGGGGTATAGAAGTCACCCACAATCCCAGTTGCCACTCACCTCCCAACAGAGGCAGACCTCTGCTCTGGCCCTGTTTCCTCCTCCCCCCTCTTCCTTCTCCTTATTTTTGGCATGTATATAGGTATATGGTGTATATGTTTATGTATGCATGTGTGTGTGTGTGTGTACGCCAGAGGTTGACATGAGGCGTCTTCCTCAGTCACTCTCCACCCTCACATTTTTGTGACAAGCTCTTGCACTGAACCCAGAGTTCACCAATTCAGCTAACCAGTGAACCCTAGGGATCCAGTTGTCTCCACTTGCCCAGCGTTGGGATTATAGGTGCTCACCACCATGTTTACCTTTTACAGCAATGTTGGGGATCCAATCCCAGGTCCTCATGCTTGCATAGCAAGCCCTTTACCTACTAAGCCATTTCCCAAGCCCCTGTCCTTGCCTTTTAAAAAATATATATTTGCTGTAGAGAAAGAGAGCATGAAAGAAAATGGGCACTCCAGGGCTTCCTGCCTCTGAAAACAAATTCCAGACATGTCTACCACTTTGTGCATCTGGCTTCATCTGGGCACTGGGGAACTGAACCCAGGCCCTCAGGCTTTGCAAGCAAGCGCCTTTAACTGCTGAACTACCTCCCAGCTCCTGTCCTTGCTTTTTTAAACCAGTTTGCAGTTAGGGGCCTGTCCTGGACCAGGGTCTCAGTTGAAGGTGTCCTAGGGACAAGCCTAGGCAGCAGGTAGGTGGCTTAATTCTGGATGTCACCACTTCTTGAGGCCCCAGGAGACAGCTGAGGATGGGGGAGTGGGAGGAGACTATGCAACTGTGGAGAAACAGAGGCAAACTCTGGCCTTCCCTTCTGTTCCCTACACACAGGGTTTCAGACATCATTGCTTCCTTTCCTAACTCAATCTTGCTTGCCCTGGGGGTCCTCTGGGACTCCAGTCTCCCACCAGCCCCACTCCAGGTCCCAAGTCCCCACACATCCCTTGATTGAAGTGGCCAAGAGCACCTCCATCTACCATCTCGGCCAGCATGGCATCCGTGTCCCCTCCCCACACACACCCCTGGTGCTGGGGTCCTGGCCCAGCACCCACGTCTTCTTGCATCTTCTGGAAGCCCTGCCCACTCCCGTAAGTGGCTTAATTAAAGCGCTGTGCGGTTTATTTATGTACAGACCTCTCCTAATTGGCATGTTTGTCTTTCCTCATTATTCCCAGCTGGACAGAGCGGTTTGAACAACAAATCAGAAAAAGCTGCATTTCTGCGACAGTGTCTTGTTTTTGAAAATGTGCTGTGTCCCCGCTATTAGCCGCGTGCACATGTTTGCTGGCTCCAGCCACAGGCCCCTAAGCACTTAATTGTGGGTGCAGTTAGTCGGGGCGGCGCTCTCTGCAGATTTCAGGGGTGAGGGAACCTAATTACACCTGCAATTGAGTGCTTTCGCGGGGACAAAGATGCCTGTTCAGCTAATTGCCAGTACCAGAGGTTGCCCCCACAGAAAGAGTCCCCGGCAGAGGCTTTGAGCGGAGGCCACGAGGCCCGAGAAAGAGTGAGAACTGGAATTAGAGCGGCGGGGCGCTGGCTGCGGCCTGAGGATTCAGCTTTGTGCTGCAGTCATTACAGCTCGGCTTGTTGTTCTCCACCACGGAGCCTGGGCTGAGGCCCGCTTGGCTTATTCGTTAGCGCCTGTCTTTGCACAGAAGTGTCACCCCAGAGGGACCCAAGCTGGGGTTTCTCACTTCCTCTTACCTTTCTGCTGCCTGACTCCAGTGACTCATGACTCATGGGGTTCACACATGGTTGGGGGGTCCTTGGCCTGCATTAAGTGGAGTTTGCATGACAGCCATGCCGTGTTTGTGTGTGTGTGTGTGTGTGTGTGTGTGTGTGAGAGAGAGAGAGAGAGAGAGAGAGAGAGAGATCATATCCCTACATTTCCAGTACTGTCTCCTGAGCTCCTGAGTGGGACCTTGGCCTGTCTTCTGTGGCCCCACCCATCAGCAGAGCAGCATTGGCCTTCTGTCCTCCCACCCCTGGGGTCTCAAGGGACCTGTTTCTGCCAACTGTCCTTGCTGCTGATTCCAAAGCAGGAAGTGTGATTTCTCCTGTGCCTGGTTATTTTTGACTGTGTGCAGGTCAGTGTATTTGAGGAACTTTTTTTTTTTTTTTTTTTGCACCATAATTCAAAGCCCGGGCCACAGGGTCTTCCTTTTTTTTTTATTAGTTTTTTTTTAACTTTTCTTTTTATTTTTATGTCATTATTTATTTTGGTTTATTTGAGACAGTTTCTCACCCAGGCTGGCCTGGGACTCACTATGCAACCTAGGCTGGCATCAAAATTGCAGCAGTCTTCCTGCCTCAGCCTCCCAAGTGCTTGGCTAACTGGCACATACCACCATGCCCAGATTTTTATTTTATTTTAAATATTTTTATTTATTTATTTGCAAGCAGAGAGAGAGAGAGGGAGAGAGAGAGAGAGAGATTGGGCAAGTCAGGGCTTCTAGCTGCTGCAAACTCCAGACACATGTTCCACTTTGTGTATCTAGCTTCACATGGGTACTGGAGAATCTAACACGGGTGGTTAGGTTTTGCAGGCAAGTGCCCTAACTACTGAGCCATCTCTCCAGCCCTCCAGCTTTTTCTCGAAACAGTCTCATGTAGCCTAGGCTGGCCTTGAACTTTGGATCCTCTCACAGGTGTGGGCCACCACATTAGATGCTTTTTCTCCAGTCTTGGTGTTTCTGTTGAGCGCCCAGCAACGTGGCTGCTCTGGCTCCGCCTCATGCTATGTGGAGCCTGCTGTGTCACTGGACAGTCACATGGAACTTTGCAGCCTGGTGTGGGGCATGTACCTTTAATCTAAGCACTGGCTGGGGTAGGAGGCTAAGGTAGGAGGATTATTGTGAGTTCAGGCTAGCCTGAACTAGAGTGAGTCCTTGCTTACAAAAACAAAACAAAACAAAACAAAACAGAAAAACAACAGACGGGTCAGGCGAGATGGCGCATGCCTTTAATACCAGCACTTGGGAGGCAGAAGTAGAAGGATCACCGTGAGTTCGAGGCCATCCTGATAATTCCAGCTCAATTGGGGCTACAGCGAAACCCTACCTCGAAACACACACACACATACACACACACACACACAAATAAATAAACAGATGAAACTTGGCATCAAACCTACCAGTTTCTTCTACTCACAGTTTCAATAGGTTCTTCTAGGGTACCCTGCCAGACCTGGGCTAGGGCCTCTCTAGGGACTTCCTCCCTTAGGCCCTTGGGGGCAGGATGCGGGCTTGTGGAGAGAGCTGAAGGGCAGGCTGCCCCATGAGCCTCTTGGGCCTGACTACCACACCATCTTCACCTCAGCCCTGCTCAGCTCTCTGAAAACCTGAAACCTCTCCTGGGGCCCTGGGGGAAGAGTTAGTTGCACCTGGTTCAGGATGACCTCCACCTTCCTCACCTGGTCTCAGGAGCATCCTGTGGACTCAAAGGGCCCACTCTGTGGGAGTGGAACTGCCCTGAAGCCCCATGTCCCTACCTATGCTTGAGGTGAGGCCAGCTTGGATAGTGGAGGGTTAATAGGAGGTTAGAGTGTTAGGACCTTGTGGGAGAGTGGTGTAGGAATTAGCCCTTAGGGCTCAGAGGGTCCCATCCACATGCTGTGCTGGGCCACAGCCCTGCCAGTGTGACCTTAACCTACCTGCCACCTGTGCAGCTTACACAGGGACCATCCCCGTCAGAGACACCTGGAAGGAGCAAACCAGGTGACAGTGTCTCAAAACCAAGAGCATCATGAGGTTTGGGGACACATCCTCATCAAGGTGCACACTGCTGCTGGGCCACGAAGGTTGAGACAGGAGGATTGAAAGTTCAAGGTCAGCTTGGGTTACAGCAAGTTCAAGGCTAGCCTGGGAAACTTTATGAAATCCTGTCCAAAAAAAGAAGTAGGGGCTGGAGAGATGGCTTAACAGTTTAAGGTACTTGCCTGCAAAACCTAAGGACCCAGGTTCGATTCCCCAGTATCCATGTAAGCCAGATGGACAAGGTGGCGCATGAGTCTGGAGTTCATTTGCAATGGCCGGAGGCCCTGGCGCTCCCATTCTCTCTGTCTTTTTCTCTCTGCTTCTTTCTCTCTCTTAAATAAATAATTAAAAAGAAGAAGAAGAGGAAGAAGAAAGCCAGGCTTGGTGATGCATGCCTTTAATCCCAGCACTCGAGAGGCAGAGGTAGGAGGATCACCATAAATTCAAGGCCACCCTGAGACTACATAGTGAATTCCAGGTCAGCCAGCCTGCCTGAGCTACAGTGAAACCCTACCTGGAAAAAAAAAAAAAAAAAAAAAGTAAAAAGCAGGCTGTGGATATAGTTCAGTAGCCAAGCATGTATAAGGCCTTTGGTTCCATCCACAGCATCGCATGCATGCCTACTCCAAGCCTGTCCCTCAGGATGGGACAGATGTTAGGGTGATGCCTAGACTGTTCCAGAGTTGGTTTAGCAACTCTCCCATCAGCTGGCTCCTGCTTCTGCCCTGTGGGTGGAGAAGAGGAGTGTGATGGTGCATGTACAAGCAGAGAGAGAGTTGAGGTAGGGGCAGTGTGCAGGGAGGGGCTGGAGCCCCTGCTCGCTCAGATCTGCAGGAGGAGGAGGAGAGGCAAGCTGCAAGGACGGGGCAGCCTTCTCCTCAGAAACCCGTTCTGTTTCTTAAATGTCAGAGCGAACAGATGGCTTGTCTGAGTTTCTGAAGCCTGGGCTCGCCAAGCCGGAAGGCCCGTAGATTATTTAGTCCATCAACCTACAGAGGAGAAGACAAAGGCCAGAGCCACGACACTGCTCCTGCGATAGGACAGAACTGTGTCAGGATCTAGCTTTCTCTTCCTGCTATCCAGAACTGACCCATCCCCACCCCTGAGCATCACTTGCCACGCAGTGAAAGGCAGAGCAGAGGACTTCCCAAAAGCCCCTGGAAAGACTGTCTTCATGATAGAGGATCAGTCAGCCAACTGGGAAGAATGTCTCAGCAAGGCACGGCTGCTATGCACTGCCTGCCCTTGCATATGACAACTGTGATGCCCAGGGGACCCGGCCGCTCCACACCTGTTTATTGGTGGCCCTGTTGGTTCTACCTCTCTTATCACGTCCCTCTGAGTCATAGGACCACAGGACCTGCCACATCAGGCCCTGGATGAGGCTTCTCCGGCCTGTGGCTGCTGTTGTATACTGGGCACCCAGAAGTTTGCCTCAGCACATGGTTATGCCAGTTATGCAACTGAAACTCCCATCTTTAGCCAAGTAGGGTCTCTTTTGCCCTGTCTCTCCCACATACCTACTCTGACTATTCCTGGGGCAACAGGCTCACAGGCTGGCTAGAGATGGGCTAGACCATGGAAGTGGGAATGACTGGCGGGAGATACTTTTTCCCCCGCCCCGCCCCGCCCCCTCATGGTAGGGTCTCACCCTAGCTCAGGCTGACCCTGCATCAAAACAATAACAACAACAACAACAAAAGGCTGTGCATGGAGGCTCACGCCTTTAATCCCAGCACTTGGGAGGCTGAGGTAGGAGGATCACTATAAATTTAAGGTTACCCAGAGACTGCAGAGTGAATTCCAGGTCAGCTTGGGCTAGAGTGACACCCTACCTTGAAAAAAAAACCAAATAACAACAAAAGTTTCTGAGCTGGGCATAGTGGTGCATGTCTTCAGTCACTCTGAAGGCAGAGGTAGGAACTGAGTTCGAGGCCAGCCTGGGGCTACAGAGTGAGTTCCAGGACAGCCTGGGCTAGAGTGGTGACCAATGCTTGTCATCCCAGCACTCAGGAGGCACGGGCAGGAGAGTCACTGCAAGTTCATACATATGCTGGTATACATAGCAAAAATTCTAGGCCAGCCAGGGCTACAGCAAAGCTCTTATCTCAAAAAAACAATATATAAACTGGGCGTGGTGGTACAACGCCTGTAATCCCAGCACTCGGGAGGCAGAGGTAGTAGGATTGCCATGAGTTCGAGGCCACCCTGAGAATACAGAGTGAATTCCAGGTCAGCCTGGACTAGAGTGAAACCCTACCTCAAAAAAACAAAAACAACACAACAACAACAACAAAGACAATATATAAATAAAGCTGAAAAAGGAAGTCCAGCATGGTGATGCATGACTGTAATCCCAGCACCAGGGAGGCAGAGGCAGGAGGCTCAGGAGTTTAAGGTCATCCTTGTCTACATAGGCCATCCTGGGTTACGTGAGACCCTGTCCACAAAAAAAAAAAAAAAAAAGAATTGGCTTGTAGCAGTGGCTCATGCCTTTAATCCTGGCACCAGAGAGACTAAACTAGAAGGATTACAGTGAGTTCACGGCCAGCCAGGAGCCACAGAGTGAGTTTCAGATCAGCCTGGGCTAGAGTGAGACTCTGCCTCCAAAAAAATAATACAGTATGTACATGTATGAAAATTGTCAGAAAAAAAGGTGCTTTTCTTGTTATTTGTTTTTTGGGTTTTTTGTTGTTGTTGTTGCTGCTGCTGTTGTTGTTTTGAGGGAGGGTCTCACTATAACCCAGTCTGACCTGGAATTCACTGTGTAGCCTCAGGGTGGCCTCGAACTCAGTTCCTACCTCTGCCTTCAGAGTGACTGAAGACATGCACCACTATGCCCAGCTCAGAAACTTTTGTTGTTGTTTATTTGGTTTTTTTTTCAAGGTAGGGTGTCACTCTAGCCCAAGCTGACCTGGAATTCACTCTGCAGTCTCTGGGTAACCTTAAACTTATAGTTATCCTCCTATCTCAGCCTCCCAAGTGCTGGGATTAAAGGCGTGAGCCTCCATGCACAGCCTTTTGTTGTTGTTGTTGTTGTTATTGTTTTGATGCAGGGTCAGCCTGAGCTAGGGTGAGACCCTACCTTGAGGGGGCGGTGGGGGGGGAGTATCTCCCAAGTGCTGGGATTAAAGGTGTGTGTCACCATGCCTGGGTAAAGTTGTTTTAAAAAAGACAGGGTCTGGCTATATAGTCCTAGCTGACCTCAAACTTGCTGTCATCCTTGGGTGATGGGATGATTTGCCATCACACTCAGCTATTACTAGTTTTGAAAAAAAATATTTTGTTTACTTATTTCCAAGGAGAGAGAGAATGGGCACATCCGGGCTTTTAGCCACTGCAATCAAGCTCCATATGTATGCACCACTTTATGCATCTGGCTTTACATGGGTGCTGGACAATTGAGCCCTAGTTGTTTGGCTTTATAGGCAAATGAACAACTGCTGAGCCATCTCTGCAGCCCCTATTCTCTCTCTGTTTTTGCCACCTGGTCTTACTAGTAGATGGGTCTGGAACTAATTTTTTTAACCTTATGTTTTATTTATGTGTATGCATGGGCACAGGTGTGTTACTGTGGATCTAGGTTTACCTGGGCCCACATGCATTGCATGCAGGCCCGTTTCACTGCTGGAGCTGTCTCCCCAGCCCTGGGACTAGGAATTCTTTTTTTTTTTTTTTTCAAGGTAGGGACTCACTCTAGTTCAGGTTGACCTGGAATTCACTCTGTAGTTTCACAGTGGCCTCGAACGCACTGTGATCCTTCTACCTCTGCCTCCCAAGTGCTGGGTTTAAAGGCGTGTGCCACCACACCCGGCGACTAGTGATTCTTGATCTTTCTTCAGCCTCCCAAATGCTGGGATTATAGGTGTGTGTCACCAAGCCTAGCCCCACCCTTTCTCTCCTCTTTCTCTCTCTCCTTCTTCCTGTCTCTCCCACCTTCCATCTTTCCTACTCCTCTTTCCCTCTCTTCCTTTCCCAAGGACACTTGTCACTGGCTTTAGGGCCACCTCCATTCTCAAGAAGATCCCAACTGGAGGCCCAAAACTTCTGCCCACCTGCTCATACTCTCCTTTGGCACAAGGTTAAAGGTTCAGACACCTGGTCACATCTCAGGTCAGGGCCCAGACCTGGGCAGGTGGCAGGAGAGCAAAGATAGACACCTTTTGCAAAGATGAGAACAAGGCTGGCACACAGATATCACAGCCACACATAAGCACAGAGGCCCTTCTCTTCCAACCTTGAGCTTGCTTATCTCGGGGCTTGCAGGCCCCCAAGGTCTTGAGCCCATGAGGGAGAAGCCAGCTGGTCTTCTTCCACACTCTTGGTCCAGGACCTCCCTTCTCTGGAACTAGGCAGACTGTGTGTGAAACTTGCTGATGCATGAGGAGGCAGGTCTGTCTGACAGGCATGGGGCAGGTCCCAGAGATGATAACAACGTCAGTCATCAGCTGTATATGATGTCCGTGTACCAGGCACTAGGAGCAACTCATGCCTTCCTCCTGGCATGTAACAGTGATTCACCCCCATTTCCAGGGATGTTGATGTCACTGCCCGAGGACACAGTTGAAGTCTAGTCTCTGTGACTCTAGATCTCCTGGGCAGATGAACACAGACTCGAACCTGCCTGGCTCACCTCCCAGCTGCAGCCGTCTACTGGCTGTGCATCCTTGGGTGAAATGTTTGGCTTCTCGGTGCCTCATTTGGAACATGGAACCCTCAGGGTGACCTTGAGCTGGACGGTCCTGAGAAGCCACTGAGTTATCCATGCTGAGTGCTCCAAGCAGCAGCTGGTGCAGACGGAGGGCCTGGGCAGCAGCAGCTGTCCTTCTGTCCCACTGAAGGGGCACAGACAGACCACTAGAGAACCAAAACATGCCAGGGGCGGGGAGGAGGGGAACATGACCTCTGCTTTTCCTAGAGTCTGAGGAGAGATTCCCGCCACACCAGAAGGAAGGCAAGCTGTCTGTCTGGTTTGGGGGCTGCAGCACACCAAGGGTGCAGCATGCAGTGACGGGCCCATCTTAGCATGCGCTGGGGGCTGTTCTTACGGGGTTCAGTTCAGCTGGGCTGTCTCTGTGCTGTGGCAAGGGCGACCGCACTAGAGGGAGCGTGTGCCCCCATGTGGAAGGTGCAGCTGGCATGGGGTACTGCATGTCAGAGTGCATGCAGAGCTGCAGGCTTCATGTGTCTCCCCAGAGCATCCCAGCCCCAGCTTCTGGCCCTAAACCACCAGCCTCTCTCCCCTGCTTTCAGAGTGGGCAGGGATCTCTCAAGGCGGAGGATGAGGTTGTCCCAGCCTTCATGCCCAGTGGGGGAGGCTGGGTTCTGGGTGGTCCAGCCTCCCCTTTGCTGTCTCTTCTCCATCAATCTTGCATTCACCCCAAAAAAGGTAACTTGAGAGTGGGCACAGCCCCACCAAGCTGGGGGAGAGTGGAAAGAAGCAGCAGGGTGAAGACAGACAGGGGCCTCCTTTCTTGGGGATGAAACTCCAAAGATGTCCATCTCACCTGGACACCCACAGCTAGTCCAGGGGTGGCAGTGCTGGGCGCATCTCCCAACCACAGCAGTCCATGGTCACCCCCAGCCAAGGGCTGGTTCCCCCACCCCAGATATGAATGGCTGTAGTGATGGCTTCCAACCACCACAGCCAAGCCACAAGGGCCATTGGGAGAGGGAAAATGCAGCCAGCTACCCCGTTCAGCCACATTAGGCAAACAAGCCAGCAATTCAGAGAGAGCCAGCACTCAGCCCGCTGCTTGGGGAGGGGAGGGCTTTTATTCTCAGCTGTTTTGGCACCAAGTGAGAGGGCTGTGGTAGGACCACCCTCCCCTGGTGGAGCTCATGCTTTTCTTCTCTTACAAAGGTCTCCATCACCAGGAAATGTCACTAACCTACTTTGAGCAGCCAGACTTAGAGGCAAAGGAGCCAAGCTATCGCAAGGATCTTACAGCTGGCCTCTTTCCCTAGGGTGTGGCTCCCAGCAATTAGGGCTTGGCCAGAGCACTGGCGATAATTGGATGCAGGCATTCGGATTCTTATTAGGGGAGAGGTTTGCCTTTGAGACGATTCAAAGATAGGGCCATGATAAGCCAAGCCCGACCACCAGAGTGAAGCTTCTCGCTGCCTCTTTCCCTGCGTTGGCCTTGTCACCAGCCAAGCACACAGCACTCTCCCAGTCCTTGACTGGCCACCGCCACACTTTGGACCCCCCTTGGCCCAAGTGGGCCAATTGGAACTCCAGACTAGACACCTCTTTCTCACCCCTCAGCTAGGCACCCTCTCTACAGGTGGCTTTCAGGATGTCTTCCCCACTTTATCAGGGGAAGGAAGGGGGGCGCCCAGCCGATTGGGGGAGCATCCTCCCTCTGTACCCTGCCTGTGATTGGCCCATAATTACAGGTTTATTGCCTGTACAGCTATTGTGTAATGACATGTTTGCAAATTAATTTTTATGGCTCCTGCCATTAGCATATACAGTAGAGGAAGGTTTAGTATTAATTACTACTGTTGTTCCTGTAATCCCGGAGAATTAAAAACCAATAAAAGAATGACAACAGAAACTGATAGTTTAGGGGCTTTTAAAAATAGTTTTTATTTTCTTTCCCCAAGTACATCCGGAGATTTTTTTCTAAGCTTGTGTTTTTCTAAGCATGGGGGTGTTCTGCCGCGCGTCCTGGTCGTCCGTCTCCCACAGGGCCAGACTGCAGAGTGTGGGTGATAAATGGGTGGGAGGCAGCGGAGGGGGGGGGGCGCTGCTTCCTCGCCCCGCAAGCCGACGGCGGGGCAGTGAGGAGGCGCGGGGAGCGCGCCGCACACAGCCCTGGAAACAAAGGACCGCCGCCGTCGCTAAGGGCCCGGCGCGACCTCTGGGGTCACCGCGGGGCGGAGCGGCCAGATGCCGGAGGCGGCGCGGGCGGCCGATTTCCTGCAGGTCCGCGGCCCTGGCGCCCTCCCCGGGACCGCGCGCACCCGGTCACCCGCAGAGGGGGCGCCAGGCGGGTTGCAACAGGGGCTCGTAGCTCGGCGCGCACCCCGGGCGCCGGGCCCCGGGAGGAGGCGCCGCCTGCGCGCAGCACCCGGCAGGCAGCGGCGCGGAGGAGAGCGCCACCCGCCCGGGATGCGGGCGCTCCGCCCAGCCATTTACAGTTTTCCTGGTGGGGGGTTGGAAAGTGGCTAAGAGGGTCAGAAGGCGCGCTGGGTCCTCTCCTCCAAGGCGCCCTCCAGAGCTCTCTCTAAGAGGATTGTATTCCAAGAGTTCAGCTGTCATTTGTAGTCGCCGCGTTTATAAGGGACTCAGGGTCCCCTGATTTACGCGGTGGTTGTAGAGTCGTGGCAGAAACCCAAACCTGGCCCGACCGTGGTGACCCGCTGTGCGTACCTGCGGGCTCAGGTTTGTACCTCTAACAGTGATCTGTGTCTGGGGGGGGTCAAAAGGTGACCCTTAGTGTCACCAAGTCATGATTCCAGTTGGTTGCGCCACTGAGCCGGGGAGGGGGGGCGCCCTTCCGGAAGTAAAAGGCAAGAAAAATAAACGGTCATACCTAGAGTCTGCTTTGCAGCGAGGGTTAGAAGGGGCTGGTGGTGTGGGTAAATGGATCCTGTCTCTTTAAAATCGCTGGGCTGGACAATGAGCGCACAGGATGTGGTTTGGCGGCGGGGTTTTTTCCCCTTCGATTTGGGGAATTATCACATGGGGCCTTCTTGAGCTGGTGTGAACGAGCGGCGGCGTGGGGAGGAGAGATACAGGCGCCACACTCACATACTCAGTGCAGTTGATCGTTTTCTTAAACCAAATTAGCCGGGGCTCTCGTTACTATGGTGCAGCCGGGGCTTGCAGAATCCCAGTAATAGCATGTATTAGGTCTATTTGCCTGGAAGCATGCCTTCCCGGATCTGATAATGCCCCAGCGGAGGGAGAGTGTGGGAGATGGTATCAAGCATTTGATTACACTTGCAACAGGGAATCTGAAGGGGTGGGGTGTGGGGGTGAGGAGAAGCCAGGAGGGAAGCCAACCGCTCGCCCTAGGAGCCGTGCGGGGCGCCGGCAGTGTAGTTTCCGCCAGCTCGCAGTGGGTTGCACAAAGGGCGGCCCCCGGAGTCCCCGGGGCACGGCTTGGTGGTAGTGGTGGGGAAATCGTCCTCCCGGTCCCCGGGGCGGAGGGGTGAACTCTCGACTCCCACAGCTGTCAGACGTGGGTGGGGAGGGAGGGAGCGAGGGAGGGCGGACGGGCGGGCAGCCAGAGCGCGGAGTTGGGCAGCCGAAGGGGGGCCCCGGCGGCGCCCGCAGCCGCCCACTGTTTGCAAACCGCCCGTTTGGGGCCGTGAGGAGCACCACGCCGCCAGCGGCGGGAGCATCGGCTCGGACCCTCCGCGCAGCCCCGATCGCGTCCTCAGGGCTCGGCGGCCGCGCGCAGGGCAGGTCACAAGTGAAACTGTTATGATGGGCGGGAGAAGCCCGGAGCTCTTGGAGGACGCCGCGTCGTAGACACGGAAGGAGCCGCCGCCGCCTGCAGTCGCCAGCCACTGCGCCCCTTCCCTTTCGCTTTCATTAGGGGAGACAAATCTGCTGTCAGGCAGCCAGCTTTCCAATTTACCGATAATGATTCTTGCATGAAAATTGATCGAGGGGCTCTCCACCGCCGTGCGCTCTCGCCTCCTGCTTCTGGGCTGAGCCCCCGCGAGTTCCTCCTCCTCCTCCTCTCCCCCACCCCCTCCGTCTGAGTCAGTGGTGGGACGCCGGGCGGGGAGATAACCAAAAAGGGGGGTGCTGGTGGCGAGGGGGAGGGGAACCGGCCCTCGCCTGCGTCCCCTGCCCTGAGACTTGTTTGTCGCCGCTGCCTTTTATTGACGAGGCCAAATCTGCCCCTCGGTACTTCTTGGCTGTTTGGGTATTAATTTTCTCCACCACCCCCCTTGCCTCGAGCCCCCTCCTCTCCTCCCCACCCCGCCCCTCCTCACCCAGTAGCTAAGGGGAAAGGAAAACAAAGCCGATTTCTCCTTGGCAACCAGATGCCCCCTCCCGCCGCCCCCCTTCCTTTTCCCTTCTGGTTCTGAACGTGAAACCCTGTTGGAAACAGGTCTCTTGACCCTCGCCCTTGACATTCAAATGGCTGAATGGAGGAGCGATTGCTACTCGCACGTCTTAGGGGCTGCTATTTTTTTTCTCTCCTTTTCCCTCTCTCTCTCCTCTTTTTCTTTCCAATGAGTAATCCCTGAAGATCTTAACCCCCCAGTTTCATCACTCTCACCCCCCCCCCTTTATTTTTTTTTCTCGCTCCTCTTCTCCCGCTCGCTTCCCTCCGCCTGCTCCCCTCCTTTTTTTTTTTTTTTTTATTTGCATCTCAAGTCCAAAAGGCAGAAAATACACACGCGGCGAAGACACCGGGCCGCCGAGGAGGCTCCGGCCCGTCCTCGGTCGGTCGTCAATTAACCTCACTGTGGATCTGCCAGGGCCAAGGTGGCCGAAACTGCCCAGGGCGCTGGCCGGAGGGAGAGCCCTTTGATCATCTTGGGGAAGAAAAAATAAAGGGAGACTGATTTCCCCCCTTCGCTCTTGGGATCGCTCTTCTGCCTTTATTTTATTGTTTTAGACATTTTTTTTTTTTTGAGCGCCGTGGCTTGGACGGTGTTTTTTGTTTCATTGCTTGGGTTTTCCTATTTTTTTTTTTTTCATTTCCTTCTTCGTCCCTCTCTGACCACTATGGAATTCTAACCTGAATCATGTTTGGATTGAAGCCGCCTCTGTATTACTTACCAGGTAAGCGAGCCGCGCGCTGCCCTCCCGGGTCCCGCGCAAGGCGCCCGTGCGTCCCGGACCCTCGCTCCCGCCCCCATGCGCCCCCAGATCCCCAGGCCGTGTCGGGCGCGCCGAGGGACGCCGCGGCCTCGGGTGTCCAGGCCCGCGGGGTGCGCGCTGCGCGCATGGGGAGCCCCCACCGGTGCGCGTCTCGCTCCTTTTGTCTGCCCGGAGCTGGCGGCGCGGCGGGGGCGGGCGCTGCGTCTCGCGGGGCGCAATCGGCGCTGGTGTGAAGTTACTTTCGTGGGGCCGCAGGTCGGGGAGTCGTTCCCCACCCCCCCAGCCTCGGGTCTCCCCTCCCTCCGGGATTCCCTGGAAGGTTTTGTTCTCCGAGGCCCCGGAGGGGGCCGGGGCTCTGGAGCGCATGGTGGCTTCCTGTTTCCTGCACCTTCCAGCGCGCTGACAGCAGCTCCCCGGCAACTTTCAGTTTCGGGGCCAGTCGCGCTCGCTGCCGGAGGGGAGGGGCCGGGGGCAGCCGTGGGAGAGCTGCAGAGTCCCTCCTCCGGGTTCATCTGGTTTGGACAGGAACGCTTAATCGTACTTACATGTAGGATCAACAGAACACTGGGGATGGGGGGAAACCCTAACCTTACTCGCCGCCACCCCATAGGGTGCCCTGGGGTCAAGTAACTTCGGCGCCCTAGGTGAGCCACGTGACCAAAGGTCGGGAGGGCTGTGCTGTGTGTGGCTGCTGGTTCTAGGATTTAGCAGTTTTGAGTCTCAACCTCCCCTCGAGCCCTGGCTCCAGTTCCTATTGAAGTTGAGATGCCTTATGGCGGTGCGGAGGTGTTAGGGTTCTGTCTGAACCGAGCGGGCGGGGGGGGGGGGGGTCCTGGCATTCTCTGCTATGCGCTGAAGGGTGATTTAGGAATTGTTTTGCTAGGGAACAGTGCACGTGGCTGGGGGGGGGTGCGTCCCATCCCCCTCAGTGTTCAAGAGATCTGTCACTTTTTGCCAGACCCCACCACACTTAATTCCCTGCAGGGGGGATGTGGAGCAACAGGAACCGGCCTGGGTAGAACCCAGCTCTAGGGAGCTGGCTTGGCTGCCCTGACCCAGGACACACGTTGTCACTGCGTTAATAGAGCAGATGGGAAGGGCTAGGGGAAAGTAGAGGAGGGGAAAAAAGTGAAAGATATCGCCTGTAGGATTGCTGGGTGGCAGCTCTTGTGAGTTTCTGTGTGGCTGTTTAAATTTCTAGTTCTTCCCAGTAACTGACCAGAGATGCTGATCAGAACCAGTTTTATAACAAGATTATCTCTAGCCTCTCATTTCACATTCTTGGGCACTCATGCTCAGTCTCTTCCACTGACAAATGCAAATCTATCAACCTCTAGCCTGACTCTTCCCTTCCTCTGCTCTTCACTTCTGAACGTCTCCTTAGAGATCTAACCAAAATTAGACCCCGGAATCCCCAGCTTCCAAACAGGTTAGCTGTGCGCCAGGGCCACATCCTCTGGAGCTGAGCCATGTCCCCACCGGAAGATGCGTGGCAAGTGAGGGCTGGGCCCAGGGGAATTCACCAGAGCCCCTTCACTGTTCTGGTGCATCCCACTGGATGCGGTAGGAGACAGCAGGGAAGAAGTCTCGCTCCTCCTCACATCTCCAGTGCCTCCCCCAGCACCTCCTCCGATGCTCTGGACAAGCTGTGGCAAGAGCAGGGCCTCTCAGAAGCACAGGTGTTTGTAATCTACACCCCAGCCACCTGCCATAGGAGGGCCAAGGGAGCATGCTTATTCATCAGGTGACAATTTGGTGTTTACATGTGGAGCCTCAGAAAGAGGAGGTGGAAGTGTCAGACTAGGAAATTTAAAGCAATTAGGGAAAATCAGCTTCAGTTGGGATAAGGCCCAAGGCAGGCAGCTAGGATGGGTGGATTCTTCCAGGTCTGACCCAGGGGACTGAGGACTGGACACCCACCCCCAGGGCCAGTCAGTCAGAAGATGAAGGGTTTTCTTCTACTAAAGTTTGTTCTTTAGAAGGTCCCTACTGGAGTTTTACACCCTGCCCATACTACGCACTGTACGCATCCATATTGTGCACCGGGTGGGGGCTGAACCAGGCCAGGTACCCTTCCAGCCTCCGAGCTTTGGGGATGGATCCTCTTTTAAGATCTCCCTAGTCCACATCATTGCTCAGTAGCCCCAGGCCCAGCCATTGCCTGGCTTCGAAGCATCAGAGCTAGGGTCTGAGATCGCTGCTGCCCTCCACACTGAATGGAGATTTATTTCTAGGTACAGTGGGTGGCCTGGAGGTCAGTAGGCCTTGGATGAGAGCCTGGGACCTGGCCCACAGAGGACCCTCAGTCCCTGGGTTCTGTTCCCAAGGCTTATCTCAGCAAGGTGCCTGTAACTGCCAGGAGCCAGAGCCCAGACTCCCTTACCAGGCTGCCAGGGGGAGGGAGGGTGGGAGCAGTTAACAATCAGATGGGCACCAGACTCTGGCTTCCTTTGCTTGACTGGGCAGTGGGTCTATTGAGCCATAACCTTGGCAGAAGATATAAGCCCCCAGAAGGCCTTGGTTTTCCCACCTGTGAAGTAGGAGCCACGATTGTGCCTTCCTCACTGTTGGGACAGCAGGGGTGGCACTCAGTGTGGTGCCCCATCGTAAATAAAGCTTTCTGGCCTGCAGCCACGCCCATGCTTTCCTGGACTCCCTGATGGCATTCTCTCCACGCTGGCAGCTGAGCCCAGGCGTGCTGGCTCTGCCACCTCCTCCTCTGCAAGTGTGCCCACCTCTGGTGGAGGGGAAAGCTACAAAAGGTACTGAGGACAGCCCCTGTGATTAAGTCGGTATGTTTTGTTTTTCAGAAGTCCTATGTAGCCCAGGCTGGCTTAGGACTCCTGATTCTCCTGCCTCCACCTCCCAAGCCCTGGGACCACAGGCATGCAAAGACCACTCCCAGTTTTATGAGGTGCTGGGGACAAAACACAGGGCTTCCTGCTTGCGAGGCAGGCACTCTACCAACTGAGCTATATCCCCATCCCCAACATGAAAGTTTTTATAGAAACTTACAGAACTTGGTAATCAAGCTGGGACTTGAACTTGGATCTTTGGACCAGGCTTACTGTTCCTGTATCCTGGAGTGAGATGTGTTCGTTCATGAGCTGGGGAGAATGGCTCCAACACTCAGTCAAGTTCCCACGCAAGGAGAGCAAGGCACAGGGCACGTGCCCAGCCTGTGGGGACCGGCATTCAGAAGGGCAAGGATCTTTGATTTCCACCTTCCTTCAGGAGAGGTGCTAGCACACCTCACGGAGATCCCTTCTCCAGCTTTCCTTGTGTGTGCACGTACACCCGGGTACCCTCACTCCTGAACTCCGCCATACTTTGAGCTCTACGTAGGCGGGGACCTTGTGTCTCTTTTTCACCGGGCCTGATGCCAGGCCAATAATAACGATCATAAAAGTAAAAGGAATAATAAAATAAGGAGAAGGAAGAGGTCATGGCCACTTCTCCTACAGTGCCCATTCTGTGCTAATTTCACCATCTGAATGACTCTGGCAGGTGAGTCTATTATGTCTGTCCCACCTGACAGCTGAGGAAACTGAGGCACAAGAGGCTGAGGTCACATAAGCTGTAAAGGGCGCATCTGGGCTCTGACCCCCGGCAGTCTGGCTCCACGGTCCCCTGCTTAATAAATATTTGTAGAACTTGTGAGGGAGGGAACAGCCGCTGGTATTGGCAGTGGCGCCCTTGTAGGCCCCCTTATCTTATTCCTGGCGTTCTGGGAGGGAGGACTCCTGGCTGTTGGCTGACCCCGCCCTGGCTTCACACTGAACTCTTAGTGACCCTTCCTCCCCCTGGATTCCCTGTGCACTGCCAGGAAGGATGCTCTGAGGCCTCCACTGAGGAGACTGAAGCCAGAGAAGCC
Source organism: Dipus sagitta (assembly GCA_036346955.1). Taxonomy (NCBI): domain Eukaryota; kingdom Metazoa; phylum Chordata; class Mammalia; order Rodentia; family Dipodidae; genus Dipus; species Dipus sagitta. The sequence goes on from CM070770.1 coordinate 222,795,408, forward strand.
CGATGCTTGGCCCTCAGCTGTGTGGCCCACTGGCGGCTGCTCTGTGGTTGTTCCCTTGGGACATCTTCCTGGCCTCTTGCTGCCCTCTGGAGACATGGGCAGTTGTTAATAGCCTGTCAGGCCTGGCCTGGTCCCCTCTGAGCACACTTGGAAAGACATGGAAGACACGGGATTCAGAAGTGTGAAGTAAGGCTCAAGCGGCCCATCAGGCGCCCCCCAGACTGTTCCCAGAAAGGCCCCTGTGAGGACGGGTGTGGACTGTGCTCAGCCCCTGGGTTGGGGGAAACACGGAGGTGAAGAGAAGCCAGGCTTCAGGGACTGCCAAAGCTGGGGGAGGTACCCACTCTTGCCAGCATGGCAACTTGTACCTAGCTTCTGGCTGCTCCTGGGGAGCTGGATGTCAGGTCCTAAGCAGACCAGACCTTTGGGTGATTCAGTCATTACCTGAGATGTAACTCAGGGGTCAGCCAGGGTCTGGTGGGGATCCCAGGTGGCAGGATTGCAGGACTCTGAGGAAGGTGGTGTCTTCTTAGCTGTGAATGAGAAGGCAGCTTATTTACAGCTCAGAACTCAGCGGGGACAGCGTTTCGGCTCCCATCTAGCACTTTGCAGGCAGTCACTAATTAATCTTGGATACCCCTGAGAAATGGGGAGGGGCGGCCACATTTCCATCTGTCGGCTGGGAAAGCCAGGGGCCCTTTTGTCCCAGCTGCGGCCCAGCCCCTCTCCGAGGGGCCTGGTCTGGCTCCTGCCCCCTGCTCAGTTTGCTTTTCATTAGGTTCCCTCTTACTTCAGCATGTCTCTGCTAAGCCATGGGTGGGAATCGGATCCACCCCACTGGAAGCCCTTCTTATCTTCTTGATGTGAGAGGCAGAAGTTGCTTTGTGCTGAGAGAGCAAATGGCCCTGAAGATACCTGGTTCCCCCTGCTGGGGAGGCCCTGGCTGGAGGGGCCTGGCCAGCGCACAGTCCCTGCAGAGCAGGCCAGGGGCAGGGAGGGTCCACCGTGATTTCTGCTTCAAGCCCCCGTGACCACTTGTGTCACATATCTGTCTTTCCCCAAGATGTGGACATGTGAGAAGTGCCACACTGTTAAGTGTCCATCTTAGCAGTTTACAACTGAAGACAGGCCAGGAGGACCTGCGGGTCTGTTGTCAGCTCTGCATGGACTTTCAGAGAGACTGGCCCTAGATATGGCCTTGTGGCACCTCCTCCACTCTGCAGGAGAGCAGTAGACTTTGTTTCTTGATCCATTTTTTTTTTCCACACTGGAAATTGAACCCAGGGCCTCTCACATGCAAGGAAAGCACTATCACTGAGCTATCTCCAACCCCCTTTTTTCTTTCTTTTTCTTTTTTAGGGTGTATGAGTTCATATGTGTATAGGCATACCTGTGGGTATGGGTGTGAAGGCATGTGTAGGCACATGCAGGAAAAATCTGTATCTGGTATCTTCTATATCTCTCCACATTATTTTGGAAACAAGGTCTCTCAGTGACCCTTGCTAGCCTGCAAGTCCTGGGGATCCTCCTGTCTCTGTTGCCCTAGAGCTGGCTTTATGTGGGTACTGGGGATCTGAACTCTGGTCTTCATGCTTGTGCAAAAAACACTTGACTGAGCCAACTCCTAGCTCCTCTTCTTTTTGTTTTGAGATGAGAGTCTCACTCAATTGCCCAGGCTGGCCTTGAACTTGTGATTCTCAGCCTTAGTCATCCAAGCACTGTTATTACAGGATTACAACACCCCTTCCACTGACTTAAAATAAGCTTTCAAGATTGTGGAGATGTCTCATTGAGTAAAAGCAATGTGAACTTGAGGAGCTGAGTTCAATCCCCAGTGCCCATATAAAAGAGCCTGGCATAGAACTTGAGTGTGGCGGCATACCCCTTCAAACCCAGCAATCAGGACAGTGAGGGAGGAGTAATATCATGAGTTTGAGACCAACATGAGCTACAAAGTGAGTTTCTGGTAAGCCTGGACTGCATAGAGTAAGACCCTGACTCAAAAAAAAAAAAAAAAAAATCTGACTATGGCTATGCATGCCTTTAACCCCAGCCCTGGGAGCAGGGTGGAGATTGGAGGGTTGCTGCAGCTCCCTGGTCAGCCAGGCTAGCTGAGAAATGGATTCCAGTAGCTCCTGGTTTTAGTGAGAGACTGTCTTGGGAAGAGAAACAGCTATGGATGTCCAACATCTCCCTCTGCACATACATGTGCACATTCCACAATACTACATACACACACACACACAAACACACATACACAAACAAAAAACAAACAAGCAAACAAAACAGCAGCAAAAAACTACTTTCCCAGGCATGGTGGCACACACCTTTAATCCCAGCACTCGGGAGGCAGAGGTAAGAGGATTGCTGTGAATTTGAGGCCAGCCTGGAACTACAGAATGAGTTACAGGTCAGCCTGGACTAGAGTGAGACCCTGCCTTGAAAAACCAAAAACCAAAAACCAAAAACCAAAAAAAAAAAAAAAAAAAAAAACTGCTTTCTTAAGCCCTAAGTGACTTTTTTTATTTTGCCATGTTGGGAATTGAACCGAGGGCTTCACACATATTAGGCAAGCACTCTACCATAAAATGCCCTTTCTTAAGAGGAATAGTGGAACTGCACCCTCTTAGTGGGTGACCCATAGCTGATGGCCTCGTACAAGTGTATTCCTCAGTGGTCTAGCTACCACGTCAGCAGAGCAGTGGAATTTGGGGATGAGGGGATAAAAATAGATTTTTTTTTTAAGAGAGCCATATAGATTTAAAGTCCTTCTGTTAATTTAGGAACATAAAACTGTGTGATGTATAGCTTGGTCTGCTCATAAAATTACTAAGTGTGGCATATTTAGAGCTGTGAGAGCTTGGGGTAAAAGGGGAAAAATTCAGTGAGACTTTTTTTTTTATAAGTCTTTGGGGGAAAATGTATTTTTTTCCAGCTTTTTCCCACCAGTACCAGGGTGCCTTCTGCCTCAGGTTTAGCTCTGCTGGAAGTGGAGGTGCTTAGCAGGGGGGCAACCCCAGTCGAGCCAAGCTCAGATCCTGCTCCTGTCCCCCAGCATACAAGCCCACTCAGGTCCTCCATGCCCTTGCCCTTGCCCTGCAGGATCCCGTCTGCTCTGCCTTTCCCCTGTCCCCACTCACAGCAAGGCCGGAAGTGCCCTCTGACCAGACCTGGCCTGCTGCCCAGCGGGCCTCTAGCTACTGGTTTAATGGCCTGCGGGGTCAGGAAGTCAGGGAACCTTGGACTTGGAAGAGGTCAACCAGCCAAGTCCTCCCCTTCTCTGCAGTCCATGGTCTCTTGGGCCTGCTAGACAGTAGGGGTAGGGTGCACAGATGCCTGGCCCAGGTCAGCCCTTCCATGTCACCGTGAGTGGTGTGACAGTGTTGGTTTTCAAATGCAGCAAGGGTACCTGACCTAGTTCCTCCCTCTGGGGACATAGGACAAGTCTGCCCCTCCTAAACACCATTTCATCAGGCCCAACCTGATCCAGGCAGGGCCTGCCCGGTGGTGCCAATCATTGTACTGTGCCCACCAGGCAGGAACAACCAGGAATCCTATGTCTTATCTTCAGGTGGTTTCAAGAACAGACTGAGAAGATGGAGCATTCTGGGATCTCCCAGGAGCATCCTGGGAGGAGAAACCTAAGAGAACTCCGAAGAGGAGGTGGTACTGGAAACAGGGTTCTGGAAGTGTGGTGCTGGCAAGAGGCTGGAGGAGCGAGGAGGGAGGAGCCATACAGGAAAGCCCCTCAGAAGGCTTTGTGTATTAAGCCCCAACCCCATCCTTAGCCGGGCTCTGGGCTGTCCTTGTCATCTGAGGTGGCAGTGGCCAGTGGCGTGGATGGAGTAAACTAGGTAACAAGGCATGCCTGGGCTTTTGAGTTGGTCAGGGAAGGTAATGATGTGGCTTTAGGTGGGGACAGAGGCCATGTCCAGGAGGGGTCTTTCAGCTGCACTTCTGCTCTGGAGGACCCCAGTCCTCCCTGGTGGGAGTGGAAGGGAAGGCCAGCACTTCAGCCTGAAACTTGGCGGTATTTCCAGTGTATCCCTGAAAAAAAACAAACAAACAAACATGGGGCTGTCCCCAATGGTGTGTGGACTTCCAGAAGTGAAGGGTCCCCTCAGCCGAGGAGGAAACAGAGCCTGGTGCAGCAGCGGTGGGTCGCACCACTGGGGTCAATGTGGGGACCTCATGTCCCGCCTATGCCATATGCAGGGAGAGCTCACAGGACCCGTCCTTGTCCTTGGAGAGCAGGCAGGGCAGGCGGGGTCTAGGTTCTTCAGAAGGAGGTGGAGTTCTGGTGGGAAGCAGGGCAGGGCTCTGGGTCAGGCTGTGGGAGGCAGTGGCATTCTTGAGCCTTGGGGAGGAGTTTGTGGAGTGATTGTACAAAGGATATAAGAGATGAGATCAGCAAACAAGGTGTTGGGACCCCACTTGGGAGGTCCTAAGTGTTACTTGGCTTGATTCTGCTATAAATTAGGGTGGGGGCAGTGCTGGGTGTTTCTTTTTAATTGACAACCTTTGTACATATAGACAATATACCATGATCATAATCCTCTCCTACCACCCTCCCTTTTCCCCCTCCCAAATCCTCTCTCCATTGAGTCCCTTCTTGCGGTTCTGGGGTTTTTAAGCAGCCAGTTAAGTGTTTCAGCATGCCAAGCCCAGGCATATAGAGTTCTAGTCTACAAGTCCCCAAGGACTGTGCCCACATGGAGAAGTGACCCATGACCCAAGCCCTGGAGAGAGAAATAGGGATTTGTGGGAAGCTGGAGCCAGGGTGGCCTGAGAGCAGCGAAAAGGAAGGTGGTGTTGGGCCTGTGAGCTCCGAGGGGAAGAGCCCAGCAGTGTGAAGCACGCTCAAAGGCCCTGGGGCTGGCCTGTGTTTGGGGAAGGAGAGGAAGGAGAATGGGGGTGTGGGGAGCGCATGAGATGGGAGTGGAGGCATATTAAGGTCTTCTGGCTTCACCATTAACATAGTCCAGTTGGGGACTGATCTGAGGGTGAACACCATGGCCCAGGATGAGAAAGGACAGGCAGCCCTGGGCTAGTTGTGCTGTGGAGGGGAGGAGGGAGGGTGGAACCTGGCCCCAAGACCCAGGCAGCCCAGCCCCAGTGCATGCGAGTCTTGACTGGGAGCCCGGCTGTGCTCCTGTGCAGACCACAGGCTAAAGAGGCAATAGCAGGGATTCATGGGTTGTCCTTGTGGGGTCTGCAGACGGCCTCGTTGGTTCGAGGCCAGTGAGCATTGTTGCTGCCCCAGTACCCAGGTCCATCTTCCCTGGCTCTGGGACTCTGTTTCCTTGTCTACTGAATGGAGCTGGCAGCGCTTTACCACCTGGGGTCGCCTCAAGGATTACGTGGATAAGACAGGAAGCAGGGAGCACGTGCCCTAGAGCCATCTCTGGCTGAGTTCCCATCTGGGTGGACAGTTCCCAGCTGTGGGCTTCATGCTGCCCCAGGCCTGCCTTCCAGACTGCGGTCAGGGCAGAGGCCCTGCTCAGGCCGAGGTGTCCTGAAGAAGGGCATTACTTATGGGTCCCCGTGGGACACCCCGAGCTTGAACTAACAAAGTGGCTGTCAGCTGGGTAGCTGTGGCACAGTGCGTACACACAGGACGGGAAGTCCCATTAAAGGGAAGGAGAAACGGGTTCACCCTGGTGACACCGTGCTGGCCCTCTTCCCCGAGTCTCCGGGGATGGAGGGTGGCTCTGGCCAGCCCTTTCCAGTGGAGTTCATTGCCTCTAAGGACTCCAGTGTCACTCAGCAATGACAGCCCCAGGCTGACAGCACCTTGTCTGGGACCAGGCCTCCTTTGAACTGGCCCTGCCACTGCCCACCCCCTTGTCACTCTGGTCTTGTAATTCATTTAGGATTAGCTCTCAGGCCTCTCGCAGGCCTAACTTCTGTTGTCTTGGTAACCGTGTCAACCGTTTGCTGGTTTCCGTGATTATCTGACAAGAGAAAGGGGGGCAGCGGGGACATAAAAGGAGGGTGTGGGGAGGATAATGCCTGAGTCTTAATGGAGCTCTCTGTGGAGGCCTGGGAGGCGGGGGGGGGGGGGGTCGCCCACCCATTGGCAGGTCTGCAGCTGTGTGGGGTTCGCTGCATCCTGCAGCTCTGGGAACCAAGGTGTTACTCCTCTCCTCCACTTCCCTGCTTGGGAGGTTCCCTTGTGTCAGACAGCCCCTGGACACTGCCCTGGGTCTTGTCAACAGTTGGGAGGCTGGGGCGGGGGAGGGTCACCCGGAAGAGAGGGAGGCTACATAGCCCAGAGTCCAGACAGGGCTGGGGAGGCTGGCCTCTGCTTCTACTCCTGTGGCCACAGTCAAGACCAGAAGGTGAGGGCTGGACCTGCCTGAGGGAGTCTGGGGCTATCTGAAGGGCCCTTTCACACCTGGCAGTTGGTGCTGGCTGTGGGCCAGGCCCTAGGCAGGCTCAGTTGGAGGTCTTCCTAACCCTCTGTGGGGCCTGGGCTTCCTCACAACTTTGCCTAGTGGCTTCAGGGCTCCCAGCTCCCAGGGAAGAAGTTCCATGGTCCCCGGGGCCTGGCCTTTGGTATTCACACCCTCGTGCACTCTCTCCACATTCTGTCAGTTAGCAGAGAGGGAGGAGCTGGACCAGGCTCAGCTGGAAGGAATCCACCCCTTGACAGGGCTGGGAAGGTTCCAGAAGAGCATATGGAATGGGCGATGTGGATGCTGCCTCTTGGGAGCTACAGTCAGCTCCCCAAACTCCTCACATGTTCCCCCAGAAATCTGCCTTTCCAGGTAGGATGGCCTTGTCTTTGGGAAGGGCTGAGACTCTTGTCACTGTGGGCCTGGAGAGGCACCCTGAAGAACTGGGAAACTCCTTGGGAGGGGCTCTGTGGGTCCACCGGGGACCCCTAGTTTCAGGGAGTCTGGCTCAGTGAGAACAATGTGAGGATCTGCTCACAGGGTACTGTTCTGGCCACATGAGGCACAGTGAAGGACCCCGTGCCTTTTGGGGAGTTGCTAATGAGCCACGTCTAATTTTTATGAACCTCCCTGGTAAATTATTAATTTGGGCCAGAAATGAAAGTGTGGAACTGGATAAGCTCATGAATATTCATCGCTGACTCGAGCGTGGGGTTGATCAGTGGCTAGAGCAGCCAGCCAGGCTCTTGACCCAGATACAAGCAGGCCACTCTGGGAACCTCCCCCCCCCCCCCCAGCCTCTCTGTTGTAGGTGGGGCTGGTGACTCACCTCTCACGCACTGTGGTGGCTGACACTGGACCCGCCTGGCTAGGGCAGAAGTCAGAGGCCCCAGGTCACTGATGATGGCCACTGATGATGGAAAGCGCTGGAGGCTCCCTCTTCCCTGCCTGTGCTCCTGGCCAGGCCCACTGAAGGCCAAAGGTGGGGACGCTGTCCAGATGAGGTCCCTTAACAGATAGGCTTTGGTTCTAGGAATGAGACTGTGGCCAGTACCAGTGCCATTGGGGTTCCCTTCCATGGCAAGTGAGGGCTGGCATCCTAGTGTGCTGTGGCATCTGAAGGCTTCTCTGATGGAAGTCTGCAGAATACTGCTGGCTCCCGACTGACCCCAAGCTAGGCCTCCTGGGACTCAGCCTTCTGGGATCCAGAGTGCTTCCTCCTGCCTCAGGTCTGTGATAAGCCAAGGCCAGCTGCTGTGGGACTCTTGGTTTAGGAGGGTGTCAGTGAACTCAGAAGCGAGAGATTGATCTGAACTGATCTCCTGACTTAGCTTCTGGAGTGCTGGGATCATAGGCATCCACCACCATGCCCAGGAAGAAGCCTCAATTTGGCTCCTATCTTTGCAGTAGTCCTGCTATGAAAGTTTGGGAAGGTCACTTGAACCCTGTGCCTCAGTTTATGCCTGTGTAAGTTGTGGAGAATGGTATTTCCTGAAAAGGGTTCATTCATTTAGTGTAGCTGGGCATAGTGGGTCATACCTGTGATCTCTGCATTCAGGAAGCAGAGGCAAGAGGATTGCCATGAGTTCTAGGTCAGCCTGAGCTAAAGCAAGACCCTGCCTCAATAAAAAGAAAGAAAATAAAAATGAAGAAACAGGGGCTGCTGGCCCAGGGTTCAGTTCCCAAGCCACTCATGAATGCCAGACACAAAAAGTGGCACATTCAGTTTCAGGGGCCAGGGACTCTGGCATACATGCACATGTGTGAATGTGCACATGTGCAAACAGATGTTTTTTTTTTTCAAGGTAGGGTCTCGCTCTAGTCCAGGCTGACCTGGAATTCACTATGTAGTCTCAGGGTGGCCTTGAACTCATGGCTATCCTCCTACCTCTGCATCCCGAGTGCTGAGATTAAAGGCATGTGCCACCACACATAGCTGGATGAATTTTTTTAAAAATGAAAAAAACAAAGGTCCTTTGCATGGAACCCTGGGCGCTCTCCTTTCTCTCTCTCTCTCTGGCCCTGCCTGGTACTGGAATCGCTGTTCCCGTGATCATTATTGGCCCAGGGGACCAGGGCTGCACAGCACAGCTCCCGGCAGCCCCAGCTCAGAGCAAGTGCGTGGGGTCATAGGCTGGTGGCTGCCTGCTTCTCAGAATTGATGTGGTGTGGTGTGGTGTGGTGTGGGCCATGGGGAGCTACACTGGCCCATGTGGTTTACAGCCACTCTCTGCATGAGCCTGGCACCTGGACGGGCCATTTATGCTATGCCCTGAAGATGCCTGTGTGTGCACTTCTTGCTGGAACCTCAGGGACAGGCGGAGAAAAGCAAGGGTTTTGGCAGCTCCCGGGTTAGAGCCCACTGGGTTCCCAGTCTCAACTGGCCTCTCTCCTCGCAGAGAACTTTCCAGGCAAGTGGCTCTCAAGCCAGATGGGATCAGGGGTCAGCTGTGGAGCCCCAGGCTCCCAGGCCTGTTCTGGGGAGTTCTGCAAGGCCTTGGCACTGGGTCTGGGGTTCCATGCCTGTGAGACCTAACCTTTGGCCTCCTTTGCCCGTGACTCTCAAGGACTTCAGGGTACCGCTGGTGGCTGCTGGTGGCTCTTTGAGGACTGATACCTGCTGTGTGACAGAGTTCCTGCGGGAGGGTCGTGCCCAGCACGCGAGGTTTTATTTGGCTTATTGAAACCAGCAGGTCCATTCGCCAGGCTTTTCATCCGAGTCTGAAGGTTTTGACTCAGGGCTTGTCGCCTCCCAGGTGCTGGGGCGCGGAGGGGCAGCCAGCCAGCGGGTTGGACCGGTGCGGTGAGCAGAGCGAAGGATGCTAAGCAAACAGCCGCCGGGCAGCTCTGTTCTGTTCGCCCTGGTGTGGAAAGAGCCGTTGGCTCCTGGCAGCTGCGGCTGGCAGGCTGCTCACAGCACCTGTCTGTGCCAGGCCCCAGAGGTGGGGGAAGATCGAATGTAAGTCACAGGTCTTGTCTCCCAGGCCACCCGATGGAAGAAGCAGCCTTGCCTTGCCAGCAGGACTGCAAGTTCCCCGGGGTGACTGCAGGGACCCACCTGACTCCCAGCCTGGAGCGCTTGAGTTCCCTGTTGGACAGGAGGACTCTGGCAGGGCTTCCTGTGGGAGGTGACGTTATAGCACACGCAGTCAGTGAGGAAGGGCCGTGTGGCCAGGGAGAGGTGTGCCCCTCACTATCAAATTGGATGGGGTCCTTCTAGGACCCTGGATCTCCCTAAAGGATCTGAGGGGCCCCAGGCTGTGTTTTGCCAAGGAGCCAAATGGGAGCTTTCTTCCCTGAGCCCCATGAGGCATGCACAGTATTTCCAGGCCAGAGGTGCCTGAGGTGCAGGGGGGTACTGCCTGAGACCCTGGCCCGCATGGCTGTCAGAAGTGACAGGTGAGATTCCTAGAAGGTCACAGTCGCATTGCCCCATTTTGAGCACTCTTGGTGGCTCTTGTGTTGGGCATCACAAAACACAGCCCCAGAAGTGACACCGAATGGACTCTGCGGGTTTGAGGTTACAGGAGTGGCGGAGCAGGGGACAAGTCAGAGGTAACAAGATTCCAGTGAGTAAGGACAAGGAGGGCTTTAGGGTCAGGCCTGAGGTGTCTGCGTGGGTAGGTGTAGTCCATAAAATGAGGAAGTGAGTGGGTGGGGACAGGCACCCATAGTTTCATGAAGGAAGGGGCGGATCCACTGTCCTGGGATCCAGTTTGTGGCCATGAGGACCCTGGAGAGCAGCAATTCCCTAGACAGGTCCCCTCCTGCTCCAGCCAGCCCCACCCCTCTTCTCCAAAGCAGGAGAGGTTCCTGTGGGGCCTCCAAGTGGTAGGGACTATCAGAGGAGAGGACTAGAGGGTTAGCAGGGAGTTCTGAAAGGGTCTGGGCCTCCTTTGTGGGATAAAAGTGGGACTTAGAGTCTAGAACATGCCAAGAGAGGAGTGCATGACACATGGGCTGCAAAGGGAGGCGGCTTGTTTGACAGGATATCAGTCCTGGGCTTTGAGAGAAGCTGCTTATGGGGAATCTGGAATCTTAGGCAAGAACTGGAAGGGGTTCCTATGGATTCATTCATCCAACGTTAACCCTGCACAGGGAAGAAAGCCGACCCAGAGTGGCTCAGTGATTTGCCCTTCCCTAGGTGTAAAGGAGGGTCTAAAGCCCAGCGTTCTGCTTGCAGAGGTCATAGGTAACAGCACCCTGTTTCCAGCCTCTTGGTTCCCTTCCTTCACTTCATGCACTAGGATCCTGGCACAGCTGGCATGGGATGTAGAGACAAGAGCTCCACTTGGACTAAGGCATCTCACCGCGTGTGAGTGTGTCTGTGTGTACACATGTGGGACGTCACACCCCTCCCCAGCTGGACTACCTTGAAAGGTCCTTTCACTTTTCAGAGTCTCAGATTTAAAAAAAAAATTGGGCTGGAGAGATGGCTTAGCAGTTAAGCGCTTGCCTGTGAAGCCTAAGGACCCTGGTTCGAGGCTTGATTCCCCAGGACCCATGTTAGCCAGATGCACAAGGGGGCACACGCGTCTGGAGTACGTTTGCAATGGCTGGAGGCCCTGGTGCGCCAATTCTCTCTCTCTCTCTCTCTCTGCCTTTCTCTCTGTGTCTGTCATTCTCAAATAAATAAGTAAAAAAGAAAAAAATGAAATAAAAATTTTTTTAAAATTCTGTTGAGGGGCTGGAGAGATGACTCAGTGGTTAGGGCACTTGCTTGCAATGCCTAAAGGCCTGAGTTCAATTCCCCAGTACCCACCTAAAGCCAGATACACAGAGTAACACATGCATCTGGAGTTCATTTGCAGCCACGAAAGGCCCTGAAGTGTTCTATCTCTCTCTCTGCATATATATATATATATATATATATATATATATATATATATATATACCTGCCTGGCAAGTACCAGTACACACACACACACATATATATATGTAAATATATATATATTTTTTTTCCTGAGGTAGGGTCTCATTCTAGCTCAGGCTGACCTGGAATTCACTATGTAGTCTCAGGGTGGCCTCGAACTCACGGTGATCCTTCTACCTCTGTCTCCTGAGTGCTGGGATTAAAGGCATGCGCCATTACGCCCAGCTCTAAAAATTATTTTTTAAAATATTTTTTGTTTATTTTATTTATTTATTTGAGAGATACAGACAGAGGCAGAAAAAGGCATAGAGAGAGAGAGAATGGGCATGCCAGGGCTTCCAGCCACTGCAAACGAACTCCAGACGTGTGTGCCCCCTTGTGCATCTGGCTAATGTGGGTCGGGGAATCGAGCCTTGAACCAGGGTCCTTAGGCTTCACAGGCAAGTGCTTAACTGCTAAGCCATCTCTCCAGCCCTAAAAATTATTTTTTGAAACTCCTGTTGAAACAATATTCACAGTGAGATGCCCTTTGCACAAGTCTCTGGCTTGAATTGTGCTCACAAAGCCAAGCAGTGTTCCATTCTGTCTACTTCCAGAATGGCTGTCCTTCTTCTCGATGACAGTCACTCCCATCCCACCCCAGCAGTTGAGTCCCTGAAGGCATCTCTCTGCACATTTTCTGTCTAGGGAGTCACACTGGGCAAAGCTCCTGACTCTCGGCATCGTGTCTTCAGGGCTCATCTGTGGCATGGAAGTTCCTCTTTGTGGCTACATACTATTCCACTGTGGCTGGGCTCGTGTGTTACTAATTGGTCCATACTCATTAGTGGCTGTTGGCTGCTCTTCTGGCTCAGGTGACCCCACGTGTGCGCCTTGTGTAGATGGATGCTCGATTCTCTGGGGTGTGGGTTTCACTTTGAGCTCCCACAGTGCCCATGCCTCAGAGTTCCTGGCTATGCAATGGAGCCTCAGCATGACACCCATTGAACTCCTAACAGCCTTGATTTGGGAAGTTTGAGATGCTAGTTGGTAAGTTCTACTGCAGCCCAGAGCCAGCAAAGTGGTGTAAGTGGCCTCGAGCAAGTGGCCTGCCTGGCAAGTACCAGCTTTTGTCCCCACGTGGCCTTCAGTAGGAGTCACTGTGGATGTTTCTGGAGAACTTCCTGGGAATCCGGGAGGAATCTGTTCAATCAAAATTCCGTAGCAAAGACACCACAGCCAACCAGGAGCACCACCATGCTCTGTGTGGGCCCCTTGGCAGGCTCAGGCGTAAGACCTCTGGGGGCTTGGCCTCAGGGGACAGGCTTTGAGAAGGTGACTCCCCCTAAGCTGTGCCGGGTGTGAGCTCCCTCCTCTGGTGATGACAGGTAGTCCCCCCCCCCCCTCGGCTGAGTTTTGCTTAGAGGGCATCCAGCTGGTCGGAGAGCTGGCCTGGCTGCATGCTCTTGTGTGAGAAAGGAAGTTGTTGAGGGCCGTGGAAGTGGTGAGTGGCCCTCCTTAACAAGTGGCCTGCCTCAGCCCCACAGTGAGAACCCCGCGGAGGGGAAGCCTTGCCTGGGGTCACACGGCACTTGGAGGTGGAGGTTCCAGCGCGCCATGCCTTTTAGCCTCTTAGCAGCGCCAACATCTCCACTGTCCTCTAACACAGTTCTGTTGTCCTTTTGAGCCCAGGTCTAATCCCCACAGGTCACAACCACCCAACTCCATGAGACTGCCCCCTCCTCCCCTTAACAAGGCCCTCGGGTCAGGAGGCCACAGGAGTGACCTCACAGAGGAGCCACTTCCCCCATACTGCCTCCAAAGGGCACCTGGGTGGCGGTGCCCTGTGCTGGCACAAAACCCTTTGGAACATGGTGGTAGATGCTTCTAAGGACAGCTGCCTTCTTGCAGCTTGGCCCAGATTTGGGTTGGCAGCAGAGGTGGGGTGTCCTTCTATGCCTCTGAGCTTCCTGGGAGCCCCTGGCAGAGTAGGGGCGGCCCCACAGTGCCCTCCATCTGTCTCCACCTGTGGGCACTGCTGACCCCTAGGCCCTCTCTGGGGCAGAGAGCTTGTCCAGCTTCCCCTCAGCCCCCCCCCCCCAGGCCCTGTCCCCTCAGCCTGCCAACACTGTCTCAAAGGTTAATCCCCACTCTGTCCCTGGCTTCCAGCTCCTCCCACCCCAGCCCTTTCCGCTCCAGTTAATTAAATACGCTTGCCTATTGTCAGGAAAGAAACTTGGATATTTATTACACCTCGGCGCTACAGAATGTCAAAGGCGTGCACGGTTTGGAGACATACTGGCAGGGAATAGCCTGAGCATATGTCTGCAGGGCCGGGGTGGGCAGGTTGCTGCCACCTCGGCGACCTGCGGCTGCTGTGGCTCTGGCTGCTGCTAACTGCTTCCCGACAGGCGTGCTTGATGGGCTGTGTGTGTGTGTGTGTGTGTGTGCGTGCGTGTGCGCGTGTGTACATACAAGGGAGCCCTGGCCCTTCCCTGGGAGATCTGTGCTCCCCATAAACATCCTGGTTGCGGAGATGAGATGCCATGGAAATGTATACAGACCCTCCCCCACAGTACTGTGGGGCTGGGCGCCCCCAGAAGGACCAGACGGGTAGCTTCCCTTCTCCCCTTTTTGCTCATCCCGTTCTGGAGCTCTCATGATTTATTTTTATTCTTTCACTTGAGCAAAGGCGCATGGTTAATTGTGATTTTTTTTTTCATGGAGGGGGCGTGAGTATGGATGTGTTCATTTTATAGGTTTTTTTTTTCTCTCCTCCTTAATAATAATGCTTTAAAGATGTCTGGCATCTGTAACCAACAGCTGGCTTCCTGTTATGGAAGAATGTCCTTTTATGTGAAAGCAGGTTGAACTGTCATTAATAGTATAATTAGGTGATTGTCAGTATATAGCAGAAAACTGCTTAATTGTAGAGATCGCTTTTCTAGGATCCCAGGCTTTTTATGGTTATATTTGTTTTAACTGTTTGGATTTTCATTATATTTTGGCATTTGGTGTGTTGCCGCCGTTTTGTGGGTATTTTTTTCCCTTCCTGTTTTTAGTGTGTCTGACAGCTGTCTTCAGGAGCACTTAACCTGTAGACAGTGGGGTCGTGTAGGAAGTGTGACCTGCATTGGATTTCTGGCCCCAGAGCCCCATGGGGACAGGCACAAGGCCAGCCCTGGGACGCATCTGACCGGATCTGCCTCCCAGGAATTACACGTTTAACCCTGGAGCATGGGCTGCCTCAAGGAGGCCACTTTTACAATGCAATTTACTTTTATGGTCCATCCTTAATGCACAGTATTACTGAAGACTGCAGAATGACTTGAGTTCTGGGGGAAGCTCATTGAGAGGGATGCGGTCTGGGATAAAACTGGAATTTGAAAATAGATGGTTTTACAGAGTCTAAGAAAAATCAGCTGTTCTCTTTGAAGGACTTGAGTGGAAATGGAGGGCTGTGTGTATGTCTCATGCCACCCATGCCCACTGCCTCAGGCTCCTGGGCATCTTCTATCGGGGCTGGTGCCTGCTGGAGCCCTGGACTGGGCTCATTTCAGGACCAGCACCCCTTCACCCAGCTCTCTGCCTGCGCCCCTCAGTACTATCCTGTACTGGGAGGGGTCTGTGGTGTTGGGCAGGGTCCAGAGTGCTCTCTGGAGGTGTTGTGCAGGGTCTGGAGGTGCTGTGTAGAGTCGGCGGGTCTTGAAGGTAGAGTCCAGGGTACTGGCCAGGGCCTGTGGTGTTGTGCAGCATCTGAGATGCCATGGCCACACCAAGCCCCCCCCCCCACCCAGCTTCTCAGCTGGCAGCCAGCTGGTGTGGGGAAGCAGCTAGAGGCCTTTGTTCTCTAGAGCCCAGGAGGGAGCCGAAAGGCCTGTGATTCTTGGTAAGTGCAGCTCCTCCCAACCTCACCCTGGCCAGCAGGGTGCTAAGATTGGAGGCCTCTCCCCAGGGTGCCTGGCCCACATTCTCTGTTGACACCTGGGAGGCGCCTGGCCAGTTGCTGGCTGGGCCCCACCAGGTTTTATGACAGGTGGATAAATGACCCAGTCAGCTTTCTCACCTTGGTGCAGGGTGGGAATGTGGCCACAGGGGCCTTGTTTTCCAGAAAACTGGGAGAGGCACAAGTCACACTGGGCCTGTCCTAGTCCCCAGATGCTGGCCTGACAGCTTCTTGTCCCACACACATGCGCCCTTTGCTCTTGCTGGTTAGAGGAGGTGAGAGGTCACTGTTGCTTTTCTTTCAGAGAGGAAAGGAGGTCTCAAAGGCTGTCTGTCATGGCCTGAAGCCAGGAATCACTAGAGGTGGGATTAAAACCCAAGCCTGCCTTCTCTGAGCTGCAGGCCCAGTAGTCAGTCCCATAGGCCTAAAGACTTACCTGTTCTGGCCCTCCCTAGAGCAAGGGTTATATTCTTTGCAGTGCTGAGTTTTGTCTCTCATGCTACCTTGCCATTCATGGTCCTGCCTTGGGGCCTTTGCACACACAGTTCAAATGCCACCTCCCTACAGAGCCCACCCCCAGCCACCTTGTGCCCTGGTCAGTGTTGCAGTTACCTTCTCATTGCTGGGACAAAACACCCAACCCAAAACAACTTGTGATGGGAGGAAAGGTTTTATTTCAGCTTATAGTTGTTTTTTTTTTTTAAGATTTCTTTATTAGAGAGGGAGGGGGAGAAAGAGAGAGTGTGTGTGTATGTGTGAGAATAGGTGTGCCAGAGCCTCTAGCTACTGCAAACGAACTCCAGATGCATGCGCCACCATGTGCATCTGGCTAACGTGGGACCTGGAGAATTGAACCTGGGTCCTTAGGCTTTGCAGGCTAGTGCCTTACCTGCTAAGCCATCTCTCCAGCCCTCAGCTTATAGTTTTAAGGGGAAGTTTCATCATGGCAGGGGAAGGATGGCATAGCAGAAGCTGGGCATCACATCTTGTCACATGTCAGCTGGGAGGTAGCAGTGAGAGTGAGCGAGCTTTGGACTGGACTACCTCCAAAGCCTGCCCCTAGCAGCACACCTCCTTCAGCAAGGCTGCACTTCCCAAAGGCTCTACAAACTGGGGATTGAGTATGAGGCTTGCTCACAAACACATGAGGCTGTGGGGACACTTTTGTACATTCAAACTATTATGGTCAGTCCCACCCACAGTGTGTGTGTGTGTGTGTGTGTGTGTGTGCGCGCGCGTGCGTGCGCGCACATGCTCTCTGCAAACACCTGAGGCCATCTGGGCTGTAGGCTCTCCCCAAACTGAGATTTGATTTGTCTTTGTTGTAGCCTACCTCTAAGGCACACAGAAGGTGCTTAATAAATGCATGTCAGTTGGATGCCGTGCCCTGCCTTTGTACACTGTGGGTGCTTCATACATGTCAGTTGGATGGTCTGGTTGTAGCAAGCCAGTGGGGGCTGGAATGGAGTCTTCTTTCTAAGCTCGGCTTGTGTGCCCTGAGCAGTGAGGACTTTGTAGGAGAGGTGGGGAGACCCTTGTTGGTGTCAGCTTCCTCTAGAGATGGGACAGGGCATCACAGGGCCCTCCTCTGGGGTGGGGCCTCTCCCCCCCATGGTGAAAAGGGCTCTTGCAGAAAGGCTCCTCCCACTTCTATTGAAGTCTGGCTGGGGCCAACTCTGGCGTCCTAGCAGACACCCCAGCACAGCTGGGGGGAGTGTTTTTTTTATTATTGTGAATTATCACAGAGTAATTATGTCGTAATGTATGATAATCCTGCCTGGCCAAGGGGCTGCACAGCTTATGTCTGGATGTGGAGGACCACAGGTGCCAGGCAGGGGCAGAGGGACATGTCCTGGACATCCAGGGGTAGTGGCTTGCTCCTGAGAGGCCTGGCAATTGGGGGTTCCCCAGCCCCGAGCTTCAGAGAAGTACTGAGGCAGGTCGTTCTGTATAGCCTTCAGTCCCACGCCTGGGGCCAGACCTCCAGGGAACACGCCTGTGCTCCCTGCCCAGAGCTCCTGTCACAAAAGTTATAGAATGACAAGGTCTTAGGTCACAACTGGCCCTGAGGGAGCATCCAGGCTTGGCTTGGATGTGGTTAGGTGGGTAAGTCATGCCCTTGAATTGTGGACAGCCAGGCACCGAGTGGGAGGGCTCCGGACCAAACCACCGCGGCAAGTACAGTCTCCTCACTCCTGGCCCCCACATAGTAGCTGATAGGACAGATAGTGAGATGGTGTTCCAAATGAGGTGCAGCAGGGCAGGTAGCTGGGGGCTCAATACAACGGCAAGAGGGGTTCTTTTGTTGTTTGTTTATTTATTTAAGAGAGAGAGAATGGGCGCGCCAGGGCCTCCAGCCACTGCAAACGAACTCCAGATGCATGTGTCACCTTGTGCGTCTGGCTTACATGGGTATTGGGGAACCAAACCTGGGTCCTTACACTTCACAGGCAAATGCCTTAACCACTAAGCCATCTCTCTAGTCCTTGGGTTTTTTTTTTATTTGTTTTTATGCTAAGGCTCTGAGGGAAGAAGAAGGTAGCCCATTAGCTCTCTGGGAAAGAGCAGACCATTGTGACCAGATGGCAGGTGCAAAGACTCTATGGCTAGAGCTTGGCTCTCCTAGACCAAACCAGCTCTGAATGTCCACTTTGGGTGTTTATTGGGGTCCTGTGGTTGGGGGAGGGGGAAGCGAAGAAGTGGACTGAGAGCGAGCAGACTGCCTGCAGTAGTCTTAGGGGCAGGCTGGGCATGCTGAACACAGAAACGCTGCTCTCTTGCCTCCTCCTGACTTTAGTGTGCCTCTTGCTCTCAGCAGAACCTGGGCCCGAAACCAAGTTCCAGCCACAGGGCCTTTGCATGTGTTTGCCACAAGATGCCAGCCAAATTCCCCACTGAGGCTGGTGGCAGGGTATGCAGTATGTGTACGTTCAGATCCCGATGCCAGAAATGTGCCCTCCTGTACCTTGATCTTGGATTTCTAGTCTCCAGAACTGGGTGAAAGGAACTTGATGTGATTTAATGGAGAGTTTCTGGTCTTAACCACAGTGTCAGGAGTGTGAGGCTATTGGTGGATTTTCCCTCTTCCCATAACCAGGTCCAAGGCCTGTCCTGGGGAACTTCTGTTGGTTGGGAGAGGACAGATGAGTACCAGAGATGGGACCCAGAATCACGTGTATACTAGATAAGCGCTCTACCACTTAGTTACATCCCTAGCTCTCTTTTTTGTTTTGTTTCGTTTTGGAGTAGGGTCTCTCTCACTCTTAACCCAGGTTGACCTGGAATTCACTATGTAATCTCAGGGTGGCCCCAAACTCATGACAATCCTTCTATCTCTGCCTCCCAAATTCTGGGATTAAAAGTGTGCTCCACCATGCCCAGTCCTACCCCTCTTTTTTACTTTTTCTTTTGAGGTAGGGTCTCACTAAGTTGCCAGGGCTGGCCTGAAACTCCCAATCCTGCTGCAACCTCCTAAGTAGCCAGAGTGACAGGGCTGTGCCACAGTACCCAGCTTAGAGACAGTTTTAATCAGGAGTTGGTGATGGACCCATGTGGGCATCACAGGGCCTCCTGCAGCCTGGGGCTGATGGGGGAAGGGGCTCTGCATGCCCAGCAGTCAGATGGGCTGGCTACTGGTAGGGGGTTGGGGGCAAGATTGATGTCACAGCATGAGAGGGTAGGTAGGTTTCCTGAGTCCCGGGTGGCCATCATACCCAGAGCCAGTGGTAAGGGATACCAAGCTCAGCCTGGATGGGCACTGCTCACCTGTAGCAGGCCTGGGTTATGGGAGCTCCTTTTTCTGAAGAAGGGTTTTTCATTGTGGGGAAGCACCCCAAGGTAGGACCCTGGAAAACCCAGCCCTGTTCACTGCATGGAACTTGAGGCAGCAGAGAGGTGGACGAGGTCAGGGCACTTGGCCATGCAGTTGGGGCTCAGCTTGGCCTTATCTTCCACATCCGATTCTGTAAAGTGTGAATGTGTGATCACTGACCATGCAGCTGTCCAGAACTTTCCATACTCAGGGGTGCATCAGACTGGGGCCTTGCAGTGACTTTTCCTACAGGCAGGGGGCGTGCCTCCAGCCCAAGGATGGGCTCCTCCCTCTGTTCCCAGGTTCCCCTGCTGAGGTCTCCAGCCCCAGCTGCTGCCCTGAACCTCATGGGCATAACAGCACAGCTCTGGGGCCCCCAGGCATTCAGAAAGGACTCTCCTGGGAGGGTCAGTCTAGCTGGGGTGTTGTCTGAGGAGGAGGGGCTGGGCTTTTCTACAGGACCTCTGCCCCCGTGCTGGCTATGGGGGGGAAGGAGGCATAAGCAGACAGTGCCCCGTCAGCCTGAGCCCTGGTGTCATCTCACCTGGCACTCTGAACTTGGCAAGTGTACGTGGGTGCATTTAGCACCCGAACAAGCTCTGAAAACATCTCCCCTCCTCATGCAGTGTCGGCACCCGGGAGTAATGTGTCTCTGCAAGAAGGAACGTGCCAAGATTCAGTGTGACCTTGGCTCCTTGTTTCTACGCTTTGGGGATGGCACTCAGCTGCTGGGGTTGGCCAGGGTCCAGGGGGTCAGGAAGGGCCCTGGACTGGATTTCTTGAATGCCAAACGCGGAGCCAGAAGTGGGGCTCCTCTGGTACCCACTGGAATAGGGTGTGGCTCTCTGACCCCGAGACCCTGGAGGGAGGGTCTCTGCCAGGTATAGCCTCTGCTCTGCCGCACCCCCAGCTGACAGCCCCAAGTTGAGGCCTCCATGCTGAGAGGCACAGCCTGTTTTCCACGGTTCAGGACTCCGAGGGTGGGCACAGGCCATCATCCCCCAAAACCCCCCTTGCCGCTTAATGTCTTTTCACCCCGGAGCCTGTCTGCACAGCCCACAGTTGGTCCGCTGCCTTGTCATTTAGCTGTTCCGAGCCAGCGATCGGGAGGCAGCGCAAACTGTGGCATTTGCTGAGCGTAAAAATTCAATTAATTCCAGAAGGCAGATTAAATATAAGTGAGTTTTAATAATTTGCTGTAAAGTCGGAGATTACCGTGGGCACGAGGAGAGAACCCACACGTCTGTGTAAGCAGGCTGGCACAGCCCAAGGGACCCTGCCCAGGAGGCTTCCTGGAACGGTGGACCTGCCTGGCCTCCAGGGGGCGCACTCCTCTGAGGGAGCTGTCCTGGGCGCTCCAGCTGGGATTCTGGAGGAACTGCAGGCCAGTTGCTCAGCATTTGAGGATTCCCCCACCACCGCCCCCACACACCCAAGTTCTGAGGGCAAGAGACAGTTCTTGGCAGGGGCTCTTAGACTCGCCAGTGAGAGAGCTTTGTGTATTCCATTGCACCTCTGCCAGCTATCCCCTGTTCTTTGTTGTTTGTCTTTTTTTCTAATTTTTTTTTTGGTTTATTTTTATTTATTTATTTGAGAGCAACAGACAGAGAAAGAGAGAGAATGGGCGCGCCAGGGCCTCCAGCCACTGCAAATGAACTCCAGATGCGTGCGCCCCCTTGTGCATCTGGCTAACGTGGGTCCTGGGAAATGGAGCCTTGAACTGGGGTCCTTAGGCAAGTGCTTCACTGCTAAGCCATCTCTCCAGCCCTGTTGATTGTCTTTTTGAGGTAGGGTCTCACTCTAGCCTAGGCTGACCTGGAACTCACTCTGTAGTCCCAGGCTGACCTCGAACTCACAGCGATCCTCCTACCTCTGCCTCCTGAAAGTGCTGGGATTAAAGGCATGGCTCTGTTCTCTCTCTCTCTGTTCCCATGGCTGATGTTTCCAAGTGAGGGTCCAAAGTTTGGTTGTTTGAACTTTTGGAAAGTAAAACCAGAAACAGAATGGGTTACTTACTGACTCCTTTAGATTGCAAGACTCTGGGCCCCCTGGGTTCTCCAACACACACACACACGCCAGACACTATTACACGCTCACTCATACCTGCCTGGGCACACATGCACTGAACATACGTACAGTCACACTCACAGACAATGGCACACACAGTCCCTGTCTCCCTCCCCCCTCTCTCACACAAACACACTGCTCCCTCTACAAGCCAAGAGTCAGTCACCCTAAAGGGGGGGCGGGTCCAGCAGCCCCAGTGCCCGCAGAGCCAGCATGCCTTCCACGCCTGCCTTTTGTCTTTTCCCACTGTCCAAACTCCAAAAACAAAAGCAGAGGCCCAGCCTCCAGCCCTCCTCCGTGTGGTGCCACCTAAGTAAAGCCTGACCCAGAAAAGGCAGTTGGCGGAGGGGTGTCTGGGGCTGGCCTCCCCGGCGGGCAGCTCCAGGAGAGGGGCGGGCTGAGGGGCTTTTATGTGAAGACAGTGATGGTCCAGCGACTACAAAACGCCTGTTTCAAAGCTGCGTTCATCACCACCACGTCCCACTGTGATCTCCATAGATTTCTTTGTCTCTTTCAATTGGCCCTAATTATGGAGCTGGAGGCTGCCTGATCAGTTTCATTCTTGTCATGAAATCCTGAGGGCACGCATGGGGACCGGGACACAGGCTCGCCAGCTGCACAGCCTGCAGACCGGCCTTGGGTCTTTGTGTGTGTCCTGTGTGCGTGCCTGTGTGCTGGTGAGCCAGCCCTGTGTGTTTGGAGAGCTGCCCTCAAGCCGTGCTTGTCCCTCGAGGTGGCTGGCTGGCTGGGTCTTGCTCCTGGCTTTGGGGGGCAGGAGGGAGTCCCCCGTGGGCCTCCCAGCTGAGAACTGGCTAGCCGGTGTGTGCATATGGTAAGCAGGCTGGGATGCTGGCTACGTGGCACAAACACCTGCAAAGATGAAAGCTGCAGCCAAGCACAGCTCACTCTGCCTTCCCTCCGCACTGCCTCTAATGCCCTAATTATGCCGTGTTTGTTTCAGTAATTTACACTCTCCGGGTACTGATCCATCAATAATGGATGTATTACCTGTCTTGGGGAAGGTTTGGGAGATGTGGGATGCGGCTCCAGGAGGATGGGGAGGTTGGAGCAGCCTCCCCGGAAGCCTCTTCTCTCCAGGCTCTCCAGCTCCTGCTCATATGGCAGCGTGTTTGGCAAAAGCCGGCGAGGCTGGTACTTGGTACAGCTTTTCCGTCCCCCCTCTGTTTTATGCCTTTTTAATATTTAAAGCTGTCATTGAGCTGAGAGATAAAATTCTTTCAAATCAAATTTTATTCTCCAGTCTCACGTTCTGGCTTCCCTCTGGCCGGGAAGAGAAGGTGTGGGTAGCAGCAGAGCAGGGGGGGTTGTTCTGTTGGGGTGAAGTGCATGCCAACCTCTGTGCCAGTGTGAGGCTGCCTGGACCCCCCTGCCCTCAGTGCTCCAGTTCAGGGATCAGTGCTAAGGGCCTCGTGGGCCCATCCAGGATGGCCTAGTGTTCGCAACGCCACATGTAGCCTTGAGTCTGCACCACCTTTTGGCTTTTGGGAAAGCAAAGTTGCCAGGAGGGGCTTGGGAGGCAGCTCAGTTGGTAGAGTGCTTGCCCTGGGTTTGAGCCTCAGCACTGCATAAACCTGGCATGGTGGCAGGGCCCTATAATCCCGGCACTCAGGAGTTGGAGAACTGAGGATCAGGAGTTCAAGATCATCCTTGGCTTCAAAGTGTGTTCTACAGACGCTGTCTTAGAAAAAAGTTGCAAGGACCCTTTTTAGAATGTGAAAAAGAGCCGGGGTGATGGCTTGGTGGTTAAAGATGCTTGCTTGTGAAGCGTACTGGTCTGGGTTCTGTTCCTCGGTACCCACATAAAGCCAAATGCATAAAGAACACATGGGCCTGGAGTTTGCAGCCCTAATATGTGCTTTTGCTCTCTCTCTTACACGGTAATAATAATAAAAGTATTGTAACAATAAATAGTGACAATAGGGTGGGGCACTCTAACCTTTGGCGCTGGCTTTGCCCACCTGCAGTTGCCTGGGGAGGGCTGTAGACTGTAGAGCACAGGAGAAGTGAGTCCTTGGCCTCCAGGCACCATGCCAGGCACTTAGCATCAGTAGCCTCTACCTCTTGGTTCCCAGGGGCGACAGGGACCAAATGACTCTGGTGCTGGTCCTGAAGGGCCCACTCCTCCGTAGGCTGGTCCACCCTCTTTACTGGTGTTGATGGCTCTCCTGTGTAGTGATCCAAGTACTACAGAAAGCCTGGGCTTGCAGCCTGTAGCTTGGGGACCTATGCCACAAGATCCCATCAGCACACTGAGGACAGTGGCTTCCACGGCCACCAACAGCTCTCCTAGGCTCTTGCTGCCTGTCACTGATTCTGGGGTGCCTTCCTGCCCTGTCCCAACTCAAGTCTGGAACCCTCCCATGTCATTGTCTCCTGTGACCCGGGCAGGTCTCTGCCTGTCTGGGTCCCCTTTGTAAACCTGACAGCAGTGAGCAAGGAGGGCTTTCGAGCCAGGCTCCCGGTCCTGACTCTGAGCCAGGTGTCCCTCATTCTGCTCAGGATTGCACTGCGGGCTGTAGGGAGAAATGGAAACTGGGAGCCAGACTGCCTGGGTTCACTTCCTGCCTCTGCTACCTACTAGTTGTGTGACCTTGAGCAAGGGACTCAACCTCTGTGAATCACTTGCTTCCTTGTAAAATGGGGGCAAGAGGAAAACCTGCGTCACAGTGGGAGGTGGGAATTTGCAAGGATTAAACACAGATGGTGTTGCTATCAATAGTAAATTTCCAGCGGGATGTGTGTGTGTGTGTGTGTGTGTGTGTGTGTGTGTAATGGCACACGCCTGTAGTCCCAGCACTAGGGAGGCAGAGGCTGGAGGATCAGGAGGAGTTCAAGGCCAGCCTTAGGTAACATAGGGAGCACGTCCCTCCAACCCCAACTCAAAATAGAAAAGTAAAATGGTCATTTTCCCATCAGTCACTTGTGAGGTGTGACAGCTCTGCTCCCCATTTCACAGACGAGGCCTCCTAGCCTTCCAGGATTCAAATCGAATGTGCAAGAAAGGGTGGGCTGGCTGTGTTCTGGCCAGGGCTGTAACAAATGCATCTGGGCACATAGATGGCAGAACTAAGGGCCCAGCTCCCATCCCAGAGGCCCAGCCTCCACGAGGAGGTTGCTCCAAGGCTTCAGGGAAATGAGCTGCCCTAGACAGGAGCCTGCCCCAGCTCTACTTGGCATTTTCTCCTTGTTGCTCACATTGTCAAGGACCCTGTTTTCATATTCTCAGATCCTGGGGGTTGGAACTTTAGCATATGATTTTGGGGGTCACGTTCAGCCTGTGCATTGCCGTTGCCTGGGATGTGGGGTGCCTTGACTCTAGAGCATGAAGTACTCTGGGCTCTGTCAGGGTGCTGGATGGAAGAGGGGAGGCAGGAGACCCTTTTCCCAAGGCCCAGCCCCCGAGACTCAAGGGGTTCAGAGTACCCTCCATCAGACCTCCTATGTTGGTTCCCACAGCAGCTCCGGGACGGGTTCTCACCCTCCTGGGAGCTGAGCCACTCCAGCTGTCTGACCGCCAGGCTTCAAGGCCAAGAGTGCAGCTGGGCCTCCATGAGCTCCCAAGCCCTTGGCCCTCCTACTGCCCTGCTTCATGCTTTGCATATGGAAAGCACCCCCCCCCCCCATGCCAGCCCAGCCCTGACCTCACACCTGTGCTCCAGGGGCCCCATTTCCTGTCGCCCCCCACTGGCCCTGCCTCATACCTGCAGACCCTCCCACTCCCACCGGGGTCAGCTCAAGCACTCCCTTGTGATTTTGAGTGATTCCAGGAAGCAGCAAGGGGAGAAGTAAGTGTCCTCAGCTGCCAGGGGCTGGATGCAGCTTTTTTAATCACACTACCCTGGAGCATAGAGGGAGAGTTGGTTAAGGCCTACGTGTGTGTGTGTGTGTGTGTGTGTGTGTGTGTGTGTGTGTGTGTCCCTGACCGTCCTTCAGCTTGGGGTAGAGGTGCAATACCAGAACACAGGGGACTTTTCTCAGCGGGGATTCTCTGATCTGCTGACTCAACCTCCACCAGTGTCTGTAGAGGCCTGCTGCAGAAAATGAAAAAAATTAAAAAAAAAAAAGAAAAAGAGCGGATGGGAGAAATAAAGGGGGAAATGGCAGCGTGGCTCCCCGATTGCTAGCAGATGGTGCTGGTATTAGGAAAATGAAAATACATGCAGTAATTGCTATTCGCCAGTGTTAATTTCTTATCCCAAGGTAGAACCTTCCCCCTGGCCCAGGCCGTGCCATCTGCATGTTCATAAAATACATTATAGTAGAATTGATGGGGCGACAGCATGTGTACTGGGGCTCCGGGTGGATGCTTTCCACAGGCGGAGGTGGGGAGGGGTCCCACACACCTGCCAGGTCCTGAGGATGGGCCAGTGGCACCCCA
The DNA here is from genome assembly GCA_036346955.1 of Dipus sagitta. NCBI lineage: Eukaryota > Metazoa > Chordata > Mammalia > Rodentia > Dipodidae > Dipus > Dipus sagitta. The sequence goes on from CM070770.1 coordinate 222,820,881, forward strand.
CCTTCAGAGTCAGTTCACTCCCCACAGCTAGGCCAGGTGGGGTTTCTCTTCCCCCGTCGGTTTATGGAGCAGAGGCCTGAGCAGGAGTGTTAGGAATCTGTCCTATCCTGTGGTTCTCCAGGAGCCAGTGTTGTAAGGCTGGGAGACAGGGTCTGTGGCTGTGGTCCTACTGTTGCTCTTTCCCTCGTCTGACCCCACCTCTTCCTAGGCCTTCCCCGCTCAGGACTTCCAACACTGGACACACAGCCCAGCTGGCCTCACCCCTGGCCTTGTCAGGCCACTATTGGCTAATATCCCTCTGTGATCAGCCACTTGATCTCTCCAGTGGTCAAGAGAGTCCTGGATACACCCATCTTTTTGGTGATGGGAGACTGTTCTCAACAGCTTTGGCTGTGGTGTGACCAGATCTACAACTGGCATTTCCAGAGTACCTGCCTGGACAGCTGATCTTGTCCCTGGCTTCTCAGAGCTTCAGGTCATGAGGGTAACCTTGGAGCCCTTGAAGCCTGGATGTGAGCAGACCAGTCCATTCCCTCTGTCATCTGCATGCCTGGAACCTGATGCCCCTGCGTGGGCCTTGGAGCCACTAACTGCCAGTGCAGTTGTAGGTTTATGATGGGCAAGCGTTCCACATCTGGCCAGCTAGTAGAATCTGGAATTTGGCTACCTGCAAGCTGGCCAGCTCCCCAGAGGAGGTGATTAAGGATTCTGTCCTCCATTGCACAAGAGTAGGCAGAGCCAGGACCTTCCTCATCATGTCCCTAGATTGATAGCCCTGCCCATGACCTTTGCTGGGATCATCGAGCGTTGTTTCCTGACTTTGCAAGCTGCACACGTCTATGCGGGAGTGCAGGCAGAAGGTCAGCTGGGGGTTACGAATGGGAGGGCCTTCCTAGAGGAAGGAGCAGCCCCTCACCTCCTGAACCCCTGCTTCCCCTTCTGGATGGGTACACCCACAACTTGGGAAGGAGCCAGACTGCAGAAGGCTGGGTGCAAGTGGGTGGGCCTTGGTGCCCTCTGCCTGTGACCTTGCACACCTGCCTCACCCTCTGGTCTCCACGGTTCCAGACCGTGCTGTAGACAGCATTGTACCAGCTTCCCTCTCAGCCCTGGAAGTGAGATGACCCTGGGTGGCATCCGAGCATCTGCCAGAGCAGTTCCTATGGCTTCACTTACAGCAGGGCCCTGCTCTCTGTGACCTGCCAGAGTGGACACAGCTGCCTCCACTGTGCTGCAGGCTAACTTATCTTTGAGGCTGAGTGAGGGCCTGACGTCTCTGGGTTCTGAGTGGGAAGAGCCTGCTGTGGTTAGGATGCTGAGTGGGCGGGGCCCAGTGTGGTTGAGACCGTAGGCAGGTGGGGCCTGGTGGGTCTGAGGTACTCTGGGTGGGGCTTTCTGAAAGAACTCCACCTGGTGTCTGAAGGAAAGGATTCTGGGCATTCAATTCTCCCTGGGAATATTATTTATGAAGCCTGAAGTATGAGTGTATAAATGAGTGTGACACCTATTGTGTGTGACAGAGACCCTGGTCTTCAAGGGCCCATGTCCTAAAGGCCACCCTTCATCCCCTATTGTGGCCCTCCCCAGGGAGGCTAGTGTGAGATTGGGTACTGTCTTCCTTCTATTGCTGCTAGTGTGGGTATAAAATTAGGAAAGAGGCACCCAGGGCCACAGACCCCTGATATTGGTGCAGAATTTGGGGTATTCCTATGGTACTGGAGCTGTTGAGAGCGGTAGAGACTTAATCCAGGCAAGATAGGCAAAAATTTATACTTGGACTGGAGAGATGGCTTAGCAGTTAAGCACTTGCCTGTGAAGCCTAAGGACCCCAGTGTGAGGCTCGACTCCCCAGCACCCACATAAGCCAGATGCACAAGGGAGCGCATGCGTCTAGAGTTTGTTTGCAGTGGCTGGAGGCCCTGGCATGCCCATTCTCCCTCTCTCTCTCTTTCTCTCTGCCTCTTTCTCTATCTGTCACTCTCAAATAAATAAATTTAAAGCAATTATCCTTGCAAGAGTGTACCATCCCTCTGTCTCCTCAGGGGCTACAAGCACAGATCTGTGGTGCCTAGTTCAAGAGCCATTGGTGGCCCATGTGGCTTTTGAACCCTCATACTGAGTTGTGGAGGAATGGAAGTTTGATTTTAAGTTTACTTCATGTCAACTTGAGACTGAGGAGTGCCTGTGGGCAGGTCACCATCTGGGCAGAACCCCTGTGTTCCTGCAGGGTTTTCTGTTCCGGCCCTTCCTATGGCATAGGTGCCCCACATGCCTGCTTAGGCAAGGCAGATTCTAGAATACCCCTCCAAAGGATATAGCCTTTTGGGGGACCTGCTCTTATGCTGGTTTTCATATTCAACCTGTAGCCCAAGGCATGGAGTCTCAGGGGCTCCTCTCGGCAGGGAATGGAGGCATGGACAGGAATGTATAAAAATTCTAGCTGTGAAAAAAAAAAGGTTCATTTTTGTCTTCGTCATACCACCCTGAACATACATATCTGGACCAAGGCTCACTTGTGGCAGCTATAAAATAAGAATGAGAATGAAGAGACTGAGATAAGTACTACATTGCCACAGCTATGACGGATTCAGTGTGTGCGCATGTGCGTGTGTGTGTGCGCGTGTGCGCGCGTGTGTGTGTGTGTGTGTTCAATAAAGCTGTAGAGAGCACAGTCCAAAAAAATTCTAGCTGTGTGACCTTGGCCTAGTGATGGTCCCTCTCTGTGCCTCAGACAGATGACAACAACATCCACCACCACCACTGATCAGCCAGGCCTACCCTACATAGACAGCACACAAAGCGCGGGATCAGTGCCCATGCTCTGGAAGCTTCTGTTTTTATTAGCATTATTGGCAGCTTTGAGAGTTACCCTGGCTGCCTCTCTGGCAGGTGAGTCCAACCTTTTGACATTGCAACATGACATTATCTACAAAGTTCATGCTTGAGAACCATGCAATCAAGTTACCAAAAAAATTGCAGACAAATTAATCTTATAATGTTCTAAGTAAGCTTACTGCGTGTGTGTGTGTGTGTGTGTGTGTGTGTGTGTGTGTGTGTTGGGCTGCATTCATAGCTATCCTGTGCTGCATCCTGGTATATCCTATCACTGCCACTGCTCAGTCAACCCAGGGACACCTGGATGGCATTTGGCTTTCTGTGTCATGTCATTTTTTAGAAATGCAATACAGGGGCCGGAGAGATGGCTCAGCGGTTAAGGTGCTTGCCTGAGAAGCCTAACATCCTGGGTTCCATTTCCCAGTACCCACATAAAGCCAGACGCACAAAGTGGCGCATGCATCTCGACTTTGTTTGCAGAGAATGGAGGCCCTGACTCATCCATTCTCTCTTTGCTGAGCATGGTGGTGCACGCTTTTAATCCTAGCACTTGGGAGTCAGAGGTAGGTGGATCGCTGTGAGTTTGAGGTCAGCCTGAGACTATAGAGTGGATTCCAGGTCAGGCTGGACTATAGTGAGACCCTACCTCAGAAAGAAAGAGAGAGAGAAGGGAAAGAAATGAAACTCAAGGAATTTAGGCCCATTATCTCTGCGCTCAGAAATCACAAGCACCCTGCATGTGGTCACACAATGGAGCTCAGACCAACCATGGGTGTCCTGATCTAGTGGGTGCGTCACTGTGGAGGTTGTAACCTACATGAACAGACCTGATCTCACTGACTGCCCAGACAGGTGTTTCCTGGGGCAGGGGACAGCTGGCTGGGTGGTGACCATGCTTATGGTCAGAACTAACTCCTGGCCCTGCCCTCAGTGGGCAGACACCCGGGGACTCAGCTTAGGCCGTGAAGGCCCACTCACCCATGTGAGTGGGCAGCAGCCTCCCCAAGCTTCAGTTTCCTAATCTGTAAGAGGGTTGCTATGGCTGTGCCTTAAAGGTGAGAGTCAAGGGTAAACAAGACAGCTTCCCAGAATGTTCCAGGCTGGGCTCCCTGTGTTAGATGAACTTGCGGCCAATTAGCAGTGGCTTGAATCCCTTCTCCTCTGCCACTCGGAGCTGCCCCGCCAGGCTGGGGTGGTGGCCACCCGTGGCCTTGGCAGCTGGCTCACAGTTGCTTCAGTCAGAGGAGAACGGAGCTCAGACCTCTGTGACACCAGGCTTTCTAATGCGCTCTCAAACCAGATGCCTTGATTTCCCTCCCAGGGGCCTTGATGTCATCTTGGGGGCTGACAGGAAGAGAGCACCCCTCCCCTTGTCCTCAGTAGAACCCTGCATCCAGCCCTCTCTACCCTCCACTACCTCCCTCCCTGCCCCATTCCTCCCCACCCCCAGGCCCTGCCCCAGGCCCGCACAGCCTGTGTGAATGTCTAATCTCCAATTTTATTCTGCTGGGTTGCAGCCCATTTGCATAATCCACACAGTCACCCTGGTTTTAATTGCCCACAACTCTGCAGAAAGATCATGTGGTTAAGTGGTAAATCATAATTAGATAAATAATTGGTTTGGCCACAGCAAGCTGCTTTTGTTACACCTGCCATCTGCTGGGCCTGGTCCCTCTTCTGGCCAGAACAATGTGGCTCTGAGGACAGAGCCATGCTGCTATTCCCTCACGGAGGGGGCCGAGTGCAAGGGCTCAGAAGCCCAGCCTGGAAAATTGCCCCGTTGCTGGGGTCTCTCTTTCTCTCTCTCTCTGAGTAGGCATGCCCCACACCCACCATTCATCACCCTGCCTGGTTAATGTACAAGAAGGGGCAGATCTGGCTTCTCTGTAGAAAGCGAGGCAGCCAGGCTTGGTGGTGGGGGCACCCTGGCCGGCCTGGGGTCTGAGGAATCACAGGCCAGGCAGGAGGTGCCTATGCATGGCCTGGGTCCACTCCTAGGGGCTCACAAGGCGGGCAGTGCTAGAGCGGGCAGACCTCCCTGCCCATGGCGGTCAGCTCGCCCATCTGCTGCTCGCTGGAAGCGCCTTTCTGTCACACCGCAGGCCCATCTGTGAGCCGAGTCTCCAGGGAAATGGGGATGGTAGGTTGGCCGGTCGCCTGGCCAGGCATTCCTGGGGGCTGCCTGCCATTCAGGCTGCCCTTCTTGTGGGCTTCAGCCCCCTGGACACCAGGATTGCATCCAGTTGCCTCGGTCACTCATCTGCTCAGCCATGGTCACACTCCCTCCCTCCCTTCATGCCTGTGTTCATTAACTCCACTATCTAGCACCTTCCTGGAGCTGCTGCCCTCATGGGCTCTGGAAGCTGTCCCTGCGGGTCCTGCCCTGGCTGAGTGACCTGAGCAAGTGTCTAAGGCTCGTGGAGGGGGTTTCCTATTTCAGGCCCCTGTAGTGCAGTGGTCTTGTTAGGGTCAAAGTTCAGGTGAGGTGAAGCCTCGGGCTCAGCACTTCCTGGAAGGTGCTTGTCATCACCACTCTGGGGATGGGTGCTGAGCCCTGTGTGGGAGCTAGCAGGCGGGAAGAGACCTCAAAGCCCGTGCTCCCGACTCAGCTGAGCACAGATGGGTGCTGAGGCCCCAAAGTGCACCTGCTGGCCCTGCAGCCCCTCCCCAGACCTCCCGCTTCCTGCCAGTGGCCCCCCCTCTCCTGCTGCTTGCACTCCTCTCGTGGCCTGGATTACTGGGACCTTCAAGCACCCGCATGCAGAGGGGCCCAGGAAGCTAACCCCCCATCCCACCCCGAGTGAGACTTGGAGAGCTAGCCAGGGGTGCAGGGTACTCACTCACTTCAGGACCCTGGGGACAACTGTAGCTCACACTTGTCACTGTCATTGCTCAAGAAGCACTGGTGCCTTTCCTTCTGAAACCACCCATGCTGTTGGGAAACCTCTGAGGTACGTACGTGGCTGTGCCTAGGGAATGTCAGATCATTTCTGTGTTTTTCCATCATCCACACACCCAGACATCCCTTCAAACTCCTTATTTCATTCTGTAATGGGATGCTAGGGGTCCAGGAAAGTCCTTGAACCCCAAACCCTAGGTTTGTTTCTAATTTACTCAAAGAATTGAATAAAAAAGAAGACTAAGGACTGGAGAGAGGGCTCAGCAGTTAAGGCACTTGCCAGCAAAGCCTAACGAGGTTTAATTCCTGAGTATCCTCGTAAAGCCAGATACACAATGGGTACATGCTTCTGGAGTTTGTTTGCAGTGGCTAGAGGCCCTGGCACGCCCATTCTCTCTGTCTCTTTTCTCTAACTCTCTTTCTCTTTGATGCAAATAAATAAATAAATATCATTTAAAATTATTTTTTAAATATTATTTTTAAAAATTAAAAAAAAAAGGCTGGTGAGACGGCTTAGCAGTTAAGTGCTTGCCTGTGAAGCCCAAGGACCTCGGTTCGAGGCTTGATTCCCCAGGACCCATGTAAACCAGATGCACAAGGTGGTACGTGCATTTGGAGTTCGTTTGCAGTGGCTGGAGACCCTGGTGCACCCATTCTCTCTTTCTCTCTACCTGCCTCTTTCTCTCTTTGTCTGTCTGTCGCTCTCAAATAAATAAATAAATAAATAAATGAAAAATTAAAAAAATAAGACTGAGAAGAGTTAGGCATAGTAGCACACATCTTTAATCCCAGCACTCGGGAGGCAGAGGTAGGAGGATCACCGTGAGTTCAAGACCACCCTGAGACTACATAATGAATTCCAGGTCATCTTGGAATAGAGTGAAACTCTACCTCAAAAAAACCAAAACAAACAAAAAGAAGACTGAGAAGGATAGTTATTGAATTATTATATTTATTAAGGGAAGTACAGAGCCAAGGTAAGGCACCCATGTGACCAGAGATCCCACGTGGAGGGCCTGGGAAAAAAGCGTGGAAAGAAAAGAGAAAAGAAAGTTCAAGGAGTTCCTGCCATGTTGGAGAACTGGAGGGGGTAAAGGAGCCCATGTGGAGTGTAAGGGCTAGGAGGCCTCCCGGCTGGGCCTGGGCCAAGCCCGCCTAGGTCCAGCCGAGGGCAAAATTCACCCATAGCTGGAAGTTCCCAACTGGTCAGAGAGCCTGCCTTCCCCTTACAAAGGTACTTATAACCTTATAGTGGTGGGCTGTCTTTTAGCTCAGGTAAACCAGAGGGACAGCTGGTTGGTTAGGACTAGGGGCTGTCTCAGGAAGAGACTAACCCTGATACCAAGTCCCAGGGGCTGAACTTAACCAACAAGTGTTTAAATCCTATGAAAGACCTCCCTCCCAGGAGGGATCCTGGTTGTTTGTGGAAAAACAGGTCTTTAATCCCAGCACTTGGGAGGCAGGTGTAGGAGGATCACTATGAGTTCAAGGCCAGCCTGAAACTACACAGTGAATTTCACATCAGCCTGGGCTAGAGCAAGACCCTACCTCAAAAACAACAACAACAACAAAAAGGTCTAGGGAACTAGGCAAGAGATAAGAAGTCAGATCATCTTTGATTTCTAGCAAGTGCAGACTTTCCTTTTATACCTTCAGGGGTCCAGTCACCCTAACTGTACCCCACTCTCAGTTCTTTTCTTTTAAAGATTTTATTTTTATTTATTTATTTATTTATTTGAGACACAGAGAGGGAGAGAGAGGGAGAATGGGCACGCCAGGGCCTCTAGTCACTGCAAACTCCAGATGCACGTGCCACCATTTGCATCTGGCTTACGTGAGACCTGGAGAATTGAACCTGGGTCCATAGGCTTTGCAGGCAAGTGCCTTAACTGTTAAGCCATCTCTCCAGCCCCCTCAGTTCTTTCTATCTATCTCTCCTTTCCCTTATTCTCACCATCCACCCTTCCTTCTATCCATTACTTACCTGTTTATCTACTATAACCATCCATCCACATATTTGTCCTTTCCACGATCTATTCATAGTTCTGGTGCTTGATCTAAAACTGAACATTCTGCATTGCTAGATTCAGCCTGCTCTCCCCAAGCTACGGTGATGGTCCCCATGAGAGGCCTTGGCCATGGACCCCTGTGCTGACTTGAGAGATAAGGCCTTGAAACAATTTGCCAGGGGGCGGCAGCACTCATGGCCTCTACAGTGTGCAAAAAAGTTGATTCAAGAAGCCTCCCTGGAGGGGATCTGGAGTCCAAACTCTCTCAGGCTATGTTCTAGACTCTTTGGGCATTCTATGTAAGCCTATGTATGCCTACTGAAATTTAATTTTTTAAATTAAAAAATAAATGAGGGCTGGAGAGAGGGCTCAGCGGTTAAGGGACTTGCCAGCAAAGCCTAACGAGGTTTAATTCCTGAGTATCCTCATAAAACCAGATGCACAACGTGGTACATGCTTCTGGAGTTTGTTTGCAGTGGCTAGAGGCCCTGGCACGCCCATTCTCTGTCTATCTTGTCTTGTCTTCTCTCTTTTTCTCTCTGCTTGCAAATAAATAAATAAAAATATTTTTTAAAAACAAACAAAATTAGCCGGGCGTGGCAGTGCACACCTTTAATCCCAGCACTTTGGAGGCAGAGGTAGGAGGATCGCCGAGAGTTCAAGGCCACCCTGAGACGACATAGTGAATTCCAGGTCAGCCTGAGCTAGAGTGAGACCTTACCTTGAAAAAAAAAAAAATTAAAGTTTTAGTTTTTTTGGTTACACTAGCCACATTCCTTGTGCTTAGTTAGAATAGTCATCATAGACCCACACTGCCACTATCAGATAGCACTCTGTGGAGTTTATTCACATAAATTCTTACACAGTTTTGATGGCTTATATTGACTGTCAACTTGACAGGACCTGGAATCACCTGTGAGGGATGATGTAGGTTAGGATTGCCTCTGACAGGCCTGTGAGGGGTATCCTGATGGGGTTAATTAAGGTGGGAAGACCCACCCGAACTGTGGGCCACACCATTCCATGGACTGGGGTCCTGGACTATATATATGTATGTATGTGTATACATATACGGGGCTGGAGAGATGGCTTAGCGGCTAAGGTGTTTGCCTGCGAAGCCTAAGGACTCATATTAGACTCTCCATGTCCCATGTAAGCCAGACTCACAAACTGAAGCAAACACACAAGGTTGCACGCACATGTGCACAAGGGGGCACACACGTCTGGAGGTCAGTGGCAGTGGCTGGGGGTCCTGACATGCCAATTGTCTCTCGCGCGCATTAAAAAAAAAGTTCAGTCTGTCGAGCTTGCTTCAAAAATAATAATAATAAATAGAGAGAGCGAGCGCGGGCTGGCTGAGTACCACCATTTATTGCTCTCTGCTCCCTCACTGTGGCCTGAATGTGACCAGTTCTCCTTCAGGTTCCTGATGCCATGCCTTCCCTTGCTGTGATGGACTTTAAGCTGAAATAAACCCTTCCTCTCCTAAACTGATTTTTGCTAGGTGTTTTGTCCCAGCAAGAAAAAAGCCACTGATATAATAATCAGAGGTGGGTCTTCCTCAGCCAGTTACTGGTTGTAGGCTAGACCTTTCTGGATTCTTCTGATAAGGGGAGAAAGGACTGCGCTGGACTCGCATTTCAACTATCTCTGTGCTGTGGTGTGACTTGCCTTCTCTGGCCTTCTGAGATGAGATTTGGGGCAGTTGGAGGAGGACCCTGCCGCCTTTGTGATGATACAAAGGGAACCAGGAGTGGGACTAGCCATGTGCCTCAGGCTTCAGGACCAGCCTGTGGCAGCCTAAGATGTGAAATGGCTCGTGCACCCTGAGATGTGATTGCTGAGAACTGACCAGTGGACAGAGCCAGGGAACGAAAGGACCTCTGTTACAGTTGCAGGAGGTGCTGTTTCTCCTCCTCCTTTCTCTGCTTGGCCTAGGTTTCTTTTCCTCCTCTCTCAAAAGGCCCAGAAGGTTCTTGCATATTATAGGCAAGCCCTTTAGGAGGCCTCCAGCCTCCTGTCCCTGTGTGCTATGTCTGAGCAGGGCAGCTTGGTGGGCGGCCTAGCCCCCAGGCCTTCCCTGGCCAGTCTACAGCATCAGCTTTCATTGGGCCCACCCTCCCTCCCTCGGCCTGGCTTCTGCCTGCTGTGTCCTGCCACCCAAGATGCACTTTAAAAGCCAACTTTGATCTTTCAGGAATAGCTGGGGTGATTCATAGCATGCTTAAGACAGCGCCAGCTCTCCACATAGCTGAGCAGGGACAGTTGATCCCTTTGCCTGAACCCCAGGCTCCCTGGGCCATCAGGAAAATCCCATAAAGGGCCAAGAGAGTGTCCCCTGAGTGGACACGGAGGGGCACCCTGAGCTGGGGATGGGTGGCATGGCTGGGTGGGCCTTGGATATATTGGTTCATCTTGATTTGTCCAGATGGGCTCTAAGGCCCCAGCAGTCCTATCCACCCTGTAGTTCCCAAATGAATATATCTTCTCATGCACCACAGTAAGAACCTACAGCCTGTGATGAGTGACAAAGCCCGAAGGTGCTCACTGGGGCAGTTGAGCAGTGGTGGGTGCCAGAAACTGCCAAGGCCTAGTAGTCACAGTATCCCTGGGCTGCCCCCTCCCTCCCGCTCCCTTAATCATTTTCCTTGGATGTTGTGAATTAAATCTCCTGGTAACCGCAGGAGACGTCTTTGGGTACGGCCCGCTCTCATCTCCGGGCACCGATGGAAGTTGTTAAATGAATAACATTGGCTTACTCTGGGGACCCAATTCTCTCTGAATATAATTCCCCCTTCCAGTTACCGCGAGCTTCCTGGAGAAACCATAAAAATAATAAACACGTCTCCATATCAGAAGTTCTGTAACGCTGCCTGGAGTCCTGTTGGGGAGAGAGGTGGGGAGGAAAAATCACTAGAAATTAATTTTTAAAAGAGGATCATGCCACCAGTCAGATGGCAGAGGGAGGGGGTCATTGTGTGGTTCTGATGTGCTGACCTGCCTGAGGTGCCCATGCAGAGTGGGGTGGTTTGAGGGTGTCTGGTCCAGGCTTCACCTGGGACCTCCTACACTGGAGGGGCTGAGGGAAGTGGGCTGCTGGAGGCCTTGGCTTTGATGCTGTGGCTCAGGGAGGGATTCTTGCTGGTGCAGCCCAGGAATCTTGGCCACAGAGCAGCCATGGAGGTGACCTGGCAACCTAGTTGCCACCTGCAGTCACAAACCATTTTGTTCCATCGGCCATTGGAGGAGATAAGAGACATTTGTCCCTTCTGCTCTTTCGCCTCTTCTTAAGGCCCCCATCTGTTCCCATCTGACTGTGACATGCACAGGCTTGTCACTGGGCATACAGGTGAGAATGTCACCCAGCTGTGGGTGGGCAAAGCTCTTCATGTGGCTCCTCCCACTAATGAGATAGTGGCAGCCATTCTCCTGTGACAGAGGCCTGTTAAGAGCCAGGGAGAGCTGTGACCTGTGACCCTGTGACACTTTTTTTTTTTTTTTTTTTTTTTGATGTAGCCCAGGCTGATCTAGAATTCACTGTGTAGCCTCAAGTTGGCTTCAGACTCACAATAATCCTCCTACCTCATCCCCAAGTGCTGGGATTAAAGGTGCGCCACCACACCTGGCTAGGCCTGTGACTTCTGAGGTAGCCTCGGGTCCTTGAACCCACCAAGACAGCCCAGCTGTGAGCGGATTCTGCTTTTTAATAAACCACCTTGGTTTATTAATGGGAGCACTCAGGTGGGGACAGAGCCGCGTGGGGACTTTCCAAGGTCATAGAGCAATTTTGTGGCTGAGCCAGGAATAGAACTGAGCTGGGCTGGGCTAACCTGGATCTCAAATTGCTAGCCAGGAAAGTCTGCAGCGAGTGGAAAACACAGGGGGTCCCGGGGAAGACGTGAACAACAAGAAGGCCAGAAAGCCTAGAGGACCCAAGCGAGGGCCAACCGTTTGTCACCCGGGGAGGAGGCTGTGGTTAGTGCTGAGAACCTGGAGTGCTCGCTGAGAGCTCCAGCGCTGTGTGGGGCTTTGTGTGTGTGTGTGTGTGTGTGCACACGTGCGTGTGTGCACATGCGCACACATATATGCACGGGTATGGGCAGATGTATGCCCTCTGTGCACACACACGGAGACTGGAAGAGGACGTAGGGTATCTTCTCTCACTCTGCCACCTTCTTTCCCTGTGACAGAGTCTCACTGCACTAGAGCTTTCCCTGTTTCAGTCAGACTGGCTGACCGGGAAGCCCCTGCCATCTTCCCGTGTCTGTCTACCCCCCACCCCCGCCAACACTGAGGTTATAGGCCATGCCTGATTTTTCACATAGGTGCTGGGGATCGAACTCAGGTCCTTGTGCTTGCTCAGCAAGTGCTTTTACCATTGAGCTATCTCCCCAGTTCTATTCATGGCTTTTGAGGTCTTCTGAGAGCTGGTAAAAAATAATGATAATAATAAAAATAACAGCAGAGCCTGGGTTTGTTTTCCTGTCATCCTGGGTAGATGGGTCCTGCAACCCAGCAGGGACACCCTAAGGCTGGGGAGATAAGAGTCACGGGCGGGGGGGTCACTTCAGAGCCTGGGCTGTGTGCACACGGGAGCTTCCTGCCCCCGTGGTTCACTGCTCTGTCTTAGAGTACAGGAGCCAGCGAACAGTGGAAGCTGATGAGAGTTCTACCCCCGCCCCCGGGGGCTCTTGTCGGTTCCATGGGGCGGGCAGGGCTCTTGGGGGCACAAGAGCTGTACTCTCTCTATTGAGTCTCAGCCCATGAAGGAAGTGGAACGCTGAAGGGGTCAGCTGCAGCTCGGCCAAAAAGCCCCTTTGGAGGAGGTGGGATTAAATCAACACCTGCAGGTAGAGGGAAGGTGACCGGCCCTAACACAGTTGAGGAAGCTACTAGAGGGGGAGGGGCTGAGAGCTTTCCAAAGGCCCACCACAGGGGACATGTGCTGGAGATTAGAAATGCAAGGATGGATCACAAGTGTGAGATCTCATGGGTGGTGACAGAAGAGGATCTGCCTTGGGGAATCTGGGCAATGGAGAGGTACCTACCTGTAAGACCTAGGGGGTTGCTGTTGTTGAAGTACAAACAGTGGGAGAAGAGCAGCCCTTGGTGTCCACCAGGCCTCAGTGGAGCAGTAGGAAGAATGGAGGTGATATGGGGGTCACCCTGAGGCTGGTCACCATGGGAGACAAGTGGCCGCCTGGGCTGCAGGTGGGGAAGAGGTGCTTTAGGTGAGTGAGGAACACAAGGCTAAGAGACAAGTGAGGACCCTTCCAGGGGAAAGGCAGAGCCTAAGCTCACGGGGGAAACTGAGGCGAGGATGCTAGTGGAGTGGCAGCCTCCACAGCCAGCCTTCTGCCTGGGGACCGGGAGCACTAGGCAGCTGGCCAGAAGCTCGTCATGCAGCACTTCCAGTGCAGAAACGACTTAAGCCTAACCTTCCCTCTTTGATTATTTCAGCCGTGACACGGAATCATAAAGACGTAAACACAGAAGCGAGTGTCAAAGCCTCCTTGCAGCTGCCTTGAGCTGGCAGGGACGAGGCCTGGCCTTGACCCCGCTGTCCCTGGGGCGTCTCTCCAGGCAGGCTGAGGATCAGCTCCTGGGGCTATCAGGGACTTGCTGCCTTTGTGCGCTGCTCCTGGATCTTGTGAGCAAAGGCCACTGGGACTTGAAGGTCTCTGTGTATGACAGTTTAGGACTTTAATGCTAGACAGTGGGTAATTAATCCAGACACGTGTCAGGAATCAGGGATGGGGGAAGAAAGAGCAGTTCTTCCGAGTCAAAGGTATAAGTCTGTAATCCCAACACCCAGGAGGCTGAGGCAGGAAAATTGTGAGTTTGAGGGTAGCCTGGGCTACACAGCGAGACCTTGTCTCAAAAGAAAACATAGGGCTGGAGAGATGACTTAGCGGTTAAGGCACTCCCCTGTGAAGCCAAAGGACCCATGTTGGACACCCCAGATCCCACGTAAGCCAGACGCACAAGGTGACACATGCATCTGGAGTTTTACTGCAGTGGCTGGGGGCCCTGGTATGCCAGTTCTCTCTCTCTTAACAAAAAAGAGAAGAGGGCTGGAGAGTTGGCTTAGTGATGAAGGTGTTTGCCTGCAAAGCCAAAGGACCCAGGTTCAACTCCCCAGGACCAGTGTAAGCGCACAAGGTGACACATGTGTCTAGAGTTTTATTGCAGCGGCTAGAGGCCCTGGTATGCCCATTCTCTCACTTTATCTGCCCCCCTCTCTCTCTCTCTCAAATAAATAAATAAAAATAAGTAAATAAAAAGAAAAGATAAACAACAGTTTTAGAAGAAGGCTTGCAGAGTAGGGGGATGGCTCCATGGGTAAGAGCGCCTGGCTAAGGGACTGAGTATGATCCCCAGCACCCACATAACAAGCCACGCACCCCTGTAACCTCAGGGCTGGTGGGGGGGTATGCAGAGACAGGAGGATCAGTGGGGCTCACTAGTCAGCCAGTGTTACCAAATTCAGTGAGCTCCAGATTCAGTGAGAGACCATGTCTCAGGAAATAAAGCGGAGGGGCTATAGAGGAGGACACTTGATGAGTCTTCTGCACAGGACACACTCATCTGCACACATACATGTACACACACCATAAATATACGCACACCATACATATATGCACACCAAAAACGTCAAAGTAGGCCAGGCATGGTGGCACAGGCCTTTAGTCCCATCACTTGGGAGGCAGAGGGAGGAAGATCGCTATGAGTTCCAGGCCAGCCTGAGACTTTATAGTGACTTCAAGGTCAGCCTGGGCTACAGTGAGACCCTACCTCAGAACTCCCCCTTCAAAAAAAAGTAAAAGTAAATAATAGGAAAGGACTCCCTGGGTTTAGGACTGTAGTCCATGACACTGGCTGAATCTCTAGGTCCTCCCCCGACCCCAGGGAATCTCAGGAAGTCTGCAAGTAGTAGGCAGACCTGGGTCCCATTGTGGGCCCTTGGCTAATGCAGATGTCAATGTCAGGAGGGTTAGGAGTGTGGGGAGGGTGGGAGGCTCATGTGAGCACTCATAGGCCTGCCTGGCCTTCTTTCAGCCAGCTCTCACACCTACACAGAAAACTGTAGTGCAGGGAGGCTGAAACCGGACTCAGAGGGGAGTGGCCCTTAGAGCTCATGTGGCCTCTCATCCTGCCTGCCCCAAGGCTCCCGGCCCTTAGGTATGTCCTGGGCCGCAGGCCCTGGCCTGTCTCTGGATCCAGAAGCTGTCTCTGCAGGGTGACACCCGGGAGGGGTCTTGGATGTGGCCCTCCTCCCTCTGAGCCAGCTGATGAGGCAGAGAGAAAACCCCTTCACCTGTGAGTACAAGCAGCTCACCTTTGCAACACAGGGTCACTCCTGAGGCACTGTGCAGGGGACCCCAGAATGCTAGCACCACGGGTTTCTAGGCTCAAGAGGTGGAAGTGTGCACATGCAGTATTACATGAGTCCCTTCTTGAAGCTGCCTTCCTGTCCCCCTTAGGAGCCACGCCTACCTCTAACTAGAAGAGTCCATGATCATGGTGTGTGTGTGTGGGGGAGTATGCTCCTGATATCCAGTAACCTCTCACCTGCCTGGGCTATTCTGACCTGTCCCCCAGGCCTGCCCTGGTCACAGCTGGTCTACTCTGCAGCAGGTGGCAGGGGCTGCCCCAGGCCCTATGTGGAGACAAGTGTGCACATTCAGTGTCAGAACCTCCAGCTACGTGAAGCTGGAGGTTCAGCCAGTCCTTCTCCAGCCCAGAACCCCGTGGAGAGGGACTGCAGGAGACCTGCAGCTCTGAGCCGAGGGGCTTGGCAAGAGGAGGGAGGGTGGGCTCAGAGCGGTATCATGACACTGCTGCACTGTGTGTTGTGGTGGGAGGATGGGGGAGGGAGGACTCAGAGCTGCATCTTAACACTGCTGCAGTGTGTCCGTGAGGCAAAGCCAAGCAGCGTCCCCTGGCGCAGTGACCGCACATGACTGGGCTCTCGTGACTACACACTCACAGGGCTTGCCGGCCACAGCGCTGCTGATGGAGACTCGAGTTTCCAGGATACTCAGATCTTGGAGTGTGCTGGGGTCCTCCGGAAACCACCCCATGTGTGCTACTCCTAGATATTCATGCAGCCTTCAGAGTGGGGTTTCGTGATTGAGGTGGAATTCTCAGAACAGAAAAGGAACCCTTTTAGTAGGGCAAGGTGGCACTGGGGAGATAGGAAGATCATGAGTTCAAGGTCATCCTTGGTTACACAGAGAATCTGAAGCTAGAAGGGACACACACAGGAGACAGAGAAAACAAAAACATTTTAAAGCAGACAGTACTCATCCCTGTAATCTCAGCACTTGGGAGGCTGAGGTAGTAAGGTCTCACATCCCAAGCCAGCCTGGGCTCCAGAGGAAAATGCTAAGTCCAATAAAAAGCTGGAGATGGGTGTGAGGGCACACACCTTTAGTCCCCAGAACTTGGGAGGCAGAGGTAGGATTGCCGTGAGTTCGAGACCACACTGAGACTACATAGTGAATTCCAGGTCAGCCTGGGCTAGAGTGAAACCCTACCTTGAAAAAAAAAAAGACAAAAAAGGGGGGGGGGGTTTACAAACCAGTGGCAGTTAGCAAGTTCACAGTATTATGCAAGCACAACTTATCAGGATCCAGAACCGTCCTGTCACCTCTGGAAACAGCCCCCACTAGTGGCCATTTCCTCACGCCCGTTCCCCGTGACCACTAAGCCTCTGCCGCTGTGGATCTTCTCTGTTGTGGACACCCCACATAAGTGGAGTCAGGTGATATGCTATCTTTGTGTCTGGATTCTGTCACTCACTATCATGTTTTTAAGGTTTATGTAGTGCGATCAAGCTTCTTTCTTTTTAAACAACTATTTTGGTGTACTTGAATGTGCACATGCATGTGCGTGTGTGCGCCCGGGTCTCTTGCTCCTGCAAACAAATGCCAAATGATTGTACTACTTTTTGGCTTTATGTGGGTACTGAGGAATTGAACCCAGGCTTGGCAGACTTTATAAGCCAGTGCCTTTAACTACTGAACCGTTTCCCCAGCCCAAGTTTCTTTCTTCTGTTTTCTTCCTTCCTTCTTCCTGCCTCTTATTTATTGGTTTTGTTTCTTTTTATGTTTTGTTTTGTTGAGACAAGTTCTCACTATTGGCTCACACTGACTTCAAGTCCATGATCCTTTTGCCTCAGTCACCCAAGTATTGGGGTTATA
Source organism: Dipus sagitta (assembly GCA_036346955.1). Taxonomy (NCBI): domain Eukaryota; kingdom Metazoa; phylum Chordata; class Mammalia; order Rodentia; family Dipodidae; genus Dipus; species Dipus sagitta. Next base: position 222,837,830 of record CM070770.1, read on the forward strand.
GGCATAAGCCATCCCACTTGGCCTTTGTATGGTTGGATAATACGCCGTTGGATGGATGTACCACATTTTTTTTAATCCAGTTCTCAGCCGATGGACATTCAGGCTGTTGTCACCCTGTGACTGTTGTGAATGGTGCTACTGTGAGCATTCATGCATGCACGAGGCTGTGTGGACATAGGTATCTCTTCTTCCTCACTGGGTTTAGTCACCTTTCAGCACATATCAGCAGTCTCTTTAGGGCTGAATAATCTACTGTGTTTTGGTCACGTCTCTATTGATTTGAAGGCAGGTTGGGTAAATAGTCTGCAGGCGTGTGTGTGTCTGGAGGTGAAGAGCCAGGCATGGGGCCGAAAGCTCACAGGAGCCATGCTTGCACCATGGGGAAGAGAAGGAAGTCCCGCTCTCCTGGGCTCACGTGGGCTAAATTGGCCAGCCTCCCTGTCTATCTGGTCTGGCACTGAAATGCACCTTCTTATAAAACTGCATTTATTTGCTGTTTCCCTATAGCAAACTGAAGTAATTCCGGGGCTACTGTTTTGTCCCTGTCATTATTTATGAGAGAGAGAGAGAGAGAGGGATAGAAAGAAAGAAAAAAGAAAGCAAGCAAGCAAGCAAGCAAGCACGGGCAGGCCATGGCCTCTAGCCACTACAAACAAACTCCAGATGTATGTGCTACCTTGTGCATCTGGTTTACGTGGGTTCTGGGGACTCAAACCTGGGTCCTTGGGCTTTGCAGGCAAGTACCTTACCCACTAAGCATCTCTCCAGTACCTGTTTGTTTTTTAAGGTAGGGTCTCACTCTAGCCCAGGCTGGCCTTGAATTCACAGTGATCCTTCTACTTTAGTCTCCCCCAAGTGCTGGGATTAAGGGTATGAACCACCATGCCAGGCTTCAGGCACTGTTCTAAGTTAACCTGTCTGGTCCTTGGGCAGATCAGAACTGGATTGGGGTGGTATGATTTGCACATCAGCGGCTGGAGAACCTGGGCACTATTAGGGACTATCCCAGACACAAACACACACACCCTCCACACTCAGGGTACTGGGACTCTGGAGCTGTTTGCAAATTTGCTCTTTAGAGGCGCAGGGCCTATGGTTCAGTTGTAGAGCATGCCCCAGGCCCTGGATACTGTCCAGCATTGCAAAAATAAATGGAACTTAGGGCCATGCATGGTGGCACACACCTTTAATCCCAGCACTCAGGAAGCAGAGATAGGAAGATCACTGTGAGTTCCATGCCACCCTGAGACTACATAGTGAATTCCAGGTCAACCCAGGCTACAGGGAGACCCTACCCCCCCCCAAAAAAAAACCAGCCAGGTGTGGTGGTGCACGCCTTTAATCCCAGCACTTGGGAGGCAGAGATTGTAGGATTGCTGTGAGTTCAAGGCCACCCTGAGAATACAGAGTGAATTCTACGTCAGCCTGGGCTACAGCGAGACCCTACCTCGGAAAAACTAAATAAATAAAAGGAACTTTTTGGATGACCACTAAATGGGACCTAGTCTAGGGGGACATATAGGAAGTGGGTAAGGTGGTCAGTAGATAAAAAGGCTACTGAGGATGTGGAGCTCCGTGGCTGGCAGGAATGAGACAGGCTGATGAGGATGTTTTCATTGTCAGAGGTCTAGATCACCTACCCGGTCTGGTGATGGTAGCCCAGGCCCGGGAGTTACTCTTTTTGTGTAACTGACTTGGTCGAAGATGATTTAGACCACCGCCACTGCTCTCTGGGTTGTCCTCGCCACAACCCTGGAGTCTGTGCTCTGTCCTTGAAGCCAGGGCCTGACTCTGTCTGGGTTCCTCTCCGTCCACTCAGGCCTGCCAGGTAGCCGGGCTTGGAGAGGACTCTGAGTGCGCTGAGCTTTCATAAAAGGCTGCTAAAATAAGAGCACTCAGGGACCGCCCCGCCTGCCTCTCCATCACAAATGTTGACAGCGGAGAACATTTGGCTAGGTTTCTCTCAAATGTGAGAAATGGGAAGTGGGCGTGCAAGGAAATGCAAGCCTGCAACCCCACCTGGTTGGCAGCGTGGTGCAGGGGAGGACGTGGCTGGCTCTGGGGACCCCACTGCACTTGGTTGAGCCTGGAAGGAGATCGTGAACTTGACTGGGGCGGGTGCTTGCACTGTATGGGGGTGCACCACAGCAGGCTGGTCAGTGGCTGCCCAGGGCCTCTTCTCCGCTAGGGCCCTGGAAGCCCGGTGCTTACCTGGGAGAGGAGTTGTAAACTGCGGCGGGGTGACTCTGCAGCAGCAGACCGCAGAGTTTCAGCCAGGACCTGCCCCAAAAGGCTCAGCTAGGTGGACTCAGAACTGTCCGCAGGGCAGAAACCTGACTTTGAACTTGAACAGTCTGCGCTGACGGTGACCGGCATGGCACACCAGAAGCAGTGACGGGGACGTGGGAGGAGGGGGTGACAACAAAGTCCAGAACCAGCCGTCCCAGGGCTTCTGTCCCAAAAGCCACCGCCTCACTAGAGGGTCTAAGGCTCCCCCTCTCTGTGTCCATCCTTCCCCAGCCTGGCCCTGGCCCAATTGTGTAAAGTTTAAAGGTTTTAAATGCAAATATTTCTCTTTTATAGATGCCAGCTGTCTCCAGAGAGTGTGATTCCTCCTTGCTCAACTTTATTGTCCAATTAGCTTCCCATATCTGGGTACTAGAGAGCTAGGAGTTGGGGGGAGGGGAACCGGTGTGGGAGGGGCTGGGCCGGAGAGATGCTGGCTGGGAGGGGGCCGGAAGGAAGAGAGGCACTGGCTGGGGAGGGGGCAAGTAGGAAGGAGGATGCTGGGGGAAGGGTAGGAGGGGCAATACTGGTGGGGAGAGATGCTAGGAGGTGATGGGGCAGTGAAGGTTTGAGGGGGGAGGAGAGCCAGACCCTGAGCCCTGCTGGCCCTAGAAGCTGCCCCGAGCCATCTGGGGTGGGTTGGGGAGTCTGGGTCACAGAGTGGGGGTGGCCAGGCAGGGGTGCCTTGGAGAGACTGGCGCTGGGGCAGTTGGTGGCAGGGACATTCTTGTCCCGTTTAGAGACATAAAGGCAGGCAGCCTGCGCACATTGGCTCCGTTCTTCTCCCCTCAACTGCCCTCTCCCAGCCCGCCTTCCAGCCGTGCGCGGCGGCGTCCCCATTCACGGGGGCTCTGCGGCGCTCACAAAGCGAGGCAATTAGAATTGAAAATCTATGCAAAACAGCTGTTAACTGATTGTAAAGGAGTGCAGCTGTGTGCGGGGCGCGGGCGGGGGCCGGCGCTGAAAGCGCAGGAAGTCGCGCTGTGGCCCCGGGTTAAGAGGAAAAACTCCCAAACGGGCTGAGGGGATCCGCCGGGCCTTAACCCCTTCCTGCTGCACTGTAGACTTTGGCACCCCGACTCCTCGTAGGCTGTACCAGAGATGGCGGTCTGCCCTCTCCGTATCCTCTCCTCCATCCTGCCCTGGGTTGCCTGCAGTGTTAGAGCCTTCTGGAAGACTGAGAGGCAGTGGCTACTGTGGTTGTGAGAAAGGGTCCCTTTCTCCTCTGCACACCTGGGCCTGGCTAGGGAGGTCCCAATACCCAGCCCAAGCCTCCCTCCCTGGGGGCCTCACTGAAGATGAGCTGCTTCTTCCCAGGCCCCTGAGGGGCAGTTACCTGGGACATGGTAACACTGGCTGCTAAAGGGAGGCTACTGTGGAGAGGCACAGTTCAGAGGTGGGGATGCAGAAGGCCTCTTGGAACAGAGTTAAGATTTAAGCTGGGCTTTGAAAAATGGCTGCTGGGCCTGGAGAGATGGCTCAGTGGTTAAAGGCACTGGCTTGTAAAGCCTGCCAGCCTGGGTTTGATTAGTTATAGCACCCATGTAAAGCCAGACACAAAGTGGCAAGAGACCCTGACACACACACACATATACAAGTAAATGCTTTTTAAAAAAAGAAAGAGGGCTGGAGAGATGGCTCAGCTGGTGAAGGTACTTGTTTGCACAGCCTGATGACCCAAGTTCAGTTCCCCAGTTCCCACATAAAGCCAGACACACAAAGTGGCGCGTACATCTGGAGCTCGTTTGCAGTGGCAGGAGACCTCGGTGTGCCCATACTCACTCTCTCTGTCTCTTTCTATCTCCAATAAGTAAAAATGGCTGCTGGTGTGGGGCTCCGAAGAGAAAAGGAAGGGAGGCATAGAAGTGGTAGAGGCTTAGCAGCAGTAGATGACGGAGGCTGGACAGATCCCTTTCCCGGCTCCCCAGCCCCCTCTACCCAGGTGGTTTCCAGGTGCTGGGTGGCTGTCAGATACTGGTCCCAAGTACGTGTAGAAAGTGTTCTGAGACTTTAGCCTTAGACTTTAGATTCCAGATGTGTCCTTCTACAGGGTTTTGCTATGTTGCCCAGGCAGGACTTGAACTTGGGATTCTCCTGCCTTATTCTCCAGATTGCTAAAGATGATACTTGGTGGCTTTCTTAGTTGGGGTCACCAGGCAGGTGATTACTGAGAAGCCCTGCCAGGTGTAGGCAGCCCAGGTCTGCATCAGACTTGTGTTCCAGTTTCTAAGCCCCGGGCAAGTAAATTAACCTCCCTGGGTCTCCTGACACTCTGTATAGCAGAGGTCACTACCTGCCTTGCAGGGCTATGAGAACACTCAGTGACAGGCGCTGCCCGTGTTAGGTGCTGGAAGGACAGCCAGTAGTCCTCCTACTTGAGAGGGAGGTGACCGTGGCTTTGCATGGTGGGAGCAGGACTCACCAGCCACATTTCCATTGGATGTTTCCCCCAGACTCATGAAGGAAACTGAATAAGAAAGACCAGAAGGGCAGAAGTCCAGGGCACAACATGTTTGTTGAGTGGATAAGCGCCCACCTGTCCTGGTTCAAAGTGGGCCTCCCTTTGTGACAGTCCTTTAGAGGCCGTGAACCCTGCCCCTTTTCAGTCAGGAGCTCAGGCTGTCCTAGAGAAGGTTCCTGAGATTCCAGGGACACAATTGTCAGCATGTAAGTGGTTGTGTCCCCCCTTCCCGCTTTCTGCTCTAGGGGCCCGTTGTAGTTTGTGGGGTTTTACAGTATGATTCAGTGTCCAGGGCCAGGCGGTTTGTCCTGGGAGATCCCCCACTGACAGGACTGTCCCTGGCCCTTGCAGTTGGTTTTACATCCTTTCATTGCTATGCTTCTAGACAAATAGGAATTCAAGAAAAGAAGCCCAGGGAGGGAGTTCTGTACCCAGGCAGGGCTAATGGGGTGGGGTGGGGGAGGGTTGGAGAAGCAGCTGTTCTAGAAGGAGCAAGGAGAAGCCAACTTTCGCTTCCAGGGTGGGGAATTAGAAGTCAGTTCACATGCCTTGTTAGCAAGGGGCGGCTGCAGGAGAGCAGTTCCCACCCTTAAACTCCGAGGCCGTGCTCCGGGATTGCTAATTTCCTCGGGCAGGGCTCACTGACACTGAGTGTCATCCATCTCCTGGTGGCCGCCAGCATTTTTTGGCCAGGGTGCCCATAGGTGGCTCACTGCTGCCCTCCTGTGGCCACCAGATGCACCGGCCCTTTTCCTACCTTGAGCCGGCAGGGCTGGGAACATCCAGGTGCAAGCTTAGGAAGGACATCTCCTTTCACCTGTATGCAAGTGACCTTGAGCGCATCTGGGCCACAAGGTCCTCATCCGAAATACCTGCTTGGGGTAATTTAGAGGAACTAGAATTTATGGAAGCCCCTAAAAAAGAAAGCCAGGTGGCACCCCTCAGTGGTCACCCACAAATTTTTATGACTAGCTCGGTCCTGTGCAAACAGGTGGAAGAGTGTAGATTCCCCCGCCACCCTTCCCCAAGGGAGCTAGGAAATTGCGAGTATGGGACTGGTGAGATGGGGGGGAGGCTGGTTGTCGTTACCTGGGGAACCTGGCAAGCGAGTCAGCCCGCAGCCAGGTGCGAGATGCAGAATTACACGCCCCTTCCCCCCAGCCAGTAATCCAGGTGGGAAAGGGGCTGAGCCCGCCCCGGAGGTTTTTAATTTTGTTTTTACGGCCCCAGGCCAGTTGTTTCTTGGCTGACACCTCCCCGTCCTCCCCCTCCCTCAGGGGGGAGCGACTCCCAGCAGGGCCGTGGCGCCTCCTCTCCCCTTCTCCCCGGACGCCTGGGGGCGCCTGGTGAATCTGCGGGCCAATAAGGGACATAAATTTCCCGAGAGAGGCTGCTGTGCCCAGCGCGGTGTCAAAGCGTGGACCTAGGCCGCGGCCCGCGGAGGGGGCGCTGCAGGGAGCACGCGGATGGAGAGCAGGAAGACCCCCTCTGCTAGGGCTGGGGCCCGGCGGCCGCAGGTAAAGGCTATGAGTGCACAGCCCGGCCTGGCCTCGCCGGCCCGTTTCCCTTTTCGTTTGTGGTCGGCCAGGGGCCTTGTGCAAGGAGAGGGCCAGCCCGGCTGCGCCCCCACCCCACGTGCCCTCCGCTGAGGACGCGCCAGAGAGTGCGCCCCCCCCCACCCGGGGCCCTCGTCCTATAGGGCACCGGCGGGTTCTGCGCCCTCCTGGCGCGGGCCCCGAGCGCCCAGGCCCGCCAGCGTCAACGGGAGCAGATGGATGGGGGGTGGTTGGCGCCCTGCGCTCGCTCCCGTCGCAATCCCGGCTGGCGCAGGGAGGGAGGGAGGGAGGGAGGGAGGAAGGCGGGGGAGACGGCCCGCGGGGACGGCTGCGCGCGCCTGCCAAGCACTGCGCGGGCATGTCCTGGGGCAGGTTTGGGGCTGGCAGCAGCAGTGCGGGCTGGCACCACAGTGGAAAGTTGAAACCCGCAGCGCGGCGCTAGGGTGGCCCCCCGAGAGGGAGGGGGGAACGGTTGCCTCCGGGCTCAGAAGTATGAAAGTGGTGGATCAGAAGACTGTGAAAAGAAAGGGGGGGGGGTGGGAGGAGAGGGACCCTGGGCCTTGGCGACGACCTCCCAGCAGGAACTTTCTGTTAACGAGGGGCCAGAACCCTGGACTGGCTGTGCCAGGAAGGGAGGGGGCCCAACGGGAGAGGTCAGGGGACTCCCGCCGGCCAGACCTGCCCCTTTGACCCAGCGCTTCCTGAAGTCCCCGGTGGTGCGCGGGGTGGGGTGGGGGAAGGGATTCGGGGCCCGAAGCTTGTCGAGGTGGGGGCGGGGCGGGGCGGAGGTGGGGAGGTTGGGGCTCACAGTCCCTCTCCGCGCCGCCTGTGGGTGCCCAGGAATTTCAGGACGCTCCCTGAGTCATCCTTGTCAAGTGCCTGGGTGAGGTGGGGTGGGTGGGTGGGGGTGCCAGGAATGGGAAGGCGGTGCGCTGGGGCTGGTGGCGCGGTGGGTCGTGCCAGTTTCTGGAGGCGGGCAGCTTCGCCTCTGACCGCAACCCCAGCTACTTAATGATCCCCCTGGCGCGCAGCGGCGCCTTTGGGGACTCCAGCTCCTGGAAAGTAGGTTCTTTAAAGAACTAGCCCCCCTCACCAGATAGCCATCTCCAAAAGTTCCTTAAAACGAGGTTGGGGCTTTCTAGAACTTTGGGTCAGAGGTGAGTGGCCTGAGTTCTTAACTTGAAGCCCTTTGGAGGTAGGGCAATAGGGCCAGGCGTTTGGAGGCGGGGATTAACAGCCTATATTTTGTGGTGCACACACCAGCGCAAGGAAAAGTACCCCGAGCTAGTGTGCGGCCCGGCACCAGGCACTGTCCTAGGCTCCTGGCAGGCCTAGGAAGGGTTCTGCTCTGATGACGATCACGCAGTAAGCCACTGCTCCCTATTCAAATGGCCACTCTCGGTTAACTATGGCCTCTGACCCCTCCCCCCCCAGCAATCCAGCCAGGGGTCCCAGCAAGCTAGGGAGTGACACCTCCGCTACTGTGTCGGTGTCCTGGGCTCACCTGGCAGGCCAGGCAGGGGAGGGCCGTGTGGCCGCACTGGAAGCACCCCGGCCGCCCGTCGGTGCGCGCGCGTGCGTGTGTGCTTGCGGCTGAAACCCGACACCTCCCGCTGGCTGAGGTCAGGGAGCCGGGAGCGAGCCAGTGGCCCGGGAGTGGGCGGCGTTGCGCTTGGGTGTGTCCTCGGCGGCGGCGACAGCAGCAGGTGTTTCTTGGCCGGGGCCCCGGAAGCTCCACCTCCCCAAGCGGCCCGAGCTGCCGCCGCCGAGCCGCCCGGGTGAGATAAGCAGTTTAGACAAACACTGGACGACGGTGGCTCCAGCATGGATCGGGCAAGGCGGAGCTGCGGGGCCCTGGCATGAAAGGTGAGCTCGCCGCCGGGGCGAGGGTCCCCGAGCTCTCCACTCCCCCCAAGTTCGCGGGTTCCGCGGGGGCGGCCGCCAACGGCTCACGGGCAACTTCCCCCGGAGTGCGAACGGCGATAAGAGCCTGGTGGCAGGCAGCCGACCCGTGGCCACCCTCCCCCGCGGGGCGGTCGGCGGGGGGGGGGGGGCGGAAGTGCGCAGGGGGCGTCCCCGGAGCAGCGGGCGCTCGCGAGCGGGGAGGAAAACTTTGCGGCGGCGGCCGGCGCGGGAGGTGGCGAGGGGGCGGCCGTGCGCCCCGCGGCAGGTGCTGGGGTGGGTGGGAGGGAGGAGGATGGCCGGCGGGGCCACGCGGTGCCAGCGTTGGCCTCGCCCCTCCCTCCCCCCCCCCCCGGGCGCCCCCTGGATGCGGGAGGCCGCGGGCCGGGTGAAACCTCTAACCTCCCGGGCCTCTGACCCGGCGCCCTGCGTCCCCGGGATGGGCGCGCCGGGCCCGTCGCCTCCCCGCGCCCTGGGCGCGCCCCTCCCCCCGAAGATGGCTGCCCGGCTTGGAGGTGGGAGGCCGATGGCACATCCGCCGCCGCCCCCCGCCCGCGCTGCCCTTTCCCTCCCGGCCCTTCCTGCTCCGCCTGGATGCGCCTCCCTGCCCCCCCTCCCCGCCTCCCGGCCCCGGCCGCGCTGACGGCGGCGGAGAGTGGCCCGCCCGAGTGGAGCCGATTCAATTATATTGCAGCACCAGAGACACCTCGTCGCCCGCCCGCCTCTCCAGCAGGCTAATTAAATTCCCTTCGTGGAGGCGGAGCGGGAGCTGGGCTCGCCCTCCCCGCTTCCCGCCTCCCCTCTGAGCGCCAGGGAAGGGGGGCACATTTAGGACCGGCCCCGGGGAGGAAGGGATCCCCCCGTGAGGCCGGCTCCTGCCCCCCCCCCCCGCACGTGTTGGCCGAGGCCACATTTGAGTTTGGAGGGCTGCGAGCCCGGCGGGGGGAAGCACCTGCCGCCCCGGGCTGAGTGGTTGGATGCCAGCCGGAGTTGAGTCGATTTGGCTTTTGCAAACCAGCCTTTGTCTCGGTGCGCGTTTAAAACACCACTAAACCCTCGCTAGCCCCCGAGGTGTCTTATCTGCCGCCTTTGGGGCCCACACAGGTTGGGGTTTGAAAACAAAAAAGCGGGACCACCAAATGAAAAAAAAAAAAAGAGTCTTTTGTAAAAAGGGACTGGAACAAAAGGCACAGCCTCCCTCTGGGAGGGAGCATGGTGCCTAAGCCGATTTCCAGGAGGGGGGACACAAAGGGGCCGGAGGTCCTGGCTGGGTGCTCTGCTGGGTGTCTCCCTCCGCCGCGGGCCTGGGAGTCTGTGCGCCCCCGCCCCTGCCAGCCGCCTTCCTCTGGGCCTCCCTCGGTGTTACTTAAGCTCGGAGCACTTAAGTATTGCTCAGCCTGTGTTTACGGCCGCCCCCACCCGCAGGCGGGGAACCTGGGGCGCAGGCTGTGTGTGAGTCAGCCCGGTCGGCCACGCCACAGGTGAGGGGGGCCGGGACGCAGGCTCCGACTGGCAGCGTGTGTCATCCCAGCTGCTCTGTGCCGGGCGTCACGCCCCACCCGTGCACTAGGAAACGCTCGCTAGCCGACTTCGTGGGGCCTTGCTCAACACTTCTCACTCAAGAGGTTCTTCACGGCAGCCGCCGGCATCATGGCTGACCTCCCCGGGGGTGGTACTGGGGAGGGGGGAATGCCCTAATGGCCGGGTACAGGGTTGGCTTTTGTCACTGGGTCTGGCAGCTGGAGCAGACGCAGAGGCCAAGAGGGGAATGGGGGGGGGGGATTGGAGGCAGCCAGGGTTTTGACACTTGGACTTTTCTTTCCTAGAGCCCAGGGCCGTTGTTTGTGTGTGGCTGGTGAGCAGCCAGCAGGAGACCCGGGGTCAGCTCCGCCTTGGGAAGGAGGTGGGAGGCCTGTCCTGGCTCCAGGCATAGTCCTGTCTGCCTGCTGGCGGGCTCTAAACCAGGAAGGTAGCAGGCCCTGACCTGTTGGGTACAGCTTTTAGGATCCTGGTGTGTAAGAGTTGAAAAGGGGGGGGGTTGTTATATTTCCGTTCAACCTAGTATTTTTAATTGCTGAGAACCCAGGCCTCCAGGTTTGTGCCCGCTCCCCCAGGGCAGTTCAGAAGTTTCCCATTGGTTTTAATGTGCAGATGGGGGCTGGGGCCATGGCACTCACGGAGGGGCAGACCAGGGTTTTTGAGGGGTGGCATATGATCTCGCAAGAAGCCCGTCCCTATTTGGAAGCATCCGTTGGCTTTGGCAAAGCAGTCCCCTCCACCAGACAGGCCTCTGGCTGCAAGTCACTTCCCTGTCTCTGGAGGAAGTTGGGAGCTGCAGAACCAAAAGTGTCCTGTGGTTTGGGAGATGCAGCTGCCTCTGGGGCTCAGCATCTACAGCTAGAGGAAGGCCAGTGAGGTCTGCACAGCGCCACTTTGTGGCAGACCTAGGATCTGCATCTCGCCACCAGAGACCCACCTCCCCTCCCAGAGTCCTAGGCTGTTCTTGACCCTTCGGAGCAGGTGAAGCAGGTGCGGTTCATTCCCCTGCTGCGAAGGAGTACCATCTTCAGCCCCTTGCAGAAGAGAAAATGAGTAATACAGTAAGCACTAGCTGCCACTTTTTTTCCTTGCCCCCAGGAACCAGTAGGGGCTTGTGGAGTCAGCTAGCAAGGCCGGTTTTTCCTGGCCCTATCCGAAGCCTTGGAATTCCCAGCCTGGGTTACTAGAAGTCCAAAGCCTGGTGGGGTTTGGATGGGAGCCCTCTGGGGGGAGCATGTTAATTACTGTGTTGTGGCAACAGCAGCAACCTACAGAACCACTGCTACACGAGGCTGCCTGCCTCCCTCCCTCCTTCCCCTCTCCCTCCTCCTCTCCCTCCCACTCTGGGCTCTCAGGGAGAGCGTGTTTAACCTGCAGAGATCCATGTTTCAGGTGACATTTCAGCCTGGTAGCTGTGTCACAGACCCGCCACCGACTTGCTTTAATACCCCCCCCCCCATGGAGTCTCAGATCTCCGTGACTTGGCCAAGTGTTGGCCTTGGGACAGCGTTATGACTTTACGCCCCCACCCCCCTCAAGCTGGCCTTTCTCCCCCAGCCCAGGCCACAGCCTGGGAGGTGACGTTTCTCAGTGTTCCCTGTCAATGAGAATTTATCGAGCGCCTCCTCTGAACCCCGCCGTGCGCTCGCTGCCGGGAGGTGTACAGACAGATGAGACGGGAGCGCGTCCAAAAGCAGCCCTGCGTGCAGCTGCCAAAACGCTCGCTGGGGGGGGGTGTCTTTTAATCTGGCTTCTGCAGCTCTTCTCTCCACCGGCCTCGGCTGGCTCCTGCGCGCCCTCCACTCCAGCCACAGGAAGGTGTCTTCTGTCTGGTGAGGTCGCCCTATCCGTGCACAGGCGGCCCCTCAGCCTGGTCACTACGTGTGTCCTGACCCCTTCAGCCCTGCAGGTCTGTTGCTGGGTCAGGAAGGGAACTGCAAATGAGCACTCTACCCCAGTCTTTGAAGGATAGGGAAGTGAGAGCCAGCCTCATGGAGGTTAGCAGTGAGGCCTGGTCTGAAGGAATGGCTGCAGATAACAGGGTCAGAGCTTAAGGCCTGTCAGTGGAAAGGGTGTCAGGCTGCACTTGAGGCTTTTAGTGGGTCATAGTGGGACTTGGGGTTCTGAGGAGCTAACTTTAATTGAAGAATAGGATGTGTGGAAACAAGGGACTCCCACCCTGGGGGTGTCAATTCTTGGCTACAGTTTAAAATCACTTGGGGGCCTAAAAACAATTGTGCCCTGGCCATGCCTCCTCCCAGCCAAGTCCAAGTGTCTGAGGTGGGCCCTCAGCATCCATGTCTTACTTGTATTTTGAGGGCAGAGTCTCACTTTGTAGCCCAGTAACACAGGGATTGTCTTGAACTTTTCGTCTCCTAGTTTTTTTTAGTTTTCTCCAAGTGGCTAAGACCAGGGCCTTGAGCTTGCTGAGCAAGCATTCTTTATACCACTGAGCGAAATCCCCAGCACTGCTGTCAGCCTAGCTATATCCCTAGAGCCTAGTCTCAAAATTCTCCATCTTCCTAGAACTGGTATCACGGGTGTGTTCACCAGGCCTTGCTCTGTGTGTGTGTGTCTCTCTTTCTCTTTAAAATTATTTATTTATTTGAGAGAGAGAGAGAGAGAATGAGAAGGGGCACGCCAGGGCCTCCAGTTACTGCAAACGAACTCCAAGCGCCTTAGCCACTAAGCCATCTCTCCAGTTCTCTCTCTCTCTCTTTTTAAACCCCACTCCCACCACTGGTGGTGGGGTGCATCTCAGGGCTGAGACCCAGCTGCAGCAGGACCTTTTTTGAAAGAAGTCCTCCCCCTGAGGATGATGACTTGAATCCCTTGGGAAGCCAGACTTCCCTATTTCCAGGATTGGGTGGCAACCGCTTACCCAGACACCTCATTGGGCCGGGTTCCTGCCTCCTGGCCAGGGGAGAAGAAGCGGCTGCACCAGAGGCCCTGTGTTAACCCTGAGTCAACGTCGAAGGTCGTTCTTACCTGGCCGACGTGTGTCCTGAGCCCTTCACCCCTGCAGGTCTGTGTTGCTGGGTCAGGAAGGGAACTGCAAGTGAGTCTTCCAGCTCTATGACAGGCATTCAGAAGGTCTTCGGGGTGATAACTAGCACCCGTGAGTGTGCAGAGGCCAGCTTGGGGTGCTGTTGGTCAGTCGGCCCACCTTCAATCCTCCCACCCTGTGTGGCTTTGTGGGCTCTTGGCTGTAGGATGTGGTACTCTCACCTGTAGCAGGGGGGTGATGTCACTGGTCTGCATCTTCAGACATGAGGGGTCAGAGGACTAGGAACCCAGTATTCCTGCAGGCCCCATAAGGCATGGGGGTATTCTGGCACTTTATCACAAACCCAGAGGCTTTGTCCCCACCCCTTTTGTCATGTTTGGGTGAGGATGCTGGGTGGCACCCCTTTCCCACCAGCACTTCCTGCAGGCTCAGTATAATTTGGCCTCATTTCCTTCTGCCGCACAAGTTCATCCGCAAACACCTGTTCTGGAGTGTCACCTGTCCCTTTACTCCTTGGCTACTGGATATCATAAACCCATGGGTGCCTGTGCATACAGCTCCACACCACCCCCTTGGAAGACACGGGTTGGACCCTGGGGGGGGGTATGAGGACTACAGGAACACTGACCCTCCCCCAGCCCTGTCCTTCCTTAGTCATGGGGAGAGCCGGGGACCAAAGGCAGTAATAAAAGGGATTGATCTGTGTGTGCACTTTGGGTCAGAGCCGTATTGATGGTGGACAGGTTAAGCCATCCCAAAGGAGAATCTCTGTCAAGCTGAGAAAAACAGGCTTGCAAGTGGGGACAGGTACGGGCTGTGGGTGTAGCCTCGGGGAGTGGGAGGCTTCTTTCTGCTGACCTTGGCTTCCCTCTCCCAGGGGTTGAGGGCTTGGCACCCAAGGGCCAGCAACGCTCTGCTACCTGATTGGGGCAGGTGTCTTCCCGGGATAAGCTGAGCTCATATATTGCCTTAAAGTGTGTGGACCTGACTCTTTGTACCTAGAGGTGCTGTTGCAGTCGGATTTGCATTGCTGGCAGAAAACACCCAGCCAAGATAGCTTGTGGGGGGAAAAAAGGCTTCATTTTGGCTTACAGGCTCGAGGGGAAGCTCCATGATGGCAGGGGGAAACGATGGCATGAGCAGAGGTGGACATCATCACTTCCAACATTAGATGGACAGCAGCAACGGGAGAGTATGCCAAATACTGACACGGGGAAGCTGGCCGTAACATCCATAAGCCCGCCCCCCAACATATACTGCCTCCCAAATTGCCATCAGCTGGGGACCTAGCATTCAGAACACCTAAGTTTCTGGGGAACACCTGAATCAAACCACCACAGGTGCTATGGTCTCTCTAGCCAGACCAGTCTAGCCTGTGATTAGACATTGAATATGAGGATGTGTTCCAGACATGAAGAGAAACCAACAGACTTCAGGTCCTACCCTCACCCTGCTTCCCACAAGGGAACAGTTACTGGCTGGTATGGTCTTTTATATATATGACATAGACACGCACACACACTTATTTATTTATTTGCTTATTTTAGGGAGAGAATGGGCACACCAGGGCCCATAGCCACTGCAAACGAATTCCAGATGCATGCGCCACCTGTGCATCTGGCTTTATATGAGTACTGAGCAACCCAACCCCAGTTCTTAGGCTTTGCAGGCAAGTGCCTGAACTACTGAGCTATCTCCCCAGTCCAAAATGGCCTTTAAATGTTTGGGAAAGGAGTGGATTTTTCCAGCTGAGTCCCAGTGTTCATTTTTCATACTTGCTTAAGTAAAGCTCCAAGGATCCAACTGTGACTGGGGTTAGGGTTATGCTAGGCACTGAGATCCAAGGTCAGTTAGGTTAAAATGTCCTTGCCCTCCGTTGTCTGTTGGGTGGGGGACACTGGCTACTCCACTTGAAGAGATGAAAAAGAAGTCCCAGCATCAGCCTTTAGCACCTGGCCTCTAAGCTGCTGGAGACCCGCCCAGTGGTCTTGTGAAAAGCAGACGTGCCTGAAGTTTGCTGGAGGAGGCCAGGGCATGCACGACCATGTTCTCAGGCAGAGATGCCCGGGCTGCGCCTTTTGGACATGGCCCTTTCTCAACTTTGATCTGAGTGTATGTCTGGTTGCAGAACTGTGCTAGTGCTGAGTCCCTGGACCCTGTCATTTGGGCACGGGAAGTAACCCCTAACTAAAGAGCTGCGGTCTAATGAAATGCTGAGATTTTGTTGTGGCTCTTAGATTGTAGAGGTTCCTGGCTTCCGACCCTTCAGTTCAGTCTTTCACCTTTGTGGCCAAGTGAAATCTGTATCCACAGAGCAGAAATCAGGCTTCAATTTTCTTATTTTTGGTGCTGGGGAATTTTCTTTCCTTGCGGTACTAGGGATCAATCCCAGGCTCTTGAGCTATATCCCCAGCCTTTTTTTTTTTTTTTTTTTTTTTTTTTTTTTTTGAGGTAGGGTTTCACTCTAGCTCAGGCTGACCTGGAATCTCAGGGTGGCCTCGAACTCATGGCGATCCTACTACCTCTGCCTCCCGAGTGCTGGGATTAAAGGTGTGCACCACCACGCCAGCTCTCTAAAATTTAATTTGTTTTTGCACGTTTGTTTTGAGACAGGGTGTCATGTAGCCCAGGCTGGCCTTGAACTGTCTCTGTAGCCTCGGGAGGATGACCATGAACACCAAATCCCTGCTAGACATCTAGATGTTCCCAGTTAGAATTCTGGAATTGCATGTGTATTTAAAGGTTACAGAATGATAGAGACCTAGGAGGTCAGCCACTTAGTTGACAGAAGGCATTTGCCGCCAATAGAAGGTGATCACTTTGTTGTGGTTGTGACTATTTGGGAAAGCTTTTCCCTCGGAGGGCTTCCCATTTTGGAGTCCACAATGGCTGAATGAAGGGTGGTTGGTATTTTTCCTGTGAGACGTTCATGATGTCTGTGCGTGGAATGTGGGGCTTTAGTGATGGTAGACAAGTCTCATGGGGAAATCCCATTAGGACTAGTATTCTAGAGCTTGCCTTGTTTGGATCCTGGATGTCCTCCCTCTAGGTTGATCATGCTGGGGGCTGATTTGTACTAAGGGATAGTTACTCAGAATGCTCTGCTTTGTCTACTGCAGGGTTGGTTAAAGAGGTTCACAGTCACCATGACTGTCATGTGCAGATCCTGTGACATTACTGATGAACTTGTAAATGTGGGGAAACTGTAAAATTACATGGGTGTGTTTTAATTTTTATATTTTTTCCTTGGGGAGAGAGTCTGGTTACCTCTCTGAACCATGCATGAGAAGGGAAATTTTTTTCATTTGTTTTGGTGTTTGCCAGGGATGTGTGCCAGGAAAGTCCTCTACCACTGAGCCTACACCCCCAGCCCAAGAATAAACCTTTGTCAAAAGCCAACGACCTCATTATAATTTGGGATAAATCCTAATCTGAATGACCGGCCTTTGATTAAAGTGAGACCCGTTTTGTGATTGATGCACTGAATCCCAGAATCCCTAAATCCCAGAACCACGGCCCTTCTGGGCCTCCCAGACCTTGTCCTGTTAAGTTGAGGGTGGGGTTGGCATGCTGGCAGTATTGGGCCACAATGCTACCTCAGGGTCCTGCAGGCATTGCATGGGCTCCCTGTAGGATCATAATTTGGGAAATCTGCCTGGATATTTAGGATAAAGCCAATGGTCACCCCCCACCCCACACACACCACAGCTTTTGAACCCAGAGGAGAAATGAATCTTACAAGATCTTGTCCATCCGCTCTCACGCACAATGCTAAACACACAGGAGCCACATAGCCAGAAGCTGAGCCTAACCTGGGAAGGCTGAGTGGAGTAGGAGCCGGCCAGCTGCAGCGGCCCTCTCTTGGCGACCAGAACATGAGGCTCTGCAGCACTGGCCTGTGGCAGAGGTGAGGCTTGGTCCTTGTCGACCATGGCTTCCTTGTGGGTATGTGTGCGCTCCTGGCTAGAGGGACATAGACTGGCTAAGCCTCACTGCCCCCAGAATCTGAGGCAGGCACTCGGGTCCTCAGCCCTTCTCTCTGGGTGCCTGCTTTACCTGTTGAGCTTCCTAGCGCCTGCTCTGATGCTGGGCTTCAGATTGGGAGCCTTTCCTACCCAGGCAGCCCGCAGCCAGTGATGAAGCCTGTGGCTTCTAAAGGGTTCCAGGGGACACAAGCTTGTGATGCCGCCTTTTCCAGCTCAGAGGACAGGAAGCAGTAGTGCAGGGCCTCTCTTGGTGGGGCCTGAGGAACATCCAGAGGCCTCTCTCTTGTCAGTGTCCACTCACAGGCCCTGGCCTCGACCCTGCTGGCCCTGGCTTCCATCCCATGGAAACTTGGAGGCCATTTGGCCTCATCCTGGCCAGCTTGGGTGTCTCCTTTTGGGACTTAGGGAGGAAGCCAGCAGTGTCTGCTGAAAGGGCCCTTTGTGACAGGGTGAGGCCAGAGGGTGGCCTGGTTAACTTGGGTGCCGCAGGCCACAGAGGACTCACTGTGATGTCCAGCGGCTGCTGCAGGGGGATTTCATCTACCTCCCTGGTGGCATGCTGTCTGTCCTCGTCCCAGCTAATGCGGGCACAGAGCATGGTGAGTGCCCAGATAGAGCCTGAAATGATAGGGCCAAGAGCTAGCAAAAGGTATGACCTCCTCTGGGCCATTCCCAGCATCTTCTAACAGATGCCAGCTCAGCGCCATGGGGTGGAGGTGATGGCCCCACTTCTGTCCTCTGAGCCTAGGGTAGGTGTGGATGTCTTTCAGCTCAGTTTACACGTATCCTGAAGACTGGGTAGAGAAGATGGATTGGCAGAAGTTCTCTGGCCTGGGAAACTCCAGAGTCCCCACTCAAAGAGGCAGCCTGGGCCAGACACAGTGGGGACACTGGGGGACAAGGCCCAGCAAACTCCAGCACAGAAGGATGGAGATCGGTTCTGTTGCCTGAGCTGTGTGTGTCCATCATTTTTTTAAGGTGGGTGCTGGGGAATCAAACCGGAACAGGCAGGCTTTGCAAGCAAGCGCCTTTAGCCATGGAGTTAATCTTCCCAACTCCCACCTCGTTGGTTTCCAGTGCGCTGCTGAGCAGTCAGTCCCTAGCCCTGCCTCTGCTCCCCTGCCACCCACTTAGCTCTGCAGCCCTTCGTCTGTCCACACCAGGCTGGGGTTTCTCTGCGCATGACAGCCACTTAGAGTAATCATGTCAGATGTCGCTGCCATCTGTTGCATAACTTCTGTCCCTCACTTCCGCTTGGGATCCTTAGGAATCCCAGTCTATGGCCTTGAACCTCAGTCTTAGGTGACTCCTACAAGGCCTCTGTCAATTGACCCCATGCCAGCCTCAGTCCAGTGCCATCCACACACAGCCAAAGGGCCTTGTTTCTCTTCTTTATTTAATATTTTTTGCCATGCTGGTGATTGCACATAGGACCTTGTCATGCTAGATAAGCACAAGTGTTCTACCACTGAGCTATATCCACAGATGCCTTTTCACTTTTTTTTTTTTTTTTTTTTTTTTTTGAGGCAGGGCCTCACTATGGCCCAGGGTGACCTGGAATTCGTTATGTAGTCTCAGGGTGGCATTGAATTCATGGTGATCCTACTACCTCTGCCCCCAAGTGTTAAGATTAAAGGCATGCACCTCAATTTTTATTTTAAATTATTTTTTTAAGAAAGAGAATGGGTATGCCAGGGCCTCCTGCCACAGCAAACAAATTCCAGATGCATGTGGCACTTTCTGCACCTGGCTTGACATGATACTGGGGAATCGAATCCGGGCCATCAGGCTTTGCAAGCAAGCACCTTTAACTGCTGAACCATCTCTCCACCCCTTTTTATTTTGAAACAAGCTCTCACTAAGTTGCTTAAGCTGGCCTTGAACTTATGATCATACTGCCTCCGTCTCCTGAGTAGCTGAGATCACAGGCCTGTTCTGCCACGCTGGCTGTTTCTCTCCTCCTGCAAACCCACTTTATGACACTCTTCCCTAGGAGCCCCCTTCCCTCTCACAACCAGGACCCCTGCCTCCGTCTCTGTCTTGTGTCACCCAGGCACCATGACCCAGTACCTTGGCCTCACTGGTGACATCTTGACTGTCACCTTGCTCCTTTATACCTCTTGATCTACCCATGTGGGGAGCTCTTAACACACTGCAACCCAAATTTTTTGCAGAACCCTTATTCAGCTGGTCCCTGACAGTCTGGTGATGGGCGTGGAAAAGCTGGGGACAAATCCATGGTGTGCCCCCCCCATTCACACTGCATTATAAAACATGCTTAGGAACTGACTTGTGTGCTGTGGGGCTGCAGCTTGAGATCAGTTCTGCTGAGGACTAGCAGGCCTCCCCACCCCCACCTCGGAGAAGCTGCCTCGCGCGCGTGAGCTTGGAACACGCCAGCGGCGGCAAACACAATAATGAATTTATTATAAAGCTACTAGGGCTCCGGGGATCACGTGCCGCCCCACACTGCCTTGGCCACCGTGTCCCTGCAGCAGGGTGACCCTGGCCTTGTTAGGGCTACAGAAGCATCACCCTTTGGGCAGCGGGGATCACGGGGTGGGCATGGAGCCCAAGCCCGGCCAGCCTCTTTATTTGTTCACAAACATTTCTGTGCGGTAATGAAAAGTGGAGGAGAGGGGCGATTAGAGCACTGCAGTCCAGATTGTGCCGGAGAGCAGGGCCCCGCTGGGCACAGCCTCCCGGGGTGTAATTACCCGAGGGTGGGGGGCTGCAGGGGGAAGGGGCGGATTGGTGCTTGAACTGGGCTGCCAGAAAATTCATCTCAGCTATTAGCTGGTAATTACAGAGCACAGAGGGAGCAGGCCTGAGGTCTGGTGCAGCCGGAGGAGCCAGGATGAAAGGGACGGTAATTATGGCCTCCTCCTCGGTGGGAGGGAGGCCCAGGCACTGATTAATAACTCCCGCAGGAAGGGTGAGGGGGTGCTGGAGGCCCCCCTGCAGAAAGTGGGTTGTTGACAATATCACCTGCCAGCCAGGCCCACCGCTATACTGGGTCCTCCCTCCTTGCCTGGGGTTTTAAAGCCCTGTGTTGCTTCTGGCTACACTGGAAGCCTATGCAGAGAAAAGGGAGAAAAATGGTCTCTGGGGGACATGCAAGATGGTGGCCGCCCAAGCGGACGTGAGGGTGCTGCTTCTCCAGGCCTTGGGTGTCCCTGCATAGGCCCAGCTATTTTGTGAGGACTATTAATGGAATATTCAGTCTTCCTTCTTGCCCTTGGCTTCTGGCAGGACCCTACTTTTTAGCTGTGGGCTTGGATGGATCCAGGAAGCAGAAAGAGGGGGCTGAATGGGGTGGGGTGGGCATCCCTGACCCCTCAGAGGGTGCCAAGGCTAAGAACTGAGGTGTGCGAGGGAGGCAGCTGTCCTGTCCTGGGGGCCGAGCGGGCGGGCCGCAGAGAGCCTGTGTAGAGTAGCACGTGATGTAAACAAGCAGCGCGGAGGCCCCAGCAGGCCTGGGCCACCTAGACCCCCTCCTCCCCACTCATCTTCCTGCTGAGCTACACGTCGGGGCAGTGCCTGTCACACAGGGAGCCTCCAGCCCCCGGCCTCATCCATCACAGGCCTCGTGCTTCGGGGCTTATTCCCAGCTGTTAGGATAATGAATTCACACGAGCCGATCATGTAGACGAGGATTCAGTCAAGGAGGATTCTGTCACCGGCAGGGAGCACGGAAGTTAATAAATACCTCTCTAATGAGGGCAGCAGAACAGGCGCCCGTGTCCTCCTGCATCCTCCGTCTCCCGCCATTCCTATCTGTGCTGGCCCCTGAAAACCGTGGTGTCCACCCAGGCGGACCTAGGCCAATGAGTGAGGAGGATGGGGCGAGGCCCCCTCTGTCCACTGCAGGTGCAGGGGGCTCTTTGCCGGCTCCCATTGGACAGCTGTCCTCCCTTGTGGCCGCGGAAGCTGTCTCTGAACTGCCATCGTGGGCTGCCTCCCCTCCCCTCCCCTCCCCTCCCCCGCCTGCCCGATGCGCGCGTGCAGAAGAGCAGTGCTAATTTTAGACTCCCCTTAATGAAGCTGCTCGTTTGGAATTCTATTTTCAGTGACCTGACATCAGAGCCACTTTCCAGGCTGGGAGCGTGCCTACACTTCTGGGGCCCTGGCTTTGGGGTCCCCCAGGGATGGGGGAGGAACTGTACCCTGTACTAGAGGTTGCTGACAGCCCCCAGCCAGCACTGATACCTGGCTTTCTCTGGTGGTGGGCTTCCTGTCTGGGCCTCCACAGTAGGCACATGATGATGACAGTGGTGTGGTCATGGGCCTAGGAAGGGGGCAGAGGATGGTCCTGCTCTCACGGGCCTTCATCACTGGTGGGTCCAATAGACACAGCAGTTCCCGCCACCTCTGCCCACCCCAACATGAGGTCTGCTCTGGGGTTGGGTGGCCATGAGTTATGTGTGCTGAGTGCACTCTGGGGGTCTCGCTGTCGCAAATCCCACTTCACCAAACTGCCACATGTGCTGAGCCCAGCATACCTACTCAGGTGGCTTCCTGGTGTGGCACTGCAGTGACCTTGGCACTACACAGTGTGGGCAGCGGGGGCAGGCCACCAGAGCTCGCTATCTCTTGTCATTCTGGCAAGCTGCTGTCACACAGGCCACGGTGCTGAGCTGGGCCTGCCTTTTCCCATCTGTGGAATGGGTCCAAGAAACCTTCCCTAAAGGGAGTCTGGGTGGAAGTGACCATTGGCTTACTAAGAGCATGGGAGGAGGAAGAGGGGTATCTGACATGAGCTGGACAGCATGGAAAGTGCTGGTGAAAGCTGAGATTTATTTGCAGGTTGTTGAGGCATCTTGATCTCTGATCACAAGAGACTGGGGGGGGGGGTGGCCCGCAGTGGACAGTGCATTTGATGCCACATGCCAGACCATGCCAAACCCAGCGGTGTCAGCAGTACACCTTCTCATCCCAGAGTTTGTCTCAGGATTGGCTTAGCTAAGAAAGTCTGACTCAGAGTCGCTGATGAGCCCTGCGTGTCCGCCAGAGGTACTGGGTGGCCCCGTCGCATGGACCCGGGGCTGAGCACTGTGCCCAGAGGGCAAGAGCCCATCATGGTTCTCCTCTGGAAAGCCACACCACATCATGTCTGTTAGATGTGAGGTGTCAGAGCTGCCATACTTCAAGGGAAGGGAACCTGTCACCACCTCCTGAAGGGATGAGTGATGAATGAGACTTGGGGACAAATGTTTAAGTCAGTACAGTTGGACACATTTCAACTGTGTATAAATGTGTGTGTGCCTTTTGACCAGGTATCATGGGCTAGGCAGTGATGTAAGGAGTAGTAGGAACATGTCTGTTCAACTAATTGTGACATTGGGCCAGCCTAAGAACACCTGGCCTCAGATTCCCAGGGGTGAAGGGATGGTGCTGCCCACAGGTAGGGTGATGGACAGTGGTTCTGAGGCCTGCACCATGGCCCTCGCCCCTGCTCATCTAGGAAAAGCCTTGGAGCGGGGGGTGGGGTGGGGGGGGGATACATGATGGGGTCAGCCTCCAGGCTTAGTGGCCTGCTGTTGAGGGGCATAGGGCTGTGTCCCACAGGACCCAGTAGCCTGCTTGCCACGAGCACTGGAGCCCAGATGGGAGGGTAAAGCTCCTTTGCCACGTGCATAACCCTATTGTCTCTGCCAGTTGCTAGGCTGCTGGCCTTTGAAGGACCTTACTTGGGTGCTCCAATATTCAGTGAATGGGAATCACTGGAGGATGTGGGTGTGTGGCCTCCTGAAAGGATTCATTGGAAACACTGGTGGAGTTGGCCTTCCTGTCTGGTGAAGCCAGTCTTTCCTAACGGGCTCATGGGTGGGAGGCAGCCTTCTTGGCGCTGGAAGGGGACTGGAAAGGCCGAGGGATGTAAGCCACATCTCCCATGCTGCTGGAGGGAAGGGTCAGCCTGCTCTTGGCCCTGAGCCGTCCAATGGTTTGGATGGGTGCTTTTTTACTTTTAGTCTGCCCAGGCAGAGTCTTCCACATCAGAGGACTTAGCTGGAGCTCCAGACGGCCGTATTCTTTGCTACTGGGGATGGGCATAAGCAGATGGCCTGCAAAGGTCCCAGGGTGGTGTGGGACAGAGACAGGCCCTGGGCTGGCCTGAGGGGTGTAGGTCCCATGTCCATACTGCACCGTGTGCATCCTTGGTCACACGTAGACCTCAGCTTCCTTGGGGACAGTGGTGGTGCTGCCAGGCAGTCCCATCACTGTGGCCATCAGCCACCACAGTAGTTACCTCGTGATCACCGTCAGTCATCACTTCAACCCTACACCACGCCACAGCATTTTTCTCTGTCTTCAGAATGTTCATTCTGTGCCTCAGTCTCCCTGACCACATTTGGTGATGCTTTGGGATCCTCTGCATGGGCCTGACCTGGGCACCCTGATGAACTGGCTGCTCTGGTGTCCAGCATCACTGGGGCCCCAGCTGCCCTTGGACCCATGGGGCCAGGTAGACTGCGGGACACAGTCTGCTCTCTGCAGCGCTGGCTCTGCTCTGCTCTTGCCCATCCTGCCGGGAGTCACTGCCAGCAGCTGGTCACCCTTGCCTCTCCCTGCATGCTGCCGCGGCCCCCCTGGTGCTAGCGCTCTGCTCTCTGGGTGACGCTGGTTCTTCTTTTCCTGTTTCAGGCATGAGCCATGAGCCCAAGTCCCCTTCAATAGGGATGCTTTCCACCGCAACCAGGACCACCGCCACCGTCAACCCCCTCACCCCCTCACCGCTCAATGGCGCCCTGGTGCCCAGCGGTAGCCCAGCCGCCAGCAGCTCGCTGTCGGCCCAGGCCGCGCCGTCCTCCAGCTTTGCTGCAGCGCTGCGCAAGCTCGCCAAACAGGCCGAGGAGCCCAGAGGTAAGAGGCACCGTGGCCGCCGGCTTGTGGGATGCCCCTGCCCACCTGGCCGCTGCTGTATGGGAGCAGTCATGGTCATGGTGACAAGAAACAGCAACCCACAATTGCGCCTGCCAGTTCCCATTGCACCTGGACAGGGCTGGCCCCAGTATAGCTGCCTGAGCCCCAGACCCCTTGGCCCACCCAGCACCCTGCTTTGCTCTCTACCTGCCTCTACCCCCCCCCCCCCCCCCCGTGACACGGCTCACTGGCCACTGGAGCCCAGAGTGAACTCTAAGGATGAGAGTCCAGAAAGTTCTCCCTTGAGCCCCATCTGACTCTCTGGGTAGCACGTTGTCTGAGTAGCTGTCTGAGTTGACTCTAGTCTGCCTGCCCCACCCTGTGTGGCAGAGAACATGGGTCTCTGAGCCCACTGGCCCTGCCATGGCCAAATTCCTCGTGGATGGCCCAGAGGTCCAGTGCCTTGCTTTCTGGTGTCTCCCAAGTGGAGACATGCTGTGTGACTTTGGTCAGATGCTGGCCGTGTGTGATCGTCAGTCTTGCTGTTTGTACACGAGGTTCCCTTGGCTCTGGTTTCAGGACACTTCTTAGGACCCACAATGGCTGTCCTTTTAGTGCTGCTCCAGGGCTGTTGCAAGGACAAAGAGGTCAGTTGTGTCTGGACCCTTCAGTCCTCTGCATCCTGGGGCACCTCCTGGCCTTACTGCTTAAAGATGAGGCCAGGTATGAGGACTCTGGATGTCCCTACCTGCTGTCTGTCTGCCTTGTCCCAAAGCTCCAAGGCCCTGGGTCTCGAGCACCATGGCACCCAGATATAATGCAGAAGCCTCCAACCCTTTGCCTATGCACAGACCTTCGGCAGAATTTACTTATGAACTCTGGCCGCATGGGCCAGGGTCTCCTGATTTCCAGATGTCCCTTTCCCAGCACCTCTCAGTTGGATGGTAGTCAGGGCTGGCAGGCGGGGAGAGGTGAAGGGGCCTCTGTGGACTGCAGTGATGGTGGGGCCTTGGCCCAGTAGGGAAGATAATTTCACCTCTTCTCACCATAGGCCTCTACCTTCACCCAGTGGAGGCAGTCAGCACCATCACTAGAGCTTTCTAGTCACATCTGGGCAGCCAGCCAGCCCACCTGTGTCAGGCGCTGCCATGGCCTCTCTCATGGGTAGCTGTAGCACAGATGACCTGAGGAGGAAGGCTGTCCCCAAACTTGCTGTCCCATACCCAGCTGATTCCTGGGCCAGCAGGAGGCCCAAGTGCTGGAGGACAGGTGCAGCAGCCACAGGGGTTGTTCCTCTCAGTTGTCACCTGAGGACTTGAAGCTGTGTTGGGATAGGGAGCACAGAGTCAGCTTGTCTCACGAGTCATCCACATACTCAGATGAGGGACCCCAGGCTTGAGCTCATTGTGTATGGTGGATATGGGGCAAGTTAGGGACCCCAAGCACCCTTGACCTGAATGAAACTTTTTATTATTTATTTGGGAGAGAAAGAGGCAGACAAAGAATGGGTGTGCCAGGGCCTCCAGCCATTGCAAAGGAAATCCAGACTCATGTGCCGCCTTGTGCAACTGGCTTACATGGATACTGGGCAATGGAACCAGGATCCTTTGGCTTTGCAGGCAAGTCCCTTAATTGCTAAGCCATCTCTGCAGGCCCTGAATGAGCCTTTATTTACTACCTTGGTGGGCACCATAGGCTTCTTGGAGGCACAGCAGCGCCGAGGCCCGCTGTCCCAGTTCGCAGGTCCCCCTTTGGGTTGCAGAGGCCCTTGGTCAGTTCTTCCCTGCCTCTTCTCAGCCTCCGTGCACAGTGACTTAGAGTTCTCTCCTCCGTCTCTCCACCCTGGACCTTGCTGCTCCCCAAGCCTGTAGAATTGGCTGGCTGCCATGAGTTGTGTACAGATCATGGAGCTCAGGCTCTGAGGTCACGCCATGAGCCCGAGTCACACAGTAGCAAGGATGTGTATGTGTCCCTTGCTGCTGGGGCAGCTGCTGACCGCCACTTTCCGAGTGGACTTGGGGAGCTGGAGCTAGGTATCTTGAGCAGATGGTCCAGGCTTGGCAGGGAGCACGAGAGCCCGTAGCTTCCGGCCTGCCAGGGCTCACTCTGCCTCCTGGGATGTAGGCTGTTGGCTTCCCAGAGCTACCAGGCACCCTTGCTCCCAAACCATCAGGATGTGTATGGAGGCTGTGGTAGACTTGGCAGGGCTTGAATTATTATTTTTACATTTATTTATTTATTTATTTATTTTGAGGCAGTATCTGGTGAAGCCCAGGGCTGATCTTCCCGCCTCAGCCTCCCAAGTGGCAGCATGACGGGCAGGCGTGCTCCACCACGCCCTGCTTGGTCCCGTGGTTAGGAGAGCTGCGCAGCCACTCTTCCCTCTGGAATCCCAGGGTGTTTTATGTTCCTAGGGCCACCCCCATTACCGAAAAGCCCCAGTTCCACTCCCTCTCTTGGCCCCTGGCCTGTTCTGGACGCTGACACTGGGCTCGTGTGGCTGGTACGTGCTCTTCACCCTCGGTGTGCCATCTCGTAGCCCCTCGTGCATGTATCAGCCCTTCTCACACTGACTGCATGGGGAGGGAAGTGGGAGATGCACCCCCCATCTGGGTCCAGTGCCCAGGATCTCCCTGTAGCTGCCAACCCTCCCACCCCACCACCAGCCTTCCTGTCCATTTTGCTTGTAGGAGGAAGCTGAACCAGAGATTTGTGGTCATAGATGATTCCAGACTCATGTCCCGTGACCCCATAACCTAGTGGCCCTGCATGGGGTCAGTCCTGTCCCCACAGGATGGATGTCTGAGGTGTCCTGTTCATGTCCCAGGTGGAGGCAGGGGGCCTCTCAGAGCTGCAGCTGCCACCCCTGAAGGGGACCTGCTCTATGTCCCCACCTCGTCCCCCGTGTTCCCCCTGGACGCCCCCAACCCCCGTCTGGAAGCGCCATTGTATTTTTAGCCATCTGACCATGTTCGCCTCGGCTTCCATGGCTAATGTCTGTCTTCTCATCGTGTCTCGAGGGTGCAGTTTAAAAATTCAATTCAGACAAAGCAATCGGCACGCCATCTCATTTGCTCTGCCCCTGAGAGAGGCAGCTGCAGAGAGAAGAGAAGCCAGCCCCTCCCAAGTCCCTGATGGGCCCCACTAGGCTGTCAGAGTGTGCACACTCAGTCACCCCGGGCTGGGCAGGGCGGGGTGGGGCCCTTAATTTACTCCAAGGCCTGGTCTTGTCAGGCCAGGCTGAACCTGGGGGTTGGGGTCAGCCAAATCCATCTCACATCCCTGCCCCTTGACTCACTAGCTGTGCGACCTGGGCAGGTTGGGTCATTTCTCTGAGCCTGCACTTTTTCTTGAAGGATGAAGGGACTGTCTCTCGTGGTTCTGGTGTTCAAATGGGAATATACTCAGCCAACACAGACAGGGTGTGATGAATGGGGGGGGCGGGGGCTAGCTGTCACCCATGCTGACTACTGCCTTCCCACGTCGTCCCCAGGGTCCTCAATTTCTCCGGTCACCTTCTCAACACCTTCCATTCCTGTGTTCCCCACCCGATGCCCCTCCATTCCTCTCCCCTCTTCCCAACCACGATGGCTGTTTTTCCTGGGAGGGCCCTTGCCCCATGGTGTAGGGATACTCCTGGAAGCTGGCAGGCTCGGCCTGGGCAGCTGCTAGTCCCATGGCTGCCGGCTCCCCTGAGGCACTTCTCATGAGGAAAGCGGGTTAGGCAGTACCCCAGCCCCGCTGTATGTGCTGGAAGCGGGCTGTAGATACCGAGAGATCACTCAAAGCAGGAGTCCCCAGATCATGCCATGGGTCAAAAGGTGCTGGTTGGGTACCTACCTGGGCAAGGCATTGGAGCCCTGGGGGGCTCTAGAAACTCGTGCCCAGAGCCATGCTTCTCAAGCCACCTGCCTGTCCCAGACCACTGTCCTCACCAGGGCCGAGGGAATCTCCAGCCCTCTCCTCTGTCCCCAGTGGAAGGCGAGCCACAGAACCCCTGCTGCCACCCCCACCTGCAGGAGATGAAGCCACTGCTGCCAGGCGGAGCCCAAGCTGTGTGGCAATCTGCTCAGCTCCCACAGGGACGTGTGCCATCCGCAGAGGGGGTGGGGCCGAAGCGGAGCCTGCACGTCCTCAGCTGATCTGTGGGAGGCCCAGGCACACCCAGGCCTGTGTGTCCCCTTAGTCCTAGGCAGCACACCCAGAAAGATCCTTTGGCCCCAGAGCTGGTCTCTGCTTTGTCATCTGCACAGGGAACGAGGCTGACAAGGGCAGAACTGGCAGTAATTGAACTTCTGACTTGGCATCCCTGTGTCCTCTCTGGGTGGCCTCTACTGCCTGCCCATCTGTCATAGGCTCTTTAGGCCAGGAGTACAGGTTTTCGTTACCATGGTGGGGGTGGTTGTGCAACCCAGGTGCCGGCCCTGAGAAGCCAAGGCCAGAGACCTCGTTCAGCACTGAGTGCAGGCGGCCCCACCCGCTCGCTCACTTGTCAGCTGTGGAGTGGGCCTGGTGGGGGCGATGCATCCCATATGCGTCACCTCGGAAATCCTCCTCTTTCAAAGAAGACAGCAAAACAAACCAGCCGCCTGGCATGCCCGCCTGCCTGTCAGTCTGCGGCTGGCAGGGCGCAGGGGCACGTCTTCATGGGTGTCTGGAGCCCCATCTGTCTGCGGCCCAGGTGTGAGCAGCATAACTGGCTTCCATGCTCCCGTCTTCCAGCAGGGAGGGAGGGTGGGTGGGCACAAGAGGCTAGAGCTGGAGGCCTGGCAGCCTGGGAAGGGCGAGAGAAACAACACAGTGCCAGGCCACCATGGATATCCCTGGCATGTTGCAAGCAGGGTATGGGTGCCAGGTGTCTTCTCCCCCCCCCACCCCAGCCCCTCTCTGCTGCCTCCTCTTCTCTTTGCCATCCCTTTCCTTGCTGCTCGTAACACGTCACTGTCTTGGGTGTCCCCCTGTTACGTTGACATTGCCTAGCAGGGCAGAGCGCTGCCCCTCCCCCAGGACTTTCCAGGCTCCTCCCGGCCCCAGTGCCGCTCCAGGGCTGACACTCTGCTTTGTGCTCTCTGCCTGGCAAGTAGTCCGTTCTGAAGCCCAGTCTCCCTCAACCCTCCCCCCCATCCTCTTATGACTTGGACTTCATAACTGGCACCTGGGCCCAGGACCCCAGCACCTGCTGACAACCCGTAGGGCAGCCCGGCATTAGTTCCATGTGGGGCAGGACCATCCCATGCCAGGGAGGCCGGCTGGCAGGTCAGGAGACAAGACCCGTCCGTCTGCGGGCAGCATATGGCAGCCCCGCAGCTCTGTTTGGCCGCCTCTCCATGTAGCTGCAGGTAGCAGCAGACGCTGAATCCAGCCCTCGCTTTGTTGCTGTGCGCCTGGCTGTCCCTGCAGTTCTGGGGCCTGTGGGGATTCCAGAGGGCTTCCCCGCCCAGTTCTCATCCTGTGTACTCTCATCCTGTGTGGCATGGATGCCCACACGCCCTGCTTCCTTCCGTGCCATGACTGGTGTTGACACTGGTTGGACTTTCTTGTCCCACCGTGTAGCTTTCAAAGAAAGGAGGCTGCGAGCAGATTGAGTGTGGGATAGCTGCTGTCTCTGTCCACTCACTGGCTGGTGGCATCCTGAGAGTTCAAGGGCAGTTAGTTGAGTCTGCAAGGCTAGACGGTGAGTGAGGATAGGATAGGGAAGTGAGGAACAGCCCCTAAGACTTGGGATTGGTGGGAGCTGCCCCTCAGGGGCCTCCCACAGCACACTATAGACCCTGTGTGCAGGGGACGCCTGGATAAAACTGCCCAGAGACCATGCAGAGGTTGGTTGGGAACAGAAGCCACCTGATAGAAGGACTCGCGGGAGCAGGCACAGGCTCCCTGAGCTCCTGCACTGTGGTTGGTGTATAGAGGGGCAAGGCCCAGCTAGGGATCTTCCTTCACAAGGACTAGGACAGGACAGGACATTCTGTGGCTCAGCCACTTGCCAACTGTCCCAGCGTTCTTCTCCCACGTATCCATCCACAACATGGGGAAGGGAGACCACACACAGCCACTCTTGGCATTCTGGCTGCATGCACCCAGCTCTGAGTGTCCCAAGCCCCAGGAGCCACTGTCCTTGAGGATGTTCTGTGAGTCTCAAGGACATGTATTAAAGTCTCCTGCTACTGTCTCAGCAGCTCTCACTCTGAGCAAGGCAGCATGCCACACAGCAGGTCAAGGCCCTGGTGCACTGCGCTGTGTGGGGCAGACATGCCCACCTTGACCGTGGGCCTCGGGAGCTTCACCCTTGCCACTTCCTCCCATGCTCATGGTCTGGGGCCTGGCTGAGAGGTGCCTTCTTAAGGACATGCAGTTTGGTTCTCAGCAGTCGCCTGCCTGGCCATCCAGCTCAAAGCCTGTGAGAGCTGGCACGGGGGAGGGGGGCCGCCATGGCTCTTGCCTTTGGGGTCTCAGCTGTTAATCACAGGCCGCCCACAGGCTCGGCCCGGATCTGCGGGTCAGGCAGCAGAGGCGATGAGGGCCTCTGCCTCTTGTCATCTGCAACCCAGCTCAGCTCCCTGACGGACTCCGGGCTGAGTCGCGTCAGTTAATTACAGTGATGGTGAGCCTTCCCGCTCCAGCCACACGGTGAGGGCGCGGGGCTGGGAGCCAGGCGCCAGCCTCACTAATTGGCAGCGCGTTGTGAGGTATTGATCGCACAGCGCTTGCTACTGAGCACCGGCCTCCGCCTCCGAGGGGATTAGGCTGTTAATTGTCCATGGCCTGCCTCATCCTCCCTTGACCAGACCCTGCCCTGCACCATCCGCTGCTTGTGGTAGAAGACTTAGGCGTGGGGTTGCAGCATGGGGAGGAGCCAGGGGCCCCGGGACCTGCCCTCACTGGAACAGGCAGGGGCTGGGAAGACCCTGTTGATCACTGGGCACAGGAGTCTGCAATTCCTCAGAAAGGTCTCCACTTAGCCACGCGTGGTGGTGCATGTCTTTAATCCCAGCACTCGGGAGGCAGAGGTAGGAGGATTTCCATGGGTTCGAGGTCAGCCTAGAGCAAGAACCTACCTCGAAAAATAAAATTAAAAAGAAAAGAAAAGGTCTCTGCTTGCCTCAGTCCCTGAGCAGGGCCCAGAGCCCACTCAGCTTACCCAGGTGGCTGCACTACCAGTATGTGGCAGCCCCTTTGGCAGGTGGTGCAGCATTTAGTTTTAGCTTCAGCAAGCAGATACTGGTACCTATGTCCATGCTAGAGGCACCTTTCTGGGTAGGAGTGAATGTGATATTACTCACAGCAGGCCCAGGGAAGTGTCCTCCAGCTGAGTAACAGGTGACCAGTAAGGACCAGCAGCCACATGCTGGGATGGCGGTCTAGTGTGGGAACATCACGCACATCAAGAGGAGCTAGGCCTGGGGGCACATGCGATTGTGTGATTCCTGATTCCTTTTCCAGAAAATGTCTGGGGCACACAGCTGTAGAGACAGAGACACTGGCTGCGGGGCAGGTGGAGAGGCCAAGGAATGAGTGCTGTCTTTTAGGGCTGGTGAAAACATTCTCAAATTAATGGTGAGGCTAGCTGCAAAACAAGGTGTGCTGAAAAGCCATTGAACAGCACCCTTACCTGCATGGTGACTCTGCCTGTCATCCCAGCTGCATAGCAAGGGCCAAACCAGAGTCCATGATATGTTTGCATTATGCCATGTGGGAATTAGTTCTCGGCTAAGGTGTGACAATCAAGGACAGTGGCAATTGCTATTTTATGGGATTTTTAATCTATGTTTTTCTTTTCTTTTTTTTTTTTTAAGGTAGGGTAGGGTTTCATTCTCACCCAGGCTAACCTGGAACTCACTCATTAGCCCCAGGCTGGCCTCAAACTCACGATGATCTCCTACCTCAGCCTCTGAAGTGCTGGGATTGAGAGTGTGTACCACCATGCCCAGCTGAAATTGCTATTTAAAAGAGAAAGACCCTGGGCTAGAGAGATGGCTTAGCAGTTAAGGCGATTGCCTGCGAAGCCTAAAGGCACAGGTTTGATTACCCAGTGCCCACATAAGCCAAATGCACATGGTAGCGCATGCAACTGGAGTTCGTTTGCATTGTTTCTTACCAAGGTGGTCTGGTTCCGGTTCCATCCACAGTGTGGGCCTGGTTTGACCTTTTCTACTCTGCATACTTTCATATGACTGTTGAAGGCCTGCGAGGGGCACTGTGATCTATGGCTGGTGCCACCCATGGCAACAAGCGTGGGTTCACGTGGACCTACCTTCTTGTGTGTCTTGGGTGGGCTTGAGCCGTAGTTGCTTGGTGTGTACCTGAGCTGGCATTGCTGGTCCACGTAACAGCTGGTTGATTCTAGGAAAGTGTTGAGCTGTGCCTGGCTGCGTTATCCCTGTGGTCTGAAAGTGGCCTGTTCCTGAAACTGGCTGCCTGGGCCAGCGCGTCTCTGGGCCATTCAGGCTCTTGCCGTGTGGAAAGCAGCCAGTCAGTCGGTGCTGTCTTCCTGACAGGTGGTGGTCTCACCTTGGGCAGGTTCCAAGCAGCAGGTGACAGTTCATTTTATCTCAGCTCGCCTTGTCTGGCCTGGAGGTTGGTCCTGCCCGTCTGTGGCTACGGAGTTCTTAGAACATGAGCAGCTGCTTTGTGGCCCATGTAGAGAAGTGAAGGTTCGTTCTGCCAGTGGTGACCCTCAGACCTCACAGCCCTCCTGGCTCAGGCCCCACTTTGCATACATGGGAACAAGATGGGTGTCTGGCCTTGCACCATCCACGTGTGGTCTGCAGCTGCTCCGTGTCATGGTGGAAGCCACACACAAGCCTGGGGAGCTCCGTTGAAGAGGCCGGGACGGTGGTTCCGCAGGAGATGGCAGGAAGGGGCCATGTGTGACACTGAGCAAAGTTCCGTCTCCTCGCATGGAGCAGAGGCCACCCTGGACTGACACCCCCAAGAACTAAGTTGCCCCTCACCCTGCCTGGGTCCTGCCTTGCCCCTAAGGATGATGAGAATGTTCCAGAAGTAGAGAGGAGTAACATTCATACAACATAGTGAATGGACCAAAACCTGCTGGCTTGTTGGCTTCAGAATGGTAAATTACATCTCAGATGTCTGAATTTGAAAATAGATGCGCACCTGTAGAGCAAAGGGACAAGGAGGCCAGTAGAGTCTCCAGTCCCTGGACAGGTTAAGCCACCGACCAGATCTTGTCTTGGAAGGGGCACATCCGCCTCCCTCTGTGTTGAGGTACCAGGAGCCCTGTGGAATAGATGTCACCAGATCCCTCCCAACCCCACTACTCTGGGAGTCTTTGACCTGGCAAGGGTACTAGAACTCAAGCTGGAGAGATGGCTTAGCGGTTAAGGCACTTGCCTGCAAAGCCAAAGGATCCAGGTTTGATTCCCCAGGACCCATGTAAGCCAGATGCACATGGTGGTGCATGCATCTGGAGTTTGTTTGCAGTGGCTAGAGGCCCTGGCAAGTCCATTCTCTGTCTCTCTCCTACCTACCTCCTCTCTTTCAAATAAATAAATACCAATAAACAAAAAAACCCTGAGGACCTGAATTTGATTTCTCCAGTATCCATGTAAAGCCAGGTGCATAAAGTGGCACATGCATCTGGAGTTTTTACAGTGGTTAGAGGCCTTAGCACACCCATTCTCTCCCTCCCTCCTCCCCCCCCCCCGCTTGCCAATTAATAAATAAAAATAATTTGAGGGTACTGGAACCTCCAGCCGGGCGTGGTGGCACACACCTTTAATCCCAGCACTCGGGAGGCAGAGGTAGGAAGATTGCTGTGAGTTTAAGGCCAGGCTGAGACCACATAGTAAAGTCCAGGTCAACCTGGGCTATAGGGCAAAACTCTACCTCAAAATAAATAAATAAGTAAAAAGAGAACTGGCACTCCAGAAGCGGGTGCATGGCGTATGGACATGGGAGGCAGTCGAGGTGTGGCTTGTACTGATGGCTTTGCTCTTCTCCCACAGGGTCTTCACTGAGCAGCGAGTCGTCCCCTGTGTCCTCTCCAGCCACCAACCACAGCTCCCCTGCCAGTACACCCAAGCGAGTGCCCATGGGCCCCATCATTGTCCCCCCTGGGGGCCACAGCGTCCCCAGCACCCCCCCTGTGGTGACCATCGCCCCTACCAAAACCGTCAATGGCGTGTGGAGGAGTGAGAGCCGGCAGGTAAGTGGCTCAAGCCAGGGAAGGCAGGTGTGGGTGGCATCTCTGAGGGCTATGTCCAGCTTATCTTCCATCCTGGACTGGGCCTTGGGCTGAGGGTCGGGGTCTTTCACACCTCTGTCTCCTGTGAAGCAGGCCTGATGCAGTCAGCACAGAAAGGTGTGAGGATCAAGGTCATCTGGGGGTCAAGGCACCTGACAAAACGTCACAGAGTGTCCTGTCAGTTTAGGAGGTCCTCATGGGGCTGACCTGTGCGTGTCTGTGTCCCAGTGGCTTCCTGTAAGGATCTAGTCAGAATAGGGCAGGGCCATCCTGGTGATGTTTGACCTTAATCCCCTCTTCAGAGGCCCCACATCCACAGGTAGCCACACCCAGGGGACCAGCTTGAGATAGCCCCTGACACCATGTAAAGTGCCTCCAGTGGTGTCTGCACCTCTCAGCCCTGGACAGATGTGGCTGTCGCTGGCCTTACCTGCCCTTCAGCCGGCTATCCAATGCCTTCTGAGTTCCTGTCTGCTTCAGAGGACCCTGCCCAAACTTGGGGGTGCCTTATGTGTCTGTAACTGCTCTGGTGAGCTGGCTGGATGAGAGGAGCCGGTGACTGCGAGCTGCTCCTCGGCACCTGCCAGGCGGGGGGTAGGGTGGCGGAGCGCCGTGCCCAGGGTTGGACCTCCCCACCCGTGCTGGCGCCTGGAGAGGGCCTTGCTAATTAAGAACCACTGTCAGCTGCGGTTTCCCCTGGATTCTCCTGCCCAGTTCCCAGGGGGATGGCACCGCTCGGAAATACTAATTAAACCACAAAGACGGAGGAGGGGAAGGGAGAGCGAAGAAGAGCAGCTCTCGCCTTCTTGGCAGGGCTGGGTGGGCGTCACCTTCATCTGCCCCTCAACGGGAGGTGAAGCTTTCCTAGGACTCAACAGGGATTCCTGCCTGAAGCCTGAGGGGTGGCTTTGGAAGGGACCAGGTTCCACCTTCCCTGTTACCTCCCTTGTCCTTGCAGACCAGGTGATGTTTACCCCAGAAGCCGGTCAGGGATTCACTCAACCCCATGTGCTGTTCAGAGGCCTCCACGTATCCTGAAATGTCCCTGTCCTGGTTAAAGGAGATTGAGGGACTTGGTCACTGAGACATCTTGTCTGCAGACTCTGCCTCAGGGTCAGCCTTGATCTGGAGACCCTGAGTCAGCTAACACAAAGCTCAAAGCATGCCCCCTCCCACCAGCCTGGGTGGTGGGGGCTTTTCTTACTCCCATCTGAGATTGCTGCTTGCAGGTGACTCCCTCTCCCTGCCTTAAGCTAGAAACCTCTACTAACCAGAGTCTCTGGAAGACACCTCTGCAAGCCCCTGTCCCCTGGGGACTCAAGTGCCCTCTGCCTAGTGACTCCCCCACCTGGAGCCTATCACTGTCCTGAGGGTCCTCACCGCTTTAGAAACAGCTAGTTGCCCAGAGAAGGGCCATGATGGCTGCGCTCCAGCCACTCTCCACACAGCAGTTAATGAGGCCCGCGTGCCACCAGGGAGAGTGGCGAGGACAGTGAGAGCAGATGACGCTCTGCACCGAGGCTCTGCAGCGAGTTTAATCCTTTCTGGGAGGGAGGGATGGAGCACGGGCGGGGGGGGGGGAGTGGGTGCAGCCCTCCCTGCTGTGTGCCTGTGAGTCATTAGAAGCTGAGAGGGTGCAGCCACAGGCAGAGAGTCAGGGGAGCTGGTGGCTTTGGGGCCCTTCTTGGGGGTCACCAGGCCGCGGGAGCTGAGCTAGGAGAGATAAAATGAAAAACGGCCTATTTTGAAGCTAACGGGGCATGTCCCACTTGTGTGGCTGTGGGGACCTCGCTCTAATCAGCAGAGAATGACGGATTCCCTCCTCCTACAGCCCCCTCCTTCGCTGCTTCCTTTCATGCTGCGGCTGCCTCCAGCCGCCCTGCACATGTGTCTGACGTGCCTGCCCGCCAGTGCAGCCACTGTGGAGGTGCCTCGGGGTGGCTACCCAGCCTCCTTTGCCCTGCTTTGGTTGGGGTGCTTGGCACTTCCCACCTTCCCCCATGTGGCACCCGAAGCCTGGCTGACCTACTTCCCAGGTGTTTGGCACAAGCTCAGAGAAGCCATGCAGGCCTGTGGGTCTGGCACACTGAGCCCCTGCCCTGGCTGCTGCCCTAGCCTTCCCCCTCCTCCTTTGTTCTCAACCAGGCCAGGAAGGTGCCATCTGGCCCAGCTGCTTTCAAGCAAGGCTTTGTCCCCTGCTGAGGGGAGGGTGGGATTTTCAGGGTATCCCTCTGCCCAAGACCCAGGCCAACGCCGACCTGGAAATGGATGGAGGATGCCAGGCAAGTAAGAAGAGGGGTAATTGTGAGCCTTGTGGCACCTGCTGCCCAAGCTCACATCTGCCCACTGCCCCATATCTAAAGGTGCACTTGTGCCCATTACACCATGGATGGCTACTACAGTTGGCACCTTGAAAACTGGGGAAACTGAGTCACAAGGCAGCTGTGGGGCTCATCTCAACAGGCACTCGTCCCTATGTCTAAGAGGGCACCTCCTGCTGTAAACTCAGCAGCTGGAGGATCTGAGGGCTAATGTGGGTAAAGGCCTGGGGTGGGTGGGTGGGTGGGAGTGTGTATGTATTCCACTCTTGTGACATTGCGTGGACACCCCTCTGGGAAGGGCAGGTCTCAGGTCACGAACCTATGAGGACCCCACTGAGAGCAGAGGGCCTGCTGAGCACAGAAAAGGGAACAGATGTTGCCACTCATTAAGAATTCAATCAGCGGCCTGTCTCCTTCAATTAATCGTAGCTGGCTGACTGGGGAGTGGGAGGGCGCATGTAAGAAGGCACAGGCGACGGGTCCTTCTCCCTTCTCTGTGGCCCCGAGGGTAGGTGGCTGAGAGAGTACCCCTGTGACCCATCCCCTTACTGTCCACAATAGGGTTAGCTGAACTGGGGGTGCTGCTGCCAGCTGGGACCCTGAAAGGAAGACAGCAAGCCTGGAGAGGGGCTGGCGGCTCAGGCTCCAGGACACAGGCTGTGGTCCCTGCTCTAGGCCACCATGTGCACAGCTGTCACTCTGGGGGGCGGGGAGGGGGGAATTCAGCAAGAATTCCGAGGCCCTTGACCCTCTTGGTTCCCGGCATTTGACATTTTGTGAGTCCGGCGGCAGAGCTAGGCTTGTGTCCCCCTCAACACCACCTGCTGCCCCTGAGCCCTAGTTTGCCGATTGGGAGGGGCTGGAGGGACTTCTGGCTCTTCTGGGGACCCCTACCCCAAGTGTGTTCAATCAGATAGATCTAGCCAGCCATCAACTTAACCTGTTCTGGCAGGTACTAGGCTCTCTCTAGGGACTGGCTGGGACAACACAAGCCTCCCTTGGCCACTAGGGGCTAGGGCGGGTCCTAAGTGCAAAGCCCACGGCAGCCAGGTTCAACCCCACTTTCATGGCAAGGGATTGGCTTTTGTGAGAGGGAGGAAGTTCCTGCTGTGTGTGTCCATACTGTCCCCACGTCTTGGGCAAGGTTCCCAGTCTCCCTAGTAGGTTTCAGTCTGGACCTGCTCCAGGGAGGCCACATTTCCCACTTGCTGTTCTTCCCTCTTAAGTATTTATTGTGCTTTCTATGTAGAAAACCTTAGGTGAAAGGCCGTTTTCAGAATGTGAGCGAGGTGGGGCTCATTCTGTGGTCAGCAGCCATTGGAACTGGCAGCTGCCGGCCCCCTGCAGGTGGGCCTGGCCTGGGCTGCCCAGACCCGCCTGACCCTCGCACTGTCCTCCCACAGGACTCTGGATCCCGGGGCAGCAGCAGTAGCCGGGAGCGCCTCCTTGTGGAGCCACCGCTGGCACAGGAGAAGGCAGCAGGCCCAGCCATCCCCTCCCACCTGCTGAGCGCGCCCTACCCCTTTGGCCTCTCCCCCAGCTCAGTGGTGCAGGACTCCCGCTTCCCACCACTCAAGTAAGTGCCGGCCAGAGCCTGGGGAGATGGTTGCTGGCCTCCGTGGCAGGCCCTGCTCCTTGGGCCTTGGTACACTCAGTTGTGATTGTCATTTGTTCAAATTCCACTTACGCCTGTCCTCAGGCCCTGGGAATGGGGGGAGGGTGGTCCTTAGCAGCCACCTGCACTGATCCCATCCAGAAGTCCTGGGCTTTGTGCTATGTCCTCACCTAATTAGCCAGCCCGTTTCCCAGCCTGGAGTAGCACACCCCCCTCACCTGTCTCCCTGCCCTCCCGCAGCCTCCAGCGGCCTGTGCACCACGTAGTGCCCCCCAGCACGGTTACTGAGGACTACTTGAGAAGCTTCCGGCCCTACCACACTGCTGAGGACCTGCGCATGTCTTCCCTGCCACCCCTCAGCCTGGACCCTGCCACCGCCGCTGCCTACTACCACCCCAGCTACCTGGCCCCACACCCTTTCCCCCACCCTGCCTTCAGGTGAAGTACCCCCCACACGTTCTCCATACTATTATTTTGTTCTCAGCAGGATGGAATTTCTCAGGCAAGGTGTTTGTTGGGACCTGGGTCAACACCCAGGGAGTTCTAGCCCACACCCCAGGACATCTTCCCTGGCTCCCAGCCAAATCCAGCTCAAACTAACCTAGCCCTCAGCAGTGTCCTGGTGGGAAGGGCCATTGCTGTCTGCTGGTGCTCCCCAGGTCCTGCTTCATGAGCCACAGCCCACCGGGCAGCCAGTAACCTCTAATAGTTCATGGTGTGCAAAAGGGACTTCTTTGCAAAGTGACAGAGACCTTGGTTGAAGTCAAGCCATGTCCTCTTTCACCACGGAAGCTCCCTGGCCTAACTAGCCTCTTGTCACAGCAGATAGCTCTTCCAACATGGCCTTCTGGTCATACCACTAACCCCTGCCTATGGCTACTCAGTCTGTGTCCATATGACTTACCTAAGGTGAACAGGGCCTTACTCTCTCATGTTGTTATTAGTCTGGTAGCCTCTGGCTGTGGCCATGTCCTTTGACCTGCAGCCTCTTTGCTACACTGAGCAGGCTGGGCAAGCTCACCTTTTGTGTCCCATCTTGCACACAGGATGGATGACTCCTACTGCCTGTCGGCATTGCGGTCGCCATTCTACCCCATCCCCACACCGGGCTCCCTGCCTCCACTACACCCGTCCGCCATGCACCTCCATCTCTCTGGGGTCCGCTACCCGCATGAGCTCTCCCACTCGTCCCTGGCAGCCCTGCACTCGGAGCGGATGTCCAGCCTTAGCGCAGAGAGGTAAGCTTACTCCTGGCCCGGGGGTGGGAGCCCCTCTGTCCCTCCTGTTCCCAGGCGACATCTTGGTAGGAAAGCAGGCCTTGAACAGAGGTTTTGGGGGTATGTCTGGCCAGGTTCCCTAGTTGCTGCTATCCTCAGCTTCTTAGGACAGTGATGGGCATGCTCTGAGCCCTGCTGCAGGGCCCGGCTTGGTCGGTCGGTCTCTCTTGGAGAAGCCCCCAGGTCTTAGTAGAGTGTGCGTGCAGCTTTGGGTGCTGTGGTTTCTTAGTACGTGCACAAGGCAGAGGAGGGTCTTGCTTACCACCAGCTGCTGCTTTAGACAAGTCCTGAGCTCAGTGCCACATCTCCTTTCTGGATGTCCTCTTTAGCAGGCTGTCCCAGCTCCTGCTCCCGAGTCCCCCAGCCCTCTCTGCTTGACCCCCAGGCTGCAGATGGACGAGGAGCTCCGGCGGGAGAGAGAGCGGGAGCGCGAGCGGGAGCGCGAGCGGGAGGCTGACCGGGAACGGGAGCGCGAGAAGGAGCGAGAGCGCGAGCAGCGCGAGAAGGAGCGTGAACGCGAACGGGAGAAGGAGCTGGAGCGAGAGCGTGAGAAGGAGCGCGAGCGCGAGCGCGAGCTGGAGCGCCAGCGCGAGCAGCGGGCCCGGGAGAAGGAGCTGCTGGCTGCCAAGGCACTGGAGCCGCCCTTCCTGCCCGTGGCCGAGCTGCACGGGCTCCGGGGCCACGCCCCTGAGGAGCGGGTCAAGCCCTCGGAGCAGCTGACACCAACCCGGGCAGGTACCTGGCCTGAGCCAGCACTGAGGTGCTTCCCTAGCTCCAGTGGGCCCCTGGTTGAGAATTTGCCAGTGGCCGTGGGACAGACACGCCAGGCTGCAAGGTCAATGCTGGGGGCCTAGGAAGGGCCCTTGGAGGAGGAGGAGGAAAGTGTAGACAAAGTCCTGGAGAGGCCATGTTGCTATGGCTGGAGCTTTGCTCGGGTGGGTTTTTGTTTTTGTTTTTGTTTTGTTTTATTTTTTGCCTTTTGTGGCCCTAGGGGTGGGACCTAGGGCTTCCACCACTATGTTACAGTCCCAGACCCAGCCTTGTAGGTTTGTTAAGACAGTCTCAGACTGACCTGGAATGCACTGTGTGACATCTCAGGCTGGCCTTGAACTTGCAGCACCCCTCAAGTCCCAACCTTCTGAGTGTTGGGAGTACAACATGGGCCACCAGCCCTGATTTAACTTTTTCTAATGGCTTTGTTCAAACAACTGAGCCCTGTGAGGCCTGAAGATATAACTGCTCTGAGCCAGCTGTGCCCTCTCCCTACTGGAGTAAGACATGTATTCTAGAGTCTCCACAAGGCCCCTCGGACTTGTGGGCTGTCGAGGGCAGGTGAGGATGACAGCACTGGCATTCCACAGAGACTCTGTTTCTCCCCACAGAGAAAGTGAAGGACGTGGGCCTGCAGGCACCCAAGCCTGTGCAGCACCCGCTACACCCAGTGCCTGCCCCACACCACACTGTGCCCAGCCTCATCTCCAACCACGGCATCTTCTCTCTGCCGGGTAGTAGTGCCGCCACGGCCCTGCTGATCCAGCGCACCAATGAGGAGGAGAAGTGGCTGGCCCGGCAGCGGCGGCTAAGGCAGGAGAAGGAGGACCGGCAGTCACAGGTGTCGGAGTTCCGGCAGCAGGTGCTGGAGCAGCACCTGGACCTGGGCCGACCCCCAGCGCCCACGGAGGCAGAGCACAGGCCTGAGAGCACCAGGTGGGGCCCCAGGAGCCTTGCGGGAAGGGAAGGAAAGGAGGTGCAGCTGGTTCAGAGATCACAGTCCACACGTGTGGAGCACCTGCTGTTGAGTCAGTGATGCGCAGTGTATTTTTATCTTCTTGTTGAATCCTGCCTTTAAGGAAGCCATGGCTGAGGAAGAAAGGGCTAGCTCCAGGCACCCCAGAGACCCACCAAGCTCTGCTCCATGGGGGTAGCCCTGCCCTGCATGCAGCCTGGCACCTTGATGTGATGGAGAGAGGCTGCCTATAACCTTCCCTTAAGGGAAAACAAGCCTTACGTTTTTGTAATAAAATATACTCATTTTCTAATCCTGTTCTCAAGGAATTCCACAGGAGGCTTGTGCCTATCCCTGTGATTCCCCGGCTGGTCCCCAGACCTCCCTGTTCACCTGTCTGGGCATCCTGCCCCTGGGACACTGTCTGTTAAGGCCTTATGCTGAAGGCCAGGCTTCCATTATAGCCCAATTCAGGGACACAGCCCCTGTTCTTTGGACCTGTTTTCTTTTTTCTTTCTTTCTTTTTTTTTTTTTTTTTGGTTTTTCGAGGTAGGGTTTCACTCTAGCCCAGGCTGACCTGGAATTCACTATGGAGTCTCAGGGTGGCCTCGAACTCACGGCGGCCCTCCTACCTCTGCCTCCCGAGTGCTGGGATTAAAGGCGTGCGCCACCACGCCCGGCTTGGACCTGTTTTCTCATCTATGCACCAAGGAAGTTGGTCGTGGGACCCATGAACACTTCTCCAGTCCTCAGCAGTTGTGCTATCTAGGACATGAGTCCCCTGGCCACAAGTCTCCACTCCCTCCTTCCCCTTTTCCTCCATGTTGAACAAGATAGCAAAAGCATGACTGGGACAGACCTAGTCCTCACCCACCTTTGCAGCCCCTCTGCCTCTGAAGCCTCACCAGGGCTAGTCTTATCCCCCCTACCCATTGGCTCCCCGTGCACCCAGGGCACTGCAGGGGCTGTGGACACATGTCCAGCAATGCCTTGGTTCCCCTTGGAACGTGCAGGTGTTAATCTGGTCTGGTACACCCAGGGCACTGCAGGGGCTGTGGACTCATGTCCGGCAATGCCTTGGCTCCCCTTGGAACGTGCAGGTGTTAATCTGGTCCCACCGGCAGCAATGTGAGGGGGCTGGGCCCAGTGCCTGGCTTCACCTGTGTCCTCAGAGCCCTGTGAACTTGACGTCCTGCCAGGGGCCGTATGCTGTCAGCTAGAACACTCTGGAGTGTTTGGCTCTGGTGCTGAAGCACTTGCCCTGCTAGCTGTCGTATTTCTTTGCTCCGTGATGTGCTTCCTGCTGGGCTCCACTGCTCGGCCTGAGTCTGCAAGAACTAGAAGCAGTCTTGGCTGCTGTGTGAAGCTGCCTCAGCCAGCCTGAAAAACCCTGGGAGCCTGCCACTCCTTCTCACTGGGCATCATTGTCCAATCAGCCCAAAAGCTAAGATTTGGAAAGTCACCCAAAAATGGCTCTTTTTAAAAATTGAGTGTTATAAAATTCCTCCTGGGGAACTTCTAAAACAGGATTAACAGTGGCTCTACTTCATCTTCTTTAAAATGCACCAAGGAAGCGTATTTCACAGCCATGAAAGCTGCTTGTCTGAAGGAAGGTCCATGAGCACCCTCCGCCAGAGGCCAGGGGGGCCACTGTAGTTCTGACAGAGACCACAGGGGGGCGGCAGCACCATAGGCCCCATCCTGTGGGAGGTCTTGGGCCTGATATTTTCCAGGCTTGTGGTGTCTCACTTCCTGCCTGTCTTCCACTGTCTGCCCGTTGCTTGGCAGAGGAAGGGTAGCGGAAGAGACACACGTCCAGAAAGGAATGGCTTTCTTAGGGACAGAACAGCTGAAATTCTCTCCTGCTCACTCATAGGAATTGTGCGAGGGCACAGCTCAGTGTGATGTGGGCCTGGGCAGGCTACGGGAGGCAAGTAGGCAGGCCTGCTCCCATGACTGACAGGTCATTCTGCTTTTTCTAGGCAAGGAACAAACCGTCATGAGCAGGGCAGCCGCGACACTCCCCAGCACTTTGGAGGGCCACCACCCCTCATCTCACCCAAGCCCCAGCACCACACTGTGCCCACAGCCCTCTGGAACCCCGTGTCTCTGATGGACAATACCCTGGAGACGCGGCGAGCCGAGAGCCACTCCCTGCACAGCCACCCAGCTGCATTCGAGCCCAGCCGCCAGGCTGCCGTGCCGCTGGTGAAAGTAGAGCGCGTCTTCTGCCCGGAGAAGGCTGAGGAGCCCCGCAAGCGCGAGGCCACCCCATTGGACAAGTTCCAGCCAACGCCAAGGGAGGCAGGAAGCCTTGAGCCCCAGGCTTTTACCCATGGACCTGGGCCCTTCCTAGCTGAACTTGAGAAATCTACACAGACCATTCTGGGCCAACAGCGGGCCTCCCTCCCCCAGACAGCCCCTTTTGGGGAGATCAGTGGGCCCCTGAAGCCGGCCTCACCTTATTGCCACCCAACAGCACGGGGCCCTGACCCTGCATACATCTACGACGAGTTTCTGCAACAGCGCCGGAGGCTGGTCAGCAAGTTGGACCTGGAGGAGCGCAGGCGGCGCGAGGCTCAGGAGAAAGGTCTGGCCTCTTGAATGGGCACCAGCCTGCCTAGGAGTAGTGGGTTCGGCAGGACAGGGGTCCCAGTGGCAGTTGCTCGCCTCTCCTTCTGCCTCTAGTGCAGTTGTAAACAGGTCCCAGGTAGTAGTTTGATTCTGTGTGGCTCGCTGACATTCCTGTAGGATGATGGACCCCTGTCCTCTTCTGTACAGAGTACATCATCCCGAAAGACAAACCTGTCTGTAATGACTATACTGTAGACAC
Source organism: Dipus sagitta (assembly GCA_036346955.1). Classification (NCBI taxonomy): domain Eukaryota; kingdom Metazoa; phylum Chordata; class Mammalia; order Rodentia; family Dipodidae; genus Dipus; species Dipus sagitta. Next base: position 222,881,407 of record CM070770.1, read on the forward strand.
GTGGTGAATAAGTGACAGGCAGCGGCTAGGGCATCTTTAAACATAAATAGCATGGCACAGACTGTAGAGCAGGCAGGCCACAGGCAGCCTGACCAGCAAGTGATGGGCCTAGGATCAGGCCCTCCTTCCTGTTTTGCCCGGAAAAGCTCAACCAGCACATGTCTGCCCTCCCCCCATTCCCCAAAGGCCAAGGAGTTATCAAGAGGACACAGGCTCTCAGCAGTACCTGCTGAGGACAGTTGGGCCCCAGGCTAGTTGGGTCTTCTGGAAACCTGGTCCGTATCTGATACAGCTGAACTTGGCTTCTCCCATCGGCCATCTTCCCAGGATTTGGCCTAGGCTAGCTTTTAGGACCCATTTGGGGTGCTTCTCCATTCACCCTCATCCCCTCCCCATTTAAAGAGGCTGTGCTCTTTGTCCCTGCTCACCCATCCTAAGGGATAGCCCCTCTTCTCCTGCCCCACGGCCACTGTAGGGGGGTGGCAAGCATGTGCATGCAGCTGTGGACACTGAGCCCTTGGGATGGACAGTCCCCTGCTGGCCCATGGAACCCCATGCTATTCCGTGAACCTGGGGAAGTTGGGTTCCTGCTGCCCCTGGGCTCACCGGTGTGTCTAGTCAGACAAGAAGGAACCAAACCGGCCAGCAGGCCCAGCTCAGTAGTCTCATGGGTGTGCACGCCCCTGGAGCCTTCAGGGTTCCTTGCCTGGCTCAACAGACCTGTTTCTGCCACCAGGATACTACTACGACCTCGATGACTCTTACGACGAGAGTGATGAGGAAGAGGTCAGGGCTCACCTCCGCTGTGTGGCCGAGCAACCGCCCCTCAAACTGGACACGTCCTCTGAGGTACCAGGACTGCCTTGCCTTTGGCATGCTCTGGGCTGTCTGGGTCATTGGTCCCCAAATTAAGCCTGCCTCTTAGCTTCTGTAACCTGCCTCCTAGCCCCCAGTCCATCTCCTTAGCACCTCTGTGGCCTAGCTCCACATCGGCCATGACAAAGACTTCGAAGACTGTGGGAAGGGACCCCTGGGGCAGTGAACGGAGACCACTGCCAGAGGTTTCAAACTCCTTTTCTCTCTCCATCTAGAAGCTAGAGTTTTTGCAACTTTTTGGCTTGACCACCCAACAGCAGAAGGAGGAACTGGTGGCCCAGAAGCGGAGGAAGCGGCGGCGGATGCTAAGGGAGCGAAGCCCATCGCCCCCGGCTATTGAGAGCAAGCGGCAGACGCCATCCCCCAGACTGGCTCTGTCTACCCGCTACAGCCCGGACGACATGAATAATAGCCCCAACTTTGAGGAGAAGAGGAAGTTCCTGACCATCTTCAACTTGACCCACATCAGTGCGGAGAAGAGGAAAGGTATGATCTCATTCTGGCCTTGCGTGTGTGGGAAGGTGGACTTGGGAGTGTGGGCTGCAGAGAAACCCCTCTTCCGTGGCAGGCCTACCCCATGGTGCTCCCTTGTCATACTTAGCTCTGACACACACATCCCATGAAGACCCGGTGCACAGGCATGTACAGTGTGTCTCCAGTTGATGGCTGTCGTCCCTGCACTGCACTTTACTTCTAGAACTCCCCCCAAGCAGTGGAAGATGGTGTCATGCTCCTGTTTTAGGGACCTCCGTGTTGTTTACTCACTGCAAGCTTTACCCCCTGGGACACACGAGCAGGACCCACTGCACTGTGTTCTGATGGTGGCAGTCAGAGCTGGAGGGGTGCCTCTAGCTACCATGCCCAGCCAGCTCAGCTGAGCACACAGCTTGCCTGGAAAGATGTTTTCAGATAGGGCCAGTCACCAGAGCTAGAGTCCGGAGTATAAAGGAAACAATGTGGCTGCCCTACTTTCTCCCTTCCTCGCTCTGCCCGACCCCGGGTGTGTGCATGACCCTGCTCCTCTTCAGGCCTCAAGGACACTGGCCTTTCTGAAAAAGCCACAGGAAGGCAAAGAGGACCTCTGGGTCCTTTGGTTGCATCGATGTGTTTCTGTCAGGACAATGTGTGTCTGTCAGGATGGTGGATCTTTTGCCATTTTTAACCAGCACGGTGGAGATCAGAGACAAGCTGACCCACCAGCGTGAGCCCTTGGAAGGAAAGACGCCTCTTTGCAATCCCGACTCTTCACCAGGCTGGATTTCTAAAGGAAGCCATCGGCACTTGTGGCCTCTAAAGTTTCAGAGCTAGCCGGAAGCACCCCTGAAACAGGACTCCTTGGCATGGAACATGTTGGGGGTCTGCATTCCTTTTCAGGAGATAAGCTGTGGCCTGGGGTGGCAAGGAGAGAGGAGTGGGCGCAGGGGCACTTGCTCCCTCCACAGGCTCTGGCCATGTTCTTGTGTTGGGGCCATCTCTTTGGGCTTTGAACAAGAACGCCTCCTGAGAAGGCAGTCATCGCAGAAGTTCACGGCACCAGCCGCTTTCAGCCGTAAGCCCTGCAGACGCGGCTGTTTGGAATTCTGTGTAAAACGTGCAGTGACAGCCAAAGAGTCTGGGCCCGCCTTCACCTGCTGTTTCTTCTTGTCAGCGGCCTGTGGTGCTTGCTTTTGGTTCTTCCTGGTTTAAAGGGCTTGCACCTGCCAGTCATGGCAGGCCAGACTCCCCTCGCAGAAATGCTGCAACTGCCTCGTTAATCTTGGCCTGCTTTCCTCGCAGACAGAGAGAGGCTTGTTGAAATGCTCCATGCCATGAAGCAGAGGGCACTGTCGGCAGCAGTTACTACAGACCCATTCCCAAACTCTCCGAGGGACAGTCCTGCCAGCTCCCTGAGTGGTAAGGGAGGGACAGCCCCGCCTGCCAACATCTGGTACCAAGGGCAGCAGGGTCAGCGGTGACACTTGGTGTTGTCTTCGAGGCGAGCCAGACCCCGCCGCAGGCACGAACCTCTGGGGAGGGTACCAGCTTCCACACGGCTTCTGGTGGTCAGCGTGGCCTTAGCTACCATCTCTCAGTCGAGCAGAGCCCGAGGATGGGGCCCGAGCCCCTGAAGTGCTGTCCCCAACGTGAGGCCGTGCTGTAGAGCTGCCCACCTACCTCTCCTTCCCAGGCTCTGTCCTGCCTCCCCAACCTTGCCAGCACCTGCTTTCACACCGCGTCTGTCTTCTGGCATCCTGCTGAAACGGAACCCTTAGGATGCAACTCTCTTAGCCCAGCTCTTCACCTGCTCTCTCTCACCCTGTTGGACCAACTCACTCCCACCTCCTCGTGCTTCTTGCTGATCTGTTTCTTCCCAGATGGCCTCTGGGGGACTGCTCACCTACGGACTTGCCAGTCTTTAGGCTCTAGCTGTGTGCACGGTGGTTAATTCGGGTCCCCAGGTCTTGGTTGTGTGTACTAGGTCCCTGTGAAATGTAAGGTTTAGAGACAGGGTCCACATGCTAACACTCAGCCTGTTGACCTGTGTCTCATAATGTTTCCCTCACTTTCTGTCCCTCCAAGAGCCAGCCACGCAGCCAGCTCCTCTAGAGATGGATAAGCCTGTTGGGGTCACGGCCTCCTTGTCAGACATTCCGAAAGCCGTGGAGACTGGGAGACTGGAACAGCTCCGGCCCCAGGAACTCTCAAGAGTCCAGGAGCCAGCTCTTAGCAGCGGTGAGAAGGCCAGGCTGAGCGAGGCCCCCGGGGGCAAGAAGAGCCTGAGCATGCTTCATTACATCCGGGGTGCTACGCCCAAGGACATTCCTGTGCCATTGTCCCACAGCATCAACGGGAAGAGCAAGCCCTGGGAGCCCTTCATGGCGGAAGAGTTTGCACATCAGTTCCACGAGTCAGTGCTGCAGTCCACCCAGAAGGCCCTGCAGAAGCACAAAGGTAACAGGGCCACCCCCGTCCGCTTGGCTCTGAGTCACCACAGGGCCGCTCATGTGCCTGCCTGCCAGCAGCTGCTTGGCTGCACGTGGTGGCCATTTGCACCAAAAAAGTGCATCGGGGTAAGCCAGGCCGCCTCCATTTCCCCCAGACTTCCAGCTGACCCTAGTGCAGCCAGTCTGTGGAGTACCCAGGACAGTTAGTTAGCAAGTGACACTACTGAGCAGGTATCGGCAAAAACTTGCCTCTGCAGTCTATAGCAGAGTGACTCTCCTCACATCCCCTTGGGAGTCACCTAGAGACCTCTGGTGTGTTGCCAAGATACCATGTGTACCCAAAAAACGGGGTCCAATAATAGCCGTTTTCCAGGGCCCACACCGGCACTTCCAGCCCCATTCTCGCTGACATTTTGGGAGTGGCTGGAGGTCACAGAATGGTGGTTACAACATTTTACTCCCAGTGTGTCAAAATTAGAAATTGGTTAGAAAAGAATCTCCCAACAGTTGCATCACTGCTAAGTATGGAAAGAAAGTTTGTGAACCCCAGTAGCCAGAACAGGAAAGTTTAGTCACTGGCCAAGCCATGTTTTAGCGCTTTACACAAAGCCAGGGAAGCCCAGCTCATGGACGAAAGTGTCTTTACCACAGTTCTGCCTCTGCTGGCCTTCCACCCACGGCAACTGTCATCAGAGCCAGTCAGTCCCCCCAAAACAAAGGCAAGGGTAGGGGGTGGGCCCTGGGCTTTGCAGAGATTACACTCCCCAGGGCTGCATGTGCCCAGCCTCTGTGAGCTCCTGGGTTGAATGCCCAGTGCAAAATTAAGAGTGTTACCGAGATTTCTATCACAAATTCATATGGAAGGACACTACTATTTTTCAGACCTGTTTTGACCAGAGGCAGACAGTCGCCCTATATGCCTTAGGCGGGAGGTTCTCTTCCTTCATGGTGGCCTCTAAAGGACACATCGCAGCAGTTTTGAGGAGTGCTACCAGCAGCCAGCGCAGATTGTCACCTCCTGCTGGGGGCCTCACAGCCTAGACAGTGCTCGGGCACCGAAGCTCTGCACTCTCAGGAGGCTGCTTCACTGAGCACTGGCTCTGGCCGTGCTCAGACATACAGAGAAAGTCACACAGATGAGGGGGCCAAGGTCGTGAGAGGTCGTAAAGTTGTAATAGATGAGGGGTCTGCTGCTGTCTGCACAGCTGCTTCTCACTACCCCAGTGACACAGTCAAGATAGCATAGAACTGTTCGAGAACCCCCCACCCCCAAGGTGCCTGTTTTCTCCTCCCCAGGAAGTTCGGTCGTGCTGTCTGCAGAGAACCACAAGGTGGACACATCTGTCCACTACAACATTCCTGAGCTGCAGTCCTCCAGCCGGGTCCCCCTGCCCCAGCATAATGGGCAACAGGAGTCCCCCACCGGAAGGAAGGGTCCCCCCCCACAGGCACTGGACCAGGACTCAGAGGAGGATAATGACGACGAAGAAGACAGTGAAGATGATGAGGAAGCCCCCAGGCGCAAGTGGCAAGGGATTGAGGCGATTTTGGAAGCTTACCAGGAGCACATAGAAGGTACGGGGTGCTGATACAGGTGGTGTGGAGGGTGGGGGGAGTGAGGCTGGCCAGGAAGGAAGCTCATCCACATGGGGACCAGCGGCCTCAGCTGCTTCAGACATGGTGTTGAGACTAACTGGGAGCACGGCTAGTATGGGTGCCACTCGTGAATGTTATTTAGGCCTCTGCAGAGTTTGTGCCTGTGGTAGTGGGACTCCTTCATGCCCAAACCCAGGGCCCTTCTTACAGAGTGTGGGGTGGAACAGCTAAGTCCTGATGGCCAGCCCTGATCACCATGCCTGTGACTGGGCATGACAGGAAACCCATACTGAAGGGGCTGCTCCACTTGTCCTGGCATGGTGGCACATTCCTTTAGTGTCACCACTCAGGAGGCTGAGAGGTAAGGCCAGCCTGGGCTACAGAGTGAGAACCATGTCAGTCTGAACTAGAGTGAGATCCTGCCTCAGAAAACCAAAATAACTCCCAAGCTGAGCACAGTGGCACATACCCGTAATCCTGGCACTCAGGAGGCTGAGGTAGGAGGATTACCACAAGTTAAAGGCCAGTCTGGTCTAGTTACATAGAGTTCCAGGTCAGCCAAAACATTAATATGTAATAGTCATAGAGCAGCAACACATTCTGAAAATGGAAAGTCTGAAGTAGGTGGTAAAAGACAGCAGCAGTGTACACCAAAGATTTGCTAATGGGTACAGCCTGGATCTTTCCAAGTGGATATCCAGTACCCAAGGCTGGTGCCTGCAGAGGAAGGGCTAGTCCCACCAGGAGCTCATGTGGACATCCTGGGGAAATGAGGCAGGGGTGATACGTGCTATGAGCAAACAGTGACAGTTTTGGGACTTGTGTGTCTGAGTCCCAATAATAAAGCTGAGTGGGGGTTGGAGAGGTGGCTTAGTGGTTAAGGTACTTGCCTGCAAAGCCAAAGGACCCAGGTTTGATTCCCCAGGACCCACATAATCCAGATGCACAAGGGGGTGCATATGTCTGGAGTTCATTTGCAGTGGCTGTAGGCCCTGGCACACGCATTCTCTATAAATAACATTAAAAAAAAAAAAAAAAAGGCTGTGTGTGTGTGTGTGCTCTCAGAACTGTGAGGCTGTTGGGTCAAACCTTCTGACTCAAGCTTACTTGAGAGAAGCAGATAGAGAATGGGCACACCAGTGCCTCCAGTTACTGCAGACAAACGCCAGACACATGTGCCACGTTGTGAATCTGGCTTATGTGGGTTCTGGGGAATTGAACCTAGGTCCTTAGGCTTTGCAGGCAAGCACCTTAACTTCTAAGCCATCTCTCCAGTTCCATAAGGTATTTTGGAAACAAAAGTACAAACTAACAAATGCTCAAGTAGCCACACTCAGGGCACCTGAGCCCACATTCTGCTTCCTTTCTTTACTCATATGAGTTGAGCCCTTGACCACCTATGAAATTTTAAATTATCTTTAACTTATTGCCCATCCCTTCTTTCTTGCTGCTATTTAAGTGCACACATATGCATTCCAAAGCAGGAGAGGGCTTGGTGGTTAAAAACATATGCTGGGGCTGGAGAGATGGCTTAGCAGGTAAGGCACTTGCCTGCAAAGCCTAAGGACCCAGGTCCAATTCTCCAGGTCCCACATAAGTCAGATGCACAAGGTGCTGCATGCGTCTGGAGTTCATTTGCAGTGGCTAGAGGCCCATTCTCTCTCTCTCTCTTAAATAAATTAAAAAAAAAAAAAAAAAAAAACTAAGCCGGGCACGGTGGCGCATGCCTTTAATCCCAGCACTCGGGAGGCAGAGGTGGGAGGATCGCCGTGAGTTCAAGGCCACTCTGAGACCACAGAGTGAATTCCAGGTCAACCTGGGCCAGAGTGAGACCCTACCTCGAAAAACCAAAAAAAAAAAAAACCAACTTACTACACAAGCCTGACCACCAGAGTTCAGATCCCCAGAGCCCGCAAAAAGCTGGATGCCCAGTAGCACGTACATCTGTAATTCCAGTGTGCCTGCAGCGTGCAATGTGTGGAGTCAGAATTCTGAAGTTTGCAGACCAGCTAGTCTGGTGTTCGCAGCAGCAAAGGAGACCTCATCCCAAGTGAAAGGTGAAGAGTGGCATAACAAAGTTGTTTTCTGGCCTCCACACACACCGTGGACCCGTGTGCATTCACAGAGAGCACACGTGCAGCATACAGCACTTGCTTAGATTAGATTACTTTAAATTGTATGGAGAGAATGCACCCACCATGGTCTATGGGTTTGGAGTACCTTGCCAGGATACATCTTTTCAGTCTGAGTTCTGGTCTGCGTCCTCTAGAACTCATCTGTGTGTGGCATAGGGCAGGGCTCTCTTTGCCCTGCTTGTGAGGTGTGCCCATCACATAGCATGTCTCTGTCTGTCCTGGCCCAGCCGCAGCTTGACAGATCTGATGCATGGAGATGACTCACCCTGATTCCTCCTGAGATTTGGCCAGCTGTTCCTGCCGCTCTCTTGTGAATTTCAGGGTCATCTTGTTAAGTGACACCCTGAAAATCATCCCACTAGGATTTTCTGTTGCCTTACATTTACAGGTTTGGGGCCTCCTAATATGAATATGATAGGAAATTATACTGAATAAACCATTTTTCTCTAATTTCCTGTTAGTAAATTTAGATATCACTCTATTTTTCCTTTGAACTCAAGTTTTTACCTACCATCATGTCCTTGACGCAGAATTGTAGGTTATCAGCCCTTAACCAAATAAAAGGTGAGGGTCAATCCTTTCAACCCTCACTTTTTAAAAAAATATTTGAGAGACAGGAAGAGGCAGATAGAAAGAGAATGGCCACAGCAGGGCCTCTAGCCACTACAAAGGAACTCCAGACCCATGCACCCCCTTGTGCATCTGGCTTATGTGGGTCCTGGAGAATCGAACTAGGGTCCTTTGGCTTCATAGGCCTTAACTGCTAAGCCATTTGCCTAGCACAACCCTCACCTTTTAAAAAAAAATTTTTTTTTTGTTTATTTTTACCTATTTGTGAATATATATAGAGAGAATGGGCACGCCAGGGCCTCCAGCCACTGCAAATGAACTCCAGATGCATGTGCCACCCTGTGCATCTGGCTTACATGGGTCCTGGGGAATCGAGCCTTGAACTGGGGTCCTTAGGCTTCACAGGCAAGTGCTTAACCAGTAAGCCATCTCTCCAGCTTTTTTTTTTTTTTTTTTTTTTAAGGTAAGGTCTTACTCTAGCTAGCCCAGGCTGACTTGGAGCTCACTCTGTAGCCTAGCCTCCATTCTACCTCTCAACCTTCACTTCTGACTTTTCTGTCAGACCACAATGCCTAGGCCTCCATGCTATAGACTAGAAAGAGGCATTGGTGAACCCTTTTTTGTGTGTGAAATCTTAGAAGCATTTCATTTAAAAGATGGTGCTGGGCTGGACATAATGGCTTGCTTGCAGAGCCTGACAGCCTGGGTTTGATTTCCCCAGTGGTACATGTGTCTAGAGTTCATTTGCAGTGGCAGGAGGCCCTGGCGGGTACTGGGGAATCAAACCTCAGTCCTTTGGCTTTGCAGGCAAGTGCATTAACCACTAAGCCAGCTCTCCAGCCCAAATTTTTTTTTTTTTTAAGATGGTGCTTGCCATTTGCCGAGTTTATTTCCTATCTCTTCAGATGACCATTTTTATGTTTTTTGGCATGTATGTAGTATTGTAATATGCACACTGTGTGTGTGTGTGTGTGTGCATGTACACGCACACACACACTTTGGATCTTGTTCTGCCTTATTTTCCTGAACCAGGGAGTTTCACTAGTGCCCCTGGCAGGGATTGAACCCATGCCCTTAGTGCTTATACAAGCCCTCTTCACACTGAGCTCTTTCCAACTTTGATTCTTCCCCCTCCCCCAGGTGTCACTCCATTGTCAGTCATTGTGCTCTGGCCTCTGATGGTCTCTCACATAGCTTTTCTTATGGTCCATTCTTTGAAACACTGTGTGCAGAGTAGGGACTTGGGGTCTGTTACACTTGTCTTTTTCAACAGCTCAAACTGAAAGCCCCCCTCAAATATTTAGGGTCTTTTTGAGGCAGGGTTTCACTCTAGTCCCCACTGACCTAGAACTCACCCAGTCCTCCTACTTCAGCCTCTTAAGTGCTGGGATTATTGACTGACTTGTATTTTTCTAATAAAATTTTGTGTGTATATGGGTACATGCCTGTCAGGACAGCTTGAGATGTGTGGCACTTTGCATCCAGCTCTATGTGGGTGCTGGGAATAGAACTCCGATCAACATGTTTGTAGAGGCACCTTTATGAGACATCTCCCCAGCCCTGCTCTCTTTCATTTCTATTTGAAAATGATGAAGTTGAAGGTCATTAATTGATTCCTAATGCCTTCCTTGTGTCTGTTTCTTGTCTTCTGACTCAAGGTCCTTTATTTATTATTCCAGTGAGCATATTCAGCTCAGTAATTTCATATTTATTACTATAGCTCCAGGGGCGCAAGGGTGGAAGTCCACAAGCTAGGCCTTTGCTGGCTGCAGGGAGAGACCTGAGGGGAAGATGCACGCAGATGACACATGCCACCTCTTGTTTTTTCAGAGCAAAGCCTGGAGCGGCAGGTGTTACAGACACAGTGCCGGCGGCTGGAGGCCCAGCACTACAGCCTCAGCCTGACCGCAGAGCAGCTCTCTCACAGCATGGCGGTATGTCAGGGCCTGGGGCACTCAAGACATTGGTGGGGGGGGGGGTGTCAGGGACTGTGCAAGCACCATGTAGAGGGGAAACCTGCTCCTAAGAAGTCAAAACTTAAGTCTTGGGGGGGAAATCCAGGTATTGGTTGATTATCCAGGACTCAGCTAAGGAAGAGAGAGCTGTGTGTGATCTAGGAATATTCTTGGAAAGGTGGGGTACTGTTTCATACCCCTCAAAGCCTGCATCTATCTCCCCTATGGAGATGTGGAGGGCTAAAGAGGATTTTACTGGAGAAAAGTCTTGAGGCTACACAGGCTTCCTCCCATGCTAGCATTTCTTCCACATGTGGGGGTTGGGGGGCTTGAATCACTCTAGCTTTTATAGCTGGATGCTGTGAGGACTCAGGCTTTGAGTGAGAGGCAGCAGGAGACATGGTTTTTTAAGGACAGGTCATGCCAGATCCCAAACAGCGGAGGCATTTAACGTGTCCAGCCTGCCTTTCCTGCATCATCCGGTCCCTCATGCTCACAGATGGAATGTGCTTGTTTTGACGCATGCACATCTCCCTCTCCCCAGGAGCTGAGGAACCAGAAGCAGAAGGTCGTCTCAGAACGGGAGCGGCTCCAGGCAGAACTGGACCACTTACGGAAGTGCCTTGCCTTGCCTGCAATGCATTGGCCTAGGGGCTACTTTAAGGGATGTCCCAGGTGACGGCTTCCCTTGCACTAGGCTGAACCTATAGTATAGAAATATTATCTATTTTATTACCTTGAATATTTAATATTTTTCACTGGGAGGTTTGAAGCTTAAAACATGAGAACGTGCCATGCATGAAGCAAAGGATTCCAGGCTCCAGAAAAAAAAGCGAATGAATTTACCTTGACTTCAATGCAACCGAATCACCTGTCACTCAGCAAGCGGCCAGTGTAAGGCGCCCATAGTTTTCTTTCCTTCCCCTGCCCCAAAGTCATTCTTTTAATCTGAAAATGAAGGCTCCATCCCAACAATGAAACCATAGCATTTGTCGCCCGCAGTGCATGTGGCGGGGTCAGAGCTGGCTGGTTGGCTGGTTCTTGTGTAGCTCGCTCTTGCTGCAGCCCTGGGGGGTGTGACCTCATTCCTCCTGGGAGTGAGACTTGCTTCCACTGAAAAGGCCGGATGCATTGCAAGTTTTGTCACTTGCCTGCAAACTTATCTTCAAAGCAGCAGGTCCTAGGAGCGCACACGCGGAGCCGTCCAAGGCTTCTCTCTGGAAAAGCTCTTAGAAAGATTAAGTGAATCCACACGCTGAAGGTCCCTTTTTGTCACTCCATGGGGGGATATGTACAGAGCTCTGTCTACAGACACTTCACCCACCCAGTTGTCATTGCGGTGGGTGGCGTTTTCATACAATGTCAGTTTTGAGAGAAAAGTCAAAGGTGCTTCAGCCTTGTACTGTGTATATATATTAAAAAACAAAGTTTTGTATGTTTTTATTACTTTAATTATTGTTATAAAAAGCCTGCCATTTTTAATATGTGGTATGGGGGTTTTTTGTTTGTTTTTCCTGTTTTGGGGTTTCCTTTTGTTTTTGTTTTTGTTGTTGTTTTCATTTTTCTGGGCAAAAAAAAAAAAAATCTTTGCTTTTAGTGTTTGTACTGCTGCTGGTCAGGACATTAAAATATTGAAGTGTTTTAAAAAAAATTAAAGGAGAAGAAAAGTAAAAGAGCTTACCACTGGCGCCTATGCGATCACTTCATTTTTGAGTTGTACTAGAAAGCCATGCATTACTTCCCCACCCCAAACCTGAAGGAGGCAACATGTAGCTGAGGTGAGCAGGGGATAGACAGCCTGCTGGAAACAAGCTGTCCTGTGTGGGACCTGGGGCTTTCTCAGAACCTTCTAGAAGCAGATGGGAACAGTACAGAATAGCAGCTTTTGAGGCTACCAAGAAATGTTTTGCCAAAGCCTCGAGTAGGGGCACAGTGTGGAAGCTTGAGCTCCTCTGAGCCTCCTGTGATAGGCACGGTTATGGCCAGAATGCCAGGCACTGGGGGCCCCCTAGTCTGGTACTTCTCAAGCACAATGTCTGACCGTGATCTGAAAACAAAAGACCTCTTGCCTGAGGCCTAAACTGACCTGCCTGTGGGAGGGGAGAAGGGAGGTCTGAGGCTGACCTTTGTGGGCCACTGACTGCCATGCTCAGTGGCTGTGCCCTGAGTCCCAGCCTTGCTGTGCAGAGCAGCTTGCTGGCAGCTGGCGTCGTGTCATTTATCTGCCCCCACACAGTTTGCTTTGTATGTCTGCCAAAAATCTCCTAGTTATTAGCAAGCTCAAAGAGTGCCGCCAGTATTGCAGGCGGGCAGCAAGGGCCTCCCTCAGCCTGGTGGCTGAAGAGAACTAAGGCAGTACCGGGCCTCTGCCCTATAGACAGGGTCCACAGGTTTACAGAGGGAGCCACACTCCCAGCCCTCAGGGCAGTGTGAGACTCCCTGCTCACTGCTGTTTCTCGTGTGAAGGCTTGGGGCTCACACTTTCGCACTTCAGTCCCAGGCCATCTCCCACATCACAGATATCTGGAAGCTTTTGCTACTGAGCTTTCTGGCAATGGCCCTGGCTGGCTAGAGAAAAGGAAGAGTAGGTCTAATAACTCAGTGGAAAAGCAACTCCCTGAATCCACAAGGAGTTCTCCGAGGGCCCCAGGCAGAGACCGGTATTTCAGCACAGCCCCATTAGGGGCCCAAGCTGAGTGCGTGTTCTGTGCCTTCCAAGTGGAACCACCCTTGTCTGTCCTTGAGCTCCTGTAGCTCTGGTCTCCCTGTCTTCCCTCACCTGGGTGAAGATGTCCAAGTACTAACATGACAATCAACACAGGAACACCGGTCAGGCAGCATGCATAAGCTAAGAAGAGGGTAAGAAAGTGTCTCTTCAAAACAAAACTGCACCCCAAGATAGCACTCAGTCCCCGTTTACTATTTAAGGAGCAACCTCCTAACCTGGAAACACTTTCAGGTGGTGACTCTCAAAAGAACACAGTACATCCAAGTATGTTTTCAGTTGGACTTCACAAAAATGAACAAACGTGGGATTTCTGAAGCTTTCTATTCAGCCTTCTCACGTTAAAATTAGTTTAGCACCGCAAATTTGCTCTAGAATTGATTGTGCAAATTGTGTCAGTATTTATGTGAATACCTCAGTCCTCGCTGTGTGTCTTCCCACGTCACCTGGAAGAGACAGCTGCCATCTGTCCTGACTGGGAATTCTCTAAACTTGTGAGGGAGATGGCGAGGGGATGGCTCTGCATTTAATCAGATCTTTAAATCAAGTTGTTTCGTGTAATTACAGCCAAACTGACAAAATAGCTATTGTCCCAGATAAGTGACCAAGATAGGATTTTCATCATCTTAACCTTAGTCTTAAAGGGATAAAATGCCTAACCGGCACTAAAACATAATAGGTTGTACCTCTAAGGATATTCAGAGCATTAAAAGGAGCCTACACTTTCAGCAAAGAACTGAACCAGGAAATCTTGTGTTTGTAGCCGACCTCACAATATCGCCAAATCTCAAAAAAAAAAAAAAATTTTTTTAAGCCGAATTTCAAACTATTTAAGACCTCTCCAAGCCACTTAATGTGTAGGAAATTGCAAGGACCCACCACAAGATGGAGACAAGATGGTTAGCACAGGTTCAGTTCCTCTAGTGTCTATTAGCAGTTAGCAGCAATCTCTATACTCCACGTAATCAGCTGACTTCACTCCCTGCGGTAGCCTAGATTTGACTCCTAGATCCTCCTTAGTCTGAGGAAGCCATGCTCACTGGTTACGCTGCTGTGCGTGCCCTGTCTTCACTGCTAGGCCAGCGAACCCAGACTCAGGTGGGAGGGAGGACAACGGTGCCTCGGTCACTCTGGGGGCAGTTTAGATGCTGTGAAATTAAACCTGTTCTAAGTGTACTTGTTTGAATTAACTGTATTGTAATATTATTTGTTGAATGTAGTAATTAGGTATTTATGAATATAATGCTGTAATTTCTGACAACATCCAAAAAATAAAATCTTCCTAAATCATGTTAAGAGGAAAATCTTTTTTTAAGCTTTCCCCACTAATAAAACAGTCAACAGCTTCATGGGTCAGACATGAAGACAGTGAGCCGGGCCTCAGCTGGCTTGGGCTCATAAGAGCTTATCGGGTAAGCTCCAGCACAGGCCCCTGACACTCCACAAAGGCCCATAGATTCCCAGAAAGGAAGCCCTGAGCTCTGAACCCACTTCCCCATCTCTGGCCCTATCCTCTGGGTCTAGTCCTGTGTTCTAATGAAAACCAGCACCTGTGAGCCGGGCCTTCAGGCAGCAGCTAGACAGGTGTTGGTTGGTGCTGTTACATCTAGATGCTGCTGGGGCAGGTGTCAGGTGAACGCACACACAGCTCCTGCAGCCTCTGACCCTCAGATGCCAAATCCAAAGCACCTGCTTACTGTCCAGCACTGGGCAACCACGTTCTCCTCCAGGTAAGGTCATTTCTCTCACGGACCTAACCATTCAGAACTGCTGTGGTGGACTACCTGAACTAATGTTCTCTGAGGGAAAAGCAGTCCCCTGAGCCAACAGTGTTACAGGCCCACTCCTCCTTCCCAGCACCAAAGCTTAGCCCTCAAGGCTTTTCTGGAGCTTTCCTCCCCAGGGTGGAAGCCGACCCTCAGCCTGGGTCTGCGATTCCCCATCAGCCACCGTGCACCTGTCAGTTTGGTTTATCGGATCATCTGGGCCACAGGACTAACATCTTTCACTTGGCAGCTGTGCAGGACAGAAACACAACAATGACAGATTTGACGATGACATTTCTATTGCTGACTAGGGCTTAGAAAATAAAATACTGGCCAACATTACCAGTGACTCCATCTGCTGTCCTGTGTGAGCCACCTCTGTATGGAGACAAGAAATGGGAACCAAGGGAAAAAAGCCCATGGCCACATCTGCTATGTCTCCACCAGCCACTGAACCCTCGCCTTGTGTGGCTCTATAAACAAGTCACACCCATAAAACTTTTCTTTCCTCCATCAAAGAAAGCTACCTGGGCTAGGAAGATGGCCTAGCCATTAAAGGTGCTTGCTTGCCAAGTCTATTGATTCAGCTTCAGTTCCTCAGTATCCATGTAAAGCCAGATGCATAAAGTGGCACATGTGTCTGGTGGTCATTTGCAACAGCAAGAGGTGTGCACATACTCTCTGTCTCCCTTTGTAAATAAAAAGAAAGCTGGTTTCTAGAATTACGTGGGGAACTGGCCTGACCTTTTAGCAGAGCTGTACTTTGAAAAAAAACAAGTCACAAATGTTGCTTCCCCACCAATGTTATAAATCTATTCCTTATACCATTACATGTTTTCAAAAGTTCATAACATGGGCACTCACTCCCGCGTGTCACCCATCAGCAAGACGGCAGAGCTTGCACCCCACAGGCTCTGCCTAGAAGTCCTGAGAGTGCGCGCTCTCGGAAGGCTGGAGATTTGTGCGAAGTTTGTACATGTGGTTTAGTGCTTGGGTGAGGAAGGCCCCGCTGCTGTTGACCTCCATCAGGGTCAAATTATCCAGCTGAAACAAGAAAGCACAAGTGGGCCTAGGAAGCTCTGACCATGAGGAAAACTATGAACTCCACCTAACAAAGATTTAAAACCAATGACTTGTCCTTACTATTTCATTATTTTTTTTTATTTATTTATTCTGGGGTATTGCAGATGAAACACAGGGGCTTGTGCATGCTTAGCAAACTACCACATCCCAAATCCCAAAAGAACTGCTTTTCAAAGCAAAGCTAGTGATGCCTGCTTGCAGTAGATGAGTGGGCAGGACGTGGTGGAGAGCTCTTTGGCAGAGCCCACCTCCAGCACCTGGCATGAGAAGGGCAAGCCGCACCTACCTTTGCATGTGCCTCCTGCTCCCGCACAAAGCTGTCAGCAGACACGCGGAGCTTGGCCATGCGCGTGTCCCACAGGTCCTTGATCAGGGTCCGGATTGCATCTGCCTTGGGAATGTTGTCGGAAGCACTGAAGGAATGGGTGAGATAAGTAATCATGTGCTCAGAAGACTGAAGCAACCCTAGGTGGAAGTGGCTTTTTAAAAATGTAGACAACACCTTTAATCCCAGCACTTGAGAGTCAGAGGTAGGAGGATCACCATGAGTTCAAGGCAACCCTGAGACTACATAGTGAAGTCCAGGCCAGCCTGCGATTTCACTATTAAAAAAAAAATAAAAATAAAAGAAAGAGATTCCTACCTCTGTCTATTATTTATTTGTAAGGAGAGACACTGGTCATGCCTACCCATTCTCTCTCTCCCTCCCTCCCTCTTTCTCTCAAATGAATAAATAAAATTTTTAAAACAAGAAATGCAGCTTGAGAAAAGGGAAGTAGCACACAGCTATGACTTCCCTATAGCAGAAGTCCAGGACCAGCTTGGACAACATACCAAGATACAAAACCAAAACCTTCAGCTCGGGTTCAGGAAGGCTATTTGTTGCCAGTGTTAAGATTTTGCTAGGTAAGCTTGGGACCAAGGACCCTGCTACACAATTATTCATCTAAGAAAGTGAAAGCCAGAAATGATAGCTTATGCCTGTAATCCCAAAACCTGGTAGGCTGAGGCTAGAGGGTGGCTGAGTTTGAGACCAGGCTGGGCTACAATATATGACCACCTTAACAAAAAAAAGGGCTACAGCCAGGCATGGTGGTACACGCCTTTAGTCCCAGCACTCTGGAGGCAGAGGTAGGAGGATCGCCATGAGTTCAAGGCCACCTTGAGACTACACAGTGAATTCCAGGTCAGGCTGGACTAGAGTGAGACCCTACCTACCTCAGAAAACCAAAAAAAAAAAAAA
This sequence comes from Dipus sagitta, assembly GCA_036346955.1. Taxonomy (NCBI): domain Eukaryota; kingdom Metazoa; phylum Chordata; class Mammalia; order Rodentia; family Dipodidae; genus Dipus; species Dipus sagitta. Next base: position 222,898,280 of record CM070770.1, read on the forward strand.
AAAAAAAGGACTTCTCTGTTGGGCTTGCCTCAAAATAAATAAAAGAATTTCAGCAAGGCAGAAAGGGTCTTTGAGCTGTGTGATGTCCATCTTAAGTTGGCTTCAAAGCTGGCTCAAAGGTCATGACTTTCACTCCTCATTCAGTGCTGAACAAATCTTACTTCTACCTGACTCACACCCAAGGGTCTGAGTCTCTCAAAATAATAAATACTTTTTAAAGAGGAAATAAATGTTGTTTATTTTTTTAAAAAAATACATATATTTTGGTTTTTCGAGCCTCAGGTTAAGCTGGGCATGGTGGCGCATACCTTTAATCCCAGCACTCAGGAGGCAGAGGTAGGAGAATCGCTGAGAGCTAGGTCACCCTGAGACTACATACTGAATTCCAGGTCAGCCTGGGCTAGAGTGAGACCCTATCTCAAAAAACTAAAAATAAACAAATAAAAAGAAATAGTGAAATTCTGGGTAAAAGTTTAAAGCCAACAGGTCAGTGATAGCCTTCCTTTGTGACATCTTATTATATTTTAATGGGCGTATCAGGGCTTCCAGCCACTGCAAATGAACTACAGACCCATGTACCACCTTGTGCATCTGGCTTACATGGGTACTGGGGAATTGAACCTGGGTCCTTTGGCTTTGCAGGCAAGTGCCTTAGCTGCTAAGCCATCTCCCCAGCCCTATGACATCTATTTTAAAGTAATGTATGTACTGAGAGGCACATATGCTAGGTTGGGCTCTTCACATGCTACTTTGGCTCAGCTCTCCTGGTAAGCAGATCTGTGGTCTAATACTCATGCAGTGAACTGAACTTAATGAACACAAACATCCAGACCTTGTGCTCTCACAGCAGGCTAAGGAACAAAGGACCCCAGGTACTTGTCAAGTGAAGTACAGAACAAAACTAAATCTGGAGCTGGGCGTGGTGGCGCACGCCTTTAATCCCAGCACTCGGGAGGCAGAGGCAGGAGGATTGCTGTGAGTTTGAGGCCACCCTGAGACTACATAGTGAATTCCAGGTCAACCTGAGCTACAGTGAGACCCTACCTCGAAAAACCAAAAAACAAAACAAACACAAAAAAAGTAAATCTGGGTACCTTAGCTAAATGAATTATACAACATTTTTTTTTTTCAAGATAGGGTCTCACTCTAGCCCAGGCTGACCTGGAATTCACTATGAAGTCTCACGGTGATCCTCCTACTTCTGCCTCCTGAGTGCTGGGATTAAAGGCATGTGCCACCACACCCGGCAAAGGGGAATCAGACTTTTTTGGGGGGGGGGCGATTTCAAGGCAGGGTCTTGCTCTAGCCTAGGCTGACCTGGAAGAATTATACAAAGTTTTTGACAGTGAATTTCGAAATCTAAAAATGGGCAGTCAAGTCACCTGGGCACTACTAGCCTGGTACCTGGTCAGCACATCCAGTTTCTCACCACCACAGAATCCATGTCTCCAACTCCCACACCCAAAGACACAACCTAAGGCTCCTTCCACGGCGCTGCCCTCTCCCTGCTCCCCAGAGTTCTGCCTTTCCCCTGGCTTGCACTCTCCAAGCACCTCTTCTTACACCACTAGGCCTTGCTGGGCCTAGAAAACTCCTAACAGCTGTACCCATGCAGCAGCTTAATGACAAGTTCATAGGGCTGAACTCAGGTCCGTGTGCACAGCTACAAGTGTCATGGCTGCCACATTGGGACCTGACAAGAAATGCAAGCAGAGAAGGCATGCAGCACATTGGCCACCACATGAATAAGAAACAAGAAGGTAATGGGAGGTTGGAATGGACACAGACACACAATTTCAGGGGTTACTACAGCCAGAAGCATGAGAGAGCTTTCCCTATAGCTCAGGACAAAAGCCAAGGTGAGCCCTCTGTGAAAGGCAAAAGAACACAGGCCCACACACTCCAGGTACAGGTGGACTAAATGTCTGTCTGACTCTAATAATTTTATTTATTTGTTTTTTGAGATAAGACTCGCTCTAGTCCAGGCTGACCTGGAACTCATGCAGATTAGGAAAAGACTCCTGCTGAAGTGAGGGCCACTCACACTGGGACCCAGCATCAAGCGACAGAAGCAGAGTGGAAAGGATTTACTGCATGGGAGAAAAGGAAAACTGATAGTGTCAAAGAATAAAGAGAAAGAAAGACACAGGGACAGAGTCAGGCAATCTTGCATTAAGACATGACCTCCAGGTCACCAACCTGAAACACCGGTGGCCTGGCTACCACCCACCACAGAATGGCAGGGAAGCAGTGAGGGAGGGTTGGGTAGGAGAACCTGGGTCCAGCAGGGGCCCAGGCTCTGCATGCAAGTCCTACTCACTGGTTCAGCAGGAGCTTGGTGAGCTCCATGTAGTGAGGGCTGGGCACCGGGGTGAATGTTTCCTCCTTGCGTTCATGGTCTCTCATCTTCTCCAGCTTTTCTGAAATTTACGGGGTCATATGTTTTTACCATCATTATAACCAGGGAAAATTTTTTTTTTTTTTTTAGATAGGGTCTTGCTCTCGTACAGGCTGACCTGGAATTAACTAGTAGTCTCAGGGTGGCCTCAAACTCACAGCAATCCTCCTACCTCTGCCTCCCGAGTGCTGGGATTAAAGGCATGCACCACCACACACAGCTGGAAAAAAATTTTTTTTAATATATATATATTTTTTATTTGAGAGCGACAGAGAGAAAGAGACAGACAGAGAGAGGGAGAATGGGTGTGCCAGGGCCTCCAGCCGCTGCAAACAAACTCTAGATGCGTGCAACCCCTTGTGAATCTGGCTAACGTGAGTCCTGGGGAAGCAAGCCTTGAACTGGGGTCCTTAGGCTTCACAGGCAAGCGCTTAACCACTAAGCCATCTCTCCAGCCCTGGAAAAAATTTTTTCAGTCTTCCAAAATTTACCAGGTGCTAGTATTATCTATGTGACCAAACAGCAAATGCATTTAAAAAAATTTTTTTAAGCTAGGCATGGTGGCACATGCCTTTAATCCCAGCACTGGGAGGCAGAGGTAGGAGAATCGCTATGAGTTTGAGGCCACCCTGAGACTACATAGTGAATTCCAGGTCAGCCTGGGCTAGAGTGAGACCCTACCTCTAAAAAAAAAAAACAAAAACAAAATTTTTTTGAGTATTTGTGTCAGTGACTAGATGAAAGAAGGGATGGATCAGTGGTTAAGTGCTCTTCCTGTGCAACCATGAGGGCCTGAGGGGGCCTAAGACTGCCAGAGTTCAAATCTCCAGATGTGACATAAAACAAGCTAGATGTACCCACACATGCCTATAATCCTAGTACCACAGGCAAGCAGAGACTTGAGAAGCTTCGGAGCACCCACAAGCTCCAAAATCAGTAAAGGGAGCCTCCAGCTCAAAAAACCAAGAGCAGGCAGAAGAGCAGTGGAGCAGGACACCTTCCACTCCACCACCACAGGGCAGCGAGCAACATCTGCAGCAAATGTCTGGAGTGTCGCAAGGGTACAAACACATGCACATCACTACACATACCACCCCACACACACACACAAAAATAAAAGTAGGGCTGGGGAGATGGCTTAGCGGTTAAGGCACTTGCCTGCAAAGCCAAAGTATTCCGGTTCGACTCTCCAGGACCCACGTAAGCCAGAAGTTCAAGGGGCGCATGCATCTGGAGTTCATTAGCAGTGGCTGGAGGCCCTGGCATGCCCATTCTCTCTCTCTCTCCCTCACTCCCTCCCTCTCTCTCAAATAAATAAATAAAATATATTTTTTTAAAAAGAAAAAAAAAGTAAGCTGGGCGTGGTGGCGCACACCTTTAATCCCAGCACTAGGGAGGCAGAGGTAGGAGGATCGCAGTGAGTTCGAGGCCACCCTGAGACTCCATAGTGAATTCCAGGTCAGCCTGGGCTAGAGTGAGACCCTACCTCGAAAAACCAAAAAAAAAAAAAAGTAAATAAAAATTAAGAAAAACATTGCTCAGGAAGGACAATAAGATTGAGTTGTTTTAGCCACTGAAGAGATTCCCAAAAGAGTATGTTCCAGTTACAAGTTCTTTTCTCAGGGAAACAGCAAAATAATTTACCTCTGATGCAGTGTGTGACCAAAGAAATCAATAGCTTTGATAATGATATTGACTAGAATGATCATTATGCCAAGCCTGGGTCAGAAGACAACAGAAAATTTACAAACTACAACCACCAGTGTGATATTGTGAGAAGCTAGCATGCACCACAACATGGCGGTGGCAATATATTCTTAAAGTGAAGCCATTACCCTCACGTGTCCACACGCTCCAGAGGCGCTAGCCATAGACTGTGAGATATAGCTTAGAGACACACACATACACACCCTATGCCTCTGGGACCACAATATAGAAAGGTTCCCACCACCAGGGCCTTGGTGCCCTCCTGCAGGCCTGATAAGCTCTTTTGGCCCAGCTGCCCTGCCTCCTCTATGACCAGTCCCTCCAAGGCTGTGCCCCAATCCACTGCCAAGGGTCCACACTGTTTCTTGCCCAGCGTGCCCTGGACCTTCCTCTTACACAAGAGGCAAAACAACCCACTTTAGCCCAGGATTGTTATCTGCCTCATTCCTGACCACTCTAAAGAGACATCTCTCCCATAAAGAATACCCTTTCCTCATGCCAAATGAGCCCTTCAGCTCCTAACCCACTTCTCATGCCTCTTATCAAGGGACCTCCGAAGTCCGGCCTCTCTCATCAGTGCCCCTCCTTTCACGTCTCACCACCAATGCAGCTCACCAAGGTCCCCGCACTGCCAGGCCCTACCTGGCACTGGTCCTCCTGGAGTGTTCGCCGCTCCTCAAAGCTCTGGACACACACCCCCTGAGTTTTCTTCCAGCCTTACCCTGCCACCAGGTCTGTTGCCAACTTCTCATGACCTCTCAGTGCTGGGGCACAGAGCTCAGTAACTGGCGCAGCTCCATGCTCCCTCTCCCTGTGACTTCATCGTGCCTGAGTCAAGACCCACGGTGTGTTTGGAGTGACTTCTAGGTTTACTTCCCTAGATCAGCCTCCCTGACTCTGGATTCTATATCCCCATACCCACGAGATTTCCACCTGCACATTTAGTAGATACCCCCAACAAGGTGGGCTCAGCCCCCACCCAGGTTTGGGGCTCACATGCTGCCCCATGCCTTTCCAACTTCAGAACAGAGATTCCATTTCAGAACTTCAGCCTCCAGCCCATAGCCTAGCACTGGTCAGCCTGTCTTAGCGCCCAGCCCCTTGGCGAAGCCCACTACTTCTTTTTGAGAACACTTCCTGTGACCACCCATAGCCTCATCTCAGTCCCTGACCCCCTTCTCCAGCACAGCCTCATGCATGCTGGACAAGCGGATTGGTGACCAAACTTCTGGCCAGTATATGAGACAATATGAACTTGTCTCCCGTCTCTGGTGGGTCTGTAATGGCTCAGCTGCTTTGGAGGTCTAGCTGATAGTTTTTTACAAATTAACCATCATCTGTCCTAGGACCTCGAAATCTCATCGGTATGAATTTACTCAAGACAAATGTTCAAGAACAAGTTGGGCATGGTGGCACACATCTGTAGTCCCAGCACTTGGGAGGTGGAGGAAGGATAATCAGGAGTTTCAAGCTCATCCTCAGCTATATGTCAAGTTCAAGGCCAGCCTGTTGCAGTCAGCTTCATGTTGGTAGACAAACATCTTACCAGAAGCAGCTTATGAGCGGAAAGGGTTTATTTCAGGCTTACAAATTCCAGGGAAATAACACCAATGGCAGAAGATCCCCGTTCCAGAGACTCATAGCAGAAACACCATCAAACAGCCAGCAAGCACCAAAAGACCAGGGCATGAGCAGCCAGAGTGCCAAACTGCTCTTCATACCTGAGGGCTAAACTCAAGATCCTTCCCCAGTGACATACCTCTTCCTGTGCAGGGCTATACCCGCTGCAGACTCAAAATTCAAGCCTGTATCTATGGGGCCACACATTTAAACCTCTACACAACCTGGGCTACATAAAATCCCATCTCAAAACATCAAAAAGCCAGGCATGGTGGGACATGCCTTAAAGACCAGAACTCAATAGGCAAAGGTAGGAGGATCGCTGAGTTCTTGACCAGCCTTGGTCTGCAGAGTGAGTTCCTGGGATAGAGTGAGACCCTACCTTGGGAAGAAAAAAAAAAAAATTGTGGCACAAGCATTTGAAATATCTGGCAATTTGCAGTGATGAGTCCCTGGCGCACGCGCACACACACACACCTATAAATTTTAAAGGGAACTAACCCAAGTTTCTACCAAGAGAAGAATGTGTGAATTAATCATGGAGTGTTCCTGCAAGGAGCTACACTCGGGCTAGAGAGGATGAGGTCAAGGTGCATGCTGCCACAACCTCTTGAACAAGTGAGTCCAGGAACAAGAACTACACTGGATAAGTCTGTCTGCCTGATACCGCAGAGTGGTCCTCTGGCTCCCAGCAGGGTCTGTGGCTGTCTTCTCACCAGCATAGCCCTGCTATGAAAAACACCCAAGTGAACTCCTTATACCTTCTCTCTGGTCCAGTCAACATTGCCCCAGGATGATCTTAAAGCCAGCCTGGTGATATACCTCAGAAGGAGCCAGGACCCCCCCCCCCCCCCCCGCCAAGCAGAGGACTCCCCACCATTTCAGGCCTGGCAGTCACTCACTCCCTCTCTTAGCAGGAACCAAGGAGAACATGTCCAAGCTCATCTTTCTTAAACTAACCTGACAGTGGTAGCTGAAACCTAGCAGCAAAGTGCCCTCAGGAAAAGGAACAGGGGAAGAAAGGGGCAGTCACAAACACTCAGGCTTTTCAAATTCTACACACATGCCCCACAAAAATGATAAACTTAAAAGATTCTTTTTCTAAAATGAGCTGTTCAGGGGTTGGGGATTTAGCTCAGTGGATGAGCGCTTGCCTAGCAAACGCAGCACCGAAAAAAAAAAAAAAAAAAAAAGACAAAATCACATAAAATGAGCTGTTCACATCTCCAAGGCAGAAAAGAGAATGCAAAGGCTCAGGGTGAAGCCTGTCTGAAGCATGTTTGTTTTAAGGTATGGTCTCACTGTAGTCCAGGCTGACCTGGAACTCAACCCTGCAGTCCCAGGCTGGCCTCCAGCTCACAGTGATCCTCCTACCTCTGCCCCCAAGTGCTGGGATTAAAGGGCGCCATCATGGCTGCTGAAGCATTTTGTTTTTACTAACAGCCTCAGTGAGGCACCATTAATCCACCATACATTCACTGGCTCAAGCATTCAAATGGCCTTTTGTGTAATTACAGTTGGGCAATCATCACTTTAGCCAACTGTACAACACTATTCCAAAAAGCATCACCCCCAAAACCCCGTCACCTAAACGATCACCATTCTGTCAATGGCTTTGCCCATTTTGGACTGCCCACATGAATGCAAGCATGCAACATGTGCTTCTTTGTGCCTGGCTTCTCTCATTCAACACCATGTTTTCTGATACCGTGGGGCATGGATCAGAAGTCTGTTCCCTTCCATGGCTGAATCATATGCCATTGTAGGGCGACACATTATTACCATGCATCATCTACAGCAGAAGATAACTACTCCTCAACAATGTTAGCCTACATTTATTTTTTAAAAACCGCTATAATCCTAGCATTCAGGAGGCTGAGGTAGAAGGAATATCATGAGTTCAAGACCAGTCCAGGCTAGAGTGGGAATCTACCTAAAAAACAAAACAAAAAAAAAAAAAACTAGAAAAAGGGCTTAAGAGATGGCTTAGTGGTTAAGGCACTTGCTAGCAAAGCCCAAAGCCAAAGGACCTAGGTTTGATTCCCCAGAACCCACATAAAGCACAAGGTAGCACATGCGTCTGGAGTTCATTTGCAGTGGTTGGAGGCCCCGGTGTGCCCATTCCTCCCCTCCCCCCTCAAATAAATAAATGATTAAAAAAAAAGAGAGAGAAGCCGGGTGTGGTGGAACATGCCTTTAATCCCAGCACTCAGGAGGCAGAGGTAGGAGGATCGCCGTGAGTTCGAGGCCACCCTGAGACTCCATAGTGAATCCCAGGTCAGCCTGGGCTAGAGTGAGACCCTACCTCGGAAAGCCAAAAAAAAAAAAAAAAACAGAAGGCTAGAAAGATGGTTTAGCAGTTAAGGCACTTGCATGCAAAGCCACAGGACCCAGGTTCTATTCCCCAGGACCCATGTCAGCCAGATGCACAAAGTGGCACATGCATCTGGAGTTCGTTTGCAGAGGCTGCAGGTCCTCTGCCTCTTTCTCTCAAATAAATAAATAAAAATAAAAACCAGGCGTGGTGGTACATGCCTTTAATCCCAGCACACGGGAGGCAAAGATAGGAGGACTGCCATGAGTTCAAGGCCACCCTCAGACTACATAGAGTGAATTCCAGGTCAGCCTGGGGTAGAGCTACCACAAAAAAAAAAAAAAAAAAAAAAAAAAGAGGCAAAGGTAGGAGGATTGCTGTGAGTTCAAGGTCAGCCTGAGACTACACAGTAAATTCCAGGTCAGCCTGGGCTAGAATGAGACCCTGCCTCGAAAAACCAAAATAAAATTTTTAAAAATTTAACTATAAAAAATAATCTAAAAACAAGTTTCCTTATTATTTTTTAAATTTTTTTATTTATTTATGAGAGAGTGAAGGAGGAAGGGACGGAGAAAGAGAGAATGGGTGTGCCAGAGCATCCAGCTACTGCCAACAAACTCCAGATGCATGCACCCCCTTGTGCATCTGGCTTACATGGGTCCTGGGGAATCGAACTTGGGTCCTTTGGCTTTGTAGGCAAGTGCCTTCACCACTAAGCCATTTCTCTAGCCTTCCTTATTATTATTTTTTTGCATGTGTATGTGGTTGGTATGTGTTTGGGCACCCATGTGTGTGCAGGTGCACTTATACATGTGTGGAGGCAACCAGTGTCAGGTGTCTTCCTCAACTGCTCCCCATCTTTCTTGAGATAGGGTCTCGCTGAACCTAGAGCTCACTGATTTATCCAGACTAGTTGGTCTGTAAACCTAGGGACCCTCTTGTCCCCACCTCCCCAATGCTGGGGCTGCAGGCACACATGGCTTAACATGGAGGCTGAGGATCAACCTCAAGTCTTCGTGCTTGTGGGCAAGCATTTTACTCACTGAGCTATCTTCTTAGCCACCAAGAAATGCTTTAAAAATTGAAGGTGGGCTGGAGGTATGGCTTAGGGGTTAAGGCGTTTGCCCGCAAAGCCAAAGGACCCAGGTTCGATGCCCCAGGACCCACGTTAGCCAGATGCACAAGGGGGTGCATGCATCTGGAATTCGTTTGCAGTGGCTGGAGGTCCTGGCATGCTCATTGTCGCTCTCTTTCTCTGTCAAATAAATAAATAAATAAATAAATGAAAATATTTTTAAAATTGAAGATGTGGCCAGGCATGGTGGCGCAGGCCTTTGATCCCAGCACTTAAGAGGCACAGGTAGGAAGACAACTGTGAGTTTGAGGCCACCCTGAGACTACATAGTGAATTCCAGGTCAGCCTGGGCTAGAGCAAGACCCTACCTTGAAAAAACAAAAAAACAAAAAAAAAAAAAATAACTAGAGCCAGGTATGGTGGCACATGCCTTTAGTTCTAGCACTGAAGAAGCTAAGGTAGGAGGAATGCTATGAGTTTGAAGCCACCCTGGAGCTACAGAGTGACTTCCAGGTCAGCCTAGGCTAGAGTGAGGCCCTTCCTGGGGGGGGTGGAATTATTCACTAAGAAGACATTGCTAACTGTGGAGACAGCAGACTGTCCTAAGTGGTCAGCCTGCATCTATTGCTGTCACTTGCCAGGGGATAATGAAGACCAAAGCAGGAGTGACCCTCCCTGCACCCAAGGGCGGAAGCTTGGCCCAAATCCCACCCCACTGATGGAGGCACTCAGGTATCCTTACCCACATCCATCCACTCAGGAGGCACCACCCGACATTTCTGTCTTTGTTTTAGGTTAATCGCCAGCCACAACGGCACGTCCACGGGTAAGCCGGGGTTAAAAGGTCCTAGGTCCCCCTGCCAAGGATAAAGCAATTCCCAACATTAAAAAGGAGATCTCGATATGGTGGTGCATACCCAGCATTGGAGGAAGCTGGGGCAGTATGATCAGGAGTTCAAAGCCAGCCCAGGTTTATGGGGTGAGTTCGAGGGCCACATGAGAACTGTCTCTAAATAAATAATAAATGAATAATGAGGAAGTGTCACCCGTCCTCACTGCTATCGAGTAATAAATAACCTTGTCGCATGAACCAAGGTCCAAATACAAACGACGCCCAGAATGTGACCGACCCCAGAAAGGCGCCTCCCTTGCAGGTCCCCCGTGTCCACTCGGTACGGAAGGCGACACTCGGCGGCCGGCCGGGTCCCGCCTCCCGGCGCCCGAGCCTGGCGGACCCGTAGCCCTCACCCCGATGAGGTAGATCTTGTCCAGACTGAAGTTAGGGATGATGGTCACCAGCTCCTTCTCAGCCAGAAACTCCACCTCGGCCGCGTCCATGGCAGCGACTAAGGCCGCCAGGGAACTCAGGACCAACCCCGACTCCTCAGCGATGCGAAGAGGAGCCACGGACGCAGCTCTTCCCGCCACGGCGCGGGGCCCGCCCCCAAACCGGAAGCCAGCCGACCGGCGACCTATCGGAACGCGGCGCTCTCCGCGGGGCGGCCGGAGGCGGAACCCCGCACTTGGTAAGAGCTCGACGATTGGCGAGTCAGAGAGAGGCTGCGCGCCGGCCCCGCCTCTCCAGGCCCTCGCCACGCCCTTCCATCGCGCGTGCCTCTCGCCGCCAGCGCTCTAGCCCCGCCTCTCAAGCCCCCACCACGCCCCTCATTAGCCCGCTCCGAGCCTTCTGCAGCCCCGCCGCGCCCTTTCCGGGACACGCCTTCAGTGGGCGGTGCTCCCGCCGCGGTACGCTCTTTCTGTCCCTCACGCCGCGTTTGGTCCCTTCAGCCCCTGAGCTCCCAGCGTCCTAGGTAGGGTTTGTTCAGCGTAGAACCAGGAGTAAATGCATTTATCCCAAACTCAGCGCAGGGTGCCGCGACATGGTGTGGGCTGTCTAGACAGACCCCGAGCGAGGAAAGGGTTTTTTTTTCTCCTTTGATTGTACAATCTTCTGCCCTGTCTGCATATTAGTTAAAAAACTATAGAAATGTAGGGGCTGGAGAGATGGCTCAGTGGTTAAGGCGCTTGCCTCTGAAGCCTGAGGACCCTGGTTCGATTCTTAGTGCCCACCTACATAAGTCAGATGCACAAGGGTGTGCATGTGCCTGGAGTTTGTTTCCAGCGTTGGAGGCCCTAGTGGTCCATTCTCTCTTTCTCAAATAAATAAATGTAAAAAATAGTGTACATATATATAAAGATTCTTCCGCATCTCCTCACTACCCAATTCAGACCCTTCCCCGACAGAGACTCAGAATTAGGGCTTTGGCAAACACGTTTGCAAAATCTACTTTACTGTTTTATTTATTAGTATCATTATTGTTATTACTTGATTCTGAAGATTGAACCGGGGTCTCACTCATGCTAAATACATGCTGTTCCACTGAGCTACAACCCCCAGCCCAGCATTTGCTGTTATTTTAACTTTTTATCAACAACTTCTGTACATGTAGACAATATACCATGATTATAATCCCTTCCCACCTCCCTCCCCTCCCCTCCTCCCAAATTCTCCCTCCACTGAATCCCTTCTTTCCAGCTAGTCTCTCTTTTATCTTGATGTCATCATTTTTTTATCTCCTATTATCCAGCATTCGTTTTGTTAAGCACACCTGCCCCCAGAACCAGATGACCTGAAGCCTTCTATCAGAGGTCAACAGGGCCTGTGGAGTCACTGGAAGATTCTCAGTGTTAGCACAGCTCTCCCGTGAGATTATGGGTCCAGAGTCCTGGATGAGGGCAGAATTCTGAGCTATAATCAGGCTGGGTGGCTCTGATGGAGTACAGGAAAGCTTACAGGGGGCCGAGGGGCTGGATCATTAGGCACTGAGAGAGAGCACACAGAAGCTGGGACGTGGTGGTTCATGCCTGTAATCCCATCATTGCAGAGGTGGAAGCAGGAGCGGCTGGAGGTGAGGCCAGCCTGAGCTACCCAGCATGGGTATATATCAGAAAAGGAGGGAAAAGAGGAAAAGAAAAGAAGAAACAAAGGTGTGGGGCGTGGCTCCGTGGCAGAGCACTTGTCTTGCACATGCAGGCCTCGGTTCCTTTCCAGGCACCACAAAAGGAGAAAGAAAAAAAAAATAGAGGATGTTAAGAGGGTGAGGTTTCTGTAACTAAGGAGAAAAGTTGCTCCTGCTCCTCAGCCAGGTGTGGCACACGCCTTTAAGCCCAGTACTCTGGAGGCAGAGGAAGGTGGCTCGCCGTGAGTTCGAGGCCATCCTGAGACTCCATAGTTAATTCCAGGTCAGCCTGGGCCAGAGTGAGACCCTACCTCGAAAAACAAAACAAAAAAGAAAGAAAGAGAGAAAGAGTTGCTCCTCCTAGCTGTGTCCTCCTCTTTGCCCTGCTCCCAGTAGGCATCTCAGAAAGGAAAAATAAGTCATGGGAGTCCCACCCATCCCAGGACCTGTGTACTGCTCACCTGCATTGGAAGTTCTCATTTGCAGGCCCTGGAAATTCTACTGTGTGTCCCCTTCTTGAGGTCATGAATTCACACAAATACTTGCCAAGAAAATAACCTGAATGTCACTGCATGTTGTGTGACCACTCTGAGCCTGTCTCCTCATCCTCACAATGAGGTGGGAGGAGATGAAACCTGGGTTGTTAGGAGGGGAAGCTGCCGGCCACCTGGCCCCTGCCAAAATAGAAGCTGCCTCCGGCTTCAGCAGCATGTGTGTGCCAGCTTGTCTGGGTTTTGATTGACGGGAGAATGTTTTCTTGACTGGCAAATATTTGTGTTCCCAAGTTGGCAAGACTTCGCTTCCTGGTTTGCACAGCCTCTAAAAGAGCAAAGGGAACAGGAGAGAAGCCGCCACTCAGGGAAGCAGCAATGGGAGGATGAATAGGAGAGCAGCCAGACTCTACATCCTGTGCCCCTGGGCTTCCGGGAGATGAGACAGAGTGCCCCCCTTGTGCACACACAACAGTGGGGACCACGATGCCTCCACTTTCCCTTTGTGGCAGCAGGATTCACAGCATCCAAAGTGCAGACATTGCCCAATGCTCACCAGCAGATGCACAGAGACAAAAGGTGGGCCTGTCCGTCCGTGCAGAGGAACAGCATCCAGCTATAGTCACAGAATTCGGCTACATGCTAGAGTGTGGGTAAACTTCAAAAACATGAGGCTGGCCAGGTGTAGTGGTGCACACCTTTAATCCATGCACACAGGAAACAGAGGTAGGAGAATTGTCATGAGTTCGAGGATAGTCTGGGACTACAGAGCCCAGGTCAGCCTGGGCTACAGTGAGACCCTACCTTGAACCACCCTCCCCCAAAAAAAAAAAACAAGCAAAAAATAATTATGCTGCTGACATTGACAATGATGGTGACACACACCTGTAATCCCAGCACACAGGAGGCTGAGGAAGGAGGACTATGAGTTGAAGGCCAGTCTGGGTTACACAGCAAGTTCCAGGCCATGTACTGAGATTTGATCTTGAAAAAGAAACAAAACTGAGCGGGGCGTGGTGGTGCACGCCCTTAATCCCAGCACTTGGGAGGCAGAGGTAGGAGGATCGCCGTGAGTTTGAGGCCACCCTGAGACTCCATAGTGAATTCCAGGTCAGCCTGGGCTAGAGTGAGACCCTACCTCAAAAAACCAAAAAAAAAAAAAAAAAAAAAAGGAAAGAAAGAAAGAAAAGAAACAAAACTGGGCTGGAGAGATGGCGTAGTGGTTAAGGCGTTTGCCTGCAAAGCCAAAGGATCCGGGTTCAACTCTCCAGGTCCCATGTAAGCCAGATGCACAAGGGGGCTGTATGCATCTGGAGTTCATTTGCAGTGGCTGGAGGCCCTGGCGTGCCCATTTTCTCTCTCTCTCTCTCTCCCTCTCTCTCTGCCTCTTTCTCTCTCTCAAATAAATAAATAAAAATATATTAAAAAGAAACAAAACAAACCAACCGTAATGCTAAGTGAAAGAGAGCAGAAACCAAAGTCCACATATTAGGCAGGGATGTTGCTCAGTTGGTAGAGTGCTTGCCTAGCATGAAAGAGGCCCCAGTGCCACACAGACTGTCTTGGTGGCACACACCTATTCTGGTTGGAATGTAAAATGTAGCCCATAGACTCTTGTGTTTGGATTCTTATTCCTCGAATTGGTGGTGCTGTTCCAGAAGGTTGTGGAACCTTTAGCAGGTGGAACCTTTCTGGAGGAAGTGTGTGGCTGGATGTGGGCCTTGAGGTTTTATAGTCCAGCCCTACTTGGTATGCTACTTCCTCCCTGCCACTGTGTCAATGTGATGCCCGTTTCCTGCTCCTGCCATGCTTTCCATGCCTGATGGACTTTACCCTCCAGAACTGTCACCTGAAATAAGCCCTTTCCTTCCCTAAGCTGCTTCTGGTGGGGTATCTTATCATAGCAACAAGAAAGTAACTGATGCACCCATAATCCCAGCCCTGGGGAAGTAAAGATGGAGAATCACAAATTCAAGGTTGTCCTTGACTGCATGCTGAGTTTGAGGCCTCCCTGGGATACATGAAACCCAGTCTCAGAAAAAATAAAAAAAATAAAAATAAAAGTCTGTGTAGTGTAGGATTTCCTTTTAACATTTCCAGAACAGGCAAGTCCATAGCAACAGAAGATTCGTGGTTGCCAGGGCATAGCAGAGAGAGGATGGAGAAGGACTGTTAGTGGGTGCTGGTTTTCTTTGGAATCAGATGGTGGTGATGGTGGCATAACTCTGTCAACTTACTTAAAATCACTGGACTGTACATCTTTTGGTGTTTTTAGACAGGGTCTCATCCTAGCCCAGGCTGACCTGGAACTCAGTCTGCAGCCCATTCTGGCCTTGAATTTAGGGCAATCCTTCTACCTCAGTCTCCCAAGGCTGGGATTATCGGCATTAACTGCCATACCTGGCTGAATTATACACTTTCAAAGGATGGATTTTATATTGGTGTGAATTATTCCTCATTAAAATTAGGTCGCAGCTCACACTGTCTGAGCTGGACCCCGTCTCCTGTATACTATTTAACAAGCTCCAGGAGGTTCCCTCCAACCCCCACCCCAAGAGGGCCTAGACTGCAAAATGATTCACTCCATTCCTGAAGAGAGTTTGGAGACAATCCCAGCATCCAGACTGTGGGCTCTGAGAGGACCCCCCCACACCCCCGCAGAGTGAGGATCTCGCAGTAAGCAGCCAAGGGGAAACAAAAGGGGAGGTGTGGCAGTGGGAGGAGCTGGGAGTTAGAGTTGGGGTGCTACTTAAGACAAGGTGGTCAGTGCCCTTTCAAATACCGCCCCCCCCCCCGCGCGCCCAGAAAAATGTGTATAAGACAAAGAGTTGGCTTGAGAGTGTAGCTTAGTGTCAGAGTGCTTACCTACAGTGAATAGGGCCCCGGGTTCAATCCCCAATATTGGAAAACAAAAGGAAAAAAACTATTCCTGTTGGCATATTGGTAGATGCATAGAGAAATATTTTTGCTTTATTTTGTGTTTTACTTTTCTTTTTTGAGACTACATGAATACCATATCCGACTATACCCACTTCCTAAAGTCCACATTGTGCAATATACATTCTTTTTGCTCCCCCCACCCAGGTAGGGTCTCATGCTATCCCAGGCTGACCTAGAACTCACATTGTGGTCCCAGGCTGGCCTTGAACTCACAGCCATCTTCCTACCTTTGCCTCCAAAGTGCTGGGATTGAAGGTGTGCTCCACCATGCTGGGCTTTCTGCTTTGCTTTTGACATAGAGTCTTCACTATGTAGCCCAAGCTAGATGTGGTATTTATATTGGGGGGGGGGTGTTTGTTTTTGTTTTGTTTTCTGAGGTAGGGTCTCACTCTAGCTCAGGCTGACCTGGAATTCACTCTGTATTCTCAGGGTGGCCTCAAACTCATGGCGATCCTCCTACCTCTGCCTCCCGAGTGCTGGGATTAAAGGCGTGTGCCACCACGCCCGGCTCTGATGTGGTGATTTGAATGTGATGTGAAGTATCTCCCTTGGCCTTATGTGTTTGTGATTAAGCCTCATACCCAATCCTCAGCTGGTGGAGCTTTGGGAAGCTGGAGCCTTGCTAGAGGAGGTGTGTCCCTGGGAGCTGGCCTTGAAGTTTATTAGCCCAGCCTGTTGGTTGTTGATGGATAGTTCACTCTTGCTGCTTCCTTTGGGCTGCTGTGACAAGATGTGATGCCCTGGATGTCTACTCTGCCATACTGTACCCTGCCATGATGAAATTGCCCTTTGAAACTGTAAACTGAAATAAACCTTTTTCTTCCATAAGCTGCTCCTGGTAGGGTGTTTTGCCCCAGCAAAACTGCTACACTAGCTTTCAAATTGCAATCCTCCTGCCTCAGCTTCCCAAATCCTGGGATTACGGCTGTGAACCACTATGCTCAGCCCAAAAATATATATTGCTATTCTCTACAGTCACCAGACCTATTCCTCTCATCTCTCTCTCTCTCTTTCTAAATATATATACATATATATATATATATATATATATAGAGAGAGAGAGAGAGAGAGAGAGAGAGAGAGAGGGAGAGAATTGGCTGGCACACTAGGACCTCAGCCACTGAAATTGAACTCCAGACACTTGTGCCACCTAGTGCACATGTGTGACCTTGTGCTTGTGTCACCTTTGTGCATCTGGCTTATATGGGATCTGGAGAGAGATCAAACATGGGTCCTTAGGCTTCACAGTTGAGCACCTTAACTGCTAAGCCTTCTCTCCAGCCCCTCTCACCTCTTTAAAAAAATTTATTTGGGCTGGAGAGACAGCTTGGCAGTTAAGGTGCTTGCCTATGAAGCGTAAGGATTCAGGTTCAATTCTCCAGGTCCTACATAAGCCAGATGCACAAGGTGGCGCATGCATCTGGAGTTCATTTGCAGTGGTCCTGGTGTGCCCATTCTCTCTCTCTCTCTCTCTCTCTCTCTCTCTCTCTGACTCTCTCTCTGTGTCTATAATAAATAAATAAAAATTTAATAAATATTTATTTATTTGAAAGAAGGAAGGACAGACAAAGAGATAGAAAGGAAAACGCAGATAGAATGGGTGTGCCAGGGCCTCCAGACACTGCA
This sequence comes from Dipus sagitta, assembly GCA_036346955.1. NCBI lineage: Eukaryota > Metazoa > Chordata > Mammalia > Rodentia > Dipodidae > Dipus > Dipus sagitta. The sequence goes on from CM070770.1 coordinate 222,915,411, forward strand.
AACAAATGCCAGATGTATGTGTCACCTTGTGCATCTGGCTTTCGTGGGTACTGGGGAATCAAACCTGGGTACTTAGGCTTTGCAGGCAAGTGCTTTAACTGCTGAGCCATCTCTCCAGCCCTCACCTTTTTTATTTTTAAACTTTTAATTATTTATTTATTTAAGAGAGAGAAAGGCAGATAGAAAGAGAATGGGCACACCAGTACCTCTAGCTGCTGCAAATAAACTCCAGACGCATGTACTACCATGTGTATCTGGCTTATACGGGTCCTGGGGAATAGAATCTGAGTCCTTTGGCTTTGCAGGCAAGTGCCTTAACTGCTAAGTCATCTGTCCATCCATTTTTTTAAAATTATTTATTTATTTATTTGCAAGCAGAGACAGATAGAAGAAAGACAGATAAAATGGGCACCAGGGCCTCCGGCCACTGTAAATGACTTCCAGATATTTGCACCACTCTGTGCATCTGGCTTTTCATGGGTATTGGAGAGAGAGTCGAAGCTTTGAAAGCACATGCCTTAGCCACTGAGCCATCTCTCCAACCCCCACCTTTTTTTTTTCTTAATTTTTATTAACATTTTCCATGATTATAAAAAATATCCCATGGTGCTACCCTCCCTCCCCCCACTTTCCCCTTTGAAATTCCATTCTCCACCATATCCCCTCCCCATCTCAATCAGTCTCTCTTTCATTTTGATGTCATGTTCTTTTCCTCCTCTTATGATGGTCTTGTGTAGGTAGTGTCAGGCACTATGAGGTCATGGATATCCAGGCCATTTTATGTCTGGAGGGAGGACGTTGTAAGGAGTCCTACCCTTCCTTTGGCTCTTACATTCTTTCCACCACCTCTTCCACATTAGACCCTGAGCCTTGGAAGGTGTGATCGAGATGTTACTCAGTACTCCAGTCACTTCTTTCCAGCACTATGATACCTTCTGAGTCATCCCAAAGTCACTGCCATCTGAAAAGAGAAGATTCTCTACCCAAAGTGAGAGTAGCATTAATATAAGGGTATAAATATTAAGAAAAGTGCTTACTGGGCAGTTTGATAAGCATAGTATATACATTTTTCCAGACATCAGCAGATGTTACACCCCTAGGGCTCATGACTACCCCTAGTTTTCAGTATCAGGGATGTATTCCCCCCTATGGAGCGGGCCTCCAGTCCAACTGTTTTTTTGTTTTAGGGTAAGGTCTCACTCTAGCCCAGGCTGACCTGGAATTCACTATGTAGTCTCAGGCTGGCCTTGAACTCAATGATCCTCCTACCTCAGCCACCTGAGTGCTGGGATTAAAGGCATGTGCCACCACATCAAGCTTGTTTAAAATATTCTATTTATTTAAAAGAGAGAGAGAGAGAAAATGGGTTCACTAGGGCCTCTAGCTACTACAAATGAACTCCAGATGCATGCATCACCTTGTGCATCTGGCTTTACGTGGGTACTAGGGACTGTGGGTACTAGGGAATCGAACCTAGCTCCTTAGGTTTGCAGGTACAAGTGCCTTAACTTCTGAGCCATCTCTCCAGCCCTCAACTCTTTTTAAAAATTATGTTTTTCTTGGGCTGGAGGGATGGTTTGGCGATTAAGCCACTTTCCTGCAAAGCCAAAGGTCTCGGGTTTGATTCCCCAAGACCCATGTAAGCCAGATTCACAAGGTGATGCAGGCCATGGCGCATGTGTCTGGAATTCATTGTGGTGGCTGAAGAGCCTGGCATGCCCATTCTATCTCTATCTGTCTCTTTCTCTCTCCTCTCTCAAATACATAACATAAAGCTGGGCTGGAGAGATGGCTTAGTGGTTAAGGTGTTTGCCTGCAAAACCAAAGGACTCAGGTTTAATGCCCCAGGACCCATGTAAACCAAATGCACAAGGTGGCACATGCATCTGGAGTTCATAAAAAGAAAGAAAGAAAGAAAGAAAGAAAGAAAGAAAGAAAGAAAGAAAGAAAGAAGAAAGAAAGAAAGAAGAAAGAAAGAAAGAAAAAGCTGGGCATGGTGGCACACCCCTTTAATCTTAGCACTAGGGAGGCAGAGGTAGGAGGATTGCCTTGAGTTTGAGGCCAACCTGAGAATACAAAGTGAATTCCAGGTCAGCCTCAGCTAGAGTGAGACCCTGTCTCAAAAAACAAACAACAACAACAACAACAACAACAAAAGCCTTTTAAATATATTTTTTCTTTATTTTCAAGGAGAGAGAGAGAAAGAAAGAAAATGGTCACACGTGGGCCTCTTGCTACTACAAACAACCTCCAGACACATACACTCCTTTTTGCATCTGGCTTTATGTGGGTGCTGGGGAATTGAGCCTGGGCCATCAGATTTTGCAAAGTACCCTTAACTGCTGAGACATCTCTCCAGCCCCATTCTGCCCACCTCTATTTGTACCCTGTAGCCAACACTTCCCCTTCCCCTGCCCTGCCAGGCCCCAGCCTCGGGTCCCCCTCACTCTCTCCTCTGCTTCCATGTATAAGTGAGTCGATACACATTTGTTTTCTGTGCCTGGCTGCCTCCCCTTAGCATGCTGTTCATAGATACTACTACAAGTGACACATGTTTTGTTTTTTTCGAGGTAGGGTCTCACTCTAGCCTAGGCTGACTTGAAATTCACTCTGTAGCCCCTGGCTGGCTTCAAACTAGCAGTAATCCTACTATCTCAGTTTCCCAAGTGCTGACATTAAAGACATGGGCAATCATGCCTGACTATAGGACTTTCTGCTTTTTATTTTTTGGTTTTTCGAGGTAGAGGTAAAGTCTCATTCTGGCCCAGGATGTAGTCTCAGGCTGCACTTGAATTCATGGCAATCCTCCTACCTCTACCTCCCAAGTGCTTGGATTAAAGACATGTGCCACCACACCCAGCACATTTTCTACATTTTGTTTTGTTTTGTTTTGTTTTTGTTTTTCAAGATAGGGTTTCACTCTAGCTCAGGCTGACCTGGAATTCACTATGTAGTCCCAGGGTGGTCTCGAACTCATGGTGATCCACATACCTCTGCCTTCCAAGAGCTAGAATTAAAGGGGTACACCACCACGCCAGACTCCAAATTTTCTACTTCTAAGGCTAACTTGTATTTTCTGTATAGAATAAAACTCCTCTCATCCACTGATGGACACTTTGATTGAACGAACATATTGTCCACTGTGAATAAGTCTGCAGTTATCCCAGTTATATGAGGGGTCAGGCCTACCTTCAACATACTAACTTCAGTTCCTATGGGGACGTGCCCAGCAACGGGATGGCTGAATCTAGAATTACATAGTTTATATATGTGTAGCAAGTATGGTGGCACATACCTTTAATCCCACCACTGAGGAGGCAGAGGTCAGAGGATCACTATGAATTTGAGGCCAGCCTGAAACTTCATAGTGAATTCCAGGTCATCTCTTGCTAGAGTGAGACCTTACATCGAAACACGAAAAATACGTGTGTGTGTGTGTGTGTGTGTGTGTGTGTGTGTAGCTGTATGCCCAAATCCCTTTCATATTTTACACACACACACACACACACACACACACCTCCTTGCTCTGTCCACTAGAAGGCCCAACAGCAACACTTCAGGAAGACCCTGAGAACCCAGCATCCAAAGTTGGCTTCTAGCACCATTCTGCAGTGCTTAGACCTAGTATTCCTTCAATACTTGAGTGGAGTATGGTGGGCCAGGCCTGTGATCCCAGCACTCAAAAGGCTGAGGTAGGAAGATTACAAGGTCCAAGCCAGCCTGGGCTACAGAGAGACTCTGCCTCAAAAAACTAATGGAAGTTAGGTGTGATGGTACATGCCTTTAACCCCAGCAATCAGCAGGCTAAGGTAGGAGTTTAAGGGCAGCCTGTGTTACAGAGTGAGTTCTAGGTCATCATGGGCTAGAGTGAGACCCTGCCTCAAAAAAACAAAACAGCATGCCTTTAATCACAATGCTCAGGAGGCAGAGGTAGGAGAATTGTCATGAGTTTGAGGCCAGCCTGAGTCTCCATAGAGAATTCCAGATCAGCCTGGGCTAGAGTGAGACCCTACCTCAAAAAAAAGAAAGAAAAAAAAAAAAGGAAAAAAATAGGGCTGGAGCGATGCCTCAGCAGTTAAAGGTGCTTGCTTGTAAAGTCTAATAGCCTGGATTTAATTCCCTACACCCATGTAAAGTCAGATGCACAAAATGGCACATGTTTCTAGAGTTGTTTGCAGTAGCAGAAGGCTCTGGTAAACACATTCTCTCTCTCTCTCTCTCTCTCTCTCTCTGTCTGTCTCTCTCTCCCTCCCTCCCTCCCTTCCCCCCTCTCTCCCTTGCAAATAAAATATAGAAAAACACAAACATAAAGTAATGGAAAGAAGGAAGGGGAGAAGACATAAGGGAGAGGACATCCAGCTCTAGGACTAGGCAGTGAGTTGATGAGCACGGGGCCTCTGTGATTCTAGGGAGTGAGAGGGAATCTAGACAAGATAAATCAAGTCCCAAGGCATTGGACTCATGTGAGAGGGACACATTAGCTCCCAGTGGCCAAAGCCAGCCTAACTCAAGGAAAGCAATACTTATTGGTGGAAGATAACACAAAGTATAAGAAATATTCAGGAGAAGGCTCAGTGGGTAAAGTGCTTGCTGCACAAGTGTGAATGCATGAGTTCACAGCCGTGGCACCTGTTTAAAAGCCAGACTGACAGCACACTTGATGTCTACCTTTGGCCTCCTCGTTCACCTGCACACACACGTGAATGAATATGCATACACACATGCCACACACACACACATAAGTAATACACATATATATATTTAAATTTGGAAGTGGTAGCAGGCTACTGTAATCCCAGCGTGGAGATGGGAAACAGAGACAGAGGGGATTTCGCAGAAGCTCATGGGCCAGTCCTCAGCAGGGGGACACAGTCCTCCTGCAGTGTGGGAATGTATGAGCCCACACCTTGGGCAGGTGAGCTCAGCCAACATCAGCAGTGACAAGTGATGTCCACAGTTTCATATATGTGTGTGTGTAATTTTTATTTATTTGAGAGAGAGAGAGATAGAATGGACACACCAGGGCTTCCAGCCCCTGCAAATGAACTCCAGATGCATGCACCACCTTATGCATCTGGCTTATGTGGGTCCTGAGGAATTGAACCTGGGTCCTTTGGCTTTGCAGGCAAGTGCCTTAACCACTAAGCCATTTCTCCAGCCCCCACAGTCTCATTCTTTTTTTTTTTTTTTTTTTTTTTTTGGTTTTTCGAGGTAGGGTCTCACTCTAGCCCAGGCTGACCTGAAATTCACTATGGAGTCTCAGGGTGGCCTCGAACTCACAGCAATCCTCCTACCTCTGCCTCCCGAGTGCTGGGATTAAAGGTGTGCACCACCACGCCCAGCTCAAATTCTTAATAAGTCTGATCATGAGATAAACATTAAACAAACAAACAAAAAACTAGGCCTAGTGTGGTGGCACACGTCTTTAATCCCAGCACTCGGGAGGCAAAGGTAGGAGAATTGCTCAGTTTGAAACCAGCCTGAGACTACATTGTGAATTCCAGGTCAGCCTGGGCTAGAGAGAGACCCTACCTCAAACAAACAAACAAACAAACAAACAAACAAGCAAACAAACAAACAAAACAAAAGTAGTTGAAGCTTGCTGAGCATGGTGGCGCATGACTATAATCCCAGAACTCGAGAGGTAGACGTAGGAAGATCAGGGGCACAAAGTCGTCAGCTCTATAGCAAGTTCAAAGCCAGCCTAAGCTATGTGGAACCCTGTCTCAAAAACACAAGAATTATAGTGATGAAGCAAGTTTGGGGGGAGGTGCTGCAGGGAGGGCTCCCAGATGCGAGGACCTGGGCGTCTGTATTTTCTGACTCCTCAGCTGCCCAGCTATTTTCCTATGATCTCTGAAAAGCATAAAGGAAGTGAGTGTAGCAAGCATTGGTCTTGTCTCTCGATGCCTAAGGAAGCTAAGGAGAGGGCTGGAATCCGGGCCTGGGAGCAGAATAGAGACTCTCCTGGGTTCATACAAGCAGAGAAATACGGAGCCTGTCATCAGGGAGGACGTCCCCAAGTTACTCTTTGTCCTGCCACAGTGTCCTTGGGATCAGCAGCTGCTACAGCGCTTTGTTGAGTGATAGGGGAACCTCCTTTTTTTTTTTTTTTTCGAGGTAGGGTCTTGCTCTAGCCCAGGCTGACCTGGAATTCTCTATGTAGTCTCAGGGTGGCCTTGAACTCACAGCGATCCTCCTACCTCTGCCTTCCGAGTGCTGGGATTAAAGGCGTGCACCAACATTTAAAAAATATATTTTATTTATTTATGAACAGAAAGAGGAGAGAGAGGATGCACCAGGGCTTCTTGCTGCTGCAAATGAACTGCAGATACGTATGCCACTTTGTGTATCTGGCCTTACACAGGTACTGGGGAACTGAACCCAGGCCAGCAGTGAGCGCCACCACTCCTGGCTATAAGGGAACCTCCATTTTTTAAATTAATTAATTTTTTATTGACAACTTCCATGATTGCAAACAATATCCCATGGTAATTCCCTCCCTCTCCCCACTTTAAAAAAAAAAGTTTTTGTTTATTTTTTCATTAATTTATTTGAGAGCGACAGAGAGAAAGAGGCAGAGAGAGAGAGAGAGAGAGAGAGAGAGAGAATGGGCATGCCAGGGCCTCTGGCCACTGCAAACGAACTCCAGACGTGTGCGCCCCCTTGTGCAGCTGGCTAACGTGGGTCCTGGGGAACTGAGCCTCGAACCGGGGTCCTTAGGCTTCACAAGCAAGCACTTAACCGCTAAGCCATCTCTCCAGCACCCCCTCTCCCCACTTTTGAAACTCCACTGTCCATCATATCCCCTCCCCCTCTCAATCAGTCTCTCTTTTATTTTGATGTCATCATCTTTTCCTCCTCTTACGATGGTCTTGTGCAGGTAGTGCCAACACTGTGAGGTCATGGATATCTAGCCATTTTGTGTCTGGAGGAGCACGTTGTAAGGAGTCCTATCCTTCCTTTGGCTCTTACGTTCTTTCTGCCACCTTTTCCGCAATGGATCCTAAACCTTGGAAGGTGTGATTGAGATATTGCAGTGCTGAGCACTCCTCTGTAACTTCTTCTCGGCACCATGGTGCCTTCTGAGTCATCCCAAGGTCACTGCCATCTGAAAAGAGAAGATTCTCTAACCAAAAGTGAGAGTAGCATTAATATATGGGTATGAACATTAAGAGGAGTGCTTACTGGGCAGTTTGGTGAGCATAGTATATACATTTAGCCAGACAGCAGCAGACGTTACACCCCTAGGGCACATAACGACCCCTGTTGTAGGTTTGCAGTATCAGGGATGTATTCCCTCCCATGGAGCAGGCCTCCAGTCAAATTAGAGGGCAGTTGGTTTCCCCCAAACAGACGTGCCACTATTGTACCCGTTGGCTCATTTGGCCTGGTTGGCCAAATATAAGGCTTGCAGTGTCCACTGTGGAGTATCTTCACTGGTGATTTCTCTCTCCCACTGAGTTGCATGCAGAATGGCTTTTTCTAGATTTCTGTCAGTTGGTCTACATGGAGGATATTGCAGTCAGGTTCGCATTGCTGGTAGAAATCATCCAACCAAGAGCAGCTTGTGGGAAAAAGAGGTTTATTTTGGCTTACAGGCTCGAGGGGGAAGCTCCATGATGGCAGAAAAACGACGACATGAGCAGAGGGTGGACATCACCCCCTGGCCAACATAAGGTGGGCCATAGCAACAGGAGAGTGTGCCAAACACTGGTAAGAGGAAACTAGCTATAACACCCATAAGCCCGCCCCCAAAAATATACTCCCTCCAGGAGGCGTTAATTGCCAAATCTCCATCAACTGGGAACCTAGCATTCAAAACACCTAAGTTTATGGGGGAAACCTGAACCAAACTACCACAGAGGTTTTCAGCTCAGTTCCCGCAGGATTTCTCAGTGACCTTGCAGCCCAAGCATGTGGAGTCTTCAGCAATAGGGTCTTACCATCTATTCCTGGTGGGAAACCAAGGGCGTCAGCAATGGCCTGTAATGTTTTGGGGGCATCAGGGACCTCCCTGGCCAACAACTCACTGGGAAGTATCCCATCCCTGGCACTGCAAATTTTCTAGTAACAATCTATGGCTCATGCATGGGAACCTACATTTTTTTTTTTAATTTTTCTAGGTAGAATCTTTTTCTTTTTCTTTTTTTTTTTGTTTATTTTATTTATTTATTTATTTGAGAGCGACAGACAGAGTGAGAAAGAGGCAGAGAGAGACACACAGAGAGAATGGGCGCGCCAGGGCCTCAGCCACTGCAAACGAACCTCCAGACGCGTGCGCCCCCTTGTGCATCTGGCTAACGTGGGTCCTGGGGAGTTGAGCCTCGAACCGGGGTTCTTAGGCTTCACAGGCAAGCGCTTAACCGCTAAGCCATCTCTCCAGCCCCGGGAACCTACATTTTTAAGGTTAGTTGGTTTGTGATCATGTCCTGTTCACAGTACTCAAATCTGCTAGGCCTGCTATGTCACCTCTTGCCCGTGTGGCTTGGAGGACTAGAAGTAGGCAGGCTGTCTGTGATGTCTGCCCCAGCTGGGCTCAGAACACAAGCTCCGGCCCTGGGGACTGACAGTGTTTCCTTCTTAACAGCTTCACGAGGTATTTGTTATTCCCGCCAGTGAGTGTGATGCTCTTCCACAAAGGCAACCTGAAAAACAAAACAGAAGACATGGCTTTTTCCTTGTGAGTCTCTTTCATAACTTGCAACTGACCTGAAAGACAATGACCATGGGAGACATGTGTGCAGAGGGGGGTGGCACAATCCATCTGTGTTTGATTTACTTACTGATTTTTTAATTTTGTGGGTTTATTTATTGGAGAGAGAGAGAAACAGAAAGAGGCAGATAGAGAAAGCGAGAGAGAGAATGGGCATGCCAGGGCCTCTGGCCACTACAGATGCACTCCAGATACATGAGTCACCTTCTGCATCCAGCTTTACCTGGGTACTGGGGGATCCAACCTGGGTCCTTTGGCTCTGCAAGCAAGCACCTTAACTGCTGACCCCATCTCTCCAGCCCTTTTCTTTAAAATATATATTTAAAATATTTTTATTTATTTGCAAGCAGAGAGAGATAGAAGAGAGACAGGGAGAATGGGCGTACCAGGACTTCCAGCTGCTGCAAAGGAACTCCAGATGCATACACCACTTTGTGCATCTGGCTTTGTGTGGGTACTGGGAAATCAAAGTAGGGTTGTTAGGCTTTGCAGGCAAGTGCCTTAACCACTGCTCCATTTTTCCAGCCCTCTCCAGCTCTTTTGTGTTTTTTTTTTTTTTTTTGGCACGTGTATGTGTACATATGTTCATATGAGTGTGGTTGCACGTGTGTGTGTGTGTGTGTGTGTGTGGAGGCCAGCAGTGCTCAATGTCAGGCATCTTCCTCAGTTGTGGAGGTTTGATTTCAGGTGTCCCCCATAAACTTAGGCGCTCTGAGTGCTAGGTTCGCAGCTGATGGAGGTTTGGGAATTAACACCTCCTGGAGGCAGTGTATTGTTGAGGGCGGATGTATAGGTGTTATAGCCAGTTTCCCCTTGCCAGTGTTTGGCACACTCTCCTGTTGCTATTAACCACCTGATGTTGGCCAGGAGGTGATGTCCACCCTCTGCTCATGCAATCATTTTCCCCTGCCATCATGGAGCTTCCCCTTGAGTCTGTAAGCCAAAATAAACCCTTTTTTTCCCAGAAGCTGCTCTTGGTCGGGTGATTTCTGCCAGCAATGGGAAACTGACTGCAACAATAAGCTTCCAGAAATAGCCGGGCATGGTGGCGCACGCCTTTAATCCCAGCACTCACTCGGGAGGCAGAGGTAGGAGGATCACTGTGAGTTCGAGGTCCCTCTAAGAATACAGAGTGAATTCCAGGTCAGCCTGTGCTAGAGTGAGACCCTACCTCAAAAAAAAAAAAAAAAAAAAAAAAAAAAGAATTTACACACAAAAAAAAATCCAGAAATTATCCTAACTTTGTCTCTCTTCTTGTTATAGGTGCACCGGGGTTACAGAAGCACACTACAGCTCCCAGCTTTTTAAAAAATATTTATTTATTTATGAGAGAGAAAATGGGCACACTAGGGCCTCCCACCAGTACAAAGGAACTCCCAAACCGTTAGGCCCTGCACACATGTGCCTTTAACCGCTAAGCCATCTCACCAGCTTTTATGTGGAGTCTGGGTATCTGAACTCTGGTATGCAGAGTTTTATAACAATCACTGCATCCACTGAGCCATCTCCATACCCACCTCATTGTTTTTTTTTTTTTTTGTTTTTTTTTTGTTTTTTTCCGAGGTAGGGTCTCACTCTAGCACAGGTTGACCTGGAATTCACTATGTAGTCTCAGGGTGGCCTCGAACTCATGGCAATCCTCCTACCTCAGCCTCTTGAATGCTGAGATTAAAGGCGTGCGCCACCACACCCATTTTTTTTTTTTTTTTGAGACAGGGTTTCTGTAGTTCTGTCTGGACTGGAACTCACTAGGTACCCCAAGATGGTCTCAAACTAGAAGCAATCCTCCTGTCTCAGTGTCCCTGGTACTAGGATTATTGGTGTGAGCCACTATACCTGGTTACTATCTGCACATCAGAAGGAACTGAGGGAGGATGGAGCTAAGGGTCAAGCAGGGGAAACCTGAGTGGTGGTGACAGCAGCCTGACTGGGTACCCAGAGCTCAGCACGCTGCCCAGATAATCCAGGCCCAGGGAAGGCCCCAGCTCCACCAGGTGGTCCCAGGCAGCTCTCATCCACCTGTGGCTGTGCGCAGCTTGGTGGCGCACGCCGCCACCCCGCCCTGTGCCTAGCTCCTGCTGGCAGCTGGCCCGCCTCCTGGGCTTGGCAGGGGAGCCATTGCGACAGCCCCACCGTGCACGTTATGGCTGGGCCAGGCGCTCTCACAGGGCTCCGACATGGTGTGAAGACACGCTTGTGTCTTTTTGCCATCTGCTGCTGTCATTAAAAAATTACATTTCCATCTGTTTTCACACTTTTCCCCCTCCTTGCCTCTCTTCCTGGAGGAATACAGCACAAATAATCCCGAGCGTGGAGACTCTGCCTGCTTGTCTCTTGGAACCTGGGGGCTGTCCCCGGACACGCAGGGCCGGGTCAGCAAGCCTTGCCGGCAGCCACGGCTGGAGTCGTTCGTCGGTTTGTCCTGGAGCTTCTGTTCACCAGGGCACATGGTGCTGTGGCCTCTGCCCACTCCAACACACTGACAGGAGTCGTTCACACTTTTTTTTTTCTTTTTGAGACAGGATCTCACTCCAACACTCAGGCTGTCTGGAACTTTCAGGCTTCCTGCCTCAGTATCCTGAGTGTGCCGCCACGCCCAGCTCATCATGCTTTTATTTTATGTTATTTTTTGAGATATATTCTTACTATGTAGCCCTGGCTGACCTCAAACTCTTGAATTATCAATCATCCTGCCTCTGTCTCCAGAATGCAGGGATTACAAGTTTGCACCACTATACCTAGCGCACAACACTTTTTTAAAAATTGAATTTTATGCTGGGCGTGGTGGCGCAGACCTTTAATCCCAGCACTCGGGAGGCAGAGGTAGGAGGATCGCAATGAGTTTGAGGCCACCCTGAGACTCCATAGTGAATTCCAGGTCAGCCTGGGCTAGAGTGAGACCCTACCTTGAAAAACAAAAACAAAAACAAAAAAAAAATTGAATTTTATTTATTTTTGAGAGAGAGAGAGAGAGAGAATGGGCATGCCAGGGCCTTCAGCCACTGCAAATGAACTTCAGATGCATATGTCTCCTTGTGGCTAACACAGGTCCTGAGGAATTGAACCTGGGTCCTTTGGCTTTGTAGGCATGCGCCTTTACTGCTAAGCCATTCCTCCAGTCCACAACACTTTTTTTTTTTTTTTTTTTTTGAGGTAGGGTCTTGCACTAGCCCAGGCTGACCTGGAATTCACTATGTAGTCTCAGAAAAGTGGCCTTGAACTCATAGCAATCCTCCTACACTGGCCAAGGTTTGAGGTCAGCTTAGGCTACAGAGTAAGTTCCAGAGTTCCAGATTACCCTTGGCTAGAATGAGACTCCACCTCAAAAAAAAAAAAGAAAGATGGAAGACTGCTCAGTGGTTCAAGGTGTTTGCTTACAAAGCCTGCTGATCTGGGTTCAATTCCCCAGCACCCACATACAGCCAGATGCAATGAAGTGGCACATGTATCTGGGGTTCATGTGCAGTAGCAAGAGGCTCTGGTGTGCCCATTCTCTCTTCTCTCTTCCTCTTTTTCTCATAAATAAGTAAACTTAAAATTAATAAGAGAAAACAATAAAAAAGAAAAGAAGGCACAGATGTCAATAACCCATCCCAGGACCCAGGATCAGTTAAAGAAGACTTGAAGTATCAGGGGTAATGTTTGGGTATCATAAAAAACCCTCATTCTTTTTTGTTTGTTGGTTTGTTTTTGTTTTCAAGGTAGGGTCTTGCTCTAGCCCAGGCTGACCTGGAATTCACTGTGAAGTCTCAGGGTGGTCTTGAATTCATGGTGATCCTCTTACCTCCGTCTCCTGAGTGTCGGGATTAAAGGCGTGCACCACCACGCCCAGCCAAAACCTCACTCTTTATCAGCACCAAGAAGACACACATCCCATCTACACAGCATCCTTGACCTTTAACCAAGTGTCAGGCTTATCTGGAAGCTGACATCAAAGGAAGCCTGGCTTGATGATACAATAGCAGTCATCCCAGCACTTGGAAGGTGGAGACGTCTCATCTGGTGTTCAAGACCTGCCTTCAATACCAGAGACTCTGTCTCAAAAACGAAACAGAAGCCTGAGACTGATTGAGAAGGGGAGGGGATATGATGGAGAGTGGAGTTTCAAAGGGGAAAGTGGGGGGAGGGAGGGAATTACCATGGTATATTGTTTACAATTATGGAAGTTGTCAGTAAAAAAATTAAAATTTAAAAAATAAAATAAGCGGGCGTGGTGGCACACACCTTTAATCCCGGCACTTGGGAGGCAGAGATGGGAGGATCGCCATGAGTTCAAGGCCACCCTGAGACTACATAGTGAATTCCAGGTCAGCTTGAGCTAGAGTGAGACCCTACCTTGAAAAACCAAAATAATAATAATAAAAAAGTAAAAATAAATTAAAAAATGAATAAAATAAAATTATTTTTTAACTTTACAAGAAGAATAAGGCTGGTATGGTGGTGCGTGCACGTAATCTCAGTACCTGGGGTGTGGAAAGAACAGAGGCAGGAAGATTGCTGCAAGTTTGAGGCTGAGCTGATCTACATAGTAAGTACCAGGATAACCTGGGCTGCGGCTGCACAGTGAGACCTTGTCTCAAAAACAAAATTAGGTCGGGCGTGGTGGCGCACGCCTTTAATCTCAGCACTTGGGAGGCAGAAGTAGGAGGATTGCTGTAAGTGTGAGGCCATCCTGGGACTACATAGTGAATTCCAGGTTATCCTGAGCTAGAGTGAGACCTTACCTGGAAAAACCAAAAAAAAAAAAAAGAAAGAAAAGAAAAAAAGTTAGGGGGCTGGAGAGATGGCTTGGTAGTTAAGGCACATGCCTACGAAGCCTAAGGACCCAGGTTTGACTCCTCAACTCGTGTAAGCCAGATGCACAAGGTGACACACAGGTGGGGCATTTATCTGGAGTTTGTTTGCAGTGGCTAAGGCCCTGATGTGCCAATTCTGTCTCTTTCTTTCTTTCTCTCTCTGTCTCTCTCATAAATAAAAAAAAAAAAAATTAAATTAGGGCTAGGGAGATGGTTCAGCAGTTAAACGTGCTTGCTTGCAAAGCCTGCTGGCCTAGGTTCAATTCCCCAGTATCTATGTAAATGCCAGATGCACAAAGTGGCACACTATCTCTCTTTCTCTAATAAATATAAAAAAAAATATTTTTAAAGCTGGATTGGGTTGGGCATGGTGGCACACGCCTTTAATCCCAGCACTTGGTAGGCAGAGGTAGGAAGGAGGATGGCTGATTTTGAGGCCAGCCTGAGACTACATAGTGAATTCCATGTCAGTCTGGCCTACAGTGAGACCCTACCTCAAAAAATGAGAGAGAAAAAGAAAACTGGATGTGGGGGTGGAGAAATGGTTTAGCAGTTAAGGTGTTTGCTTGCAAAGCCTAACGACCTAAGTTTGATTCTCCAGTACCCATGTAAAGCCAGATGCAAAAATAACAACAAAACCAAAACCAAAACCAAAAACTGAATTGGGGAGCTGGAGAGAAGGTTCAGCAACTGGGTGCTTGCCTGCCAACCTGAAAACCTGTGTTTGATTCCCCAGTACCCACAAGTGACCTATGTATCTGGAGTTTGTTTGCAGCAGCTGGAGGCCCTGGTGCGCCCATTCTCTCCGTCTGTCTCCTCTCTATCTTACTCTGCTTGCAAATAAATAAAAATGAAAAAAAAAAAAAAAACTGGAGTGGGGATGTCATCCAGTTGGTAGAGCACATGCAGGAAGCCTTGGCCTCCACATAATCCAGGTGTGGTGGCGCATGTCATTAACCCCAGCACTTGGGAGGTGGAGGCAGGAGGATCAGAAGTTCAAAGTCATCCTACATAGCAAGTTTGAGGCCAGCCTGGGCTACATGAGACCTTGACTCAAAAACAAACAAACAAACAAAACACCAACAAAGGGCTCTGCGGGTCCTTGTGAGTCTTCTCACTGCTTAGTAAAATGTCACCTGTCCTTACTGTCACTCAGGTGTGATTCTAGTCTTTCTGTATGTTCATTCATTTGATCTTCCTACCACCCAGGTGGCATCCCCCCTTTGAAGACCCGGGGAAGCCAGAGCCCAGGCAGGCAGCGATGCGCTCGGCCAGTAAAGGCTGTAGGAACACTGTCCTCCTGCCAGCAAAGGACCCGAGTGGAAGGAGGTAGTTCGGAGGGTAGTCCCCGCAGCCCCACGCAGGGAGGCGGGAATCGGAGAGGAGACCTGGAAAGGACTGTTTCCATCCTTGTTCAGGCTGTGACCAACTCAGGTCAGTGAGCCCATTCCTGCTGCAGGCGTCCGTGCTGCGCTAAGGGCCTTTGCACAGCCGTGGAACCTGTTAGTGCGTCATCTGTGGACCACTGGCGAAGGCCTGGCTGCTTACAGCTGGGGCACAGGCCTGTCATTCCAGCTATTCAGGGGACCAGGGCTGGAGGGTTGAAGTCAAGGCCTGCCTGGGATTCAGTGTGAGTTCAAGGACAGCCTGAGCAACGAAGTAAAAACCTGTCTTAAATTAGAATGTATGGGGCTTGGAGAGATGGCTCAGCAGTTAAAGGCACTTGCTTGCAAAGCCTGATGGCCTGGGGTTCAATTCCCCAGGGTCCAAGTAAAGACAGATGCACAAAGTGGTACATGCATCTGGAGTTATTTTACAATGGCAAAAAGCCCTGGCACGCCCACTCACTCTCTCTCTCTCAAATAAGTAAATAAGTGAAATATATATATATTTTAAAATAGAGGGCTAGAGAGATGGTTTAGTGGTTATGGTGCTTGCCCCCAAAGCCTAAGGACTCATGTTTGACTCTTCAGATCCCACGTAAGCCCGACGTACAACGTGGTGCAAGCGCACAAGGTCGTATGTGTGCACAAGGTGGCACATGCATCTGGTTTTCGACCACAGTGTCTGGAGACCCTGGCACGCCAATTCTTTCTCTCTTTCTCTCATAAAATGTACAACCCCCCCCCAAAACCCAAAAATAAAAAAAATAGGAAGTAAAAAGAGGGCTAGGAGGATGTGTGGCTCAGTGGTAGAGTGCTTGTCTAGCATGTGTGAGGTCCTCCAACATGGATGGAATACCAGGGACTCCTCAGGAATCTCCCAGGCCTCCAGCACCAGGTCGGGTCAGCTGAGGTGTCCAGCTTCACGGACTGAGTAGGTTCTCTCCAGTGTGCAGGTGGCCATTGTTGGACTACCCAGGCCATTCCATGAATCCCTTCCATACCACGCAGGGATCATCGACTCTGCTCCTCTAGAGAGCCCTGGCACACATACCATGGCCTCACATCTCCCATCCCACGTGCTCTTCTGCTAGTGTGCTTTCACATGGTTTCCATCAAGAGGTGGCATCAGAAAGTTCCCTCTTGGGCTGGAGAGATGGCTTAGCGGTTAAGCGCTTGCCTGCGAAGCCTAAGGACCTGGGTTCAAGGCTCGATTTCTCAGGACCCACGTTAGCCAAATGCACAAGGGGGTGCACGCCTCTGGAGTTCATTTGCAGTGGCTGGAAGCCCTGGCATGCCCATTTTCTCTCTCTCTCTCTCTCTGTTGCTTTCAAATAAATAAATTTAAAAAAACAAAATTTTTTTTTAAAAGTTCCCTCTCGGGCATGGTGGTGCATGCTTTTAATCCCAGCACTTGGGAGACAGAGGTAGGAGGATCGCCGTGGGACTACCTAGTGAATTCCAGGTCAGCCTGGCCTAGAGTGAGCCCCTACCTGGAAAAAAAAAAAGTTCCCTTTCCTTAGATCTAGGAAGGCCGGTGACTATCACAGAAGTGACACAGTGTGACTTTGGAGACCAGGTAGTTTCAGTCACACAGTGTCCTCCTGGTTTATTTTTTTAAAGTAATTAATTTACTTGCAAACAGAGAGAGAGAGAGAGAGAGAGAGAGCGCAAGAGAGAATGAGAATGGGTGTGACAGGGCCTCTAGCTGCTGCAAACTCCAGATGCTTGTGCCACCTTGTGCAGCTGGCTTACGTGGGTCCTGGGGAATCGAACCTGAGTCCTTCGGCTTCACAGACAAATGCCTTAACCACTAGCCATTTCTCCATTATTATAATATAATAATATATTATATATATATTATATAATAATATAATATATATTTATATATTATAATATATAATATATATTAATATATAAATATATATATTATATGATATAATATATATAAATATATATTGTATATATTATAATAATATAATATATAATATATATTATATATTATATATTTATATATAATATATTATATATATGTATATTTATTTATTTATTTATTTTTGGTTTTTTGAGGTAGTCTCACTCTAGCTCAGGCTGACCTGGAATTCACTATGTAGTCTCAAGGTGACCTCGAACTCACATGGATCCTCTTACCTCTGCCTCCCGAGTGCTGGGATTAAAGGTGTGTGCCACCACACCCAGCCCTTAGTATATTTTTTAAACTATTATTTATTTATTTATTTTTAAGCAGAGAGAGGTAATGGGCACACCAGGACCTCCTGGCACTGCTAATGAATTCCAGATGCAGGCATTGCTTTGTGCATCTGGCTTTACATGGGTACTGGAGATTTAAACCTGGGCCACCAGGCTTTGCAGACAAGTGCCTTTAACCACTGAGCCATCCCCCCAGCTCCTCCCTGGTTTTGTTGAGCTGCTCCTGTTTGGAGTTCAGCAACTACGCTGTGAGGAAGCCTAGGCTGCCCATGAAGAGGCTCTGGTGGAGAGAAACCAAGAGCTCAGGACTGACTTCTCTGTGAGCATGGGTCGTGCGAGGACACCATCCCCTTCCAGCCCAAGGTGACATGCCTCGGCTGGTAACTCAGCAAACAGGGATGAAGGGCAGCTTGGTGAGCAAAACAGACGCTCCTTGCTTCCTGCCGTGAAATCTGGGGCTTACACAGCAGTGCTCACCAGGGTGGGAGCTGTGCGTGAAGGGAAAGGCCAGCTGGGCTTGCTTGGAATGAAGGGTGAGGAGGCTGAGCATCTGGTCTGTGATGGTTAATGGGTTTCATGGGATTTCGAATCGCCATGGCAACCAGCCTCTGGGCATGACTGTGAGGACAGTTTCTGAAGCAGGAAGGCCCGCCGGGAATGCGAGTAGCATCATCCTACGGGCTGGGGGTCCTGCACTGGATAAAAAGAAGGAAGTGGGCTGAGCACCAGCTTCCTGCTTCCTGCCTGCGGACGCGACGTGGCCAGCCACCTCACCCTCCTGCTGCCTTCCCCAGCATGACTGGCTGTCCTCTTGAACTTTGAGCCAAGAGAAACCCTCCCTCCCGTCTTTCCTCTCCCACTCCTTCAGTTCCTTTGTGTTTGTTTGTTTTCCATGTAGGATCTCACTGTAGCCCGGGTTCCAGTTCCTTGTCAGGCATCTGGTCACAGGAAGAAAACTAACATGCAGTCTCCTTTAGGGGGGCTGTGGGAGCATGCTGAAGTCACTACGCAGGGTAAAGGGGGACCAGCGTCAGAGGCAGAGGCAGCAGAATGACAGACAAGGAGGGGCAGAGGGCAATCAGGGCCCCACTAGCCCACCTTCCCACGTCCCAGATAGTGGAGAGGCCTGAACCCAGACAGGCTGAGCGTGCCCGGGGCAGACAGAAGCGATGGGAGATGGCAGCAAAACTCAATGGAGGGGCTGGAGAGATGGCTCAGCGGTTAAAGGCACTTGCGTACAAAGCCTGCTGGTCCAAGTTCGATTCCCCAGTATCCTTGTAAAGCCAGATATGTACATGCATCTGGAGTTCATTTGCACTAACAAGACACCCTATTATCTCTCTCCGCTTGCAAATAAATAAATAAAAATATTTATAATTCAATGGAGCCCAAGGGTACCAATGATTCTATGTGAAGAGAACTGTCAGAGGGCCTGGAGCTAAGGGGACAAGAAGGGACAAAGGGCGAGAAAAGCAGCAGGGAAGGGTGGTGGCCTCTCTCTACAGAGGCTAGACATGAAGAAAGCACAGGGGTGGAATGCAGTGCAGCTCCAGCTGTTGTTCAAGGGTAGCCACCAAAATAGCACTAACCACTGAACATGTCATCCCAGCAACTCAGAAAGTTGAGGCAGGAGGATCAAAAGTTTAAAGCCTGTCTGGGTAATATAGTGAGTTTAAAGCCAGTCTGGGCAACTTCGTGAGACTCATATCTCAAAGTAAAAAGCAGAAAAAGGGCTGGAAGTGTAACTCAATGGTAGATAACTTGCCTAGCATATGTGAGGCCCTAAATTCAATCCCTAGAACTGCAAAAATAAAAGTTAAACAACAACAACAACAAAAAAATCAGGGACTGGAGAGACAGCTTTGTGGTTAAGGCACATGCCTGTGAAGCCTAAGGACTCAAGTTTGGTTCCTCAGAACCCATGTAAGCCAGATACACAAAGTGATGCATGTGCACAAGATACCACATGTGTCTGTAGTTCGATACAGTGGCTAGAGGCCCTGGAGCACCAATTCTCTCTCTCTCTCTCATGTTCTCATAAATTAAAAAAAAAAAAAATCCAGGCTTGGTGGCGCACGCCTTTAATCCCAGTACTTGGGAGGCAGAGGTAGGAGGATTGCTGTGAGTTCAAGGTCACCCTGAGACTACATAGTGAACTCCAGGTCAGCCTGGCCTAGAGCATGACCCTACCTCAAAAAACCAAGAAAACAAAAACAAAAACAAAAAAAAGGAAGGAAGGAAGGAAGCAGGGTCTCTGAGCCCAAGCCCTTCCCCTCCTCTGGAAACTGAAGCCTGCAGACCATAAGAAGGCAGGTCACCAGCCAGAGTGACCCCTGTGTCCACCTCAGGGGAGTGGCACCATCCCTCCCCAACCCGTGAAGCAAGATTCACTAAGCTTCTCACAGAGGATCTTTATTTATATTGCAAAAAAGAAAGTATAAATCACTCCTGGGACGCAGTGTCTGTGTTTGTATTACAACTTGTAAAAAAACGGAGGCCCTGCTCTGGCCGGTTCTTCTGTGCCGTGACCTTGGGGGCCAGAGTCCTAGGAGCATGAGTTTGTCTGAAGGATGCATCTTCCTGGTACCCCAGGGTGGTCACTGTGGCTGCAGGGCAGGTGGCCCCTTGTCACCATGCCAGGGTCAGTGAGAATGTGGAGATGACCGATATCTGCTCTGCACAAGGACATGTCGGAGCCTGGGACATGACGCACTCCTGCCATCCTGCTGTTGGTCCACGGCCAGATGTGCTGTCCCCATGTAGCTGTTTAGGCAGCCATGCCCTCAACACGGGCAGAGAGCCACCACACAGGTCCCGCTGTCCAGGGATGACTCATCAAGCTTCCGGGTCCATCTCTCCATCATCCGGGCAGGACCCCGTGTCATCTAGCCAGACTAGGAACAATGGGGTATCAGCATGGGAGGGAGCATGTGACCCCATCTAGCCCTCCCCCTGCCCACTTCCCCCCTAGGCCTGGGGCTCTGCAACCTTGACCATTGTCCCAGCATCCCAACATCGGGGGTGCTGTCACCAGAGACTGAGAGGAAAACCTAATGCTGCTGGTCTCCCGAGTCCTCCCTGCCCTCCAGGTTGAGGTTCTGGGTTTGATTTCCTGGGGGAGGGGTCTCAGAGATCAGCACCCCTCCCCTTGGGTTTATGGATAAGGCAAAGCTGGGTAAGGGAGGAGATGTTGTGGTTGGGGCACCACTCCAGGACCCCTGGGGTGTGAGAGACATGTTCCCAGCTCTGATCACCTTCTCTTTCATCTGAACCACCCCTGTGAGGAATGCCAAGGGCCCAGCCTCCTTGACCTCTACAGATGGGGACACTGGGGCTCAGGGAGACTTGTGGTCATGAACCCAAGGGTCAGGTGGAACTCAGGCTCTGGCTTTCCCTCCTCTGGAAAGAGTGGAGTCAGGGCCTAAGCTGAACTCTGTCAATGGAGAGGACACCTGGGTCATCCCTGTGGGCTGGTCCACCCAGCAGATGCCCAACGTGAAAAGGAACTTCTAGTTGGGCGTTGGTGGCTCACATCTTTAATCCCAGGGCTTGGGAGGCAGAGGTAGGAGGATCACTGTGAGTTTGAGGCCAGCCTGAGACTCCATAGTGAATTCCAGGTCAGCCTGGGCTACAGGGAGAGCCTACCTCGAAAAACCAAAGAAAAAACAGGAACTTTTCCAAGGGTTCAGGAGCTTCCTTGAGGCTCAGTCTCTGCCTGTAAGGTCACCTCATGATCTTGTGGGGTAACCTCACTCTCTTCTTTGTTCACGCTGGCCCTGGGAATTGGGGAGCTTTGCAGGGGAGGAAACAGAGGTCTGCAAGGGGAAGGGCCACCATGGCAGAGCTGATGACCAGGTCCTCGGATGCCCACTCAGACTGGGGTGTGGGAGGAACCCTGGACTGGGAGCCCAGTTTTTCCTCCCCTCTTGCTGTGTCCCCTTGAATGAGTTGCTGTTCCTCGCTGAACTTTTTTTTTTCTTTTTTTTGAGGTAGGGTCTCACTCTAGCTCAGACCTGGAATTCACTGTGTATTCTCAAGGTGGCCTCAAACTCATGGTGATCCTCCTACCTCTGCCTGGGATTAAGGGCTGGGATTAAAGGCACATGCCACCTAGATCTGGAGTTCTTTTTTTAACCCTTTCCTAACCCAGAGATGAACACAGGGCTCATGGCCCACAGGGCTGGAATGAGAATTAACAGAGATGCATGACAAGCCCTTAGCCTGGTGACAGCACTGGGAGGTCATGAAACAGTGTGACTGCTGTGGTTTAAATGGGGTTTGTGCCCCAAGCATCCTCGTGCTAGAAGCTTGGCCCAGGGTGTAGTAGTGGTGCCAAGCGGTGGTGACACCCTTAAGAGGCAGGGCCTGGTGGACTTAGTGAGGTCATTGGCTCGTCGCCCTCCTTGGGCTTCAGGTCCTTGCTACGACTTGAACTGGTTTTCCCCTGGGCAGCTGTTACAGAAAGATGGAGGCTTAGTCCACCCTCACGGTGACTCAGGCCTTCTCCTGTGATCTGTCCCTTGAACATATCTCTGCCATGAGGTCACCCACCATGGCTGAATCACCATACTGTTTGGGCTTTCTACCTCCTAAGCCATGAGTTAAATACATTGGGTTTCTCCTGCTCAGCCTCAGCTTTGGAAAACTGAAGGAAACAGTGAGTTCTCATGGTCACTGCTGAGCCTGGCCTGGCTGGCACCTGCCCATGGCTTCCTCCTGGCCACCCACTTGGCAGACAAGCAAAGACCTACAATCAGTATGTCAAGAACAGCCCATTCTGGGCACCCCCCTTCCCAGTCAGTATCACAGTGCAGGTCATGATGGCCAATTGTCTGCTGGGAGGGTATCCTGCCTCAGGGTTAAGGGGACAAGACCTGGAGCACACAGCCTGGGTCTGAGTCCTAGCTTCCTCACATGCTAGCTACGTGGAGAATGTCTCAGCCTCCATAGGCCTCAGTTTATCCACCTGTATAAGAGGGTTATAAGGGCTGGGGAGGTGGCTCAGTGGTTAAAGGCACTTGTTTCCAAAGCCTGACAGCCTGGGTTCAACTCTCTTGTACCCAAGTAAGCCAAATGTACAAAGTGGTGTCTGTATCTGGAGTTCATCTGCAATGGGTAGAGGCCCTGGCATGCTCATTCTTTCTCAGTCTCCCTCTGCAGATAAATTTTATATATATTCCAAGGTAGGGTCTCACTCTAGCTCAGGCTGACCTGGAATTCACTATGTAGTCTCAGGGTAGTCTTGAACTCATGGCGATCTTCCTACCTCTGCTTCCCGAGTACTGGGATTAAAGGCATGTGCCACCATGCCCTGTTCTAATAAATAAATGTTGTTTTAAAAAAGAGTTGTGATAGGTGGGTGTGGTGGCGCACACCTTTAGTCCCAGCACTCACGAGGCAGAGGTAGGAGGATTGCCAAGAGTTCAAGGCCACCCTTAGAATACAGAGTGAATTCCAGGCCAGCCTGAGCTTCAGCAAGACCCTACCTTGAAAAACCAAAAAAAGAAAAAGGGTTATGAAGTGTGTACAAGTCTGCACCTAAATCTAAATCAGAGAGTTCCAAGGACCTGTGAGAAAACTGTTACCTTAGATTAGAGCAGGCCACCAGCTATAATCATTTCCTGGTACTGAGGATGGAACCCAGGGCCTTGTGCATGCTAGGCAGCGCTCTACCACTGAGCTACACCCCAAGACATTTTTGTTTTGTTTTGTTTTGGCTTTTTTTTTTTAAATTTATTTTGATAGGGTCACACTAAGTTCTCCAGACTGGCCTTGAACTTGCTTTGTAGTTCAGGCAGGCCTTGGAAGTATGATCATCCATCCTCTGTCTACTGAGTAGTGCCACCAGGCCCATTTACAGTCCGCAGAAGCCCATCCCCGGCCAAGGCCTGGCTTGATAAACCTCCATTCAGTGAATAGTCTTCCCCACCACTAGCTCTGATGCATCAACAGGGCAGGCAGGGGTACCCGTGGGCCCCTCGCTATTGTGCTCCCATTGAGGAATCCGTCCCATCCTCCCTGCCTCCACATCTGAATGGACCATAGTCCGCCTTGGCCCAGCAGGGGTTGCATTTCCATGTCTGTCCTGTCCAGCCTGTCCTGTGGCCAGCAAGATGGAGCACCACACCCTTGCCCCCAGAGCAGGGTAGGAGCACCCATCAATTGGCATGATGGGTCAGCCTGTCCCATCTGTCACTGGTCTCCAAGTGCTTGCAAGGGCTGCCCAGTTAACTACTTGACAAGGCACATCATGGCAAGGGGCCCCCAATGGAGCATGCACAGAGCTGACCCTAGATTCTACATATGTCTCAGGGAGAAGGGATCAAGGTTTCAGGATAGCCTCACCTGCCCGCCTGGAGTCCCTGGGCAGCACCATGCCCGTTGGGGTTGGGGGCGTGATGATGATGTTGGGCACATCCAGGTGCTTGCCGCTGAGCACGGGGGCCTCGTCATGGCTGCTGCTGCTGCTGCTGACGCACATCTTAAAGCCTGCGGGGGATGAGACACACAGGGCAGAGCGAGTCAGCACTGCTGGGCAGCCGCACGCCAGGGGCCGACTCCATCCATCACTTCATGGTAAGCCTGACAACACCCTGCAAGGGGGCACTAGATGGGGACACTGAAGCTCAGGAAGGAGAAATGAGTCACCCCATCAAGTGTGTACAACTCCGTGAGGGATGCTGGGCGTCCAGAGGAGAGATGGGCATGGGGCTGGTCCTTGGGGCTTTGCCTGGCAGAAGCAGCAGAGCTGCAGGAGCCAAGCCACCCCGAGCTGCATCTGTCTGGATTGTTTTCCGAAAGGCTGTCAGCTGAAGGGTTCTCTCTTAACCTTTCTGGTGAATTCATCTGTGTTACCCAGGCCTGGTGCTATAATTCGGTGACAGGCTTTGTAGTGTGTGAAACTTTGGTCCTGTTTCATACCCAAGTGGGACTCTGTCCAGGCTGGCTTCAAACTCACAGCGGTCCTCGTGCGCCAGCCTCCTAAGTGCTGGCATTGAGGGGTGGACCACCATACCCTCTTCAAATGGACCTTTGTGATTTTTAAAAATTTTTTTGTTTATTTTTATTTATTTATTTGAGAGTGACAGACAAAGAAAGAAAAAGGCAGAGACAGAGAGAGAGAGAGAGAGAGAGAGAGAGAGAGAGAGAGAAAGAGAATGGGCGCGCCAGGGCCTCCAGCCACTGCAAACAAACTCCAGACACATGCACCCCCTTGTGCATCTGGCTAACGTGGGTCCTGGGGAATTAAGCCTCAAACTGGGGTCCTTAGGCTTCACAGGCAAGCGCTTAACCACTAACCCATCTCTCCAGCCCAGTTTTGTTTTTTTAATTATGTTGTTTATTTATTTTCGCAAAGAGAGGGAGACAGAGAATGAATGGGTGCACCAGGGCTCCTTGCCACTGCAGAGGAACTCCATATGCATCTGGTTTTGCATGGGTACTGGGAAATCGAACCCAGGCCAGCCTTTAACCATTGAGTAATCTCTCTAGCTCATTGTGGCTTTTTTTTTTAATAAAAAAGTATTATTTATTTATTTAAGAGAGAGAGAGAGAGAGAGAGAGGCAGATAGAGAAATGGGGAGAGAGAGATAGAATGGGCATGCCAGGGCCTGTAGCCACTCCAAACAAACTCTAGACACATGTGCCACCTTGTGCATCTGGCTTATATGGGTCCTGGGGAATTGAACCTAGGTCCTTAGGCTTCACAAGCAAGTGCCTTAACCACTAAGCCATCTCTCCAGCCCTATGATGGTTTTTACTGACAACTCGACAGAACCTAGAATCACCTAAGAAATGAGCTTCCGGACATGTGGGTGGGGGATTATTTTGGTTAGGGTAACTGAGGTAGGAAAACCCACCTTAACTATGGGAGGTACCATTCCATGGACTAAGTTCCTGGACTGGATAAAAGAGAAAGTTGCTGAGCGAGCACTAGTGTTCAACCCTCTCTGCTTCCTGACTTTGGACCAATGTGACCAGCTGCGTCAAGCTCCCGCCATGCTTTTTCCACCATAATGGACTGTAAACTTGAACTGTAACCCAAATAAACTCTGTCATCCGTAAGTGGCTGCTTTTCATGTGTTTGGTCTGAGCAGCAAGAAACTAATATAGATCACCTTCCAAAAATTCAGCCCGGGCTATCTGGTCACACCCAAGTACAGCTCTCCAGGGACATAAAACTCTGCCCGTTATTCTTTGCCACAAGACCCTGCCTCCCTCCTTCCCACACCCACCAGCAGCCAGAGACCCACATTCCCCCTCCCTCCATCTCAACCAATCACAGACCCTGAGCCTGCAGGCTCCACCTCTTCTACTTCTTTTTTTTTTTTTTTAAAGAAAAGTTTATTTACTATTGAAAGTAAGTACATGTACACGTAAGTACATATGAACACAAACAAAAAGGAATGCCAGCACTAAACCCCACCCACCAAAAATAACTAACTAGTTGACCTATTGGAAAAGGGGACAACTGGTTGACCTTTTTTTTTTTTTTTTTCTTTTTTTTAGTTTTTCAAGGTAGGGTCTTACTCTAGCCCAGACTGACTTGGAATTCACTCTGGAGTCTCAGACTGGCCTCAAACTCAGTGATCCTTCTACCTCTGCCTCCCAAGTGCTGGGATTAAAGGACTGGTGACCTTCCTTTTTGAAAGAATGGAACAAGAACAGAATAGAGGGGAGAGGAGGAAAGGGGAGAAGAGAAGCCTATAGAGCTCCTGGGGGCACCTCTTCTACTTCTATCATCCTTCTCCCCCTCCTCCCCCAAACTCTTCTTTGCAATTGTGCCTCCTCAACCGTGATGGTTTATACTGTCATCTTGTCAGGACTGCAATCCCGTGAGGGATCATGTAGGTTGAGGCGGGAAGACCCACCTTGGTGTGGGCAGCATAATTCCATGGGCTGGGACCCTAGACTGAAAGAAAAGGAAAGAGCTGAGCCAGGAATGGTGACGCACACCTTTAATCCCAGCACTCAGGAGGCAGAGGTAGGAGGATCGCCGGGAGTTCGAGGCCACCCTGAGACTACATAGTGAATTCCAGGTCAGCCTGGGCTAGAGTGAGACCCTACCTTAAAAAAAAAGGGGGGTGGGTGGGAGCTGGCTGGCCACCAGCATGAGTTGCTTTCTGTTTCCTTCCTGCCATGCTTTCCCGCCATCATGGACACCACCCTCAGAACTGTGAGCCGAAACCAACTCTTTCCTTCTCTAAGCTACTTCTGGTCAGGCATTCCGTCCCAACACAGAGCAGGTCACTGATGTGCCAACTCAGATAGCCAGAGAGGCCAGTCTTGGAGGCATGCCTGCTAGTATCTCACTGACCCCTGAGTCATGTTGTCACTCACTCATGACGTCTTGCAGCACTGAGATGTCAGGATGTGTCTGTCTCTCTCTGCTGGGAGCCTCTGGGTACAGCCGTATTTGCTTAGCCTGGGCCAGGGTAAGTGGGAATGTAACCTTCAGGTACCGCTGAATTGGGTGTCAATGTCCCCAGTCTCTGTCGTCTGCATTCTGCTCTTTCCTCCAAAGAGCACCAGACTTGGGGGGGGGGGGCAATTAGCTCAAGTGTCAGAGGGCTAGCCAAGGACAGTACAGAGTTACCACACAGTCAGAAGCGACTGTTCCTGCCACTCCTCAGCCCTTCCCTGGCTGCCATTAGGACCCACACTTCAGAGTGACAGTTCCAAACTGTGTCCCTAGATCATGGAGTCATCCTTGAAGGAGGACAGAAGACAGTGACTTCAAGGGTGACGTCCTGAGCATTGCCTCTCCTTCCTTGTCCTCTCTTGGATGCCTGGTTCTGGGGGAGGTCAGTGACATGCTGGGAGGACGCCCCAGTGCAACGGGACATGGGAACTGTTTGCTGAAGCCAGGTGTGGTGGTGCATCGTGGCATGCGGAGCTGAGGCAAGGGGATCACAAGTCCAAGGCCAGTCTGGGCTACAGAGCAAGATCCTGTCTAAGAGAGAGAGAGAGAGAGAGGGAGGCGCTAGAGAGATGGCTCAATGGTTAAGGCACTTGCCTGCAAAGCCTAACAAACTGGGTTCAATTCCCCAGTACTCAGGTAAAGCCAGATGCATAAAGTGGTACATACATCTGGAGTTCATTTGCAGTGGCTAGAGGCCCTGCTATGTTCATTTTCTTCCTCTCTCTCTCTCGTCTCTTTCTCTGTGTGCAAATAAATAACTAAATAAAATATTTTTTAAAAAGAAAAGGAGAGGGCTGGAGAGATGGCTTAGCGGTTAAGCGCTTGCCTGTGAAGCCTAAGGACTCCGATTCGAGGCTCGATTTTCCAGGACCCACATTAGCCAGATGCACAGGGTGGCGCACGCATCTGGAGTTTGTTTGCAGTG
Source organism: Dipus sagitta (assembly GCA_036346955.1). Lineage (NCBI taxonomy): Eukaryota > Metazoa > Chordata > Mammalia > Rodentia > Dipodidae > Dipus > Dipus sagitta. The sequence goes on from CM070770.1 coordinate 222,942,862, forward strand.
GCTGGAAGCGCTGGTGCGCCCATTCTCTCTCTCTCTCTGTCTCTTTCTCTCTCTCTTTGTCACTCTCAAATAAATAAAAATGAACAACAACAACAAAAATTTATTAAAAAAAGAAAAATAAAAGGAGGAACTTTGCAGATAGCTAACTCCTACCCTGGGCACACAAGACAGTTAACCATGGGATATGAGCCAGTGCCTTGCCCATCTTTGGAATCTGTCTCTTTTAGTTGGTCGTGACTCCCAACCAGCTCTGTGCACAGGCTTGTTTGTCAGCCCAGGAGTGTGTGATGCCAGGCTGAGGAGTCTCAAGTCCACCTTACTTCTCTCTAGTCCCCTTCAAGGCTGAAGGCATAAACAGACACCAAAGTACCTGGCTGCTGTCATTCACAATGTTCGGACCCGGACCCTAGAAAAGGCACCTGAAGGTCTCCATTGTCCTCAACCTGCAGAACCTCACAGACACATCATCCCCATGATGAGATAACCTCCAAGCCGGCCAGTCATCTCATGGGAACCAGCCTGTCTCCTCAGCCACAGGGACTCCTCTGAGCCACTGTGTAGACCTGAAAATGATCAGTTAGACTCAACTTAACCAAGACGGATTAACCACACACACTCCATCATCCCAAACGGCCATTCTGATAAAAATTTCCGGGGCTGGAGAGATGGCTTAGCAGTTAAGGTGCTTGCCTGCAAAGCTAAAGGACCCTGGTTCAATTCCGCAGGAGCTGCATAAGCCAGAAGCACAAGGTGGCCCATGTGTCTGGAGTTCATTTGCAGTGGCTGGAGGTCCTGACACACCCATTTTCTCTCTCTCTGCCTCTTTCCCTCTCCCTCTCTCTAGTAAATATACATACATATATACATATATATATATTAAAATTCCCTCCTGCCTTTTTTCCTTTGCGTGTGTGTGTTCACATGTGTGTGGATGCACATGTACATGCATGTGTGTGCATCTATGTGGATGCATATGTACACACATGTGTTCACATGTGTGGATGCATGTGTACGTGCACGTGTGTGTATGTGTGTTTGCAAGTGGGGGTCAGAGGGTGACATTGAGAGTCTTCCTCAGTCACTCCCAATTTATTCTTTGAGACAGTCTCTCACCGAACCTGGTGCTCACCAGTTAGTCTAGACTGACTGGCCAGTGAGCCTCAGGGATCTCTTGTCTCCGCCTCCCCAGTGCTGGTATGACAGATGTGCACCACCATGCAGTTTTCACGGGAGTTCCGGGGATTGAACTCAGGTCCTCGTGCTGTAAGGCCAGCACCTGATCCACTGAGCCATCTCCCTCAGCCTCTTTTCTCTTGTTTTTGAGACAGTGTCTCACTCTGTAGCCCAGGCTGGCCTCAAACTCTTGATACTTGATTTTTAAAATACATACATACATGCATGCATACATGCATACATACATATGAGACGAGAGAGAATGGGCACTTCAGGGCCTGTGCCACTATAATCAAACTCCACACATATGCACCACTTTTGTTCATCTGGCTTTACATGGGCACTAGAGAACTGAACCTGAGCTGGCATGCTTCGCAAGCAAGTACCTTTAACCAGAGAGCCATCTCCCCAGCCCTGGCCCCAAACTCCTGCTCCTCCTCCCTCAGCCACTCTAGTGCTGGGATGGCAGGCGTGTGCTACCACGTCCTACTTCGTGTGCAAATTGGGGGGACATGATTCAACCTAGAACTAAGCACTCAGAGGCTCCGGGTACTTCCCTCATCATTGTCATAGGCCAGTGATGCAAGCACGCTGTCATATGTCAGCCCTGTGTATGTGTTGTCACACAGCGATGTCAGGAGGACCCAGCACCATCCACGATTCCAGAGAGAGGACAGCTGGCCACTTGTGCCTGGAGCCCCCAGGCCTCTGCCTTCCCGCGGCCACCGGAGCCAGCGTCCCTTCCCGGAAGAGCAGGTGTGTGGCAGGGCCCAGTGAGGTCAGTGGGTTCTCCTGGCAAATCACTTGGAAGGGGGCCTGGGGTACATCTGACATCAGCAGCATGGGTGATCTCCCATACCAGGGACCACTGGCACTGACCCTGCTGGACACACCCAGCTGCTAATTACTTAAGTAAACAGGCTCTCAGGTCTCTCCCCGGAGAAGCCTGCAGATCCTCGCTAATGGTTGTTATGGTCTGAAAGTGGTTTTCGAGGATGAAGCCAGCTTGCCCGCCGGCTTGGTGACTCACAGGTCCAAGTCCCCCGGGCAGAGCACAAGCCCTGTGGAGAAATCCCCCTGTCCTCCAACTTCCAGACAGCGTGTCCCTGCGTGGCTCTGAGAGCCGCACACACAGCTCAGGGGACGCCACGAGCCCAGGCTCCTGTCTCCAGGCAGTGGCCGGCGCATGCTCAGTGAGGCTCCTGCCTCCAGGCAGTGGCCGGCGCATGCTCAGTGAGGCTCCTGCCTCCAGGCAGTGGCCGGCGCATGCTCAGTGAAATTTCCCTTTCTGCAGAACCCCAGAGACAACCAGACCTTGCTCAATGTCTCCCTAGCTTCTGCTACCAGCTCAAGTCCTCCCAGCCCTCTTGTTTACACTGACCTCCCCAACCTCTGGCTGGGGACAGGGCAGGGTGCCCTGGTGCCTGGCTCCTGGCCAGTGCATATCCCTCTCCTAGCCGCTGGCCCTGGTTTTCACCCATACTCGGTCTGGGCACCACCCACAGGCGGTGCTGCTCCCTCCCCTGAACTGGAGGTCCTGCGACCTTGACCCTCCCAAAGCAGGTGCCCCCGGAGCATGGTTGCTCAGAGGCCAGCATGGGAGCCAGCCAACACTGTTTGCAGAGCAGCTTCTGGATCTTGGGGAAAGAGCCTGACCCGGTACCCAGGACCACTGAGGTCCTTCCCCTCACTGCGTCCTGTGCTAAGTGCTACCCGCCCATTGTAGAGATGGAAAAGTAGAGGACCAGCTGGGCAGAGCCAGCACCCCCAAATCTGAGACGGGCCAACTCCCAATGCCAATGCTTTGCGTCCCTGCAGTCATGAATAACGGAGCCCGTGGCCTTCTGCTAAGGGCCCAGCAGTACATATGTCTGCCTTTTCAGCTGGTGGTACTCAGGGTATAGTTCTGCCTCTGTGGTATGTTAACAGCCAGGGACCTAGAAGACTGACAAATGTAGCATTGTCCCAAATGAAAAACAAAACAAAACAAAAGAGACCAAAAGTAGGCGGCTTTGTTTAGCCTGGGAAAGCCTGAGGCCGCACAGGGTGACAGAGCCTCCACAGCCTGTGTGTGCTCACACCAGCCCCAAGCCCGAGTTCGGGGTGGGTGGTGCTGCACCTGCCTGTCCACTGAGTACCTGAGGCCACGTGCTGGGCTCCATGCCTGTGCGCTTTGTTCTTTACCACTCTGGGAGCCTCCAGCAAAGCTGGGTGCTGAGGGGACCTGAAGGTGACTGGAGGGGTCTCCCTCTCTTTCCAGAACCCTTCTTCAAACCCTCGCACACAACCGTGAAAAGCCACACTCCAGGCTGCGCTTGCATTTCAATTGAGCCAGGATCAAGGAAAGAGCTTGGAAGCTTAATCTGGAAACATCTGGGGCTGGCTCAGGGGCTCAGCGAGGCCCTGAGCGTCTCTGGAGGCTGGGAGGGAAAGGGGGAGGGGAGAGGAAGAGTGTGAGATATGAGGGAAGCAGAGAGGCAGGGAGAGGACTGAAGAGGGGAGAGAAGGTGGAGAAGTAGGGAAGATATGCAGGAGGGATCAGAGGGACGAGAGGCAGAGTATTGGTAGGAAGAGAAAGGATGGAGGTGGGGAGAGGGAGAAGTGAGAGAAAGGAGGAGGGGAGAATGAGAAAGGTGAGGGAGGGGGGAAGAGAAGGGCGGGACCCTGCAGCTCCCTTGTCTGGGCCTCTACAGCCAGCTGAGCTGGCCAGGTCAAGGGCTGATCTCTCTGTAGGATCAGACTTCTTTGGGGATTAACAAATAAATGCTAACCCTGCCCCAAGCTCTTTTGTAGCAGCAGTCAGAACTGTCCTTCATTAATTGTGTGTCTACCCCAGGCTATTAAAAGTGCGTTTTAGCCTGGTGGCACACACCTTTAATCCCAGCACTCGGGAGGCAGAGGTAGGAGGATCACTGAGTTCAAGGCCACCCTGAGACTACATAGTGAATTCCGGGTCAGCCTGGGCTACAGTGAGACCCTACCTCGAAAAACAAACAAACAAAACAAAACACGTCTTTCCTGAGAGGAAAGGCTTGGCCAGGATTCCCAGCCAGGAAGGCCAACAGGCCAGGTAGAGTGCAGACCTGGGACCCTGTGTAGGGAGCCTTCCAGATGCTTGGGGGTCCCTGCCTTGCATCTTCTCTGCCAGTAGTCCAACCTCAGCCCGGGTAGAGCAGCAGGCAAGCCAGAACCCACATACCCAGCCCAGAAAGGCTTGGGTCCAGACCTGATAAGCATGCTGGCTGCCAGTGGGGATCCCCAGAGGCTAGCCCTAAACTCCAGATCCTCCTGCCTCCACCTCCAAAGGGCTGAGATTACAGACACAGCTTTCTTCCACTCCCTCTTCCTTTCCTTTTTTTTGTAAACAGATTAAAAAAAATATTTTATTTATTTATTTATTTGACAGAGAGAAAGAGGTAGAGAGAGAGAGGGAGAAAATGGACACACCAGGGCCACTGCAAAGGAACTCCAGATGCATGGCCCCGCCCGGGAGCATCTGGCTTATGTGGGTCCTGGAGAATCAAACTAGGGTCCTTTGGCTTTGCAGGCAAATGCCTTAATGACTAAGCCATCTCTTTTTTTTTTTTTTTTGGTTTTTTTTTCGAGGTAGGGTTTCACTCTAGCGACTAAGCCATCTCTCCAGCCCCCTCCCTCTTCCTTTTCTTCTTATTTTATTTTTTTTCTGGAGGTAGGGTCTCACTCTAGCCCAGGCTGACCTGGATCTCACTCTGCAGTTACAGGCTGGCTTCTAACTCAGGGCTCTCCTATCTCTGCCTCCTGAGTGCTGGGATTAAAGGCGTGCATCCCCCCCCCCACTTCCCCAAGAAACTTCTCAACTAAAACTGCAGGAATACGACAGTGGCTTTGCTCTCTGAGCCTCAGTTTCCCTGAACGTAGAAACAGAGCCATGATATCTATTTATAGAAGTGATTCCCCTCGTGTGCGACTAGAAGGGAAAATAGTCTGCAGGAATCCATCTGACAGGGCCCTGAGAGATAGTACCCTGGAATGGGGTCCAGTGGCACTCCCCCCACAAGCTGGCCAGGCCCCTGCTGAGCCTCCTCCCCAACAAAGCTGTAAGCTGAGCCTGCATTCCCACTACTGCCCTCATCTTCACTGCTGCGAGGGCACTCTGATCATGGCCAGTGTAGAGGAGAAACCAGGGCAGAGACATGCCCTGGAACACAAGGAGGGTAGAGACAGAGCTGCTACTCTTAAACACCCCCTGACTCTTCCTTCCTGAGCTCCCATTTCTCAGTTTTCCAAAGCCAGAGGCCAGGAAAACTGATCCCTTACATCTAGGTTCTGCCCTGGATGCCCCAGGCTCTTGGGCACAGGGCCAGGCTCCCTGCCTGACTCTCAGCATCCCCCAGGCCTCAGATTGGCAACAGATCCCAGCTGCAGCCAGTGTATGGGGTCCTTCACGGTTCATGAGCGCCCTCTACTGGCTTCCTATAAAACAGCATTTTTGCTCTGTGTTGAGCTCTCAGGCTCCCTCTTCTGGCTCTTTATAATACAGTATATGCTCATGACCACCATCTACTGGTTCTTTGTAAAACAGTCCTCTAACTCTATAGGGAGCTCACAGATGCCCTCTAGTGGTGCTTTGTGAAACGGTTCATATTCTACAGGGAGCTGGTCTTGCCTGTGTCTCTTTGCCAAGGCACCTTTCACAAATATGCTGGGCTCCAACCTGCTGCGCTGACAAATACATGGGGAACAGATGGACACCTTGGATTCAGTCTACTTGGGTAGCTGCACCTCTTTTGGCCTCCTTTCCTTATTGGGGGATGGATAACTATCTTCATGGAGGGGCCATACTCTGCCATCATTCCTTCCCAGGTGGTACAAGTGAGGAGGCCCGAGAGCAGCCCACAGTGTGCCATCCAGGAACACCATATACTCTTAGCACTGCTTCAGTCAGCCACCGGACTCCTGGGTGCTACCATGCTGCCACACACGGCTCTGGAGTGGATGTCAGGCAGAATACTCATGACTCCAGTAGAGGGGGAGGAGGCAGAGTGCTTGTCTGGCATGCACAAAACAGGGCATGGTGGCACATGCCTGTAACCCCAGCATTCAGAAGGTGGAGTTCAAGGTCATCTTTGGCTATATAATGAGTTCAAGGTCAGCCTGGCATACATGAGACTCTACTTCAAAAAATATTGGCCAGGCATGGTGGCACATGCCTTTAATCCCAGCACTCGGGAGGCAGAGGTGGGAGGATCACTGTGAGTTTCAGGCCAGCCTGGGACTACACAGTGAATTCCAGGTCAGCCTGGGCTAGACTGAGTCCCTACCTTGAAAAACCAAACACAAAAGGTGGATGGTGCTTGGGGAGTGACGCCTGAGGTTGTCCTCAGGTCTCCACATGCACACACACACACACACACACACGCATACACGCACACACACACGCACAGGAGAGGGGTGAGGACAAACGATGAACCATTTCTGTTTTGAGGAGAGATGGTGGGAGTCTGAGAGGTGGCCCAGACAGGGTGATCAGAGCAGCAGGAGGGATGGGGAAGAGCATACTAAGGCAGCCATGGCATGTGCAAAGGCCCTGGGGCAGGAACAACAGGAATGATGGGGTTGAGTGAGGGCGGGGCTTGGTCCTAATCGCTGAGATGATCCAGTATAAACATTTCAAAACACAAATGAGAAATGCCTCTGGGAGATCCAGATGCATATAATCCTCCTTACTCTCTCTTTAAAATGCCGATGACTGGTGTTATTACAGATGGCTTGGGAAGTTGTGTTTCTTTTTTTTTTTTTTTTTTTTTTTTAAATTTTTTGCCTTTTCAAGCCAGCCTGGGCTCAACAGAGATGGTTTCAAATCTCTTTTTAATTAAGGGAAAAGCCCCAGCTTGCGTCAGGGCCCTGCGTCTGGAGGAGGGAGAAGGCAGGCTGTGGTAGGTAGAGCCAGGAGTTGGCTCTGCCTTGCTGTAAACTGCCCAGCCTCCCATGCTGCAGCTGGTTCCTGCCTGTCCTGCAGTGGCCCTGGGGGAGGCTTCTGGGCTCCTGGCTGTGCAGGGCAGGGGGACAGTGCAGAGGGACTGGCCCCATTACCTCTCAGCTCTGGCCCCTCCTCCTGGAACTCAGGGGCAGCTCTGTAAGGGAGCTCAGTGAGGGAAGACAAGCACATGCCTGCCTGTCATCCCGGTGCCCTGGAGGCTGAGGCAGGGGTGAAGAGCTACAGAGTGAGTGTGTGTGTCTCAGACAACGCAAAACAAAGATGGCACCCGGGACTCCGAGCAGGCACCCACGTGACTGGGCACCCACCACTGATGTGTGACCAGCATCCCCATTCAGCCTGCTGACTTTTGGCTGGACCTTCTTCTGGTGGCTGCGGGCACACTGCAGGAAATTCAGACACATCCCACCTTGGATGCTGTCACATCCCCAGCTGTAACAACAAAAACTGTTTCTAGACATTGCCAAGTGTTCCCTGGATGTAATGTTTCCAAATAAAATTCAGGACATTGTGACATTCGAGTTTAATTTTTAGCACGTAAGTTCCATGTGGTGTTTGGGATAAACATGCACCAAACAGTTATTCCTCACTTATCCAAAAGGCAAGAGCAGCTCTATATATGTCTAGCTGAATCTCATTATTTATTTTAAAAATTTATGTACATGTGTGTGTATGGGTGTGCCAGGGTCTCTTGCCACTGCAACAGAATGCCAGATGTTTGTGCCACATTTTGTATTGGGCTTACTTGGGTGGCTTGGGAACTGTGCCTGGGCCAGCAGGCTTTGTAAGAAAGCAACTTTAACTTCTAAGCCATCTTCCCAGACGCTTAATTTTATATATATATATACATACATATATATATATATATAAATGTTTTTTTTTTTTTGAGGCAAGCCCAACAGACCAGCCTTTTTTTTTATGTGAGAAAGAGAGAGAGAGCCAGAGAAAGAGAGAGAGAGTTGGTGTGCCAGGACCTCCAGCTACTGTAAAGTCCAGATGCATGTGCCACTTTGTGCACATGTGCAACCTTGCATGCTTGCATCACCTTGTGCATGTGGCTGACGTGGGATCTGGAGAGTTGAACATGGGTCCTTAGGCTTCACAGGCAAGCACGTTAACCACTAAGCCATTTCTCTAGCCCAATTTCATTTTTTAAAAAATATATTTTATTTATTTGAGAGATAGGAAGAGGCAGAGAGAGAGAGAAGGAGAGATAAATAAAAAAAGAGAGAGAATAGGCACACCAGGGCCTCTGGCCTCTGCAAATGAACTCCAGATGCATGTGCCCCCTTGTGCATCTTGGCTTATGTGGGTCCTGGAGAAATGAACCGGGATCCTTTGGCTTTGCAGGCAAAGGCCTTAACCGCTAACCCATCTCTCCAGCCCTCCAATTTTATTTTTTTAAAGACAGAGTCTCACTCTGTAGCACAGGTTTGCTTTGAACCCCCTTGTTTTTGAGGTAGGGTCTCACTCTGGCTCAGGCTGAACTGGAATTCACTATGTAGTCTCAGGGTGGCCTCGAACTCATGGCAATCCTCCTACCTCTGCCTCCCGAGTGCTGGGATTAAAGGCGTGTGCCACCACGCCTGGCACTTGAACTCTTTTTTAAAAAATTATTTTATTTATTTGAGAGAGAGAAAGAGGCAGATAGAGAGAGAATGGGCATGCCAGGTCCTTCAGCTACTGCAAGAGAACTCCAGACGCATGCACCACCATGTGCATCTGGCTTACGTGGGTACTGGGGAATCGAGCCTGGGTCCTTTGGTTTTGCAGGCAAGTGTCTTAACCACTAAGCCACCTCTCCAGCCCTGCCTTGAACTCTTGATCCTCCTGCAGACTCTGGAGTGCTGAGATTGTAGGTGTGCACCACTATACCCAGCTCTGTGGGTTTTATTTTCCTCTGAAATCTGGCAGCTCTTCATGATGGGGACACACATGCATGAATACACATGTTTACACATAAACACACAGAGGCAAATTAAAGGCGACAGCCACAGGTCACCACACACACTAGGCATGGTGGCCACTGCTATAATCCAGCATTCAGGAAGCTTGGGACAGAAGGATCACAAGTTCATGTTAGCCTGAGCTACACTATAAGGCTCTGTCCTAAAAATAAAACATAAAATAAAAGAGAGGCTGGGTATGGTGGAGAACATCTTTAATCCAAGCACTTGTGAGACTGAGGTAGGAAAATCACCAGTGAGTTTCAGGAGCCCCGGGACTACAGAGTGAGTGAGTTCCAGGTCAGCCTGGGCTGGAGTAAGACCCTACCTCAAAAAAAAAAAACAAGCCAGGCATGGTGGCACACACCTTTAATCCTAGCACTTAGGAGGCAGAGATGGGAGGACCACTGTGAGTTTGAGACCAGCCTGAGACTACATAAGTAAATTCCAGCTCAGCCTGGGGCTAGAGTGAGACCCTACCTCAAAAAGCCAAAAATAAAAAAATAAAAGTATAAAAGAATCACAGGCATAGTTATCATTAATAATAATTAGTTAAAAATTAATGGAATTTGTGCCTGGCCCAGAGCACCTGTGAGCTACTGGTCTCCTGGCCCCACGCAGCTCTGTGAAGCCACAAGAGGGGCCTCAGGATGGCTCATGCCAGAGGATTCCAAGCCGCCAGATCTCCCTTCTCTGGCTGTGTGCTCTGAGCAAGTTTCTTGCCCTTTCTGAGTCTGTTTCTTACTGCACAGGGGTGACAAGGGCTGGTTGGCTACTGTGCTCTGCTGCCCCTCCCCAAACAGCAGACAGGTTCACAGCTCTCAGGAGGCTGAGACAGGGGGATCTGGAGGCCAGCCTCAGTTATAAAGAAGACCCATTCTGACAATGAAACAAAATTTTCCCTAGGATGCCTTTTTGTTTTGGTTTGGTTTTTCAAGGTAGGATCTCACTCTAGCCCAGGCTGACCTGGAACTCACTCTGTAGTCCCAGACTGGCCTCGAACTCACAGCAATCCTCCTACCTCTGCTACCCGAGTGCTTGGATTAAAGGTGTCCCCCCACCATGCCTGGCTAAGATCTTTTTTTTTTTTTTTTTTTTGGTTTTTCTAGGTAGGGGTTCACTGTAGCTCAGGCTGACCTGGAATTCACTCTGTAGTCTCAGGGTGACCTCAAACTCACTGCAACCCTTCTACCTGCCCTCCAAGTGCTGGGATTAAACGCATGCGCCACCACACCCGGCTAAGGATGCCATTTTCTAAACAAAAAAAATTATTTCTTTACGGGGGGGGGTGCAGATAAAGAAAGTGAGAGAGAATGGGCACAACCAGGGCATCCAGCCACTGCAAATGAACTCCAGACGCATGTGCCACCTTGTACATCTGGCTCACGTGGGTCCTGGGGAATCGAACCTGGGTCCTTAAGCTTCACAGGCAAGCACCTTAACAGCTAAACCACCTCTCCAGGCCTAGGATGCCATTGCTTAAAAAAAAAAAAAAAAGATTTTTATTTACTAGAGACAGAACGAGGAAGAGAGACAGAGAGAGTGAGAATGGGTGCACCAGGGCCTCTAGCTATTGCAAATGAACTCTAGACACATGTGCCTCTGGCTTACGTGGGACCTGGAGAGTTGAACCTGGGTCCTTAGGCTTCTCAGGCATGCGCCTTAATCACTAAGCCATCTCTCCAGCCCCCATTTTTTTAAACATCAGACTGGCAAAAGATGATAAAGACAGTTAGCATGGTTAGCAGTTCCTTCTCCCACGTGGCAGCCGAGGCAGTGGTGGTGGGGGGTCAGTCTGAAAATACCAAGGACACACGCCCCCTGACTGCCTGGAATATCCCACGGCTGGGCAGCCTCAGATGTGGGTGATGTGACAAGTACGTTTTCTGAGACTTGTTGTTGAAGACAAGATGGATTGGGAGATGGCCCAGTTGGTAGAGGGGCCTGCCTCTCCAACATGAGAACCTGAGTTGAATTTCCCAGTACACACACACACACACACACACACACACACACAAATGCTGAGTGTGGTGGCCCACACTTATAATTCCAGACTAGGGAGGTAAAGAGAGGAGGACCTGTGAGACTCTGGATCAATAAGAAACCCTGTCTCAAAAAAAGGCAGACAGAGGGCTGAAGAAATGGCTCAGTAGTTAAAGGTACTTGTGAGCAAGGCCTGACAACCTGAGTTTGATTCCCCAGTACCCACGTAAAGCCAGTTGCACAAAGTAGCACATATATCTGGAGTTCGTTTGCAGGGGCAAGAGGCCCTGGCACGCCCATTCATTCTCTTTCTCTCCTTGTAAATTATATATACACATAATTTTTTTTTTTTTTTTTGGTTTTTTGAGGTAGGGTCTCTCTCTAGCCCCGGCTGATCCACTATGGAGGTGGCTCCGTGGTAACAGTGATGGGAGGTGGAGCCAGGAGACTCCCGGTGGCCTGTGGGTGAGCCAGCCTGGAACACACAGCAGTGAACAGCAGAGCGTACCCTGTCTCCAACGAGGTGGCAGTGAGGACCAACCTGCCAAGGCTGCCCTCTGACTGCCACCCATGTGCCACGGCACACACACGCCAGACACACACAAAGAGGGAAAAGGTGATGGCACCTGAGGAACGACTTGAGGTTGTCCTCTGGCCTTAACACACACGTGCTAATACATTGCATATGTGCATGGATGCATGCCCATGCACACGCGCACACGCACACGCACACACACACAGAAATGCACTTTTAAAAGGGCACGGAGGCACACACCTATGATCCCAGTATGTGGGAGGCACAGACAAGAGGATTAATTTCAAGGCCAGCTTGGGTTATATAGTGAGGCTTTGCCTCAAAAAGAAAAAACCAAACTTTTTTTTTTTTTTGGTTTTTCAAGGCTAGGGTCTCACTCTAGCCCAGGCTGACCTGGAATTCTCCATGTAGTTTCCATGTAGTCTCAAACTCAGAGTGATCCTCCTACCTCTGCCTACCGAGTGTTGGGATTAAAGGCGTGCACCACCACACCTGGCTTTTTACCTCTTTTTTTTTTTTTTTTGCCTCAAAATTTTAAAGAAGGCAAAAAAACCCCCACTTTTTTAAGAAGACAATTTTTGCCGTTCCCTTCTCATTGCTGAGACAAAACACCTGACCAGAAGCAGCTTATATGGTTTTCAGTTTCTAGAAGCTTCATGATGGAAAGAAAAGAATGGCAGAACAGACAGCTGGGAGGAAGCAGAGTGAGCAGGACTAGTGGGCACGACTAATCAATTCAAGCTCCGCCCCCAGCGACACGCATCCTCCAGCAAGGGTCTGCTACTTGCCCAAACTGCCACCAGCTGGGGACCAAGTATTCAAAACACAGGAGTCTATCGGGGACATTTTTACATCCAAACTACCACAGGCACCTTGTAAGTGAGGCTCTAGGACGGAGTACTCCGCACCCCTGACGAGGGCGGGCACATGCTAGCCAGTTAAAAGAGCTGAGCTGGAAGCCTCCTTCCTGTTGGCCAGCTGTCATAGTCAGGGTAGAAAAGTCAGCAGCGGTCTCAACCAGCAGTGAACCTGCAAGCTTTACGGCAGGTCACCCAGGCCAAATGTGCCAACTGCTGCAATGGTGGCCTGTCTGTTATGGAGGAAACCAACGGCTCTCTGACTGGACTTGACGCCTGCTCCATAGGAGGCAATTCTTGCCCCGTACTGGAAACCTAATCAAAAGCCTATGGTGGGGGATGACATAAGACCTAGAGCAGAAACTAATATTGATGTCTGGATCAAATGCGTGCCCACCAAACTGACCTCTAAAAAAGTATGCTTCTGCTCATATGTTACTCCCACTTTTGCTTAGAGAAGCTTCTTTTTTCAGATGGTGGTGACCACTGGGGTGACTCAAAACTCATCAAAGTGCTGAGAAGTGACAGTGGAGTGTTCAGCACTAAAACATCTCTATCACACCCAGAGCCATTGCCGAAGAGGTGGCAGAAAAGATGGAAGAGCCAAAGGTAGGGGAGGACTGCTTACAATACTACCTTCTACACACAAAGTGGCTCTGGTATTCATGACCTCAGTGGCTGACGCTACCTACACAAGACCTATATAATAGGAAGGGAAAAAATGATGGCATCAAAATAGAAGGGCAGACTAGTTAGAAAGAAGAAGGGATTCAGTGGAGGGGGACTGGGAGGGAGGGAAGGGAGGGTGGTGGGAGGGGATTCTGAGCATGGCATACTGTCTGTGTTTATGGAGACTGTCAGTATAAAAAGTTTTTAAAAAAGGGGATGGAGTACTTCTGGTTAAGATGGTGGCATAGGAACCACGCCAAAGCAGCCTAGGGAAGAAACAACAACAACAACAAGCAAAAAAAGGGGGGGCTGGAGAGATGGCTTAGTGGTTAAGGTATTTGTCTGTGAAGCCTAAGACCTAGGTTCAACTCCCCAGAACCCACATAAGCCAGATGCACATGGTGGCACAAGCATCTGGAGTTCGTTTGCAATGGTTGGAAGCCCTGGCATGCCCATTCTCTCTCTCTTTCAAATAAATAAATAAATAAATAAATAAATAAATATTTTTTTCAAAACATTTAAAAATAAAAGGGCTAGAGAGATGGCTTAACAGCTAAGGTGAAACCTAAGGACCCAGGTTCAATTCCCCAGGACCCATGTAAGCCAGATGTACAAGGTGGCACTTTTTTTAACAGAACAAGATAAGGGCTAGAGAGATGCTCCATGGCCAAAGGTGATTGCTTAAAAAGTTTGCCAGCCAGGCTGGAGGGATGGCTAAGGCATTTGCCTGCAAAGCCAAAGGACCCAGGTTCAATTCCCAGGACCCACATTAACCAAATGCACAAGAGGGTGCATGCGTCTGGAGTTCGTTTGCAGTGGCTTCAGGGCTGGAGGCCCTGGCGTGCCCATTCTCTCTTTCTCCCTCTTTCTCTGCCAAATAAATAAAAATAAAATACTTTCTTTTTTAAAAAAACAAAAGCTTGCCAGCCCAGGTTTGGTTCTCTAGGACCCACGTAAAGCCTGATGCACAAAGTGACGCATGTGTTTGGAGTTTGTTTGCAGTGGCAGGAGTCCCTGGTGTGCCCATTCTCATTTCTTCCTCTCTCCCTCCCTCCTTCCCTCCCTCTCTCTCTCAACTCTGCCTCAAGAAACAGAAAAAAACTAAGACAGACTAGTATCAGCAACTTCATCACTATGAGGCCTCAGATAGGGGCTTCACTACCCGAGGCCTCAGTGTTGTCATATGTGTAATGGGATGATATCTGACTACTACAGCAGGACAGGAAGTGTTGTAGTCAGGTTCCAATTGCTGGAAGAAACCAATAGCAGTTTGTGGGGGAAAAAAAGGTTTTTTTGGCTTACAGGCTTGAGGTGAAGCTCTATGATGGCAGGGGAAAATGATGGCATGAGCAGAGGGTGGACATCACCTCCTCAACAACATCAGGGGGACAATAGCAACAGGAAAGTATGCCAAACACTGGCAAGAGGAAGCAGGTTATAATACCCATAAGCCTGCCCCCAGCAATACACTGCTTCTAGGAGGTATTAATTTCCAAATCACCATCAGCTGAGGAACCTAGCATTCAGAACACCTAAGTTTATGGGGGACACCTGACTCAAATCATCACATTCTGCCCCTGACCCCCATAAACTGATAACCATCCATGATGTAAAATGCAATGCATTCATCCAACTTTAAAAGTCCCCATAGTTGGCTGGAGAGATGGCTTATTGGTTAAGGCACTTGCCTGCAAAGTTGCAGAATCCTGGTTCGATTCCCCAGGACCCATGTAAGCCTGATGCACAAGGTGGCACATGCATCTGGAGGTTTTTTTTGCAGTGGCTGGAGGCACTGGCATGCCCATTCTCTCTCTCTCTCTTTCTGTCTGCCTTTGTCTCTCTCTGTGTGTCTCTCTTTCTCTTTTTCAAACAAATAAATAAAATATTTTTTAAAAGTCCCCATAGGTTTTAGTCAATCCCATGATTGGTATTCAAACATTCCCATGTTTGAACAGTCCAAGATCTTTTAACTGAGCCACAATACCAAAAAACCCCATAATGGCACAGAATAAACATGCACACTGCAACAGATGGCATTGGCATAGCAAAGAAATATTCAACCAATACAAGAATTAAAACAATCAGGGCAAACATCAAACTCTGTAGCTCCAAGTCCAACAACTCTAGTCAGTGACAAATCTCAAAGTCTGATAATTCTAACCAGGAACAAGTCTCTGGAGTTCCAATTCTGCCCCTCCAGCTAGGCTATTCAAAGTCCCAGAAAACTTCATCTTGTGCCAGCAACTCTCCTTGGCAGCCATTTCATAGTCTTGTCATGTCCACTGGGTCTCCACTGCAACCAATGGTTCATCCACACGGCTCCATTGGGCCTACATGCAGGTAATCCAACAAGCCTGCTTCATACTGCCCGTGGCCATTTCCAAAATACAAAACCATGTTGCAAATTCAATGAACCTCTTTTTCCTGCATTTGTTATATTCCATAATACAAGGTGGGCTACCAACCTGTTAGTCCAGAAGGGAATAAAGCAGAGTTTGAAGAACAGGACACTCCTTCAGCATTCAGGCCCCTTCAAAAGCTCTGCATTCTTTCTGTTGTCCCAATGCAGGTCAGCTGGCCCAATCTCAATGGCTGTAATCTCTTATACAATTGCAGCTGAACAGGCAGAAGTTTTGCCCCAAAGACTTCTTTTCTTTTTCTTTTTTTTTTCTGTCCCATATCCCTCTGCTCACACAAGTCCATTTATATGTAATGCAACCCTGCACAAGTTGTCAGGACACAGTCATAACAGCAAGCCTCTCACACAAACTACTTCTAGTCCAGTCCAAGCAAAGCTCTTCCTCACCCTTATAAGCCAAACCTCACAGTCCATAGTTCTTACTGTATTCAGGTCTTTCAACTCTGACCAGAATAGTCCATTAAGCTGTACTTACAGCACTGCAAGGTGTCTGTTAGGCCAAGGTTTCAAATCCTTCCATATTCCTCTCAAAAATCAGCTCTAAGAGGCCAAAAGCCACACAGTCAGGTTTTTAGCAGCAACAATCCCACTCCTCTGGTACCAATTTTACTGTTAAAGTCAGGTTCACATTGCTGGCAGAAACACCCAACCAATAGCAGCTTGTGGGGAAAAAAGGGGGTTTATTTTGGCTTACAGACTTGAGGGGAAGCTCCATGATGGCAGGGGAAAATGATGGCATGAGCAGAGGGTGGGCATCACCTCCTGGCCAACATAAGGTGGACGAGAGCAACAGGAGTGTGTGCCAAACACTGGCAAGGGGAAACTGGCTATAACACCCATAAGCCCACCCCCAACAATATACTGCCTCCAGGAGGTATTAGTTCCCAAATCTCCATCAGCTGGGAACCTACATTCAGAACTCCTAAGTGTGTGTGGGACACTTGAATCAAAGCACCACATGAAGTGAGCCTGAGCAACTACCCAGGGGCATGAGGGTCCATCGAGGATGGCAGTCCCACTATGGTCGCAGCTGAGCCATCATTCACTCCATTGATTTTGTCCCTACCATGTACCTGAGTTTCGGCGAGAACATGCGGAGTGACTCCTGTTGCCATGGAGGCCGGCAGCACATGGAGATGGTACCAGGGGGGTTACCACATGAACACTAAACCTGGAGCGCTGGGCTAGAAACAGAAGGGGTCCAGGTGGCTAGGGAAGGCTTCCACTCCCATCTGCTGCTGTCACCTCCCTCCTAAGGACAACAGGTGCCGTCTGAGGCTTAGCTTAAGCACCTGTGACTAGACAGACAAGACAGGCTAAGTCCTCGCCGTGGGGCAGGAGGCTGCACTCTGTCCCGGGCATGGAATGGGATGGAGGCCGATTAAGTAACATCTGCCCCGAGTCTCACACAGACTTTAAGGATTGTGGTACTTGCAGCTCAGCCTGTCTGAGGCTTCTGCCTGCCCCCCCAGATCTACCTCCTGGGCGGGTCTGTGCAGAAACAATCCCAGATTAGTGCCTCATCACCTTGGGTGGGGTCCCCCACCCCCAACAGGGTCAGTGCCGGCTGCCCCTGATTGCTCAGGGGAGTCGCCTAGGACTCTCCATGAGGACGTGGACAACTTCATCACAGATCCTTAGAGAGATGCTTGTCTAGGAGCTGGGGAGTAGGCTCAGCAGTTAAAGGCGCTGGCTTGCAAAGCCTGCTGACCTGCGTTTGATCCCTGTGGAGGTTTGATTCAGGTGTCCCCCATAAACTTAGGTGTTCTGAATGCTAGGTTCTCAGCTGATGGAGGTTTGGGAATTAACACCTCCTCGAGGGAGTGTATTGTTGGGGGTGGGCTTATGGGTATTACAGCCAGTTTCCCCTTGCCAGTGTTTGGCACACTCTCCTGTTGCTATTGTCCACCTTCTGTTGGCCAGGGGGTGATGTCCACCCTCTGCTCATGTCATTGTTTTCCCTGCCACTGTGGAGCTTCGCCCTCGAGCCTGTAAGCCAAAATAAGCCTCTTTTTTTTTTCCCCACAAGCTGCTCTTGGTCAGGTGATTTCTACCAGCAATGCGAACTTGACTGCAACAATCCCCCAACACCCATGGAAATCTTCACCCCCTGAAGCTCCTGTACCAGCTAGATGGGTGCAAGAGACTCAGAGAATGCAGAGGAAGAGCACGGGCTCCTCCAGCTTGTCCTCTGACCTTCACAAGTGTGCCGTAGCACATGTGCACCCCCACACTCATGCACACACGCATATACACGTAGATAAATCAAGAAAGACGCTCATCTAGAATGTTTTCTTTTCAAAGGATAATGGAGATGCTAATAAATTAAAAAAAAAAAAACTGGGCGTGGTGGCGCATGCATGCCTTTAATCCCAGCAGTGCAGAGGCAGGCGAGATGGGTGGAGGGTTAAGGCTAGACTAGGCTACACAGGGGACTCTGTTTCAAAAAACCTAAGTTTCAGGGCTGGAGAGATGGCTTAGCGGTTAAGCCACTTGCCTGCAAAGCGAAAGACCCAGATGTGGTTCCCCAGGACCCACGTAAGCCATTGCACAAGGTGGTGCAAGTGTGTGGAATTTGTTTGCAGAGGTGAGAGGCCCTGGTGTGCCCTTCTCTATCGGCCCTCTCTCTCTCTCTCTCAAATAACTAAAAATTTTAAAAAAAAATTAAAAAGCAAACATAAATTTCAGGCCAGGGAGACAGACTGGAGGGTAAGAGTGCTTGCTGTGTAACATGGGGACCTGGGTTCCATCCCCAGCACCCATGTAAATAAAAACAAAAACCAAGCCAGGCACACCTGTAACCCTGCACTCGGAGCAAAGACAGGAGGATTGCTGGAACTCTACAGAAGATGTGGCTTAGTGAGAGCCGGTCTCGGGCAAGTAACTTCCTCCGGCTTCTATAAGCACGTGCATCTGTCCATGTGTGTGCGTGCACACACCATTTTAAAAGACATAACTTTCTTGAATACCGATCTCAACCACAGCCCCACCCGCCCCAGTGACCCCAGGTCTCCCCCTCCCACACTTGGCCCCATTCCCATCACCTTCACTCCCTACACAAATATCAAGCTTGTCCTGCCACAGCGCGTCTGCACCTGCCCTCTCCTCTGCTGACACACCCAGAGGTGGGGGATGGCTCAACAGCAGCCCAGCACAGCGTAGCACGGGTCCCTAACTGCTCTCATCACCTGTCCTGCCCCCTCTGGGTCCCCGCACAGTGCCAGCCAGAACCACCCAGGCTCAGCTGTTGAAACTCCCAGTTTCCCTTTTTCCCTTGCATGAATGTATACATGTATGTATGTATGTTTATGTATACACACACATATTTTTTTGTGTGTGTGGAGACCGGGTCTCATGCAGCTCAGATTGGCCTTGAACTCACGATGTAGCCAAGCATGACCTTAACTTCTGATCCTCCTGCCTCCACTCTGGGGTGGTAGGATTAGAACCAGGGACCACCGGTGATACCTGGTGTATGCAGTGCTAGGGATTGAACCCAGGACCTTGTGCATGGTAGGCGAGCACTCTACCAACTGAGCCACATTCCTAGCCAGAAGCTCACAGTTTCTGACACAGTTGGTCCGGCGGGTTCTTAGAATTTGCCTGGCTGACCAACTCCTAGGGGATGTGGAGGCTGCTCCTTTGGGGTTCCGCAGAGTACTCCTGACCCAAATGAGCAGTTTCCTTGCCTGTGCACCCACGGCTGCCCCAGAGAAGTGAGGTTTAAGAAACCAGAAGAGCACCCCTCCCCACTAGCTGCAGAGGCACCATTAGATCTTACCATCCAGCAGCTGTGAGGAGAACTGTGCTGGCCAGGACTCATGGAAAGGCCTGGCACTCCTGCAGCACCTGGCTGCCTCTGGGCAGAAGGACCCTGGATCCTCCTTTGGACTCAGAACAGCAGTGAGGTGCGTGGGTCTGTTCAACTATTTTTCATGCCACCCTCTCCCTGCCTACACCTCAGATTGTATCCTCCCTGGCAAATAGGAGGGCACAGTCCTCCCCCCCATCAGGGCTCAGTGGGGCAGTGACTTGCCATGGACTTAACAGTGTCCCCCTAGGTAATGATTTCTTTTTATTCCATGTATATGTGATTCTTTTTGCTCTTTGTTTGTTCATTTTGGTTTTTTTGAGGTAGGGTC
Source organism: Dipus sagitta (assembly GCA_036346955.1). Lineage (NCBI taxonomy): Eukaryota > Metazoa > Chordata > Mammalia > Rodentia > Dipodidae > Dipus > Dipus sagitta. The sequence goes on from CM070770.1 coordinate 222,962,563, forward strand.
TTGCTCTAGCCCAAGCTGACTGGAATTCTCTATGGAGTCTCAGGCTGGCCTTGAACTCACAGCGATCCTCCTACCTCTGCCTCCCGAGTATTAAAAGCATGCGTCACCATTCCTGGCTGATTTCTTTATTTATAGGAGTGATTAGCTAAGGATCTTGGATGAGCTCATGCTGGATTCAAGGGTCTCTAAACTAAATCCAGTGGCTGGTGACCTTGTAAGACAGGAGTAGTGGAGAAGACCATGTTAGACTAAGCAGAGTCTGTAGCCATTGGACACCTGGAGCCACCAGGAATCAGAATAGACGGGAAGGAGCTGCCCTGGGATCTCCCCAGGCACATGGCCTGCAGTACCTCAATCCTGGGCTCAAGGTCTGGGGAACTATGGGACAACAGATTCCAACTGCTTTGAGCCACATCGTTTGTGGTTGTTACAGCGGCCTTAGATGCTTGTACATGCTGGAGACAGAAGCCACCTGACCCGCCAGCAGTGTGAGTGGGGTCTCTGCGTCCTCCTGGGCAGAGCCTGTGTGGGGTACAGGGCAAGGAGGAGGGTGGGGAGAGCTTTGGAGCATTGGCTGGACAGAGTGGAGGGGTCACACTGAGGCCTAAAGAGAACAGAATGTTCACTGGACCCAGGCCATCATCACACCTCCGGAGGAACAGGAGGGGCGGTGTGGCCTCCCACAGAGACAACAGTGGCTCAGAGTCCAATCTGACTCTGCTTACGGTGACCGGCAGGGACACCACCGACATGTGACATGCAAGGCTTCGAGAAATGAGTGCCTCCTTCCTAGCCTAGAAAGCCAACTCTAAGGTTCTAGAGGAGGAAGAAGTGAAGAGCGAGCTTCAATGCCAACTGAAGCCCCCCCACCCTTGGCTTGCTAAGTAGAGCCCACCCACACCTCCACACTTAGCAGCTCCCCGGACTCCCAGGCCAGGCAGTCAAGAGTCTCACAGATCAGCCAACTAGAGACCCACAAGACCTGCCACCTGGGCCTCACAGGCTGATGTCTGGAACAGACTACATGAAATAAAACATAACCAGGGCTGAGAAGACGGCTAGATGGTTAAAGCCTTTTGTTTGCAAAGCCTGCCCTCCTGGGTTCGATTCCCCAGTACTCACATAAAGCCAGATGCACAAAGTGGTGCCTGCATCTGGAGTTTGTTGACAGAGGCAAGAGGCTCTGCAACACCCATACGCTCTCTCTCTCTCTCTCTCTCTCTCTCTGCTTGCAAATAAATAATATTAAAGTGGTGCCATTGCATCTTCCTCTTTTGTCTTTGCCCATGTGATCCCTAGATGGCTGGGACCCCATGTGGGGCAGGCCTTGGCCTCTAAGGGATGGGTCCCCAGATAGCGAGCCCTCAGCAAAGTCCCTGTGTAAGACAAAAACACTCAATACACAAGCGTGAGCTGTGTGAAAGATGCGTTTTACTGGGAGACGCATGGTCACTTTTCCTAAGGCAGAGACCACTAGGTAATTGTGAGACACTGTGGGAATGTGTTAGAAGTGCTAAGCTGAGCCAGGCCTTTGGGTGGCAAGACCCTGTGTCATACAGGATCACATGCCCAGGGCACCCACTGGCTCCAAGTTTAAGTCTTTGATAAAGGCAGAGCTGTGCCAAGAGCCTGCATGTGGCCTGGACCCGGGAAACATTATGGGGATGGTTGACTGGGAAGAACTAAGAGATATTGAGCTGCAGGGCCAGTTTGGGGGACACTGTAGAGGGACAGAGGGCCTGGGTCCTGGCTGGGTCCCAGTGAGGAGTTCTGGGCCTCCACCCATCCCATGTCCTGGTCTATTCTGGCCTTGTGACCTCTCAGTACCCAGGGTGGGTGGGTGGGGCCCGTTAAGATCTGTAGCCCCAGAGTCTGCAATGAAAATTACATGAGCAGACCTCGCCTGGAAGAGGCCTTTTAAAAGCTCTGGCTCCAGAGGCCCACAGCACGCTGTGTGGCTTTTAAGCCTGTACTGGGGAGAGGGGGCAGGGGTGCAGAGTCTTGGCCTATATCCTGGTTCAGCACCCCAGAGACCTTCTGATACAACCATGCACGTATCTGATGAGAAGTAAAAGGAAAACACTTTTTGCTTGTTTGCTTGAGGCAGGCAGGGTCTCACTCTGTAGTCCAGGCTGGCCTGAACTCACAGCTATCTTCCTGCCCCAGTCTTCAGAGTGCTGGGATTGTAGGTGTGTACCTACTTGGATCTTTTTCTGTTTTGGTTTTTTGAGGTAAGGTCTCCCTCTAGCCGAGGCTGAACTGGAATTCGCTATGTAGCCTCAGAATGGCCTCAAACTCACGGCGATCCTCCTACCTCTTGCCTCCCGAGTGCTGGGATTAAAGGCATGCGCCACCACACCCAGCCTCTTTTTCTTTTTGAAAAAATATTTTTATTTATTTATTTGCAAGCAGAGAGAGACAGGCAGGTGGTGGTGGGAGAATGGGCACAGCAGAGCCTTCAGCCACTACTGCAAGTGAACTCCAGGTGCATGCACCACCTTGTGCGTCTGGCTTCATGTGGGTCCTGAGGAACTGAACCCAGGTGGTTAGGCTTTGTAGGCTAGTGCCTTAACCACTGAACCATCTCTCCAGGGCCCCTACTTGGGTCTTTTTCTTTGGCATGCACTTGTGCATGATGTGATCCGTGGTATGTGTGCACATGTGTGTGCAGAGGCACATGCCCCATGCCTGTGCTTGTGGAGGCCATAGGACATCCAAATACTTCCTCAAGACAAGATCTCTCCCTCAGCTCAGAGCTTCTGTCTGTCAGGGAGCCCCAGACATCCTCTGGTCTTTGCCTACCCACCCCGCACCACAGACCCAGGTTACAGATGTGCACAGCCATGCCCAGCTTTTGGCCTGGGTTCTGAGGTCTTGAACTTGGCAGTCTCCAGCCCGAGAGGCCCTCATGCTCTTCACCCCTGAGCCATCTCCCCAGCCCCTACTTAGGTCTTAAATGCAGTCCTGGTCCCCAGCCAGTGGCATCTTTTGGAAGTGGTCACACTTTTAAGAGTTGGGGTCTAGAGGGAAGAAGTGAGGTATTGAAGGAGTGCCCTTGAGGGAACTATTGAACCTTGGCCTTGCTCTCACTTCCCAGCCGTTATGAGGTGAGTTGTATCCTCCATAGCACACCCCACTGTGGTACACTGTCCCACCCATGGGCCCAAAGCCACCCTTGACTGAGCCCTCTGAAACTGTGAGCCCAAACAAACCTTTCCACCTTTTAACTTATTTATCCTAGGTGTTTTGTGACAGTAATGCAAAGCTGACTGACACAATCCACATGATAGACTATCATTCAGCTCCAGAAACAATGGTGCACCGTCAGAGGCTGAGCCCTGCAAACACCATGCTCAGAGACACAAGGAACAGGAGCCAGAGGTCCGTGTGCACAAGGCACTAGCGTTTCCGAAAGAGAAGGACAGGGTTGCTTTGGGGGCTGGGTGGGGCTAGAACTGAGCGGGGACAGGTACAGTGTGGGAGGGTGACACACTTTCTGGAGGTGGTGGCCGTGGCTGCACGAGGAACTGTGTACTCCACAGTCACCATGGGAGATTTCAGGCTATGTCTATTCTGCCATGATCAAAGAAGAAACAACGATGTCACTAAAACATCCTGCGTGTCAGCCATTCACTGGCCCAGGGGAAGGCCCACGGCCATGATGAGGAGAAGACGACCTAGGGGTTAAACTGGCTAGCCATGGCTTCCCCCATCCCAGCCACTTCTGCTCACAGACACTCATCCAGGGCATATGCCCCCTGCTCCATGGACTCAGCCTGGGGCCTCAGGGCGCACCAGACCCTGCAGCGGGTATGGGGGTGATTTTACTCCTCCAACATAGCAGGCTACTTTGCAAACAGCAACTGCACCTCAGAAGAACCAATGCCTTTCCTTGGCACGCAGCCTCAGAGCTGTCAGTCAAGATACCCCGCCCTTGTGCTAGCCTGGGGGGCGGGCACAAGACCTCAGCTGGGCCAATCCGGATGCTCTCCTGGAGGGGCTCCCTGCCACAGTGGAACCTGGGGGCATCCAGCCACCCTTTCCCAGACCTTACTTCACTGGCCCCTGCTTCCCTCCAGTCACAGGAAGCTCGAGTCTGCTCATGTTAACCGCTACCCTTATCAGCTGCATTTGTTTGCAACCAGAATCTCTAAGCCTGTCTGGTGCTCAAATAAGGGGCCGGGAAGTTGAAGGAGAGCAGGAATGAAATTAATCACAGGGCATGGCCAATGTGGAGGCCTGAGTGCTGGGTGCCAGGCATTCCTAGTGACCCCCTCCCCGGAGCCAGGAGCCACCCCACTTTACTGACAAGAAAACCAAGGGTGTTCCAGGTCTCTCGGTGGTGGGCAAAGCCTGTGCTCAAAATACGCCAGCTGGGTGTCATGACGCACGCCCTTAATCCCAGCACTCGGTAGGCAGAGGTGGGTGGATCACTGTGAGTTCGAGGCCAGCCTGAGATTACATAGTGAATTCCAGGTCAGCCTGGGCCAAAGTGAGACCCTACCTAAAAAAAAAAACAACAAAAAACAAAAAAAAAAAAAACAGGCAGGCAGGTGGGGCAGGAGCCAGCTGAGTCCACTGCAGGACAGGTGGACAGGAAGGACAGGAGCCCTGCTGCCTCACACAGCCAGTCCTGGGGCCAGCAGGGAGCCTGGTGTTAGGCCACTAGCTAGAGCACACGGGGTACTAAGCGTCTGCGGCAGCCACTGTGAGGGAAGTGCAGCAGATGGTGGGAGTTGAGGCTGGCGCAGCCCTGCGGCGTGCTTGGACTGTGGGGATGGGTAGCGCTGTGGCCAAGCTGTCAGGGCAGAGTCAGGACGTTGGGCCTGTGGCCCGCAGGCTGTCTGTGCTAGCTCGGGACCGCAGGCCGGGGGCTGAGGTGGGAAGCACACGTGTGGCACAGGGCAGAGCATGGGGGAGGAACAGCAGCAGGCTTCAGGCTGGGTCCCCCTGCGGGCCATGTTACGCTGATGCGACCTCTGGGCAGCAAGATCTGGACACAGGAACAGAGGTCTGTGCTGCCTCTGCCAACACCCCTCACGGAGTCTATGCCCTAGAACTTTCTTTCTGCCGGCCTTTCCTCTTTCCTGGTCCCACCCCCGTCCCGGGGCTGGATCTCCTACCAGGGTGATGACAAGGTCTTGGCTATCTTGGGAGGCAACACCTCCAAGTGCACCTGGCTTCTTGCCCAGGCATTTCCCACTCCTTTACTCTACTTGTCTGGGATTGTCTCTCTGAGAGGAAACTGGGGTCCAGGGGCACTGGAATTTTGCCCTGTCACCAACTGTTGGTGAAGGGAGGGCAGAGGTAGGAGGTGTTGGAGGACATAGTGGCAAAGCATTTATAGAGCACCTACTGTGTACAGGGTCTACCTTTAGGGATGGGGCTCCACCACACAACAGGTGAGCCTCCCAGACCTCAAGGCCACTCTACCGCACTTTCTCCATCTCCTCCCACTCCCTCGCACTTCTGTCCCCCAGAAATCTCAGTTTCCACCTTACCTCTCAGGCAGGACAGCTTAAGGCCCATGGCGTTGCCTCTGTGGGTCTGTGGAGAGAGGAGCACGTTCAGAGAGGGGCAGGGGACTTTTTTCCTACTGGCCATGTGCAACCAGTCCCCCACCCCAGCCAGCTGGACACACAACAGGAAGTAGTGGCAGGACGAGCCAGCTGTGAGACCACAGTGCCTGCTGGCCACATCTGGGCTGAGTCTAGGCTGAGGGAAAGAACTTTCTAGCATCTCAAAATCCTGGAGTGTGGTGGTACGCCGAGGCTGCTGGCTGGTGAAGTTGAACATGAGGCTGGCCCGGGGCTGAGGGTGCACAGCAAGCATCTCAGCCCTGTCTTCTGGGTCAGCTTCAAGGATGGAGGACCCTTGGGACAAAGCGCACCATGGTAGGTGCCTTTCTGTGGTAACCCCCTCTTGTTTTTTTTTATCAAGGCTTTCTGTCAATTGTCTCCTTCCCTTCTCTCCTCCTCTCCCCTCCCCTCCCTTCCTTCCTTTATTGCAGTGTTGGGGATCAAACCCAGGGCTTTGCGCAGGAGAGGTACCTGCTGTACCACTGAACCCCCCCGTTCTCTTTACTTTTCTTTTTTTGGGGGGGTTAGGTAGGGTCTTGTGTGAGCTCAGGCTGACCTGGAATTCATTATGTAGTCTCAGGCTGGCCTCGAACTCACAGTGATCCTCCTACCTCTGTTTCCCGAGTGCTGGGATAAAAGACATGCACCACCATGCCTGGCCCTGTCCTCTTTTCAACAGATTCCTGAGAATCTGTTTATAAAGAACTGAGCTGTAATGGGTATGTGGTCCCCAGTCCATGGAGAAAAAGAATTGTCCCAACCCGCATTCCCACAAACTTCTTGTGCCTGAAGGGTCCTTGGAACCCTGAACAACTGATCTCTGTGATGTGCACGTGGAAATCGTGCGTAGCATACATGAACCTCTGGCTTCAAATCTGATCTCTGCATAAGCGAGGTGTGGTGGTGGATGCCTGTAGGGAGGTTGGAGGCAGAAGGATCAGAAAGTCAAGGCCAATCTTGGCTATGTAGCAAGTTTGAGGCCAGCCCAGACTATATGAGACATTGCTCAGAATAAAAAAGGACAAACAGGAGTGAGTCAAGCAAGAAACAGCACTCCAGAAAGCAGGAATGGAGCGCAGAGGTCCAGAGGAGACCGGGGGATGGTCTGTGGAGGAACCAGATGAGCGGTCAGAGCAGGCACAGGGTAGGCAGAAGCTAAGGGTGAGAGGGACTTTGTGGGGGGAGTGCTGTAGAAGCCAATTATGACATATAGATGGTTTCTGTAAGTACCAAGAAGCAAGCCTGCTTTGTAGAAGGCAGCAAGGAATGACGTACAGCCACCCACATGTGCCCCAGTGCAGGGTCTCAGGCCCACCCAGGTGAACAGAGCCAGAAAGTGTGTGTGGGTGTGCTGTTTCTGAGAGAGAGTTCAGGCTGGCCTTGAACTCAAAATCCTCCTGCTTCTGCCTCCTAATGCTGGGATTACAGGTTTAAGCCACCACAAGGGTTTAGAACTGGTATTTAATGAGGCTCCTAGAGGTTGGCTTACTTGTTAAGAACCAAGAAGCTTGCTCTGGGCCAGGAGTTGTGGGCCTGAATGTGGAAAATGGCAGGTTAGTATGGAGGGAGGACGGCGCTGGAAGTCTGGGTGGAGCAGGTGGGAGGTGGCTAGAGACGTCCATTAGCAGATGGACAGGGGGCTGCCCTGAGACACACAGACAGTCTGTTGGGAGTAGGTGCAGGTAGCAGCAGGCGCTGTCCCACTGAGCTGGGAGGCACACATGCTGGCTCAGGTCCCTCATTCCCAAGCCTCCACTTTCCTCATCTCTGAAATGGGACTGCTGTTGTGGCACATCAGGACAGGCTGAGACTCAAGGGACTCAGCTCCATACTGGGCTCTCAGTGGCAGTCCAAGAGCTGCCAGTGTTGCTGTATTCCAGCTCCAGGGGAGGGACAGAGGTATCCACAACCTTCCAGGGGCCATGCCCGGCATAGAGCTGTACTTCACTCAGCAGCTAGTCCTCACGACCGCCCATGAGAGCTCCTATCCCTCTCCCACAAAGGGGGAAACTGAGGCACAGAAAAGTTAGTTAACAAGGGACTACGGGCTGCAAGAGGCAGAGCAGGTACTAGAACCAGCACCACTGTGGACGCTGAGCCTGTGTTTTTCAATCCTCAGGCAGGCTTGAGACATCTCTGAGTCCCAAGAAGTCCAAAGCTGGACTGGGGAGCGGGCTCAGTGGGTAGGAATGTTTGCTATGAAAGCATGAGGACCTGATTTCAATTCCCAGCCCTCCCGTTAAAAAAAAAAGTCAGGTGTAGTGGCACACACTTTGATCCTAGCACTCCAGAGGCAGCGGTAGAAGGACTGCTGTGAGTTCAAGGCCAGCCTGGGACTACAGAGCGAGTCTAGGTCAGCATGGGCTAGAGAGAGACCCTTCCTCAAAAACAAACAAGCCAGGTGTTTGCTGCACACACTAGGGTTCAGGGCTGAGGGCGGCAGACACTGGAGGGCTCCTGAAGCTCCCTGGTCAGCCAGTCTAACCACAAACACTGAGCTTGGGGTTCAGGGACACCCTGCCTCAGGGACATAAGGCCAGAGAGTGATAGATAATGTTTCCACAAGGGTACACACAGGGCATGTGCATTTGCACACGCAAGTGCATACACACCAAAGACACACCACACATGCACACACTACCAAAACAATGGTTAAAGCTGGGTGTGGTGGTACATGCCTGCATTTCCACCACTCAGGTTGAGGCAAGTTTAGGACCAGTTTGAGCTGCGTAGTACCTTAAAGGTTGGCCTGAGCTACGCCCTGCACCCTGCACCCTGGTTCCGTCGGTGGGGTGGGGGAAGGTAGTTAATTCAAGCACAAGTGCAGGGGAGACAGAAAGGGAGATAGGAAATCAGAAAACAAAGACTAAGGTCGGGCATGGTGGCGCACGCCTTTAATCCCAGCACTAGGGAGGCAGAGGTAGGAGGATCACTGCGAGGTCAAGGCCAGCTTGGGACTACAAAATGAGTTCCAGGTCAGTCTGAGCTAGAGTGAGATCCTACCTCAAAAACAAAACAAAAATCCAGGCGTGGTGGTGTACACTTTTAGTCTTAGCACTCGGGAGGCAGGGGTAGGAGGATCTCTGGATCTCCTTGAGTTCAAGGCCAGCCTGACATTACACAGTGAATTCCAGGTCAGCCTGGGCTAGAGCTAGACTCTATCTCAAAAAACCAAGAGACAGGCTGGGGAAATGGCTTAGTGATTAAGGCATTTGCCTGCGAAACCTAAGGACCCCAGTTCGAGTCCCCAGGACCCACGTAAGCAAGATGCACAAGGAGGTGCATGCGTCTCTGGAGTTTGCTTGAAGTGACTAGAGGCCCTGGCATGCCCATTCTCTCTTTCTCTCTATCTGCTTCTTCCTCTCTCTCTCTTAAATAAATAAATAAATAAACAAATAAAATATTTTAAAAAAACAAGAGAGAGAGACAGACAGACAGACAGACACAGAGAGAGACTGAATGGGAGGGCACCCTAGCTCACCACTGGCCTAAGGTAGAGTAGCAGCCCTGAGGAAGGAGCCTTTCTTTTCACACAAACAATTACAGGGTGTGCAAAGTTTGCTTTGGGCTGGAGAGATGGCTCAGTGGTTAAGGCATTGCCTATGAAGCCTAATGATCCGGGTTCAATTCCCCAGTACCTATGTAAATCCAGATGCACCAGGTGGTGCCTATGTCTGAAATTTGTCTGCAGCAGCTAGAGGACCTGGCAAACACATTCAGATCCTTTCTCTCATCTGTCTCTGCTTGTAGAAAAATAAAAATATTTTAGGGGGACCGGGCTGTTTACTGTCCTCGCAAAACCTCAGGTTATTAATTGTTTGCACAACTGGCTGGGTGGTATAAAAACCCCTTGTTACCAAATGGTCACAAGACCCTCTCTGGTGACAGGGATGTGCAATGATAAAGCCTTACTTCCTCCTGCAGGGTTCTGCACACCACACAGCATCATAGCCATGGGAAGGGGCGCTCCCCCAGGTGGGCAGGGGTCTTTACAGCAGCTTCTCAGATAGGAGCCTCAGACCACCATGGGCTCACCCACCCCCCCCGACAGCTTTGAAACACAGAAAAGTCAGGCATTCTTTGCACAAAGTAAGAAGTCACTGTACTGCGGCCCAGAGTCAGTCACTGGTTGAGGACCCTGTGTATAGAAGGAGGGCTGTGGTATGTGTCCCACAAGGAGGGTCAAGAAGTCTGGCTCTTGGGCTGGAGAGATGGCTTAGTGGTTAAGCGCTTGCCTGTGAAGCCTAAGGACCCCGGTTCGAGGCTCAATTCCCCAGTTAGCCAGATGCACAAGGGGGTGCATGCGTCTGGAGTTCGTTTGCAGTGGCTGGAGGCCCTGACGCGCCCATTCTCTCTCTCTCTGTCTGTCGCTCTCAAATAAATAAATAAATAAATAAGAAGAAGTCTGGCTCTTGGGTGTGAGGTAAGCACTTCCTTAATAGCCACACAAAGCTGCAGGGGGTACAGAGATGGGCTCCAGGCTCCATGCAGGATGCCCAGGTCCAGCTTGGACTACATATACTGCCTGCTTCATTGTAGACCTGCAATTAAACCCAGCCAGGCCTCATTACCTCTGACCCTGGCCACATTAGCAGAGGTCCTTTAATTCTGACCTCTGGTGTCCTAGGAGGAAAACTGAGTGGCAGTCAAGCTGGGTGCCTCTTGGCCGTGGTCTTTGTAGAGCCACCTCCCAGATGAAATCAAAGCAGCCCTGCCAAGGAGGGCCTGAGTCACCGTGGCACCTTGCCCCACCTCCTTTAACAAAGCCCTCCTTTAAGGACAAGGCTGGGCAGGGCCAGAGTCAGAGTGGAGCGATGGGACAGTTTGCAGGTAGGTGGACCCAGGGGCGGAGATGGCTTTCACCCAGCTGGGGGTGGCTAGGGAGCCCTGTCTCTCCAAGGGTCTCCCTGCTCCCACATGGGGGCATCCTCCTGCAGGCATGCTGGGCACACCCACATCTGGGTTTCTTCCTTCTTTAGAAAAGCTATTTTATTTGTGCAATAGGGTTAGACTCATGTGATTTCAGCCAAAGGGATTGTGGGGTGGGGGGGGGGTGGTGGAGAACACATGCTGGCCTTAGGGTGCCTCCCTCCAGGGCCAGAGTGAGAACCTGGCTCTCCTGCTCCAGGAACTTCAGTCCTCTGGGCCTGCAGCAGGCTGCGAAGAGTCTGGGGGAGGATAGACGGCCAGCGCCAGTGGGAACCAAGGGACAGTGTACCTGCCAAGACCCACCTAGGGCTGGCTCTGGCCCACCTGTCTGCTGGCCCCAGCAGGCCACAGTGTGACAGACTCCAGACACCTGTCTCTTTCTTACTTGTCAATCAAACTATCTGTTAAAACAGCAAAGCCAACCAAGGCAGAAAAGTGTGCTTCCAACACAGGAGGAGAAGCGGACTGTTGAGTTACTTACTAAAGTCACCCGCAGGAGGCATTGGCTGTGTGGGTTCTAGGGGCGGGCTGGGAAGTTCTGTTTTGGGGTTCACTTCCTAAGTGCCCTTCTCCCATGTGAGTTACTCCCTAGCAGTGTCTATGCTAGGCTTCCTTCCCCACGGTCTCGCAAGCCTGGCCTAGCTTTCCCTAGAGAAAACCACTCCCTGTTGGCACGGGGCTCTCAGGCCTGGTCTTGCCACCTTCCAGCCTTTGTTTCCTGCCTTTAGAATGGGGACAAGAGCCTGGAGGGAGCGCTGGCGCGAGGGTGAAAACCGCCAACGCAGGGGCTGGCACGGGCTGACTGCTGGGTAAGCACTAAAGAGTACACGTCTCCGGAGGTGACCTACACCTCCCCGGGGGACGCCACCTTCCTGCTTGCGGTGTGCCCACCAGCTGAGGCCTTCCAGGCACAGATTAGGACCAGCTTTTCGCCGCCTTGGGGCTGGCGAAGGGGATTAAGTCTTTCTATAAATACCCAGTCTCCCTCCCGCCCAGAGGACCAGGACCCAGGCAGGGGACCAGAGGTGGGTGTGGCCAAGCCAGGCCCAGAAGTGGGCGTGGCAGGTACTGGACCCCCGAGGTGGGCGTGACCTGGATGGGTAATACGGAGTACCCTCTGCTCTTAACACAGAGGGGTGAGGGGGGGCGCGTGGTGTCCTCTTTGAAAGTGCCCCAGACTGGCAGGACACACCAGAATGCAGCTCAGGGTGAACCCCTCTGAGCCTCAGTTGCCTCCTCTGCAAAACGGGGTGTGTCTTAGCAGGCCAGCACGGTTTTAGGAATGCCTCACCTGGTGGCGTCCTCTCGGCAAAGGCTCCCAGGTCACTCGGCCTGCAAACGATCGCAACACTGCCCGGGAGCCAGAACCCCCGAGACCCCGCCCATGCCCGTCCCCAGGGAGCTGCGGGTCCCGCAGTTTACTGAGCGCCCTCCCCGCCTCTCCGTCCCAGCCACCCCGGCTTTGATGCGCCAGGAGGGCAGGGGGCCCCCTAAGTGCGGCGGTTCATAAATAATACATCTTTCAATCCTCGGTCGAGGGGAAATGGTTCCTCCCTAGGGAGGCCTCCCGCCGCCGGCACCTCGCCGAGCTCTCGGGCAAGGCGCCGTGGTCCCTTCGCGGGCGCTCGTGACGGCGCAGGTGTCAGGAGGAGAGAGGGGCCCGCGGGCCACCACGCGCGGGGACACGCCCCCCACGGCCGCTGCCAGTCGCCGGGCGGCCACAGGGTTAGGGGGGTGGGGATCGGACTTTCCCGGAGCCCGAGGTCAAGTCTAAGTTGGAGAAGGCGCGGGGTGGAGGACTCCGGATCCCGCGGGGTCCCCACCGCCCTCGCGGGACCCCCCTCCCCATGGCGGGGCGCGCGGCCCGCGGACACTCACCGCTTCCTGGGGGCCCGGCCGGGCGCTGATGCCCGCGGCGGCGGCGGTGGCCGGGCGCGGGGCACCGCGGCGAAGAGCCTGCAAGAGAGAGCAGCGGGGGTCATGGCCCGGCCGGCGCTCCCCGGTCGCCGCCGCCGCGCGCACGCCTCGGCCCCCGCCCGGCACCTGGAGGACGGCGCCGCCCCGCCCCGCCCCGGCCGCCCCGCCCCGCCCCGCCCCGCCCCGCCTCGGGTCGCTGGCCAGGCCCTCCCGGGGGACCGGCGGAAAGTTTGGGCCGCGGGCCGGGGCGGTCACCGGGCGCCCCCCTGCGGCTCTCCGCGCTCTGCAGCCCCGGGTGCTGAAAAGAAGAGGCGGGCTTCCTATCTCCTGGGTGCAGGGCCCTGGGGATGTGTCAGAGAAGCCCCCACCTCATCGCTGCAGCTGTAGGGGTTCAGGTGACCCTAGTGACCTGTGAGCTTCGCCTGCAGAGGCGTCTGGGCCTCTGGCTGGCCACGTGCCTCGGCTTTCTACTGCTGCCAGGGGACCTGGTAATGCAGACCAAAAGGCCTGGCTGGGGTAGCCTCCCTTGTTCCCCCCAACTCCCTGTCGTAGCTCCCTAATCAGCTTCATGTTTGTTTTCTTTTTTCTTTCTTTTTTAGACAGGGTCTCACATAGCCCAGCCTGGCCTTGAACTCCCGATCCTTCTGTCTCCACCTCCCAAGTGCTGTGGTTACAAGCATGGGCCACCAGGTCGGATCTTATTTTTGTTTTTTCATTGCTGGGGCCCCAGAAGCGGCGTGGAACCAAGGACCTGGCACAAGGTAGGCAAGCAATCTCCACCGAGCTACACTCCTTTTCCTTTGTCCCTGCATTGGCAGACTAGCCTCCAGGAGCACCGACCCCATGGGCAGGCCAGCTGCTCTGCTGCCTTCAGACCCTCGGTGGGGTGCAGGGTTCACCTAAGCAGCAGAGCTGTGTGAGTCCAGGAGCTGGGGAGGGGAGGACTGCGCGGGAGGGGGGGGGGGACAGGTCAGCAGATGTGTTCCCAGTAAAGAAGCAGATGCCAGTGCTCATCCCCAGAGGAAACCACCTGCCAAATGCCAAGCCATTAGGCTGCCTGGGAAGCTGCAGGGGGTGGTCCTGAGGGCTTGCTATGTCCAGCAGTGGGGGTGGGTCTGGCCCTGTCTGTGGGGGGGGGGAAGGGCCCTCTTTCTAGGCCCTTCCAGTGCTGTTAAGTGGCTACTTGGAAGCTAAGAACGGATACACGGGGAAGCAGAAAGGGTACAGGACCAGGAGTCACAGAGTGCCAGCCGAGACAGAGATGTGGTGGCCATGGACACATTCAGGGCAGACCCAGGCTCACCTTGGCCAAGTCAGGGCCAGAGATCATCCCATCTTAGGCCTTTAGTTGGTCCAGGCCGCAGCGTGGGTGTATACTGCTTGAGCTCCAAGCCAACAGCAGCAAACCTGCCCACTATAGGCATGAGTCAGCTTCCACGTGACCCTTTCACAGGACAGCTGCTTCAGCTTGTCATGAGTTGTCTAAGAACTACCCAGCCAAGCCCAGAGAGCCCCCCCCCACACCCAAAAGACTGGGGGAAAATACAAAAGGATGCTGTTATAAACTACAGTGTGGGGACATTTGTTACACAGCAATAGCTACTGAGACAGACTGCTATGACGTCCAAGAGCACAAGCATGCTTTCTTTTACACTTAAAACGAATTACATGTGTTAACAAGCTTTAGCAGCAATTGCATTTTTGAACTATTGCAAATGCACAGAAAAGCAGGGAACTCCATAATCACCACCAACTGTAACAAACTCAGTTTGTTATATTTGCTTAACATTTGGTTTTCCTTAAGAGCTGAGGACAGGGCTGGAGAGATGGCTCAGTAGTTAAAGGCACTTGCTTGCAAAACGTGAAGGCCTGGGTTCAATTCCCTAGTGCCCATGTAGAGCCAGATGCACAAAGTGGCGCATATGGCTGGAGTTCATTTGCAGTGGTACTAGCCCTTGGCATACCCATTCTCTTCCTCTCTGTCTTTCCCCCTCCCTCTCCCCTCTTTCTGGGTGTCTCTGTCTCTCTACTTGCAAATAAATAAATTTTTTGTTTGTTTGTTTGTTTTTGTTTTCCTGAGGTAGGGTCTCACTGTAGCCCAGGCTAACCTAGAATTCACCATGTAGTCTCAGGGTGGCCTTGAACTCATGACGATCCTCCTACCTCTGCCTCCTGAGTGCTGGGATTAAAGGCGTGCATCACCATGCCCGGCTTAATAAAATTTTTAAAAAGAAAGAGATGAGGACATTTGCTGTGTGGGCAGCAGTGGGCAAGTCCTTCATTGCTGACCCTCTGCTCCTTTCCCATTCCTGGCAGACACTGGTTTATTGAGGAGTGTCCACGGGCTACTGGGAAGATGAGAGCAGCATCACCTGGACTTGCTGGGTCACAGGGGTGACATCTTGGGAGTAGACATGGAGAGAGAGAGAGAGGCACAGAGGTCTAGGACTCCTGGACCTGGATGAAGCCTGAACAAGCCCCAGCAGCTATGTGTGACCTTGGAGAAGCCACTCAGCACCTACCTCTTTTTTTTTTTTTTTTTTTTTTGAGGCCAAGTCTCACTGTATAGCAAAGACTGACCTGGAATTCACTCTATAGTCCCAGGCTGGCCTCGAACTAATGGTGATCCTCCTACCTCAGCCTCTGTAGCGCTGAGATTACAGGTGTGAACTACCACGACTGGCCTTAGCTCTTGCTGAACTCAATTCAGGTTTAATTTTTTGTTGTTGGCTTGTTTTTGTTCTTCAAAGTAGGGTCTCCCTCTAGCCCAGATTGACCAGTAACTCATTCTGTAGCCCCCAGGCTGGCTTTGAACTCATGGCGATCCTCTGGCCTCAGCCTCTTGAATGCTAGGAGTAAAGATGTGTACCACCATGCCCAGGTCTTTTTTTAAAGTTTTATTTTTTTATTTATTGGCGAGAGAGAGAGTCAGAGAGAATGGGCTTGCCAGGGCCTCTAGCCACTACAAATGAACACCAGCTGCTTGTGCCACCTTGTGCATCTGGTTTATGTGGGTCCTGGGGAATTCAACCTGGGTCCTTAAGCTTTGAAGGCAAGCGCCCCCTTTTTATAAAAATATTTCTATTTATTCTTTGAAAGAGAGAGAGAGAGAATGGGCGCACCAGGCCTCCAGCTGCTGCAAATGAACTCCAGACGCATGTGCTATCTTGTGCATCTGGCTTACATGGGTCCTAGGGAATTGAACCTAGGTCCTTTGGCTTTGCAGGCAAGTGTGTGAGCCCCTCTTTTTTTTTTTTTTCTTTTCAAGGTAGGGTCTCAGTCTGGTCCAGGCTGACCTGGAATTAACTATGTAGTCTCAGCCAGCCCCTCATTTTTGATGTAAGATCTCGTGTAGCCCAGGCTAGCCTCAGTCTTGCTATGTATCCAATGACCTTGAACTGATCCTCCTGACTCCATTTTTTTTTTTTTTTTGAGGTAGGGTCTCACTCTAGCCCAGGCTGACCTGGAATTCACTATGGAGTCTTAGGGTGGCCTTGAACTCACGGTGATCCTCCTACCTCTGCCCTGACTCCATTTTTTGAGTGAGGGGATTACAGTTGTGTGCTACCACACCCTGTTTTTTTTTTTTTTTTTTTTTTTTTCCGTTCGTTTGCTGTTGTTTTTGTTTGGGACAGTGTTGCATCTACAGTTCAAGCTAGCGCTAAACTTCTGCCTTAGCATTCTAAGTGCTCGGATTATAGGCATGAACCACCACATGTTGTTCAGGCAGCTCGTGAAGCTGTGACTGCACAGGCCTCTCAGGTCCTCTGTTTTCTTTTTCTTTTTCTTTTCCTTTTTTTTTTTTTTGAGGCAGAGTCTCACTCTTGCCCAAGCTGACCTGGAATTCATTATGTAGTCTCAGGGTGGCCTCAAACTCACAGCGATCCTCTACCTCTGCCTCCTGAGTATTGGGATTAAAGGTGTGTGCCACCACACCCAGCTAATTATTTCTTTATACCAGATACTCATTATTTGCATTAAGAAAGTTGGACCGGATTCTTTTTTAATTCCAAAGCCACAGTCTATGCCCAGTATATAGGTCACCTTCGACTACCATGAAAGTGGCCACAGGGCCTGTAGTCCTGGGTGGGGTGGGCTGGGGGCGGTGGTCACTGGACATCTTTGTAGGCACAGGAGAGGAAAGTGGAACAATGACTGGAAGCAACAAGCCAAACTCAGGACTGCTTTTTTTTTTTTGGCTTTTCAGGATAGGCTCTCACTCTATGAGACTATGTATTCACTATGTAGTCTCAGGGTGGCCTCGAACTCATGGAAATCCTCCTTCCTCTGCCTCCTGAGTGCTGGGATTAAAGGTGTGTATCACCACTCCCGGCTAGGACTGCATTTTTAAATTGCCCTTTGCAGATGGGGTAACAAGTATGTCTATGTACCAGGTCTCAGGGTGGTGGCCTGGATCTCCACCCTGGCAGTCCAGTCTGGAGTGTTCACTGACCTGTGCTGCCCTTGCACATTGCTGATGAACATCACACACTGTTGAGACCAAGGGACACCATGTAGGAAAGGGACAGCACACATAAAAAGCAGTCAGGTGTTGTGGCACACCGTGACCTCAGCACTCAGGAGATGCAGGCGGGAGAAGCAGTAGTTTCTGGCCAGCTTGGGCTACATGAATTCCTGTTTAATTAAAGCAAACAAAAACTAGGGCTGGTAATGCTGAAGACTCCACATGCTTAGGCTGCAAGGTCACTGAGAAATCAAGCTGGAGCTGAGCTGAAAACCTCCTCCCTGTGGACCAGCTGCCAGAAAGCTGGAGAAAGCTATGCTGCGTACAGCCCTATAGGAGAGAGAAGACATCAGCGGTGATAAACAGTGGACACTGCAAGCCTTAAGTTTGGCCAACCAGGCCAAATGAGCCAACGAGTGCAACAGTGGCACGTCTGTTATGGGGGAAACCAACCTCTCTCTAATTGGACTGGAGGCCCTGCTCCATGGGAGGGAATACATGCCTAACACTGAAAAACCTAGTCTAAAGCCTATGGCTGAGGAGGTCATGAGTCCTAGGGGAGTAACACCTACTGTTGTCTGGCTAAATGCAAATATTGTGCTTACCAAACTGCCCTGTAAGCACTTCTCTTAATGTTTATACCTATATATTAATGCTACTCTCATTTTTGGATAGGGAAGCTTCTCTTTTCAGATGGCAGGGACCTTGGGATGACTCAGAAGGCACCATGGTACTGAGAAGAAGTGACAGAGGAGTGTTTAGCACTGAAACATCTCTATCACACCTTCCAAGACTCAGAGTCCATTATGGAAGAAGTGGTGGAAAGAATGTAAGAGCCAAAGGAAGGGTACGACTCCTTACACTGCAACCTTCCAGACACAAAATGGCCTGGATATCCATGACCTTGTAGATCCTGGCACTACCTACACAAGACCCTCAAAATATAGTTTATTGTCTATAAGTATGGAAGCTGTCGATAAGAAGTTTAAGGGCTGGAGAGATTGCTTAGTGGTTAAGGCGCTTGCCTGCAAAGCCTAAAATCCCAGGTTCAACTCCCCAGGACCCATGTAAACCAGATGCACAAGGTGGCGCATGGGTTTGGAGTTCATTTGCAGTGGCTAGAAGCCCTGGTGTGCCCATCCTCTCTCTCTCTCTCTCTCTCTCTCTGTCTCTCACAAATAAATTAATTAAATATACTTTTTTAAAGTTAGAAAAAAAACAGGGCTGGAAAGATGACTCAGGGGTTAAAGGCTCTTGCTTGTAAGGCCTGATGGCCAGGGTTCAATTCCCACACTCTCCATGTAAGCCACACACAAAAAGTGGTGCAAGTGTCTGATATTAATTTGCAGTGGCAAGAGGTCCTTGCATGACAATCCACCCCCCCCCACATTTAAAAAACAAACAAAACAAGAAAAAGGAGGAAGAGGAAGTTTCATCCTCCTCCAACAGATGGGAAGTTGCAGAATTGATGGCCACTTATGCAAAATGAAGTGTTCAGCTGACACCATCAAGAAAATGAATAGACAAGCCACATATCTGATTGTTAAAAGTGGTAAATAAGAGGGTATGAATAAGTCATGTGGAAATCTACTTTTTTGGACAATGGCACACCCAGAAGCCATAGATTGTTACTAGAAAATTTTCAGTGCCAGGGATGGGATACCTTCCAGTGAGTTGTTGGCCAGGGAGGTCCCTGATGCTGCCCAAACATTGCAGGCCATTGCTGAGGCCCTTTGTTTCCCACCAGGAATAGATGGTAAGACCCTATTGCTGAAGACTCCACATGCTTGGGCTGCAAGGTCACTGCATGCAGCTCCATGGGAGAGAATGAAATCACCAGTGGAGATAAACAACAGTGGACATTGCAAGCCTTACATTTGGCCATCTAGGCCAAATGAGCCAACGGGTGCAAAAGTGGCATGTTTCTTATGCGGGAAACCAACTGCTTTGTAGTTGGACTAGAGGCCTGCTCCATAGGAGGGAGGGAATACATGCCTGATATTGAAAACCTATGATGGGGGAAGTCATCATGAGCCCTAGGGGTGTAACGTCTGCTGGTGTCTGCCTTCATGTACATATTGTGCTCACCAAACTGCCCAGTAAGCACTTCTCCTAATGTTCATACCCACATATTAATGCTGCTCTCACTTTTGGCTAGAGAAGCTTCTCTTTTCAGGTGGCGGGGACCTTGGGATGACTCAGAAGGCATCACAGTGCTGAGAAGAAGTGACAGAGGAGTGTTCAGCACTGAAACATCTCTATCACACCTTCCAAGGCTCAGGCTCCATGGCAGAAGAGGTAGTGGAAAGAATGTAAGAGCCAAAGGAAGGGTAGGACTGCTTACAATGCACTCTTCCAGACACAAAATGGCCTGGATATCCATGACCTCACAGTGCCTGACACTACCTACACAAGACCATCATAATAGGAGGAAAAGATGATGACATGAAAATAAAAGAGAGACTGATTGAGAGGAGACACAATGGAGAGTGGAGTTGCAAAGGGGAGTGTGTGTGGGGGGGGAGGGAATTACTATGGTTATTGTCTATAATTATGGAAGCTCTCAATAAAAAAAAGAATTTGCAGCAAAAAAATGGTGCCCAACAAGATGATGCAAGTGTGCAAGGTTGTACATGCACACAAGATGGTGCACACATCTGGAGTTTGACTGCAGTGGCTGGAGGTCTTGGCATGCCAGTTTGTTCTCTCTCTTGCTCTTGCTCTCGCTCTTGCTTTCACTCTCTCTCTCTCTATTAATAAAAAAAAAATACAGGGGCTAGAGAGATTGCTTAGTGGTTAAGGCATATGTCTGTGAAGCCTAAGGATCCAGGTTCGATTCTCCAGGTTCCATGTAAGCCAGATGAATGTGGTGGTGCCTGCATCTGGAGTTCATTTGTAGTAGCTGGAAGCCCTGGCTGCCCATTCTCACTCTCTCTCTCTGTCTCTCTCTCTTTAATAAATAAATAAAAATAAGTAAAAATAAATCATTTTTTAAAAAATGGTGCCCAGGCAGCTGGAGAGATGACTCTGGGGTTAAGGCGCTTGCTTGGAAAGGCTGGTGGTCTGGGTTCAGTTTCCCTAGTACCCACATAAAGCCAGATGTACAAAGTGGCATATGCATCTGGAGTTCTGTTTGCAGTGGCAGGAGGCCTTGGCACGCCCACTCTCTGTTTTTCTCTCTCTCCTTGCAAATAAATAAAATTAATTTAAAATGGTGTTCAGAATATGTAAAGAACTCAAAAACAAGAAGGCAGGTAGCCCAATTAAAGACTAGGCACAAAGTTGGGTGCTGTTCATTGGCAAGCGTGTACCACCAGCATGCCCGAGGCCCTGGGTGCCACCCCCAGCACCAAACATCCCAAACAGCAATGACAACACAATTAGGCAAAAGAGTTGATGAGCTGCTTCTCCAAAGAAGGTATTTAAATGGTCAACAGCATGTGTTAGCTGCTCAAGGTGACAAATCAGTAAGGAGATGGAAGACACCACTGCTTGCAGTTTTCAGAACACAGCAATGACAAACAAAAAGCCAGGCATGGCAGGGAATGCCTATAATTGCAGCTCTTGGGAGGTGGAGGCAGGAAGATCAGAAGTTCAAGACCAGCCTTGACTACATGAGACCCTGTCTCAAAGAAAAAGAATAGGATTGGAGAGATGGCTTAGTGGTTAAGGCATTTGTCTGTGAAGCCAAAGGACTCAGGTTTGTTCCCCAGGACTCATGTAAGCCAGATGCACAAGGGGGCGCATGCATTTGGGGTTCATTACAGTGGCTGAAGGCCCTGGCACATCCATTCTCTCTGTCTCTCTATCTGCCTCTTTCTCTCTCTCTCAAACAACAAAATAAATACAAATAAAAAGAATACATAAATAAATAACAACAATAGCACAGAGAGAGAGAGAGAGAGAGAGAGAGAGGGAGAGAGAGAGAGAACAAGAGACGATGATGTAGAAATAGTTGCTGGAAATGTGATGGTCCACTTTGAAAAGTTGTTTGGCAGGTAAATATTTGCTTATCATAGGATTCATCAGTTTCATTTCTTGGATCTATCCAGGGGAGTGTACAGCCACACACACACTTGCTCACATGTGTGTACAGTAACACTACTTATAACACCAAAAGATGGAAACAAAAGCTGAGAGCCATCCAAACTGTGGGACAGTTTTCAATTCCAAGGAAGAAGTACTGAGCTGGCGAAAACTCACTACACAGCTAGAGCTCAAAAAAATGACATTCTGGCCGGGCATGGTGGCGCACGCCTTTAATCCCAGCACTCGGGAGGCAGAGGTAGGAGGATTGCTGGGAGTTCGAGGCCAACCTGAGAATACAGAGTGAATTCCAGGTCAGCCTAGGCTAGAGTGAGACCCTACCACGAAATAAAAAAAAAAAAAAGACGTTCTGTGGGTGTAGTGTGTAGAGACAGGAGGGTCTCCAATCGAAAGCCAGCCCAAGTGTGCAATAAGACCCTGTTTCAAAAACCACCTTCCCAGGGCTGGAGAGAGAAAGGCACTTACTGCAAAACCTAACAACCTGGGTTAGATTCCCCAGTACTCATGTAAAGCCAGACATGCAAAGTGGCATATGCATCTGGAGTTTGTTTGCAGTGGCTAGAGGGTTTGGCACACCCATTCTCTCTCTCTCTTTCTCTGTCTTTTTTTTCTTTCTCTGTGTATAGATTAAAAAAAACTACCCTCCCAAACCCCATGACGCTGAGTGAGAGAAGCCAGTGATCCCACTGATAGGACGCTTCCAACAGAGGCAAATCCACAGAGACAGCAAGCGGATTAGCAGTTGCCAGGGCTGTGGACGGGTATGAGAGAGGGTGCGACTGGGCAGCGAGGACTGTGGGTTTATGAAGAGTATTGAATTGTGTGCTCCTAGCAGGTGACCTCATGGCATGAAAATGACAGTACAGGAGTCATACAATGACAATGGCAACATTAACCGCAGCTGCCTGAGTCTCCAGTGGGGCTGGCCTGCCTGAAGAGTGGACACAGGAGGCCAAGTGGGTGCACATGAGAGCAAGAGACAGGTACAGGAAAAGCAGCCCCTGCCCTGGACAGAGGGACCAGCAGCATGCATGACCCTCGGGCAGCTGTCTCCCCTTAGGCCTCTGTGAATCTGGGCACACGTGGGATCCAGGACTCAAGGCTCGGGGTCGGGGTTTGCCATGCAACATGCAGATATGAGTTCCGATCCCAGCACTAATGTCACAGCTAGATTTGATGACACGTCCGTAATCCCAGTGCTGGGGAGGCGAAGGCGGGAGGATCAGCAGCTCAAGATCATCCTCAGATATATAGCGGGCTCAAGGCCAGCCTGAGCTACATGAGATCCTAGCTCAAAACTAAAAAGGTTCAGTGGGAACAGAACCTGACCTTCATACACACTTGGCAAGTATTCTACCACTCAGCTTCATCCCTGTTCCCTTCATTTTGTTTTTGGCTTTTTCAAAAAATAGGTTTTTAAAAAATATATTTTATTTATTTATTTATTTATTTAGGAGAAAAAGAGGTAGAGAGTGAGAAAGAGAGAGAGAGAGAGAGAGAGAGAGAGAGAGAATGGGTGCGCCAGGGCCTCCAGCCACTGCAAATGAACTCCAGATGTGTGCGCCCCTTGTGCATCTAGCTCACATGGGTCCTGGAGAATTGAACTGAGGTCCTTAGGCTTTGCAGGCAAACACCTTAAATGCTAAGCCATCTCTCCAGCCCAAAAAATAGTTTTTAATATTTATTTGTGAGGAGGAAGAGAGAGAGAATGAATATGGGCACACCAGGACCTATGAACTTCAGATGCATGTGCCACTTTGGATCTGGCTTTATGTGGGTACTAGGAAATCAAAGCCTAGCTGACAGACTTTGCAAGCAAGTACTTTTTTTTTTTTTTTTTTTTTGAGGTAGGGTCTCACTCTAGCCCAGGCTGACCTGGAATTCACTATAGAGTCTCAGGGTGGCCTTGAACTCACGGCGATCCTCCTATCTCTGCCTCCCTAGTGCTGGTATTAAAGGTGTGCACCACCACGCCCAGCTACAAGCAAGTACTTTTAACTGCTGAGCCATCCATCTCCCCAGCCCTGTTTCTGCCTTTAAAAAAAAAAAATTATTGATTGACTTTGTGTGTGTGTGTGTGTGTGTGTGTGTGTGTGCGTGCATACATGCCATAGCATGTGTGTGGAGGTTAGAGGGCAACTTTTAAAAAAATTTTATTAACAACTTCCATGATTATAAAAAATATCCCATGGTAATGCCCTCCCTCCCCCCACTTTCCCCTTTGAAACTCCATTCTCCATCATATCTCCTCTAGAGGGCAACTTTTGAGTTGGTTCTTGCCTTCTCCCTCATTGGGAGGCAGGGTCTCTCAGGGGTCACTGCTTTGTGAATTTACAGGAAATTCTCCTGTCTCTGCCTCCCTTCTCAGATAAGTGAAGGACAGCTTCTGGCTTTAAACATACACACACACACACACACACACACACATTTGTAAGCAGAGAGAGATAGAAGAAAGACAGAGAGAATGGGAGTGCAGGACTCTAGCCACTGCAAACGGATTCCAGACGCACGAGCCACTTTGCGCACCTGGCTTTACGTGGGCACGTTAGGCTTCTCAGGTAGGCACCTTGACCACTGAACCATCTCTCCAGCTGAGCATCTGGCTTTTAAGTGATGTCTGGGGAACCAAAATCAGGCACTCAGAGTTGTGAGGCTTTATCCACTAAACCATCTCTCTCTCTCTCTTCTTTTTAAATACACGCATGTGTTATTTTTCCTTGTAATTTATTTGTTTGCATGAAATGAAATTCATAAAAAATAAAATCAGCCATTTTAAGAAAAAAAAAATTCCAGAGCTGGGAAAATAAATCCCAAGAATGACAAAGCTGTTTGTGTTCTGGTGTAGAAAGTTCCTCAGGTAGGGAGTCACAGCTTGGTGGGGCGGGGCCGGGACTGGAGGGGTGGAGAGGGACAGGCGACTTTGAGATGGCGTGAGAAGCAGTGACGGATGGGGGCAGCTGGCTGCGGGGGGGGAAAGCGGGATCAGGCCTCTGTCAGCCCACAGGAGTTAGCTGCGTTGAACAACTTTCACATTGCCAGAAAATCTTGGAGGGATTGTGACAGATTAGTCCTTTGGGCCCTGAGGGCACTGGGGGCATTTGAGCAATAGGCCTTACTGTTCACATGCCATGTGTCCCTGAAGGACCGCCACGTTGCCTTTTCACCTCCTCACATGTCCACACCTCCACAGAGGACCAGGCAGTGGCACAGGGAAGAGAGATCCCTTAGCCCGGGCCAGAGGCCACCCAGGTGAGTGACCCAGGCTGAGCAAATGCAGTTTCCTGTCTAGTGTGACAGAAGCACATGTGGGGTGATCTCCCCTGTAGGCCAGTGGGTTCAGGGAATGAGTCTGAGGCCACAGGATGAGGAGGCCAGTGCAGGAGATTGTTCAAAAGACTGACCCATGACCCCAAAAGTGTGGTCACAGAACAGGAAAGGAGGGAGTAACAGCTCTTCAAACCTGGTAGCCTGAGGCTGCCACATGGAACCTGTCCAACCTTGGACCTAGCTATCATAAAGAAAAGGACAGGAGAGGTGGCTCCGTGGTTAAAAGTGCTTGCTTGCAAAGCCTGCTGGCCCGGTTCGATTACCAAGTATCCATGTAAAACCAGATGCACAAAGTGGCACATATGTCTGGAATTTGCAGTGGCAAGAGGCCCTGATATGCCCATACTCCCTCCCTCTCTGAAAATTAAATATATATTTTTTAAAAAAGATGGGGGCTGGAGAGATGGCTTAGTGGTTAAGCGCTTGCCTGTGAAGCATAAGGACCCTGGTTCGAGGCTCGATTCCCCAGGACCCACGTTAGCCAGATGCACAAGGGGGCGCATGCATAGAGTTCATTTGCAGCGGCTGGAGGCCCTGGCACACCCATTCTCTCTCTCTCTATCTGCCTCTTTCTCTCTCTGTCTGTCGCTCTCAAAAAAAAAAAAAAAAAAAAAAAAAAAGATGAGGCTAGGCCAGGTGTGGTGGTACACACCTTTAATCTCAGCACTTGGGAGGCAGAAGTAGGAGGATTACCTGGGGAGTTTGAGGTCACCCTGAGACTACACAGTGAATTCAGATCAGCCTGGGCTAGAGAAAGACCCTACCTTGAAAAACAAAAAACAAATACACCCTGACACTATGTAGTGAATTCAGGTCTAGCCTGAGCTACAGCAAGACCCTACCTCGGAAAAAACAAACAAACAAAAAAGATGGGGATAGGCTGGGCGTGGTGGCACACGCCTTTAATCTCAGCACTTGGGAGGCAGAGGTAGAAGGATCACCTGGTGAGGGCACCCTGAGACTACAAAGTGAATTCCAGGTCAGTCTGGGCCAGAGCAAGACCCCACCTTGAAAAACAAAAACCAAATAAATAAAAATTAAAAAAAAAAAAAGACGGGTCTGGGGAGATTGCTTAGAATTAAAGGCATTTGCTTATAAAGCCTGTTGGCCCTGGGTTCAATCAGTACCCATGTAAAGCTATATGCACAAAGTGGCTCATGTGTCTGGAGTTCATTAGCAGTGGCAAGAAGCCCTGGCACACCCACATTCTCTCTCTCTCTCTCTCTCAAATAAATAAATAAACAAATATTTAAAAAATTTAAAGGATGGGTTAGTAGTTAAAGACGCTTGCTTCAGAAGGAAAGATACAGGGCCGGGCATGGTGGTGCACACCTTCAATCCCAGCACTTGGGACACAGAGGTAGGAGGATGGTTGTGAATTCCAGGTCAGCCTCAGTTTGAGTGATAACCCCTCCCAAACAACAATTACAAAACCAAACAAACAAAAACAACAAAAGGACAAATGCTACTGGGCCTGGTGGCACAGATCAACTATGCAGGGGGTAGGAGCAGGAAGGTGGCAAGTTCAAGGCCTACTTAGGTTACAGAGTGAATTCAGCTTAGTGAGACCCATTCGCAAAACAGAGAGCTGGGACTGTATGCAGCGTAGTGGTAGACTGCTTGCTTAGCTATGTGCACGGCCCTCAACTCACTCCACAGAACTACACCAAAATGAAACAACAGAGCGGAACCAATACCAGTTGGAGGTCTACCCCCTTCTACAATAGGCACTCACTGCCAAACACTGTTTGGCTGGAGGCCTGGCTCCCCAGGGGGAGCCACTGAGCCACAGTGAAAGGCATTCCTTACCGGACTCCCGGGAGTGTGGGGCAGCCCCCATCACAGTTCAGAATGGATGGCCATGCTCTTCCGGGCAAGATAGGGTGCTGTTGTGGACAGAAGCCAGGGCCTTTGTGGAAATGCCTGGCTCCGTGCTGGCCTGGCAGCTTCAAAGGCAGCCTTTCTCCAGGCTTCAAAGCAGGCACCAAAGTACATAGGTCCTGCCTGCCCTGCCTGGGGACAACCACAGTGCTGGTATTCTTTTGCCCCCGAGAGCTCAGGGTGCCCGCTGTACCCCTCCACAGAGCAGTCCTGCCTTTGGGCTCTGGTTGAGTGTACCAGAAAACAGTGGGTGTGTATATGGGTTGTTAGACACTCCAGCAAGTGCCAAGGGGGCCTGGAGGGCCAGAGCTGTTCATAGGACAGGAGGCCCTGCTGCGGAAGGTTGATGGGCAGAGGCCTCAGTGCCCTCTCCACAGGGCCATCTGCACTTGGGCTTCCCTGGGGTGCAAGGAGGAAGTGGGAAGGGGAGGCCCCAGAGCTCTCGTCACCGGCCCCACCTTGCAGTCTGAGAATGACACTCTGCACTTCTGCTCTTTGCTAGTGTCTGGTTGTTTGCACATTGTGTTAGTTACTTTTCTAACTGCTGCAACCAAATTCCTGACCAGAATCAATTCAATAGAGGAAGGATTTATTCTGGCTTTAAGGTACCAAGGGGTACTGACTGTCATGGAGTGGGAGGTACGGCAGCAGGAGCATGGCAGTAGCTGGTCACACTGCACCCCCATGCAGGAAGCAGAGAGATGACTGCAATGCTCTTCTTGTTTTCTCCTCTTTAAAAATTTTAATTAAGGGCTGGAGAGATGGCTTAGTGGTTAAGCGCTTGCCTGTGAAGCCTAAGGACCCCTGGTTCGAGGCTTGATTCCCCAGGACCCACATTAGCCAGATGCACAAGGGGGCGCACGTGTCTGGAGTTCACTGGCGCACCTATTCTCTCTCTATCTGCCTCTTTCTCTCTCTGTCACTTTCAAATAAATAAATAAAAATAAACAAAAATTAAGAAAGAGAGAGAACACACATCAGGGCTTCCAGCCACTGCAAACAAACTCCAGATGGCTTGGTGGTTAAGGCATTTGCCTGCAAAGCCTAACAACCCAGGTTTGATTCCCCAGTACCAAAGTAAAGTCAGATGCACAAAGTGGCACATGTGTCTGGAGTCTGAGTGACATGAGACCCTGGCATGCCCATTCTCATCCTCTCTCCCTGTAAGCAAATAATAAAAATAAAATAAAATAAGTAAAAGGAAGCTGGGTGTGGTGGCTCACACTTGCAGTGCCAGTGCCTGGGGAGTGGACCAAGAAAACAAAACAAAACAAAACAAACAAACAAAAAAAACCTGAATGCATAGAGAGCTCAAGGTCCTCCTGGGGTACATGAGACGTTGCCTCAAAAAAATAAAAATAGGGCTGGAAAGATGGCTTAGTGGTTAAGGCGCTTGCCTGTGAAGCCTAATGACCTAGGTTCAATTCTCCAAGACCCACGGAAGGCAGATGCTCATGGTGACGCCATGTGTCTGGAGTTCATTTGCAGCGGCTAAAGGCCCTGGCGTGCCCATTCTCTCTCTCTCTTTTTGTTTCATAAACAAATAAAAAATAAAATATTAAAAATATAAATAAAAAGTAGCATGTGACATTCACTATAATGATATCTTTCATTTAAACTGGTTTATC